>LR990880.1:1375793-2741587 GCA_905163395.2 Endotricha flammealis | reverse complement strand
TATTTTGAAGTGTTTCAACGAGCGCTCAGTCCCGTTATTCCAGTTTTATAGGAATTTTCAAGAAACCCTCGTCTCAAAGTAACAACTTCTTTGTGACAGTTGTTTTTGTGTAAAATTCATCCTGTTAAGTCCAGTGATTTTAGCTGCAATGATTATAACTCATACGGTTTTTTTTTTATAAATATAGATTTGATTTCTCGGTAAAATAATTTTAAGTAAATACGTGTTCAATATTCACTAGTTTTAAAATTAATCTTTATAGATACACTTGTTAAAATACCTGAGAATGATCAATGCAAAGGAAAGGTTCTGCTATGATTCTAAAAAAGAAATACTTTTGCTACCAGAGTATTATTTGAAAAGACATCTAATAAATTTTGTTACACTTTAACATTCATACGTGTATTGTTACAAAGAAAGACTTGTAACATAAGGCTCTTTATTCACGCGTGTAATTTTATTCGACTGGAATTCGACTTCGGATACGCTCTAATGTACAAACGTTACTGAGAATAATGTCGGAAATTTCGACCAAAGCGTATCAACAATCCACCTTACAGAAGGTAGCCAAATAGCATTGGTCTCGGCCATGTTTTGTTCCTATATACGATGAGTAAAATCTCCAGAGCCCTACTTTTTACAGGGTCGGCAACGCGCGAGAATGATACCCCCGGTATTGTGAGCGTCCATAGGTTACGGTGACTGCGTCTGCTTACCATCAGGCGGGCCGTATGCTTGTTTGCCACCTTAGTGGTATAAAAAATCAAAGACGATTTGCAGTCGAATCATCGTGTGTACAAAAAATATTTAGAGAACCGATCACCCTTTCACATACAATGTTATTTAAATATATGTTCTATACTAAAAATAAGATTTTTCCATATTTTCATATTACACAAGCGTGTAAAGTATATTAGGATCTTAAATTGTACATAAGTACGTTTGTAGTGTGCGTGACAAAATGGTATGATCGTATCTATTTACATGCGTATGTTTAAAAAAAATTAGTCCATGTTAGAATTTCTATATATACATATTGACGTTAGTAAAATCTGATTCATATTAATAATTGTATTGCCTTTTGGTGTTAGTTTATCAATAAAAATTGTATACCCCCTTATTGCATTGAATGTCATCAAATAGGCCATGATATCCTATTTATCTCATATTATATATACACAGATCTAATAACAGATTATTCTGGTCCATGAATCCATCAGGGTATACACAGGCTTTGTCTAAAACAAGCTTAGAGTCGAGATAGACGGACTGCTCGAGCAGTTAGCCATTGAACCACATAAATGGACCGCTCTTGCAGTCAAAGTCAACAGCTTGAAGCTTTGACCACAAGTACGCCCGAAGCAGTTGCAACTGCTCGAGAGATTCATATATGTGTGTGTGTAGAAGACTGCAGTTCACTATACAGTCGCAGGTTGAAACAGTTCATCCTGACTGCTTCAAGCAGTCCGTGTATGTCGACCCTTAGTATCAAATTTCCGTACCTAACAGTCAATACACTAGGGCATTTTTATCTCAAGCTTTTTTCCATTGCTTTGGACGGCGTCTGTAGGTTACTGATATCTATAGATGACATTGACGCTAAGTTTAGTGACTATCAGGTGCCCTAAATACACTGACACCAGATAGTCTTTCCCGTAACAAAAACTGTGTCAAGCGCTGTCTCACTCATACAAAATTAAGCAGATAGAGCGTGAATTTAAGACGAGATTGAAAATATTTTTGTTATGAAAATAGATCCGCAGTTACGAGTAACTTGTACGTAACATCGATTTAGGGAAGCATCGGCATCAAAGAACGTTACTTGTAACGAAACGTGTATGTATACGAAAAGAGAATTACGATTCATAATAAGAAACAACTTACCAAATCATGGAATGTTACAATGTTCGCACGTGCATACACGTGTGCATACACGGTTTGTAACATTTATTTAGGTTGGTTACAACTTAAGATTAAAACACAGTGAATACGGGAACGGTTCGGAGAAAAAGTTATGCGTCAAGATATATAATACGCTATCGATTTGCGATACGTTTCGCGTGTAGTCGTTTATATGAATGTAGGGCTCCTGCGCCGTTTCCGACCCGTTGCCGTCCGCTGTATGTTTCAGACTTTATTACGTGCTCTAGTGTATACTCGTTAGTTCGAAAAACGAAATCACGTCTTGTTACACAAAGCATTTCAAAATTTCATATCATCTATATAACAGTACATAAATGTATAGTTGTTAGCATTCAGTATTGTCTGTTTTTATATCTTAATATTATGTAATTTAATTAGATAGATTTATTGAACAAATTGTAAATTCTAGGTGCTGAGACGAACTTTTTTTAAATTTATGTTTATAAAGCATTTTTTTTTTGTTCATATTTTATTATTAATCTATCGCAGTAATGTACTAGTATAATGTTTAAAACAGGATAATAAAAATCATATTTAATAAATAACAAAAAATGCATGCCAAAAGTTAATTCAAAATGATTCTAAGACAAACTTATTATTTTCATATAACGACTAACTGTCATTAGCCCCCCACAATCTAAGAGAGTAAACCTATCTTAGGTTTAGATGTCTCTCGGAAATATAATTTCTAGTGCGAGTGACGTACACAGAACCTGTTTAGAGTCTCGACACATCTATTCCCGAAATCTGCATTAAAATCCGTTGAGTAGTTTAAATGATTTAAGCGTACTGACAGCGGAAACGACTTCATTTAATACCGTGTAAAATTGCACATGACGGCCGGCGCTGAGACGCAGGATGCCAGACGAACGGCAGTGTAAAGAGACTTTTAAACATAATAATGGCCAATAAACCCCCACTTGATTTTAGAGTATCTAGTACATTTCTAGCGATGGTTAAAAAAATCGTCCTAATAGAAATCCCAATATAATATAACTGAATATATTTAGATATTGTATATATGCGCACACAAATAGTGCATTTTTCGTCAAGCATTTTTTTTTACTTTTTAGTATACCCTTAAATATTTCGGTTATTCGAAAACCGATTTTATTCTTAGAGCCGACATAGATGGACTGCTCGAGCGGTTAGCCATTGATCAACGGACTGCTCTTGCAGTCATAGTCAACTTGAAGCTTTGACCGCACGAGCGCCCGAAGCATTTGAACTGCTCGAGCGGTGTGTAGAAGACTGTAGTCCACTGTGCAGTCGCAGCTTGAAGCAGTTCACCCTAACTGCTTCAAGTAGTCCGTGTATCAGTCGGCCCTCAGGATACCTATTACGGTATATTATTATTATAATGAGTAATGCAATACTTTCTAACTTAGTTTAAGTTTAGTTAGATATTTAATTAGCGTTTTTGTAATCATTATAATCTGAGACGACTTTCCCTCGATTCGTAATTTTTCTTTTTATTTGACAACTCCGTTGGTATTTGCAATGTTTAGTAATATTTTTTTTGTAATCTGAATATTTATGTAATCTGTTTATTTTTTTTATTTTCACTCTTGATATCAAAAAATGCGAATGTGTTTAAATATATTTCTCGTATCATTTTGGTATCTCGTAACACAGTCAGTTTCTGAAACACATTTAAAGTTAAAGACCCATTAACTTATAGCTGTCACTGTCAAACTGAAGAAAGAGACAGCTTGAGACATAATGTGGAATTAAAATTAAAACGCGTTGCATCAAACTGGATGATAGTGAAATATAAAAAAAAAAATAGTGATTAAGTCGCCATCTACATTGATTTGATCATTTGGAATTATGGAATATATCAAATAATAACAATAAATATTAATCGATAAATAAATATGAAATAATATAATGTTTCGTTTTCTAAAGATAATGTCGGTTGCGTAATAAAAAAAGTTAAATACTCATAAGTTAAAAATAATGATAAGCATGTTTTTTATTTGCAAAAGCAACCAAACGCACTTTATCAATTATGTCATCGCCATATAAAAACTAAGCTAAAAAAAATGTGTATAAAACTCCTGCTAATAATATAGGGTAAATGCCTAGTCATGGGACAAGACATTTTCTTTTGAATCTTAAAAGAACTAGGATGCGATGTTGTAAATATTATTATAGTATTTTTAAATAGTATAATTACAAAATCGCATTCTAATGAAGTGTCCCGCCATTAGGCATGTCCCACGACTAGTCTAGACACAGACAGACTAGATAGTTTACCCATTCAATAATATATTATCTATTCGATATATTTCATAATTCTAAAGCATTTCAATGTCGTTATTCAGAAGCTATGTTAAACTATAATATTCAGATGCATTTAATTTGATTTTGTTGTATAACTGCTGGTCTGTTCTCGTAGAACGAGTTAAAATCTCGATTTTACATGCTGTCTCTCTCATTCCACATATTGTATGAGAGAGATGGCTTGAAATCGAAATGAAAAACTATTTTGACAATTAAACCCGCTGATGTTTGTGACTAAAAGAATTGTAAAAATAGCTGTATATTTTATATATTTTTGTAACATAGTGTTCAAAGATTGGACAGACAGAAACATTATTATAAAATATTTTTAAACTTACTGGTTCAAATATTTGGCATCAAAAAGAAGCAATATTTAAAAAAAAACTTTATTATAAGAAATTTATTTTTCAGTGAAAGAACATGAGAATAGTATTTTTTTAATATAAAAATATTTTCTTTTTTTGTAAAATGCCATTAATTAGTGCCAAAGCTTATATAAATATATTAATATACATTTTTTTTTTTTCAAAAAGAATTGCAATATTTTAGTGTTTTCGTAACAATGCAGTGTTGTAACATTTTATATATTTATACACTAAATGTAACATTAACAATAGTACAGTCACAAACATCGTTTTAGTCAAATTGAAATGTTGTAACGAATAACTCGAGAAACTTTTATGTATGTTTTGAGCTTTTCCAAATAATCAGATTTCGATAACATTACTGTGTATTCATTTATTTATCCCTCATCCGTTTTTAAATCGTCACGTTGCAAATAAATATTATAAATATCCTTTAATACAAGATTATTCTCAGGGCCTGTTTCATTACTTGCTGTCAAGAACTGTCAGTTTATCTGACAGATAAGCTGGAATTGGCAAGTGATTAAGCAGACCCTAAAACTGCATTATGAGAAATGGAAAAATGACAGTAGTTTAATAAAGCCTGATTAGACTTGTACTTAGATAAGATTCGATGACAAAGGTATACATTATCTGTAACATCGATTATAAATTATTACATCGAGTAAAAATGGGTTTGTTAATCTTAAATATCAGATATGCTTAACTTACTTTTTATATTGTTTAAAGTCAGGAAAAGTTACTACATGTCGCTTGGGGAAGCACTGAGGGGTCATTCAGACTCTTCCTTCATAAAATCACTTATTCATACCAACTTCTTCTTTTCGAGTGCTTCCCGCAATCAGTGTCAGCTGGTGTCGAGTGTTTTCAAGTCACCTAACGGTCACTGACTTGACTTCACTGGAATTCCATACCAACTAAATACCTACCTCACTACTTTCTCTGATTTAACTATGGTGGAGCTACGAGAACGAAAGTTATCGCAACCCGAGCCGGCAAGTTTACTTAATCTCAGTTTTAACCAGCTAAACTTAAGCTTCTTTAATAGCTTAGTTGAAGTCTTACCAAATCTATTTTTACCCGATAATTATAAACAACATTAACTAATTGTATTAGACCGGTGACTGAACTAAGCACAGCTTGTACCTCAGTACACCACTCGACATTGTAATGATAATACTTTTGTCATCGATATTATGTTAGATTGTAGAAAAGTGAGATAGATAGTCGATAATTGTATATGAGTGAAAGAGATGTAACGGTGAGTATTGCCTCCAGCCTATCCGTGTTGGGTGAATCGACGGGACGCCAGAAACCTCGTATATTTTCCTCTCTGGACATAGGAACAAGGAGGTAGGGGGCGCGGTGATCGTTTTTATTTTATTTTTTTTTGGGTTGAACGATGCGTATTTAAAAATAAAATAATCTTATAATATAACTAAATAGATGTTTTTTATAATTTCTACTAAAACAATAATAAATTATATGAGATTATCAGAAATAAATCTGTGTTTAATCATATTATTTCAAACCAATCCAACGAATTTTTTTGATAGATTTCTAAATTTTGTTCATTTTAATTAAGCAAAAATTGTGTTTTACATAAACATATAAAAAAATATGGATACCTACCGAACAAAAGTAAATATTTTTTCATGTTTTTTTTTTAATTTAGCTTATAATGTATAATAAAATATAGCGTATCGTTCAATCAGTGAAGCATTTTCGATTTTTCTTGATGAGTTTTATGTGTTCTTAATAAACGTAGTCCAACCGATTTGTACGTTATTTAAAAAAAATACATTTTATAAAATTCACTTCAGTTTAATTAATTGCATGTTACATAAACGTTTTCTTTTACATATAAATGTTCCAAAACATGATTCTATTTTGTTTGTGGTTAAATCTACTTGTTGTGAAATGTTTTTCTTAATTTTTTCTCTTTTTGTTTAAAAATATTTCTGTTTATTATTACTTACTTAATTTATGTCGTATGTAAAGTACTAAATTGGATGGATTACTTCGTGTCTCGTGAATAACAAAATTTAACTTTTTTTTGTTTTTTCTTTCAATTGTTGTGACAAAGTGTTGCCAACTTTAATATCTAATCGTGTGTTGCATTTTGGCCCTGAATGCGTTTGGTTACATCAAGTGATTTGGTTACATATAATGTAACAGTCCCACAGAAGGATGCCTGTGAGTCTATTCTCGTAACAAAAACACAGTTAAAATGTAATTTCAATATCTAGCGCCATCTTACTCATACCAAATATAAAACGAACAAGACAGCGCATGAGATTGAAACTTAATTTAAACTGTTTTTATTACCAATCGTATCTTGGGAATTTAAAAAAAATATTTTCATTCGTACTTGATTACTGCACGTTAAAATCATCTTCAGATATGAGTAGGAATATTATAATCTCCCAAGAAGATACGACATAACATGGTATTAGTCTAGGTTTATATATTCTCAATTGTTACTAAAAATGGGTGCGGTAATATTAAGGTGCTCGCACACCGATGTTATGTAACGTTATTAAACAAATTGTGTAACATTAGCTAACATTTTAAAACATGATTTTTGCTCCCACACTAAATGTTACAATTTGTTCAATAACGTTGTCACTCTTGAGTGTGCGATATTGCTAAAGGTAAAATAGAAATATGAGGCGTATTATGCATACGCGTATGATCTCAATACGTATACATATTAAATTACTATTGGTAGAAATTGTTGACAGTAATTTAAGTAACGCATGTTATACCTAGTTCCATTGGTAAGTTAAAAATTATGTACGTTAAAGCCTGCGCAGACGGTAAAGTAGATACAAATCGGGGGGGGGGGGGGGGGGGGGTGCAACTATGAAACTGTCTATCCAAAACAACAAAACGCGTAGTTCTGTCAAAAAAGACATTACCAGTTAGAATAAGATTAGCTCTGGAAGCATATTCTGCTTAATACAACACCTCTCTGGAAATTTAATTGAAGGGCACTACAAAAGATCAGTACTTTTGAAGCCCAAAGAAACAAATAATAATCTATATATACAAAAGAAAGTCGTGTTAGTTACACCATTTATAACTCGAGAACGGTTGAAGCGATTTGGCTGAAAATTGGTGGAGAGGTAGCTTAGAACCAGGAGCAGGACATAGGATACTTTTTATCCCGTTAGGGTAGGGGTAGGGTAGTGTCTCTAAGGCGGAACAAGTTTGTTTCATCTAATAATAATAATAGAATAAGGTACAAAACTGGTTAGAATTCAATAAAACGTCAGTCCGTATCTTCGGAATTTTGTATCATTGTAGGCTGGTTCTCTGCGCAGGCTTGGAGCCAATGAAAGAGATGAGCAGGCCGTAAATGTGATTCAAGTTTTTCTGAATATTGCGTGAAGGGATTTACTTGATTTTTCATTTATCAATAGCATTCATATTGTACTTTATAATTACAAAAAAATGTTTGTTTTTAGTTATCTACCCTGCTCATCTCTTTCATTTGTTGACTGTATACTGTAGTAATATAATCATTTTTTTTTTATCAATCATTATTATTAAATTAGCAGTTGACTTTAGTGTGTGGTTGTTAATTTTGTTTGCTTGCTGTGTGTTTTTTTATTTCATTAAAACCACTTTTTTAATGTCCACTATGTAATGGGATTCTTGCAATGAGCACCTTAGAAATTATTATCTATATTTTCACTGTATTAATATATTTTTTATTCACACTTTTTTATTTATGTTTATAATAAAGTAAATTATTTATTAAAGAAAAAATGTAGATGTACTAAGATCTTAATTAGATCAAAACTGTATAGGAGACATTTTATTGCAAATTACTATATTATCATTACTTTTTCTCCAATATAATAAAAAAAGTAAAAAAAAAATACGTTAATAAAATGAAAAACAAAAGAAAATTCAACCCCTAGACATTTTTGATGACACATACTATTACAGCTTGTTGCAAAATCCCAAATTTGTACTCGTGCAGCACTACCCCCTGTGCCCTAGTGTATGTTAGTTTATGTCTTTCTGTTTTTAGGCCATTCGACGGCACGACCCCGAAGCATGCTGTAGGAGCTAGCCCACAAGCCCTGCTTGGGTAATTACCTATCATTTCCTATGGCGATATTTGGGCAGACAATCCAATCATAAATCATAATTTTTTATCATCCCACTGCGGGGATTTCCATTTTTCCTAAATGCCTATGATTTTGGGAATATTTTATATTTATTTTAAAAAACTGCATAAAAATATTGTCGTTCGAACTTTTGCACGTTAATATTTTTTGTCTGTAAATCTAATTGCACTTTTTTTGAAGTGAAAACTTCTTTAGCGGCGCTTGGTACTTTCACTAAATGGGTAAAAAAAATTGGACTCGCGTCAGATCCGTGGCCTGATCGAAAAAGCGTAAGATTCCCAAACCATTCCAAAATATTCAAAAATGCACAACGTTGATGTTCAAGTTTTCACATCTGCCGGCACTCCCGGAGTGCAACCTGTCCTTTTTTTAAAATTATTTTTTAAACAGATCTAGGGCGCATCGAGACGAATGTCGGACACGTTCTGTCAGTTTAAAATGAATGTCGCGACAAACATTTAAAGACAAAATATTTACATGATAAAGTTCGAACGTCAATATTTTTTGCAGTTTCTTTTCGGGACCATGTGAGGCGCTAAATCAGTTCAGTAGATCCAGATATTCCCACGGTAGTAAGGGATTTTCTGGTTTTTAGATTTCACAAACTTTACCTCTTAATATAGAAAATAATCAAAATGAATTGTCTGTCCAAGCTATGCCCTAAATCTTACTAAATATTTTTTCAATTCTCACATTACTCCAGCATATAAGCTGTTTTGTTTAAAAAAAAAACATTTTTCAATTATTTTTCTTATTGCATTTTTTAATATCAATTTTTGGTTAGTATTTTATTATTATAACCACTTTATTGTTATATAAATAAACCAAAGATTAACTAAAATCTAGATTTGTCATTCTCGAAGAGAATTAAATAAATTTTGATTGTGACAAAATAAGATTTAGCTGATCTTCGTTTATTTAACAAGTGGTTAGTAATAAATTTAATTATAAAGGTTACAATTTATGGTAATCCTATACACACAAATACAAATCCTAGGTCTCTATTGTTAAAATAGGTACATTCATTTGTGATATTTTAGGGATCTTATTTATTTTTCTATTAAAATACAGCAATCTAGGTTCCATTCGTTTCAACTTGATTGGGAATGAAAAAACATGAACGTCAAAGTAAAAAAAATATGTCAAGTGTGATTTTGACACCAATGAAACAACTTTAGAAACGAGTGTCAAATTCCACAGTAAATGTGACAAGTGTGAATTTGACACCAACTAGACAATTTCCGAGACAAGTGTCAAATTACCTAGTAACCTTCTGACTTCTCTTCTAACTTCTTCTTCTTCTTTCTTTCTTAATTAATGGCGTTTATGTCGTGTCTTAACGACACAGACAATTTCGCTAATGTCGAGTATTTTAAATGAACACTTTTTAACAAATAAAATACACTTTAAAAAGGCAACGTGGTACGGTGAGGATCCGAGGTCGCCATCTTGACGACCTTCGTTGACAAGGCTGCGATCTGGAATCCCTAGTAACCTATCCTATGCGAAGTGTGAATTTGACATTTTTACCATGCAATTTGACATTTTTCTCTGAAATTGACAACTTTTCTCATTCCCATTCAGGGTTGAAACGGAAAATAGATAGAATTATACTTGTTTGCAATACACAAAATATATACAATAGACACAGATTACACACCAGTGTATTAGCAATAAGGCCGCCTTGTTGTTGAAAGAAAATTTCCAAGGTAACCTTCGGATAATGTTTTCTAAATAATTTAATATAAAAAGACGAGCTTAATTTTATCTCTTTTTGCTAATAAACTCAAAAACTACTACTGAGAAATTCCCATAGGAAAATCACTCATTGTATCAGGTTAGGTATTAGGATAGCAAAAAGGGTAAGTGAGGATTCGAATGAGCTAATAGGCCTATTTGAATAAAAATATTTGACTTTGATTATAGACTTTATGTAATATTTCACTTTATGTAACAGACAAGGGAACGAGGAACAAGTGAAGCCGAGGGTGCTTCGCTTCACTTGGAGTATGAAGACCACATCTTCGAGGGACCCAAATGAAATTATGGCGGAAATACGCAAGGTAAACATACAATATAATGTTAAGTTTTACACTTTAGATTTCGCAATTCAAGTGTGAAAGTTTTCTTGCATTTGACTGTGCACACATGCCATGTCTATAATTTGACTGGAAAATAAATTGTTAGAATTTGGCGATCGCAGCGCTATTTATTGTAGAAAAGTATACTTCTTTTTTTGATTTCTCTTGGAATAGGATAAATTTCACGTCATAATGTGTCGTCACATCTCTCTACCCCCTGACAATCATACTTCATACTAATATTTTAAATGAGAAAGTGAGTTTATTTGCTTGTTATTCCTTCACGGCTTAACTAAGTAGCCGATCATTATGAAAATTTGTATACGACGGCTTACTATCAGGCCGACCGTATGCTTGTTTGCCACCTGTGTGGTATAAAAAAATAAAATAAAAATAAAATAAAAAAAATTGTCAGGGGTACAGAGCCCAACATAGGCCACTTTTTATCCTGTGAAAGTATGTCATTCCAATGGGAAAATATGTTTTCTACTATGATGGATAGGATGAGCTATCAGCCAACAGATGGCGCCACAAGTCGCGCTATGGGTTGTTTTGTTGTCAAACGAGATCTGTGTCATAAAATTAACGCGAGCGAAGCCGCTGGGAAAAGCTAGTATGCATATAAATTTTCATAACGATCAGCACACTTTCACATTTATAATATTACTAGCAAACCCACGCAACTTCGTTTGAATTTCAGAAAATGTGTCTCGTGGGAATTTCAGAAAATCTTCGTATGTATTCATACATACAAACCCTGCTCTTGAATCACTATATCTATGGCTGTAAACTGCATTAAAATCCGTTAAAAGCTGTAGCTTAAATGATATAAACGAACAGACAGCGGGAGCGACTATCAAACTTTTGACCAAATCTTACGAGATTCACGTACTTTTCGGGATAAAAAGTACCCTATGTGTTAATCCAAGGTATCAGATACCTACATACCAAATATCATAAAAATTTGCCCAACCATTTGAGCGTGAAGAAGTAACAAACGTACACACAAACTTTGGCCTTTATAATATTAGATTAGAATTAAAAACATGTACGATTTTTACTAGGTGCTAGACGCAAACAATTGCGACTACGAGCAGCGCGAGCGCTTCCTGCTGCTGTGCGTGCACGGCGACCCTAACGCGGACTCGCTGGTGCAGTGGGAGATCGAGGTGTGCAAGCTGCCTAGGTTGTCGCTCAACGGTGTGCGATTCAAACGAATATCCGGTAAGATATCTTCTGTCTCTTTTTCGCTTTTTTATGACAGAGGACAAACATGCTAGCGGGTCAACTGATGGTGAGCAATCACTGCTGGACATGGAAATCGATGACTACAAGATCTTGGATGCGTTGCCCACCTATGAAGGAATAAAAAAGGAAGGAAAGTGAAAAAGGGAATTGGAAGCAGGAGGGGTCATCCTACTTCCACTTGTTCAGGATGTTATTTGTGATTCAAATAATGTAAATAAAAACCAGTGTACGACTTACAGTGGGTGCATCCCAGTGGTACTGGTACAATACCTGTAGTTCTATAGATCTCTTGGGATATTCACCATTTTCATGGGTTGACTGTACGTACATTTTTCTTTGTTGTTACCTACTTTTTTATATTTCAGGCACAAGCATCGGCTTCAAGAACATTGCGTCTAAGATCGCGAATGAACTCAAGCTGTGACTGCCCGGGAGCACCCCCCGCCGCCGCCGTCGCCGCCGCACCCCCCATTCCCCGCACTCCCCCCACTCACACTCACCAAGCTCCCCCCCCAAAGCACCATCACTATCAGTCTCCACTCCTCATTCCTCTATGACTTCATACTCACCACATACAACTCCCCAACTGACTCTCTCGTCATCCAGTTTAGACGAACGCGACCCTCGAGAACCCCCTTCTATCCCACCACCACCGCCCCCCAGAAGTGACTCCTTACGTTTGTCAGCCGAAGACATGGTTTTCGTCGCGAATGGGGGCATGAGGACTCCATCGGGGGCCTTAGCGCATTTCCTGGCGGCTTACACGCCAGCCGAGCTGTCTTTAGCTAGAAGCGATTATTTGCGCCCCCCAGTGTCCCCCAGTCGCTCGTCTACGTCATCACACATCCAGCCAAGGTCGTCTCTGTCCCTCCGTGTGGATAGCGCGGACGTTGAGGACACACGCAAACTCAGACCGAAAATGCCGCATCAATCGTACTCATACAGTGTGCACACCCTGCGACGGCAGGCGAGGGCGAGGTCCCCAGACATATTCCCCTGTGATTGTCTCCCTACCGACCCCATTCCCCCGCCAGAACTGTTCGACTTTTGAAGATTTCCAAATCGTGACACTCGCGTAGTGGTTCACGATGCAACTTCGAATTTTTATCGATAAAATTGTATTCGATTTTACAAAAATCGATGTATCTCGATAGTGATGTAATGACGGTATGTCGATATGGAAGTAATGTGCCAATCGGAGTCAGGATTCTACCACGTGACTAAGGTTAAGCCGAATGTGTTGAATTTTAGTTAAATTACGCGTTTCGCTCTCAATGTACGCCACTGCAATTGTAATATATTTTTACTCATGAATTTTTATTCTTTCTCCCATTATGTAGATATAAGTTGACTGATCGGTCGGCGGCGGCGCGCGCCCGCTGTCGCGTTTTATTTCCCCGTATATTTATGAAATATTCTCGATTCATGAAATCTATTTTAAAAGACAATTTGGACTATGCGGGCGCGCGCCGCGGCCGGCGCAACGCTCCTATGTGCTATGGCTTACCTACCACATTACAATACGTATTTTAATCGTGTAATAATGTACAAAGTGAGTTCGCGCTCAAGATACAATTTAGGCGTTAGATTATAATTTTAGTATTTTTTTTTTTCATTATGACAAATATATAAATATACAAAAACATATGGCTGTCGTCGAATAGCGATATACTGTTCATATATCGGTATAATTATCGTACTGTAAGTCAGTCGCGCGACCACTTTATCTTGACACGTGATCTTATACGAGTGACTCAAGGACGCGTGTCTTTTTAATGTGGTCGCGCGTTACGCGGTCGCCCGTCGCGCTCTTTCTAATATAAGGCTGGATTAGAAATTCGAAATAAGATGTTCTTTGTAATATTTACGATTTGAATACACTATAGACTCATCGTAGGTTTAATCACACTGAAAAAAAAAGAAATAATTTATATAGATGTGTACTGTATTTGTGATCAAAGTAATATATACTTTGTAGTACATAGCAATAATGTTCATAATTGTTTTATATGTTTAATCAGCCTTCCCTTTTGTGATTTAACAGTTTTCCTCCTTGTGGATTTGGTGTGACGCTTTGTTTTTTCTTTTTCTATACTCGTGTGGGTTCCGCATATTAGGCGTTTAATGTTTATATAAGATGGATGTGTACTGCGGTGCGGCGGCCGCGATCATTTTCTATTTTATTAATAATAAGTGTAGCAATTTTAATTTTTACATCAGATCACTATACCTGACGTCCCGTCTCGGTGTCGCGCTGACCAAAGCCTTAAATAACACTTAATAAACAAAAATACACGGACTGCTTGAAGCAGTCAGGAGTAGCAGTCAGAAGCAGTCTGCGTCAAGCTGCGATTGCATAATGAGTTACAGTCGTCTACATAAATAAATAATCCGCTCGAGCAGTAGCAACTGCTTCGGGCGGTCGTGCGGTCAAAGCTTTTAGCTGTTGACTTTGACTGCAAAAGCGGTCCGTGTATTGTTGATCAATAGTTAACTGCTTAAGCAGTCCGTTTATGTCGGTTCTGAGCCATTAACTAAAAGTTCTCTTGTCATTTTATTTATCTCTAGAGTGACAATGACAGAACAGGTTAATACTTGCCTGATATTTGTTTTAAATTGTACAATAAGTTGAGGTGTATACATTTTTTTAAATAGTTCAATTGTGTCAACTTGATTTTTATCGATGTCGATATTTTTATTGATCGTGTCCCAACACTAAATTCAATGAAATATTTGTATACATTTTTTAAAATTTAAAATATTATTTATTGTAACTCACGAGAATGAAATGTTTAGACAGACAAGAGTTTTTAATAATAAATCTGAGCTATCGTAATAATATTCTTGATTGTTTTGAAACCATTTTGTTGTGGGTTCTAATCTGGGAATAGGAGATTATTTATGGCATGTTGGTTTCAATCAAATCATGGCAAAATTAATGAAAAAATCATAAATTTAAGATTGCCAGCTCATATATGTTGTACAAATTTTTATTTACATGCCAAAAGCAGTATACTTATTATGGAATTTATTTTCATGTATTTTTGGCATTTTAGTGGTATAAAAAAATCGAAATTTCAAACTGTCTAATATTACGTGCTTTCAAAGTTAACGGGTTTTAGTTAATTAATGGATTTTAAAACTAAACTCTGAAGAATACGGTTTAAATTAAAGTGGCAAATAATACTGCCTTAAATTATATACATTCATAGTTTTTCACAATAAATATCAAATAATAATACGATCAAAATCACAGTTTAGTAAAATGTATTAAATATCACAAGAGGTGTTTATTTTTGAAGATATGTAAGAGTTTTTCCACACGACGCGATGCCGCTGCGATTTTATACAAAAATCTATTATTAATTTTGTTGTGCGTTAGACAGTTAACTATTCCTTGGATATCAATGAGCTTCAAGTTGCTTATTATCTGTCATTTTTGTTTCTGGTTCTAGAGTAGACTAAATCTGTATTGGGTTAGTTCTTACAAACAATATATGCAACGTCACACAGTGCCCTCATTCACATACAACCCAAATAATTAAAAAAACTGTTGAAGATTTCTGCTTCAAAATTGTGTTCAAAGATTCCATCGCAACAAATATACATACTGACTGACATATATACATACATTGCAAGTTAAAAGCTTGTACAAGAGAAGAAATAACTACAAAAGAATTTATATAAACATAAATAAACCAAAGTAGTTATTGGGTCAGTTTTAAGGGTGCAATAGTGCGGGGGATATTGCGGTTTCGCATCGCGTCTTGTGGAATGACTAATAGTGGCCATACACGAGCAAGTTTACTTGTCAGTTTTGAAGCACAGTGGTATACAGCAAAAGATGTATCAGTATACACCAATTCAATTAAATTCACAGCAAAAACATAGTTGTTGAAATTAAATTAAGAAGAAGCAAGCTTCGTCAAAACATGACATGCAATGTATGTTTGGACTCTAAAAAAAATACAACGACATAATTTCTCTGTCGCTTTCTGTGTACTAAGATCTGTATGGTCTCTTTTTCTTACGGTAAATGACTTATGAGAGAGATTTTATGAAGATGTGTATATACGCCCATAGTATGAGAAAAGCTTTTCAGTTAGACGTGATAACACGTCAGCATGGAAAGAGTTTAACAGTATCAAGCACATAATAATGATTGTTTCATCACAAGGTAAACTTGTAGCAATTAAATTCTGCCGACTTGATCGAGAAATCGTCACGTAAACGTGATCGTGTATGGCCACCTTAAGGCGGCGCGGCACATACGAGCTCCTCTTTACATAATTATGTAGTAATTTATATATTATGAGCTTTGTTTTGTAATTACGGTAGTGTTGCCCGGGGCTCGAGTCGCGGTTGACAGGTACGCTGTTTTGTGAAATAATTCAAGTGGAAATAAATTTTATTTTTAATTCCAAATAATTGAAGTTTTTATTCATTTTAATGCTGAATACGTTCTGCTGTAACGTTAAATATAATGTCAGAAAGAAGCATTTCAGAGTGTGGACGCAGCGTTGTGTTTTCTTCCTCAAGCGATCGCGGCGAGCACGATTTGAATGCTCGGTTCGTGGGCGAAGTATGCACGGTTCGTACAAGGCTCGTCCATACTAAAGCGGGTCGCAGACCAAGAGCTAAGTTAGTTTCGAGTTAGTTTAACATACATTACTCGTTGTGGTCTGCAGCCAAGTGAAAAATCATATCAGCTACGCAGACTAAGCTGAACTAAGTTAGCAATGACTTATCTTAGCTCTTGGTCTGCAACCTGTTAGGGAATTCTGTTACATTACAGCAGTCTGTACTCGACATAATAATTTTCCTTTGATCATAAGGGTGCTTATATAGAGAGGTAGGTTTTTCTAACGCCGACAAGTCGGCGCGAACCACCGGTGTAATTTTCTAAAAAGAAACAGGTTATCGGTGCCGACAAACTTTATGCAAGTTAACCCTGCGCCGATCGGTACCCGCATGGATTTGTCGGCGCCGCAAAACCGTGTAGCGCATGCTTGAAGGCTTTTTTTTTATCGTCAGAAAAATGCTGCAGCAGCCGCACTGCCCGTAAAATATGCGGTGCGGACTGGGGAACTTACCACAAAAAAACTGATGGGATGCTACTCGCCCCCAGTGACGGGGCCACGGGAACTGTGATACATCCGCGACCCCAACAGGGCCGTCCGGCCAAAGATAAACTAGTCGGCTTTGGCTTCGGCTTACCCCCGGAACTATTCCGTCGGCAGCACACCGCATCCAGGTGCACTGCCGACACCGAGGACTATTGCCTCAAGACGACGACGGGCCTTGCAGGTTTAAAGTATTTCCAATTCGAACATGAGGATTTACTATTACATATTATGATAAACAACAGAATTAGAAAAAATCTTTTATTTCCTAAAAAATATTATCGACACACACCAATATTTACATTATTCACTAAAAAATAAATAAGGAATAACAAAATTGTCTTAGGAATATAGTAATTATGACTGAAATACTTACTAGTTTTTTTTTTGTAAATAAACATTTTATGAAAATGAAACATTCGATTTTTAGGGTCAATATGTTGCAGTTAGCTTATAAATTTATCAGATAAAAATCTGTCACAGAACTGTCATCAAACGGACATTGTAAGTCTACCGTTAAGTTTAAAACTGACACTTTTTTGTCAGCTCTTCTTTGCTTTTGACAAATAGCCTGACTTTAATATTAAGTGGTGAAATGGACCCTATATCACATATTGTGAAAGTATCTTATAATTAAGTAAGTATTGATTTCTTAAATGATACAAATATGAATTATAGATTTGTAAAAGACTTTAGTATTTACAATGAAATAAATAAAAAATATTAAATTAATAAAATAAGAAATACTGAAGAGTAATACTTTACTAAATATCAAAATACTCAGACTAATAATAAGTTGAAATATTTAAATGAAAATTAGGTCGTCTTGCTAAATATTTACAATATTTACTATCGAATTCAGCTCATAAATGGGAATGATAAAAACAAACAACTTCAAGAGTCAACTGTCAAATTCCATAGTAAAAAAGATGTCAAGATTTGAGCATTACTTCTATGAATTTGAGTATCAAATTCCACAGGAAAAAAATTACATGACATATTTTTTAATGGAGTTCAAGTGTCAAACTCGATAGTAAATGTAATTCGAGGGGCAAATTCAAAATTTAGCTTAATGTTCGTCTTTGTTAACTGGTATCCCGTCTAGATCAACCTCTGTACTAGGAATCAACGGTGGTTTAAACCCACCATATTCTATCCTCAAATTCGTTACTTTAGGTGTCCTATCAGTTCTCCTTAACTTTAATTCGACAACATAATCTTGATTTTTCGGCCACAAATCTTCATAATTCTTCATGGGCGGTGGTCCGTAATAATACGGTCGGTGGCTATTAGTTAAATATGAAATGTAATTTTCTAATTGTGACCTTTTGTTATTGTAATTATTATTATTAGTATATTGTTGAATTTGTTGTTCTGGTGTATTTATGTATTGAAATGAAGATGCGTATTGGTTACCCCATTTAGTCGATTGGATTAAAGGTTGGTCCCTCAAGTTTTTGTTCAAATTCTTTTTGTGATCTTGTATGAACTGTTGTATTTTGTTATGTTGCTGTTTGTTCTGTTCTTCTTGCCTCAATTGATCAGACATTTGGATGTATTGTTGTTGCTTATTATGTTCTTCTTGCCTCAATTGATTGTATTGTTGTATTTTATTTTGTTGCTGTTTGTTGTGTTCTTCCTGCCTCAATTGATCAGACATTTGGATGTATTGTTGTTGCTTATTATGTTCTTCTTGCCTCAATTGATTGTATTGTTGTATTTTATTTTGTTGTAGCTTGTTCTGTTCTTCTTGCCTCATTTGATCGGATAATTTTAAATATTGCGCAATGTTTTGTGATTGTTGTGCGTGGTCTTCGTTATATGGTTTCTCGTATGTTGGATATGGCACTTTATACGGTGCATGTATAAGTTTCTCAACGTTGTACGGTACGTGTACAGGGTACGGTACCTTTTTCTCAACAATTCTCTCAACTGGGTAAGGTACACGTTTCTCAACAGGGTAAGGTTTGTCAACAAACTTAGTAACAACATAAGGTTTCTCAACAATTTTCTCAACAACTGTTTCAACAGGATACGGTACTTTGACAGGTATTTTTTTCTCGACTATTTTCTCAACTGGATAAGGCACATGTTTTTCCACAGGGTATGGTTTATCAATATATTTAGTTACAAGGTATGGTTTTTCAACAATTTTCTCAACAACTGTCTCTACGGGATATGGTACTTTAATTGGGACTTTTTTCTCAACAATTCTGTCAACTGGGTAAGGCACTTTCTTCTCTACTATTCTATCAACGGGATACGGTTGAGGTACTTTCACTTCGACACGAACTGGATGAGGTACAGGAACTTGTACATGTACCGGTTTTTCAACGATTTTCGTAACAGTTACAGGCTTTTCTACAATCTTTTCTACTGTTACTGGTACGCGTTTCTCAACTGGGTACGGTATGGGAACTTTAGTTTCGTACGGTACAGGATAAGGCACTCTCGTTTCTACCGGATAAGGCACTGGTACTTCTTTATGGACTATCTTTTCAACAGGAACAGGTTTTTCGACCGGTACCGGTACAGGGGTTTCGATCGGTATCGGATACAACACTTGACGTTCTACTTCGTACGGTATCCCCACAGGCGTAGGTACCGGTACACGATGTATTATTTGTTTTTCAATTAACTTCTCGACTGGATAAGGTATATGTATAGGTCTATCTATGTAAACCTTTTGTTCTACTGGATATGGTACCTGTATTGGAACAGGATAAGGCTGGTAGACTTCTACTGGGTATGGTTTATCTACATACTTAGTTACTTCGACTGGTCTTTCGATGATCTTCTCCTGAGGGATGTAAACTGGTACTGGTCTGTTTACCTCCTTAACTACTTCCACGGGTTCCGGATAAGGGACATGTTTCTCAATAAATCTATCAACAAATTGTGTTATGGGTACTTCTTTTTCTATAACGATCGGCTGTATTATATTCCGACCTTGCTGGTAATCATTGTAAATATTTACAAGTTCACTCCTCTCGCTGCTCTCGTCTGGTTTTATACCTGAAATTAAAATTTAATTTTTCAGAGAGTACGCCTGCACGAGCACTGTGAAGAACATTGATTTAAGTGCATTGTGATTGAAGTTTATGATCAGGAACTATTAAAAGTTTATTATCGTGTTGGGTTCAAAATCCGCCTTCTCTGAAGAAATTTTGCTATCATCTTTTTTCGGGGCGTCTTGACACAGAGATTGTTAATACTCGGTCGGTCGAGTCGGGGCAACATGAACACACTGCTTTAAATGATATAATATTAATTACAGGACACTCGCTAATTGTAAAGAATTAGAATATTTAGAATGCAGAATATAAAAAAAATATTATCATTTATAGTGTTTTTGAAATAAGTTAATAAAATTTTGAGATGTTTATAATCAATTCAAAAATACAAACCTACTTCCCGTTGTACATCCTCACTGACTTCTAATTTCTCTTTAGAATCATAATGGTTCTTCTCATTATTATGTTCGTTCTTCATTCCATATTTATAAAGAAGATCATTCATATTTTTCTGAATTTTTTTCGATGATGCCAAAGCATCTACGTATTTATTGTAAAATGATTTTGCTGCATCTAATGGACCATTATTGGCTCTCCCTTCATCTAAATATTCGTGGACTTCTACATCATTTATGTGAGTTATAGATACAGGAATAGATTCTTGGATTTCGACTATTGTTTTCTCTTTTTTTGGGCTTTCAATTGTATCAGCTATCAGCTCGCTATCTGACGTATCATGATCTTCTAATGAATTGAAATCAGTGTCATTGTTAAGCAGTCTCAATGCAACTGTTATTGGCGTTAAATATTTAGCTCCTATAGGCCTAGGAGTGACTTTAACAGTTTCCGCAGAATCATCAGTTTTCGTAAAGTTCTCTTTCCTTATTTGACTACCTCTGACGTTGACGATTTGGTATCCATCTTGAATGTAAGGAATCATTGTAGATACAAAATTATTTACAGCTTTCTCTTTATAATTCTCAGCGCTTGTGTCTTGTACAACAATGGGAGACACAAATTTATATTCATTCGAACTTGTTTGTATGATTTGTTCTTTTTGTTCATTATTATCATCACTTAATATATTACCTATTTTAGCTTTCACTGTAATTCGATTCTGTGATCTAGTATCATCATATTGTGGTTTTATAGCATCGTCTGTATGAACTATATGTTTCTCAATAGCGTGGTTAATTCTTAATAAATCCTCGTTAGATATAAGGTCCTGAGTTGATGCAACTAGTTTAGAAATTCTATCCTCCTGACTATCAATCGAATTTTCAGTAACAGTCGGTGATACTGTTGTGTAGTAATATCTTTCGCTTCTAGCATTACTTCTTGGTGATTCCACTCTGAAATGTACAGCTCCTCTGTAAGATAGAGGTCTCTGTGTAACATCTTTAGCACCGAAATTTCCATTTATATTTTCATACTTTTCAGTGTAAAGCTTTGTCGTTTGTACATTTTCTTTTTCGTTGTCGTTTGTGCAGTTGTGATCCTTAAAGACTCTTACTACCGATGTAGAATAGCTGTCTTGTACATCCTGCTCCTCGTTTTGAGGAGTTTTAGAGCTATCTTTCGGCTCAGGCACATTATGAAGTGTCTGAACGTTGTATAAAGGTGTGTTCACGTAAGGTAATGGTGTGTAGAATGTCCCTGGTGGCGCTGTTGGAAGGATCTGGACTATTTGGCCCTGATCAATTGGTTGTTGTAATAGAAATATTTCGACTGGAGATTGACTGGTGCTATGTCCATTTGGGATCTGAGTTGTGTTGGGTTCGTTTGGGTATGATGGTGCTTCCTGAAATTTGAGAAATTATTATTTAGTCTTAAAAGTTGTTTGGGACTTGATGGCGTTATGTAATTCGTTTAAAAATTAAAAATAATTAAAAATATAATTTTCCTCTGTAACTATGGGCTACTAAGCCTGCTTAGTTATACACACTAGTTGGTAGATGGCGCCACGCTGCGACTTAATCACAAATGAAAAATTTAGCCACCCTACAAACCTTCTAAGTTGGAAGAGCACTCTGCCGGATTTTTTAAATGAATTGAATTGACTTAATTTAATTCGTAATTCAGAAATAAATGTTTTTAAATCTTGTTTTTTCGCTACGCCCTCTCGTCAGAAATCTTGATCTCGCACAAATTCGTGCAGTACAGTTATATTTACTTACTTGTTGAGCGTTCAGTTGCAAAGCCTTCGCCCCAAGTGCGAACTTGCTGCTGTGAACTGTGGTGTTGACTGTGGTGGCGCTGTGGTAGCCGCTACTGTCAGCGGCATACCGCACCCGCTGCTCCGACTATATTTATTCAAAGATTTTTTTGTATACAATACAATATTCTTTATTGCACCAAAAAATTAATTAAAAGTAATATGACAAATACATAAATAAATTTATAGAGACAAATCACACAGATTGAGCTAGCCCCAAAGTATGTTCGAAACTTGTGTTATGGGATACTAACTCAACGATACTATATTTTATTTAAGTATCTATAATAGATAAACATCCAAGACCCGAGGCCAATCAGAAAAAGTTCATTTTTCATCATAACTTGACCGGGATTTGAACCTGGGACCTCCTGGGTGGCGAGCCGGTATGGTAACCATTACGCCACAGAGGTCGTCAAACATCATACATAAATAGATAAACATCCAAATATAGATAGGTACATATTATAGATTAACATCCAAGACCCAGGCCAATCAGAATAAGTTATCATGACCCACGTGGTAACCATTACGCCACAGAGGACGACATATTCATACATTACTTTTTTTTTTTAAATGTCTACATTGTTTATGTTGGATTACCTGGGGTAACTTGACAAAGTAATGGCCCACGGTGCCTGACCCTTGATCGGGGGTCAACTGCCAGCCCCACTCGAAGCTAGCGCCATCTTGTGTCACGCGCTGGAACAAAACGATAAAAAAATATTTACTTATTTTATTTAAATGGAGTTTTAATCCAAAACCTGGACCCTGGACAGGGTATTGCAATTTTTGTGGTATCTCGTCCCGATCGGGACACTGGTCAAATCTATATAAAAAACTTTGTCTGTCTGACTGAGAATCAACTGAGAAACTTGGAGGGTGGGTTTTTGATATGATGTAGGCATCCGATAAGAAAGGATTTGCCGAAATTCCCACGGGAAACCGGGATACACGCAAACGAAGTTGCGCGGGTTTCTCTAGTGTCTCATATTATTAGAAATTCGAATTTCCAGGAGTGAGGGGTTCAATTAATGTAGTTATTTAATATATTTATTAAAAAAGGAAATATACGGTGTATTGCTCAAAATCATTTTAAAGTTTACACATTATATCAGAAGCTGTCTGTTAAACTAAAAAGAGCTTGAGACCCTAGACTTAATGGAATGAAAAAGACACTGGCTGAAAAAGACGCTACTAAAAGAAAAATTATGTATACTTACAAAAGTTATGTAGGGCAAAAAGTCATGGGACTTTTGATCATAAATTTGACATGCGAAAGTATTTCCTGTAGCATGACTTGATGAGGATGGCACAATCTTCGAATGAAGTCCGATTGCCAAACGAAAGAAAAAAAAGTACTTGCATAAAAAATATTTTATTTGATTTTTGACGTTAAAACTTCTTTAGCGGCGCTTGGCACTTTTTTTAGATGGGTAAAAAATGTTAAACTCGCGTCAGATCCGTAGCCTGGTCGAAAAAGCGTAAGATTCCCCAACCATTCCAAAATATTCAAAAATGCACAACGTTGATGTTTAAGTTTTCACTTCTGCCGGCACTGGTTGCAACCCATCCTTTTTTTATTTATCTAGTGGTGGGACAGGATAGGGAATTTACAGAAATTTTATATTTTATTTTAATTAAAACACAAACACGCAATACTATTACTCATTATCATTTCTGAGGTATTAACAGATAGTTTAATGACTACATATCGGTGACTACAGTAATTAACTCTCACTGTTATATCACAGTTGCGCAATTAGTTAGCAGCTATCATTTAACCATGACTTGTTATAATTGAACCGTTAACTATGCTTCCTAGAGATTATGCATAATCGTGTGTTTTTGTCTGTCTGTTCTATTAATAAATTTTACGG
The DNA here is from genome assembly GCA_905163395.2 of Endotricha flammealis. Classification (NCBI taxonomy): domain Eukaryota; kingdom Metazoa; phylum Arthropoda; class Insecta; order Lepidoptera; family Pyralidae; genus Endotricha; species Endotricha flammealis. The sequence continues at coordinate 2,717,310 of LR990880.1, read as the reverse complement.
TAGGTCCCATTTGTTCTATGGAACATGACGTAATAGAACAATTTTAGAAAATATTGTCCCTATTTGTACTGTAGAACAGTTTGTACTTTTTGTCTCAATTGTTCCATAGAACAAAAACTAAGTAGGTATATAAACTTCTTGAAGTTGATATGTAAACTGGCCACTCGAGAATGATTTGCTACATACCACTTGTCTTAGTGACATTGATGATATAAATTATAACAAAATCATTCATAAACAAAAACAGGAGCAAAAGCTAGTATGTAGTTCTATAGTACAAATAGGGACAATATTTGCTAAAATTGTTCTATTACGTCATGTTAAGTTCCATAGAACAAATGGGACCTACCGAAAATTTTCACAATTCACAAAGTGACCACCAGCTAGATTACTCTACCCTCTACCTAACGAAATTAATATCAATCAATCTACACTAATAGTAGAAAGAAGAAAGATATTTGACGACCTCCGTGGCGTAATGGTTACCACGCCAGACCGCCACCCAGGAGGTCCCGGGTTCGATCCCCGGTCGGGTCATGATGAAAAACGAACTTTTTCTGATTGGCCTCGGGTCTTGGATGTTTATCTATATATGTATTTGTTATAAAATATAATATCGTGGAGTTAGTATCCCATAAAACAAGTTTCGAACTTACTTTGGGGCTAGCTCAATCTGTATGAATTGTCCCTATAAATTTATTTTATATGTATTTCTGTGTTTGTGTGTGTGTGTGTTTGTAATGAATAAACTCGAAAACTACTAGACCGATTTCAAAAATTCTTGCACCGTTGGGAATGTACATTCCCAACGGTGCAAGAATTTACCCGAGTAACATAAGCAATGTTACATTTTAAAAATAATTGTGATCGTTAGTAAAATCCGTGCGAAGCTGGGGCGGTCCGTTAGTCTAAGTCTATACTAATACTAGCTGACCCGTGCCCACTTCGTTGGGCATAATGTTAAAAGCCTTATTATTTTTTGGTTTTTTATATAACCTATGACACTCAGCAATAATGTGGCTTTCTATTGGTGAAAGAATTTTTAAAATCGGTTCGGTAGATCCCGAGATTACCCCTTACAATTTAACAAATACACAAACTTTACCTCTTTATAATATTAGTATAGATTATAAAGAGGAAAGATTTGATTGTTTGCATTGAATAGGCTCCGAAACTACTGGACCGATTTCAAAAATTCTTTCACCAGTATAAAGCTACATTATCAGGGTACATAGGTTAGCTTTTCCCGAAATTCAATGTGGTTCCCACGGGAACGGGTCCGGAACTTCGCTCGGACGAAGTCGCGCGCAAAAAGCTAGTTCTGTATAATTTAAATTTGAAAGCAAATCCTTATTAGTTCTCTTGAAAATTACTAATTTGTTAGTGTACAATCCGATTTCATTTAGTTTAGTACCTGAACGTAACGATCCAACGATCGCTCAGGATTGGTTTCAAGAGTAGCCTATCTGGTCCCTAAGTAAGCTAAACTTGCCTTGCTTGTGTTATGGGTACCAGACAACCGATATTTTATTGTAAATGTATATACTTATAATTTACTTATTACATACTGGGTGTGCCCGTAATTTTTCCCATTTTCGCAACATTTTTCACTGATGCTTCGCTCCTATTGATCGCAGCGTAATGTTATATAGCTTAAAGCCTTCCTCGACAAATGGACTATCCAACACAAAAAGATTTTTCAATTCGAACTAGTAGTTTCTGAGATTAGCGCGTTCAAACAAACAAACAAACTCTTCAGCTTTATAATATTATATGTAGTATAGGTAGTTCAATGTAGAAAACACCCAGACTCGAGACGAATGCCATCACATAAATGCTTTCCCCGAGCTGTAATCGAAGTTAGGATCACTACGAACTCACCACCGGGCAGTCAAAATGTTCAATGTTTATCAACACTAACGTTTGTCGTAATTATAAATTTTACCGCCAGACGCTGCAAGACATTAAGGAAGCTTAGGCACGGCATCCAGTCCGTCTGTATGTCCATATATGTAGTAAAAACACCGAACTAGATCCAGTAAAAGTGGTTGAAGTAGAAAAACTGAATGAAAGTGGTTGTGGCGGGCTCACATGATACTTTCCACACATTGAACTGTGACGTATTAAATTGTGTTTTGTGACGAAATTTAAAAAGAAAAAAGGTTTACACACAAAATATTGGTGGTGTGTAGGTGTTTGGTAGAGGATTGAACATGGGATAATGGCAGAAAGGTGAGATGGTCTGCTACATGCTGAGCAAAAAAAAATTTACCTAGGGCCCATAGTTTTTTTTAAATGTTTTTTTTTTTAATTTTCACCAAACTTTCTTCCTTCGTGAATTTGAAGTACTATAACTTTTTTTTTATTGGATCAATCGGCCAGTTTATTTTTTTATTCTTATATTAACTGTATGTAGCTTACTTTTAAATTGATATTTGTCGGTTAGAGTTACCACAAAAAATGATATGAGTCCTCAAACATCAAAAAGACAAAGTACACGCCGAGCGTTCAACTTTGGACTGCTGTTAAAAAAAAACTAAAAGTGGTACTGCAGTTCTAATTCTAGGAAAACAGCTCTAGTTCATGCCCTTTGGAATGGTATTCAATTTACATAGTTTTTTTTTCTAAGTAGTCTTTTTCGTACATTCTACATGAAACTGACCATTTCTGACAAAAATCCTTTAAAGAAAATAAATCAAAATAATGTTACGAAACATAGAGCGGGATGGTTACACAAGGCAGGTAGAAACGTTAACGTTTCTCTTAATCAATATCAGCATCCGTTCTTCCTTTTTCACTCTTCATTGCATCCAAGACCTTGTAGTGGTGAAGAGTGGTAAGTGGTAAGCAATATCCGTTGCCTATTGACATCTACGATTTTTTAATGACACGAAGAGGACAAACTAGCTAGCAAGTCACCTGATGGTAAGCAATCACCGCTGCCCATAGACATGCACAACTTTTTTTTTGACACGAGGAGGACAAACAAGCACCTTATGGTAAGCAATCACCGACTACAAAATCTTGGATGCGTTGCCCACCTATGACGGAATGAAAAAGGAAGGACCGGGGAAGGAAAGTTAATAATGGAGTAGGAAACAGGAGGTGTATCAGGCTTCCGGGTCTCTCACTCATCCTACGAAACACGGGGGACATACGAGGTACTGCCCCGGTCGAGCCTGCCCATTTACGAGCTACTACTAGTCCATTCATAGTAGTGGCTACGCTCTACCACTCTTCACCACTACAAGGTCTTGGATGCATTGCCCACCTATGAAGAGTGAAAAAGGAAGAACGGATGCTGATAATGATGAACCGTAACCTTCCCGCTCTATGTTTCGTAACATTTTTATGATTTATTTTCATTATAGTATTTTTGTCAGAAATGGTCAATTTCATGTAGAAAGTACGAGAAAGACTACTTACAAAAAAATAAACTATACAAATTACATACCATTCGAAAGGGCATGAACTAGAGCTGTTTTCCTATAATTAGAACTGCTGTTTAGTTTTTTTTTAACTGCAGTCCAAAGTTGAACGCTCGGCATGGACTTCTCGCCTTTTTGATGTTTGAGGGCTCATAATTTTTTTCCTGGTAATTCTAACCAACAAATATCAATTTAAAAGTAAGCTACATTCAGTTAAGATAAGAATAAAAAAATAAGCTGGACGATTGATCCAATAAAAAAAAAGTTATAGTACTTCAAATTCACGAAGGAAAAAAGTTTGGTGAAAATTAAAAAAAAATCATTAAAAAAAAACTATGGGCCCTAGGTCAAATTTTTTTCGCTCAGCATGTAGCAGACCATCTCACCTTTCTGCCATACTCCCATGTTCAATCCTCTACCAAACACCCTGTATAATAAATAAGTACAACAAAATATTAAAATACTAAAGTAAATATAAATAAATATTTAGGGACAAATCACACAGATTGATTTAGCCCCAAGTAAGTTCGAGACTTGTGTTATGGGATACTAACTCAACTATACTATATTTTATAACAAATACACATATATTAAACATCGAAAAGTTCGTTTTTCATCATGACCCGACCGGGGATCGAACCCGGGACCTCCTGGGTGGCGGTCCGGCATGGCAACCATTACGCCACGGAGGTCGTCTAAGTACCTACAATATGACACCGAAAAGGCGCCTCCTCAGCATAAGCCGAGAGGTTTTAGACACCACGACGCTGGTCTTCCTCAGGGGTCATTGTCCCATAATCATCCCACTGCAGGGATACGTATCGTACGGGTATCCCTACAATCAAAGGGGGATTGGAGCGTACTCTGCCACGTTGCTCCAATGCGGATTGGCGTGATTGTTCTGTCAAAATGTGACAAAAAGCACTTCCCCGCATAACCACTTCCTAATATCGGGATGTAATCGAATTAGGAAGTGCTCATGCAGGGAAGTAGACGGTCCGAAAGGAATCATGATCGGTGGCGTTTGACATTGTGGAGTTTTAAGCGCTAGATTTCGGAAATATCCAGCGGCTTTTGAATGCAATCGAGTTTAATCGGTAATAGAATTACGACTTTTCGTACAGTCAGCCAATGAATGAGGTGAACAGGACCGTAAATATAATATATCTATACACCGTACATACATAGGTTATCAGTCTGCACTATAAATATAGGTTGATTTTTTTTCTTCATTTTAATATATTTTTCTGTTATGAAAATCATGATATACATTACTTACAACACATACGTGTTTTTTCTTTTAGTATCACTTAGTACTAAAATATGAGGTTACAGCATCACAAAATTATTTAAATTCATAGACACCGCGCGCGCAACACGGGAAAATATGTATTATTATTTTGAAAGTTTTACCTAAGTACATTTTTTTTCATAAATAGAGTCTTTTGATGATACCTTACACATAGAAAAAAATTGAAATTTTGTATATGTACCTTAAACCAAACATCGTCGTCAGCTTAACGTGGACTTTATTCATGAAGACAATTCAAAAATAAGCGCTCCACTTGTTTGCCACACACCCACGTCTAAACCAATAAATGTTATGCAAACAGCATTGTGTAGTTGTAGGAAACATGTCCGTTTACTTTCTCTGTACTCTCGATCTCGGAAACTACCGGTATTGTCTCATACATGTGGTGTTTCTCACGGTAACATCGATCAAATTGATTTTACATATGCTCACGCGCGTAATCAAGAATGGTGTAAGCAGAGACTAACTTGGAATTTGCTTTAAAACTTTTCGTCGTTGCAACGGCCAATTCATAATATTTCACCGGTCAATTTCCAAAATTTTAAGTGTCTCTTTAACCACTCGACAATGGCGGAATTTAACTGCGTCTACACATAAGAAGCCAGGAAAATAAATTATATCTGAAGCAAACTAAAAAAGAATTATCTTGAGACTTAATGTGGAATTAAAATTAAAACGCGTTTCGGAAAGTGGCTGAAAAGTGTCCTATTAAAATGTCCAATTTAAGCCAACAGGAATTATCTCAAAAAAGACATTTACATTTGGTATGCATAGATAGAACACAGCAGGTGCGCAGACGCAGCCTCCAACATCGTGAGAGAAAGTACTAGTATATTTCCTGCTTTATAGGAATCTTAGTTTACCTAGGTTTATAGGTTATATTACAATAGAATTATTAGAAAGTTTAAGGAAAATGTTAAATTGAAAGTTTCGTTTGTTGAGCGATAGATACGGAAGCACAAATCCTCCCCTTTTCTCCTTATTTCCTCTTTTATTTCTGTTAAATATTGGCTCAGGCATACGGTTCAGGGATTCTCCAGATGTCTTTGAACTCCATGGGAGGTGGTGACCACTTACAGTCAACTAATGAAAGAGCTGACCAGGGTAGAGAGCTAAGAACAAAGATCTAACATTATTAAATGTAAACATCGTTATGAAAACTTTTACATATAGATTTAAGAGAGGTAGGGGCATAGCGGATAATCCGCTCAAATCGGAGCAGCCCGTCTGGGGAAGGACCTCCACCTTACAGAAGATCGTAGCCAAATAGCATTGGTCTCGGCCATGCTGTGTTGTGTTCCTGCGGTGAGTAAGGTCTCCAGAGCTCCACTTAGGGGGGTTGGGAGGGTTGGCAGCGCGTGAGTGATACCCCCGGTATTGCAAGCGTCTATAGGCTACAGTGACGGCTTACCATCAGGCCGACCGTATGCTTGTCTGCCACCTATATATATATGACCTACAATATGAAATTATCAATTACATAATAAACTTTTTTGTTAAAAAAATAAATCAAATTAAATTTGCATTTAGAGAATAAAGAATACTAGTTAGTACTAGGTACTTGTAGTACTACGAATAAATAAATCTATAGGTACTAATATCATAAAGAGGAAAGATTTGATTGTTTGTTTGTTTGCATTGAATAAATAGGCTCTGAAACTACTGGACCGATTTCAAAAATTATTTCACCAGTAGAAAGCTACATTATCAGGGAGTGACATAGGCTATTGCTTTTCCCGAAATTCAATGTGGTCCCCACGGGAACGGGCTCGGAACTTCGCAAAAAAGCTAGTACATTAGATAAACATCCAAGACCCAAGGCTCATTCATGCAAGTTATTTTTTCATCATGACCCGACCGGGATTCGAACCCGGGACCTCCTGGGTGGCGTCTAGCGGTAATATTTCGTACATATTTTTTTCTATTCACTACATAATATTATAATGAATCATCCTAATAACTGAAAATTCGAGTCTGGAGTCTGCAATACCTATATTAGTAAACTTGAATCGTAATCAAGTATTTTTCTTGCCTTTGTTGGATGCATACACAAAAACAGGCAAATTTGTATTTACTAAACAAATAACGTTTAGTAAATATGTTTTTTCAACATCCTTTCTTAGCGGATGATTACATGAGTTTTAAATACCTACTGCATCTATGCCTAATGCGTTCCGCGGGCTGACAAGTAATTTGTTCAGTCAGCCAATTAAAGAGATGAACAGGGTTGTTAATATAATCCAAGTTTTCTAAATATTAAATAAATAAATATATTGGGACAAATTACACAGATTGAGGTAGGTAGCCTTAAATTAAGTTCGAAACTTGTGTTATGAGATACTAACTCAACTATACTATATTTTATAACAAATACATATATAGATAAACATCGAAGACCCGAGGCCAATCAGAAAGTTTTTCATCATGACCCTACCGGGGATCGAACCCGGGACGTCCTGGGTGGCGGTCCACGAAGGTCGTATATCTATCACAAAAATCCACAGCCCTTAAAATCATTTAATAACGATCTTAAATATTACACTGATGGCTGATGGCCAATTAAGGATTTGTTACAATTTTTAGGTGATTCACACAGCAAGTTACGAGCAGATAAATTGGGCCAGAATATTGAGACGATACAAAAAGATACAACTTCTGTGAATGTGTATAAGTGTTACTACACATACTTTGCGTATGAAGTGTGGGTTATTTGTTTATAATCGACTGCCTATTGCTTCTTCCAGCAGTAGGACATGGATAAATATTTTTTCTTTTCGTCTTTACTCACGCTTCTCAGCGGTAGGTTGGTTAATAAGCAGAAATTCCAGCTTTTCTGGAATTAATCCCACTTATATTATAAAGGCATTTGTGTGTATGTTTGTTACTTCTTCACGCTCAAATGGTTGAGCCAATTTTTATGATATTTGGTATGTAGGTAGCTGATAAATTGGATTAACACATAGGGTACTCTTTATTTGGAAAAGTACGCAATTCCCGTAGTATTTGGTCAAAAATGTGATAGTTTTAAAGTAGGTAGATGGCGCTGCTGTGCATAATATAAGTGGAAATCTATTTTGACTGGGAAAATATGCGTTTCTCCGAACCACGGGACGTACATTCATTGCACTTATGCAATAAAATTTATTATTTTTGCATCATTTCCTTATAGCATAGACATAATCTAAACATATAAAAAATAACATGAAAAGTAATTATATACATATGTATTACTAGTAAAATACTTGCAACTTAGTTTGCGTATATCTCGCTTTCCCGTGGGAATTTTGAAAAATCCTTTTAAGTATAGTACACCCCTAGCTAAACGTCGTCGTAAGGAACCTACAATCCAAATTTGGAATCTCTCAGCAGCGGTTTGGGCTGTGCGTTGATATATTGATAAATCAGTCGGGGCTTTGAATTTTAATAAGTACCTATATTTACAATTTAAAAAATGTAAGTTTATTATAATGTTTTTATTCACATATTCGTATTCAGTATCAGCAGTAGATACGCCTCCAAAAATATTGCAACTGTACTAAACCACACATTGTATATACTCGTTGTCTGGCATCCATGACACATCTACACAAGCAGGTGTCTAGCATACTTTGGGATCAGTGTGGCCCCTGTGCGAACTGTGTATAATTATTGTATTTTTTTTAGAGAAATAATTCCCTATTATATGAAAAAGTGCATGTACAAAAATCGTCTACGCAGACCTTTATATTCGTTACTCAACTATCAACACGACACACGACCATTTATCATAGCAATATATTTTATATTTTAAATAATATAAGTACTTTCACTTACATTACGTGCTTAGTTGCGTAAGTAAGGGCGTAACTTTGATGGGTTATATTTATGTCTATAAAACATAAGTGGTCTATCTTTAAGAGCTTCCGTGTTTTAAGGGTTCTTCAAAAATGTAAAGAGCTAGCTTTTTTGCCCGCGACTTCGTCCGCGTGAAGTTCCGGACCCGTCGTTCCCGTGGGAACCACATTGAATTTCGGGATAAGCTATAGCCTATGTCACTTCCGGTTTTCTCACTTATCGTACGAAACACAGTATACCGGTAGTTCACGTAGAAAATAGACAGCTTGAGATTTAATGCGAAATTAAAAGTTCTGCAAATCCATACTTCCATACTAATATTGTCTAATAATGTGAAAGTGTGTTTGTTTGTTTGTTTATCCTTCCTTCATGGCGAAAGTAATGAACGGTTTGATATGATTTTTTTATTTGTGATAGTTTATAGTCTGGAGAAAATAGGCTACTTTTTCCCCCACGGGATAAAGAGATTCCCATGGGAAAAGTTATTGACATTTCCCCTTGACCACGCGGGCGGAGCTACGGGTAACAGCTAGTATTTATTATTTATCTCACAACTTAGCAAAACGATAAATATCAGAGTTAATTACATTACATAAATTATGTTTCCTTAAAAATGGCTGATTTTAATCAATTTATTTAAATATATTATCACATCACAAATTATATGATTCATAACTTCAAAAATATATATAAAACTAGACTTTTTGCCCGCGACTTTGTCCGCGTGAAGTTCCGGACCCGTTCCCGTGGGAACCACATTGAATTTCGGGAAAAGCTATAGCCTATGTCACTCCCTGATAATGTAGCTTACTACTGGTAAATTTTTGAAATCGGTCCAGTAGTGTCGAAGTCTATTCAATTCAAACAAACAAACAATCTCTTTATAATATTATTAGTAGGTATAGATAACTTGCATAATATAACGTAATAGATTAAATTTTTAGAAGTGACATAAATATAAATGCATTTTTATGAATGAATAATTTCGTATGCTAATTATTATTTTTGACTGTTAATAATCGATTTAAATTGATTCACTTTCTAATATTTTAAAACACATCTTTCAACTCAATAATAATATAATCTATTTGACACGTCCGGTGGTCGAGTGGCTAGCAATGGTCACTTATCCCAAGGGCCGCGGGTTCGAATCCTGCGCAAGGCAAACATTTTTGTGCATGAATATGCCTGTTTTCCTTGGTCTGTGTGTTTTCTATGTAATAAGTATTTATTTACAAAAAAAAAGGTATTTACAGTAAAATTTATGAGCAATCTAGTACCCATAGTACAAGGACTACCAGCCTAGTTGCTTAGTTTGGGTTGAGTTATAATATGAGCAAAAATCTGTCAAATGGGACCTTTGAACCCCCCTACTCCGTTAGCGGAGCCGACCCCCGAGGACTTTTAGTATGTTGTTCTGGACTCCATAAGGTATAACTGTGCCAATTTTCAAAACTGCACGATTTATTTACCCTGATTTTATTGATTTTCTCGTACTATTAGTTAAAAAACTAATTCGAAACAAATCTTTTTTAATTATGCATACTTAGTAAGTTATTTAACACGAAACTCTACACTCACGCCGATATTCAATGAAAGGGTGATAGTTCCACGGTCGATCCGTAGTTACTGTTTACCCACAAATTGGCTACCATTTGTGATCATTTGTGGTTAAAGAGTACGGTACTAACATAGATTTATTATAACTTACTAGCGTAAGAAGATTGGCAATGCAAAAGAGATAGATCATAGCATACGCGTTTGTTAGAGCGAGATAGATAGAAAGACCATTTTTCCTATACACGCTATGGGCTTGTATCGCCCTAACGTCAGTCATGTTAAAACAAATCCCACTTATTTTTACATAAGTTATGGTTTTTAAGTGTAGTTTTGGTGTTAATTCGACGTGATTAAATATGGTTACCTGTGCAGTGCCTGGATGTAACTCAAACTAAAAGGAAAATCCACAAAATTATATATCTTGCTTGCACACATGTACATTCCACGCACACTAGTGTATTTTATTTTTGGTCTCGCCTCAATCAAACAAAGCCGATCTATAGGTACGCTAGTATATACTCTATGGGTACTAATACGCGTGCTTTCCTCGTGCACCAACTAGTAGGCACAACTAGTAGTGCTAACCTAAATAAGTATTCCTGTTGGCACAACGTAGTTGTGCTATCCCAAATACGTGTTCCTAATGGCATAACTACATTTTTGAAGTGAAAACTTATTTAGCGGCGCTTGGCACTTTTTTTAGGTGGGTAAAAAATGCTAAACTCCCGTCAGATCCGTAGCCTGATCGGAAAAGCGTAAGATTCCCAACCATGCCAAAATATTCAAAAATGCACAACGTTGATGTTTAAGTTTTCACTTCTGCCGACAATCCCGGTTTTTTTTTGCTGTTTTGTAGGTTGTACAATCAATTCCATGCCACTTCAAAAAACTCCAAAGTAATATGTATACTTGTGTAAATAACTAAATATTTATTTACTCACCGTATTTGCCTGTTGTGTCCCAGCGTGTATTGATAAACTAAACGCCACCCACAGTCGCACCCACTGGAAACAACAAGAAAAACTGTTAGATAAGTTACAGTTGTTGTTACATTTTGCCTGGAATGGGATAAAGCTTTAAATCTATACTAATATTATAAAGAGGAAAGATTTGATCGTTTATTTGCATTGAATAGGTTTCGAAACTACTGGACCGATTTCAAAAATTCATTCACCAGTAGAAAGCTACATTATCAGGGAGTGACATAGGCTATAGCTTTTCCCGAAATTCAATGTGGTTCCCACGGGAACGGGTCCGGAACTTCACGCGGACGAAGTCGCGGGCAATAAAGCTAGTTGATTATATTTAAGTACTAGATCTTGCCCGCGGCTTGACTCGCGGTATAGGAGAAAGACGCCGAGTGTATCAAGTTGAGACATATGTCATTTGAAAGGCCTTTATGAGAGCATCGTTTAATGTACGGCACTAACACCGAGAGTCGTGCAGGGAAAGAATTATGAGTCGTTGAATACTTATTTCAAGAGTTTGTATGAAAATTAAACAACACCAACATATATTGTGATGGTATTTATGTCTGTTCTCGAGTCTGTGTGTTCTATAGGCGAAGTTTGTGAGTATGGATGTTTGTTTCTCTTTCACGCAAAAACTACTGAACGGATTTTAATGAAATTTGGTACACGGGTAGACTATAATCTGGAATAACACATAGGGTATTTTTATCCCGAAATTCCCACGGGAACGGGAATAATAGGACTGTGTATAAATAAATTCACGCAAACGAAGTTGCGCGGGTTTCACTAGTATTATAAATGAGAAAGTGAGTTTGTTTGTTTGTTATTCCTTCACGGCTTGACTAAGCAGCCGATCATTATGAAAATTTGTTTTAAACATATTTGTCAGGGGTACACAGCCCAGTATAGGCTATTTTTTATCCCATGAAAGTATGTCATTCTAATGGCAAAATATTTTGTCTACTATAGACGGCGCTGCAATTACGATGTCGGCCAACAGATGGCGCCACAAGTCGCGCTATGAGTTGTTTTGTTGTCAAACAAGATCCTACTAATATTTAAGTAGAGGCGAAAGTTATGGTGTATGTTTGTTACTTCTTCACGCTCAAATGGCTGGACCAATATTTATGATATTTGTTATGTAGGTAGCTGATACCCTGGATTAACACATAGGGTAAGGGTACTTTTTATCCCGAAAAGTACGCGATTCCCATAGGATTTCATTAAAAGTCTGATATAGATGGCGCTGCTGTGCATAAATAAATACACGCAAACGAAGTTGCGCGGGTTTCACTATAATACTAATTATATATTTACATAACCGTTGTCTGGTACTCAAACCACAAGCAGGATAAGCCCCTACTTTGGGACTAGGTGGCATGTGTGAATTGTGTAATTAAAAAAAAAACGTGTGGCACTCGGAGACTGCCGCGGTAAAGCTATTGCATAGTCGCGGGCTCGAACTAACTCGTGGACGCGGCCAAAAAGCACGCTGTCTCACCTAGCATCGTGTCTAAAAGAGATAGAATCAGTTATGAGCAGTTAGCAGCTAGTCTACACGCATACGTCTAGTCGCACGCACACAAACACCGTACCGAAGTCTGCCGAACTGAAACGACGTTAGACGATGCTCGGCTTTCAACGCCGCGCGGAGTGGGGGGTGTTAGGTTTTATTTTCGTTACGGAATTTCTTGATTCGGTCGCCGCGCTCAAAGCCCGCGATAAAAGCTATGCAATTGCTTAAAAAACTTTTCATACACATATAATAATAAAATTGACATTTTTTTCTTTGACAATGACAAAATACATTAATTTCTTTACAAATAATAGTAAACGTTAAGTATGGGAAAAACGTTCGAACGAGTGAATGAATGGAATGATTTGTTGGAACACTCAATCAAAGCAATTTTATAGTTACGAAACAATATGTTGAACAATGGATAATATTAATGGTAGAAAGTTTGGAAATGTCTGAGGGATAGTCCAGTGTTTTTTTTTTATTTCAATAAGGAAACAAACAAGCATACGGCCCGCCTGATGGTAAACGGTCAGCGTAGCCTATGGATGCTTGCAACACCGGGAGTAAAACCACAGATTACTTAATAGTTACTTGTAAAACTAACTTACTTTAAAAATACACTAACGAATGACTACATACTACATAGGCATAGTTCAATGTGTTGATGCAGAACATCATCACATTGATCTATATGTAATGTAGTCATCATCATCATCATATTATCAACCCATAATCATCTCAATGCAAAGATACCAGTCTCACTTCAATCGAAGGGGATTAGAGCGTACTCTGCCACGCTGCTCCAATGCGGATTGGCAGAGGCCATTGTTTTCAAGCCGTCTAAAGGCTACCGACTTGGCTTAACGACTGTCATCTATCGACAAATGCCGGGACCGACGGCTTACGTGCCCTCCGAAGCCGAAGAAGCTTAAGATAACGAAACCCATCAAAACACTGGTTAGGGTCGACGTGTCTTAACTTGTGTGTTCGTTTTGGAGTGCGATTTAATATTAGTTTGCTAATCTGTGGTTCAAACATATACTTAAGCTACGGACAGATAAAAACTATCTACAATTTTATCTAACGAATAGGCTATCCATAAGTCCAATTTGAATACTGGTCATGCCCTGCTCTACATCTATATAATAAGTTTTCCTATATTGACCTGAATTTCGCTATCAACGTACTTTCTCGGCGATTTAGTTTACTACACTCCGTTCCAAATAAGTATAGGAATGAGGAACTAAGTGTCAAAATAATTGAATTTAAGTAAAGTGGTAAATTTACAGAATTTTTACTAAGTAATTAAACATTTTTTTTATTGTTCATTACCATTCATCCGTGCAAATTAGGAATAGGGAACAAAATATTTAGAAAAATTAAGAATTTTACTTTTTTTAATACTATAGATACCTTGGTCAAGTCAAGATGGAGAAATAATTTACGTAAACAAACCGAATATAGGGTAGACAAGAATCTTGATGACATTTTATCGTAAAAACCTTTATAAAGTAAGCAATAAATTATTAAGGGGATATGTGAAAAAAAGAAGGGTCCTTAGAAACCAAATATCTTCTAAACTACTAAAATTTAGACCTAGATTTTTGGATATGTATTAATTCATCATATAATCGAAATTTTGGAAAGAGCCAAAACACGATTGTGACACATTTCCTCGATAGAAAAAAAATCCGAAGTAACCTCTGTTTTTTCTTCAGAACTCTTGTAACTTCTAAACGGTAAATAGTAGAAATTTTAAACTTCATATAAAGAAAGACATTAATGTTTTCTAGAGACTGTAAAGACAAATTTTTAAAAACTCAATTAATGAATTTTAAATAAGCCTAAATGTGTTTTGGCGCTTACGACGTTAAAAATTCGCCGTGTTCACGGTGTCCCATCTCTGTCTCTCGCAAGAGGGATTGATATATGCGTCGCACGGGTGGGGCGGGCTCAGTCGGCCGCTTACTCTTGTCTGGGACGGATCTACGTTCGTCGAGATCTCGCGCGCAACCCATCGAAATAATATTATTACGTATAGAAATGACAGCGCCTTCAAATTTTGGCGCCGCGTTCGGCCGTGCGGGGCGCGCCCCTCCCTGGCCCCGCCCCCAACCGAGTCATAGAATATGACATTACTACGCAGGGGCGACACTTTGTTTATATTCTGCCTATTGGACATCTAACTGATTATTTTATTTTATTACAATATTTTATTTTACTTAATAGAATAAACTTAATAGAAAATAGGTATAATATTAGCTTTATAGGTAGGAAGCTACATTACATTTTTGTTCTTAACTTAATATTAGTCAAAAATAAACTGAGATTAAATCAAAACTTTATAATGAAGCTACATATTTATACAGGGTGCCCTGAGAGCGACCGACACTCCCGAAATATCTTAGGAGGTTTAAACATCTACTTTATGCTCGTGAAAGATTTTTTCTCTAAGTGTAATAGTTTCGGAGTAATTGACTAACAAACATTCCTTGAATAACTGTGTGTTTTTATCCCTAAATCAGCTGTTCCTTACGTACAGGCAAGAGCAGGTCGACCTTTACATATTGGACTTTGTACCGTTCTTAAGTTCTATGACATAGGAGCCAAAATTGTATAAAGCTCGACGTGCACCTGCTATGCATAGTAATTGTCACGGTTACCATAGTGACAAATAAATAAACTTCTGTCAATAGGTAAAATACTAAAACTAAATTATGAAAATTTCTAGTTTTATTTGTTATTTGTTAAATGGATTAGGCGTTTTGAATGGTGTTTAGTGTTTTACGAGTTCTTTAGTGGTTTTGAGTGTTGTGTGGCATAAGAGGCGCTCGTACACATCGAGCATTGTGTGTAGTAGGTACGTTCCGGTACGTACTTCGGTTTTTAATGTAAAAACTTTGATTTTTTAAGTGATAATAAGAATTTCAATGAATAGGTAGGCAGGTATGTGTGTGTCGTGGCCTACGGACTGTCCGTAGCGTAGTAGTTTCTGTCCGTGTAGGTATTTTTGCCGTATGCACTGTTGTTGTAGTATTAGGGATACCTACACGTAGAAAATTAGCAGGTCAGTGCCTTTTTTTTCAATAAACTATTTTTGAATTAAACTTGCACAAAACGCATGTATGTAAGGTACATATCATCAAACTTTCGGCTGTGTTCGTTGTTTTTTTCCTCCCTGTATATTGAAGTATTTTGTAATATATGCAATAACTAGGAGACGGTCGCCTGCCAGACAAGACAACTCCTCTTGTTGAATGGTAACGTATCTTTACTCCGAAACTTGTTTGCCCGAATTTCATTTGTTCGAAAATGGTTGGTCGAAATTTAAAATGCTGTTTCGTTTTCCATCTTTTTGTTTTCTAGAAACTATTTTTTTTACTTAGTAACTTTATCCACATTTACGTATTTTTTACCTACTATATAAAAATATTTTGGAAATACAGGGTGCCCTGAGAGCGACCGACACTCCCGAAATATCTTAAGAGGTTTATACATCTACTTTATGCTCGTGAAAGATTTTTTCTCTAAAGCGCTTACCACACGCACAAGCTTCACCACAGTTTGGCCTGCGCAAACTTCTCGCACGAAAAAACTGAACACTCCGTGTCTTACCACACGGTACAGTTAAGTACGCGCAAGCCCCGCGCAAGCCACATTCTTGTCGAAAACCTTGGGGTCGCAACAATGTTTCCCAATGAAGAAATATTACTTATGCTATTATTTTTCAAGTGTTTGCTATTTAAAAAAAAGACAATGCAAAAGTCAAAAAGTAAGCGATCAAAGTGGACAAAAAAATGGCTGTTGAACAGAAAAATTCATACACATATAAATCTACTGAAGGATTAAAGAGATGATCCGAATGATTTTCGCAAAAAATACTCTACCACTTATACCCAAATCAGCCATTTTTGAGTGACGAACGACTTCAGCGAACTGCGAGCGAGCCTCGACTGTGGCTTGAACACTGAACGCCCAACCACACGCACAGACAAGTACGCGCAGGCCGGGCATGCGCAGGCAAAATTTCAAGCAAGTCGAAAAGTCGCGAGCCGCGCTGTGGGGTTTGCGCGTGATACAGTTTTACCAACCACACGCTCCGTGTTCCGTGTACAAACCGGCCTGCGCAGGCAAAACTGTGGTGAAGCTTGTGCGTGTGGTAGGCCCATAAGTGTAATAGTTTCGGAGTAATTGACTAACAAACATTCCTTGAATAACTGTGTGTTTTCATCCCTAAATCAGCTGTTCCTTACGTACAGGCAAGAGCAGGTCGACCTTTACATATTGGACTTTGTACCGTTCTTAAGTTCTATGACATAGGAGCCAAAATTGTATAAAGCTCGACGTGCACCTGCTATGCATAGTAATTGTCACGGTTACCATAGTGACAAATAAATAAACTTCTGTCAATAGGTAAAATACTATTTAAAACTAAATTATGAAAATTTCTAGTTTTATTTGTTATTTGTTAAATGGATTAGGCGTTTTGAATGGTGTTTAGTGTTTTACGAGTTCTTTAGTGGTTTTGAGTGTTGTGTGGCATAAGAGGCGCTCGTACACATCGAGCATTGTGTGTAGTAGATACTTTCCGGTACGTACTTCGGTTTTTAATGTAAAAACTTTGATTTTTTAAGTGATAATAAGAATTTCAATGAATAGGTAGGCAGGTATGTGTGTGTCGTGGCCTACGGACTGTCCGTAGCGTAGTAGTTTCTGTCCGTGTAGGTATTTTTGCCGTATGCACTGTTGTTGTGTAGTATTAGGGATACCTACACGTAGAAAATTAGCAGGTCAGTGCCTTTTTTTTCAATAAACTATTTTTAAATTAAACTTGCACAAAACGCATGTATGTAAGGTACATATCATCAAACTTTCGGCTGTGTTCGTCGTTTTTTTCCTCCCTGTATAGTTTAAAAAATCAATATTTAAATTACATATTATTTTAAAAAAAGAATTATGAAAATCGGTCCAAAATTGAAGGAGTAATCGGCGGACCTCCAAAAAAAAACAATGAAACATAGAACCTCCTCCTTTTTTGAAGTCGGTTAAAAAAAAAGCAAAAAATGAATATAGACATTAAGCAATGTGGTTTGTTTATAGACGAACAATATCCGTTTTTAGGGGCCACGCCTGATGGAATAGTTTTAACGCATAATATGCTTGTGGAAATTAAGTGCCCCATAGCACCGTTCAAGATTGGGATTGATAGGGCTATATATAGCACTAAACAAAATGCATTTTTGGAAAGAAGACAAAAATACTGGAAAAATATACATTAATAAAAAATCTGATTGGTTCTTTCAAGCACAGGGGCAAATGCATATTAGTAAATTTCCAAAATGTTTATTAGCTGTGTGGTATGGGGAAAATAAACTAAAAACAGAAATACTCCATAAAGATGATCAGTTTTGGAAGACGAAAATGGAACCAAAATTATTATCTTTTTATTATGATTGTTTGCTACCAGAGCTTGTAGATCCTCGGCATACAAGAAATATGGCAATTCGTGAGCATAGTTATGTCATTCGTAAAGGTAAAGAAAATAAAAATGTTGACACAAATGAGACAAATGCGGGTTGTAATAATGAGAAGATTATTGCCTTAGAGAAATTTTAAAACTATAACTTTTAAAATTTCTCTAATGCTTTATTATTAGTTCTTTTATAAATAAAACGATTTAAAAAGTACGTGATTTGCATCTAATTAGAATTTATTATTAATTAATTATATTCTAGACAACATTTTCGTATATTTCAAAATTGGCTCAGCCTGTAGTGTGGTACTGCATATGCACAGTCTTCAGAAGAAGCCACAGAAAATTTTCATAACATAACTTTGAATAAGTATTTGAATGAAACGATGAACATTCCTTATTATAACAGCTTTAGTATGTAATCCCATTGTTTTATCATTTTACTAAAATATTCCTTACAATGACATTAGCTCTTAGACTATAAAGTAAAACGCAGTGTGTGTAATGTTTTATTCGATTGCAAAAAGTATTTTGTTTGTCTGTAAAACTATTTAAAATTTAATATGTACTTATGTAAGTAATTATTTTGCTTATTTATCAATATATTTAGTTATAGACCAAATATCGACTGTCTTGTATTTCATAACTAATATTAAAATAAATAGACACAGGTATTCATTTACTTTATTAGTTAAGATAAACTTAAATAGCTACTAAACAAACAATAACAAGTGAACAGCGAAACGTATCGTATTTCCGACGAAAGTATTTTCAAAACTTCGCGGGAAAACGGCGGCGGTCCGGCCGGCACGCGCGCGAGTGCAGCGCCGCCGCGGCGGCACTCGCGCAACTTTTGGCTAGGCCCCGCCCCTTTCGTTTCAATTATTTTACGGCATAGCGTCTTAAACCTTTATAAGGTACCTACTTGGCACAAGATTTCCAGTGAAAATCAACGATTTGTGTTTGAATTAGCTTGCATACCTTATTGTGGTATATTAATTTGTTGTGTGCTTTATCACAATAAAGTGATTTGTAATCGATTCATGTTTATGGGTGTTTCTTGAAAACCTGGATTTTCGTTGTCCGGAAGTAAAAAGTGTACGTATAATTGAAATAAGCGTATGAAGTATTTTTTTAATTAAAATTTGAACTGTAATCTAACTGAGTCACTACGATAATTAAGAAAAATATAAAACAAAGTGAGTAAAAAAAATATCTGAAGTGTTAAAAATTGATTCCACTGGCGTGTCCGTACTCCAAATTTGTACACAATATCATCCATATCATTTTTTCCATTCAGTTCATAGATATTTCAATATTTTATATTAGATCCCAAATTGATAAGAATTAATAAATAAAATAGATGGACCACGTATTTATAGTACATTTAATTATATGAATTTTTTAAATGTTGTCCGGGCCTTAGCAGTGATTCCACTGGTACATCACTAAAATGTACGTACGTCCTTAGTGACACAATTTGGAAGCAATGTGTACCCCCCGAGCGTTAACCGTCAGTCATGTTTTGAGTGTCGAGGGAAGAGATGCGCGGCTGCTTGCTGCATTCCAGAAATATAAAGGTAAGTATCTGATTCCACTGGGTTTGGTTTGGTACATCGTTGATTACTTTGACCTCAATTTTACCATCAATTAATTTTATTAGACGACTAAAAAAAAATATGCACTATCGCCACTCTAATGACTACCTAGGGTGTAAAGGTCATTGTACTAGGTACAGTCATTTAGCGACAATCGATAATTTTGCTACATTTTTTGATTCCCTGACATTGATTACTCTGTTTCTAAGGTCAGTGAAATCAAAATGTGATAAAGTTTTTGACTGAAAAATTATTTCATCATCATCATCTCAGCCACAAGAAGTCAACTAGGCCTCCCCAAACGTCTCCAGTGCGACCTGCTGGCAGCGGCCTGCATCCAGCGGCTTCCTGCGACTTTCCTTAGGTCGTCTGATCACCTTGTAGGCGGGTGTCCTACGCTGCGCTTGCCGGTACGTGGTCGCCATTCCAGAACCCTTTTGCCCCATCGGCCTTCGGTTCTGCGCGCTATGTGATCTACTCACTGTCACTTCAGTGTTTGGCTATGTCAGTTATATTGGTTCTGCTACGGATCTCCTCATTTCTGATTCGATCTCCCCGAGCATAGCTCTTTCCATGGCTCGCTGAGTGACCCATAGCCTTCTTATGAGGCTCATAGTGAGCGACCACGTTTACGATCCATAGGTCATCACTGGCAACACACATTGCGCGAAGGTTCTTCGTTTCAAGCACTGAGGAATTTTGGACGAGAAGATATGCCGTAATTTCCCGAAAGCTGCCCAGCCAAGTCGGATTCGTCGATTGACCTCTTTCTCGAAGATGGACCTACCTAATTGGATGGTTTGTCCAAGGTATACGTACTCGTCAACAACTTCGAGGATCGAGCTCCCAACTGAGACCGGGGCGGGTGCGACATGGATATTCGACATGATTTTCGTCTTGACCATGATAATTTTTTGACCCACCTGTTGGGAAACTCAATTGAGGCCTTCGAGCATGGTGCTGAGGTCCTCCAGCGACCACGATGTCATCGGCAAATCGAAGGTGAGTGATATACTCGCCGTTGACGTTGATGCCGCATCCTTTCTCGTCCAAAAGTTGAAGGCATCTTCCAGAGCGGTCGTGAACAGTTTCAGAGATATGACATCTCCCTGTCTCACGCCTCTGTGTAATGAGATTGCTTTCGTGTTCAGTTCCTGTACTTGGACTGACATGATGGCGTTTTTGTATAAGTACGTCAAAGGTTCGATATACCTGCAGTCTATGCGGCATCGCTGGAGAGACTGTAGCACGGCCCATGTCTCGATCGAATCGAAGGCTTTCTCATAGTCCACAAACGCTAAGCATAATAGCAGATTGTACTCTTCGGTCTTCTGTACAATCTGCCGCAGCGTATGGATGTGGTATAATTCTTTAAGGTGGTTTTATCGCCCTTTTTAAAGAACAGAACCACCACGCTTCTGTTCCACGCCTCAAGCGTTTTGCCCTCGACCAACACGGAATTAAAGAGCTTCTGCAGGACTTTAAGCACCGGTGTACCACCCGTTATCAGAAGCTCTGCTGTGATTCCGTCCTCGCCTGGCGCCTTGTTGTTCTTAAGCTGGATTAAGTAACATTTTTTTAAACTTTATTTTTGTAAAACATTTCTAAAATTTCGCAATTTTCCTAATATTCCTTTTTTTATTGCAGGAATATGACAATAATGTTGTACAAATGGGGTGCTCTCAAGGAACACGAATGTGATTACGACACCAATAGATTATTAGATATTTATGTACCTATGTCAGACGATTGTTTACAAAAGTAGATAATAATATCTGAAAATTGAAGAATACATGTTCACATTTGTTAATTTTATTTAGATATGTATTACTGAGAATTAATTTTGTAATTTTTGATATGTAAAAACTTACAATTTCTCTTAAAAAAGTACAGAGTTATTGATTTTTGATTCCCCTGTAACTATTAATTGATTCCCCTGGTCATGATTTTTTTAATGTCTAATATCTTGGAATTTATAGGTTCAAAATGAGTGCCTATTCGAAATTTATACTTCAGGTTTCGCCTATTTTTACGTGTAGTACCAGGTTTCATTATATCTTGAAAAAAAAAACTAGCCAGTGGAATCAACCGAATAATCGCATTTCCAAGAATCACCCTTATCTCATATGAATTTATATTTTAATCATAGATTTAGTATACCTATACTAGCGTACCTATAGATCGGCTTTGGTTTGATTAAGGCGAGACCAAAAACAACAACCATGAAAGTGTCCATCCAAAACAACGAAACACGTAGTCCTGTTCAAAAGAAATTAATAGTTAGAATAAGGTCAAAACTGGTTAAATTCAACGAAACCTCAGTCCATATTTTCGGATTTCGTATCATGGTGGGCAGATGATTGTAAACTTTTGTGTCAAGTAGGTATAGTGGAATGGAATGGTATTATAGTTATTTTGATACCTGTCTTATTTCTCGTTCCTATCCTAATCTTATACGGATGGTAATTTTGATGAAAGTTATTGAAAAATTACCATGTTTTGACGACTTCGATCGAACTGCGCTCTTTGTGTTCTGTCCTTTTCTGTGTAAATTTATCTGAAACAAAAAAGAAATAAAAATATTAACATAATATTTTTTTGATGTTTTTTTGTAGAGGTTGGCAGACGAGCATGAGCATGTGGGTCAACCGCCACCATAGAGCATAGAGACACCGGGGGAGTCCCTGAGCCGTTGCCGGCCTTTTAAGTGCATGTATGCTCGCTCCTTGAAGGTTCCCAAGTCACAGTCATTCGGACTGCTGCTGGCGGGAGTTGGTTCCAGATCTTTACTGTGCGTGGAAGGAAGTGTCGCAGGAATCGAACAGTGGTAGAGGTCAATTCATCCAGATGATGTCGATGGAATTAACTTTGTAAGGTCAATTTTTTTTTTTTTTATCGTGCCATCTGTCTGATTGACTATAAGCAGATGTGTTGATATTTGTAACGTGGAGGATGGTACTCCCAACGGGGAAAGTCCTTGAATTTAAGCAGTCATTATGTTTGACTGTTGTCCTTCAAATATGTCACGTCGCTTCTTCGAAATAAAGACAAGCGAAGAAGGTGTTTTGTCACTATCACTCTCGACAAGTATTAAAATAAATCAAGTGGGGTGGGGAAATTGGATGGATGGATTTGATAATTTTTTTTAGATTTGTATTTTGTATAAGTTACTAGCGAAACCCGCGCAACTTCGCTTGCGTGTATCTCGCTCTCCCGTGAGAATTTGGAAATGTCATACATATACACATTGCTCTTGAAACCGTCCATCTATTAAAAAACCGCACCAAAATTGGATGCGTAGTTACAGAGAACTAAGTATACATAGAAACAGACAGACAGCGCGACTTCTATATAAAGCTATTGTCATCTTTACATAGTTTATAATGATTTCACCTTATGTTGAAATAGGCACTCACACACCCCCCTGTCGCCTCGCTGGAGACTTCAAGGGGTTCTAAGGAGGTGATAGGCATCCTCGGCTAGGAGGTTCGATTCCTCCGTCCTAGATTGACCTCCCTCACCTCCCTTGTTAACCAAGGGGCCGTCCCGGGTTCGATTCCTGAGACGCATCCTCGTTACACTGGCGTCTGTTCGCCTAAAATATTTTAAACCAATAACTAATAATAATAATATGCTGTATGTAAGGCTGTAACACGTTTTTACGCACCAAAGGACGTAAGTACATTCATTGCACTTACTTATAATAAAGTTAATTAATTTTACATAATTTCCTTAGAATGACGCGCGAAAGTATTTCCTGTGAATCTACTTAAAAAAAATATATTTTATTTTAAAATTAAAATAAAATAAAATATTTTTATTTGTTTAATTTTTTATAATTTTGGCATATTATTATGTACATTTTTACATAGTATAAAATGAAGTCAATTCCGCTATCTGTTCGCTTGGATCTTTTACACTATTCAACAGATTTTAATGCAGTTTTTAGCAATAGATAGCGTGATTCAAAAAGAAGGAGGAATTTTCCAAAATTCCCACGGAAAAGCAGGATACATGGGATTCGGGACAAGCCCACCACACATTCCCACCGATGTGTCTCCTGTGTAGCCAGGATCAACAACGGCGACCTCAGATTGAAAATAAGCGATAAAGCTTATTAACATCCCCGGGGAGAAAACTACAGCTGTCTTGGAACTCACAACGAATTTAATCAGGATGCTTAGTATGAGTTTTTTGGTCACATTTGAACGTGTTAACGTTTATAAGCCGACCAAATTGAAAAACAGTTTCATATTGCGAATTTACTAGACGCGTGTTATATATCCAAATTAGCCGGATTACTCACTTCGAAACGTGAGCAAGTAAGCCACATAATTTTGATATGTGACACGCGTCTTATGAATTCGCAACATGAGAAGTCTTCTCTACTTGGTCGGTTTGTTTATGTCGACATGAACTAACGTGAACAAAAAAACTCTTACTTCTGAAAGAAGATAGTCAGAGTAGGAAGTATTGAAAGCGATGAAGGGGAACATGAGATGCTATATCTCATGTTCCCCGTCATCGCTTTCAATACTTTTTTACTAGTTTTAAATAAACACCAGTAATACACGTATAAGATCTACTTAAAAGATTGTTTTTTTAATTGTTTTTCTCGCCTCTTACGTAACTATAATTATATGTTTAAAAACAATGTACTATTATACATAATTCTCACAAAATATATAAAAATCTCATGCTTTCAAAAGACGTGCACTTTATTGTGTTGTATAAGTTATTATTTTCTAACTACAACATTATATTTTACGCCTTTTAATTGAATACATATTCATAAAACTATAATTGTGTGATTATTAAATATACTTAAGTGGTTTTTTATTGTGTGGAAAAAAATAAATAAGGTTTTTGGTATCTTTTCTTACATATATACTTACCACAAAATACCGTCATATTTAAATATCATAGATTTAGTATACATATATACTAGCGTACCTATAGATCGGTTTTGTTTGATTGAGGCGAGACCAAAAACAAAATACACTAGTGTGCGTGGAATGTACATGTGTGCAAGCAAGATATACAATTTTGTGGATTTTTCTTTTTGTTTGAGTTACATCCAGGCACTGCACACATATTTAATCACGTCGAATTAACACCAAAACTACACTTAAAAACCATAAATGTAAAAATAAGTGGAGGGCGATACAAGCCCATAGCGTGTATAGGAAAAATGGTCTCGTCTATCTATCTCGCTCTAACAAACGCGTATGCTATGATCTATCTCTTTTGCATTGCTAATCTTCCGCTAGTAAGTTATAATAAATCTATGTTCAATATCATCATCATCATATCAACCCATAATCATCCCACTGCAGGGATACGGGTCTCCCTTCAATCGAAGGTGATAAGAGCATACTCTGCCACGCTGCTCCAATGCGGATTGGCAGAGGCCGGTGTTTTAAAGCCGCCCGAAGGCCACCGACTTGGCTTAACGACTGTTATCTACCGATAACAGCCGGGACCGACGGCTTAACGTGGCCTCCAAAGCACGGAGAAGCTCGAGTTAACGAAACCCATCCAAACACTGGCTAAGGTCGACATCACTTAACTTGCGTGTTCATATTAGAGTGCGACATACAGCGACGCCATCGAGCTCCTATTTCAATATATTATCTTTATAATAAACTAGTAAATCCCTCGCGACTTCGTTTGCGTATATCTCGCTTTCCCGTGGGATTATTGAAAAATCCTTTCCTAATGCTCCCCTACGTTATAAAAGGAACCCCTGTGCAAAATTTCAAGTTTCTAACCCTTATAGTTTAGGCGCTGCGTTAATATGTTAGTCAGTCAGTCAGCTTCTCCTTTTATATATATAAATAGATAAGTAATGGAAAAAATTGTATTTTTTGTTTGTAACGAAAAAACTCAAAAGGTACTGGACCGATTTGAAAAAATCTTTCACAGTTGGGAAGCTCCACTATCCACTGGTCATATGTCACCATGTCATGGCTATATACGCTGAGTATACTCGGGAGGATCTTCTCATGGCAACCGTTAAGGGTGTTGTCGTTGCTAGGTATTGGGCAAATCTGATTTGAGCTGTGTGTGTGTAGTCATTGACTCGAAAAGAAGATAGATAATTAAAGAAATATAATTAACTTGAAATTGAAAATATTCATTAATTAACTTGAATTTATGAACAAAATGAACTTGAAAAAAACCCTTACAAAAACCCTTGCGAAGCTAAGACGTGACTCTAATATTTTAAAATTACAAAATCGGATCCTAGTTCTTCATACACACACGTTTGCCCTAATTGGGATTTGAACCCGCGGCCCTTGGAATAAAGTCATTTCTAGCCACTCAACCACACGTGCAATGATAGCAGCTGTAACCCTTGTTTATTTCCTGATGATACAATAATAACTGTTAATTAATACGTAAAGACAATGTAATGTGAAGTGAAGTAATCCATAATGAATCTATTACCCACTAATTACTGCATCAAGCCTTTCTTTAATGTTTTGTGGCCATTTTGTGGCACACAAATTGTCGACGTAAACAAACCGTCCAAATAGTGGACTCTCGTGTTGTGATTTTATAGGACGGGTGCATCGAGTATCCCTTTTTTAGAATTGGTCGCTGTTCGAGCGTCGACAGTACGTACGTAGTAGTACGTACGTACGTAGTACGACACACGAACAGCGACGAATTCTATCAAAATGTTGTTTGTACCTAAAACTGTCGACACACTAACAGCGACCAAATTCCTTTTGAAGACGCGTGTCGAGTTACAATATCAAAATTATGTGGCTTACTTGCTCACATTTTGAAGTGAGCAACACAGCTGGTAAATCTATACTAATATTATAGAGAGGTAAAGTTTGTGTATTTGTTAAATTGTAAGGGGTAATCTCGGGATCTACTGAACCGATTTTAAAAATTCTTTCACCAATAGAAAGCCACATTATTGCTGAGTGTCATAGGTTACATAAAAAACCAAAAAATAAAAAGGCTTTTAACTTTATGCCCAACGAAGTGGGCACGGGTCAGCTAGTTCATAATAACTATGAAAATTATTTTCAATTTGGTCGGCTTGTAAACGTTATAAGTGACCAAAAACTTCGCCTTACCTTATTTTGATAGTGACCGAAATAGTCCTCGAATAGGTATATATGTATAGATCGTTCACAGTTCTGTAAACCGGTGGTTTTTTATTTTGTGTGTTATACAGCCTGTCAGAGGTAAAATAACCGTGAACGATCTATAGAATCAAATTCACAAAAAATGATAAAAAAATATTATCTTTGATTTTTGTAACATTAAAAATACTGGCTGGTAATAGTAAAGAGTAGGTAAGTAGGTATATTTTTTTAAATATAGAATTTTAAAATATTCTTGTTTTTTTTTCTTTCTTTGGCAAGACTTCAGACGAAGATTCCTTTGTGCCATCTTCAAGTTATGCTTGTGTACGTAATTCAAAGCAATGTGTTCTTGCTATCTCGACTCAGTCTCTGCGTCAAGACGCTCCGAAGAAAGATGATAGTAAAATTGCTTCAGAAAAGGCGGATTTTGAAGTTAACAAGATAATGCACTTTTCAAAGTTCCTGATCATAAATTCCACTTACTATATGCACTTTAACCAATGTTTGCTTCACATTAGGTACACTGTCAATAATAAGAATCAAACTTTAAAACGCACAGAAATTAATATCTAATCACGAGCCCAAGAAGACCTTACGCACATGTACGCACCATAGAAACACAACATGGCCGAGACCAATGCTATTTGGCTACGATCTTCTGTAAGGTGGAGGTCCTTCCCCAGACGGGCTGCTCCGAAGCTCCGATTCGAGCAGATTATCCGCTGTGTGTATCGTGTGCCTCTCCTAAATCGTGTTCCTTCCGTTTGCGATAAAATAATTTTGAATATTGCTTCCTGCAGGGTAAACGCCCCAAATACTGTCCTTCCTATTTTGAGTTATCATCATTATGAAGTAGATTATTATTCGATTTTATCAAATAAGCATTAACACATGTTTGTTAATTGTTATAAATAATCACTAATTGTTGATAGACAGATAGAATATGATTTATTTGCAATAAGTACACAAAAGTGTTACAAAAAAGCTATTTCTAAATAAGATCATAATTTGTTAAAGACAATAAAAGTTTGTAACATAAAGCCGTAGATTAACTTTTACCTTGCAAGGGATGGGCGTGACCGATCAGGTTGCCAACAAGTGAAGTGAATCTAGAATAAAATTTTCTAGGAAAAAAACTCGTTTGTGTAATACGAAACGGTGAAAATAAAGGAATATGATACATAGTAGAAGATAGTGGAATTGTATATTTGAAATTGGAACCCTAGTATCGTGTTACATTCTTCTTCTTCCTCTACTTGAATTAAATCGGTAAAAAGAGATCGAAAAATGAGTTTCTTAACCTTCAAAGAGCTTGTATTATCTAAAAAACTAGAAAGTCTGGAGTTCAGATCTCATTAAGAGACGAATGTTTTCTATAGCCTCCAAAGTTTCCCCCAGTCTCTGTCATAAATTTGGTATTTGTAATCTGTCCCCAGTATATTGACTTGGCAATCGCACTAAACAATCTAATTTATATATAATATGTATTACTTGTGATGTGAGATATATTGTGTTTTCATGCGATGGCCGAGTCAATATACTTATATAAAACGTTAAAGATTTTTATTATTGATTATGATCATTATAAGATGTTGTTAGGTTAGATAATTACGTAACAACTTAAGACAGAAGGTCCCTTAAGTAGGGACTGAATAAATTAATAACCGACTTGGATCTCACAACTTTTTATGGTAGAACAACTGAGTTGCAAGACTTGTTTTTTTTGACAAGTATTGTTTTTTATGGGATTTTATTTATTAGTTGCGGGAAGCACAGGAAATCAACATCAATTTTATACTCTATGTATGAACTGCATTAATCAAATATGTTAATCTAACCATTTCTTACATTTTGTTATCATTTATCAAAGTGCATTAAAAATTTATAGTTTTTTTCAAACATATTGATGGCTCGTGCGCACGCGACTCCGGGTCGGAAGCTTGTATGAACGGCTAAAGAATTTCCTCATTCGACATGAAAGTGGATATAGTAGACACTTGTAAAGCGATTTGTAATTGAAATAAAGACGATTTGATGGATCAATTTGTTAATTAGTAGTGGTACGCTTTTTATATTAGTACCTAGGTACCTACTACAACAGAAGAGCCGTTTGTAAGAGTTCGAGAGGGCTAAATAAATGTAAGAAAACAGCCCTATTCTTATAACAAAAGTCGTTCAAATCTCGTGTCAATCTCAATCGTTTTCCCGCTTTTTTTATGCCACAAAGGTGGTAAACAAGCATACGCCCGCCTGGTGGTAAGCTGATGCTTACCACGTCTATAGGCTACGGTAATCCGTAGCCTATAGACGCTTGCAATACCGGGCGTATCACTCACGCGTTGCCAACCCTCCCAACTCCCCCAAATGGAGCTCTGGAGACCTTACTCACCGTAGCAACACAACATGGCCGAGACTCCCGAGACCAATGCTATTTGGCTACGATCTTCTGTAAGGTGGAGATCCTTCCCCAGACGGGCTGCGAAAGATGCGGAGCGGATGATCCGTTGTGCCCTTACCTCTCTATTCCTATTTTGTATAATGAGACAGCGATTGATTTTGAGACGATTTTTGTTACGAGAATCGGGCTGTTTTCTACCTCTGTCGACCACCTGAGATAATCGTTTTGCACCAGCGAGAGGGACATAGTATTCTTCGTCCGCACCAGCTGAAATACCGCGGCCGCGGGGCGGCGGGCCAAAAAGGTATTCCACGCAGTTTGAAAATTTCTTCAGATAACATGGATTTTAAATCCATAATATACTTTTAAATTTCTGAGTTTCCATATCACATTATCAAAATTAATCAACCCTCAGAAAGGGTAGTTGTGAAAGCGGTCATAATGTAATTAATTTATCAATAATACCGGTTATTATTAATAATTATCACATTACGTTACCATACATAATATCAGATTTACTCTCCATGGTCCGAGCACATCGCGTGTCAAACTCATATAATAATGAGATCAAACAATAGCGAGATGAAAACAAGAGTAAGTGATTAACTGGTTATGATCTATGTTATGTTTGCACTAGGATCACACGCGAACGTTACCCGACAGCGAAGAAATAAAGCGGTTTTGTTAACTGCAACAAGTAAATAAGTGCAGTGTGCTACGAGCACATGAAATTGAAACTGGGAATTTTACTCCACACTCAGATGATTCTGTTTTATTTTCGATATTCCCTTATCTTCAGTGCGGTTCAGGTCGATATCGGCCTGCTGCTTTCCCTGGTTTATTTCTCATTTCCTGTTTGGCAGATCTCGGTGCGAATCGAGCCTGAGCTGGGTCACTCTAACAGTACCAAAAAAAATTATACATCAGGTTTTCGCAAAGTTATGGCATTTTTATCTACCCTAGTGCTGGTGGATCGAAAAAGACCTGCCATAGACCGGCGGGAATATCTTTCGGGGCCGATTTCGATCCGCCGCCGTAGCAGAGATGAAGGTTCTTGACTTTGCTTGTGTTAAATTAAATAAGTTATTACAGTCATCTGTACTATTAGTAGATATTATTTATTTGTTTCTTAATAAATACACGATGTAACATGTAACACACGAAAATGTGATTTATAAGAATAAAAATTTCTATAAGTTTAATTCGATGCGATAGATCAAAAGTGTCATAATATTGTCATACTAGCATAAAGAGATTTTTTATTTCAATCTAAGATCAACGTACCTACTTGAATGTACTCGTGTGTATGAAAAAAACGAGTGAACCAAACGGTGACAGCGCAAAACAAAGAAATCCTCATTTTAACGATTGTCAAATAGTTTTGACATTTTATTTAAGGCATATAAGGTCCTACGAGGGTCCTACTTTATTTAGTGAACTTCCTTTTTACACATGACTATACATATAGATTATATGATAATTTCCCATTAAAAGTCCCATTCGATGGTCAGACCAGATATCCAGTCAGGCAGTCAGTGTCATAATGACTGTCGTCTAAGCGCAACCTATGATGGCGACAACTAGTCGACAAGATCATGTAGAATCATGATCCTCAGCACTGACGGAACAATCAAGAAGAAGAATACATTTTTTACTGAATACTAGACCATTATTTCCTTGCTTAAATTATCATAAATAACCTAGTCATATGCTAAAAGGAAGTTCACTAATAACGTAGGACCTTATTATAATTTACAAAAAAAAATGTTTAGTCTAATTAATGTATGTTTATTATATGATTCGTATCTATATACATACATATATAAGCAATATTTTTTTCTGGACTAATGATTAATGGGTTTAATTTTAATTTTGGGAGGACGATAATAAAAACCTTTTTATTTTATAAGAGTAAGCTTATTTCATTAGTTTTTTTCCTGTATAAGGGGATAACAGAAATGCGCGGGTAACATCGCAGGCTTTCGCTAGTGTTTAAAATGACCATATTAGTCAAGTTTACCCTATTATTGTTTGATGGTTGTTATAACTTCTAGAATAAATATACTTAGTAATTATTTTCTTCGTAAAATAACATGACATCGCGTGAAGAAAATAATTTGTTCTTTTAATCATAAACGTCAATTCAAAGCTTCTGTTTTTAACCAATAATGAGCCTATTAAATTTACAATAATAGTAAACTTACACGTTGTATTGTATCAGTTTGTAAATTAATGTAAATTTTTATAAACTAGGCAATTATCGTTTCTGTTTCATCGAAATGTCAATCAACACTTCAATTTTCATCAATAAAATTAATTAATAATGAAAGAAAGTGAAAGAATAATTTTAATCTATCCATCCAACCACGACGCAAATTTAAGAAAATAAAATCAAATAAAAACTGCTTTTTAAAAAAAACCTACCAACTTACACAATCACTTCACAATTAAAAAAAAAAACACTCACAAACACAAAATATTTTTAATCTGTATTTAAAAAATACTTTTTATGAGCGCGCGCTTTTTGCTGTCAAAGTGATATTCAATGGAGTCGCGTGTATCGTACGAGGCCGTGTAATGAACTGGCTCGAACGCTTCACTTCCTTTCAAATGAAGTGGGAAAGATTAATTTTATATTTTACTTATAAAATGTTAGTTAGTTAGATTGTATGTTATTAAAATTGTATTGAGTCCTACAAAGAGAGAGCAAACAGTTTGTCGCGTAAAGATTAAGTGGCAAATATAAAAATAATCCCTACGTTTTAAATGTAGCAAGATAGCAAGGCGACAATATATATGTCAGTTTTTGACATATAGATCGATGGTTTGACGGGTTTGACAAATAAATACGGTGTCACCACTCACCACACTATGTCGGAAGGATATTCATGTTAGTTTTTAGGGTTCCGTAGTAAACTACAAGGAACACTTATTAGTTTTATTAGTTAGTTTCGCCATGTCCGTCTATCTGTCTGTCTGTCCGCGGTCTAACGCCTAGACGCTTAATGCTAGACAGCTGTAATTTGGTATGTACACATATTAATAATGTTAACAAAATGCTAAAACAAAATTTAGAAAACAAATTTTTTTTGGGGTGCTTCCATCCATGTAAAGTAGAAATGGTTTTTTTTCTCGCCCACCCCAATGTGTATCGTTAGTTAGGTCTCTTCAAAACATCGAGGGTGTGGGAAGATCATTTTTCGATACAATGATTCGTTTCGGAATTATTAACATTTATTGTGTCAATTTTTGTTTTGCACTGTGGTCCCCCCCCCCCTCTATCTCCGAAAGTCTGCTGTTTAGAAATTTAAAAAAAATCATGGTAGTAGTCCATATACTGAACCTTCAATGAAAACTATAACGGCTAGGCTTTGCTAGTTACCGAATAATAACCGACGAACTGATAAAATAAAATTTCTTTGATGAAAACTTACAAATGTCATAGAATATGATATTGGACTCATTGCAAGCAAGCACATCAAATACGGAACCCTACACTGTGCGTGGCCCGACATGCACTTAACCGGTTTTTATTGATAAGTAGTGTTCACTACTCCCGATCTCGAATAAATTATTCGTCAAATAAACTTTTTTAGAGGTTTGATTTATAGTATTCATAGGGTAATATAATATTAAAATAAACATGAACACAGTGCATAGAAATTGAAAAAGTATGCTAAAAGTGCTTATCGTTTTGATTTCGGAATTCACCGTCTCTGAAGAAATTTTGTCGTCATCTTTGATACAAAGCAACGTCTAAGATAAAGAAAAAATTGCTAAAGCATAAATTTTTGATTAAGTACATCAAATAATAAAAATATTTTTAAAAATTTTCAAACTTAGGTACTCCTTTCTCCCCGATGCGAATCACACTTGGTCGGTTTTTCTTTAGTTTTAACAGTGACAGCTATAATTAAATGTGACATTAAACTGGCTGTTAGTCGCATTGATTATTATTGTATATGAATGATTAGTCGGTCCAAGCTTACACAGCTTGATGTGTGATCAATTACACATAGGTTACTTGTTTAAAATAGAAATGTCAGTAGATTTAAAACCAGTTTCATAGTAATAAGTACTTTTATCTAAAAATGATACAAATTACGCAATTATGATCTATAATGCCATTTAACTCTTAAAACTACGATTAAGGAACCGACCATTAGTGTGGGCAAGCGTAGAATTTGTCGAAAATAGTTTTTACGTAATCATTTTATAGTAAGTACCAATTTTGACGATCGTAATAATTATTAGGGTAAATGCATAGTCGTAGGACATGAGACGTAGTAGGACAGTTCGTTTTCTTTCGGATTTTAAAGAAAAAAATATAATCACAAAATCGTTTGTAACCTAACCGTAAATCTCACTCAATATATAGGGACAATTCATACAGATTGAGCTAGCCCCAAAGTAAGTTCGAAACTTGTGTTATGGGATACTAACTCAACGATATTATATTTTTATAACAAATACTTAAAAAGATAAACATCCAAGACCCGAGGCCAATCAGAAAAAGTTCGTTTTTCATCATGACCCGACCGGGGATCGAACCCGGGACCTCCTGGGTGGCGGTCTGGCGTGGTAACCATTACGCCACGGAGGTCGTCTAACTCTACTTAGTTGGATGCGAATTTGTGATTATATATAATCCCAATCCTATTATAATGTTCATAATTTCTAATAGCTGACGAAGTTGAGTAAAAGGCTCTCCCACAAGATATACAATACAATATACTTTATTTGCTCAAAATGTGGGTATAAAGACGTTACAAATAAGCAAGGTTCTATCACACAGGTACAGGATGTATGGGATATTTTAGGAGATTCACCAAAGAGCCGAACAACCGAGCTCCAATACACCGGCATGAGTCCGAAGCAGTCGCTGTAGCCGAACACGGCTAGAAGGCTATATTATATAATCATAATTTATTAATGAACTTCCTTTTAACATGACTATATACGTTACATATAATCGTTTAAGCAAGGAAATAATGGTCTAGTATTCAGTAAAAAAAGGCATTAGATTAAGAAATACTCGGTAAAATGCGCCTCTCTTGTAGCAGCCATCCGTCAGTAGAAAAAAAAGGTTTAGGGGTGCGGTGCGAAGGGCGGGCGCGTCAACGCGTCTCACATATCAAAATGGTTGAATATGGATGAATTTATGTAGTTAGCAAATTTTTCTAACTACTTACAATACAATCTAATTTTTTTTTACTGAATACAAGACCATTATTTCCTTGCTTAAACGATCGAAAGTTCATTAATAAATTAGGACCTTATACATATTTAGGAGACTTTAAAAAAAAAAAAAAACCGCTTATATGTCCCACGAGCCCACGACAGGGAATTTACCCTACCTTAGAAATGTCCCAATAGCAGTAATCAAATCTTAGTTCACTTCAAAATTTGCCATAAGCGATAGAATAGCTTTGAGCGAGCTTTTTTTTCGTAAAAAGGATTTCATAGTTTCACTTTTAGTAAATAGCTTTTTAACCGCGATCTCGTCCGCGTGAAGTTCCGGATCCATTCCCGTGGGAACCACATTGAATTTCGGTAAAAGCTATAGCCTATGTCACTCCCTGATAATGTAGCTTTCTACTCATTTTCTACTGGTGAAAGAATTTTTGAAATCGGTCCAGTAGTTTCGGAGCCTATTCAATGCAAACAAACAAACATCAAATCTTTCCTCTTTATAATATTAGTACCTATACTATAGACTAGCTGTTACCCGCGTCTACGTGGTCTTTTATTTATCAGTATCAGTAATAAAAGAGGTCTCCATGACTCTCGTGACGTAAGAAAAGGACAAACAAACATACATACTTTCGAATTATATATATAATGTTGGTATGTGGTAGTATGGATATGGATTATACACGCCTATAATCCTCTAGGGGGTGGGCGTAGCCATTAAATATGAATTTAAATGGAAAACCGTGAAAGTGATAGGCGGTGATGGGCGCGGATTCGATGTGTTTGTATTACTTTGTATGTGGGTGGTAATTATACATTATCGTATTAATTATTTATTTATGTACCTATACCTTCGTAGGTACTCAATGATGTCAAACTGTCGTAAACTCTCTTTTGATTGAAGAGGTGTGATGGTGAATTCAGGGCTGCCCACTTGACTATAATTCGCTCCTACTTCCAAGCATCTTCCTAGACACAAGATTTACAATGAAATTCAACGATTGGCGTTTCAATTAGTTTGTTTAATTGTTATGCCTTTTTATGGTAACATTATGTTGTGTGAAATATTACAATAAAACTATTTATAATCGATTCATAATTATATTTATTTCACACTAGCTTTTTTTCCCGCTACTTCGTCCGCGTGAAGTTCCGGACCCGTTCCCGGGAACCACATTGAATTTCGGGAAAAGCTATGGCCTATGTCACTCCCTGATACTGTAGCTTTCTACTGGTGAAAGAATTTTTGAAATCGGTCCTAAAGTTTCGGAGCCTATTCAATGCGAACAAACAATCAATCTTTCCTCTTATAATATTACTAGATTTTATATTTAAAATCAAATCATTCTTTCGAGTTTTTGTGTCCAGTAAAGTATTAATGGAACTTAGGGTGTCGGCGCGGAACTCAACGGAAGAATTTCTCAAATCCACGGGCCTAGTGCGAGTGATATATAAAGACAGTATTACCTTTTGAAAAAACATGTTTGTACATATTATTGGTACTTACTGATTGTAATGTAACTAACCACTTTTACTCGACTAATCCGCTATGGCGTCCATGGGAAAAAAATATGTGATGCAACAATGTTTCCGCTCATTTACTCATTATTAATTAAACCAGTTCTGCAATTGAAAGTGTTGGCGCCATTTTTGTTGTGGAGTCTGGAACGCTGTCAAGATTTTTAAGATTATAACCTTGTATTTTATTTGTTTTTATTTGAATGCTTACAACACTGTTAATTTGGTATTTCCGGAGTTAAGTTTATTAGATAAATAAACTTTAAACAAAGTCGTTAAGGCTTATGAAAAGTGATAAAGATCTTAATTGAGTTTGGTTTTAAAATAAAAAAAATATTTGAACGAAATAAAAAAATAAATTATTGTTCTAAAACATGATAGGGTTTTTCTTTATATAACACACCCTTCCTGCTTCGCTAGGCAGAGTCATATTTTTCAATCAAGTTTTTATATTATGTCATACGGTCCCCAAAACAAGCAAACGGACCACATGATGGAAGGTCTACAGAAGTCTACACTGTGTGTGTCTCGACACGCACTTGTCCCGATTTTATTTAATAATATTTCTTAGAACCACAGCAGATTTTGATGGTTTTTGAAGGTTGTATTTCGCAACAAGTGCGATAGACTTCCAAAAAAAAACGTACTTGCAAAAATAAAACTGAAACTCGCGGAAACTGTCATGCATCTATCGCAAGAAAAAAAGTAAAAATATCCTAGTATTGCTCACGTACTTGTAATACTTTTTAATGTTTACTTTTAAGTCAATACCTAAATGCCTTTTGTTTATTTATTCGATTCGAATAGGTGTACCTACCTGCTATGGTAGTTAACATTTGCTAGTTAATTAGTAGTAAGCAGTTAGTAAATTATTGCAGCAATTTATTGCAGATAGCAACACCACCTAATAACACAAGTCAAGTGTCCAACACTTAAATAATATTGCAAAACTATTTTACCACCGACCAGTTCAATTATTGCAAGATTTGCAAGATGTTTATTTGCTGCATAACTTTTGACCCTTACTTAATAAAAGCTTTACGAAGACGTTGAAACTTTATAGACCAGGAAATATAAATACTAAACCTATATCTTAGATTAGAGACCATTCACATTAGAATGCTTTCACTTGCGGAAAC
This sequence comes from Endotricha flammealis, assembly GCA_905163395.2. NCBI lineage: Eukaryota > Metazoa > Arthropoda > Insecta > Lepidoptera > Pyralidae > Endotricha > Endotricha flammealis. The sequence continues at coordinate 2,680,261 of LR990880.1, read as the reverse complement.
GCAAAGCAGAGAAATGTTGCTTGTAGATAGACAGAATAATAATATGCTTTATTTGCAATGGACAACAAGATAATCAATTACATAAATAACTTAGGCGCCGACCCCACTGCGCGCGGTCTAGCGGTCTAGAGTTCCTAGTTCTGCCGTTCGTCGTACTTTGACCGTCGCGGTCTGATTTTAGTGTGCACCGCATAGGTTACAGTGAACGCGGAACGCAGAACTCTGACCGCTAGACCGCGGGCAGTGGGGTTGGCGCCTTACAGATAGTGTATTGGCGATAAGGCGGCCAATATTGCTGAAATCTTTTTAAGGTTACCTTAGGGTAATGAATTTTTGTACGGAGTGAGCAGTGCTAGCAAGGCACGAACACGAAGCATCAAAATATCTTGTGTCTCATGTGCTGTACTGTACAGAATAAATGTATTTTCTTTCTTTCTTTTCTGGTACAAGGCCTAGGGCAGCCAAGACTATAAATCCGAAGCTGATTGCAGTGATTGTCTTGCGTAGACGGAATCGACGTGATGTGAAGAGTCTCTTATAAAATCTTATTCAAATTCTATTTTAATATTTTATAGTGTATTAAATGTTTTACGAGTATTTCGATGGTGTTGTACAGTCAACAAAGGAATTGACTGACCCCCCCCCCCCCCCCCCTGTATATAAAGATTTCTAAATATTGCGTGAAGGGATTTACTTGAAAATTTGTAATTACATTATGGATACTATTGATTAATAAATTTTGGAGTAAATCAGACAGGGGAGGTCATCGGGACAAGCTCATCACACATTTCCACCACTGTGTCTCCTGTGTAGCCAGGATCGACAACGGCGACCTCAGATAGACAATCAATGAAGCTTATTGATGTCCCGGGGAAGAAAACTACAGCTGTCTTGGAACTCACAACGAATTTAATCAGAAAGAAGATAGTCGGAGTAGGAAGTATTGAAAGGAGGGGGGTCAGTCAATTCCTTTGTTGACTGTACGTATTAAGTTAGGCAACATTCACCCCAACCAGTATTGTGATGGCTTATAGATAAACGTGATAGGGCAGTCTATCTATCATTTAGTGTCAAAGATTAGTTCTTTAATACGTAATATAACTTAGACCTAGTGCCACAAGTTTGTGTAATAACAATAAACTAACTTACAAAACTATGATCTATGGTTTTTGCAATTAAATATACTTAGTAATGTCTAACTTATTTTATAGGTACTAACGGAATCTCGTGGTTTTTCCCGAAATTCCATTATTCTCCTTTATGTTCCAGGGTGATTTCCCATCGACATAAAGTACAGACAGGTTGTCCAGTACTGAGATTTTGCGGCATTGCGATGTTTTACATGCACACCACCACCCTTCAGTCAGTATTTTTATTTAACAGACTTTTTTTTTATGTCATACAGTAGACAAACAAGCAAGCGGGCCACCTGATGGAAAGCGGTCACCGCCGCCTATGGACATCAGTAACACCAGGGGCGCTAACAATGCGTTGTCCACCAAGGAAGTTGGAGCAAAGGAAAGAGGACCGGAAGGGAAAGAAGGAGGGGGAAAGAATAGGGAAGGAGTTGGGGTTCCGGAACTCTCACTCACCGAACGAAATGCATTGCTGCTTCACGTCGATATTCTGTGAGAGGGTGGTACTTCCTCGGTCGAGCTAGCCCATTTCGTAATAATTGCTCTGCCACTCCAAGGTCACAGATTGTTTTTTGTCGATTATTGGACACCACTGATTCTACTTATAAGTCGATGTGATTTCTATCAAAAAATAAAATTTCAGTAAAGCTTGTTCAGTAAAGTTGTCGTTGACAAGTCGGAAAATTTCAAAAAACACAAAAATATCGGAATCCTCTTACTACCGACTCACTATTGATTGGGCTAATTTGATGCAATTTATGTAAAGACATTTAGTTTATCACGACTTTTAAGAAATTGGATCAAAAACCTATCACCCGTTAATATAGATTACCTAATCTGTGCTTTTAAAATCAAATCAAATCAAATTGTAGCCATTAATTAGTGAAACAATTTAGTAAAACAGACCCGATAACTACCTAAAAATAAAATTGTCGGTCTATGAATCTTTTACAAAGTCTTATTGCTCAATAAATTAAATTAGAAGTGCATACAAAAGTGAATGGTCATATGTTCACGCGTGCTTAATTCTTGATGGGGTTGACAGATACCTAAACATTGTGTAATGTGCCGACATTATGATGGATCTTCACGCCCTTAATTAACCAAGTAGTAAAGCAGAGTTGTGTATTTAATATTAAACTTTTTCTTTGTTCTATGCTCTACAATCTGAGACACTGGTGCATTGAGATACAATCTATGCGTTCAAAAACCAGTCTCTCACAATCTTGGTTCACATTAAGGTTTAATGTTACAGATAATATTTCTTTTCTTTTAGTTATATTTTTTAGGGTTCCGTACCTCAAAAGGAAAAAACGGAACCCATAAAGATCACTTTGTTGTCCGTCTGCCTGTTTGTTTTATTACAATCTCGAAAAGTTGAACTAAGTGAAGTGAAGTTAGGCATGAAGTTAGAAGATAAAGAGAAGGTAAAGTTTTTTTTATAACAAACGACCTAGCGGGTCTAATGATGGTAAGCTATCACCGTTGCCCATGATACTACAAGGTCTTGTATGCGTTGCCCACCTATGAAGGAATTAAAAAGGAAGAACTAGGGTAGAAAGGTAGGGCACAGCGGATAATCCGCTCAAATCGGAGCAGCTCGTCTGGGGAAGGACCTCCACCTTACAGAAGATCGTAGCCAAATAGCATTGGTCTCGGCCCTCGGCCATGTTGTGTTCCTACGGTGAGTAAGGTCTCCAGAGCTCCACTTGGGTTCTGAGGCACAGGTTCTGAGGGTTGGCAACGCGTGAGTGATACCCCCAGTATTGCAAGCGTCTATAGGATACGGTTTGTTTGTATAAGATTCGGTGACGGCTTACCATCAGGCTGACCGTATGCTTGTTTGCTACCTGTGTGGTAAAAACAAAAGTGAAAGGTTAGGAAGCAGGAGGGTACTAGGCTTCGGGCTGTCTCATTCTAGCACCGCTATTTCAAGTCGATATTCTATGACAGGGTGGTACTGCTCCGGTCGAGCCAGCCCATTTACGAGCCACTACCGTTCATAGACTTTTTAGTGTGTTGGATGCGGATGATGAAATAGAAAGATATTGTCCGTTACACTTTACGTTTATTAACGTTCAATACTACACAAAACACACAGAAAGTTTAGAAGGAGAAAAGAACAAAGAGATAAATTATAATAATTAAATATTAATATCTATAGGCGATCGCGATAACAACAATTACGCATCGATGCCAAAAACCGACTCTAGGTCGAGCGCGCGGCGGACAGTGACCTACGGCACGTGCAAGGAAAAATGCTGACGCGCAGAATTGGTTTTCCGTATATAAAACAAAAGTCTGCGCGTCCGCTTCAACATACAAAATAAATAATAGTTATTGTATAAAATATTTAACTTAACTTTAAAATATAAATATTAAAATGACAATGATAAAATAAATTAAAAGCAAACAAAAATAATAAATGTAAAAATAATAAAATGTAAATTATAATAAAGGTACGCCACATCACCCCCCTCCAGAGACCGTCTCAAGGGCGATAATAATCAGGGAAGCGCACGGTACGGCCTGACCGAGTTGTTCGGATATCATTCCTGCCGATTTGAGTAGGAGTGTTCTGTGGTGATGAGTAAAGTGAATGTGGCGATTTTTCAGTTTTGTTCGGTGTGTCATTGTGAGCATCGTGATTGTGTGTCGTGTTGTTGTCATGTAGTATGTATGCGGGTTTCAATCGGTCTACCGATACTGTGACAGTATTTCCACGTAGGTTCAGCTTGAAGACTTTGTCGCCCCTCTCCAACACCTCATATGGTCCTGTATAAGCAGGTGTGAACGACGGGCGGCATGTGTCATCTCGAAGAAAGACATGGCTCGCGGTAGCAAGATCTTTAAACACGAAGACTGATTGTTTACCATGACGTGAAGCTGGTGTCGGCTGTAGATTCTTGGTGAAAGAGCGTATTCGTGCCAAATACTGAGTGATGTCAGTAGTACCCTCTTCTTTCGAGTTGAAGAAATCGCCGGGTAGCCTCAGATTTTCTCCATATACGAGTTCAGCTGATGAGGCGTTAAGATCTTCTTTAAAGGCGCTTCGTATTCCAAGCAGAACAAGAGGAAGAGATTCTACCCAGTTGGTGTTTGAGTGACAAGTGATAGCAGCTTTCAGCTGTCTGTGAAATCTTTCTACTAGACCATTGCAAGCTGGGTGATAAGCAGTCGTCCTCTTGTGCTGGAATCCTATTAGCTCTGCCAGATTCTTGAATAGTGCGGATTCAAATTGTCTACCGCGGTCGGTGACAATGGTGGTAGGGCAACCAAACCTAGAAATCCATCCACTTAATAGGGCTCGTGCCACTGTCTCTGCTGTGATCTCCTGTAGTGGTATTGCTTCAGGCCAACGCGTGAACCTATCGACGGCTGTGAGACAATACCGATATCCCTGTGACAGCGGCAGTGGACCTATAAGGTCTATGTGAATATTCATAAATCTGGACTTTGGCAGTTTGTATGCGCCCAAAGGTGATGAGACATGTCGAGTGACTTTAGCTCGTTGACAGGCCAAACAGGTGCGAGTCCACTCTCGACAATCTTTCTTGACACCTGGCCAGACATATCTCTCTGCGACTAGTTTGGCTGTAGCGTTTGCTCCTGGGTGGCTGAGGGAGTGAAGACTTTCAAATACTTGGCGCCGATGTTGCTTCGGGACATATGGTCGCGTAATACTGCTTCTCTCATCGCAGTACAGTTCAGAGTGACCTCCAGGCAGTTTGATTTTCTTCAAGTGCAGTGAAGAATTCCCGTTCAGTAGTAGCTGCAATTCCGAGTCGGAGTATTGGGACTTCGCCAACTGTTCTAAGTCCACAGGTTGAACGATCTCCTCGACTCGTGAAAGGGTGTCTGCTACTACATTATCCTTCCCGGAAATATGTCTGATGTCGGTGGTGAACTGCGAGATAAAGTCCAAGTGTCTGAACTGTCTTGGTGAGCAGTTTTCTTTGCGTGAGTGAAACGCGAAACATATAGGTTTGTGGTCAGTGTAAATAACAAAAACCCTTGCTTCTACCATATGCCTGAAGTACTTAATAGCCTCGTATATCGCCAGTAACTCTCTGTCGTACGGCGAGTACTTCTGCTGCGATGGGCTCAGCTTCCTCGAGAAGAATGCTAGTGGCTGCCAACCTACGTCTTCTTTGAACTGCTGAAGTACTGCTCCAATCGCGACGTCTGAAGCGTCTGTGACTATGGCAAGTTTGGCTTCACAGTCTGGATGAGCTAATAGAGCAGCTTGACAAAGACCTTCTTTGCAGCGATTGAAAGCTAGGGACTCCTCAGTAGTGAAATTTACTGGATGAGAGCCTTTCACCGATCCTTCCAGCAGAGCGTTAAGTGGTGCTTGGTGCTGTGCAGCTTCAGGTATGAACCTCCTGTAAAAGTTTAACATACCCAAGAATCTGCGTAGCTCGCGTACGTTCTTCGGTGCCGGAAAGCTCTGGATCGCTTCTACCTTGGCAGGGAGTGGTTTGGTACCGTCCGCTGAAATGAGGTAGCCAAGAAAAGTAACCTCAGTGGCTCCAAATACGCACTTTGCGGTATTAATCACCATACCGTAGTCTTGCAATCTAGTAAACAGCTGACGAAGATGGTGCTTATGTTCTGCTTCGTCCCTGGAGAAAATGAGGAAATCATCCAAGTACGCGTAACAGAAATCCAACCCCCTTAACATCTCATCCACGAAGCGCTGAAATGTTTGACCGGCATTACGAAGTCCGAACGTCATGTACGGAAATTCGTAAAGACCGAAGGGAGTCGTGATAGCGGTCTTTGGGATATCCTCAGGGCTAACAGGAATCTGGTGGTAGGCCTTAACTAAATCTATGGTGGAAAAGATTTTGCATCCAGACAGGTTATGTGAAAAGTCATGGATGTGACGAATAGGGTATTTGTCGGGTACCGTTCTGGCGTTTAACATCCTATAATCGCCGCACGGACGCCAACCGTTGTCCTTTTTCGCTACCAGATGAAGGGGCGAAGACCACGCAGACTCGGAAGGTCTGGCTATACCACTTTGGAGCATAGTTTCAAACTCTTCCTTCGCGATCTTCAATTTATCCGGGGCTAGCCTACGTGGAGTACTAGAAACAGGCGGACCCGGTGTAGTACGAATATGATGTACTGTGTTGTGTGTAGGTGTACGGTGTGTACCATGTGGGCGAGTAATGTCGGGGTATTCCCTGAGTATGTCGTGATACACTGACTCACCAACGATACTTTTTACCGAAGAAATGATATCCGAAGTTCGGACAGGTAAAGCCACGGTCGCGAGCGTAGTAGTATTGTCGATTAAACGTTGGTTCCTGCAATCAACAACAAGGTTATAATATGACAGAAAGTCAACACCGATTATCGCCTTTGTTACGTTCGCTACTATAAATCGCCAAGTATAGTCACGGCGCAAACCTATGTTTAAAGTTAAATGTACGTAACCATATGTTTCTATTGGCGTACCGTTAGCAGCGCACAATTTATAGCTAGATTTAGCCTGACGATTTCTTAAATAGGTGTGAGGGAATACACAGAGGTCACTACCAGTGTCCACTAAAAACTGCGTCTTCGTCCTGCTGTCTGTCACAAATAAGCGACCGGTACTATGGCAATCGTCGGCCGCCATTAGCGATTGCCCGCTGCATTTCCCGACGGCGAAGAGTAGTCGCAAGGCTTGATGCAATCTTTTGCTTTGCTTCCGAACTTACTATGGTACCAACAGGTAGGGTACCTGGTGTAATTGGAATGCGACCGCGTTCTAGATCTGGATCTGTGTCTATTTGGTGATCGACTATTCCTTTCACGACACATTCTGTCTAGCCTAGATGTTAAAGCAGCTACTTGTCTCGTAAGTTCGGAAATTTCGCAACTTGTTGACGTACTCACAGTTGTTGATGCTGACGCTACCTGGAAGTTTGGCGCAACTACGTCGTGAATCCGATCGGCCAGATCCGCGAGCTCTGCTAAAGACGCCTTTGGCTGCGACGCAATGATGGTCTGCATACCAGCTGGTAGTCGACTCGTCCAAATTGTCCGAACGAAGTCTTCCGGAACACCTGGGCCTGCAAGGTTTTGTAGGTGACGAACGAACTGAGACGGCTTCCTGTCGCCTAACTCCTCGTCGACCAGCAGTTGCTTCACCTCACGCTCCCTGGATACGGAGAGCCGTTTGATGAGTTCGGTCTTCAGCTTCATGTACTTCTCTGTCTCGGGCGGAGCGGTGATGATGTCCTCCACCTCGGCTGCGTACTGCGGTTCCAAGTGCGCTATCGCATGGTAAAAGCAGGTGGAGTCGGCGTTGATACCAGCCAGCATAAACTGTCCTTCGAGCTGCGCGAACCATAGTGCCGGCTTCTTGGGGTAAAAAGGTGGTACTTTTACGCCAACTCGGCATAAATCTGCAGTGGCTGCGTTGTTGCTGCAGCTGCTACCGGAGTCGCCTTTTCCTTTGTTCATTTTCGTGAACGATACGGGGTCACCAATTTAGTGTGTTGGATGCGGATGATGAAATAGAAAGATATTGTCCGTTACACTTTACGTTTATTAACGTTCAATACTACACAAAACACACAGAAAGTTTAGAAGGAGAAAAGAACAAAGAGATAAATTATAATAATTAAATATTAATATCTATAGGCGATCGCGATAACAACAATTACGCATCGATGCCAAAAACCGACTCTAGGTCGAGCGCGCGGCGGACAGTGACCTACGGCACGTGCAAGGAAAAATGCTGACGCGCAGAATTGGTTTTCCGTATATAAAACAAAAGTCTGCGCGTCCGCTTCAACATACAAAATAAATAATAGTTATTGTATAAAATATTTAACTTAACTTTAAAATATAAATATTAAAATGACAATGATAAAATAAATTAAAAGCAAACAAAAATAATAAATGTAAAAATAATAAAATGTAAATTATAATAAAGGTACGCCACAACTTCATAGTAGTGGGCAGTGGCTATAGGCTCCATCACTCTAAAAAGTAGACGAAGTAGGACGAATAGCCGATCTACACTCTCGTTTTCGCTCATCTTTACGAGAATGTAAACCATTACATACAAATTCAAAACTGGATTTTTTATAATTCGCCAAAAAAACACATTTATTAAGCCATCAGCAAATTAGTTACGAATATTTTATTACATCATAAATCAAGAAAGTTTTTGATTTTTATTTAATGTTTTATATAATATTACATAGTATTTAGAAATGTAGAAAATGATCTAAACTCGTTTCCGGGGCATCCGTCATTCTCATCTCACATTTCTAAAATGTCGGTGTACCACGAGTTTTTAAAATCACACTTTAATAAGTTTGTGATAAATCACATGCATTTTTTATGCTATCAGGCGGTAAATGGTGCGGTGGTAGGACACCTCGGTGGCGTGTTTGTAGTGTTCCTACAAACACGCCACCGAGGGTTACGTAGTAACTAATTAGTAACCTGTCTCTCTCGAAAAAAAATTTAAGAATGTGATTTGTGTTTTTTTAAGCCACAAAGTTGGCAAACAAGCATACGGCCCGCATGAAGGTAAGCATCACCGTAGCCTGACTCTTGCAACACCGGGGGTATCCCAACCCACCCAACCCAACCCCCCCAAGTGGAGCTCTGGAGAGCTTACTCACCGTAGGAACGCAACATGGCCTAGACCAATGCTATTTGGCTACGATCTTCTGTAAGGGAGCGGACTATCCTCTGTGTCCTACCTCTCTTAAATTTTGTACCATTACGTCTTAATGATTACGTGTATCTACCCCCTCAGGGTTTACTACCGCGATTAATCTTCCAAGTCGTTGACACAAAAGTATTTTACAACGTACAGACAATAAAACTGTTTTAAAATTCACTTCCGAGATGGTGAAATCGGTTGCCATAGTGAATTTATAGAGTAGAAATAATTGTTTAATTGATCTGTTCATTCATTAGTTTGTTTGTTAACTTGTTATGTGAGCCTGGTATTTGAATGGACCGGTTTGGTTTTTTTTTTATAGAAGAAGTAGGCAAACAAACATGATTAGTGATAGAGTCTAGGTTTTGGATATGGGACAGAACAGGAATTGAATTTCTAGATCGCCTTGGGGTAATAAAAGCATTGCTACTTCACGCAGATATTTTGTAAGAGGATGGTACTTCCCCCGTTAGCCAATTTCATTTAAAAAAAAGCTTTACGGCTCCTGTTTTCCATTATGATTTACTTAATACTTTAATATTATACAGTGGTTAAGTCGAAGAGTTTTTGAGGTTGTAGGGAAAAATCTCTGGATCTACTGACTCGATTTTGAAAATTCTTTTACCTGAAAGCCACTTTATTTGTAAGTGTCAATCGGCGATGGCGGGACGACATGATGCGTGTAGTGGGGAATGGCCTCAGGAGGCAATGGACCTTGAGTACTGGGGGGGGAGGACTTTGCCCTGCAGTGGGACATTATAGGCCCCAAATAATAATAATAGGCTATATATTAAGGTGAAGTGGTACCCAAAACAGGTTTTTGGCACGTTTTTCCTCCAGCAAAAACCAGTTTTTTGCCTAGAAAAACGTGGAATTTTCCAAAAATTTTTCAAGATACTAAAAATAGAGGATATTTCCCATTTACTTTAGGAAGCCAAAACACGATTCATACAAGTTGCCTCGATAGAAAAAAATCGCAAAGTTACCTCAAATCTGCAACATTCCATTCAAAGTGGTCTCGGAGAATCAGTTTTATTCAATAACTATAATAGTATTTGATATGACATTTTTACGACGTGTTTATTAGTTAATATTCTATATACTTACAGAAATACTTTTTTCAAAAAAAGTAATGGAATTATTTTATGACCTTTATTCCCTAACAACGTGTTTATTTTGAAGTGCGCGATAGCCCGATGCCCAGTCGAGCACAGTTTAGTCGGCCGCTGCGCCTCGTACCGAGCACCCGTGTACTTCTTGTTGTCAGCGCTTCGCGCAGTCTACTATTCGATTCCGACGACCCCTGTGACGTAATGGTTACCATGCCGGACCGCCACCCAGGAGGTCCCGGGTTCGAGTCATTATGAAAAACTGAACTTTTCTGATTGGCATGGATCTTTATAAAATATTTTATTTATAGTTGTTTATTTGTTTGTTTATAATCACAATGATAAATAAAATAAAATAAAAAATAGATATAAAATAATAATTATAGTATAACATATTATATTTAATTTTTTATTTCATTAATATTTTATTATATATTTGATATGATATTTTATTTTATTTTTTTTTTATTTATTTTTATTTTATACTATAATTATTATTTTATATTTATTTTTTATTTTATTTTATTTATCAAACAAATAAACAACTATAAATAAAATATTTTATAAAGATCCATGCCAATCAGAAAAGTTCAGTTTTTCATAATGACTCGAACCCGGGACCTCCTGGGTGGCGGTCCTGGTAACCATTACGCCACAGGGGTCGTCGGTATCCAATAGTAGACTGCGCGAAATTTTTTTTTTCTATTTTTTTATTAATATTTAATTTTTTTTTTTTTTAATAAATTTTTATTTTATACTATAATTATTATTTTATATTTATTTTTTATTTTATTTGATTTATCAAACAAATGAACAACTATAAATAAAATATTTTATAAAGATCCATGCCAATCAGAAAAGTTCAGTTTTTCATAATGACTCGAACCCGGGACCTCCTGGGTGGCGGTCCTGGTAACCATTACGCCACAGGGGTCGTCGGTATCCAATAGTAGACTGCGCGAAATTATTTTTTTTTTCTATTTTTTTATTAATATTTTTTTTTTTTTTTTTTTTAATTAATTTTTATTTTATATTTATTTTTTATTTTATTTTATTTATCAAACAAATAAACAACTATAAATAAAATATTTTATAAAGATCCATGCCAATCAGAAAAGTTCAGTTTTTCATAATGACTCGAACCCGGGACCTCCTGGGTGGCGGTCCTGGTAACCATTACGCCACAGGGGTCGTCGGTATCCAATAGTAGACTGCGCGAAATTTTTTTTTTTCTATTTTTTTATTAATATTTAATTTTTTTTTTTTTTTAATTAATTTTTATTTTATACTATAATTATTATTTTATATTTATTTTTTATTTTATTTTATTTATCAAACAAATGAACAACTATAAATAAAATATTTTATAAAGATCCATGCCAATCAGAAAAGTTCAGTTTTTCATAATGACTCGAACCCGGGACCTCCTGGGTGGCGGTCCTGGTAACCATTACGCCACAGGGGTCGTCGGTATCCAATAGTAGACTGCGCGAAATTATTTTTTTTTTCTATTTTTTTATTAATATTTTATTTTTATTTTTTTTTAATTAATTTTTATTTTATACTATAATTATTATTTTATATTTATTTTTTATTTTATTTTATTTATCAAACAAATAAACAACTATAAATAAAATATTTTATAAAGATCCATGCCAATCAGAAAAGTTCAGTTTTTCATAATGACTCGAACCCGGGACCTCCTGGGTGGCGGTCCTGGTAACCATTACGCCACAGGGGTCGTCGGTATCCAATAGTAGACTGCGCGAAATTATTTTCTTTTTCTATTTTTTTATTAATATTTTATATTATACTTATTTTATATATTTTTTATATAATATATAATAAAGTATAAAATAAAAAATAAAATATAATAAATTTATATATTTTATTTATTTTATTTTTTATTTTATAATATATTTCATTTAATAAAATAAAATAAAATAAAATAAAATAAAATAAAATAAAATAAAATAAAATAAAATAAAATAAAATAAAATAAAATAAAATAAAATAAAATAAAATAAAATTTATATAAATTAAATTAAATTATTAAACTAAATTAAATTAAATTAAATTAAATTAAATTAAATTAAATTAAATTAAATTAAATTAAATTAAATTAAATTAAATTAAATTAAATTAAATTATCAAAAACAAAATAAGACGAAATATGGAAATAATACTTATAAAATAAAATATCAAATATGTAATAAAATATTAATAAAATATGAAAAAAAATATAAAATAACATAATAATATCAAATATGAAATAAAATAGGTATTAAATTAAAACAAAATATAAAATATAAAACAAAATATAATATGAAATAAAATATAAAATAAAAAAATATATTTATAAAATAATTTCCGTGGCGTAATGGTTACCACGCCAGACCGACACCCAGGAGGTCCCGGGTTCGATCCCCGGTCGGGTCATGATGAAAAACGAACTTTTTCTGATTGGCCTCGGGTCTTGGATGTTTATCTATATGTATATGTATTTGTTATAAAATATAATATCGTTGAGTTAGTATCCCATAACACAAGTTTCGAACTTACTTTGGGGCTAGCTCAATCTGTATGAATTGTCCCTATATATTCGGATCAAATCTTGCAACTAAATTTTATAAATAACACATTTATTACAAATAATTATTATGATATTAGGCTAATCAATCACTATGAGTCGTGCGTGTCATGATTAGAAAGAGAAGAGTACGATTTTCGAGATATACGCAATTTTTAAAAAAAGCTGGATACCAAAATACTGCAAATTTCTCGAAAACGGTAGCTTGCACGGTGTTCGTCAGTGTTCCCTGATTGATAAGACGAGATCAAAAGTAAGGGAGATTTCTAGAAACAAAATGCTTCCCCATATCTCTAATCCAATGGTACTAAAATGGTAGTTGGAACTTAGATTTTTTAACATTCCAGAAGCTTGAAGGTATCTTCGTTCGTTCGACGAAGGTCGTGAACAGTTTCGGAGATATGACATATCTCCCTGTCTCACGCCTCTGTGCAATGAGATTGCCTTCGTGTTCTGTTCCTGTACTCGGACTGACATGGTGGTGAAATATCAAAAGTATATAAATTAGTTTTGCAAATATATATTATTATTATATAATATACTACATATATTTGCAAAACAGTTTCTGTATACATATTAGTGCATGCGACTGTACCTATGCACGGCAGTATACGAGCCAGATTCAACTTGATTCAAACCGAGTACGTCGCGCGCGACGGGCGACGGCGCGGTGCGGCCGCGCGGGGGGGCAGCCTCCGTCGCGCGGGGGCAGCCTCCGTCGCGCGCTGCTTCACCCCCTCAAAAGCGCCTCAACGCCGAACGCATTTCGCCTTAACCCGAAAACTTTCACGCGGGCTAAGCGGATTCCACAGCTAATATTATATAAGATACATTTTGTTTGTACAGATGCAAAAGTACTTCCAAATAACCTAAGTTCACTATTGTACCATTGATTATATAATTAGTCTATCTCCCTCTTACATAATGCTTATATGTTCAAGCTGTATATCCCGGATGTCGTCGTAACTGGCCATTCAGAATGGATTACTTAACATGGCGATTTGTTATACATGTGACATGAAATGTGGGTCAAGTGAGAATGCTCATTTGTATCTATACCAATGGGAAAATAAACGAGTTAATTTTTTTAAATGAAATTCACCTTCCACCGCAGTACCGCAGTGGGATTCGAACCCTCGTCCTTCTGAAATTCGGACGAGTGCTCATCCAAGCTATTTATATAACCATTCATATTATGCTTCTGTGCTACCAACTTAACGCACTCCATATGACTTGTACCAAGACAGTTGTAGTTTTCTCCCCCGGGACGTCAATAAGCTTCATCGCTTGTTGTCAATCTGAGGTCACCGTTGTTGATTCTGGTTACACAGGAGTCACATCGGTAGGAATGTGTGGTGGGCTTGTCCCGAATTTGTTGTACCAAGCTGAGTATTATTGTTTTTTTTTAAATTAAACTGCGTTAAGTCGCTCGAGTCCCACCTGGGGCAAAGATACTCACTATTTTCACGTACATATTCTGTGAGTGTGTGCCCAGATCGAGTTAATCCATTTACGATCCACTACCAGCGGGCTTAACATGACAAACGCGACAAAATTTTCTTGCTCCGCTCTGCCAATAGCGTATCTCAGTTTGTATACAGTAGACAAAACAGGCATTGCGATTGGCGAAGAAGCTTTGTCGCGTGTGAGAAACTATCTCGAGTGTAAGCATGTTAGACTGGCAGTTCATAGTACATACTAGATAGGTTTTACAAAAAAAAACATTATAATGGTTATTACCATAGATTTAGTAATACTAGCCTACCTATAGATCGGCTTTGTTTGATTGAGGCGAGATTAAAAACAAAATACACTAGTGTGCGTGGAATGTACATGTGTGCAAGCAAGATATATAATTTTGTGGATTTTCCTTTTAGTTTGAGTTACATCCAGGCACTGCACAGGTAACCATATTTAATCACGTCGAATTAACACCAAAACTACACTTAAAAACCATAAATTTTGTAAAAATAAGTGGGATTTGTTTTAACATGACTGACGTTAGGGCAATACAAGCCCATAGCGTGTATAGGAAAAATGGTCTCGTCTATCTATCTCGCTCTAACAAACGCGTATGCTATGATCTATCTCTTTTGCATTGCCAATCTTCTTACGCTAGTAAGTTATAATAAATCTATGGTTATTACTGATGTCCGTATATATTTCTTGCAATCACAGCAGAACTCTTGCCCACGTAGATATTGCAGATGTAAACGCGACCTAAGTCACAAGAAAGTGACAATGCGTTTGAAAAATGAGGTTTTGGACTCCAATCTAATATTTAGCTCAGTAGATCTTATTGGATGATTAATTTTGTTTTTATATCATAACAACATTAATCTATATTATTATACTTTTATATTTCAATGACGTAAGCACGCCCGAAGGCGAAAGCAAGTGGATCGAATTATTTTATTCATTATTCTTCACTTGGCCCGAACTTATAGGCTGACATAGACGTAACAAACGAACAGACAAAACAAATTATTGTTTCTCGCTCCGCTATGACATTAAATGATAAATTTTTGTGGTCAAAATTACTCCTAACTACTTTAAGTTATATGAGGATAAAGCCGGACGCTCGGTGCCACCACTGCGTTCATTGCGGGGAGGACACGGCGCAACACACGCTCGCCGAGTGTGTAGCTTGGGAGGAGTAGCGCCGTGTCCTCACAAATGAAGTAGGAAGCGATCTGTCGCTGCCGGCCGTAGTGCGAAGGATGGTCGGTAGCGCAGAGTCGTGGGACGCGGTGGTGTCCTTCTGTGAGGACGTGATGTCGCAGAAGGAAACTGCGGAACGGGAGAGAGAAATCTTGACTCCCTTTCCCGGCCGCAGAAGGCGCACCGGGCGCAGGAGAAGGGCGGACAACGCCCTTTTCCGGCCCCCATGAATGGGTCCAGGGGCGATGGACTTGGGGAAGTCCCCGCCCCCTATTTAATGGACCCGAGTCGCAGGCGCGCGCGGGTGTCGGCGCGCGCCTCTGAGGCGATGCACGGGGCAGTTCAACACCTCACTACCCCGTGCAGGAGACGAGGCCCGGGCAGAACCGGCCAGCACTAGTGTGGGGCTGCGGAAGAATCTGGATTCCCGCGGCCCCGCGCGCACGTGCGAGGAGACACCGGGGTGGTTTTAGTCGGTAAGAGTCCGGCACGCAGTCCATGAGGATTTCCCCCCGTTAAAAAAAAAAAAAAAGGATAATGGATAGTTATGCAACACGTACGTAACACTTTGAATTCTATATGACCTAAAACAAATTATTGTTTTGTCCTTAAAACATTAGTTTATAAATACCTAATTGATAAAATAAACTAGGACTTCGTCCCAACTTTTTCCCCCTATTTCTCCGTATTCCCAATTTATAGATCCCCTTTTCAACCGACTTCAAAAAAGGAGGAGGTTCTCAATTCGACCCGTATGTTTTTTTTTTTTTTTTTTTTTTCTATGTTTGTTACGCGATAACTCCGCCAATTATGAACCGATTTGAACAAATCTTTTTTCGGCTTATAGGTAATACCTCAAGGGTGGTCCCATGAAGTCGGTTTTATTTTTTTTTTAAAGTTAATTATTGTAAAATAAAATATAGCTTATCGGCCATTCTTCGATTAGCTAGATTTTGTGCGTCCGGGCTTGTATATTCGTATTATTATCAAATTCAAAAAGGGAAATATTTTTATATGTTAGTTAGCATCCATGTCTAGCTGGTAACAAAAACATAGGCCCCGATTACATAGTTATCTGGCTAAATTAATTTCACAAACCTCTGTTCTCTAAGCACCGTGCCCTGTCCGCACCCCAAAATGTGGTTAAAACTTGCTTGTAACTTTTATGATGTAGGGTGAACTCATCTAATTCTGTGACTCGCCTAATTCGGTGATATTTGGTTTGAGCGCTATCATACGGCTGTACGAGTGAAATCAATGACTTGAAATACAACCTTAAGCTTCTGTAATAAAGTTCAAATTTGTCTGTAAAGTTTGGGAACGCTCGAGTGAGCGAGATAGCAACAATTAACGGTTTTGTCAGTTCGCGCGCAAATCGCGCCGGTATCGGCAGTGTTTGTGAATTGGTGGCGAACTTTGCTGTATTTATGTAAGTATTTAACCGATTTCTTAGCTTCTTTCTTATAAAGTGAATTGTAATTGATATTCCCTTGATGTGGCAGTAAATAAATCGTCATAGTTCTGCGTCGTTTTAGTGTGAGAGCTTATTTTGTTCGTCAAAAATATTAGCGTTTTAGCGGTTGAGTGGTTTCTGTGCTATCACAGAATTATAGTAGTTATGTACAATTGTTTGTGGTTTTAACTGAAAGTATTGACTTATTTTGAGTTTATTAGACAAGATTGATGTGATTTTATTAGTTTTATCTTGTCTTAATTAAAATGTTGACTTTGAGCCAATATTATATATTTTGCTATCACGGAATTGAGTGACACTTTTTCGGACTTGTCACGTAATTACGTGAGTATTTATTACCAAATTTCGCAGCATTTGTTTTATTAATACGAGCTGCAAATTTAAACAGACGCTAAAATCTAAGCAGTTATGTATTTATTATTATAATTTGCTTGTTTACTTTCAGATATCATGGATGACCCCAACAAAAAGAACAGAAAGTACTCGGAGTTCGATCTCAAAACCGCCGTTGAAAATGTTTTGAGTTTTGTTTTTTTATGTTTATATTAATTTTATGATATTAATTTTGTACAACTTAAATAAAGTTAACTTGCCTAATTCCGTTATATCAGAATTAAAGTAGTAGCTATCACGGACTTAAAGAGGTCACCACGGAATTAGACAAGTTGACTTGCTTTAGTAAATTTAGTATAACTCTTAGGTTTCTAGAAAAAAATGTTATTAATTGTGCCAATATTCCTCATAAAAGACTGATTAAAACTCATGCTAAGTCTGAATTAAAGTAATTAATAATTTATTGGTATTTTTATTACTCAAATGCCTTTGTCACGAAGTTAGATGAGTTCACCCTACGGATTTTATTTTTTCCATTCAACATTTTAATGAGTATTAGGCAACGGGTATCACATGAAAAAATATCCACTCAATAAAATCAGTCTGTAAATAATTATCATTGAGTAACCGCATGTCCGAACTAAAGTTATAATTGCCGTGACGTTTTCTTTTCGAGGGTGCACATTCCTAATTACGATATTTGGCACATAACTACTTGTACACGTCTCAAGCCCTCAGTTTCTGCCGCGGTCTTGCAGCAGGTGCAGGTCTTTTACGTTAGTGTATAAGTCAATGAAGCACGTTAGTATATAATTACCGTATCCTTCGTTCAAAACTTTTCTAATTACCGTGTACTTAATTTTATACTAGATTGGTTAAGGTAGACTCTAATTGCTTATATAAATAGAGACAGTGCTTTGGTCTCAGTACAGTGTTGTAATGCAGTATTTCAATACTCTGTAGGTTTTCGAAAATTTTATGAAAAATCGGCGTTTTCTAATTACCGTATACCAATTACCATGTATTTCTAACTACCGTTGTATGAAATTATTAAACTTCTGCTGTGCCGATTTAGTTCCAAACTCCTTCCATTTCCTCAGTTACTCCAGCTACTTTCATGTCATTTCTCACGCCATCACTCCATCTCTTTTTTGGCCTACCCCTGCCCTTCCATCCATCCACATTCATTCTTGGCACCCTCTGGGTCACATGACTGTCCAGACTGTCCACCCTGCGCATCATATGGCCAAACCATCTCAGTCTCTGACCTCTCTTATCGGTTACAGGCGCCACCTTTAAACTCCCCTTATGTGTACATTCCTGACTTTGTCCCTTCTCGTCACTCCACACATCCATCCACCTCAGCATCCTCCAGCAACATAACCCGAAGGAATAAGTATGGACTGAGCGTTGAACCCTGGTGCACACCTACATCAACAGAAAAGCATTCTGTTGTACTGACGCGGGACCCGGTCGTAGGCCTTTTCGAGGTCCACGAATACCATATAACAAGCCCACCACACATTCCCACCACTGTGTCTCCTGTGTAGCCAGGATCAACAACGGCGACCTCAGATAGACAATAAGCAATGAAGCTTATTGACGTCCCGGGGAATAAACTACAGCTGTCTTGGAACTCACAACGAATTTAATGAGAAAGAAGATAGTCGGAGTAGGAAGTATTGAAAGGACTTCCCTCCTTAACAACTTTGTGAGAAACAGCAATTTGAAGCAAAAGGCATTATACCCTAGAGAGATGGCAAATCAAGTGAGGCTCGATTGCCGAGCACCACGGTCTATTGTTACGTTACTATTGGGACCTAATGCTATGAGCTGTACGAATACCATATGTAGGTTTTTGTGTGCTCTTTTGTACTTTGTTGTGCCTCCATTATTTTCTCCCACAGCTTTAATGTGTGTGACATCAAGTTAATCCCCCTGTAGCTATTGCACTCCTGGACATCCCCCTTTCTTTTAAAAATAGGTATCAAGGAACTGTCTTGCCATTCCTCTGGGATGACATCCTGAACCAACAATTCATTAAGAAACAAAGTGAGCCACTTGCATCCATAATCCCCTAGAACCTTCCAGACTTCTATTGGTATTGTGTCCGGGCCAACTGCTTTTCCATTCTTCATTTTCCTCAAGGCGTTCTTTACCTCTAATTCATCTACCTTAGCTATCATGCCTATATCTATGTCATTAAGTTTTCTTTTCCATCATAATCATTCTCAACATTAAGTAATTTTTCAAAATATCCCTTCCATCGGTCTCTAATATCACTATCTTTACCAATGTTTTACCGCATTCGTCTTTCACACATTTTACGTGACATATGTCTTTCGATCTTTGATTGCGCTGTTTAGCCATTCTGTATAGTTTTTTCTGACCTAGTTCATTATCTAATTCATTATATACTTTTTCTTCTACCCCGGATTTGGAACTCGCAACCACCACCTTTGCCCGTCTCCTTGCCTCGTTATACCTCTCCCTCAATTCAGTTTTCCTATGATCATGTCACATAACTCTGCCATTCCTTGAATGCACTCTTTTTGATTTTTAATGCTTTTTGGACACTTTCGTTCCACCACCACGTTTCCTTTTCAATTTTCGCCCACCTCGTGTTTCCCCAAGGACTTCTTTTGCAGCAGTTCTTATTGCTTTAGCCATTTCCTTCCAATTAGCATCAACATTCATACCTCTTATCGTGTAGTTGTGTCTATACATGTTATAGATGTCATTTTTATTATTATTTTAAATAGACATAATGATCTTTTCTAATTACCATTACATCAAGTAATAGATTTATCTAATTACCGTACCCACGAAATGTTTAAGTCTCATTAACTCGGAAACCGCTTTTAATAAACGAATGCCATTTTAATTGTTACATTCGCATGTTTCATGAGTTACATATTTCAATCCTTTTAAAACAAACTAGAGAAAAATAAAAAAGGGTACGGTAATTAGGCGAAGAACGCCTAATGTCGAGAATGACCGTTATAATACTCAGGGATAATGTAACTTCCCAGCGGTGTAAGGATTTTTGAAACCGGTCCAGTAGTTTTTGAGTTAAACAAACAAAAATACAAGTCTTTCCTCTTTATAATATTAGTATAGATAGATAAAAGCTTGCAAAAAGAATTAGGCTGAGTAGCACCATCTTGCTTTAACAATAACAAACAACGAAACTTCAGTTAAAGTACCGGTTAGACTGAAAATTAGTTACCTACACCAGTTGACAAATAGTTAAATGACGTCATAACTTTAACCTTAACCTTGTTTGTGTTAAATTATCCGTCAATCTGGCAAACGCGTTGAAATAAAACAAACACACCGTACTGTCAAAAATTTTACACTATTGGACGAAGCTAGATGATGATGCCATATTTTAAAATGTTACCCCCAACGAATTTGGGGTAAATCACACCTCATTTTACTTGCAACATTTTTAACTTTAACAAAGCTAATGAATTCGCCGGTGCAACACATTTTGCTGTAACCGTTAAAGTTAGCGTTATTGTTAGTGTCAAATTTAACACAAACCTTTACTATGACTTCTAATATGGTGCAACTCAGCCTTAGTTGCTCTTCGTGCGTCGAGTACGTACTGTCGACGCACTAACAACGACCAATTCGCAAAAAGAAAGACGTTCGGTGAATATTCTTGGCTCTACCTAGGTAATTTTCAAGATAGTATTTTTCAAGATGCAGCGAGTCCGTACGAGTAATAACAGCATTCTGAAAGTGTTAACGGGCAAGTTAGATTGTCCAATATTGAGGCATTGGATCAAACTCCATGTCTCACACATGTAACTCTTTTTTTTTTTTTATAACCACTAACATAGGTTAAGGTGCTGTATTACTAACAAATGGATCTATGAAATCTCAATAAAAATCATTTATTATTATTTTAAAAAAAATCACATACCTACCTACTTAGTTGGTAATTATGTTGCAAAAAAACTCATTTATTATATGTCACATGCTTTTAAGTATATAATAAAGAATGGCGGGAACCGAACTTGTGACCCCGGAAGCGGATATGATTATGACATTAAATGATAAATTTTTGTGGTCAAAATTACTCCTAACTACTTTAAGTTATATGAGGGTAATGGGTAGTTATGCAACAAGTCCGCAACACTTTTAATTCTGTATGACCTAAAGATATTCACGCCTGTAATACGCGAGAAGTTAGGTAGAGTTCAAAGAGCAGTCTTTGTTTTCATGTGAGTTCTATTGGAAACTATTAACTAATCTGTGCTATTGGTGTCAACTTCGGGTTAGCTAGTGTCAGTCTAACTCACGGACACTAATTGGCTTAAAGACTGCCATTTATCGACAACAGTATACGACACGAATTTGGTTCGAATCCCGGTCGCGTCATGATGAAAAACTAACTTTTTCTACTTGGCCTCGGGTCTTGGATGTTTATCTATATTGTATTTGTTATAAAATATAGCATCGTTGAGTTAGTACCTATCTCAAAACACAAGTCTCGAACTTACTTTGGGGCCTTGGGGCTAGCTCAATCTGTGTGATTTGTCCCTGTATATTTATTATTTATTTTATTTATATTTTTATCTATCGCATCTATACAATTCCTAGCTCTTTACATCTGTATGTACAATAATTAACATTGCCGTGGCCGAGTACAGGCGACGATCGATTCAAGATAATCTACAGGTTTAAGTGTTGCGTAATCGTGAAAGCATTTTGTAGATAAAAATCTAAATAGATACATCCAATTGGTATTTATATGATAAGTAATATAATTTTTTATTACGCACGTTGCCGACCGTGTAAAAAGTGGAGCTCTGGAGACCTTACTCACGTAGGAACACAACATGGCCGAGACCAATGCTATTTGGCTACGATCTTCTGTAAGGTGGAGATCCTTCCCCAGACGGGCTGCTCCGATTTGAGCGGATGTGGTTTAAGAACTTTATTTCTCATAAAAGAATTTACATTCACTTACTATGAGACTAATCTAAATTATAAACTATTATACACTAGGGCTACTCGTACACAGATTTCCTACATTTAAATTTAACACAAAAATATCTTAAAGTAAGTGCATACATACAACGAACGACAAAAGCAAACAATTAACAACACCAAAACAAAACCTTACAAAAATTTATAAAAATAATAAATGACATGCGGGTACACTGCGAAATGAATTCACAAGAAGCAGTGAAGTGCAACAATGTTGCTGCATCGCAACAGCTGACCACGCCTCCATACATCAGATTAACAAAACTGGAAGCGACACTTGGACTTGGTGATCATGTTTATTAATAATTTTCTTTCTTAACCAGTTTTATCAGTATTATATATATATATATATATATGTATTATTAGTATTTTTATATTATAGTTTTATTTATTATTATTATAAGAGTGCCTATAATAATAATTATACAAAATATTGCTTATTTCATAACGTGGTATTTTAAGAGTCTTTTAAAGGTAGACATCGATTTTGAGTCTCTAATATCCTGAGGTAGTCTATTGTATAATTGGCAACCCTCGTACATTATACATTTTTTGCCACTATTAGTACGTGGCACTTTTAATTTGATATCTTTTATTTGCCTTAATTTCATTTTATGTACTTGTGGTTTTTTTGAAAAAGTTATTTTAGTGTGTATGTCTTTGTTTATTATTTTTCGTACCAATATACAATTTTGATATATGTATGTTTGTAATATATTCATGACTTTTATTTGTTTATATAACTTATCTGTTGGAGTTAAGTAATCCAAGTTAAACAAAGTTTTTAGAAGTTTGTTTTGAGCAGTTTGCACTATTGCTAAATTAGTTTTAGCCGCGGTACCCCATACTTCCACTAAATAATCAATATGTGGTTTTACCATAGAGTTATAGATGGTGAACCGTACAGAGAGTGGCATACAGTGAACAATATTCTTTAACATACCCATCAAAGACGTTAACTTTGTTTTTATTTTCAGAATATGCGGTAGCCATGTTATTTTATTATCTAATATTAGGCCTAAATACTTTTCGTGTTCTACCATTTTAATTTGCACATTATTTATTGTTAAGGGAGTGTATACACCAATTTTTTTGTTTTTGGCTGAAAAAATTATATAATTCGTTTTATCGACATTTATTGTTAACAAATTTCTCCGGAACCACATATTTAGCAAAATTAAATCCTTTTGTGCCACCGCTATAATACTCTCCATAGTGTGTCCAAAGTAGAAGAGGCATGTATCATCCGCGTACAGAGTCACATCACCACTCAAGCCTATCTTGTTTATGCCATTTATATAAATTAAAAACAAGAGTGGACCCAATATAGAGCCCTGAGGTACCCCATAGGTCACCGTTCTTGACGAACTCTGTGATTTATCTAGTCTGACTACCTGTTGACGATTATTTAGGTAAGATATAAAGATTTTAAGTGCGTTATCTTTTAAACCAATTTCAGCCAGCTTTTGTAACAGTATTTCGTGGCTAACTGTATCAAAGGCCTTTTTTAGGTCTATGAATATTCCTAACACAAGTTGTTTGCTATCTATGCTCAGTTTAATTTTCGTTATAAGATCGATTGTGGCAGATAATGTGTTCGATTTTGGACGAAAGCCATATTGGTTATCACATAGGAAATTTTTTGATGTTAAAAATGTTTCTAGTCTATTATAAAGAATTTTTTCAAAGACTTTTGACAAAACAGGGAGAACCGATATGGGACGGTAGTTCCCAGGGTCCAACCTAGTGCCAGATTTGAATATTGGCGTAACTTTGGCAATCTTAAGACTATTAGGAAAGACTCCTAGCTCAAAACATTTATTAATGCAGGCAGTTAAATCGTTTACTATTAAACTTTTTACGCATTTTAGTGATTTTGTACTGATGCTGTCCAAGCCTGAGCTAGTATTAGAATTTAGATTTTCTATTACCTTTAAAACTTCGTCTACTGTAGCTGGTGTTAGATCACTAAGTAGTGAGCCACTTGGTTTAGGACCGCCATCGTGATTTTTATGATCTTGTGATTGAGACTTTTTAATTTTATCAGCTAAAGTCGAACCAACGCTAGCGAAATAATCATTGAAAATCTCACAAATTCCATTTCCATTTGTTACCACCTCTCCGTTTTCATTTTTTAGTTTAGCAGGGTATGTAGTTTCCTTTACTTTGTTGCTGGATAAAACATTAATCAGTCTCCACATTTTTGCAGGTTTGTGTTTGCAGTTTTTAAAAGCCGCACAGTAGTAATTTCCTTTTGTCTTCTTTATAATTTTACCAACTTCATTTCTTTTTTTGATAAATCTGTCTTTTAGAGTATTGTTTTCTGGGTTCTGTTTGTACTGTTTCCATAGTTTATTTCTAGTACTGATTTCTTGAATGATATCTCTATTTATCCAGTCTTGTCGGGGACGGTTTAAAATTTTTTCTTTCATGATTGAGCTCTTTTTGATACTATAAATTAACTTTTCCTCCAATTTTTCGTAACATTCTGACATATTTGTTTTATTGTCGCTTTGAAAAGTTTCGTATAATTTCTTATAATTTATGGCTTCATATTGTACTTTTTTGAAGGGTGCTGTTTCATATTTCTTAATTTCAATGTATAGTTGCTTGTGATCCGAGATGGGAGATTCTAAAATGGCTAAGTGGAAATAATTTTCTTTTAAATTTGAACATAGGTGGTCAATAATAGTTTTAGTCGTGTTCGTTTCTCGTGTGCAGAATTTTTCTTCGATTTTATTAATGATTTCATAGCCATTTTCTTGTAAAATATCTTTATACGCAAGAGTTCCACGATCGTCAGACAACAAATTGATGTTAAAATCACCAACTACAATTGCTCTTTTTCGTTTCTGAATTTGGCTGGAAAATTCGTCCAAAAATCCTCTTGTATTTGTTTCTGGTTTTCTATATACTACTCCAATATCGACACAATTTTTTTCAAGATGAACCCAGAGAAAATGGTGTCCATCCAAACAGCAGTTTTCAACGTGATAGTGCTTCAAATCCTTGTGAACGAAAATTGATACACCACCCCCTCTACTTGTTGTTCTGTAGTTGTAGTAGTGAGTATAATTAGAGATGGAAAAACATTTTGCCTCTGCTTCGGATTTTATCCAGGTTTCAGTTAGGATAATTATATTAATGGTGACTTCAAACGCTTTCAGTATACATTGCAACTCATCAAATTTTCCTGGCGTCACAATACTGCGAACATTAGCATAATATAGCTTTAAAGATTTCTTATAAGAGATTATGTGCTCGTATTCGTCAACTAATTGGTAGGTGTTCTTATAATTTTCTATTGTTGCTGGTTTAAGTTTTTTGAACTGATTTTAACAATTTTAGGAATATTATTTACATATTTTATTGTTATATTTTCTTCTCCTTTATCAATCCTATTTTTCAAATCTTGAGTTAGTTCATTTAGATATGCTTTTTGTTGTGGTGTTTGGTCATTGTAAAGTCTTATTTTTTCGTCATTTAATATTTTTTTGTTCTTCAATATGGTTTTGACTGCAACTTGAGTATCAAATGAAATTTTTATTGGGCGTTGTTTACCAGGCGCGTACTTACCCAATCTAAAGATTTTTTGCGGTACGGGGCAAGTAGAATGCACTTTCCTTAATATCTTCATTACCTCATCTTTTTCTGTCTTAAATCTTTCACTTTTATTTTCTGCAGCACTTTCTGGGATTCCAATAATTACTATATTTTTACTTCTCTGTTCACGATCATTTAGTTCCAAAGCGATTTTTTCAGTTTCAAGTGCTACGTTAGTTTTGAGACTTTTCAACTCTGATTCAAAATTGATAATTTTGTCTTCCATATCTTTATTTTTGTTTTGCATGTTAGAAATATCCGCTTTCATCGTTTTACATTCTGTGCTGATGTGGTCAACTGTCAATTTAATGCCATTCATTTGTTCTTTAAGATCTGCCACATCTGAAGTTACTTTTTCCATAAATTCCTTTTGATTTGAACAAATTATGGTCAGCATTGACATAGCTTGCGACATCTTATTAGTTAAGTCCCTTACCTCCTTTTTAATTTCTGTTATGTCTTCATTTTCCTCTGGATGTTTCCTTTTGTTTCGGAAAGTAATCGTTTGAGATTCATTTAGTTGTGAGTCACTATGCACATCCCTCAGGTCACTTCCAGTTGGCGAGCGCATCACACTCATCTTTATATCTGTGTTACACTCGGGTGTATGATGCACGCAGTGGCAATAACTCGCTTTTGCGTAGGCTGCTTGATGTTAGAATGTCGGAAGTAAGACACGGTCACTCAATCGATTGTAGCACTATTAGCGTTAGAAATACGTTTGAAAATAGTTTGTATGTAGGAGGTCGTAGTTTGTTTAAAAATTTGCAACACGTCTGCTCAGTACGGCGCCCGGCGAGCGAATCCTCATCACAATCTCGGATTCAATCACAATCTCGTTTCGAAATCAATGTTTTAAACCGTGATACGGGTTTTAGGTTTAGCATTAGGTGCAGCGTTGAAAGAATGTGTTGTAGACTGTACAAAACAACCGTAGAAAATATTATGGTATCTATTTAGTATTTTGTCTGTGATTCTATAACAGGTAAAGGTGGTTACACGCGGATGAGCTAGACTAACACTTATGTTTACAAGTAATTATTTTATTTTCGACTCGACCTCAATAAACTAGAATATTTATAAACAAAATGGCGTCTAGTAAACGAGATTTCGATCAGGTTTTGGTTTATAAAAAAATACATTATAATACGTAATAGATGACTTACTTCAATCTCACTTAACATATTAGTGTCATTTTTAATCTCCAATGGTAAGCAGAGCTTTCCTAAATTTTTTAATAATGCTTTAATGACGATAATACTAAGAACTACATAAATAAATCAATCAATCAGAAAAATTTCGTTTTTCATCATGACTCGAACGGGATTCGAACCCGGGACCTCATGGGTGGCGGTCCGGCGTGGTAACCATTACGCCACGGAGGTCGTCAGGTATCGTAAGTCTATGAGTAAACTGTAGTAAATAAATATTATAATAATAAAGTATTTATATATTTTTTATATAAATAATTGATCCCTAACGTGACAATAGGTAATAGACATTTAATTTAAATACTAACTTAAATAATGTCAATTATTTTTTTTAATTTTATGTGCCCGAACTAAACACTAGGAAATAGTGATTGTTTTGAATTATGCAAACTATCCGCGTGCGGTTGGCTTAATGAATCGGCGAAAGGTACGTTACTTGTTACCTAATCTGCTGTTGAGAATCTTTATTTAGCTTTTATAGTTTGTTTATAATACTAATCGTTGTTTTTTTTAAATTAAAATTACTAAAATTACGGAATAAATAATTGATTGAAATAACTAACTTATTATTTGATCGTGTTTTTTAAATCTTTTTTTTTTTGGCGCTCCCGAATCTTTTGATTTAGTCACAGATATTATATATAAGTACCAAAAGAAATGCCCCTTTAGTGAAAAATATGAACTAAGTACTTCTATTTAATATTAAAGACGTAAAGTTGAGGTTGAAGATGAGAGGTTGTCGGGAACCGATTTTGAAAAATTTTTTTACCCGAAAATGCCCACACGAGCGAAACCGCGGGCAACAATTTATTTTTATAACTAGTTAATAATAAAACCTAGTGATATTAATTAATAAATTTTACGTAAGATTAGTTCTACTGAACTTCATAACATTCGTTTAGAAAACATCAGAATTGTACGAATTTTATGTGTCGATATATCAACATCTAATGGGCGAATTATGAATTAATTATATGATTCACGACCATATATGATGCTGGTTATTGAAAGTAAAGACTATTAAACGAATAATGACACCGGACTTCAATTATTTTTACGTTTTTCTTCTTCTAATCATCCAGTCAAGGAGACAAACACAAATGCGATCACTTTAATGTTTGTCCCGTGCGGGCATCGAACCGATGCCATGTAGGGTCACTCACTACCAACGAGCCACTGTGCTGTCAACCTCAAACAAACAAAATGGTTTTATTTTATAGGTTTTAGTTTAATAACACTAAGATAAATACTAGGTGTAATAAACAGATTACATATAAAAAAAAAACATTGTTTACCACATTATTTTGCCATTTGATGGGATTTTGCGCCAT
Organism: Endotricha flammealis; assembly: GCA_905163395.2. Lineage (NCBI taxonomy): Eukaryota > Metazoa > Arthropoda > Insecta > Lepidoptera > Pyralidae > Endotricha > Endotricha flammealis. Next base: position 2,652,134 of record LR990880.1, on the reverse strand, counting down.
TTAGTTTGGCACAAAATCCCATCAAATATTTTTAATCAAGAGCTCAAGTTGATAATAGTGTAATGGAAGCAAACATTAATTAAGTGCATAGTGATTGCAGTTTATGATCATGAACTCTTTAAGAGAGCATTAAGGTGTTGACTTCAAAATCCACCTTTTCTGAAGAATTTTAATTAACATCTTTCTTTGGGCGTCTTGACTCAGAGACTGTACGTACATATTAAGTAGAGATAGGGACAGGGAATAGCATGAATGGGAAAGGCTCTTGTCTTATTTATACTCAGGAAAGGCTGCTTTGAATCTTATATAGACTATTAATACAATTACATTGACGGTACAAGAATGCAGAAACCAAAACGACCAAAACTTATAAAAAAAAAAGCTATTTGACATTGACGTATGTTTGACAACTTTGTTTGACATTCACAGAAAATTTTGTCCAAAGTTGAAAAGCAATCGTTCTTGAAAAACAAGCGATCTAGAAAATTAAAAGAAAATGGATTTAGCAATGAAAAATCGAGCTCCAGACGTTGCAGTCAGCGCTGTGCTAGTACCAAGTCAGGATTTACCAGCGGAAACGCCTATAGTCTCTGGTTATGACTGGGAAAGTGGCACAGATTACAACAAAATACTCGAAAGTTACGCTAAATCTGGTTTCCAAGCCACTAATTTCGGTAATGCGATCACAGAACTTAATAACATGTTGAAATGCCGCTCCGTAGCCCTCACAGAAGAGACCAGTGACCCTTACGAAGAAGATAACTTCATTAAGAAGAAAACAAACTGTACTTTATTCTTAGGGTATACTTCTAACATGATATCCTCAGGTTTACGAGACACTATAAGGTTTTTAGTTAAAAATAAACTAGTCGACTGTATTGTCACTACTGCGGGTGGCGTTGAAGAAGATTTTATAAAATGCCTAGCCCCAACATTCATAGGTGATTTTAATTTAAGCGGAAAATTACTAAGAACTCGCGGTATAAATAGAATCGGTAATTTATTAGTACCAAACGATAATTATTGTAAGTTTGAGGAGTGGGTCAATCCTTTACTTGATGAAATGGTTGACGAACAAATCCGTGACGGAGTTGTTTGGACACCATCTAAAATCATTGCTCGATTAGGTGAACGGATCAATGATGAGAATTCCGTTTGTTATTGGGCTTGGAGGAATAATATCCCGATATTTAGTCCAGCATTAACCGATGGTTCTTTAGGAGATATGATGTATTTCCACTCATTTAAGCGTCCGGGTCTCATAATTGATATACTAAGCGATCTACGGAGATTAAATACTATGGCCGTAAAAGCAAATAATACTGGTATGATAATACTAGGCGGTGGAGTTATTAAACATCATATTTGTAATGCGAATTTAATGAGAAATGGGGCTGATTACGCTGTATACATAAATACAGCGAGCGAATATGATGGCAGCGATGCAGGTGCGAGGCCAGATGAAGCGGTATCTTGGGGTAAAATCAAAACGAACGCGAACCCTGTAAAGTTGTATGCAGACGCTACGTTGGTGTTCCCGTTGCTGGTGGCTCAGACGTTTGCGAAATATCATTTTAGTAATAAAAAGAATGTATAATATTTGTTTTTTTTTTTACCTGTTCTAATTCCTGTAAGGAAATGAAAGAAAGGAAAACAATTTTGCGAGATAAAAAAAATTAACTGTTTTCCCATGTCTCTATCTCCATACTAGCATCTAAATCAGATCAGTGGCTTATGAGAAACGTGACAAACTTATCAGATTATTGGGTTACTTTCTACGCTAGAAAGCTAAAAACAATTTTACAGTGATTTATCATTTTAAATACTAGTGCTGCCATCTGTTGGTCAGTGGCATTTTTTAAAATTAAAAATAGTGTTAGAATCTGGTTAGAATTCTATTAGATTCAATCATTTGCAAAATAATTCATTTAGGTAGGTACTTTAATATTTTTTTGCACACAAGGTAGGTACCTAAAATTAATAAAGTATCAAACCAAAAGAAAGTTGTACTTACTGCCATCTGTCGTCTAATAGCAGTACTTATTTAGTTAACACCGTTTAGAAACGTATCCATCGATTTTAAATTATTTATTTTGTTACGAAGTTTTTATTTTATAATTACATCACATTTAATTACATATCTACTATGAAATGAAATTTCTTGTATTCTAACACTGAATTCAGAATGAAAATCAGTTTATATTTTATAAAAAACTAAATATATTCGAAAATAACAACTTCACTCCAGTCGTATTTCTGAACGGACCCGGTGAATGAACTGTCAAATATACTGTGAAGTTAGCAACTGTCTGGATACCATAAACTTTGTTTGTGTGCTGTACGTACAAGACATTTTGCAAACTTGTGTGCCAGTGCAGGCAACTTGAAAGCTTGTATTGCAAGTTCATTTCGTGTCATAGTGGACGCCGGTCGACTTCTAACTGTTTACAAAAGCTAATCTAAACACCAGAAACCATGCAGCGCATTTATCTTATACGATTCTAATTGAAAATGAACATTATTATACATTTTGACTGTTGCAAGTGGTAGTTTGTGTGAGAAAAAGTTTTTAAAATGTGCGTTTATCGTGCTACAATATTCTTGTGTCTGCTTTTGTCCGGTGAGTCCTTTAGTCCTGGTCTATTTTTAGTATTTACGGTCATTCGACGCACATATTAATGGTATTTCGTTGGATGTAGTCAGCCTTTGATCTTAACCACTTTGTGTTTCTGTCTGTCTTTGAAGCATGCGGTTTGAATTTAGAATTTTCGTTTTAAAAGGATGTTGTTTCCTGTTTAGTTTTATGATACGATATAATAAACAAATTGAATTATTAATTTGTAGAAGCTACGTATTTTCATGTAGTAATTTTAAATTGTTTGTATTATGAGATGACTTACAAAGTTTAAAAGTAAAAATAATTTTAGTTGACTAATATAAAACTTTGGTCAAAAAGTACTAGTAGTTTGGTCTTAGAACTTTAAAAATTCCTGAACGAATTTCATTGTACAGTCACCTCCATAAATATGTAATCACTTTAGTACCTTCTCACTATAACATTGATGACATGTTCTCTCAAATGTCATAAGTAATTGAAATAATATACGAAAGTGACAAGGTACTGAAGTGACTACATATTTATGGAGGTGACTGTACATTAGAATCAGTAACTTCATTGATTAGAATAGTCACAAACTGAGCAAAACTTGTAATATGGGTATTCTAGATAGGTCACAATAATACTTCAATTTAATTGAATAAAACTTCACTCGACAAGCCCGGTGATCGAGTGCCTAGCAATGGTCACTTTCTCAAGGGCCGCGGGTTCGAATCCTGTACAAGGCAAACATTTACGTGCATGAACATGTCTGTTTGCCTTGGTCTGGGTGTTTTCTATGTATAATAAGTATTTATTTTAAAAAAAAAGTGCTTAATAAATTTATCAGCAATCTAGTACCCATAGTACAAGCTTAGTTGCTTAGTTTGGGACTAAATGGCGTTGTGTGATTGGTCCAAGAATATTTATTTATTTATTTTAAAAAATAGGTATGTTTAAAACATTGTTATTAGTTCACAACCCTGATTATTTATTTTATTGGTTATCTGTGCAAATTCATTAGAACTCTAACGTTACCCTCCGACTGGACTTTGACATGTTAATTCTGACAGTAATCCAATATGTGAGACAAAGCTGCCTCATCAATTAACAAAATGATGTCATAAGATTATTATTATAACATAACATGAAGACTGCTTTCATATCAACCCATAATGATCCCACTGCAGGGCCCGTGTCCGTCTCCATTCAATCGAAAATTAAAGCATACTCTGCCACACTGCTCCAATGCCGATTTGCAGAGGGCAGTCTTATACAATAAGTTGTTTAAGTTCATAACAAATGTGAAAAACTATTCCACTGATACACTATCGGCATTCTTTTGAGACACGATTGAGACACCATTGAGAGTCCATTGGTGCATTTGTGTTAGTAGAATCGGGCCCCTGAAGGCCATCAACTTGACTATAATATATTGGATAAATTAAATATTCTTGGACTAATCACACAACGCCATCTAGTCCCAAACTAAGCAACTAAGCTTGTACTATGGGTACTAGATTGCTGATACATATACTTAAATACTTTTTTTTTGTAAATAAATACTTATTATACATAGAAAACACCCAGGCCAAGGCAAACAGACACTTGAGTTAAAGTGACCATTGCTAGCCACTCGACCACCAGGCCTGTCAAACTTGTATGTACATTGTTTTACATATGATGTATAGAGTTTATATGGCCGTGTACGTGTGTGGCCCAACACGCACTTGGCCGGTTTTATACTATGTATGTAAAGATAACTTTATTTTTGAGAATTCCAGAGAAGTTTAGAGGTCAAATATTTATTACATCAGTTATGGCCGCAGAACAATGCTATGTAGTGTTGTTTTTCAAATAACTAAGAAGTGAAATAGGATCACTCATGTTATGAGCATTATAATTGTATGTTTGCGCGTGTAATCATTGAGAAGGTAGACTGTAGCAATAAGTTACTCATTATTATACTGTGGTAGCAACCAACTGTTACTAATACAGTTAAAACCCATTGAAAAACATGAAATTTTTGATAAAATTAATCACACAGATTGAGCTAGCCCCAAAGTAAGTTCGAAACTTGTGTTACACTAACTCAACGATACTATATTTTATAACGAATACATAGATAAACATCCAAGACCCGATCAGAAAAAGTTCGTTTTTCATCATGACCCGACCGCGATTCGAACCCGGGACCTCCTGGGTGGCGGTCCGGCGTGGCAACCATTACGCCACGGAGGTCGTCATACAGTCAATCACGTCAATCAGTATTCTTCTTTTCATTTGCTTCCGTCAATTGATGTCAACTGTGGAAGAAAGAAAAATCTTTATTTACTACAGTATGTAAAATTTGTAAAAAACAGTAAACTGTGTGTCCATCTAATTTATACAAAAAATAGGTTTTGCCCGCGGCTTCGCTCGCGTTAAATTCGGGGTAACATGGTTCCCCTTGCTTCCTACCTAGAAAACTGTGAAAAGTCCCATATGAAATTTCACACCCTCTTTTAAGGGGTTGGGGTTAATTTCCAAAAAAAAATTTATGCACGATTCTTTTGTTAGTCACAAATAGTCCGCATACCAATTTTTAGCTTTCTACCTTGAAAATTGCGGAATGCTCCATACAACCTTCCACCCCCCATTTTAGCGAAGTGGGGGGTTAGAAAGAGACAAAAAGTACCCTATGTCACTCTCCATCCCTTCAACTATCTCCACTTAAAAAATCATGTCATTTCATCCTTCCGTTTTACCGTGAAAGACGGACAAACAAACAGACACACACACTTTCCCATTTATAATATTAGTGTGGAAATTGAAGGCTTTAAATATGATTTTATTTTATTTTTAGTATTTGTTGTTTTAACGGCAACAGATCAGATATATACATCATCTGTGAAAATTTCGACTGCCTATCTATCACGGTTCATGAGACACTTGGTGACGACAGACGGCCGCACCGCGAAGGTTTAGTTATATGGTACGAAACTCTAAAAAAGAACCAATATTTATCAATTGAAACAAATAAATTAGGGCATATACCTGTTTGCAATACAATTTATATAAAAACAACCAACGTTTTAAAACTTACAAACATTTTTTGTCTAAACAGCATTCCTGACTCATTAACGACTTTTGCAAATGCTTTAGATCGAATAATCGAATGGAGAGACCTCCTACAGGCATGCCCCTCTGCGTGCCCCTCTGCGAAACCGGTATAACGGCAATTATAATACGTTTAAAGATTTTTATACCACTAAGCCTTACTGTCCACAGACGCGTCATTTGACGAATGCAACCTAAACCCTGTTTCTTTTGACTTGACCAATGTAGTAAACAATCTTAGCGTGTCTTTTTATTCAAATATCCATGTGTAAAATCGATAAATCGCCAGAATAATAAGAGTGTTGTGTTAAATGTCATTTCTAACTATATTGTTATTATTTGGGTGTGAATGATAATTTTAATTGCCTATTTTCGGTAAAAAGACATGCTAAGATTGTTTACTTAAAAGAAACAGGGTTTACAAACGAACGCATGACGAGCGGTTGACGCGACGTTGCCGCTTCGTGGACACAGATTTCATTGTTTCTACGTAAGATGCAAGCAACATGCAAGCATTCGTCTTGCAATCGTCAATTGACGAAAGCGTGCGTATGACGTGCGGTTACGTGGACAATGAGCCTAAGGTTGCAAACAAGCATACGGCCTTCCGAAACACAGAGAAGCTTGAGATAACGAAATCCATCCAACAATCTGCCATCTTTTTTGTTGTTGTGTTCCTAGTTCCTACGGTGAGTAAGGTCTCCAGAGCTCCACTTTCTACAGGGTCGGCAAAGCGCGAGTGATACTCCCGGTATTGCAAGCGTCGATAGGCTATGACTGCTTACCATCAGGCGGGCCGTATGCTTGTTTTTGACACCTTACTTACTTCCGATGGCGCTACAACCCTTTGTGGGTCTTGGCCTCTTCTACAGTCTCCCTCCACTTGTCACGGAGCTTGGCTGTCCTTCTCCAGTTGGTGACCCTTCCCATCCTTCTCAAACCTTCCTCCACGCAATCCAGCCAACGTTTTTTGGGCCTGCCTTTTGGCCGTTTCTATTGTGGCGTCCACCTATTCATTAGTGTCACGGATCTTGTGTCCGACATCCTCTCGAGGTGACCCGATCTAAGACGCTGCGACTTGCAAAACCTGATGATTGTTTCATATTTAGTGAGTGCATCGAGTTCGTGGTTTTTGACACCTTAGTGGTATAAAAAAGAATTAATAAAATTGATATGTTGGATTCTTTCTACTGGTTTTGAGTCGAATTAGCGACTCCTGCTATTTTAATACTGTAAAAGTCAAGTCGAATCATAGGTCAGGTAGTGGTCCCATTCCGAGTCTGCCCCGCCTTGGAGCCCCGCCCTTATAAGCCCATAAGACAGCGGGTAATATGCCAATAAAAAATAATACGTCATTTATATTCTAACAATATAATTAATGTTTTTAATTTATTTTGTTATCAAAAAATGATATTAATCAAATATTTTAGCAAGAACGTACAATCTTCTAATATACGCCGAGAAGACGTTATTAACTCGTAAAAAAACGCGTGCAAACAAAGGCAAACCTGAAAACTTCGTTTGCGTGTATATTTATGCACACTAGCGCCATCTATATCAGACTTTTGATGAAATACTAGTGACTTTTACGATACCAATTCAAACTAAATGGTGGAGGCTGAATAGTTTTTCCTAGAGTATAAAAAAAAAGTAAAATACTTAAGACCACAATATTAATTTTTATGGATGTTGCAAACAATAAAACGTAGAATAAAATAAAGCAGTCAACAATATCAGGAGCAATTGTCTAGACGCAGGGATAAGCAATCAAAAAATCAAAAGAAAGAAGTATGGAGCCCGATTCGCCACCCCTGCATAACGCAGGGGAGCGAAACTATAAAACCCGACATATTTACGAGGTACAGCTCTCCCCTTGGCTTTAGCTGTGGTTTAAGTTACAAGTTATTAACCGAAACTGACTTGTACTTGTCGCAATAGACCGACGCGTCAACTTAGTTACTCATAGCCATTTTTCTCTCTTGAAATAAAATTGCTATTTTGTAAAATAAACGACAATATACTAATATTATAAATGAGACAGTTTGTAAGTATTCTCCTTCTTCTTTTCGAGTCAATGACACACAGCTCAAATCAGATTTTCCCAATACCTGGCTTATCGGTTGCCATCAGAAGATCCTCCCGAGTACACTCATCTGGGCACATTAGGCAAGGTAAGTATGGATGTGTGACAGGCAAAACGGCTGGATAGTTTCAATCCCAGATATGAGTCCGAGAACGAGACAAGGCATTTCGCGGATAATACCGCGGGCATCAGCAAATTTTTTATAAATTATATTATGTAAGAGAACCTCTGATTTAGTTCCCTGAGGTTCCCTTGCTCCAAGAGATATTACGTTGATCAGTCGCTTTGATAGGATTTTTTTTGTTACATACCTCTAAATATACTATTCCGCTATTGCTTATGACTTGAAGAACTCCGTAAACCCATAGGAAAACTCATCTCTTGATAATCTGAATCCAACTTTAACCCTGATGGTATAAAGTCGACGTTCAAATTAACCTTTTCTCAAGCACCGTAACTCCTCAAACCGTGTAATGGTGCGCCACCGTCGAGTTTTTACTCTATTTCAAATGAATATTTTTGAATTTGGAATTCAGTTAAAATATATATGGATTACTTTTTAATTTTGATTTGGCAACCTTTCGAACAATGTTAGCTTGTCTTTTATAGTCTATTTTTTTAACAAACGTACGAGTGCTGAGTATGTCCCTCGCACATTTCTGATATTGAAAGAGTGAGATGGATCATTGTATCAACCAATAGCCATGCTCGCAAAACGCAACCTATAGCAACGCAACAGCATGTGTCAGATTCAGATGCAACCTGTCAATAACTTTAAAAAAAATGCGAATGAGAATGAAATTAACCGTTAGTGACCTGAGCGCTGTGTGAATTGTCTACAATAAAAAAAACAATTAGAATTTTTTATCAGAAAAACTGTCAAAACTATACAAGAACTGTCAAAAAATCTATAAAATCGAATTTTACAGATTTGACAGTTCCTGTTTGCAGCTGCAATGTTTTTTGTATGCTTACAAATTATGAATTTATTTGCAACATATTTTTTCCTGAAAAATCCCTGTAACGAGACGTCCTCGAAACCGCTGCAGTGTACCGTATCGTTACCGTGAAATCTTTTAATTAAGTTTTGAGTTACATTCCTGTAACGGAATGACCAATATATGGACGGGTGATTTCATGAGTGTGTAATTAAAAAAAATGTATGTTTATTTTTTTTGAGAGTGGTAGAACCTCTTACCTACTATGAACTGGTAATGGCTTGACCGGGGCAGTACCTATCTCACAGAATATCGACATGAAAATATGTAAAACTAATAATTATATTTTGTTACAGGTTTTGAATACTCCAACGAAACTGAAGGTAATATTTTTTTTTGGTTAAGTATTTCTAAATTGAGCGCTAAGTATTGTTGGCTCCCACACAAAAATCACTACATAGTATAAAACAAAGTCGCTTTTTCTGTCCCTATGTCCCTATGTCCCTTTGTATGCTTAAATCTTTAAAACTACGCAACGGATTTTGATGCGGTTTTTTTTAATTGATAGAATGATTCAAGGGGAAGGTTTTAAAGTATCATACATTCCAAAATTCCCACGGGAAAGCGGGATACACGCAAACGAAGTTGCGCGGGTTTCGCTAGTTATAAATAAACGCAGATTAAGGTCGTACCAACAAATTTCGCTAAAATTTTGCTGTTTTTCAAGTTGTCTCTACTCCTAGCTACCATAACGAATAACCACCAAAAAAATATATGTTGTGCTATAATCATTGTACTACATTTATGCAGCTCGAAATTTGAAATTACTGAATATTTATGGAGTAATAAAATATTTAAGGAACCTAGTAATCAAAGAAAGAATGCGATTCAACTTGGGTATTTATGCATCGATTCGTGTAAAATTTACATTAATACATAGGCAATAATATTATCTACTTATTTGTAGCTTTGTTTTTGAATTTGAGTGTATTTCCACCAAGTCACAAGCAATTTTCCGTCAATTACGTAATTTCTGGATAGCGGGTGACTGGACACAAGGTAATCAGTGCGCTCCCACGCTTTCGGATGGATGGACGTGTGCCAAATTTTCGCTGCACCATGCATGCTCTCGATTTTTTATTATTATGACGAAAATATCCAAATATAAAAAATATCAACTAAAAAAATACAATAAATGCTTCATGCATTTATTGTATTTTTTTAGTTGATTGCAGTTATTTATCTTTATAAAATAAATATTTTATTTTATTTTTTAAAAGATAAATAACTTTCATGCATTGATTGTATTTTTTTTTTTGTTGATATTTTTTATATTTGGATATTTTCGTCATACAGATTCATACAGATTGAGCTAGCCCCAAAGTAAGTTCGAAACTTGTGTTAGGGGATACTAACTCAACGATATTATGTTTTATAACAAATACATATATATATAAACATCCAAGACCCGAGGCCAATCAGAAAAAGTTCGTTTTTCATCATGACCCGACCGGGATTCGAACCCGGGACCTCCTGGGTGGCGGTCTGGCGTGGTAACCATTACGCCACGGAGGTCGTCAAACCAAATACGTTGAATTATATATTATGACGTATATTATTTTATCCACGATAATGATTGTGGCTCATTACAGCGCCACATACAATACTTAAATTTCGACACTGCTCCTATTGGTTACATGGTTTTTTGGTAGATTCAACAAATCGCTAGTTTTAGTCCAGTGTCTCCTGGTTCGATCCTTAGGTTGGTGTTCATGCTTTTTGATTTTTAAACTTTTTTTTACAATATAATTTTATGTTTTACTTTTTACCTACCTACAATTGCAAGCAGTAAAAAACTATAATAAAAATATGTAATAAAATGCATTAAATTTTTTAAATAGGAATCTGAAATTGTCGAAGTATTTTTATACACATTAAAATTATATTTTTCTTTTTATCTCTTTTTAGACGAGAAAAAAAAGAGATAAAACGAAAAATATTATTTACTAATGTGTATAAAAAAAACAATATCAGATACCAATTTAAAATTTTGAGGACATTTTTATTATAATATTTTTTTACTGCTCGTACGTAACTTATTGTTAGGTAGGTAAAAAGTAAAACATAAAATTATATTGCTAAAAAGAAGTGTAAAAATCAAATAAAAAACATGAGCACCAATTAAGACTTGAACCTGGACATTATTTACTAATGATTTCTTGAATCAACCATAAAGCCATCGTAAACAATAAGAGATGTGGCGAAATTTAACTATGTATTGTATGTCGCAAATAAAATTATGATATAGATTACGTCATTTATTTGACTCATAGTGCCTTTCATACCATACTAGTGGATGCCTGCGGCTTCGCCTGTGTGGAGTTTGGTTTTTCTAGTTTTACGCATTTCTGGGATAAAAAGCACTCTAAATGTTGACTCGAGATCTCCGTGTAAAATTTCATCAAAATTAATTCTTTAAATTCAGTGGTTTTTGCGTGATACGGTATAACACGCAGACGTACAGTTTTTTTTGTTGAAAATGACTATTTTGGTACTGTATCGATAGTAAAATCCAGCCGATCAATATTTCAAAAAAATGTGTGTGTCCTTTGAAAACCGGTACAACACGAGTTGTAGCAAAATGACCTTTTTCATTGAATGTGAATCAGAGAAAAATACCCAATTTTTCTGTCTAATCCATATTTTGATAGGGCTTATAGTTCCTGAGATAGTATGGTACAACTAGAGCAAAAAAACGGGTTTTGTTAAATAATTTTGTGTAACCAACCAAATACGACATAACATACATCGCCTGCAAAATTTCATTTGCAATGTTAAGATTTGTTTTTAATAATATATATTTAGTTCTATCATAATTCACATAACATTTTAAAAGTGTCAACTGATATTGTTTAGTTCTAGAGGTCTATGGAAAGTGTTCAAATATTTTAATAATTGGTTTCTCAACTAGATGTCGTTAATATTACCGCGCCGCGCCGCGTCATTGCCAGCCCTCTAGTGGTGAAAAAGGCAAGGTTTTTATCAAAACTTAGTACTACAAAATGATCAATAGATGTCAAGTTTTTGGCATTTTACGTAATATTAAAGCGGGGTGAAGGGGTGAAGTAACGTTACTTAGAGGTCAAATCTTCAAGGTCATCGGCTCCTTGGAGCCCCTTAACTACCTAATACTTTCCTTACTGAAATGCGTATTGATTTGAGAACATTCATAAATAAATAAAAAACCGGGCAAGTACGTGTCGGGCCACGCACAAAGTAGGGTTCCGTATTTGCTGCGCTTTCCTTGCCTGCAGTTGAGTCCAATATCAAATTCCATCACATTTGTAAGTTTTCATAAAATAAATTTTGTTTTATAAGTTCGTCGGCTATTACTCGGTAACTAGTAGAACCTTCTTAACCGTTAGCATATGGACTACCATCATGATTTTTTTCAAATTTCTAAACATAAGACTTTCGGAGATAACAATTTTTTTTTTCAAAATTTTCATCCAGCACTTTGTTAACATTGTTAATATGTGTATATGTTACTGTAAAAGCTCGAACCACGGTAAATCTTAAGATTTAAAAGTAAGTCTTAGGATTTACCGACATGAGTTGGTAAATGTAAGTATTTCTGAAAATGGGACGATTTTTTCGGGCTTTTACCATTCGAAATCAGTTTATGCTAGGTTTTACCACTGTCAGCTGGTAGATGTTGGTTTTAGGAATAAAACAATAAGTAATTCTTAATCATTTATTTGAATTAACTATGAGTCAAAACCTTAGGTAAGTACTTATATTATATAGGTATCAAACGATAGTAATTAAATAACTAATCCTAATCTATTTAAATTATTTTCATTTCGGATATTATTTTATTAATAAATTTAGGAACAGTAGGTACGAGGGCGACACTGAAAGTTTTTAGAACTGGCCACTTGTAAACAATATAATTAAAAATAAGTTTATATTTTGAAACAGTTTTAGCTCTGTCAATATCAGATACTTTCAGTCTGATACTTTGACCCACTTTAACATTTGAATATTTATCAGCTCAAAATAAAAGCCGAAATGGCTTGAAAGACTGAAAGTATCTGATATTGACAGAGCTAAAACTGACCCAAAAAGCATTATTGCAGTTGTGATAGATGTAAAAGACAATGAGTTTTACGAGGGTAAAAAACTGAAAGTTCTTAGAAAATCAAAAAATAGTGTCCCTTCACATCAATGTATCGTTGCATCCGAAGAAACCACTGAGCAAAGCAGTTTTCCCGATGTCTAAGCTTATTCGAATTTGCTGATAAGTCACTCGTTTGTCATTCTTTATCATACGCCGCACAACACTGATGTTAACTTCAGTCGTCGCCGTAGAAAGCCGTCCTTCACGCAGATCATCCGTAAATATCAGTTGTAAATTGTGGCACGGGATGGGGCTTCATCATGAAAGGCCATTCGAAGTCTATTATAACATTCATGTTGACTTAAATGACATCGAAAGTCATAAAAAATCATGGCACGAAAATTTACTCGCGTTAAATTCATGCTGACGTGATTCGGGAAATTTTCAATTTGCCGCCAAAGCGTAAAACAAAAGAAAAATAAAAAAAAAACATACTCGTTATCATTGACAAAGAGTTCCATTTTCAAAATTTAAACTTATTTTTTAATTATATTGTTTACAAGTGGCCAGTTCTAAAATCTTTCAGTGTCGCCCTCGTACCAACTGTTCCTAAATTTATTAATTCCGAAATGAAAATAATTTAAATAGATTAGGATTAGTTATTTAATTACTATCGTTTGATACCTATAATATAAGTACTTACCTAAGGTTTTGACTCATAGTTAATTCAAATAAATGATTAAGAATTACTTATTGTTTTATACCTAAAACCAACATCTACCAGCTGACAGTGGTAAAACCTAGCATAAACTGAATTCGAATGGTAAAAGTCCGAAAAAATCGTCCCATTTTCAGAAATACTTACATTTACCAACTCATGTCGGTAAATCCTAAGACTTACTTTTAAATCTTAAGATTTACCGTGGTTCGAGCTTTTACAGTAACATATACATACCAAATTACAGCTTTCTAGCATCAAGCGTCTAGGCGCTAGACCGCGGACAGACAGACAGACAGACAGACGGACATGGCGAAACTATAAGGGTTCCTTGTAGTTTACTACGGAACCCTAAAAATGGGCAATTCATAACAGGTTTGTACGGAACCCTCGGTGCGCGAGTCCAACTCGCACTTGGCCGGTTTTTTTTATCAGCAAGATAGCGCTGAGATTGAGAGTAGATATTTTTATTTTTATTACGATAGTAGACCCACTGCTAGTCTATTTACCCCCTCAGATTTTAAAAGCTTGTTTATGATAATTGCCATGCTATAACCTTAAGGTTAAAGGTCGCCGCCGGTCAAAAGCATATTGTATTGTGTAGAGGTTTGAATGCACTAAATAATGCACTTACTATCTTGGATACATTGTTACTCACTAAGCCTTGCCTAGGTCTTAAATTTATGTTTTAAACCTAAGATCGTGACGTCATTTCACAGGGGGGAATGTAGGCATTATCTGAACTAATATTATAAAGAAGTAAAGTTTATGTGAGATTAGTTTTACATTGTAATTAAATAAATAAATATTCTTGGACGAATCACACAAGGCCATCTAGTCCCAAACTAAGCAACTAAGCTAGTACTATGGGTACTAGATTGCTGATAAATATAATTAAATGCTCTTTTAAAAAAAAAAACTTATTATACATAGAAATCATCCATACCAAGACAAACAGACATGTTCATGCACACAAATGTTTGCCTTGCGCAGGGTTCGAACCTGCGGCCCTCGAGATAAAGTGACCATTACTAGCCACTCGACCACAAGGCATGTCAAAAGTTTTTAACCTTGTTAGTATAAAAGCATTGTCTGGAAACACTAGTGCAAATATATAAAAAATCTTTTGTTCTGACATTTGAAAGGAACGCGTAAAAATATTGAAAATTCCATTTTGTTCACCATTGAAGCTGAAAAATATTCGTGTCATATCACTTGACATAGGTACAGGGTGTCCTGTGACACAATCAGGCCTTTAACAATTTATTGTACACCTCGGCTGTCCCAAACCAAAGCCTAGCAAGTGCATCAGACTTAATTTTATAGGAGAAGACATTGAACGTTTTCTTCTGCCATTTAGAACCTAATCATTTTTTTGTACTTTCTTTGTTTTCATATTGATAATTATGAGTTGCTCTAACCCTCGAGATAGATAAATTAAACCTAAGTGTATTTTTGGAACTTTTATGTGCCTTGCTAACGACCGGTTTAAATTCATCAACATGTATATAATACCAAATCCCAAAATAAAACCTAGCAAGGTCTCTAAAGTCCTGACTGACTTAACTATATATCAACGCACAGTCCAAACCGGTAGGTCTAGAGATTCCAAATTTGGACTGTAGGTTCCTTACGACGTCTAGGGGTGTACTAAGAAAGGATTTTTCAAAATTCCCACGGGAAAGCGAGATATACGCAAACGAAGTTGCAAGGGGATGCACAGCCCAAACCGGTGGGTCTAGAGATTACAAATTTGGACTGTAGGTTCCTTACGATGGCGACGTCTAGGGGTGTACTAAGATAGGATATTTAAAAATTCCCACGGGAAACTGAGAAACCTCGGGGGACCGACCGGACCTGATCGGACCTGATGGAACCGTACCGTACCGGGCCCTGTCGGACCGGAATTTGTTTCTGAAGAAAAATATTCTAATTGTTACTAGGCCACGCGGGCGAAGCCGTGGGCGGAAGCTAGTATATGAATAAAATTAAAAAAATACAATAGAAAAGTATTAAAATTAAGTATCTTCTGTCACTTCATCTTCAGTTTGGAGATCAATGGATTCATCGTGTCTTGATCTATCACTATTCATTTCTGCAAAGTACCAGTAACCGCGTAACCGTCATGCGTGGACGCAACATTCTAAATGAAACACGTCTTTTTACTGTGCTATTGGCGGCATTGGCGCGGGCGACAGTGTCGCCTGTGCTGTGCTCTGTGCTGCCCTTCCAGCACAGAGTACTTTGTAAGGACAGTGCCCCCCCCCCGCCCCCCCCCCGTACCGCACCTCCGCACCTGAGTTACTATCATTTAATATAGACACAATTTGAAATCTCGTTCTATTACTTCAATGATTTTGTAAACCAAAAACCTAGTGTGGAGCAATTCCCAATTTAAAAACATAGTAAGACCCATTTACAATCTCAAAAACCTAGCATGTACCGTATTTAATAGGTTTTTGTGTTTGGAAATGTTACTTGCTAGGTTTTTATGTTGTTATCTCCGATCAGAAAGTGTCCTTGCTAGGTTCGTGCGTGTCCATAACTTTGATTCTAATTGAGATAGAAATACGGTTGTTTTTGCATTAGACGCGGGCCAAAATTTTAGGATTTTTCATTAAAAAAAAACAATTTTACAAAAATTGTCCCTTGCTAGGTTTTGGTTTAGGACAGCCGACCTGTTTCTGACACGAATTTTACTCATTAAGGCCAAGAGCGCAACTGCATCGAAACTTAAGCCTCTCGGATTAATTAAATTACTCTATGGGCTTCGGACGGGCTGTTGTCGAAAGATGACAGTCGTTGAGCCAAGTCGGTGGCCTTCGGGCGGCTTGAAAACACCGGCCTCTGCCAATCTGCATTGGAGCAGCGTGGTAGAGTACGCTCTTATCACCTTCGATTGAAGGGAGACCCGTATCCCAGCAGTGGGATGATTATGGGTTTATATCAAGTGTCTCTTTTTTCTTTAGTTAGACAGTGACTGCTATAATATAAAGTATGAAAACATGGACCTTGAAAAAGGCGGACACCATCACTGAAACTAAAAAGTGAAGCACCGCAAGCGTACGAACCGGCCGGCTTACTATGGTGTGAATGTGTGCCGGTCAGCCATTACGCACTCACACATAGTTACGCCGCCATTAGGGTGCTTCAATTCTTTCTTAGCAAGATTCCGTGCTTTTTTTCTAGGTCCATGAAAATCCTTTTTTATCGGATGCCTATGTCAGGTCTCTACGATCAGCGTTTATTTACATTAAAACAAGGCTGCGCGTTGATCAGTTAGTTTTTTAAAAATGTCATATGGCCTATGCCTATGTCACTCACGGATAGTTTCTGGAGTGGTAGAGCAATTATTATGAAATGGCCTTGCTCGACCGGGGAAGTACCACCCTCTCACAGAATATCGACGTGAAGCAGCAATGCGTTTCGTTCGGTGAGTGAGAGATCCGGCAGCCCAACTCCTTCCCTATCCCCTCTTTCCCCCGTCTTCTTTCCCTTCCCTTCCTCCTTCCTTTCATCCAACCCCCTTGGTGGACAACGCATTGGTAGCGCCCCTGGTGTTACTGATGTTCATAGGCGGCGGTGACCGCTTTCCATCAGGTGGCCCGCTTGCTTGTTTGTCTGCTGTATGACATAAAAAAAATAAAAATAGTATAGCTTCCCAACGGCGAAATAATTTTTCAAATGAGTTTATTCGTTACAAACAAAAATATAAATCTTTCCTAATATTAGTGTTTAAGTCTAAATACCGCGCATACCTGTGAAGATATACTCCCTGATTAAATTTTCTCCTCATTTTATATGCATTTTTGTTGCTTACGGTACATAGCCTGTACTGAAAGCCTGTATGTATGTATGTATGTATATACACGTATAAATATCGCCATGCCAGCCGTATTTTCAGTTTCAATACAAGCGGTGAAGGAGTCATCAAGTGGCAGTGTCTATTTTGAAATAGTGATGGGACATATTATTATTTTTATCGATAAAGTTTCTAAACATTTTTTTAAATCTTGGCTACTTTTATGGACGCTGCATAATTATTTATTTGTTTATATAACTTTATTGACCAAAATACACAAAGTACTGATACAATAGGCGGACTTAATGCTAATTGCATTCTCTACCAGTCAACCCTTGGGAGTGCAGAAATTCACGATTGCGGCATAGTTAGAATAGTTCTATATTAATATAATTATTATTATAAAATAATATAAGGAGTAAAAAATGTTATGTCATTCCTTGAACTGGGACATAGTATCCTTTATATACATCACGATGACATAGAAATTTTATGTATAGGATAATAAATAACCGAGAAATAAAATAATTTAAAAAAAATTAAGATTTGTGAGTTATGCCTCAAGCCCCGGAGCCGTTTTACGCCTCTTTACTACGATTTGGTAAGGCGCATTCACATATCACCGGCGGCACTTGACGTGGCTTGGGCACGTTTTAAAACCGCGCGGACTTCATTTGTATCGTATGATGAATGAGATTCATGCGGCTTTTGAATGCGGTGCGGTGATTCGCTCGACTTTATTTTAACTATGAGTCGAAACAAAAATGGTGACAAGAAGAAAAGACGGCGTTAAAACAGACTGAAAATTCGGCGATTTCCGTCGGCAAAGAGAGGCCATATGTGACTGTATCTTTACGCCATACCTACCTTGGGTGAAAGAGAGAGGAGTGTTTAATCAATGAAAATGTAATCTAAAATCTCTATCTTTCTCTGTCACTCGGGCCACGCCCATTCTACGAAGAATGAGACGATACAACTCCTGCGTTCCTAGTTCCTCGGGTCGCCAAATTGTACCAGGCGCATGATGGCTTGGTTTTTTTAACTTACCGCGATGTCAAATAAAAAGTCACTTACCGAAAACAGCTGACGCGATGCACTGGTAAACAACGTGATGTACCTTCTATCACACTTATTTACAGGCTTTAGACTGTCGAGTTAGTGTAATAAACACGTAATAATTAACACCGTATTTTGTACATAAAATTAAAAAAACAAAATAAGGCAAGTTAACTTGTAGATATTACAGTAACTTGGCGTGTTTAAAAGTTCATCACGTTATTTACAAAGTTATTTACAAGTTATTTACACTATGTACACAAACACTGCACGCACTAAAATTAAAAATTAAAAAAACCCCCGACTTAAAAACTTTCAAATCGATCTAACCAGTGGAAGTTGCTCATTTCCCTTCATCAAATAGAAAAAAGCTGGTGATCTTCAAACGGCTGAACAGATTTTAATGAATCATAGCTAAGAACACTCCCGCACAGGTCACCTTTCAAACAAAAAAAACTGCATCGAAATCGGATCATCCGTTTGGTTGCTACGATGCCACAGACAGATCCACAAATACACACGTCAAACTTATAACACCCCTCTTTTTGCGTCGGGGGTTAATTATTGCTGCACATAACCTCCTTGGTTTTCTATACATAAATAGGCGCGCTTCCTAATGTGTCTCTGCACTCGACGTAAAGTGTCCCTATCACCTTTCACCACATCGAATGCATGCACTACGCGTCTTTTATGTTCCTCAACATCATTAATGTCATGACCTGTTTGGCCATAAACAATGTCTTTAACACGACCCCACGGACTAGCCCGTACGCGCACGACAAAAACAAACAGATTGTGCTGCTGCGGGATTGCGCGGGCGGCGGGCGCAAAACGTCGGTTGCCACCGCGCGCATGCGCAGTGCGGCCGGCCGGGCCTTTGATACCGCCGACTGCGCCGACCGTATTACGCATAGGGTATACCCACCTAGTATCGGCCACTTCTTGGTATCGGTCATATTTCCAAAGATCAGAAATTAATAAATATTCCACCCGCTTGCACAAATTCTCTAGAGTGAAGCTTATTATGTTGTCTTTAAATGTATAATACCTACAAAGAGGCGATCAAAGTTCATTTAACGTTCATCAGTGACGGATCTCTCGACCACAGAATTGACGAAATTCGGGCCATTTTGAACTCGAAATTGATCAGCTCGAGGATACGGGGATAAGTGTTTGACAACTGATCTAGGAGGTTTATACTTACTTGTTTTGAAATGAAATTTTATGAATTTTTGTGTTTTTCAGTTTCATAAAAAAATACCCCCTAGAAAACCAGGCTAAAAAATGTGTGAATGTGCTTTCTACATTTTATGTGAAATTTGGTTGACATGGCCGATACCAGATGGGTTTACCCTACGCAGAATTACGATACGCATGCGCGGTCTCCGAGTCGGTGGCCGTGGTCGTACGATGCGCGGCCGCGGCGGCGGCGGCGGTGGTGGCACCACTGGTAGCGGCGCGGGCGCGGGCGCGGGTCTGTTGTGAGCGCGGCCGCGGGCGGCGGCATCAAAGCACGTCCAAAGAAGCGCCGCCGCCACGTGTAATGTAATAGATGCCCTTGTGAAGTTGGCGCCACTTTTTTTAAAAATCAATTTTTTTTTAGAGTTCCCGATAGCTTATGATTAGTTCTGGAGTTCTCTCTAGAAAATTCTCATAGTTAAGCGCAATTTTTCGAAAAATCGTCAAAAAACAAAATCGAGCGCCAACTTCACGCAGCGCCGCTTTTTTGTTTAAATGAAGTTCTGAGCGGCAAAATGTAATCAGAAGGAAGAGTTCTGGAGTTCTTGACTACGACTAATTTTGCCGTAGTTATAAAAAAATAATGTTTAAAGTCCGCCATTTTGTTTTCAAAAATTTCGCCGTTTAGAACCCCAAGCAGAACTCCGAAAAAACCGATTTTCGAAAACAAAATGGCGGACTTTAAACATTATTTTTTTATAACTACGGCAAAATTAGTCGTACGAGAGTTCTGATTGCGGCATTCGCTAGAACTCTCCTAGCGCCGTTTAGAACCCCAAGCAGAACTCCGAAAAAACCAATTTTCGAAAACAAAATGGCGGACTTTAAACATTATTTTTTTATAACTACGGCAAAATTAGTCGTACGAGAGTTCTGATTGCGGCATTCGCTAGAACTCTCCTAGCGCCGTTTAGAACCCCAAGCAGAACTCCGAAAAAACCAATTTTCGAAAACAAAATGGCGGACTTTAAACATTATTTTTTTATAACTACGGCAAAATTAGTCGTACGAGAGTTCTGATTGCGGCATTCGCTAGAACTCTCGTAGCGCCGTTTAGAACTCCAAGCAGAACTCAGAAAAAACCAATTTCGTAAACAAAATGGTGGACTTTGAACATTATGTTTTTTATGTCAAAATTAGTCGTACGAGAGTTCTGATTGCGGCATTCGCTAGAACTCTCGTAGCGCCGTTTAGAACCCCAAGCAGAACTCCGAAAAAACCAATTTCGAAAACAAAATGGTGGACTTTAAACATTATGTTATTTATAACTATGTCAAAATTAGTCGTACATGAGTTCTGATTTCGGCATTCGCTAGAACTCTCCTAGCGCCGTTTAGAACCCCAAGCAGAACTCCGAAAAAACCAATTTTCGAAAACAAAATGGCGGACTTTAAACATTATTGTTTTATAACTACGGCAAAATTAGTCGTACGAGAGTTCTGATTGCGGCATTCGCTAGAACTCTCGTAGCGCCGTTTAGAGCCCCAAGCAGAACTCCGAAAAAACCAATTTTCGAAAACAAAATGGCGGACTTTAAACATTATTTTTTTATAACTACGGCAAAATTAGTCGTACGAGAGTTCTGATTGCGGTATTCGCTAGAACTCTCCTAGCGCCGTTTAGAACCCCAAGCAGAACTCCGAAAAAACCAGCTTTCGAAAACAAAATGGCGGACTTTAAACATTATTTTTTTATAACTACGGCAAAATTAGTCGTACGAGAGTTCTGATTGCGGCATTTGCTAGAACTCTCCTAGCGCCGTTTAGAACCCTATGCAGAACTCCGACGAAATCAATTTTTGTAATTTTTCAACAAAAAAAATTTTTTTTAAATCAGCAGAACTATTAAAAAAAACTATCTAGAACTCCAGAACTCTTCCTTCTGATTGCATTTTGCCGTTTAGAACTCCATTTAAACAAAAAGCGGCGCTGCGTGAAGTTGGCGCTCGATTTTGTTTTTTGACGATTTTTCGAAAATTTGCGCGGAACTATGAGAATTTTCTAGAGAGAACTCCAGAACTATTCATAAGCTATCGGGAACTCTAAAAAAAATAGTTTTTTTTTTAAAAGTGGCGCCAACTTCACCAGGGTGTAATAGATTAGTTAGTTAGTTATAAGTTTCAGTTAATTCATTCGGATTAGTTCAATAATAAACAAGGTTAATTTAATTAGTTTCCGTTACCTAATTGAATCGCCCGCTACGATTTTTGATTGTTATTAATTATTAAGTAGGTACCTATTTTTGTTGTGAAAAGTATTTTTACCGGTGAAATTGTTTGATAGTGCCAGAATACCTATCTGGTAAACTCATAGAGCGGAATCTCAACATTATTTTGTTGCGAAAGAAACATTTAAATTTTGGTGCGAAGTTGAATTGAACATAGCAACAACGACTTCTTAATTGGTCTGAGGCAACAACATGAAAAATTAGCGGCCGGCGGCAGCGGCGCAGCGGACCGACCAAGCCCGAGTTGAACCGAACGTATCGCCTGACTGTTCGCTAGCGATGCGCTACGCGACTTCAAATAATTCGACTCCACGAATCATTTACGTGTTCGCGCGTTGCGCGCGTGTCGCCGAGTCGCGCCGCCGCCGGCGCCGGCGCCGCCGCGGCCGCCCCGCCCCGCTTGCTCTGTCCGGCCGGGCGAGATACCGTATCGACTCCAGTCGAATATCGCGCCGCGCAGTCAAATGATTCGTGGAGTCGAATGATTAAGTATTAGTATTATAATAACTGTGGTATTACCTAGTATTATTCGAAGTCGCGCATCGCTAACTCAGTCTCACTTCAGACTTTCAGAGTAGGTAGTTAGCAGATGGTTTCATGGTTTTGTAATTGTCATCTTGCCGTGCGTGCGTTGTTTTCAAAAACGATAACGATTAACGAGTTTGTCAACATGGTAGTCGTAGGTACCACGGTGAAAAATAATTTGTGTAAGGTCCATGTCACAGAACACGTAAGAATACCTATTCTTACATGTTCTGTGGTCATGTATCTCTTCATGGACTGGTGGATGAGTGTTCGTGTTCTCGTTTCGTGTTACGCATGTGTGGGGTAAAATAATTAATGCATTTGAGGTGATGTGCAGTGATACAGGATAGCGAATGAGTGTAAGTTCGAGTGCGTAATGAGTGTAAGTTCGAGTGCGTAATGAGTGTAAGTTCGAAATGCGTTCCGGCCAGGTTATTGGCATGTATCTCTCATCTCATGTGGTCGCTGCTGGAATACCTACTTGTACTTTTTGGTATGTAACCTTGAGTGCATTTTATCTACCAATTATTGTAAAACGTTTAAACACGCCAAATTAGTTACCGCAAGATAAGTAGTTATTTGATCCCTACTAAGTAGGTACTTACGATAGTACGTAAGCGACGTTAGTATGTAGGTACTAACTAAACAGCTGAGAAAAGCAGCTGATCAGCTGTGATTTTTTTGCAAACTTAAGTCACTGTGTTTAAGAGTATCAGGTACCTAACTAATTGTCTGTCCAAAGCCAGAAAAAGTGTGATGGAAAGTTTATTACTTTTTTATTCAAATAAACCACAAAAATAATGTTTTATGGGCGTGGCCAGGGCGTGGCCCGAGCGACAGAGAAAGAGAGATTTTTCATTGATGATCGCATTGACAAATTGTATAGGTACCGTCTCGGGCGCAAAAGGCTTAACTCACAAAACTTCATATTTTGAAATAATTTTTGTCTCAATTATGTACTATCATGTATACATAAAATTTCTATGTCATCGTGATGTATATAACGTACATTATGTCCCAGTTCAAGGAATGACATGACATTTTTTACTCCTTATATAATACATACAATGAAATATTATATATAGATGTTACTCGCGCCTTCGCCTGACAATATGTATACAAATTTTCATAATGATCAGCTGCCTTGAAGGAATAACAAGCAAATAGACTCACTTTCTTATTTATAATATTAGTATGATGATTGATGACACTAAACAACGTGAAATTGGTAAAATAATTTTCAAAATCGGTTTAGGAGATTCTGAGATTACCCCCACTGACTCACACAAATTTTATATCTTTATAATATTTTCAATATTTATTATATTATTATTATTTAATTTTTTTCAATATTAGTAACGATTTATTTGGTAGCGATTATATTATTGACACAATAATTAAATAATGATAGTGTGTTTTAGGGACCATCTCCACGAGCAAGAGAATTGCAACATTATTGTTCGTCGTGCCACCTAATTCTATACATTGTCTTAGACTGTGTCTCCACTGTCCACAAGGCAATTTCATCTCTGCGAATTTCATCCGGAATCGTCGCGATTCTCTCGCTCGTTGAGATGGTCCCTTCCGTGTTTCGTATCAAGTAAAAGATAAATATATCAATTTTACCAGATTTCAATGTGATTTATTCACACAGTTTCAATATTAAAATATGTTTATTATATATCGATATCGATAAAAATAATACCACCCCTAACCCCTGTATCATCGTCATCGACAAGTCTAGTGCTTACGCTCCGTCGCCTTCGCCTCCGTCCGTGAATAGGAACGTTCTTTTATCTACTGTCCTTCACATAACCTATATGTGTGAGTGAGATGACGATCGCGTAGAGATATGTGTCGTACGCGTAACTAATGACCTAGGGAATCGGCTAATTGCGAGCAGCTTTTTTTATATAAACCAGTCTAATATGACCTCTTAGTAAATGCGATTTAAATACAAAGGATGTGTCATGAATTATTGGTTTTTCTGTGTTACCAGGTTTAAATAATTTATTTGTATTATTTTTCGTGCGTTCAGTTCCATGGTCGATTTAGCCGTGGGATAAATACACAATTCCTATGGGAAATTGACGTAAAAGTATGCACTTGGTGGGATGAAAACAGCAGTCCTAAGGGAAATTGTCGGAAAATTAGGTATACAAAATAATTACATCGCTCAACGAATTTCTATTGCAATTTCAGCGAGGTAACGCTGCAAGCGTTTTGGGTACAAATTAAATAGTCAGGGTCCGTAGCAGCGTATTAGTTTTGTTTTAGTTTAATAATTAATACAGTTTAGTTTTTAGTTAATTTTTAGTTAAATTTTTAAAGGTCTGTTACTATTTTGGGGTAGGAATAAAAATTATCTAAAAAATTGGAGTTGTAGAACATTTATAGAATAAGTTTATGCATTGTCAGCGCCTCTGGTGTTGCTAAGGTTTATAGGCGGCGGCAACCATTTTCCATCAGACCCCCATGCTTGTTTATTTGCCGTATGACATAAAAAAAACACTGTTAGGTTAGGTTAGGTTAGGTTATGTAACAGAAAACGGAACAATCATAACTGTGAAAGCGGCCATTGTATCAGTTATTTCGCCACAAAATAAAATTAAATAGAGAAGCTTATTTTTATAATTTTAACAATTCATTAATTAAGTGACCACTTTCCATCAGGTGGCCCGCTTGCCTGTTTGCTGCCGTATGACATTAAAAAAAACAATTATAATTTTTCAAAATATACCAAACGTCACTGATAAAATATTATGTAACATAAAACTAGAGACCGTGTCTGTGAGGCCAACTCTTTGAATACATATTTCATTTCAATGACTTCCATTCCATGTTCCCATGTAAATAATAATAAATTATTTAAAACAACAAAAAAATATCAATTTAAAAATCTAGAACATTCTATTTGCAAAATATTTCTTTTGGCGATACGGGCGATACTTTAAAAAATCGCCGAATCCAAGATGGCCGCGGAACACATTGGCGCGCTTTTTTCCATTGCCTTTGTTTCCAACTGGAATGTTAGTGTTGCTAGTTTTTTGTTCGCGGACGAATTGATGGCCCATTGTGTTGCCATACGCCGAATTCCGGTGCGGAATAATTGATAAGTCGGCTATATGTTGTGGACTATCTTCCGAGCTTCGCTTTTAAAACCCATCTGTTACGGATGGTGCGAATTTCGGGATTTGTGTAAGAAAATGTTACTTATTGGAGAAATTAGTGTATTTAGTCATTAACAAGAGAAAGAACAAAGGAAAAATATGACATTTAAAAAGAATTAGAGTTCGGTTTGCCACATAGATTTAGTATATACGCTAATATATAATAAATCTATGGTTTGCCACACCATCGTATGATCATACTGTAATTTTTTTTAATATCTTTTTATTACCTATTCAAATTGTTTTCTTGTGGATGTAATAAAATATCATTCTGATATGCATGGAGAGGTGTGTGCCTTCCGCATTTGAATATAGAAATGTGCGAAGTCAAACAAGAAAAAGAGGTAGGGCACAGCGGATAATCCGCTCAAATCGGAGCAGCCCGCCTGGGGAAGGACCTGCCACCTTACAGAAGATCGTAGCCAAATAACATTGGTCCGGCCATGTTGTGTTCCTACGGCTCTCCGTCTCCAGAGCTCCACTTGGGGGGGTTGGGAGGGTTGGCAACGCGCGAGTGATACCCACGGTATTGCAAGCGTGTATAGGTTACGGTGATGGTTACCATCAGGCGGGCCGTATGCTTGTTCGCCACCTTAGTGGTATAAAAAAAAGAATGCAATACTTTCTAACTATAAAGGTTTTTTTTTAAATGAAATAGTTTAGCAAATTAACAAGCAGATCACCTGATGGTATGATCACCGCCGCCCATGGACCACAGTGAAATTAGGGAAGCTGCTAAGCCGTGATTTGTATAATTTGTACCTACAATACCGATCGTGCGAAATTATTTTCAAAAATAAGACCGCTGGCATCTCTCAACAATGTATGGCGACTATGAAAAACATGGATGGTCCAACGGACTATTCGTTTCGTTCCTCTTTCGTATTTCAATACGTTTGGATTAGATTTTTTACGCGTTTTGTTATTCCTATTTGTTTGAGCCTATTTCAGTTGTCTATTCCCTTTCATAGATTTTGATGTAAAGACTCTTTTGTTTCATGCGTCTATCCATTTTTATTCGGCTACGTTAGCCGGCTGTTAGATGGCTTTTTTGTTTATGGTGTTATGTTACGATACTGATGTTCGTATAGGAGGACTAGTTTGCTCTGACTTGTCTATACTAATATTATAAAGTGGAAAGATTTGATTGTTTCTTTGTTTGAATTGAATAGGCTTCGAAACTACTGGACCGATTTCAAAAATTCTTTCGCCAGTAGAAAGCTATATTATCAGGGAGTGACATAGGCTATAGCTTTTCCGGAAATTCAATGAAGTTTCCACGGGAACGGGCCCGTAACTTCACGCGGACGAAGTCGCGGACAAAAAAGCTAGTGCTCAATAAAAGTCTAGCGGACCGCCCCGGCTTCGCACGAGTTTTACTGAGGATCCCTAAATCTTTTGAAAATATAATATAGCCTATGTTACCCGGAGGTAATGTACATTCCCAATGGTGAAAGAATTTTTGAAATCTGTCCAGTAGTTTTTTTAAAATCATTTATTTAGGTTTCATAATATTACAATATAAAAGTACAGGTACCAAACCACGAAAACCTCGCATGGCTTATCTGGGTTTCGGTAAGTATTGTTGTTCATTAATTTACAAGGTTTATCTTTCGCCATTTCTTTTACCGGTGGCCATTTCGCTTGTTTCCGAAATGGTGGTAGTTACAGTAGTTCTACGACTCTCACGTCAACTCGAAAATACACGAGAACGGTTGCTGCCTTGCGGGCGGTCTGCTCCTATCTTTAACACCGATTTAGCATTTTATATTTTAGATTTAATTTTAAGTTGAGACAAATTAATGGCACTATTTATTGACATTCCGCGTACGTACTGTTGTATGTATGTACCTAGTTTTAAATTTTATGTTGAAAAAGAAAAGAAAAAAGAAAAGTACGATATATTTTTAAATAACAAAAAAGGCCGTAACTGGTTTTCTTTCGCCATTTCTTTTTACCAGTGGTCATTTTGCTTTTGGTTCCGAAATGGTAGTAGTTTATAGAGTAGATTAATTTATACAAATCATTTATTACTGTATACTCTGACAAGAGAACGTGTTTGTGAAAACCTATTCTCTGAATAAAAGTTTTGAATTTTGAATTTTTGAATTTGAAGTTTATTTTATTTTATATCAATCTAATTATGCATTGACAAAGTTTGATTCTTAATGGTAGGTTAGTTTTTACTTTTTTAGTTAAATAATGTGTTTTTTTGGTTTATTGTAATTAAGCAATACAAGTTGTAAATGACCAGAGTAGGTAAGAAGTGTCTGTAAAGGTTTACTCGTAATAAAAATTTTCACATGGAATGAAAAAAAAGGTCGTAACTGGGTTTCTTTCGCCATTTCTTTCCCCATTGGTCATTTTTGCTTTGTTTCCGAAATGGTGGTAGTTTATAGAGTAGCTTATTTATTTTATTTAATTAAGTATTTTTTATTTGATTTGACGTTTATATACTGTCCTTAGTGAGAGTTAAATAGAAATATATAGGAACTCATGGTAATAGTAGGTCAGTTAGTAAATGAGATGCAGAAACCATCATTATGATGCATAGGCGCCGTCCCTCTGTCGCAGCGATCAAAACCATATTATGCAGGGTCCTTATGATTTACATAATGGTATTACGGTTGTTTTTTTTTTATTTTGTAGAGGACAAACGAAATACGGTCACCTGATGGGAAGATGATGTGAAATGGTAGAGATACAAAGGGTTTTAATTTTTTTTATGGAAGAAGTAGGCAAACGAGCCTTCGGTTCACCTGATGGTAGGAGAGTCTTCTTCTCGTGTACTTCTCGCAATTTTTTTGTAGTCAACTGTGGGTAGCTGGTGTCAGTGTTACCAAGTCACCTAACGATCACTGACTTGACGACTGTTACCTATCGAGTGATTACCACTGCTCATCCCTGTCCCTGAGCCATTTCCAACCTTTAACAGGAAAATAGGTGGAAATAAAGAAGGTGGATAAGAATAGGGGATCATTTGGGCTTCTGTCTTTACTCATCGAACTCAAACTCAATTTTTTTTTATGCCATAAAGTTGGCAAACAAGCATACGGCCCGCCTGATGGTAAGAATCACCGTAGCCTATAGACGTTTGCAATACCGGGGGTATTACTCACGCGTTGCCAACCCTCCCAACCGCCCCAAGTGGAGCTCTGGAGACCTTACTCACCGTAGGAACACAACATGGCCGAGACCAATGCTATTTGGCTACGATCTTCTGTAAGGAGGTCCTTCCCCAGACGGGCTGCTCCGATTTGAGCGGATTAGCTGTGCCCTGCCTCTCTTAAACCATTTAGAGCATTCTCTCTTAACATAACTTTAAACCATTCTCTCCTAAATCATTTATAGGTGCCAGGCTTTTTCTGGTCATTTACAACTTTTATACTTAATTAAATTAAAATAAATATAACTACTCAATCGAACAAAACGCGTTGTTACTTCATTCCTCTTTTCTACGAGGTCTTCCCCGGCTGCCAGCTCATTTCATAAATGTTCTACGACTCTACACAGCAATATGGTTCCCGTTACCGACAGAAACGGACAGACAGACGGCATAATGCATTCAAAATACAATAGTACATTTGGGATCCTTTTCCAATAACTGTACGGAGGCTGCGCGAGGTATTTGGGTCGGCGCGTGCCTGGACTACGGGACCCTTATTAGGCATTTCCCGTACAAAACGAGTTTCGCGTAAACAATTTAATTTTGATGTGTTATGGCCGAATTATTGTGCTGTCTGTACTCATAATACTGTCTGTACTGTCCATACGGTCGATAGTAGTAGGAAATTCTCAAAAATCTTTCTGAAACTCATTCTAATTTTAATACCACATTTAAGACCAATGAAGTACAGTACAGTACAATTACAAATTTCAAATGGTCCTTCGAGCCGGATTTAGTCTGTCATATAATTAAACAGATTTTGTACGAATTTCCGACAAGTTATCTGATAGATATTCTATCTAAAACTGTAGGAAAATGCAAAACATTTCTTTAGGCAATTTAAAATTGATAATGGTGAATTGCTCAAAACCATTGTTAAAGACACAATTTTATTTCAGATCAAATAAATAAATTGTTACAAAAATGTCTTACATACCTACTAGTGTTAGTGTGTTGCTTAGGACTTAATGTGGACTTGAAACGCATTTAGTTTCAGAAACAGTCTGTTAAACAAACAGTTAAAATTTATATGAATTGTAGAGAATATCTATACTAATATGTATTATAAAGAGGAAAGATTTGATTGTTTGTTTGTTTGTTTGCATTGAATAGGCTCCGAAACTACTGGACCGATTTCAAAAATTCTTTCACCAGTAGAAAGCTATATTATAGTTTTTCCCGAAATTCAATGTGGTTCCCACAGGAACGGGTAGAACTTCACGCGGACGAAGTCGCGGGCAAAAAAGCTAGTTATAAATATAATAAGTGCAGTGATAGTTTCTAATAACAACACCCATTTATTTTGCCAGTCATTGTACAAACAAAAAGAACAAGAGTTTCGCCGACGGAGACTCGCGTGTAAAAGTTAATACGATTTGTCCGTGAGATGTGTGGAGAACGGATAATCCGATACATCTGTGCCGTGGACACTCGACGAGAAAAGTGCTTAGCTATTTATAAAACGTTCTCGTCTATTTTCATAATAGAAATAGTTAAAATCTAGTATCATGACGGAGAGGTAGAACACAGCGGATAATCCGAATCCGGAAAACGCTGCAGCCCATCTGGGGAAGGACCTCCACCTTACAGAAGATCGTAGCCAAAATCAATAGTATTCATAATGTCGTATCGTAGCATCGTTATGAAATTTTGTAATTACATACTTAACGATGCTCACATTATTAACATCAAAATCTTTGTTTTTAGTTCTATACATTGGTTACTTCTTTCATTTGTTTACCACAAAGAGGCCGTAAATACCGCACAATAATTCCATTTGTTGTTGCAATAATGATAATTTTTTAATACATAACTATTGTAAAACTTAAATATAAAATTGTTATTAAAATAGAAACTCGTGTCGCAGTTGCGATTGCACATTTACCACAACGACAGTTCACATTAGAACTATAATAATCCTGCCGATAAATTGTATTTTGTTTCGCGACTGTACCGAATATTAGTCCAACATTGTTCTTTCCAAATCGCTTCGTAATTTTTGCCATTCTGCTGATATTTGGAAAACACAGTCACGTAAGGTGCTCTTAAGGTCTTTATGTTAGTTAAGCCTTGGATTAAAACAGGAAGACATTTTGCGAAGATGATTTTCATATAGTCATGGCCTCCACTACTTTGAATCGAATCTTTGGACGATTTGAATCGAAGCCCAGTCTTAAGAGGCCATTAAACCTTCCTGGATTCGATTAAACTTCTCTAAATTTAGAAACGACTGAATATCGGATCCTGAATTCAGGAAGGTGTAATAACCTAGGTTCTCTTACTTCTGCGGGGTCTATTCTCGTAATAAAACCAATCTCAAAGTCAAAGTAAAAAATACTTTATTCTGTGGGCCCTCGAGACAGGGTCATTTACAATGAGTGTTACATAATATTATTATTCTGTAT
The DNA here is from genome assembly GCA_905163395.2 of Endotricha flammealis. Classification (NCBI taxonomy): domain Eukaryota; kingdom Metazoa; phylum Arthropoda; class Insecta; order Lepidoptera; family Pyralidae; genus Endotricha; species Endotricha flammealis. The sequence goes on along the minus strand of LR990880.1, from coordinate 2,620,991 downwards.
TAAATAAATAATCTACTCCATAAACTACCACCATTTCGGAAACAAAACAAAATGACCACTGGTAAAAGAAATGGCGAAAGAAAACAGGTTACGGCCTTTTATGTCCATCAGATACTTGTTTTTTTTTTGCCGTATCAATACTAATGTTGCGTTAGACTTAAATAAAAGAAATATAAATAAATCATTGATAAAAATGAGCAGACCAGTCCCCCCAGGCGGCACCCGTTCATGAGTTGACGCGAGATTTATATTTGTATAAGCAAGACAGCTTTGGAGGTTGAGACTAGACTTTAACTGCTTTTATTACGAGAATAAGTACTGGACACTAACTGGGTTATCATCTATCACCGCTCCAATTTTCACAATATACGCACTGAACTTTTATTTATCGTAACAAATGTAAATATTCTATCGTGTTAAAATACTGTAAGTTAAGTAAACATTAAGACTAGAACGTTTGATGTCCCGCCGCCTACATGTGGTAAACACAGTTTGTTTACATATTGCATCCTCAAATACAACGTATGTTGGTTAAGAAATAACTATTACAGAATATAAACATATGATATTGGATCAGCCTACCGCATTTTCACTTTTGCAAGCAGGATTTGCTAGCAATATAAATCTGCTTGATAGATAGATAGATGATATTGTGTAAACACGTACAAAACATAAGAAAAAGTAATAACAAAACAGTTAGGTATATAAAATAAACTATGGACCTAAGATTGATCCTTGAGGCATCCATACGTTTACTATTTGAGACTTTTTTAATCTCAATGGTTTGAAAATTATAACTATTGGCTTTCGTTTTACAATTATGTCTTGCATATTATATCAAACTCCGTAATAATTTAGTTAGAGCAATGTCCGGTACCTACCTAATCAACACAATCAAAGGCTTACTACAAATCCTTTTGTGAACTGAGGGTCTATTCTCGTAACAAAAACAGTTAAAATCTCATGTCGCTGTCTCACTCATTCAAAATAGGAATTGAGCGAAATGGTGCGTGAGTTTGTATTCGTTGGTGATGATGGCAGGCGTCAATTTCAATACAGATGTACAAGGATGCTTATGAACGTGAGTGACGTTTGTAGGAGGGCGTTACTGTGGCATATTTTCATACATTTTGTCAAAGGCGAACTGTCAAAAAGTGACATACAACGGGAGTTGTAGTTCCAATTTCGGCCACGTTCATATAGACCCTTGTAGGCAATGAGATTTTATATATTTTATGACAAGAGAAGTAACGTCATACAAAGCATTCGTAGAAAGCCGCAACCACTTTAGAGTGTTAAAGACGTAGCTTTGAAACCGATACATATTCCGAGCATATGCCAAAGTAAAATATGTTTGTCTCTTTTTTTCTAGAGTCAAACTAATTATGTCAAAATGAGACAAAAGCATTACTCCCAGAAAAATGGTCAGAGTTGCCAGCTCATGAATAATTTTCCCATTGAATGAATGTTATGAGTCTTTTTTTTTTTTTTTTAAGTTTTTATACCATAATAATATTATTGTTTCTTAGGTGACAGAAGAATTAAAGATAGGAAGAAATAAATATATAGATGCGTAAATATTGGTACATACATATTATATTTCAAGAATGAATCATGGCGGAATGGAGAAGTTTCCATTTTTTTGTCATTGATGAATCTAACCGATGCAGACCTACTACTATTATCTATTCTGTGCTACTACTAACTTTTAGCAGAGATTTTTTTTTGTTTTCTTCACCCATTCTGGGTAGGCAAAGGGAACTATGCCCATACAGCCAAGTCTTCAGTAGATTTTTTTTATTGTTAAGAAATGAAAATGAAATTTAAATAAAATAAAATAATAAATTTAAATAATTTGAATAAAATACAACATAAAACAAAAAAAACTATTCAAATTCAAATTCAAATTCAAAATATTTTTATTCAAATAGGCCTAATATAAGCTCTTTCGAATCGTCACAATTTTTTCCTACCACCAGTTCAGACGGCAGATTTGTGCTAAGAAGAAGCTGGCAAGAAACTTAGCACTTGCTCTTTTAAAATGGTATTACTAAGATACAAATTACAGTGACAGAAAATATAAAATTAACACAAAATATCTGTTATTTCCGATGAAAAAATAATAATAATGCAAATAATTAAAGATTAATAACACTATAAATGAAGAGAAAAAAAAGCGTATTAATTTACTGGTATACATATATACCTACATTTAAAGGTGTAAAAAATTTAATAAAGGTAGAAAGTGTATATATATACAATATATGCATATATATATGCGCAATATATTAAGTACCTAGCAGTAGGTAGGCTTGTGTTTGGTGTCTGTGCCGAGTTTATCATTCCAGCTATTTTTATCATTTAGATAATCTTCAATTTTATAATAAGCCTTTCTGCTGAGTGAATATTTAATGTAGGATTTAAACCTTTTTCCTGGTAAATTCAGCACGTTTTCAGGCAGTTTATTATAAAATCGAATACTATTAACAACAAAACTATTTGAGGTCTTGGCGAGCCGGTGCTTAGGTATAACTAATTTATGTTTATTTCTAAGATTTAAATCCGAGTAGTCACTAAACTTTACAAATGTGCTTATATTTTTACGTACATACATTATATTTTCATAAATATATTGAGATGCAACGGTCAGAACATTAATTTCTTTGAAAACTTCCCGTAATGATTCTCTGGAACCCATATTATAAATGGAGCGGATAGCTCTTTTTTGTAAAATAAATATTGCCTCAATATCGGCTGCCTTACCCCACAGCAATATGCCATATGACATGATGCTATGAAAGTAGCTAAAATAAACTAGACGCGCTGTCGCTACATCAGTCATTCGTCTAATTCTCCTGACCGCGTACGCTGCAGAACTGAGTCTGCTGGCAAGTTTTTTTATATGGGGAGCCCATTGCAAGCCTGAATCCAAGGTAATACCAAGAAATATCGTCTCATTTACATATATACAATATTGTACTCAATCGAACATTTGATAATTGCAGAAACAATTTAAATTAAACACCGTTACCACAATGAAAAAGATGAAATTGTTACTTCACTGTCATAGTAATAATATCATTATGTCAAATGTCAGTTAAAAGCCATATCAAAAAGAGGAAAATGATTTGTTTTTTCTTGTCTTGACGTGCGTAGCACTAGCGATTGATTTTAGTATCAATCAATTCTAAGTAAATAATTAATTCTAGTTTGAGCCTGGTTGTAGGTTTACTTCTACTGTGTTACTAATAATGATACATAAAGGCGTATGAGTTCGTCATTGACTAAACTCCTAACATTTGGGAAACTTAAAATCGTTTTTACTGGCAACACTGTTGGCAAAAACAATGCGTAATATATTAATTTCGATTTTAATACTATTTTGGTATAATTTTAACATAATTAAGCATTCTTATTTGTGAAAAGTCATACCACTTGCTTTGTTATTAGTTTGGGATCACGACATACATGTTTTAACAGTGCATTTAACCATTTTTGTGATATTATTGTGAGATACGCATTCACTGAACGTCAAACTACGACTAAGTCGGAAGAAATTCAACTAAGGCTGTGGCCTCAGTCGACGTGGCAGCGGGTATGTGTCAAACATTACGAATCTATAGTAAATAACAGATCACTGCTTGTAGGTCTGTAAAAGAATGTGACGTTTATAAAATTACAATATTTACCGTATTGTTCATAATGAAAGTTTATTTCTAATCATGTAAAACCGTAGCGTGTAGTTGAAAAGATAGGACCTATTTTAAATGGTGAAGTAAATAAAAAAACGTATAAAGAAAATGTTTAAAACCTCAAACTTAATTAGACAGTGGCACTTGAAATAATTAAAGCTACCCCACCACTCGTAAACCCTCAGAGGTCGTAAAATGACACAACTTGATGGTGTTTCGGACCCCTTAAATATTACGTTTTATGCTTCGCGTGGCGAGTATGGTAACGCTTTTATTAAATTATGAAGTAAAAAGGCGTAAAATATTATTAATGAAATGTACTTTAATTCACTTATACATTTGTAACGTGTAATATCGTGCAATGAACCTTGTTTTTCGTTGTACACCTTCTTGGGTGACTATAACATTCGTAGTAAGATGTGATTGCTGCTTCTTTTCTTTCTTCTTCTTTTTAAATATCGACTTTTCCCGATCTAAAGAAGATGGAGGAGGTGTTAAGGCTTCGTTGTTATTTTTGTAAAAATATCTCTTATAACTCTTCCTGTTATCCTTCGACATGGTCATCACACTATTCCACTTCACTACATAGTATAAAACAAAGTCGCTTTCTCTGTCCCTATGTCCCTATGTCCCTTTGTATGCTTAAATCTTTAAAACTACGCAACGGATTTTGATGCGGTTTTTTTTAATTGATAGAGTGATTCAAGGGGAAGGTTTTAAAGTATCATACATTCCAAAATTCCCACGGGAAAGCGGGATATACGCAAACGAAGTTGCGCGGGTTTCGCTAGTATATTATAAAGGCGAAAGATTGTAAGTATGTTTGTAGCTTCTTCACGCTCAAATGGTGGCCAATTTTTATGAAATTTTGGGATGCTGATACCACCTTGGATTACCACATAGGGTAGGTACTTTTTATCCCGAAAAGTACGCGATTCCCGTAGGATTTGGTCAAAAGTCTGATAGTCAATGGCTCTTTATAAAGTAGATGTTGCTGCCGTGAATAAATACACGTAAACGGAGTTTCCCGGGTTTCGCTAGTTATCGACAATATTGACAAAATTAAAAAAAAACATGTAGATTCACCTCCAAAAATGTGACTTTTGGGTTTGACTTCTATTTAGTACAAGTTTTGTTAATTTTAATACTGCGCGCTATATAGATGGCGCTGTATAATAAATTGTTTCAGTAAATATAGGTATTGAAATGCTAGTCACTTATTTGGGATCAAAAATATACCCCTTAAATCGTATAGTAATCTGGTGGCACAAAGTAACCGTTTCAACGCGATGGCGGGGGCGCGCGCCATAAAATTTTACGAGCCGGTAACCATGGCAACGCCGCCATTATGCCCGCTAGTTCGGAATTTCGACGCAATGGCGCTGCTGTATAATATTGTACCTATATTTTTATTATTTTCATGATATTATTTGGAATTTGGAATGAATACATATAAAAAGAGTATTAGTATTTGAAACTTATAAGGAGCGGATAAATCAAGGGTAATCCCACTTCCCACTAATCTTACAAAGGCGAAATTCTGTGAGTATGTTTGTTACGTTTACGCTCAAATGGGTGGGCAAATTTTTATGATATTTGGTATGGTAGGTAGCTGATACCTCAGATTAACACAGAGTACTTTTTATCTCGCAAAGTACGTGATTCCCGTAGGATTTGGTCAAAAGTTTGATAGTCAATGACGATTTATAAAATAGATGGCGCTAATGTGCATAAAATTAAACGCGGCCAAAACCGCAAGTAGCAGTTAGAACCTTAAAAAAAAATCCGTCTGTCTGTGCCATTGTTATGGCTAATCTTCGAAAGTACTATTATAGATAGATTTTGGATTATCCACTGTGCCCTACCTCTCTTTAAACAGTCCAGTCTTTTAGTTCTATTGGAGGAACAGTTAGAAATGTCTCTGGTTTATCTTCCTGCCCTAAAGCTTTTTCTTTACCTAGCATTATTCTATGATGGACAAGGTTATTACTGTTCCAACCGAATCGAATCTACGTCCTCTAGTACCGAAGGAAAGGTACACTACCAACAGGCCATCGGGATATCAAGTGATGTAGATTAAAAGGTGAGTAAGGTCTCCAGAGCTCCACTTGGGTGGGGGGGTTGGGAGAGTTGGCAACGCGTGAGTGATACCCCCGGTATTGCAAGCGTCTACATTTCCATCAGGCGGGCCGTATGCTTGTATGCCAACTTCACTACATAGTATAAAATAAAGTCGCTTTCTCTGTCCCTATGTCCCTTTGTATGCTTAAATCTTTAAAACTACGCAACGGATTTTGATGCGGTTTTTTTTAATTGATAGATTGATTCAAGGGGAAGGTTTTAAAGTATCATACATTCCAAAATTCCCACGGGAAAGCGGGATATACGCAAACGAAGTTGCGCGGGTTTCGCTAGTTGTAGTATAAAAAAAAACTAAAAAGCTATATTTGTGAAAGTTACCAATCAGTTATCCCATGACGGTATATCTACAAAGGCACTCACTCAAACGAATAAATATTTACACGTATACAGGAGTAATTGCAGGTGTTAATTGAAGAGCCATTGAACTCTGGTTCAATGCCGGCCAGACGCGTCGACGGACGGGAACCAGAAGTATTTTATATCGTGTCTAACACATCACTGTCTCTTGTACAGTCGGGTATAACGACCACAGATTAACAAGTGAAGATCTATGCCTCAGCCAACAATATTACCAAGGACCTTACCACCTTACTCTTGAAAAAAATTCGCCCGATTTATATTGGACTAGCTTTTTTGCCCGCAACTTCGTCCGCGTGAAGTTCCGGACCCGTTCCCGTGGGAACCACATTGAATGTCGGGAAAAGCTATAGCCTATGTCACTCCCCGATAATGTACCTTTCTACTGGTGAAAGAATTTTTGAAATCGGTCTAGTAGTTCGGAGCCTATTCAATGCAAACAAACAAACAATAAAATTTTTCCTCTTTATAATATTAGTATAGATTGATACGTTTAGATACTTTTGAGCTTGAGAATAAGACTATAAAGCGAATTATAGTTTAATAAAAAAGTTTCAAGAGAACGAATTAGGATTAATTAAAATTTCGTTGCAGTCTAGGTGACCTGGGCAGAGTAGAGGACTAAAAGATAAGGTTATAACCATTTATATTATTCCTGAAAATGTATAAATAAAAATAAAATAAAAATCATTTATTTTGCAAGTACATTTACAGGAAATATTTTCGCACGTCAACATTTTTTTAACCTGCCAGCACTTTGACGTTATTGGCCTGTTGAGGAGTGCCGCAAGAAACTCAACAGACAGCCTTTTTTGAAAGCCAATATACATAGTTAAAAGTCGTTTAAAGTTTGTTATACATAGCAAAATATGTTTGGTGCAGAGGAGCAAATTACTATGACCACAAATTTTCATCTATACTAATATTATAAAGAAGAAAGATTTGTTTGTTTGTGTTTGCATTGAATAGGCTCCGAAACTACCGGACCGATTTCAAAAATTCTTTCACCAGTAGAAAGCTACATTATCAGGGAGTGACATAGGCTATAGCTTTCCCGAAATTCAATGTGGTTCCCACGGGAACGGGCCCGGAACTTCACGCGGACGAAGTCGCGGGCAAAAAAGCTTTAAAATTATTTTCTACTTTCTAATAACCTTTTTTCATCAACAATTTGTGTGTAATATACATTTCACTATATTCCCTATGTGCAATGCGCTTTAACTCAAGCACCCAATAAACATATGCTACTGTTTATTACTGTTGTAAAAATTATCACAATTTATTACGGTACGCGGCAAGTGAAAGCTTATCTTTATAACTGGATATTAAGCTTAAAAGCTCGAAAACAAATGTTTGTATTAGATATGGTAGAGGCTTATTAAATAAGGTACACCGTCGTCCCGGCTTCGTTTTTCATACCCATTCACAATTAATTAAAATATTTATTTGTGTTTTTTTTTTAAACTTATTAGCCATTTATATGTCAAAGGCCTGTAACAGGTAAATAATAGTTGTTTAACAATTATTTATTTATATGATGTAGATAAAGAAAAACATTTAGTGAGCACGTAAGGAGGACATAAGACTTGACAAAAAAAATACAGGGTTTATGTAAGTAATACGAAATAAATAAATATATAGGGACAAATCACACAGATTGAGCTAGCCCCAAAGTAAGTTCGAAACTTGTGTTATGGGATACTAACTCAACGATACTATATTTTATAACAAATACATATATAGATAAACATCCAAGACCCGAGGCCAATCAGAAAAAGTTCGTTTTTCATCATGACCCGACCGGGATTCGAACCCGGGACCTCCTGGGTGGCGGAACTACTTGTAGAGGCATACAAGTACTTTGGGAAGAACTTACCTTGGTGTACGACAAGTAGTTATTCATTCCTTGCTAAGCCCGCCGCGATGCCGGGACCTCTTGGGTGGCGTTCTGGCGTGGTAACCATTACGCCACGGAGGTCGTCTAAATAAAATAAAATAAATAAATAAATTCATTTTTTTTTTTTACAGAAACTGGTCATCATTTGGCGCATCGCGTGCGTTCTCATAAAGCCAGCAGAAGACATCGAGCAGCCAATGGTATGTTTTCATTTCCACAAAAAAAAAATACAGTTTTCAAGTTGTTAATATCCTAAACGAATTTAGGGAAATTTAAGGAAAATTTTGTAAAAATAATTTGTAGCTACGTACTTAGTTGTCTTTTATTGAAACTTGCTTGTGGCTTCGCATGGGGTTAGGGATCCCTAATGTTATTGAAAATAAATGTAGCTTATGTCACCCGGGGATACCGTAGCTTTTCTCTTTATATTTATAATATTAGTATGGATAAAAAAAATATCTGTGTGAACTTCCCAATCAAATTCTATGAACTTCGAATTGCTAACGCCATCTATTAGACCCTGATAGAACTAAATAGTTACGTCTTCTCACCAACAGATGGCAAACTGCGTTTCGAACCGGAACCGTACAACAAGAAATTGGAATTGAATAGTTCGGGGAAGATCCATTGTAAAGTCGCTGGTGGAGTGTCGCCGACTGTACAATGGTATTTGGTGAGTATATTGATTTATCAAATCAAAAGATTTGATTGTTTGATCCAAATCTTTCTTTTAGTATAGATTATGTAGCGCCGCAGTGGAGAATAGCCAAACTCCTTAGGTACATTACTTAGTGACTAGATGGCGCTGTATAAAGCCGCGTACTTAACCATTATTTCATCTCCCGTTAAAGGTGGGCAACGTCTAGAAACACCCCTCGTGTCTCTTACCATCAGGTGATCCGCTTGAGACAAGCCCACCACACATTCCCACCTGTGTCGTGTATAGCCAGGATCAACGTTGACCTCAGATTGACAATAAGCCATGAAGCTTAATAACGTCCCGGGGGCGAAACTACCGCTGTCTTGGAACTCACAAAGAATTTGATCAGAAAGAAATTAGACGAAGTATACACCGTTCATAGTCATTTTAATTTTACCTCTGACAGATGTAGAAAGATGTTTTATACACTCAAAATAAGAGCGGTCTGTGTATTGATGAATGGCCAACTGCTCCAGCAATCCTTATATTGTCAGCTCACACATTATTTCTGCTACAGTTTTTTTTTTACAAATGTCGGAAACAAGCATATACGGCCCGCCTGATGGTAAACATCACTGTAGCCTATAGACGCTTGCAATACCGGGTATCACTTACGCGTTGCCAAACCTCCCAACCCCCCCCAAGTGGAGCTCTGGAGACCTTACTCACTGTAGGAACACAATATGGCCCAGACCAATATTTGGCTACGATCTTCTGTAAGGTGGAGATCCTTCCCCAGACGGGCTGCTTCGATTTGAGCTTATGATCCGCTGTGCCCTACCTCTCTTAAAAATCCTGTGACACTTATTATGAGTGCTTTAAACCTGCTTAATAATCAGAAGTAAAATAACTGAACGGACAGTAGGAACTATTGAAAGGACATGTATGCTCGTTTGCCAATCTCTCACCATTAATCCTTACCTTTCAGAACGAAGAAGACCCCCTCCCAGAAGGTGTGACGTCTTCTAATGGCACCCTATTAGTGGCGGAGGCGTCACGCCGTCATGCCGGCAAGTACACGTGCCGGGCGAGCGACGGAAATCATACTATTAGCACTACGATATCTGTCGATGTTGTTGGTGAGTACTGAAAACTTTTAATGACAGGCCCGGTGGTCGAGTGGCTAGCAATGGCCACTATGTCCCAAGAGCCGCGGGTTCTAATCCTGCGCAAGGCAAACAGTTGTGTGCATGAACATGTCCGTTTGGCTTGGTATCTAAATTCAATCGTTTATTCCAGTATGTTTACAAACACTTTCTCTAATCAAAGTGCATTTACAATTACTCTACAAGCTACCATTTGACAAACCATTATATTCCATGATAGTCCTAAAATGTTTAAAAACAAAATTTTACAAAATTCAAATACTAGAAATTAGTGTATCTTTCATATTTTCGATTTTTACTATAATTAGATTTATTTTTTGAATTTTTCTTTTTAAAATTTTTCTATATTGTTAAGTGAACCCTGTAATTTCAATGTGATAATTGAATGCTGTGCATGTCTATAATAGATATAAGCAATAGAATTAGTCCTTGGAACGATATAATGTAATGCTTATGTTTGTATTGTTGATGTGCCTAATAAATAAAATAAAAATAAATAAACCATCTGACAAATATAATTTCAATAACTTAAACTTACAATCACCAGTGGTGCCTCGCGTAATACAACCCGAGCCTGGCCAGCAAGTAAACGTGGTAATAGGCCAGACGGTAGTGCTCAACTGTGAGGCCACCGGGGACCCGCAGCCGACTACGCAGTGGGACCGTAACCGTACTCAGATGTTACAACAACGTGAGTTTAAATAACATACATATTCATATACTTAAGGTACTACATAAACCCTGTTTCTTTTAACTTGACCAATGTAGTAAACAATCTTAGCGTGTCTTTTTATTCAAATATCCATGTGTAAAATCGATAAATCGCCAGAATAATAAGAGTGTTGTGTTAAATTCCATTTATATATCTATATTATTATTATTTGGATGTGAATGATAATTTTAATTGCCTATTTTCGTTAAAAAGACATGCTAAGATTGTTTACTACATTGGTCAAGTTAAAAGAAACAGGGTTTACACTTAAGCATGTAAATACAGGGGTCTTGGCTTCGAATATGATTTTGTCCCATTCGGTGTAGAGACCCTTGGTCCGTGAGGTCCTAGCGCTATAAGACTTTTTAAGGAAATAGCAAAAAGGTTAGTCGACATCGCAGGAGACCGAAGAGCTGGCAGCTACTTCGGACAAAGAATTACTTTAGCTATTCAAAGAGGGAACGCTGCTAAAGGGACTCCTTTTAATAAAATATTTTAGTTATTTTTTAAGGTTTTTAGTTTTAGGTTCATTATTATTTATGTTTATAATAATGTTTAGTTTTAGTCAGTAATAAATATCTTAAGGTACTTGGCATACATAAGGTGTTGAGAGAAATTCAATTAAAGTGTTTGAAATAGTTCGGTCATACCATAGAATAAGTAACAACCCGAGGTAGAATGGCCACTCTCCGCCCCGCACCCGAGTCTCGTTACCTTACCCCAGGCGGGTGTCGAGGCGGGAAAAGTTGCAAAGGTTTAGGTGCGTTTAGTGAACGAATGTGTATACGTGTGCGCGTGTACAGACGACATTGGCCTATGTAGTAGGAATAGGTAATTATTTCACGCGCGTTGTATAGTGTCCAGGGTGTGGTCATACCGTATTGTGGTAATATAATGTACTTTATGTAATTGTAATTAATTAGTTTGTGTTAAAGATGTTATTATTAGATAACCAAAGTGCCTTCGCCTAGACTCCGAATAAAATATTTGACTGCCTTTGTATTCTTTATTGCAAATGTGTCCATATTTTCAGCTGGTGTCGAAGTAGAAGGGGGCTCTAATGCATCGTCAGCAAGGTATTACAAATTAATATTCCTAATTAATTACCTACTTACTTAGTAGTTATTAATCACAGATAAAAGAAACTAATAGATAAAAAATTTGGGCGTGATGTCTCTGGTCATAACATTGACGAATCTGTACATATATGTGCTAAATAAAACGTCTCATTTGAAAATTTTCACTTAGACTTGGCGTCTCTGTATAGTGCCACAATGATTATGAACGTGAGTGACAGTTGTGCGGGGGCGTTACTGTGGCATATTTTCATACATTTTGTCAAAGGCGAACTGTCGAAAAGTGACATACAATATGACCGGGTGTTGTAGTTCCAATTTCGGCCACGTTAAATAGTTTTGTAGCACTGTACTTATATTTAAAATACATTGCCAATCAAAGAAATCGGTTCTTTGATGTTTAACTTGGTTTATAGCGAACCACATTTCTACTGGAGAGTAAAACTCCACGTTTCAATGTTCTGTGTTTAATCATTAGGTTTTTTTTTTTAATTTCCCAGACTCCTAATCCTAAACAACGGTACGTTAGTGATTCGTAACGTGACTGAAGAAGACTCCGACCACTATGGCTGCTTAGCGGGCAGCGCGGCGGGCTTAGCAAGGAATGAATTACTACTTGTCGTACACCAAGGTAAGTTCTTCCCTAAGTACTTGTAGAGGCATGCCAGTCCGCCACCCAGGAGGTCCCGGGTTCTAATCTCGGTCGGGTCATGATGAAAAATGAACTTTTTCTGATTGGCCCCGGGTCTTGGATGTTTATCTATATATGTATTTGTTATAAAATATAATATCGTTGAGTTAGTATCCCATAACACAAGTTTCGATTTGGTGCTAGTTCAATCTGTGTGAATTGTCGCTATATATTTATTTATATTACACGCAAAATCTGGTGGACAGATTTGCCTGAAATTTGGTACACAGGTAGTGTGGTAGTATATAACCTGGATTCACACGTAGTTTATCCCGGAAATATATAGGGACAATTCATACAGATTGAGCTAGCCCCAAAGTAAGTTCGAAACTTGTGTTATGGGATACTAACTTAACGATATTATATTTTTATAACAAATACATATATAGATAAACATCCAAGACCCGAGGCCAATCAGAAAAAGTTCGTTTTTCATCATGACCCGACCGGGGATCGAACCCGGGACCTCCTGGGTGGCGGTCTGGCGTGGTAACCATTACGCCACGGAGGTCGTCAAATCAGGAAATCAGTCCGGGAACGGGAATTCGCGGGTAAAACCGCGGGCATCGGCTAGTATACAATGTTTATTAAAATGCCTCAACATTTTTTTGAAGGAATATTACAGAAAGAATCATCACAGTAATACCTTATACATTAATATTATGTTCTGTCCTTTTCTAGAAGGAGACCTCCCTCCTCCCGAATCTACAGGAGTTGGGGGGAAGGCTGTGGTAGTATCCATTTCAGTGGCTGGTGCTTATATGATCTTGGTACTGGCTATGATGTTCTACTGTCGTAGGAGGCGGCTGCGGCGAAGACAGAGAGGTACATTTTCATATTCTTTTAAATAAATAAGAAAAATATCATTTATTTTTTTAAACGTGATATACAGGGGCCGTACCAGGACCATGTTTAATTAACAAAAAGCGATTGTGTAAAAGAGACGTCGCCTTACATCATGTATTGCGCTGTCTCCCTTACGCAGACGTTCTTGTTTTGTTTTAAGCGGTCATATGGTACGGCCCCAGATGTTTATTTAAAATGTTATGTGCAAAATTTTCACTATATTTTGGCAAAGTGAATTGAAATTAATTTAAGAAAGTAACATAATACATAAAAATGTTTGTTCTGCATTTATAATAAATTTAATCTATATAGATATACATATAATAAAACATTAGATCCCGATATCCGATCTGTACATTGAACATATTTGGCAAAAATGGAGGGGGAACAGTTAGAGAAAGGTAATAAAAGCGAAAAAATGTTTTTTTTATTATTGTGTCTGTCTGTCTGTCCGTCTGTTTGAACGCGCACATCTTCTAAATTACTGAATGCATTTTAATGCTGTTTTCACAGCAAGATAGAGCTCGGCTTGGAGCAGAATATAGGCAGTTTCATTTAAATCGGATGTCAGAAAAGGGAGTTATCCTTATTTGAACATATCACGCGGACGAAGTCGCGGGTAACAGCTAGTTTTTATAATAAACTAAATAAGTTAAGCAATGATCACTCAAGTCAGTATTGTGGTGGTAAAATCGAAATACCTTTTTCCATGCTATGCCTGAAAAATTGTATGTGAATTAGTGCTATGTATTATGTATAATAATATAATGTACGTTGTCAAATGTGATAGATAGATAAATAATATTAAGAATATTTTGAAATTTTTTGTTTGTATACAAGGTTTCTTTTTGTCATCAGCAATATTAAAGGAGATCAGAGTGCTTTATGATAATGATCTATTTACTATGGACACCCATGTCAAATCGCGCAAAAAAAAAAACCAGCTGATTCAAACATTTTGATCGCGGTATGAACATTTTGAATGAAACAGCAGATTTTTTTGCGATTTGACATTGGTCCCCTTAGTAAAAGTTGGTCATATTCATGGGCTCTTTGACCTCCTTTAATATTGTTGGTGACTAAAAAATCACCTTGTATTTGAATTTATAATAAAGGTGAGAAAATGGAGTTGGAGATGGCGGAAGGTAGAGAGAAGTTGGTGGAAGAGGGAGAGGAAGATAAGCCGAAGACCAATGGGGCGCCCGTGCAGAACGGGAGATTGCTGCCGCACGACAGAGACAGCGGTATGTGCAATATTTTTTATACAATTTACACAGCGGTTGCAATTTACATGGGTTACTCTGCATAGCAATTGCGATTTTAATTTCAATTCTGTATAATTTCAAATGCAAAATTAACAGCAAATCCTTATTCGTACAGTGCAAAAATGAGATAAGTAACCATTTTTGCACTTACCTACAGTGCAAAAATGGTTACTTATCTCATTTTTGCACTGTACCATTGATATTTTATACTTTACTAACTATTTGGTTAGCATACAATCAGATTTCATTTAGTTAAGTATTTAGTTAGCGCTAGTCTAGCTGTAAAGACTACCTAAAAGTAACAATCTAATAGCGATCGAGCGGAATTATCTTCATTTTTTTATACAACACAGGGGGCAAACAAGCATACGGACCTGATGGTAAGCCGTGTCACCGTAGTCTATAGATGTTTGCAATACCAATATAGGGGTATCACTCACGCGTTGCCAACCCCCCCCCCCACCCCCCCCAGTGGAGCTTTGGAGACCTTACTCACCGTAGGAACACAACATGGCCGAGACCAATGCTATTTGGCTGCGATCTTCTGTAAGGTGGAGGTCCTTCCCCAGACGGGCTGCTCCGGATTATCCGCTGTGCCCTACCTCTCTTAAAAGTATCTTCAAGAGTAAGGGGGCTGATTCCAATAAGCTAGGCTTAATCTACTTGTGTAAAATTATTGTAAATCCTACTAATATTATAAAGGCGAAAGTTGTGTGTATGTATTGGCCCAGCCATTTGAGCGTGAAGTATCACGCTCAAATGGCTGGGCCAATATTTATGATATTTGGTATATAGGTAGCTGTTACCTTGGATTAACACATAAGGTACTTTTAATCCCAAAATGTACACGATTCCTGTAGGATTTGGTCAAAAGTCTAATATAGATGGCGCTACTGTGCGTAAATAAATACACCCAAACGAAGTTGTGCGGGTTTCAAGTAAATATATGTATTCTTATATACTTAGTAGATAACCAGACTCGGTTCTCACAAAGATTTCCAGTGAAATTCGACGGTTGTGTTTGAATTTAGCTCGTCTGTTCCTTATTACATTATGTCGTGTGTTTTATCGCAATGATTTGTTATTGATTCTTGTTTATTTCATATCGATTGAATATATCAGACGACCTCCGTGGCGTAATGGTTACCACGCCAGACCCAGGAGGTCCCGGGTTCGATCCCCGGTCGGGTCATGATGAAAAACGAACTTTTTCTGATTGGCCTCGGGTCTTGGATGTTCTATATATATATATGTATTTGTTATAAAATATAATATCGTTGAGTTAGTATCCCATAACACAAGTTTCGAACTTACTTTGGGGCTAGCTCAATCTGTATGAATTGTCCCTATATATTTATTTTATTTATATTTTATATGTATGTTTGCGTATTTGCAACATACATATGGCGACAGTTTTCGCAGTTTTTTTTTTATGTCATACAAGCAATCGGGCCAGTAGACAAACAAGCAAGCGGGCCACCTGATGGAAAGCGGTCACCGCCGCCTATGGACATCAGTAACACCAGGGGCGCTACCAATGTGTTGTCCACCAAGGGGGTTGGATGAAAGGAAGGATGGGAAGGGAAAGAAGACGGGGGAAAGAGGGGATAGGGAAGGAGTTGGGCTTCCGGATCTCTCACTCACCGAACGAAACGCATTACTGCTTCACGTCGATATTCTGTGAGAGGGTGGTACTTCCCCGGTCGAGCCAGCCCATTTTGTAATAATTGCTCTACCACTCCAAAAAGATTATCGATTTAGTTAATTTTTAAAAGTTCTAATTAAGATAAAATTTTGTAAAAACAGGTGCAGACAATTCCGAAGTGTCGGGCATATCGCGTGTATCCAAGAAGTCCGGCCAGTATGACCATCTGACTGTCTCCCGTGCACTGCTTCAGGAACAGATCACACTGGGTGAGTTTTATCATCATCTCGGCAACAAGAAGTCCACTGCTGGACATAGCTGGCCTACCCCAAACGCTTCCGGTATGAGTTTATCAAGCGGCCCGCATCCAGCGGCTTCCTGTGACTTTCTTGTCGTCTAGCCACCTTGCGAGCAGTGGTCTATGGTGCACATTATCGGGACAAGCCCACCACACATTCCCACCGATGTGTCTCCTGTGTAGCCAGGATCAACAACGGCGACCTCAGATAGACAATAAGCAATGAAGCTTATTGACGTCCCGGGGAAGAAAACTACAGCTGTCTTGGAACTCACAACGAATTTAATCAGAAAGAAGATAGTCGGAGTAGGAAGTATTGAAAGGACTTCCCTCCTTAACAACTACGTGAGAAACAGCACTTTGAAGCAAAAGGCATTATACCCAAGAGAGATGGCAAATCAAGTGAGGCTCGATTGCCGAGCACCACGGTCTATTGTTACATTACTATTGGGACCTAATGCGTGCACATTAACTGTTTTTTTTTTACATTATAATAAGATTTTCTTACTAAAGTCGTTTCGCGGAGCACGAAAAAACCCGTACAATGATTCGCTATCACCCATCCCTGTCCCCCTCGCACAAGTGCATCTATGCGAGCAGAACGGAAATATAATCACGCGGGAGTAACAGAGACAGACAATCGCAGGTCAACGCACAAATTTCTTCGTGCTCCATGTGAAAAAAGGCTGAATAATGTTCGATCGTTTGTTCTGATTTGATATCTTAATAATTTTGATGTCATATAGGTCGTGGTGAGTTCGGTGAGGTGCTTCTCGCCAAGATCGATATGTGCCAAGTCAAATCGAAGAACAAGGAGGAGTCGGAGACACCGAAATTGAAGCATGTGCTCGTTAAAGTGCTTACCACTAAAGATGAGGTAACTAAAACACATTTTTAAAACAGCTCAGTTGTTAAGAGCACTCGGCCGGGTATCGAGAGGACGTGGGTTCCAATCCCAAATGAAGTGAAGTGTTTCTTTCAATAATATATTCAAAATAAGAATGGTTAGTTAAACTTTAACAACAATAAAAAAAGAATTAACACAAGCTTCGAACTTACTTTGGGGCTAGCTCAGTCTTGTGTGATTTGTCCCTATATATTTATTTATTTTATTACATTTTCTTATGATGCTATCTCAAGAAGTTGAGCGAAATGTACTGTAGTTAGGCGATTTTTTTATATCACAAAGGTGGCAAACAAGCATACGGCCCGCCTGATGTGATATCAGAGAGACATAATTTGTATAGATTGTGTTTAAATTGAATGAAATGTGATGATATTTGTTGAAGGACTTTAAAAATTAAGCTGTCTGAGACCTTATTTTTCTTTTGGGAATGTGATAAAAATATATTTTTAACCCTACAGATACAATTGGCGGATTTCCGTCGCCAGCTAGACATGTTTGGGCGTGTCCGGCACGAGAACATCGTGCGTCTGATTGGTCTGTGCAACGAGGCTGAGCCGCATCAGATGCTGTTGGAGCATACGGAATGGGTGAGTTTACAGTTCAAAAATGTAGTGTCTAATGTTAATTATTAACAGCACTACTGTTTTTTTTTAAATTATTACTCTGAATAAGGGTTAAAATGTTTATTTTTTTGAGAAGATAAAATAAAAAATAAATAAAATCATTTATTTGCGAGATTAAAACAACCCTTGGGCATGCAAATACAGGTACAATACTTTCACACTTCTAATAAATTCATTATGTAGATTTATTATTATCATTATTATTTCATTAGGCAGATTTTATGTCATAGAATCATATAAACAAATATACATTAGTCACAGTATAGTAATATTGATAAATAAAGATGATGATGATGTTGATGGATTCAGTCAAATAATTTGGCAAAATATTCTTTAGTATTGTAAAATGGTCTGTTTTGAAAGTATTTCTTAACTTTGTTTATGAAGGATCTCATATTGTCCGATTCCCTGATATCAGGTCTTAGAGCATTAAAAATCGCTCGATGGCATCGCTCTGTGCCGTACTTTATAAGTAACACACAAGTTAAACAACGTCGATCCTAACCAGTATTTGGATGGGTTTCGTTATCTCGAGTTTCTCCGTGCAGTTTCTTTAAGACGTCGGTCCCAGCTATTGTCGATGTATGTCGGTGGCCCTCAGGCGGCTTGAAAACACCTCTGCCAATCTGCGTTAAAGCAGCGTGGCAGAGTACGCTCTAATCACCTTCGCATGAAGGTAGTATCCCTGCAGTAATTATGGGTTGATATGATTGTGAATTTTATAGGGTGACCTAAAAAACTTCCTGATCGCAACCCGTACACCTGAAGAGACGGCGTCCTACCTGGCAAGAGTGGGGCCAGCCCACCCGGCCCCCACCAGCAGTAGGGTTGCGCAACCATTGTCTGCGCAGCATCGAGTGGTGCTGGCCACGCATCTGGCTGCTGCTGCAGGGAGATTGTCTGCGAAGAGAATTACACATAGGTATTGATGAATAATAAATATTTTGTTATCTGGACGCCATAAAAACTGACTTGAGCTGACGTTTAACGAAGTTCGAAACTGACACTTAGGCCGTTTGTCTACCGCCACCGTCACCGGGATGTCACCGAGAACGAGATTATTTCTGGCCGAGAATGAAGTTGACGTAACGATCGTTTGTCCACCGCGACGATCTCGCCGTCACGTCAACTTCATCTCGGCTTCACGTCAGCTTCATCTCGGCTTCACGTCAACTTCATCTCGGCTTCACGTAAACTTCATCTCGGCTTCACGTCAACTTCATCTCGGCTTCACGTAAACTTCATTTCGGCTTCACGTCAACTTCATCTCGGCTTCACGTAAACTTCATCTCGGCTTCACGTAAACTTCATCTCGGCTTCACGTAAACTTCATTTCGGCTTCACGTCAACTTCACCGGCATCGTGCAAATCGCTATGACCTTTGTTTCAAACTGGCTTTAAACCGTAAAACCTTAAATGATATTGTCGTGAACAGGGACATAGCAGCCCGCAACTGCGTGATCACGTCGCAGCTCCAGCTCAAGCTGTCGTTCCCGGCGCTGAGCCGAGGGCCCGACTCGCACGAGTACTACAAACACCATGATCAGGTACATATAATATCATTCTATCCTTTTCAAATCTGAGAGGAAATATTTTTTCTACTATAGAGGGCGCTGTGTGGGATGGGCTAACAGCCAACAGATGGCGCCACAAGTCGCGCTATGGTTTGTTTTGTTGTCAAACGAGATCTGAGTCATAAAATTAAACGCGAGCGAAGCCGCGGGGAAAAGCTAGTATATTATAAATGAGAAAGTGAGTTTGTTTGTTTGTTATTACTTCACGGCTTGACTAAGCAGCCGATCATTATGAAAATTTGCATACATATTGTTAGGGGTACAGAGCCCAGCATAGGCTACTTTTTATCCCGCGAAAGTATGTCGTTCCAATGGAAAAATATTTTTTCTACTATATAGAGGACGCTGTGTCGGCCAACAGATGGC
The DNA here is from genome assembly GCA_905163395.2 of Endotricha flammealis. Classification (NCBI taxonomy): domain Eukaryota; kingdom Metazoa; phylum Arthropoda; class Insecta; order Lepidoptera; family Pyralidae; genus Endotricha; species Endotricha flammealis. The sequence goes on along the minus strand of LR990880.1, from coordinate 2,601,094 downwards.
GCCACAAGTCGCGCTATGGGTTTTGTTGTCAAACGAGGTCTATGTCATAAAATTAACGCGAGCGAAGCCGCGGGGAAAAGCTGGTTACAAATAAATTAAATTCGGCATACATGTTTTTATATTCATAGTTCTAAATGTCTATGCATGGGACAGACTATTTTGGAGTGGTAGAGCAATTATTACGAAATGGGCTAGCTCGACCGGGGAAGTAGCACCCTCTCACAGAATATCGACGTGAAGCAGCAATGCGTCTCGTTCGGTGAGTGAGAGATCCGGAAGCCCAACTCCTTCCCTATCCCCTCTTTCCCCCTCCTTTCCCTTCCCTTCCTCCTTCCTTTCCTCCAACCCCCTTGGTGGACAACGCATTGGTAGCGCCGCTGGTGTTACTGATGTCCATAGGCGGCGGTGACTGCTTTCCATCAGGTGGCCCGCTTGCTTGTTTGTCTACTATATGACATAAAAATAAAATAAAGACAACTTGGCCAGCTATTAGGATTTTGAACTTCTTGTAGCTGAGATGATGATGATCTGTTATCTGGTGCCCATAACACATGGTTAAGCCTCGCTTACTCTGGGACCAGGTCGTGTGAATTTACTTATTGTCTACAGGTGATCCCACTCCGTTGGCTTCCGTCGGAGGCTGTGCTTGAAGGAGACTATTCTACCAAATCTGATGTTTATATGTTCGCTGCCACTTTGTGGGAGGTAAATATATATTTTTTTTAAGAGAGGTTGGATAATCCGCTCAAATCCGAGCCCGTCTGGGTAAGGACCTCCACCTTACAGAAGATCGTAGCCAAATAGCATTGGTCTCGGCCATGTTGTGTTCCTACGGTGAGTAAGGTCTCCTAGGCTACGGTGATGCTTACCAACAGGCGGGCCGTATGCTTGTTTGCCACCTTTGTGGTATAAAAAAAAAACAATTCTACAAGGTCAAAATGTTACATTTGTAACTTACGAATAAAACACAATTCAAATGTCATTGCCTTTGTGAACTCAGTCAAGTCTATTAAATAATTTTTTTACACTTACTCAAATATTTATTCACAACATTAAATTGCAAGTATGGCAGGATTCAATTATGTGTGTCAATCATTCATTGTACATAGAATGTTTCAAATCATTAAATTATTAAGCACACAAATGTATAGCAACTTGTTTACAACATTACAGCTAATTGCAAACGTGCATTTTAATATTCTTTATTTAGTCTCAAGCTGTCTCACTTTATCTTATTTAGTGTGACAGAGACAGCTGTTTAACACACTTCATTAATTTTAAAATTGCAGATCTACACCAAAGCAGAATTGCCATTTGGAAAACTGAACGATAATTCTGTGATGGAGAGACTGAAGAGTGGTTCTTTAGATTGGGTGCTTCCTGAGTCTGTGCCAGAATCTCTTGGGGCTTTGCTGGTAAATATAAAAATACTTATCTATATATCTATATACTATACATTAGTATCTATCCGATAGTGAAACATTGTAGGATAAATAAAAAAAGTAAAATATCTTAAATATCTTTATTTGTGTTACTTTTTTCTTACAGCTAGTTGTGCAAGACCTCCTTTTATACTACATTTACACTGTCGCCTCGTACCTCGTCTCGTGGCGCGGCTCCAGGTTCGCGCGAGCCGGCCACGAGACGAGCTTATGTTTACACTCTCGCGGCGTGCTTATTTGTTATTGACCTTTCAACAATGGCGGATGTCGATATATTAATAACAGCATCGACTCTAAAGTTTTATCACTTATTTTAGACCATGAATCGTTAACGTTTTGATTATTTTTATGATATTTGTGCTACTGATTCCATATTCATCATCTCCCCTTGAAACAGCTCAATGAACCGTAATGTTTCTTCTTTTGACCAATCCATTACAATTAACAATGCAATACAAACAATCGGCACGGTCAAACGTATATAATTTAATGAAACGCCAACGCGAGTGTGAACACCGCGCTCGCATCCCCCGCGAACCCCTTTGACTCGTGCCCAAAAAACCGCTCCCGACGCGAGACGAGACGAGCCACGAGTGCACGTTTACATTCGCGTCACGGGGCTCGTCTCGCGGCTCGTCTCGTGGCTCGTCTCGTGGCTCGCGCGAGAGTGTAAATGAAACATTAGGCATTTTAATGTCTGTTTAAAGTCTTCCGCACACCTGGCCGGGATGGCATGGGATTTAAATTTTTTACCAAGCAAATACCATAGCAATTTTATATCTTCATCTCTAGCTGACCCGGCGAACTTTGTTCCGCCTTAGAGGCACTACCCTACCCTGCCCTACTCTACCCTAACCTACCTTACCCTACCCTACCCTACCCTACCTTACCCTATCCTACCCTACCCTACCCTACTTACCCTTTAAACCTTTCCTGGACTTCCACGAATATTTCAATACTAAAATTAGCCACATCGGTTTAGCCGTTCTCGAGTTTTAAGAACGAGATCGCGGCGGCTACTAACTTAACTAAACTTACAACTAAATGAGAATATTTTCACAGAAACGCTGCTGGAACAAGTCGCCGTCGGATAGGCCGCAATTCACTGAAATATGCGAAGAAATGGTCACCATTTTGAAACAAGTCACCGCCGACAACACATCTCAAAAGTCGCAGGACAAGGACGAAGATTAGACTGAGTATATTTCACAATAGGTTATGTTACTTGTAATGAAAGTTGGGTAGATTAATTATGGCGGCTTTAGACTCTGCCGCTCTCTGCCTCGGCCTGTCATGGAAAAGCCGCCATCATTACAAAATTATACTGGCGCCCATATATAATACTTGTATATTAATATATGGCGCGATTGTAATTTGTTTTCATTGTAAATAGTTTGGATTAGTTTAGTATATTTTATTGTAAGTTGAGCTACATGTGGCCGTCAATCACACTGTTTCTATCCTTTTCTGTCACTCAGTACCGTCTTTTATTAGAGCGAGAAAGATAACGTGTCGCTGTCGCCTAACCGTCGCTTTCTCGCTTTAGTAAATGACGGTTCTTTCGCTTTCTATCTTGCTTTATTAAATGGTTCTTAATGACAGAAAGGGATAGAAGAATGCGACCAGATGAAACTCAACCCTTAAGCGCGAAATACACAAAGAACGGCTTTATTCATTATTATTGATGGCTAATTAGACTAATGTTTATGCATATTTCTCTATCGTCTTCTGTGTGATTCGCGCATTAGTATCTCTATGATCTCAAAGAGTTTTATCAGAAATAGTAATCTCAACTGTAAGTCAAACAAAATAAGGGCCACTTTTAAGTATCTTAAAAACTATTTTTTCGTTGGATCCTTTTTAATCAATTTTACACTACAAACATTTTAAACACTTAAGCCGGGTCCCGAGCGAAAGTTTTTGAAAACATTCAACAAAAACACATACACAAAACTTTGTTTTTGAAACATGTTTCTCTACACACGCTGTCCATGGCGGCTCGCGATCGCGAAGCTTGTGTATTGTGTAGCGAGGCGAGAGAGTTGTCAAAATCACGACAAAAATGGCGGATGATATGACAGTACCCTGCCCCTCGACACGCGACTATTTTGTGTACGTGTTTTCCATCGGGCATGGAAAACAAAAACATTGTTGATGTACACAAAAATGTGTATTGAAACAAAGCTTTGTGTAGACGATTTTGTTGAATGTTGACATGTTTTGATTGTGTAGGGCAAAACACGCGCTGGGGAACTATTTAAAAAAAAACATAAATTAGTTATTGTAAACGTTAAATATAAGTTGTGTTTGTTTATAGCAAGTACGAAATTACCGGCCCTTATTTTGATTTTAGTACTACTGTTGTCTCCTGTAAATCCAGGCAAAAAGAGCCACAGATTGGCGCTTACTTTGAAATCACAAACTAATTTAATCAAACGTAACTCTTTTTGTTGTAACATTGATAAAACTCATCCCATTCGGCCACCGATCGTAGTTTTTTTATTATCTAGTATTCGTTTTTAGTGTATTAATATATGTCTGTGGTATTCTTAAAAATTTGAAAGCCTGTGTCCACCAGTGGACTTCTAAGATGAACTATTTTTAATAATATTAGTTCTTTCGGGTCGGTAGCAAAAATGATCGCAAAAAGTCGATGTTGCCATCCGACAGTTAAAATCTAGAGGGCCACTACGAAATGTAAATCCGATGCTTCGGCCGAAATATCGGAATGTTATTAACGAACTACTAAAATAAACATAAAGTAAAAAGTATTTCATGGATAGAATTCAAGGAATTACTAGCGACCCGAAGTGAGTCTTGGCCTCCGACACTAAGAGACGCGACCCTTCGCCAGTCTTGGATTAAAAGTTCGCACAGGTCACGCTCCACCTCGCCTCTCCTGCGGTACTTAGACCGAATCAAGGAATTACTAACAATGATAAAATTCTTTCGATACTTCGGCCGAATTATCGGGACTTACATTTCGTAGTAGTCCTAGTCTCAATCTGATCTATCTCGCTCAGTTTATATATTGTATGAGTAAGATAGCTGTTGAGATCGTCACTAGATTTTATATGTTTTATTACATGAATAGACCCGACGATATACTTTACCGAGTTTATTATGTTTCGCCACATTGTAATTATATAAACGTTTAAAAAATGCATGCATCCATATAATAGTTCTCTAATTTGTGGTTTCAATAATTCAAATTCAAAACTTTTATTCAGAGAATAGGTTTTCACAAACACGTTCTCTTGTCAGAGTATACAGTAATAAATGATTTGTATAAATTAATCTACTCTATAAACTACTACCATTTCGGAAACAAAAGCGAAATGACCACTGGTAAAAGAAATGGCTAAAGAAAACCAGTTACGGCCTTTTTTGACATTGAAAAATATATCCTAGGTATTTTTTTATATATAATTTAAGTGCCTACAACATTACGGTAGGTTTTTTAAATATATATAATTTAAAGTACCTACCTACAACATTAAGTATATACGCGGAATGCCAATAAATTATTAATAATTTAAAAATACCACAGACATTTCTAGTTATAAATTAAAATAAGCATCGACGAAAGCTAAAATAAAACTGCCATTGTGTAAATATTTAGTTAAGACTGATATTATAGTCATAGTTATAAGGATTTGTTTGAGATATCGTCCAAAATTCAATGTAATTTTCGCGTCCTGATCGAATCGAAATTTTTTATAGAATGTAAATTAATATTTTAGGTAATTTAAATAGATAATAAACAGGATAATTTGAAACAGACAGACGGACGGACAACAAAGTGATCGTATAATGGTTCCGTTTTTACCTTTTAAGGTACGGAACGGTAAAATGGAAATTTAGACAATCCTAGAACAGCAAATGATCGCATTATTATCCGGTAGCCGTAAAATTTTCCTAGGACAGCGGTTGCCGTCATATAGCGGCCGTAATACAGCGGTGAATGACGTCATTAAAATTAAATCAATCATTAATTCCTCTATGACGGTACTTGCTAGCTTAGGAAACCAAAGCGTTTAACAATCGGCTTTTCCGTCAGTAAAAACAACGCACAGCGTAAACCGCTGATCGTAGTGACCTTGAAACATGGAAGAGATGTTCTTTGTATGACGTAGCGTTCCGATAAGAAAGGATTATTCGAAATTTCTACGTGAAAGCGGGATATATACACGCAAAATATGGTTGAAAAAAGTTTTCTTAATTTTGTATATCAAAAAAACTTAATTATAAATACTAATTGTACATTTAGTTATACCAGACAATGCATTTATAGATTAGGAATAGGTATTAATTACTAACAATTAATTTAGTTAGTGTTTATGTTTAGTCTAGAACTAGGTATTTGCCTATTAGGCTGAGGCGCCGTCCAGACGTGCGGGCTTGTAATTACACTAGATCGTAGCCGCGTTTCATAGTCATCCAGTTGAAACGCTCCGTTCGTGAAACGCGCGTCGGCCAGCACTGACGAAGCGCGCATACTAAAACGTTTCACAGTCCGCAGGTCAAGCGCGCGTTCAATTTAGCGGATGTGTTCTTAGTATGACGTAGGCATCCAATAAGAAAGGATTTTTCGAAATTCTCACGTAAAAGCTGGCTATACGCAAACGTAGTTGCGCGATTTGGCAAGTATAAAAATATAATTTTAAATTACGTGTAATTATTTTATATTTATTATTAATATGATAGTACATGTAGCTTTTTTAAAATAGTAATGCTAGTTTAAAACTGGCCTAGACTGAGTCATGGTTGAGCTAATAATGAGCTACTGACTACACGCAATTTAGATTGCGTCGTGAGCAAATTGGTAGCGATTTTCTCAAGTAAGTACGCGGCGTAGCGTTCAGAATCAGCTCGCTATACGCCTAAACAGAACGCAGATTTGGATATAATTTTTATATTAACTTAGTGCCAGAAATAGCAGTGTTAGTTATTAAGTTAGAAACGTCAATTTATCATAGAAAATTAGTAGGAGTTATAGAATTCTAGGATAATTTATAAAACGCTGTTCTTATTGGTCAATCGCTTGGGCGCAACCTGTAACATGAGACTACAATGTTATTTAAAAGTTCTGGTTCTTTTTAGGAGGTACAAGCAAAATTACGATTGATTTTTTTTTAGTATTATTTTCTTCTATCTGTAACTGATTTATTTCGATTAGTATAATTAATTTATATCAAAATTACATTATTCGTTGCCAACAAGAATTCGACGATTTAGAATTACCTGCTTTTCCAAGGCACTATTTGAAATTAAATGAGATTTGATTAATTGTAAATAAATTTAGTTTTAATTTTAATATTGATAATTAGAAATTATGCTGTTTTATGTCTTGAGCGTAATCTATTAACGGATAGATTACGCGCGCGTAATTTACAAAATATCGTTGACCGAGTGAAACGAAACATTTTTGCTATTTTGCTAAATCAATCAGGCGTGCGTAATATAATGTGTCTTAAATTACGCTCGCGAAACTACGCGTCTTAGATTACGCTCAATGGAAAAGCTCTTTATAAATTAAATTTTGTGAACATTTCATACTTATTTTTTTTAATTTAAAATGTTTGGTACGAAAATATTTTTCGTAAAATGGATCCCGTAAGCCATCTTCCGAAATTGTAAATTATATTAACAGTAAGTTAATTATAAGATTTGTAATTTTATATTTAATTAATTTATCTGATACGTAGTTAACGCCTGTAAAACCGTGGTAAGCAATGTGAAGAGCTGCTAGGACCGTGATTAAAATGTGGGTCATCTGTGAACGATAGTATGATTGCTCGAGCTCTATATAAGCTAAAGTAGTTTACTTCAAAGATATTTTATGTCGTACATAAAGGGTACTTACGCAGAGCAGCAGGTTTCCGGCGCCGACAAATCCTTGCGGTTCGGTACCGATCGGCGCCAGGTTAACATGCATAAAATTTGTGGGCACAGATAACCTGTGTCAAAATTGCATTAAGGTATACATAGTAAATAATGAAACTTGCTTCTCTATGTAAGCACGGTAATGTTTTAAATCCAGTCTTAGTTATTTAGTTATTCGTATACATTATGTGATATCGACAGACTTTTTTTTTATATTTTTTAAAATTACTCTATAGACATGTATTGGAATATGCGATTTTTTAATTAAATAATAATTAATGAAAACGTTGTCTCATTTTTATTACAAACGAATAATGATAGAGGTAACCGTGACCGCAATATATATGGTTAAAGTTTTCTAGATATCACACAGAGATTTACTGGAATATTTAATTAATAATAATCATATTGTAGTAACAAAGTTTCATAACAAAAGCTTACATAACCTACTTTTTATTAGTTCTCTATCTTAGCAACCCTGCAGAGAACTAAAAACCCTTTTTTTGCTCATGGTCCCTGTGATAGTCCCTGGAAGGTACCACGGGAGTTATTTTACCCGTAGTCCCTGAATTTAGTATAAGCCAACTAATATAAAAAGGTATAATAACTTAACTGTATAATAAATAATGAAAGCAATCGTGCAGCTCGAGTCCCTTTGACTTTAGGTACGGGCAAAATAAGTACTTACCTCTAGTCTCTTTTTCAAGAAAAATAGAACGTTCTGAGAGTCGCCTTAGGGGCAGGGAAGAGTTGAAGTATAAGCTTAGGGGCACTATGAGCCGCCAAGAAAACATAAAAAAACAATTTTTTGAGGCAATTATTTTAAAACCCTTTTTTATAGTCTCATCTCATGGGACCTTTCCCCTCCACCAACCCCGTGCGTGTGTCCTTTGCACCAACCCCGTGCGGGTTATCGTTTTCGAGATATACGCAATTATGAAAAAACTGGATTCCAAAAACTGCAAATTTCTCGAAAACTGTATCTAACGGTAACTAAATATTTTTAACTTGACTTTTTGATCACATTACAAGACCCCACTTTTCGACGATGTTATATACTGTGGTCACACCACTGCCGCTCTGGCAACACTGGACCGGCGGCGAGCGTGTAGAAAAAACTATTAAATATAATGGCGTTTAATGTGTAGTGTGTAATTGTGAAGTTGTATTGAGCTCAGTCATTACAATATTATAAGCAAGAAGAAGTGTTTTATTATATATGATTAGAACATTAAAGACGATTCAGCAATAAATAAAGTGATTCAAGAGGGATGTTTATATGTACTCTTACCTCCATAAATATGTAATCACTTTAGTACCTTGACACTATAACATTGTTGACATGTTCACTCAAATGTCTTAAGTAACTGAAATGATATACGAAAGTGACAAGGTTCTAAAGTGACTACACATTTTTGGAGGTGACTGTAGAATACATACAAGGATTTTCCGAAATTCTCGTGGGAATAGCAGGATACACGCAAACAGAGAATGAAACAAGTAGAAGTCTTGAATAATACTTTAATTAACGTACATACACTCGTTACAAATAATAAATTTCATATTACATAATTACTATACAAAACTTATAATAATATAACGTCATTCCTGCAATCCCAATGGACCATTGGGTAGGTAGAGAGTGCTACTCGGACCAAATTAACTATTAATTGATTACAAAATGATACAAAACTTAAGATTATTTAAATAGTAATAGTTTCGAAACGAGGGTTAAAACAGTGTAGACAAGAGGTTTCATACCAACGAAAGTTTTCACGTTTACGCCACTAGTTGGCGCCACTTTGGCAAGAGGTCGCATTGCAATAATCCGCGCTGTCAAAAGAGTCAACGTCAAAAAAATCAGACACGAATTTATAGGCGCTATGACACCTTTGATTGGTTTCTAGACCTGACGTCTCAGTGCTGCCGCCTAGTGGATGATACCCAGATGACATTCAGAAAACTCTCATTACGCCGCCTTCAAAAGCCTTTGGTAGCAGCGGCTCTTATTCTAGTTACAAAAATAATTTAAATCTCGTGTTAATCCCAATCGCTATCCCGCTCAATTCCTATTTTGTATGAGTGAGACAATTATTGAGATTAAAGCGCAGGCCACACCGCCAGCGGGCGGTCGAAGCGAGAAAAGCGGGCGAACATCGTTTTACCCATAGATTTAGTATATACTAGCGTACCTATAGATCGGCTTTGTTTGATTGAGGCGAGACCAAAAACAAAATACACTAGTGTGCGTGGAATGTACAAGCAAGATATATAATTTTGTGGATTTTCCTTTTAGTTTGAGTTACATCAGTTACATATTTAATCACGTCGAATTAACACCAAAACTACACTTAAAAACCATAAATTTTGTAAAAATAAGTGTGATTTGTTTTAACATGACTGACGTTAGGGCGATACAAGCCCATAGCGTGTATAGGAAAAATGGTCTCGTCTATCTATCTCGCTCTAACAAACGCGTATGCTATGATCTATCTCTTTTGCATTGCCAATCTTCTTACGCTAGTAAGTTATAATAAATCTATGGTTTTACCTCTTTACGACGTTTCTCCACTTTGCGATCTACCGACTAACCTACTCGCGGTGTGTACCTATTTGCCCGAAGTATGTAAGTGTAACCATGTTCGCCCGGCTAGCTCGCTTCGGTGTGGCCTGCGCTTGAGACGAGATTTAAACTATTTTTGTTACGAGGATAGACTCTCTGGGTTGCGTTTGACGCAGCGTCTATATTGAAATTGGCAGTTGGTTTTGAACTGTATAGCCGGCGACGCGCAGCTCGCTGTGACCTTTCAAAACTGAGTTTAACCCTTTGGCGGGCAGTGGTAGATAGTAGCCACCATAAATTAAACCTTATGTTGCAGTGATAAGGTTCAAAAACAATGAAATGTTTTTTTTTTCCCCGCCAAATGGTTAAAACCGTTTAGCACAGTTTTAATACGATATAAACAAATTCCATTCATTCATTCACTTTTCAAATGCAGTATTCATAATATTTTATTGGCAGTTAAATAATGTGTAGAGTAATTAATTATAAATGATTTTAAAGTCTTATTGTGTTAATTAATTTCGCTTAACTAGCTCTTGGTCCTAATTTTCTTAGGCAGGAAATTCCCTGAAATAGAAATAATCCAATCAAACACACGTTTACATCAACATAAATCAAGGCAATAGTATTTTACTTACTAATATTGGAATAATAAAAGACTCAATGCCTTCCGGCCATACTGCATACTAAAATTTACTCATTTGTGCATGTGTATTTTGTCCAAGAATATTTATTTATAAGTTCAAAGGAGGATCAGACAGTTCAGCCCTTATAATCAATAAAATTGTATTTCTCATAATCAATCTGAGCATCTGAGCTTCCCCAGACGAGCGTCTGGGGAAGGACCTCCACCTTACATCGCATCGTAGCCAAATAGCATTGGTGTCGGCCATTTTGTGTTCCTACGGTGAGTAAGGGCTCCATTTGGGGGGTTGGGAGGGTTTGCAACGCGTGAGTGATACCCCTGGTATTGCAAGCGTGTATAGGCTACGGTGATGCTTACCCCTTTGTAGCATAAAAAAAGTTGCGTCTCAACTCGCGCGGTGTGATATGCGATAACTTTTTTCCCCGCAGCGATACGAGACTTGCTGCCATAATAAAAGTTGTAGATTATGAAAAAACCTTTCTAACGACATATCGTTTATCGGTATTGGTTTCATACATTTCTGCGGATCCTCCTTTCAATATATTTTTTTTATAAATAATAATAATTGTATGCCCATTTATAACCCACAATACAATACAAAACACTTTATGCCATTAAAAATAAATAAATATACAAAGTGTGAAAAAAAACAGTACAAAAATAACAAAATGCGATCTTATCGCAAAAGCAGAAATGGAGAAATGGAGACATATTTATAAATTTTTACCTGTTCCTGGTATTCTTTGCGCGAGAGCCAGAAATTGTCTCTGTTCTTGCAGACCTCGGCCAGCACGGCGCCGCCAATGAATACCATGTCCTTGCGCCGGGGCGGGTCTTCGATGCGGATTTTGAATTTCTACAATCACAATAACATTATACACAATACTAGGAATTTAGATGAATTGAGCGAAAGAAGAACAGAGTAAGTGAGAATGAGTGCTGATAGGAAATGGAAAAAAATTAAGACGGCCATTCCATATAATTAGAACAGGGCAAGATATGACTCAGTAAACGGTGAGCAACGGAAATCTGAACCACTTTAGATTAATTTAATATTCTCGAAGTTTTGGAAGTACGGATACAAAAATGGATACAACACTTAGTATACCTAATACCTATTCGAAGTAAGGAAATATGACTTGGATAACAATGGTGCCGCTTTCTTTCTAACATACCAAATTAGAAAGAGAGAAATTATCAAAAATACAAAAAGAGATTTTACCCTCTATCGCATACTAACTTACCGTTAACGTACTAATACTAAATTAACGTTAGAAAGAGAGGGTAAATATGTATTTTGAAGGTCACATTTTTTATTTCAAGTAGGTATAGTGTCATATACAGTTTTGAATATAATTTAATTTTCTGAAGACACATCAAAATCATTCGTAATTAAAGTTTAATAATCAATTTTCAATATTGAAATCTAGTTTTCAGTTAAATGTTTATATTACTATTAGCGTAACCAGTTATAATGTCACAGATGGCGTGCACCAACTCACCGCCAGCTTGTCGCAGTCGTTCCTGAGCACGCGCTCCAGGTAGAGCTGCTTGATCTCCCTCTCGAGCCTGGAGGGCAGCCCCGGGTACATGGTGCTGCCGCCCGACAGCACGATGTGCTTGTACAGCTCGTTGCGCATGTCGATGTCCGCCGCCTGTGAAAAGAACAAGTCATAACCCGAGGTAGAATGGCCACTCTCCGCCCCGCACCGAATCGCGTTTACCTTACCCCAGGCGGGTATCGAGGCGGGTGCAGTCGCAAAGGTATGCGCACTGTCTGTACGTGCGCGCGTGTACAGACGACATTGGCTTATGTAGTAGAAATAGGTAATTATTACACGCGCTTTGTATGGAGTGTCCGGGCTGTGCCAATGATTAGGCACTTTTGTGTCAGTATTGGTGTCAAAAATCTGAGTTCTCTTAATCTAATTAAATTTGCATTTTTATTTATTTTTGAATTTACTAACATCTTTTACTTTTTTAAGTTGTATGTAACCATTGAACCTTTGATGTCAAAATAATAAATGAATTAATTAATAGTTCAATCTTCTAGTCTACGCCTATACCTGTATAGTGTTGAAGACCAGTTCAGCGATGCCCTGACCCTCGACGTTGATAAGATGAGGCTGGAACAATGCTTCAGGGGCTTCGAATCTTTCGCCGCCCACTTTGATCACACGTCCGTCGGGAAGCTGCAATATTATAATGATAACACAATAAATCCAGACAGCGCCACCTGGTGGCAAAAATAAGCTAGGTTTAACCTGCTTGTGTTATGAGTAACAGACAACGGATATATTTTAGTAAATATAACGGATATATTTCAAGGGAGGTAGGGCACAGCGGATTATCCGCTCAAATCGGAGCAGCCCGTCTGTGGAAGGACCTCCACCTTCACTATCTTATCGTAGCTAAATAGCATTGGTCTCAGCCATGTTGTGTTCCTACGGTGAGTAAGTTCTCCAGAGCTCCACTTGGGGGGTTGGGAGGGTTGGCGAGTGATACCCCCGGTATTGCCAGCGTCTGTAGGCTACGGTGATGCTTCAGGCGGGCCGTATGCGTGTTTGCCAATTTTGTGGTATAAAAAAACATAAAAGAACACTCACAGGACAAACATAAATTGCCATAAAATAAATGTTTACCCTCAATTAAATTTTTTTTTAACCTTTTTGTGGAGCTTCCAAGTGTTAGTGGGCAACATGTTTCCAAGTGTTAGTGATAACATTATGTAACATTCTTCAGCTTTTGCGAATTTTCAACAACTCTTTGTTATCGGATATTGCACTCTTGGTAACGTTGCTCCACAAAGAGTAACTGCGGTATGGACGCACGGTAACACTTACAACATATGGTTCCACCAGCACCGTGGTCTCCCAGGCCAACCTCTGCTCCTGTTCGATGTTGTAGCCGATGTAACAAAGCTTCTCTTTCATCATGCGAACAGTCTCGAAGTCGGCGGAATGGTTGAAAGCGTAGCCGCGGAGGAGAAGCAACTATATAATATATAAAAATGTGGTAAATCTTTACTAATATTATAAAGAGGAAAGATTTGATTGTTTGTTTGAATTGAATAGGATCCGAAAATACTGGACCGATTTCAAAAATTCTTTCACCAGCAGAAAGCTACATTATCAGGGAGTGGCATAGGCTATAGCTTTTCTCGAAATTCAATGTCGTTCCCACGGGAACGGGTCCGGAACTTCACGCGGACGAAATCGCGGGCAAAAAGCTAGTAGCTAGATAAACTTCTTTATTTACATCCATGGACACACAATACATATTTTTAGAAAACAGAGCAACAGAAAAAGGAAAAAAGTGCTAATAAAACAATATCAATATGTGTGTCATTGAGACGCAAAAAGGCGCAAACTCAGTGTGTTTAATTTTAAAGTAGCATGCCAGTCTTAGCGACCGCGACCCGAAGCACTAAAGGTATAATTGTACCACCCACATAGTGTGACCACTGGTCGGGCGAAGCTATAACGTGGTGTGGTCAATACTACACATAAATTTGACATATAAATTGACGACCTTCGTGGCGTAATGGTTACTACGCCAGACCGCCACCCAGGAGGTCCCGGGTTCGATCCCCGGTCGGGTCATGATGAAAAACGAACTTTGTCTGATTGGCCTCGGGTTTTGGATGTTTATCTATGTATGTATTTGTTATAAAATATAATATCGTTGAATTAGTATCCCATAACACAAGTTTCGAACTCACTTTGGGGCTAGCTCAATCTGTATGAATTGTCCCTATATATTTATTTATTTAAATTACTAGCAGACCGCCTTTGCTTCATAGGGGTTTTACTAAGGAACCCTAATTTAAAAAAATTATAAGTAAAAAAATATATTTAAAAACAAGCTTTTATTTAATTGCGCTAAAAAGAAAAAAATAAACTTTTCTTTTAAAATTTTAACTATTAACTTATAACGTCATTACACAATTTATATGACATAAAAGCTTGTCGCGAGATTTAATTACTAACATTTACTCGTAGTACGAAAAAATGTTAGTTCGATAATTTTGTTTTCCTAAACAGGTAAATCTCGCGACAAGCTTTTATGTCATATAAATTGTGTAATGACGTTATAAGTTAATAGTTAAAATTTTAAAAGAAAAGTTTATTTTTTTCTGACAGGTTTCGCAGTGCCATCTATTGTCGAGTACTTGTCTAATGAATTTATTTGTTATAACTAGCACCAGCAATTTGAATACCTATATAATTTCCTGATTTTACTACAGTCACCCTGCGACAAACTAAACGGGTTTATGTACCCATCAAAAATAAAATACCGACCAAGGGCAAGTAGAACTCGTGCGTGAGGGTTCCTTCCCATAATCATACTAGTCATCATCATCATCATCATATCAACCCATAATCATCCCACTGCTGGTCTCAGGTCTCCCTTCAATCGAAGGTGATTAGAGCGTACTCTGCCACGCTGCTCCAATGCGGATTGGCAGAGGTCGGTGTTTTCAAACCGCCCTAAGGCCACCGACTTGGCTTAACGACTGTCATCTATCGATAACAGCCGGGACCGACGGCTTAACGTGCCCTCCGAAGCACGAAGAAGCTCGAGATAACGAAACCCATCCAAACGCTGGCTAGGGTCGCCGTCGCTTAACTTGTGTGTTCATATTAGAGTGTGACACACAGCGACGCCATCGAGCTCCTCATACTAGTCATATACTAATATTATAAATGAGAAAGTGAGTTTGTTTGTTTGTTATTCCTTCACGGCTTGACTAATCAGTTGATCACTATGAAAATTTGTATATGTCAGGGGTACAGAGCCCAACATAGGCTACCTTTTTACCCGTGAAAGTATGTCAATCCAAAGGGAAAATATTTTTTCTACTATAAAGGGCGCTGTATAGGATGCTATCGGCCAACAGATGGCGCCACAAGTCGCGCTATGGGTTGTTTTGTTGTCAAACGAGATCTATGTCATAAAATTACCGCGAGCGAAGCCGCGAGGAAAAGCTAGTAATAGATAAAATACATTTTAATTCATAACCGGTATAAAAAGAGCCATGTACCAATGTAAAATGTACCAAGGGTAGGGTCAAATTATATTGGTTGTTTAAAGAAGAAGAAGTAACTACAAATTCACGATTTTCAGATTTATTCCTGTACTTGTACTACATCATCTTGCTTCTTGCCAAATTTCATGATTCTAGGACAACCGGAAGTACCCTATAGGTTTTTGGTCGGAACTGTTTTGTACGAAAAACGGAACACAAACGGCTGTATCGTAATTTTGTTATCATAATATTTATCATAATATTGTATTGTCATCTGATCTACAGTTTTAAGCAAAATTTCAGCTCAATCGGTCTTCGGGAAGTGGTTCAAATTTTCGTTCCAAGATTCCGCCCTTACATACATACATACATACATACAGGTCAAGTTAAATAAAAGCTTTTAAAAATATATAATATAGCCTATGTTACCCGGGGGTTATGAATCTTCCCAAACGGTGAAAGAATTTTTGAAATCGATCCAGTGTTTTTGAGATTATTCATTACAAACATACAAACACAAAAATTACAAATCTTTCCTCTTTATAATATTAGTGTAGAATACTAAGCTGTATATGTAAGCTGTCGCGCCTCATTGCGAGACCACGACTCGAATTCGGTCGCTCGTTATTTTTATTTCAAAAAATTTTTATAGTTTAGAAATAGACATTTTCGATGTAATGTCAAATTTTGTATCGTTTGTAGTGGGACGTTTTTGGCAGTAGCTACATCTGTTCTCTGTTCTGATGTATCTGTTTCGATTGGAACTATATATACCATTTCCGCTCAATTACCGAAATATTAAAACAGAAAGGTGTTATTTTTTACTTATTCAGAGACAGTTTTGTCCCAGATGGTAGTCTAACCCCACCTGACTTCTTTGAATCTGAAGTTTTAACCTTTTTGAACCTCAAGTTCTTCTCAAATTAACACAAATTTTCATCACAAAAATATTCATAACTACTTGTTCCTCTTCAATGTAATTATCTTACCTTAATAAGATATCTGGTGATGTCCCGTCCCGCGATATCCAATCTTCTCGTCAGATGAGGCAAAGCAAACTCCTCGTAAACAGGACAGATGTGAGTGACGCCATCGCCTGTAACGGAAAATAATATTGTTTTTAACTTGACAATAACAATACCTATTCCGGCTAATTTCTTTTTGGACAGGCCTGGTGGTCGAGTAGCCAATGGTCACTTTATCTCAAGGGCCGCGGGTTCGAATCGCAAGGCAAACATTTGTGTGCATGAATATGTCTGGTTGCCTTGGTCTGGATGTTTTCTATATATTACATACCTAATTGAATACTTTTTTTGTATTTACATACAAAAAATTAAAGTATATTTAGTTGTATAGTTTGGGACTAGATGGCGTTGTGCGATTCATTCAAGAATATCTATTTATTATTATTATATCAGGTTTAGTCGTTGTGAGTTCCAAGACAGCTGTAGTTTTCCCCTGGGACGTCAATAAGCTACATTGCTAATTGTCAATCTGAGTTTACCACTGTTGATCCTGGGTCTACAGGAGACACAGCGGTGGGAATGTGTGGTGGGCCCGAAGTCCTGATGCAGAGGATTACGTTAGTCACGTACCTGAGTCGACGACAACTCCAGAGATCAGTCCTTGGGCGTACAGAGTCAACACCGCCTGGATGGCGATGTACGCGCTGTCGAAACCATATTTCTCGAACATAACCTGTCGAAACGTTTTTTATAAATAAATAAATAAAAATAAATGTTATTTATTATATCCCTAGATTATGAGATGGCAAATGAAAACGATAAAATCGTCACAATCGACTCTCTGGTTTTATTAATCATGACTTCTTTCAAACAATACATTATGTCCTAACTTAAAATATAAAACTTCTTGTTCGCTCGTTCAAAAATAATAATAGTAAGAAAGTTCATATAAAATATTCCTACAGATTTGGCCCTAGGATATACTCATATCAAATATATCAAAACTACTCCATAACTTTCTAGTGAATCACATTTGACTCACTGGATAGTAAACTGGGTTTTACCTCAATCATCTTCTCCCTATTCTTGGTGGGGTTCATCGGAGGTTCTGTGAGCAATATCTTGGTCTCTTTGGGGTCCACATTCATCTTGCTGGGACCAAAGGTGTAGTCCCAAACGTGGCACATATCCTCCCAATTTCTAACAACCTGCAATTAAATATTTTTATCCGATTTATACATGGGAAATTTCATCCAATTTATACATACATAATACCAGCGGCGACCGCGCGCTACACGTCGCCGACAATACGTGTTAATAGTTAATTTAAAATAATAAGTGATATAATATGTATGTTAGTTTGTAAGGTATTTATAACATGAGCCCGTATAATCCTGTTGGTTGAAATAAAGATATATATATTATATTATATTATACAGACTAGCGCCCCGCTCCAGCTTCGCACGAAGTTTATGAAGAATTCCATTTAAAAAAAATAAGGCCGAGTCCTCAACTCGAGGATAGTGAAGCTTCCTAATAGTGAAAGAATATTTGAAATAGTAGTTTGAGTTTTTCGTTACAAACAAAAATATAAATCTCTCCTCTTTATAACATACTAGTAAAACCCTCGCAACTTCGTTTGCGTATATCTCGCTTTCCCGTGGGAATTTTGAAAAATCCTTTCATAGTACACCCTTAGACGTCGTAAGGAACCTACATTTCCAATTTGGAATCTCTAGACCCAGCGTTTTTTTTTTTTTTTTTTTATAAATAAATAAATATATAGGGACAATTCATACAGATTGAGCTAGCCCCAAAGTAAGTTCGAAACTTGTGTTAAGGGATACTAACTCAACGATATTATATTTTATAACAAATACATATATAGATAAACATCCAAGACCCGAGGCCAATCAGAAAAAGTTCGTTTTTCATCATGACCCGACCGGGGATCGAACCCGGGACCTCCTGGGTGGCGGTCTGGCGTGGTAACCATTACGCCACGGAGGTCGTCAAAAGCGGTTTGGGCTGTGCGTTGATATATAGTTAAGTCAGTCAGGACTTTGAATTTTATATACATATATAGATAAATAGAAAAACTAAGTAGCAAGATTTTACAAGAACTAAAATCGAATAAATTTATTTTCTCTTTGGAGAGAAATTTTAATTTATTAGTTCGTTCTTTGTAGATCAAATTAAAAAAGAAAAAACTTAATTAGGAATATGTGACACTGACAAAAGGAAGCTGATAACTTTGCCATTTTTTAAGATATTGAAAAAAAATTACTATTGTTAATAAATCATAAAACATTATACAATAGTGATTATCTCAATTTAGGAGATAAGCTCAATAGAATCTTCCAAATAAAACTTTTTTTTTAAATACTTACACCATTCTCCATGGGATAGCTGACTTCAAGCATAGACCTCAGCTTCGAAGCCTCATCACCTACCATCAAGTCCTGAAATAATTCTTATTTTATTACAATCTTAAATAAATTCTTGGAATTAATGTTAGATATTCACAAAAGAAAATGTAAACAGTTAATAATTATATAAAGCTCTCTGCATACGTGAAGGGATAATATTTGGATGGGGCTGGGATGCGAGTTTATTTGTTCGAAACGGCGAAGATCTCGTACCGTCTGTGTCTCCGCGTCATATGCATATTCACATTTTGTATTGAACGATATTTAACTTTCCTTCCCGACCGTCTATGACCATCACATATGCAGCGACAATAAGATCAAAAGTTTTAATAAAAATAGCATCCTGTATATGAGAGGCTATATTAAAAATCCACAAAAAGTAAAATCATCCTGTATATGAGAGGCTATATAAGAAATCCACAAAAAGTAAAATGGTAAGTTTACAATTTGGTAAAACAATTAGAATAAGCTTCCAAAGTAGTTTTGTTTCTAATAAGCTCAAAATAATGTCACAAGCTTATGTAGTAAATATATTGATTTAATCAAGTACCTAATGTTTTTTTAAAATTTAAATAGTTATTTCAACAGGTTTACCATGACGTATTATAAGAGTTTATATATGACTAGCGCCCCGTCCCAGCTTCGAACGGTTTTTTGTATGGATCCCTAATATTTTTTAAAATAAGCCTATGTTACCTGGGTTACAGTACTTTAATAAAGATGAAAGTATTTTTGAAATCAGTCCAGTTGTTTTCAAGTTTTAAAAATACAAATCTTTCTTCTTTTTAGACACTTCTGCCACATCTCGCCCACAGAATAAAAAATATATATTTGCAAGGCATGATCTAGACTTCCACTCAATAAAATTAAATTAACAAAATCATACTTTATACTCGGCCAAATATAAAAGCATGTGTAATAAACTAAATTGCATCTATTATACTATCAATGTGCCAGCTACATTGCATTTGATGCAATATTAGTTTACCTGTACAATTTCTGTGTGGAACGCCTGGGTCAGCGTGTAAATCACAATAATCTGTATTTACTGTAGAATGATTATTCACTATGTAAGCTATACCTGTCTATTTAAATATTATAATTTTTTGTATGTATTTTGTATTTATTTATCATCACACAAAACAGATTGCAACTGACACAATTTGAATCCCAAAAATGTATGTATATAAAATTAGATTTAGACATAAATGTTTAATGTCATGTCACCCTTATCCATTGGCTAGTATTGGCTAAAATGATGATGTTGATATTAACTATAGATGTACAAGGATGTTTATGAACGTGAGTGACGTTTGTAGGCGAGCGTTACTGTGGCATATTTTGATACATTTTGTCAAAGGCGAACTGCCAAAAAATGACATACAATATGAATGGGAGTTGTAGTTCCAATTTCGGCCACGTTCATAAACACCATTGTAGCACTATATTTCCACAACATGGATTTTAAAACAACTCCAAAAATTCTTGGTTTACAAAAACAACATTGCTGATTTAAGAACAGTTTTAACGTTTCAATAAATAATATTAGTTGAAGAAATAACAAAACTGTGTTATTTAAAAAGAAACTATGCATGCATACACACAGTTCAAGCTAATATGAATGTCATGCTTAGATTTTACCCAAGGCTTACTCCAATACATATATCCTGAAAAATATTTATCACAATCAACTATCATTCCAATGATATAATATAGGACAACATTGCTTTTGCTGTGTGTTCATTATTTATTTATTTCTGTGTTCATAGTAAAACCTTTATTGTTTTAGATGTTTATAGAGCTGATAAGGAGAACCTCTGACCATTATATAAAGCAAGTGCTAAGTTCCTTTCCAACTCTTGGTAGTACAAATCTGCCGTCTCAACTGGTGTTAGGAAAAAAGTGTGAGGATTTGAAAGAGCTTGTAATAGTCCTATTTGAATAAAAATATTTGATTTTAAGTGCTTTTTTCATCCATATATTAGACTAACATTATACATATGGTATTTCCATAGGAATTTCTAAATGCATATACATGTACAACCCGTCCGCCTCAAGTTCGCTGTTACCTCCCGCACACTACACCCCACCGCACCTCAAGGCAGATCCGCTGTTGCTCAGTACCGGGATCTCCTTGAGGTGCGGTGGGGCGCAAGGGGTAACGGCAAACTTGAGGCGGACGGGTAGTTTATCTATAAAATTAGTACTTGGTGAAAGAAGAATGATTAAAAGTTGTAGTCATATTATTTAAATTTATAGGTAGGTATTTTAAATCAAAATTTGAGTCAGATAATAGATACGTGCTGAAGGAAAATAGCATTTTAATATTCTAAATAGAAACGAGACCACCACAAAGTATGACTCAACTGAAAAAACATTATCAAAACATACCTTAACGTCGATGTCTCCGATTTTATTCTCGGCCCGAATAATCGGTCGGCCCACCATCGACGGGAAAATAAAGGCAGGAAAATTGCTACCAGCATATCCACATTTCACAAACTGGAAGAAAAAATCCAATCAGGAAATCGGATAGATAAGAAACACCAAAATATTTTCATGAAACATACGCCTGTGCCGTTGTCGCAAACAATAACTTTTCTTCCCTGATCATCCATTATGTTTTTTATTTATATTATTAATAGATTATTAACGAATTTACTAATAAAACCGGCAGAATTTAATAAAATAATGAATTCGGCTGACGGATTGACACGCCCGCCTGACACATACAAGAAAACTTGTCAATAGTGATGTACGTACTACATGATTCCCATGATTCCAAAATTCCAATGAATTCCAATAATAAGTTGTAATAAAACTATCGATATTAATTCATTTTTTCACATACAACTTTTTTGTAATTTTGTTTGTCTGGTTCAAAAAATACAATATCATTTACATTAAACTGTGACATTAGAGCGCGAAACATAAAAACAATATGTACAAACTTGTAAATTGAAATTGATTGAACTTTAATAAAAAAAAATCGATCTTTGCTTGATTTCACTGTAGGATGCTATTTGAATGCTATAGAAAAAGTAAAATATCCATGTCAGTTGACACCTGACAATTCTGACACTGACAGCTGTCAAAAATGCATGGCATGGCATGGTCAATTCAATAATTTAATTTTCACGTGTTGTTAAGTTTACATTAAATATAATTATTATTTTATTGTGACATGATAAAGAAAATATAATAAAATGAAGCACAAAAGGTTTGAGGAAAACATTTTGGTCGACGAAGCGTACACAAACTATGGGAAAGTTGATAAAAATGCCGATCAGAAGAAGGGGCAAGGAATAGCCAAGAATTTTGCTGAAAGCCTTGAATATGAGGAAAAAAAGAAATGGTACAGTCAAGTAAGTAGCATAATGGACGAATATAACTATTTACAAACATGTTTGTGGGCGTAATTATTTTGTTATAAATAATAAATAAGGTTATATTATGAAATTACAAGTATTTTTAAGATTAAAAAAGACCATAAATATAAACGTATTTACTTTATTATTCTTGAATGTATCTATATTTTTGTCCTACACAGCAGATGTTGAGTGAAAATTGGACTACTTTACTTTTTTCTTATATCACTTCGCTCGACTTTCCGAAAATGTAGAGCTTATTAGCAGTCATTGATTAAATTTTATATATTTTTACTTCAGATGCCAGAAGAACCCAGTACTACTACCAAAACGCTAACTCAAGAGCAGATTGAAGAGATCAGGAAAGAAGCAAACAGTGCTTTACATGGAGACACATTAGCGTATGAAACAAGTACGTTTGTTTTTAAAGTTAACAACACATTATGGTTGTCAGATCAAACTAAAGAAAAAATTGCATAATTTGAGGCTTAATATGGAATATATAATATCAGAAACTGCGAGATTATACTAATATTATAAATGAGAAAGTGAGTTAGTTTGTTTGTTTGTTATCCCTTCACAGCTTGACTAAGCAGCCGATCATTATGAAAATTTGTATACATATTGTCAGGGGTACAGAGCCCAATACAGGCTAATTTTTACGCGAGCCAAGCCGCAGGTAACAGCTAGTATAATCTAAATGGAAATTTTGAATTTTTACAATGCAATAGTTAAAGTTATGACGAACAACTTGTTTTGTTGTAGAGCTTATGCTCTCTCCAACACTTTATACTTATTATAATTTTTACTTATTACAATTTGTCTTTTGGATAATATGATTGATTGTCCATTGATTGGTTTCAGAAACAAACAGAAGTGGGTCTTCAGATCACCAGTGGGCTAAAACCCTGTTGAATAAAGGTGCTATTGGTGACAGAGTTGCCGCTGCCACTATATTGATACAGGTATGTAAAATAAGGAAAAAAGTAGCAGAACAAATTAAACTGTATTATTTTAATCATTTTGTCATTAATAAAAATCTGCTGAAAAACTTTTTTGATAGCCTAAGGCTTCCTGTAGACGACGACGGAGACGCGCCGGAACGCAAGTGCGTTTTTCTTCGTTTACACCATTTCGCGTTCCGGCGCCGCCGGTGTGGTTTCGGCGCGTCTCCGGCGTCGTCTACAGGAAGCCTAATATGTTTATGTCTGTCTGCTAAATTTTTTTCTCTCAACCTGAGCCCACATTTCTGGTTTTTCAGGACAATCCAACATTGTTTTAATGTTTAATATTATTTCAGGACAATCCCTTGTACAACCTAACAGCGCTGAGGAATCTGATCAACAGCGTCAAGCCAGCAAAGAAGAAAGACGGAATTATTGTTATAGGTAATTTACTGCGTATTATCATGAATTATCAACTAGAAAGGAGTTGATGACGTTCTGCCATTACACAACGCATTTTTCGTCAAATATTCTTTTAGTTGATACAAATAAAGAATCTATCTTTATTTTATCGCATCTTGCGCTCCGGGTGGTAGCTGAAACTCAGTTCTGTACGTAAGTGCAGAAATCACTGAGCTTGCTGCTGCACCCACACAAACATGAAGACTGTTTTATTTCAGGCACTGCATAATAATTTTTTATTTTTTATTTTATTATTGTTTGTTTTGTATGTTTAACTTTTTGTATTCATTTTTGTGTCTGAAGCAACAAATAAAAGTATTATCTATCTTTTTTTTCATTGGAAATTATAAAAACCTTGTTTTGAACTTGTTCCAGATGCTCTCTCGGAACTTCTGATAACGGAGCTTTTAATACCGGACGTGAAACTGCGTACTTTCGAGCAGCACCCATTGGCACATATAGACCAAATGACGTCTGGTAATAAGCAAGCGAGAAGAAACATATTAAAGCTGTGGTACTACGAAGATCAATTGAAGGAGTTGTATGGAGGTATTTATTTTTATGCCTGTAGGAATAGATAGATATGCATTGCGTTCACAACTGCCACTAATGTTAGACACTGGGTCGCTCACGCTCACTACACAGCAATGAAATACGTCCACTCTCGCCCACGCCTCTGGTGTACCCAACGTATCATCCTGTGCGGCGTGGCCCCAGGCAGCGTACATCTATTTATGCATAGATACTTGCTATACAAACACTACATCTGTATGAATTGTTGTTGTAATGTATCAAAAATCTAGTGCGGCGCTTGTGGTCGCATTTAGTTTCCGCGACTAGTCGCCTAATGTACGGTTGCACTTAAAAAAACATATGGAAAAGTAACAAAAACCGATTCTATTTTGATTCAAATACACTTGCTGTCCCGTTCAATTCCTATTTTGTATGAGTGAGACAGCGATTGAATTTGATAATATGGAATATGGAACGTAATATGGAACAAGAAACAACTGTGAGGCCTAAATAATGTAACGATTATTAGGTTTAAGCTGTGGCAGACATTTTTAGAAGCAGTTTGTGGTAGCTTTCCTGATGTTTTTCTTCTTGTGACTTTTTTCAGCGTATGTCGAAGCTTTGAACAAGTTTGCACACGATTCTGTGGAAGCTAATAAGGAGAAAGCAGTCAGCGCCATGTCATACTTACTGATGCATCATCCGGAGAGAGAAAAGGTATGTTTATATTGAAACATTTTTTTTGTACTTATCAAAGTTTTATATTGTATTTTACATTACCAGCGATAAACGACTGTGTAATAATAGAAAAGCAATGTTTTTTTAAATCAGTCATAAATGTCCAATATCCAGATTCCTAGAAAGGCTTGCGTTAAACACCTAATTAAAATATAAAAGTAACATGCCACACTTCCATGCCAACATGTAACACTCTCATACCAACGTGACACTCTAACCATCTTGAACTGAATAAATAAAATGAACTTCTGAACTTGGACGGTATTTGTTGAACTAAACTAATATTATTATGTATTTATTCATTTACAAATAAAATTTGTGTTTGAAATCTTTGATAAGTATTCATTCATTTGTAACAAACAAACAGTCGTGAAAAAATAATGACGTATGAAAATAAACAACAATTTAAAGAAGTAAAAAAGGTAGACCATCAATACAGAACACGAACTAAAAAGAATGTATGTATATGTAAATTGAACAACTCTCAATACTCTCATACCAATATGTAACACTCCTACCAGTGCTGTGACAAGAATACTAACAGGACACTGCAAACTTAATAAACATCTGTTTAACCTGAACATGAGCCAGTCAACGATGTGTAGATTTTGCCAGGAAGAAGAAGAAAGTGCTATGCACATACTCTGCTCCTGCGGACCACTCATGTACAAAAGAAGTATATACACGGGACAGCATATCTTGCTTCCAGAGGAGATACAACAGCTCTCTGCCCAGCACATTTGGAAGTTCCTAGAGGCAACTGGTCTGGACAGGGAAATTTAAATAAAGGGCACTACAAAGATCAGCAATGGTCGAAGCAGTACTTTTAAAGCCCACAAAATAATAATAACACTGCTACACCAACATGTAACACTTCCATACCAACATGTATTTTATTATTATAGGGTGGGACGCCTGCGGGGAACAGGCGGGTGTTCAAGTCGCTTGTTGGACTCATTACACCCTATTCCCGTGTGGATACGGTTGTTACTGTGGCCCCGATGACCTCCCCCCAGAAAACCTTAAACTCCTTCTGCAGAACTCCGCAATGCGACCAGTGTCCAGGTCGTCCATAGTCTTCCTTCTACCAACATGTAACTCTCCCATACAAATATAACATTTATTTTGTTAATTTGACAGATGCTGTTGACATACATAATCAATAAACTCGGTGACCCATCGCAGGCTGTGTCATCAAAAGTGATATATCACCTCTGTCAGGTGTTGTACAACCATCCTAACATGAAGTCAGTTGTGTTGGCTGACATAGAGAAGATGTTGTTCAGGTGAGAAAACATGAGTGTGCGTAACATCGGAATCGCTCGTAAAATCGGTCACCTAACTCTTTTATTTTATATATGTAAAATATGTATAATAAGTGTGGTGACGGAATAAAATAACTCAATCTGCATTGCTCTGAAACTAAGAGAACATTTATTTATAAACGTGAAAATTAAAATATAAATCATATTCTGTACCTACTTTTAAAATTACTCACCTAAGAGAAACAACTTTTTGAGCAAATAAATATCATAACATAAAATTATCTTCTGACGGCAGGTAAGTGACATTGTACTCTTTGATGTCTTGAATAACAATCGACCAAAGAGTATAAACTAAAAATAAAGAATGAGGTCTTTATTTACATATGTATATATAAGTATAGGTATATATTTTTACCGTAAGGTTGCCTTGAAAAGATTGCTGTCAGCATTAAGGCCGTCTTGTTGCAAAAACACTAGTAAGTTTTCTGTATATACCTACTGTATTGTTTTATTTTTCTCTTTGTTTTGCAAATAAAGCATATTCATTCATTCATTCTTATGATGTAACCTATGCTCAATAAATAATTTGAATTAAAAAAACTGAATGTAAATATTTTCTTACAGGACGAATATATCGCCCCGAGCTCAGTATTACGGCGTGTGTTTCCTGAACCAGTTCTTCCTGGGGAAAGACGACTCCAAAATAGCGGAGAGTCTCATCAGAATATACTTTTCGTTTTTTAAGGCGTCTATCAAAAAGGTATAAATTTCTGGAAATCCGAATGTTTATTAGTTTTAAGGGCTGAGCACACCGCATGCAGCGCAGCACAGCGCGTTGCAGCGTATGGCGTTGTAATCTATGCAATATTATGAGAAAGGACACACCAAACGCACGACGCTGTACAGCGCTGCTCTGCTACGCGTCATGCGTTTGGTGTGTCCTTTCTCATAATATTGCATTAAATAAATTTTATCTTCTTTTCTTGTACTTTCCGCATTTTTTTAAATATAATTTATATTATTCTTCATTGTACAGAGCGATTTGGACTTTACTGTAATGTTGTGCAATTTTAATTGAATAAATAAATAAATATGTCACTGCGGGTAGCTCGTAGTATTTTCAAGGTCACTGGTTTGTCGACTGTTACCTAACGTGCCCTCCGAAGGAGCTGATTTGAAGATTTTTTTAAACCCATTCAAGTATTGACTAGAATTGTCGTTTGTTTAACTTGCGTGATCGCAGTGTCGTGACGTACAATGAGACCATCGATTCATCTGAGGAACGTTGTAGTCCGACTCGCATTTGCCAGGATTTTTCTTCCCTTTTTTGTGCTATTCGGCAGACAAAGCGGGCCACTTGATGGAAAGTGGTCACCGCCGCCTATGGACATCAACACCAGGGGCATTACCAATGCGTTGCCCACCTCTGGCGAGACCTCTAATATACCTCTTAAATAGTTCCCAGCACGTAAATAATATTTGTCTTCTTTCAGGGTGAAATCGACTCCAGATTAATGTCGGCTATATTGACAGGCGTTAAGCGTGCCTACCCCTTCGCTGATAAAGACCGTATCTCGGATACACCACGACATATAGACGCTATACATAAGTTGGTTCACTTGGCGAACACAAATATAGCTATTCATGCGTTGGCTTTGTTGTTTCATGTGAGTGATGCGTCTAAAGGTACTTCTGACAGGTGAGTGAAAGTATAAATAAATAAATATAAAGGGACAATTCATACAGATTGAGCTAGCCCCAAGGTAAGTTTGAAACTTGTGTTATGGGATACTAACTCAACGATATTATATTTTATAACAAATACATATATAGATAAACATCCAAGACCCGAGGCCAATCAGAAAAAGTTCGTTTTTTCATCATGACCCGACTGGGGATCGAACCCGGGACTTACTGGGTGGCGGTCTGGCGTGGTAACCATTACGCCACGGAGGTCGCCAAAAAGTATTTTTTTTATATGACAGGAGAACAAATTATCTAGCGTTTCACCTGATGATAAGCAATCACCATTGTCTTGGATGTGTTTCATACGAAGGAATGAAAGAGGAAGGACGAGGGGGAAAGTAAGTAAAAAAGGGTGGTGTAAAACAGGTGGGGGCTTCCGGCTTACTCACTCATCGTACGAACACACAGCGACATAGCACCGTTATTTATAGATATTTTGTGAGACTCACAGAATGTCGACGTGAAATAGCGGTGATGATGAACAGCCAGTTTCCGAAACGCATTTCTAAAGTTCTTAATTCTTTCTTAGTTAATGGCGTTTCTGTCGTGTCTTAACGACACATAGACAATTTCGCCAATGTCGAGTATTTTAAATGAACACTTTTTAACCAAAAAGCACACTTTAAAAAAGGCAACGTGGTACGGTGAGGATCCGAGGTCGCCATCTTAACGACCTTCGTTGACAAGGCGGCGATCTCGAATCCATTTCTAAAGTTAATGACTGACACCTTCGATCATATACAACAAATGACACATTAAAATATAGCTGTCACTGTCAAAGTAAAGAAAAAAAAAATAGATAACAAAGTAAAGAAGAAAAAATAGATAACTTAAATTTTTTAAGAGCGTTTCAGAAACCGACTGTATATATTGGGGCTAGATGAATCTGTGTGATTTGTGCCTATAAAAAAAATTGGAATTGAGCGGGATAGATAGAGATTGACACGAGAATTGTGTGTGCTGAAGTTTACAAATAAATGTTTTTCTATTCTATTCCCAACAGGTATTACACATCGCTATACCGTAAGCTAGCAACCACAAGTATCTTCAACACATCACACTCAGCTTTACTATTCTCGTTAATATACAAATCGTTAAGACAAGATTCTAATACGGCTAGAATTGCCGCTTTCGTTAAGAGGTTACTACAGATATCATGTTATATGACACCGGAGCAGGCTTGTGCTATGCTCTTCTTGATATCGCAAGTTCTTAAAGACGGTCAGAAGAAGGAGGCTGTGAGACTTGTTTGGAGTAAGAGCGAGGTTAAAGAGGTATTTATCTATTTCTAAATCTTATTTCCTAACTTTTTTATGACATACTAGCTGACCCGTGCCCACTTCGTTGGGCATAATGTTAATAATCCTTTTTTAGTACAGGCGTTTCTTTCGACCGTTTTTTCTCCGATTCACTGTGCAAAACCGACTACCACGTAAAAGCCTTTTTATTTTTCGGTTTTTTATATAACCTGTGACACTCAGCAATAAAGTGGCTTTCTATTGGTGAAAGAATTTTTAAAATCGGTTCCGTAGATCCCGAGATTACCCCTTACAATTTAACAAATATACAAACACACAAACTTTACTTCTTTATAATATTAGTATAGAATATTCTGTGAGAGTGGTACTACCCCAGTCGAGTGCTCATTTACGAGCCATTTCATAGTGGTGGCTAGACTCTACTACTCAAAAACTGTTTATATTCGAAACCTTTTAAGAGGTAGGGCAGAGCGGATAATCTCAAATCGGAGCAGCCCGTCTGTGGAAGGACCTCCACCTTACAGAAGATCGTAGCCAAATAGCATTGGCCTCGGCCATGTTGTGTTCCTACGTTGAGTAAGGTCTCCAGAGCTCCACTTGGAGGGGTTGGGAGGGTTGGCAACGCGTGAGTGATACCCCCGGTAATGCAAGCGTCTATAGGCTACAGTGATGCTTTCCATCAGGCCGGCCGTATGCTTGTTTGCCACATTTGTAGCATAAAAAAACTTATTTCATAACTAATAATTTAATAATATTTTAAAGCTGAGGAGCTCGGGTTACTGTGTGTCGTATTCTATAACGAACACGCAAGTGAAGCAACTTCGACCCTGGCCAGTTTGTGTGTGTTTTTGCTATCTCGTGCTTCGTCCCGAACTTCGCATTTTTTTTTCTACTGACAACGAAACAATAGATACATTGTTTTATGTCAGTAAGAAAGAAATAATGCAGTCTTGTTTTTTTTATAGGAAGTAAAAGAAGAGCCTGCAGAAGATAAAGAAGAAGAAGAAGAAAACGCAGAAGATAAAACAGAAGATCAAGAATCAGAGACAATAACAGAGTTGAATGATACCATAGAGTCGGAAGAAAGTGAGGTGAAGGAACAAAAACGAGTGGACTTGCTGAGGGGCGATAAGAGGGATTTGTTGTTAGGTGAGACATTTTTTGTAAAATATTTTTTTATAGTTGTAACATTTGTCAAGATAGTATACACAATTTTACTATGCTTTTTCGTGTAATGTCAAAAACAATATTTTTTTCGGTAGGTCCCATTTTAAAAGCTTTTATTTAACTTGACCTGTATGTATGTATGTATGTATGTATGTATGTATGTAAGTATGTATGTATGTATGTAAGGGCGGAATCTTGGAACGAAAATTTGAACCACTTCCCGAAGACCGATTGAGCTGAAATTTTGAAAAAATTACGATACAGCCGTTTGTGTTCCGTTTTTCGTACAAAACCGTTCCGCCAAAAACCTATAGGGTACTTCCGGTTGTCCTAGAATGATGAAATTTGGCAAGAAGCAAGATGATGTAGCACAAGTACAGGAATAAATCTGAAAATCGTAAATTTGTAGTTACTTCTTCTTCTTTAAACAACCAATATAATGTGACCCTACTCTTGGTACATTTTACGTGGGTACATGGCTCTTTTTATACCGGTTTTGAATTAAAATGTATTTTATCTATTACTAGCTTTTCCTCGCGGCTTCGCTCGCGTTAATTTTATGACATAGATCTCGTTTAACGACAAAACAACCCATAGCGCGAGTTGTGGCGCCATCTGTTGGCCAATAACATCCCATACAGCGCCCTCTATAGTAGAAAAAATATTTTCCCTTTGGATTGACATACTTTCACGGGTAAAAAGGTAGCATATGTTGGGCTCTGTACCTCTGACAATATATTACAAATTTTCATAATGATCAACTGATTAGTCAAGCCGTGAAGGAATAACAAACAAACAAACTCACTTTCTCATTTATAATATTAGTATGACTAGTTTGATTATGGGAAGGAACCCTCATGCGCGAGTTCTACTTGCCCTTGGTCGATATTTTATTTTTGACGGGTACATAAACCCCGTTTAGTGACTGTAGTAAAATCAGACAATAGATGGCACTGCGAAACCTGTCCAGTAATAACTAAAAAGTAAAAAATAAATTAAAAGTAAAAAAAAAATATTTAAAACAAGCTTTTATTTAATTGCGCTAAAAAAAAAAAAAAACTTTTCTTTTAAAACTTTAACTATCAACTTATAACGTCATTATACAATTTATATGACATAAAAGCTTGTCGCGAGACTTAATTACTAAGAATTACTCGTACTAAGTTCGATAATTATGTTTTCTAATACAGGTAAATGAGTTTACATATCAACTAAGAAGTTTATATACCTACTTAGTTTGTTCTATGGAACAATTGAGACAAAAAGTACAAACTGTTCTACAGTACAAATAGGAACAATATTTTCTAAAATTGTTCTATTACGTCATATTCCATAGAACAAATGGGACCTACCTATTTTTTTCACTTTTTTCTGAATAAAAATTTCGATAATTTTACCAAATGTATCTGTGTATTGCAAATAATACATATTCTATCCATAAATATTTCTTTTTATTTAAATAAAATTACATTATCGCATTTTATTTACACAATAAAAAGATATTTGTATTTCTTCTTCTGAATTCTGTAGTCTGAAAAATGGGAATGTTGTATCGTTAATTGTTATTAAAAAAATCGAAGTCTGAAGATAATGAAGATATTTATTTATTTAATTTAATTATCTTTATTGATCGCAATACACAAAATACTGATACAACAGGGGAACTTAATGCTAAATGCATTCTCTACCATTCAACCCTTGGGATATCTATCTCTTTTTTTCTTCTTTAGGTGGACAATGACAGCTATAATTAAATATGTCATTAATTTTAAAATACTTTTTAAATCAATTTCTAGAAGACGACGAAGAAGAAAACTACGTTGATTTAAAAATTGATAATGAGGGTAATGTAAAACCCAAGAAACGTAATAAAAGAGGAACAACCACAGGATGGTTTCATGCTAAAGTGAAGACGGAAGATAAAGTAGAGATAGAGGATGATATTAAAGAAAAGGACGCCAAGATACAGTTGAAGAAGACTGTCAATATGGATAGGGTGAGTGTATTTTAATTATAACAATACCATAGATTTAGTATATACTAGCGTACCTATAGATCGGCTTTGGTTTGATTAAGGTGAGACCAAAAACAAAATACACTAGTGTGCGTGGAATGTACATGTGTGCAAGCAAGATATATAATTTTGTGGATTTTCCTTTTAGTTTGAGTTACGTCCAGGCACTGCACAGGTAACCATATTTAATCACGTCTAATTAACACCAAAACTACACTTAAAAATCTTAAATTTTGTAAAAATAAGTGGGATTTGTTTTTAACACGACCGACGTCAGGCCGATACAGTCCGATAGTGTGTATAGGAAAATGGTCTCGCCTATCTATCTCGCTCTAACCAACGTGTATGCTATGATCTATCTCTTTTGCATTGCCAATCTTACGCTAGTACATAATAAATCTATGAACTATACATAGATACTATGTGTATTACTTCTGTAAATGTTAATGCTAGAAACACAGTGAATAATAGGTATAGATAACTCAAGAGTGGAATTATGATTTTTTCGTTAATTCAGCATTTAATTAGGCATATATATTTTGTTGCATATACACTATTTTGCAACTGTTTACTGTATCACTTGTTTATGTTTTGCAAACAAAGCTTATTATATCTATCTATTATCGTTAAATAATATAGTTATCAAATCCATCCTAGTTCTTTTAAAATCCGAAAGAAAATTTAGTGTCCCACGACTGGGCATTTACCATACTTTTTTATAATATTAAATAAATAAATAAATATAAAGCGACAATTCATACAGATTGAGTTAGCCCCAAGGTAAGTTCAAAACTTGTGTTATGGGATACTAACTCAACGATATTATATTTTATAACAAATACATATATAGATAAATATCCAAGACCCGAGGCCAATCAGGAAAAGTTCGTTTTTCATCATGACCCGACCGGGGATCGAACCCGGGACCTCCCGGGTGGCGGTCTGGCGTGGTAACCATTACGCCACGGAGATCGTCAATATTAACAGGATATTAACATTATTTACAGATCATAACAGAGTACAACCCGTTCGCACGCAACCCTGCGTTCGCGGGTGCGCAGTGTACTGCGTACGTAGAACTGCTGCCTTTAGTGCAACATTTCCATCCTACCGTCAAACTGTTCGCTGAGAAGTTACTCAACGGTTTGTATTTATTTTTATTATTAACTAGCGGACCGGGCTTCACACGTGTTTTAGGGAGGGTTCCTATTTTTAGAAAAATATAATATAGTTCATGTTACCCGGGGGTAATGTACAGTCAACAAAGGAGTTGACTGCCCCCCCCCCCCCCCCTGTACATATGATTAAAGATTTCTAAATATTGCGTGAAGGGATTTACTTGAAAGTTTATGTATCAATAGTATTCATGTATTTACAAATAATTACAAATTTTCAAGTAAATCCCTTCACGCTATATTTAGAAATCTTTAATCACATATACAGGGGGGGGTGGGGTCAGTCAATTCCTTTGTTGACTGTACCAACGGCAAAATTGTCTGGTTAAGCATGTTATGGCTAGCTTACTTTGGATAAAGTGGCGCTGTGTATATGAATTGAATTTATAAATTACTAGCTGTTACCCGCGGCTCCGCCCGCGTGGTCAAGGGAAAATGTCAATAATTGTTCCCATGGGAATCTCTTTATCCCATGGGAAAAAAGTAGCCTATGTCACTCTCCAGACCTTAAACTATCCCCAATAAAAAATTCATATCAATCCGTTCATAACTTTCGACGTGAAGGGAGGACAAACAAACAAACTTTCACATTATAGTATGGATTATTTGTAATATGATATAAATAGAAAATCTTCAATTGCAAATTATGTACAATAACTATTTTCAGACCAAATAATCCAATACAGTGGCGATCCGCTCAAGGATTTCTCCGGGATCAGATTTCTCGACAGATTCGTATTCAAGAATCCCAAAAAGCGTGAAGACGATACCCAGGGTGAGGTTAAGACTGTGAAAGGATCACATCCTAAGTTCGCTGTGAGGAAGAACTACGTTGCCAAAGGTAATCATATGATGTTATTTAGAAGCGGTTTTAAAACACCATATCTATACTAATATTATAAAGAGGTAAAGTTTGGATATTTGTTAAATTGTAAGGGGTAATCTCGGGATCTACTGAACCGATTTTAAAAATTCTTTCGCCAATAGAAAGCCTCATTATTGCTGAGTGTCATAGGTTATATAAAAAACCAAAAAATAAAAAGGCTTTTATGTGGTAGTCGTTTTTGCAAAGTAAATCGGAGAAAAAACGGTCGAATGAAAGAGTTTCTTACGAACGCCTGTACTAAAAAAGGATTATTAACATTATGCCCAACGAAGTGGGCACGGGTCAGCTAGTTATAGTATATTTGTAAAGTGGGGTTATTTGGATATCACAGGTTATTTGTTATGAGTAAATGATTTGGTGTCTATATTTTTATTTGAGGACTAATACAGATAGTTAGTAGTAAAATAGAGAATATTTTACTAATAACTACTATTCTTTGATATAGAAATCACAATTAATGCTTTATTTCAATAATACCAAATAAACTGTAAAATTCTAATAACCCCGCTTTACATATCTAACTATTTTTAAATACGACCTCCGTAATGGTTACCACGCCAGACCACCACCCAGGAGGTCCCGGGTTCGAATCCCGGTCGGGTCATGATGAAAAACGAACTTTTTCTGATTCGCCTCGGGTCTTGGAAGTTTATCTATATATGTATTTGTAATATAGTATCGTTGAGTTAGTATCCTATAACACAAGTTTCGAACTTACTTTCGGGCTAGCTCAGTCTGTGTGATTTGTCCCTATATATTTATTTATTTAGTGGCTATTTTGTACACTTAAACTTGCTAATAAGCGATTGAACGTCCGCTTTAGAGAAACCTTAAATTCATTTATTTGAAAGTATATAAAATACGGTAAATATAAGATATGACTTTAATAATTAGAACTGAATTTCATCTCTAGATGGCGCTACTTTTATGAAAAGTATATCTTCAAACTTACTTTGGGGCTAGCTCAATCTGTGTGATTTGTCCCTATATATTTATTTATTTATCATAATGAATTTATTTGATTAATTATTACAAAATCACACCTAGGGGGAGGTAAAATTTTTAATTTATAATATCTATCATTAAGTAATCTGTATGGAATACTTGTTATTTTTGTGCTGATTTATTTGAAATTACTTTATCTGCAGGTTTGAGGAGTGTTCCAGTGAACTCCTCCATATACTTGAATGAGGACGCCAAGAAGATACCAGTAGACGAAAGATTCTTATATGAGTAAGTGACTTGCCTCAACAGGTTAAGGACAACAGCAGGTCCGGCTCGAAGGACCATTTGGTGCGTCCAGGAGGTGAAATAAAAGATCCTGAACTATATTATATGTATTAGTGGACTGTATTACAAAGATTTTTGATATAATAATAAGAACAATATAATGTACGAATGAGATGTATGAATAAGAGGGGCGCGGGCCGTCCCGCCTCGCTTAAATACGGTGGTTCCCCCACCGTTCGCCGTCGCCGCTGCCGCCGCCGTCCGCGTTGCTTGTGGTGGTCGCAGACAATAGCGGAGATCATATATTCCATTCGAATGTATTTGGCACAAAAACTACAAACAATCATCCCGATATAAAAAACTAGCTTTTCCCCGCGGCTTGGCTCGCGTTAATTTTATGACATAAATCTCGTTTGACAACAAAACAACCCATAGCGCGACTTGTAGCGCCATCTGTTGGCCGATAACCATACAGCGCCCTCTATAGTAGAAACAATATTTTCCTTTCTACGGTACTTTCACGGGATAAAAAGTAGCCTATGTTGGGCTCTGTACCCCTGACAATATGTATACAAATTTTCATAATGATCGGCTGTTTAGTCAAGCCGTGAAGGAGAATAACGAACAAACAAACTCACTTTCTCATTTATAATGTTAGTATGATGACGAAATGTAGCAAACGTGCATCGATTACAAATCACTTTATTGGAATAAAGCATATAATATTATGTTACCACAGTAAAGTATGTTAAGCTAATAGGCTTGATGCCGTAAAAAATGTAATTAGTCCGTCTTTTAGATTATTCAAAAATAAGGGACACACATTTTTTCATTTGTAAATTAGACGAAAAATGACAAAGATATAGCCCATTAAAGTTACGTGTGACGTCACGCCGTGTGGCATTTTTTCGCACGGGGTGACGTCAAAGGTTAACTCCTAAATTTGTATGTATCTTTGTTATTTTTTGTTTAATCGGAAAAAGAAAAAATACGTGTCCAATATTTTTTTATAACCTAAAATACGGACTAAATATAATGTAATTACTTTAACCCTGGAAACAACCCTATTCAAACACAATCATTGAATGTCAGTGGACATTTTGCGCCAAGTATATTGGAACAGAAATGCGACGCCAGGAGTAATTTTAACCTATTATGTAATTACATTTCATTTGATAATAAAAAACTTACATTAATGCAGAGTGGATATGAATGAATGAATATGTAAATGAATACATATTTTCGGACGAGTCACCATCTAGACTCAAACTAAGCAAATAAGCTTGTACTACGATTGCTGATATTATATATATATACTTAAATACTTTTTTTTGTAAATAAATACTTATTATACATAGAAAACATCCAGACTAAGACAAATGAGTGAAAATGTAAATGAATACATATTCTTGGACGAATCACACAACGCCATCTAGTCTGAAACTAAGCAAAGCTTGTACAATGAGTAATATGAGTACAACCAGATCGCTGATATAATTTTTTTTTTTTGTAAATAAGTACTTATTATACATAAAAACATCCAGATTAAGACACATACATGTTCATGCACACAAATGTTTGTCTCGTACGATCGAACCCGTGGCCCTTGTGATAAAGCCATTGCTAGCCACTCGACCACCGGGCCTGTCTAACTATGTTGTGTAAGTGTGCGTGTGTTTTGTGTGTGATTATAAATGTTGTTATTTTCTTTACAGTTTCCTGAATAAACGTCGCGAAGTGCGCGGCTCCGATGACGAGGACAGTGACGATGAGTCCGTCACCAGCGAGGACTTTGAGCAGTACCTGGACAGCATGACTGGGAAGACGAAGGGTATGTTCAAATTGACCTGACATGTTCTTTAATTCAAATTCATTTATTCGTAGTGAATGTGGTAAATTCTTGAAATTTTATTAAATAAATAAGCTACTCTATAAACTACCACCATTTCGGAAAGATTTTCTTTTTGACAAAAAAGGCCGTAACCGGTTGGTTACGACCTTTTTTGTCCGTCAGATATTTTATCTTGTCTTTTTACAAAAAAACAATAATACACGTATAAAAATCCGTAGAGTTCTTTTCAATTTGATGCTGCAAACAAATTCGGGAATGCAGACTTAATCGGCTAATATTTTTTATTTAGAGTAGATTCAGGGTAGATTTATTTATACAAATCATAAGTGCCCGAGAGGGCCTAGTCTCTGAATAAATTATTTTAATATCTTTTATTATATTGCAGTGGAATCAGACGAAGAAATCGACTTCTTAGCTGAGATGGAACAAACCAAACAGAAGAAGCGCGATAAGGGTAAAGATGAACAGGAGAGCGATGATGATGGTGGTGATGATGATGATGATGACGGTGATGAAGAGATGGATGAGGATATACCTGAAGGAGGTGGGTAGAAAAAAATAATATTAGTACCATTTACACGATCAGCGCCAAGTTGTGATATATAATATAATTAATAGTTGTAAGGAAGAAGGTAATTTAGTTTGTGGGTAGTATTTCTACCCAGAAATAGTAACTTAGTAATGGCTATATTGTACATAAGCGATTGAATGTCCGCTTTAGAAAAACCTTAAAATTTCATTTTAAGGTCAGTTGTGGTAAGACTAACATACTGTATTCCAAAAAAGTAAATGGGTCTTTATGCCGAAATTGTTTGCACTACACTTGAGTTAAATAGTGCAGTGGTCTAAGATATAAATGAAGTCATGTAATCATAATCAAGTTTTTGCCATAAGTGCATTCAACACAGTTACCTATAATGAATGAAATATAAAACTGGTAGTTTGGCCTTCAAAGTGCTACCGGTATCATTTTTGTGTTTTAAATATTAGCTTATTATACTAACGAACAAACACACTATAAAAAAAGACGAATAACTACCCAAACTTTCTTTTAATATTTGAATTATTAAACACAAAGATATCAAGGTTAATTTTTTAAATATCTAAAACTTAATCTTACGGACACTTGAAATTTTTTCGATCTTACGTCATATTTTGTTTTTGTTGTGGTGTCCATATTTATGGCAGTAGCGACAGCTATGTTTTAAATTGAGAATTTTACCATTTCCGCTATATTACCGAAATATAAAAATTTAACAGAAAGCTATAATTCTTAAGTTATCAGACATTGGTAGTCTTGCCCGGGTAGTAGTCTTACCCCAACTGACCTTATTTGAAAGTGTAATATAAAACATGGTAAATAAAAGATTTGACTTTAATAATTAGAACTAATTTCATCGCTAGATTTATGAAAAGTATATCTTCAATGTATTTTTACAGGAAGTGACGGTGAACTTGATATGTCAGGTGATGAAGATGAACCGGCCTTGTCTGCGGATGAGGATGGTAAGACATTTCCCATTGGAACTTTTAGTTATACCGAATTAATATTTGATAGTGTCTAATATTCTGATTTTAAATAAAAACTTCTTTTATGGGAGAGGGTTATACTTGGGCTAGCCTAAATACTAAATCTAATCTCTTTAAATTCGTTATAATAATAATAATATATCTTTATTTCAAGCAACAGGTAAAAGATTACACGGGCTCATATTATAAATACCTTACAGACTAACATACATATTATATTACTTATAATTTTAATAAAATTAACTATTAACACGTAGTGTCGGCGACGTGTAGCGCGCGGTCTCCGCTGGCAGTCGTCCTTGGAATCTCCGGAATACGACTCTCTGCGGCCAGAAGTCCTCCTTCATGAAGGTCTCCAGATGGTGGGTCGGCACCCTCACCACAAAAGAATTGAAGTTCGTTCTGTGGCGGGATTCCAACCTCTCGACCCTCAGCGTGAAGTTGGTCTTCTTCCTGATGTAGTTATGAATTCGACATAAAGGTAAAGACAAGCTGTCCGGTTTTTAGACACCAATGCTTCTGTCGCTCGCTGGCAACTGACTGAAGGGTGGTGGTGTGCATGTGCACCATCGCAATGCCGCAAAATCTCGGTACCGGACAGCTTGTCTATACTTTATGTCGATGTGAATTTCTAAGACCGCTGTAGTGTCTCCCCCGGTACGTCAATAAGCTTCATTGCTTATTGTCAATGTGAGGTCGCCGTTGTTGATCCTGGCTACACAGGAGACACATCGGTGGGAATGTGTGGTGGGTTTGTCCCGAGTCAGGCTAGTTATTTCATAAATGCTGCCTAAAAAAAGTTTTTCTATTTTATTTGTTACAGAACTTCTTCTTGAAGATAGCGATGATGAAGGTGACCATATTGATGTTCCTGGGAAGAAGGCGAAAGGGAAAATGAAGTTGAAATTGAAAGGTAAACTATTCACAGCGAAAGCAATGAGTTCGAATACTGACTCGGGTTGTTAAAATAAAATAAAAGTTTATTTTTCTTCACAAAGGACAATGGCAGACTTATACTTAGTTCTAGGTTACATACAACCAATGTGCAGGCTATATTTAAACATATATTAAAATAAACATTTTTGTCCCTGTGAGAGACTGGTGCCTGAAGAAGGTTATTGTTGCTTAACTTAATTGTTTATTCAGTTAGACACCATCGAGAATACTGACACTAATTAACTTTAATAGCACGCCATCTATCGGTGAAAACTGTAATAATTATGGCAATATTTTTTTTTTCTCAGGAAAAGACGACCTCGGATCCCTGTTCGCGTCAGCCGAAGAATTCTCAACGTTATTAGAAGAAACTGCTTCAAATAAAAAACAAGGTTCAAGCCAAGCAATGGCAAATACGGATAATTCCAGCAAGAAACAATTAGCATGGGAAGAAAATCGGGATAAATGGATAAAGGGGTACAAAAATGTCCTTGGACATAAGAAAGGTGGTAAAAGGAAATTTGGCAAACAAAATGGCAGTTACAACAAGATGGCGGAGAAGCACGGGAAAAGAAAAGGCGGGAACGCAGGCGGCGCTGGAGGGAAGAGAAAGAAGTTTAAATAAATGTTCGTTTAATTAAATGAATAAACTGTTTTTTTATTTTTTTTATTAATTACCCCGATTACCGCCCTCAGCGAGGATTGTTGTTTGGGTTTTGACATTGTTGAAAAGAAATAAAGTGCGAAAAAGACAAATTAGCACTCGTAGATCTATGTTCACTCACACCAAGCTAAACATATTCTAGAAACGCACGGAATGAATAAACTGACAAATTATTGTCTAGCCGACCGTACACCTCTATCACAGATATTATAATATCTATAGATTCATGCAATGCGCGTGCGACACCTCTACATTCTTTAGTTTCAGTGTAATTAACACTAGGGGCGCTGTAGTACGCAATATTAAAATGTCAAAATTAATTTCTTGTACTTATTGGTAATTTTTGTCTAAGAATAAGAAATATAAATTTACACGTTAATTAATCATTACCTACTACTTTTACGCTACGTGTATCAATTTATTAACGAACGGAAACGGAACATTTTCCTGTTCACTTTGACAGTTGTTTACAGATAATAATAATAAACGTCAAAAATGATTTACGCCATTATCGCCCTTATCGATTGAACTTGAAAAGTAAACTTCTACAAAATTATACCATTTTATGGTAAAGTAATATTGTTTACGTGCTCCGGTCGAGGACAAATATCTAAATGAATGTTAAACAATTCGATATTCGCGCGCATTGGACATAAACGGTGCGGAAATCTTGTTTGTTGACATTTACTTGTAGTTGTGTCGAACCGCGCGCCATCGCGTCTTCTCTATTTTGACGCACGCATTTTACACAAGTTTACTCGATATTTACGGTAAAATCACACAGTGAAAGTTACATTATCATCTAATAACAGTGACGTACATAACTACGATTGTTTACAGTGACTGAGTGAACAGAAAGAGCGGGCAAAATCTGTGCAAGTGGTAATGCGAAGCTATTTATAGACCTATGGCGGGACGATATTGTTTCTCATCAACCTATCTGTGTTTCTATTTGACTATCTAATTAGGACATATAAGACATTCTAATTTGTGTTAAATATCTTATTAGATTATTTTAAGAGTAAAACTACCATGTATTATGTATACAATACCGCGAAACTCGTTTGACAGCTCACGGATGCGATCAAACACTCACTCACAAACGTAGCCATTTTGCGCATGTGTGCGTATAAGTGATGTGAAATTCTTGCGCTTATCGATTGGCGAGATAATTTCAAGGACATTAATCGAGACTGCTAGATACATAAATACTCATAATAAATGACATTGATTGATATAACTGCAGTATTAATATAAATGATAAACATGGAGTTAGAGGGTGTAAATAATGAGACAACTATGCCGACAACTTCAGGGTCAAGTCAGCCATTTGATGATAACGTTGACTTGCCGGACGATACTTTTCGTATGAGTTTAGACAACTTTTCCGTTATCGGCGAGAATGTAACTATTGGTGACAGAGATATGTCGGTAGATAGCAACCCGACCCCATCTGATACTCCAGTACTTCAAATTGTAACACCATTTCCAACTCCTGATGTCCAGACACCTTTTAAATCACCACTTATAGACACACCGAAGATTTCTGATGATACGAAAACAGAGGCCCGAAAACCACCTACATTACTTAAGTTATCATTGACTAAAAAGAGTGAAAATGACATTTTCGTCAAACCTTCACCTGTGGATGTTATGTCGCCGGCAAAAATGTTGCAATTCGAAGTAGATACAGGAAGTAGCGCAACGCCCACAATGAAACGGGCGGCTATTGATTTTGATTTCTTCAATAAAAACAATTTTGATGAATACTTTGATGACGTTAAAGAAAAAACTGAATGCGTCGAAGAAACCGTTAAAACTTATGAAGAGACGCCTGTAATAGTGAAGGCCGACACAGTACGACATGAAATTGGCTATAGTAAGTATTGTTGCTAAGTTTCACGTAACCTTGGATCTATATTTAAGGGCATTTCCACGTAAAGTGGCAATGTAGGTCATTTCTTATGTCCCCGACACATTTAATTTTATTACTAACTCTGTGAAACACTTACAGGAACATTGATATATTTTTTTTGTTTTCTAGATATTTATGCCTTAACTAGCATCGAATATTTATATAAAATAATCGTAATATACATAAAAAAAATAAAATTAAAATCGTTGAATTTAATTCTGCATACTGTCCCCGACAGAGGTTACGGTTTTTGATGACCGAAAACACCAAACTTTTCTGTAATCTATGGTATTAGGAGCGTAAATTCTACTATAAAATATGTGCTGCTTATCTTGTATTTGTAAAACCTACCTTGTTTCATATAAAATTAAGTCGATATTTAATTATAAAGTCTGTCCCAGCAAAATCACAAATCCTGACATGTCACACTTAGTTACGGTAATTATAGCATATTTTTTAAAATTTCCCCGGAGTTGTGAGTATTTTTCGTAATCTGGCAATATTTGAATCATAGAGAAATCTACTTCGACGCCTTACAGCTGTTATTTTTCAAATAATCTGCGAAAGAAGTGGACACGTTCGTGGTAAGGCAAGTTTCCCACATTTTTTGTCAGCTGTTGTTACCGAGTTTTATAAAAAGCTTTGGTGTTTTATTATAGATGTAGCCAAATAAATAAGAAACTGTTTCTTCTGATTTACGTAATGATGATAAAGTTAATTGTCAACGTTCTCTAAACGAATTAATAACATAAATTTGACTTGTGAAGCCTAAACGTTACGTCCGTTTCGTTACATTTTGCTTCGTAACATATAACCTGACATAAAATGTAACGAACCTGACCCATAAAAGTTGTGAACACACTCAGCTGCAAAAGTGATAATTAGATAATGGTTCCCTGAAAGTAAAAAGGGAAAAATAATAAATAAGTTTAAAAACTTTCGAATTTATCTTTAGACACTCCTTGCGATATTTTTTTAAAATAAAAATTATAAAAAATAGTAATTTTTTTATATAAAAAAGGCAATGAATTAAGTAAATAAAAAAGAAATACATATTTATTTTATAAGCTAGCGATCTCTATTAATATAAAGTTAGAAATTACATTGGTTAAACTTGAGGTAAAATGAATACCAGATAATCATGTTTAGGGCTTAGTGTACCTACATATTTAATATGTCCTTTTCGTTACAGTGTGTCAGTTTAGTTATTGTCCCTGAAATTATTTTCTGTACAATTTAAATTTTATTAAATTTTTTATATGAAATAGTTTTGTTTTATTCATGACAACAATAGATTAATGTAAAAGGTTTAGTAATTTTTCCTTTTTTTTAATAAAGAGTAAAAAGCAAACCCGGGAACTTAAACTAATTAGTTCCGCTATACCCCAAAAGTAACGAAACTCCATATTTTGTTAAATTTGGCATTCTGCTGTTCTTGAAAGAGTACGTTTTTGGTCGAATTTAATTTCTTTAGTTATTAATCTACGTAACGAAAGTCGTTTTTGAAAGTAAAATAGTGAGTTTATTCAATAACAAACCAATTTATTTCGTAACGAAACTGACCTACTCATGAGCACTATCTTTTGAAATTTAATAATATTTTTCAGGAAATCTCAGTTAAAGTCGAAATCTTTTAAAGATTTATTAAAATTCAATATACTGGGTATCTTCTTGTAAAGTAGAAGTACTAAAACTCTGAAAATAAAAAAAAATTACACGCATGGTTCACGTAGGTCATTCTAGGTGGAAATGCCCATAATATTGTCTGCATCGCCTCCTACATCATTTACATTAATATCAGCATGTTTAAAGAAAGTTTGGTATCTATAATTATACAGGTTTTAAATTATCAAATAAT
The DNA here is from genome assembly GCA_905163395.2 of Endotricha flammealis. Lineage (NCBI taxonomy): Eukaryota > Metazoa > Arthropoda > Insecta > Lepidoptera > Pyralidae > Endotricha > Endotricha flammealis. Next base: position 2,556,612 of record LR990880.1, on the reverse strand, counting down.
TGTTATGGTTTATAAATGACAAAATAACTCACTCACCAACAGTTAACGATTTGCGTTATCGCTTAAATGTGTTGACGCAGATTGCTAATTAAAATGTTTATTAGGAAAGTAACCACTGAATGGGTCAGAAATGTAGGTGTATATTTTTATGTAAAGGGTGACAGACAGGTTTTTGGTTCAATTCCATAAAAGTGGTTAAACTAGAGGTCATCTGCTACAAATTAGCTCGCATCAACAGGGGGTCGAAAGTGACAGGTTTCCGAGATATTTATGTTTTTAGGTTTTTCGAAATTTTCTGACTTGCCATTGAAAATCCCCGCACTCAAGTGACACATTTATAAAAGTCTGATGAACTAGAAAAAATGTATGTAGGTAGTGTAATAGCATAACATGTATTGTGTGTATTTTTTTATACGAATTAAGTTTTATTCTATTTTAGAGAGAAAATTCTGGGATATCTTATATTAATGGTTTTTACAAAACGTTTTTCTATTATTACGTGATTCTTCTGTTTCTTGGGGCACGGTGAAGGTCAATATCTTCCGTGCCTTCAAACGTAACCTTCCGTGTTCTCGTGATCTAATGGTTAACGAACACTAATTACTTACTTGTAACCAGAAAATTGAAGGCAATTTCACAACCTTCCACCTCAAAATTAGAAATTGCATTGTTACGACATTTTACCTGCCATCTTTACAAAGTGAATACTTGTTTCAACCCTGCCAAACCGTATAACTTATGATTTTTGCATACTTTTTTTTTACAACTTCAGTAACATGACATTGTTTTGACGATACTGAAATTTTTGTAAGTAATGTTAGAGACCTTGTTACGTATAACTTAATTAGAAACTTCACAGACAAATTTTATTTAATTTCAAATACTAAGAATCGTGTACAAACGTAAAATAAAGTAAAAGTTAAGAGAGAATTTATTAAGGCGACAAGCACGTATCGAATAATGTCAGAGGTGTTATTAACGAGAAAGAATTATATGACGGGGAGAGAAATATCAAACATGGCTGGAATGTAAGTATATGATGAACAGAAAAATTTGGTATTGATTGGCTAGATAGTAAGTATTCCCGTGGACCAGAACATACTGCGACGCCAAATAGCTGCAGGGTTGAAGTTTCCCAAAACGATTAAACCTAATTAAACAAAAGTTGGCAACGCACCAGTTTCTCGGAGTTGCGGGTGTTTATGGGCGGCGGTGATTGCTTACCATCAGGCTCGGCTCGTTTGTCTACTATATAATAAATTAAAGAAAAGAAATAATCAAAAGGCATTTACTAAGTAATAAAAATTCTAAAGACTAGCTTATACAAATTATGCAAACACGGCCAAATTGATGTACAGCAGCGTGGCGAAGCTCCAAAACCCCTTCAGTTAAAGGGAAACTCATACTCCAACAGTGATAGCGGTTGATAATGAATCATTAGCCCAGCAATAAAATTGTTATTCTCAACATGGTCTACATAACATTGAGTGAATGAATACCTATGATCCAGTCTTGTTATCATTGTTTTATGGCACTATCAAATGTATTTATATCGGTTTCCTCCTTCTAAATGGCTATAGTATTGTGCCATTTATCCCATTTTGAACTGAAAGTGTAATGACATCAGAAATGTAGACCAATGGAATAGATTGTTTTGGATGCTTACTTGTATGATTGTATGGAATTATACAAATATTTAAATCATTTCATCCTAATCCATGATACGTTTGCATTCTTTAAGAGATTAGATGATCTTCCTTACATTATTCTGTTTCCTAATCCATTAAGATTCGCCAATCTTCTACGTTTTGGGAAGGATACTGATTTTTGTATGGCGGAACTGTTATTAGACCTACACAACAACGTCACTGGGTTATTGAAATCCAAATGAGAATTAATTGGCGGTGGGGATATATGGCATATTCTTTAAAATTAACAACAGCATTTACAGATTGTCAAATAAGGCTGGTTTTAGAGTTGCGCTGACTACACGTTGATCGTCGGCGCTGATAGCTGAATACTTATGAACTTCTAGGAAGCGTTTTTGAATAGTAGTTATCAGCGCGGACGGTACATACGTTTTCCTGTCAGCGTGCGGTCAGCGCGACTCTAAAACCAGTCAGCAGTGTAGCTCATTGACGTCCAGGATGGTGGAAAAACTGACTCTTGGAACAAATTTAATCAGAGAAGACCAAAGACATAATTTTGATAGATGAAAATAAAAGGGAGTTCACGTAACTCGTTGATAAGTGTTGTAAAAAATCAACTATCATTACACACCAAGGTCTTTGTATTTATTCTGTGAACCTGTTCCAAGATTTGTATTATGAGTTTCATGTTTCCTTAAAGCTTTATAGATGTATGTTGTCTTCCGCTGTTTTGTAGCGCTATAAAAAACTGAGTTACTACCTGAGGTTACCGAGAATCACTTTAAAAAATCTCATTATTTGTAATGCATTGTTTATACGACAATAAACAATAAATGATCCTGTTTTTCAGCAATTACTTACTTTTACCAATTTTTTTAAAAATAATCATGGTACAGGAATATATTATCACATATCACACACAAAATTGCTTTCTGCCAAAAGACAAAAGGTACGCTTTAAGAAAGAATAATAGATACAATACAATATGCTATATTTGCAATACACAACACGATAACACATTACAGACGAGTGTATTGGCAACAAGACGGCCATTATTGCTGAATGCAATCTTTTCAAGGCACCCTTAGGGTAACGAAATTTTGTATGGAGTGGGCAGGTAGCAAGGCAATTTGTCTTTAACTTGAATTAGAATTGGAGGAAGACGGTATGGAAGTAAACTCGTTTCAAGCAAGTTACCAAGTTTGAAAGGAAAGACAGAAGACTCCTGCTAGTTAATGGAAGTTAACTTGAACAACCTCATCAGCTGGCCTATGTGACGACCTCCGTGACGTAATGGTTACCACGCCAGACCGCTACCCAGGAGGTCCCGGGTTCGATCCCCGGTCGGGTCATGATGAAAAACTAACTTTTTCTGATTGGCCTCGGGTCTTGGATGTTTATCTATATATGTATTTGTTATAAAATATAATATCGTTGAGTTAGTATCCCATAACACAAGTTTCGAACTTACTTTGGGGCTAGCTCAATCTGTATGAATTGTCCCTATATATTTATTTATTATTTATGTTTTCAAATGTTTGTATATTGCAAAATGTAAACAATTCCGTTTCTCAATTACCTGGAAACCTTAATGCTAAAGAAACCTTACTGTAGTCACCGTGGCTAAGTAATTGCGTGCATTCTTGTATTATCTCATGTTAAGTAGATTTATTTCTTTGTTACATGTTATGTCACAATTATGTATCGAAAGTCGTGGGTTTGTTAAAATACCGTGAAATAAGACATTGTTATAATTTTTTAATATAAATGGAAAGGCATAAATCTGTAAATTTCGAAAGAAGAAGAATGCACATGGTATTTTTTGTGGTGTCGAAATGTTTGATGTTTGTCCTTAGATGAAACCAAATTTGGTTTCATCTAAGTGTTTGTCCCTTTATCATTCAAACACTTGGGTTTTCTACGAAACCGTTGCCGTTGGTGTTATCGTCATGGAATTTGGGTACACGTTATAGCTCACATAGAATGTGAGCTAATTTGAGGAGCCCAATGGCGTTGTTGAGTTTGTCAGAATTTAACTACTGAGGTTAAGCAATGACGACGGTATATAGATGGGTTTGAAATATATAATTTCTCCGTGCTCGGATAGGACTTTGAGGTTCTATGCCAACTGCTGTTGATAGATGACAGTTCGGGACAAGCCCGTCAAACATTCCCACTGCTGTGTCTCCTATAGGCCCAGGATCAACAACGGCGAACCAGCTGCTGGAACTCGCAATGAATATATTCAGAAAGAAATTAGACGAAGTAAGATGACAGTTGTAAGCCAGTGAGGAGTGATAACTCTTGTCACCGACTAACCCGCAGTAATAAAATCGGAAAAAATAATAAATTCAAAATTATGTGGTTTTGAATAAAATCACTTGGATAAAAAGTACGAGGACGTCAGAAGCTAAGTATATTTTGCTTGCAATCTGCAGTGGTCGCTTAAATAAGGTCATGAATGATACTCGGGGAATGTTTACAGTATCTGTTTTTAAAATAACATACATACTTGGAACTTAAAACGATTTGATTTTTCTCAATAAAAATATGAAATGATTTTGTGAATCCTTCTTCGTATTAATGCAAAAATCTTTGTGAATTAAATAAAGTAAAATACCTACTGTTTAGGTATAAAAGATAAAATTTATCATCGATTGGCTATTTTGACAGTGACTGTATCTCCACATATTATTACTGACCTGTGAAGTAAAAAATATATTTACTGTTATTAGCATTAGTTTGATGGAATATTTTGAAGATTTCTAATGTTTTAAAAGGTGTCTTCTATTTGTAAAAAAGCATTTAGTCATTTGTAAATAACTATAATTAATAAACGACTACTTGATTACCTCATTGTCTAATTAGGTAGGTTATATTAGTAGGTATTATTACATTACAGGGAATTAACATTTTTAATACAAAAAATGTCTTCTGGTGTCTCCGTACTTTGACTTACGATCGTAGGTCCCCTGAATGGGGCCAAGATTTTAAGAAACCCTCCCAGCCCCACTCGCACTTATCCGGCTTTTATTTGTACATATAGTTATTTACAATGACAAAATAATATTATTATGGTTTTAGTGCAAGTGCACTTATGAGTAACAAGAAAACAATTAGGTAAATTCAATATAATTTAATGTTAAAGATTATTATTATGAATATATAAAAATTATATTCCGTGAAAAAAATACAGGAAATAAGTTCATATTTAGAGCCAATTAATTTATTTTAAATCTCATTTTCAACTGTGCTACTTCACAGTCGGTGCAAAGAGCAGGATAGCGAGATATTTTCTTTCGTTTGCCTTTCTCCATCTCGCTCTTGACTATAGGATATATCATAGTGCCATCCCGCCTTGTTTACGTCCGTGAAACGGTGACTCTAAAGTAAACGTATAACTTCAAGATAAAAAATTCAATAAACGTGGTGTTTATTTATTATTGTTTAAGAATTTTAGTAGAGAATGTTATCAAAGCTTATCTTATCTTCCATAAATGTGGTGTTTAAGAAATATTATTTTTTTATTCTAAAACTCCACGTAAGATTTAAATAAAAACTAAAACAACACTTCATATTCTATATTTTTTTTGGTCAATTTCACTTGCTTTTTGCTTTTATAAATCACAATATGTTTTATTTCTGATACCTAATAATTTAGCGGCATTTATGTTTCTATGAAATATATTTGCTAAATTCTTTAAAAAAAACAATACAGTTGCTATTACTGAAACTGTAACAGTGAGAGATTTATATGTATTTTTTACAAATAATAAGTTTTATTATTATTATTATTAAGTTTCACAGAACTGTAGCTGTTGTTCCAGTGGATATTACAGTAAAAAAGTTATGACATTAAATACCTACCTAGTGCCACACAGCAAACTTCCTAGTTAAGAAATTATAAAACATCAACCTGATAGTCTAAACCGCTGGAGAAATAAAATTGGGGGTGTGTTCTATGTAAAGTGTAGGTATCCACAAAGAGAGGTCCAAAGTTTTTGAAATAAGATTACTTAAGCCGGCTCTACATTCTCGTGATGTTGAGCGAAAACGAGTGTGAACGGCCTCTTCGTCCCGATTAGTCTTTTGCCTTAGTTGTGCCAGGCTTCACATCAAAATAAAAAGAAAAGAAAAAAAAATGTTTTACGAGTATAAATAATAGCATTCTGTGTTATTTTTGTATTTCGTGAACGCTACGAACTAAAAAATAAAATGTAATCATGTTTATAATTTTAAGCGTTTTAAGCAATAATATAAATTGAATAATTATTTCATCAACAATAATAATTTATAATAGCTAAGTAATAAACTCTTTAAATTATCGATACACTGACGCAAAAAACTCGATTATTGATTTATCTTAAAGTTTTGTATGCACTACCTGGCCTCGTAAATCGTAAATGGTGGGGGAAACGCCGCGGAGCGCTCGCACGTCGCACGGTTTCTATTTTGCGTTTCTCGTTTCAGTTACTTTATTGCGCCGAGTGAGTTACCGTCTCATTCGTGCGAGCATTTTATAATATTATTTATAAGTGTACATAGACGTTTTGTAAAAAGGAACATTTGTATGTATTTAGTGAATGAATAGTGCGGGGTTACGAAATATTGTGGTTGGAATGATCGTGTAGTGAAATTTTATACTTGCATACCGTTTGGATTTCTGTGAATGTGCATCACCGAAGTAACTGGACGACGAAGAGGCTGTGATTTCGAATAGATAACAGAATTTGATAATATATAAACTGTATTATTTTTGACGTTTCAACAAACTGAAATTAGACAGTGGTGAAATAATCTTACCAAATCGAGAGTCGTTTTTACATAGTGGATTGCTCAAATTCTGTGGCTTTGGAATTTGGTCAGGTTTTAGTGCACACTAGCGCCACCTGCGAAGAAAGTACACAGTGAAGTTCGCACGGTTGGGTACAACTCGCAAAAATGCTTTACGTGTCTGCACTTTCGACAAAGTTGGCGTGAGTTATCAAACTATTGGAGATTTGTTTGTTATTTGTGGGGAATCCCCGTTTGTAGTGCAAAACGGCGTTAACAATAGCAAATTTTCATGGGAACCGGTTGAGTGCTACATGTTTTATGTGCCTGGGTGAACCATGGCCACTGCCGAGATGAGTTTGCCCGACAAGAAACCTGAACACGAATCGGGATACTACGAAGGCAGCGACCAGGAGGGTAGTATGGAGTGCGGATGCCCTTCTCCCGTGAGTTCTAGGAATTCTTCGCACTCCACAAAGTTGAAGCGGCGTCACAGTGGTCTCAAAAAGAAAGTGGCCACAAAGAAATTCCGCACGGAGCCCCCTGCTAACGGTCACAGTGCAGCAGGCCGTGTGGACACAGACAGGAGTGTTGAAATAGTGGAATGTACTAGTGTAAAGGACGCCAAGGTGGAGGAGGTGGCTCCGGTGCCCGGCCCGAGCACTAAACGGAGTAGTTCGGTAGAACTCATCGGTAGTACTGTACCGGCACCAGCGATTGACTCGGTAGATTGGAATCTTGTTGACGCTAGTAAAATTAGGAAAAGATTTAAAGGTAAGTTTTTACTCATTGAATATTCTAGAACTAGTTTAATTACTATACGTAAAGTGTAATAAAAACAATAATAAAATTATTTTTATCAACTAAATTTATTTGCTGGCTGTGGTTGAGTGGCTAAATAGGTCACTATAATACCACAAGTTTGATTCCCACATTGCGACACATATGTCCTAAACACATTTTTGGTTCTAAAGTTATTAATAAGTGAGTAAGGTCTCCAGAGCTCCCTTGGGGGTTGGGAGGGTTGGCAATGCGTGAGTGATAACCCCAGTATTGCAAGCGTCTATTCTAAAGGCTACAATGATGCTTACCATCAAGCGGGCTGTATGCTTGTTTGCCACCTTTGTGGCATAAAAAAAAGGTTGAATAGTCCACAAATGACATTTTTATACAAAAAATTTACTTCATCATCATCATCATCTCAGCCATAAGAAGTCCACTGCTGGACATAGGCCTCCCCCAAACACCTTCAACGCGACCTGCTGGCAGCTGACTGCATACAGCGGCTTATTAAATAAATATAAAAAATTTACTTATTCAGTTTCAATATACTTTGCACAAAATCTCCCAACAATTGACTATGATTAAAATATATATTGATGTAAAATAAAACCATAACCTATATATTATATAAAAGGATAAAATAAATACAAAAACACAGCCTATCATTATCACCAGTCTACACAAAAAAAAAAAAATATAAAAAAACATTCACATTCATGAATTTCTGCACTTTGCAATTCAAGTCCATCTATTGTCATTATTACTATATATATTGTGATCAATAAAGTTAAATAAATATAAATATATTGGGACAAATTACACAGAGTGAGCCCCATAGTAAGTTGACTTGTGTTATTGGAAACTAACTCAACTATACTATATTTTATAACAAATACACATTTAAAAATAATAAAAAAATAAAAAAGAAATACATAGAAAGATGAACATCCAAGACCAGGGACAATCAGAAAGAGTTCGTTTTTCATCATGATCCGACCGGGATTCGAACATGGGACTTCCTGGGTGGTCGTCAAATAAATAGACGTGAATGAATCACAAATTACTTTATTTCATTTACACACAATATTTACCACAATAAGTTCAATGATGGTCAAACACCATCATTGCATTGCATATTACTAGTTAGTCATATTATATTAGTCAAATTTTACGCAATAATTGTTGGTTTGGTAGAAACCTTTGTTATATTATGTTAAAGATAACAATAATCTGAATAATCATGAGTTTTTATAATTTCATTTAATCTATTATTTCTATGAATTAAATTAAGTTAACTTATAGGTTACACGAGTTGAGTTGGCAATGCGTGAGTGATACCCCTGGTATTGCAAGCGTCTATAGGCTACGCTTACCATCACGCGGCCTGTATGCTTGTTTGCTAACTTTGTGGTATATAAAAAAAAATGATAGGATAGAAAAATTATTTAATAGATAAGTTTAATGTCTTTATTTACATCCATGAACACACAATAACAGAAAAAAGAAAAATGTCTGCCTTCGAATGATACAGTATGAAAATCAATATTGAATATGTTTGTCAATGGTGTAATAATTATTCTAATTTTGTTGTACATTTAACTAGACTAAACTAATTTTGGCAGGACTTGAAGTGTTGCTATCCTTGTCACTAATTGTAAACCAAGGAAGGACAACAACGCCTTTGGTCCTGTCAAAATTGGTGTAGTCTAGTTTAAATGTACAACAGTATTAGCGCCACACTGTGATGCAAAAATGTGGTGATGTTTTTCACATAAAACAGAAACCATGGATTTTCAGTAACCACCTTTTTTGAAAAATATATTTGCTTTATTAGAGTAATTACAAAGTTGATCATGGTTGAAGAGTACAATTTGTTTGATTAATACTATTTAGCTATCTATCTATATATATTATATAAAAGGAGAAGCTGACTGACTGACTGACATATCAACGCAGGGCCTAAACTATAAGGGTTAGAAACTTGAAATTTTGCACAAGGGTTCCTTTTATAACGTAGGGGAGCAGCTAAGAAAGGATTCTTCAAAATTCCTACGGGAAAGCGAGATATACGCAAACGAAGTTGCGAGGGATTTACTAGTAATCTATAAGAATGCAAAATATTACAAAAACTAACCAAAACAAATTATTATTTATCATTAAACTACTACCTTTGATTTTTGTGTTTCAAAAATTCATTCACTGAATAAAATGTATTTTCAAGAAGCCATTCATGCAAAGCTCTTCGGAATTTAATCAAGATAATTGTTTTGTGTGTACATGTATACTGGTACTTGCTTTTCCACGTGACTTCGCTCGCGTTAATTTTATGACATAGATCTTGTTTTCCAACAAAACAACCCATAGCGCGACTTGTGGCGCCATCTGTTGGCCGATAGCATGCCATACAGCGCCCTCTAGAGTAGAAAATCTATTTTTCCATTGGAATGACATACTTTCACAGGATAAAAAGTAGCCTATGTTGGGCTCTGTACCCCTGACAATTCAAATTGTCATAATGATCGGCTGATTAGCCAAGCCGTGAAGGAATAACAAACAAACAAACTCACTTTCTCATTTATAATATTAGTATGATATGATACATAAACTAGTGGCAGAGTACGCTCTAATCCTCTGCGATTGAAGTGGGACCTGGTATCCCTGCAGTGGGATGATTATGGGTTGATATGACGACATAAAGATCAAGAGAGAATGAAGTTTGACAAATTATATTTTGGTTTCATGTGTCAGTATTAAGATAAGTGACAAAGTTCCATGACATGTCCAGAGGAAGTGGTTAGGACAATTTGTGGGAAAGTATTTTTTTTATCAGTTTAGGTACATTAGGTACATAAACATGTGGTTTGGCCCTAAAAATTGGTCAAGAGTGAGTGGCTTATGAATTTGATCATATTTTTAAATACTTTCTGTCATAATAGAATAGAAATCAAATATAAGAAGTAACTTTACTTTATAGTCTGTGAGGTTGAGGGAGTGAACTCTCTCACTCTAGAATAGGGTTTTTTAAATATGGTCTACAGACCCATAAGTGATTGTAACGTCTGTGCCAAGAGCCTGTAACATGTGTGCCATTCCGTGTTCTACCTAATTATGGTATGAATCATCAATACATAATTAATTAACTATTAGTTAAAGTTTATAATTATTAGTTAAAGACATATTATTGAGAAGAATTTTGTTATTGGCCCATAAAAGTCTTTCATGAAATTAATACTTTATTTAAAAGTATAAAATTTGACAGGTTCACGGAGTTTTGTATAGTTATACACCTTAAGGGGGGGTACCCAGAAATATAAATTTTTGTAATGGCTGACATAAATTACTACTACTTCTGACACAAGAAATGACTTTGACACTTGACTAAATTAAGTAAAATTATTAAAGTATATACAGAATAAAACATTATTATGTTTCATTATTGCACATATTATAAATAATAATATTTTTAAGTCCTACAATTGTGCAAGCGACCTCTATGAAAGGTTCAATAGCCCGATGACTTTGATGTATTATTAGTTATATTTTGTTTACAAGTAATTGAGTAAGATTAAAGATATTTCTTTATATTTTGATGGTGGAAGTTTGTTGCTCATCAATACTCATCATCATGTTCAGGATTTTATTTATTTATTGAACCTTTTTTGTGGAACACAAAATTATGTTAACATGAAATGCACTTGTCCATTGGGACTCTCGCAAGAGGTCTCTTAGTTCGAAGTGCCTTCGGGCAAAGGCCTCCTCCAATTCCTTCCACTGTGCTTTATCTAGAACCTGCTGAATGAGGTCCTGCTGTAAGTTTCAGGTCATCTTCTCATCTCTGGTGTTGTCTCCCTGGGCTTTGTTTTCCATCCCTTGGATACCAGTTCGTGACTGTTATACTCTATTTTTCCTGTTGTTCAGGATTAATTTAAGTTCAGGATTGATTTAATTTAAGAGAGGTAACGCACAGTGGATAATCCGCTCAAATCGGAGCAGCCTGCCTGGGGAAGGACCTCCACCTTATAGAAGATCGTAGCCACATAGCATTAGTCTCACTCAGCCATGCTGTGTTCCTACAGTGAGTAAGGTCTCCAGAGCTCCACTTGGGGGGGTTGGGAGGGTTGGCAACGCGTGAGTGATATCCCCGGTATTGCAGGCGGACCGTATGCTTGTTTGCCAGCTTTGTGGTATAAAAAAATCATAATCAATTATTTTACTGCTTACACATTACTAAGACCTAGTTACATAGTCTACTGCTCCCTGCAGCCAGTAATCCGCATTATCCATCAAAAGTAATCAAAACCCTTCCTTCGTATCCATGAATGTAATTCTATTAAAAATCACAAGTGCGTTCTGGGCCTTACCTTATTTACATATTGGGTTAGTTATGCATATCTTGGAGATAAAAATAAAATATTTATCAATTCTGCTGTTATTTCTGTTCTATTAATAATTTAATGTGCATTCAATAATACAAACTTTCTTTTAAAACCATACGAAGTTGAAACAAGAGTATCGAGTCTTCGTTCTACTTCGTCTTTAGTTGTCCTTTGTCTTTAAGTCACTTTGATCAATTTCACGAGAGTGTAGAACTAGCATTAAATATACCGAATTGAATTTCAAGCTTGATTTTGCACAGTAAAAATGCTAGTAAAATGGTTTAAATCGCCCTCTTTTTCTGCATATACAGAGGTCATTCGCATAATGTTAATTACGTAATAGTTTAATTATGCTACAAGGGCCCGCACAGTGCCAGACGGATTTAATTACTGGGAAAAAATATATATTTATTAACATTTCTATTTTAGAAATTGTATAGAGCTTTGGCGGCCTCCGTGGCGTGGCGTAATGGTTACCAATGTTACTATATCAGACCCAGACCGCCATGAGGTCTAACTTTTTCTGAATGGCCTGAGTCTTGGATGTTTATCTATTATTATGTAATATTATAAAATATAGTAACGTTGAGTCAGTATCCCATAACACAATTTTCTAACTTACTTTAGGGCTGGCTCAATCTGTGTGATTTGTCCCTATATATTTATTTATATAGAGCTGTGACAGCCCAGTGGGTAAAGTATAATCAGCAACATGGATTCAAAACGTTTATTTAGATAGGTCTTTACAGACACTTTCGCTCGTCATTCAGTACATACAGCAATTTTGTGCAATTAATCTACTCTATAAGCTGCTACCATGCTACCATTTGGGGAACAAAGGTACCTAAAATTACCACTGTGCGAAACTCCACATTACTCTTTTTGAAGGGGATTCGGGGGCCATTCGCACCACTGCACTCCAACCACAGCGGTGCGAACCGCCCGAACACCGAAGAAAACTGTATATATTCGCAAAAGCACGGGCTTGGTTAGAAATGGTACTAAAATGTTAATTTACTTCTGTTGCTGACTGTACCGAGTTAATTAATCGATTAATTTTTGGTGTGTGAATGAAACCATTCGAAAATCATTCCAATTTTATCTCAACCATCATGACGAGTATCGCAAAAACCAAATACTTACCCAAATGATTATTTTGCTGTCCAGCCAGACAATTTTTTCTGCAGCCAAACTATTTTGTTTAATAAACCCATTGCTGATATTTTCATATTATTAGTTGCTTATTATAAAAATCTTTACAATTCTAAAAAATATGAGTTTCTTGCGGCACTTCTCAACAGGCCATTCACGTCGGAAGTGCTAAGTAGGCTTAAAAACATTGACGTGAAAAGTATTTCCTGTATATCTACTTGTAAAATTAATTATTTTATTTTTATTATGTAGTCAAATTTTTTTTTTAGCTAATTTTCCTTCGTGACGCCTGTTTAACTTGCCCTGTTTAACTCATTGTGACAAATATATTTATGTATTGTTTCTCTCTTTCAGTTAATCTCAATGGAGCTTCTAAAGTCGACATCTCACATTTTGACTTGCTCAAAGTACTCGGCACAGGTGGTAAGTAATATTTATGTTATTATAGAAATTAATAACTAGAAATTATAATTTAAAAAATGTCTTAAAAATGTGTAACCGCCGTCAACAATTATATTTACAAAAGTAGTTTTGAGAGGGCTTAGTTTATTTTTGTCACTTTCACACTTCATTTTATTCAGTGGCAACAGTGAAGAACTAATATCGTTAAATCTATCTATATATATAAAAGAAAGTTGTGTTAGTTACACCATTTATAAAATTTGGCTGAAAATTGGTGGAGAGGTAGCTTTTTTTCTTCTTGACGATGTTGTGCAAGCTAGTGAAGCGCTAACGGGATACGCTTCACCAGCAACATTGGTTTTACGTGGGCGAGGTGTCAACCCGCCGCACAACCCCCGAAATGCTGGAGGACCACACCCGTCGTTGGTCAGCGAGTCCATCGGACTTAGCCGGTTAGTGTAGCTAGGCTGTACTACCGACCATTCCCCTATCCGCCACCTTGGGGACGCTCCCCTACGCTGTGAGGGCCAGCGCGGGGGAGAGGTAGCTTAGAACCAGGAGCAGGGCACAGGACTTTTTATCCCGTTAGGGTAGGGTAGGGTAGTTAGTACCTCTAAGGCGGAACAGTCTGCCAGGTCAGCTAGTTATGTATAAAGGTTACTGATTAGATTAGTCATAAAGACGGTATTGTCAAATTTTGTTACAATGATGAGCATTGAATAGAAATTATTTCTGTCATCAAAAACTAAACGAAACTTTGTATTCAACGCTAGCTGTTTCTGCGGTTTCACGCGCGTGCATTATTTAATTCCTGTTGCTCCTTTTCTCATGGGAATTTGGAAAAAATCGTCATTGGGTCTGCTTTTATAAAATAACTACAAAATCTTTCCAAATAGTAGTAGGAGAAGAAAAATGAGACATTTCATAGTAAACGTTCGCCACAAAGGGAATTCGTCATTATTGTATATACACTCTATACATTAAAAGTAAATTCGTCACAAATTTGCTTTTTCAACAATACGAAATATGTAAGTTTATTACCTAATTTGAACGAATAAATAGGTATCTTTTAACCAAAGATATAATATCAGAAAAAATTGCAAAATTCATATCAAATCAAGATTTTTTTTCTAAATTAGCTATTGGCGTTCAAACAAACTTTTCTTTATTCTCTTAATATTGATAACATGATAATGACATATTAATGGCTAACACGGGTTGATCTTTTAACCCAATGATAGCAGGGTATTTGACTGTATTTTGTTACTTTTTAAATCTTTAAAAAGCACATCTGTGCTCATTTAACCACTGACTAATAAAGTCCCAAATTGGCTATTAAATAATTACTTACTCCATTCAGATAATGCAATTAATTATACACTAATATATTTAATTAAATTTCCTTATAAATAAAATTCACAATATTATTACTTTTTTTTAAAATAATTTTATAAATAATTTATTTAAACATTACATTTCCAGCTGAGTAATTATAACAACAAAATGCTTACTAGAATTGTCATAAAACTGGCAGTTTATTAGACGAAGCTATTCTGGTCTGGTGGTTATGTATGGAAGTATACCTTACCTTAGACCTTGTCCAGAAAGAGCGAATACGCTGCGTATTTCTGTCGCGTTCATTATCCATCGCGGAGTTGCAACCATTTCATTGTGAGATCTAACATTTATAGAGCTCAATGTAGCACGAGACGCGACGCCAACACATGTTGTACAGGGTCTTAATGGAAGGGTTAACTTGAAGTAGATGACACTTGCGTGGTGGAGTTGTTGTATATTAGTCACAAGGTCATTGATCCTCTAGTATTCCGGGGTGATTAGACTAATTTTTATATGACGAATTAATTAGATTAATATGAAAATCAAGGCTTATAAATGACATGTCGTGATGCCTGTCATATTTGAGGGGTAGACTGATTTATCTTCTCCTATTTCCTACCTTGTAGCAGGCAATGGATTGGTAGCACCTATGGGGTCTCGTTACGTTTAGGTGCTCTTGACAGACTATACTAGCTCTACTTAAATACAAAACTAAATAAAATTGGATTGTACGCTAACTAAAGTATTAAAGCCTAAAGTTCCAAGAGTTCCAATTAGGATTTGCGAATTGAAATTAAAATTGCGATTTTATTGAAGAGTAACCTAGCTCGTGTTACTGATGTTCATGGGCGGAAACCAGTTTCCATCAGGACAGATTGCTTGTTTGCCTGCCTGCCATATGCCATAAAAAACATAGTAGACATCCTATTGCATATAACTGCATTGTTTTTTTTGTTATTTAATGCAAACATGTAACACGTACGGTCACTTCCGCAACGGTGCATACTATAATGCAATTATTGACGACCGTTACATGCTATGCAGCAATGCGGATCAGTGCACACCCTATGAAGGCATCTTTTGCCAGGAATCGAACCCGTATACATGACATGCGGGTTTGGTGTGTTTTTAACCTCAGACATTAAAAGAGGGGTGTTATGTGTGTCTGTGTCAAAGCGTCTAAACGAGTGATCTGATTTTGACGCATTCTTTTTGTTTCATTTGTGACTAGATTGAGAGTAAAGGTCGCTGTATACGTAACGTGTTTTTACACGGACGGGACGGGACGGGAAGTTAAATATAGTTCTATACAAAATGTATGTGAATATGCATATGTCGCGGATACACAGACGGGACGGGAACGTGGCCGTTTCGAACAAAAAGTCACGTCCCCGTCCCGTCCGAGGTATTATCCCGTTGCGTATGCAGAGGCCTTTAGACATTAAAGGACGTGTTTTGTATGTAAAGTAAATGTTTGTGTCATCGTAGCGCCTAAACGAGTAATCTGATTTTGATGTATTTTTTGTTTGATTTGTGACTTGATCGAGAGTTTTGTCCGGATCCTAGCGATCGTCGTCAGACCCCCTATTTCGATTCAAACAGACTCGCTGCCCCCTTTAATTCTTTTTAAATAATTTTAACCCCCGACGCAAAAAGAGGGGTGTTAAAAGTTTATTTTTTCTCGTGGAAATAAGATGTTTTTCCGCTATAAAAAGTAGCCTATGCCACTTTCCAAATCTTAACCTACCCCAAAAAAAATACATGTCAATCCGTTATTTACTTTCGACGTGAAAGAAGGAAAAAACGCTTTCGCATTTGTAATATAAGTATGGATGTCCAGAAGTGGACTTCTTGTGGCTGAGATGATGAAATTTTTATAATAGTTAGGTGTGGTTATGCTATCTGAAACTTAGGAAGACACTGTGACCTGCATTCATTGTTGTTTTTGACGACAGTAACGTCACTTCATGATTTATGATACACTTAATATTAGTATTGATAGTTATTTACTACTTATAACATTGACGTATCATACGTATGTAATGTAATGTACATAAATAATCTGATGTAAGTACATGCACTACGTATTTTTTATTTACATGGAATTTCTTAGTAATTCATAATGCACGTCACTATATATTGTTACGCAAACTGTGATTGTCGACGTAGAACGCGTAATGTAGCGTACAGTAATGAAGAATGCATAATATACTTTACGGTCATTAATAAAGGGGGGTACACACTATGTATGATACGTACGTAAACTACGTAACACGGGTGTATAGTTTTTTTTTTTTTTTTTTTTATTTTTTTTTATAATAAAAAATAATTTAATACGAGGTAGACGTTTGAAATATTCACAGAATATTTAGTTGCATATTGACTTTTAACTCCCATACAACTAGGGAATCCAATCCCGCATCAAAATCGTAATCCCGCAAGCCCGCGGGATTAGGGTCATCAATCCCAAAGGATTGACAAATTGGATCAAAAGAAGTTAAAAAAATAAAGTAAAATACATACATATATTATTAAACTTATTATATTATTTTTGCAAGGAGTGATATAAACGATATTAATAAATAATTTTAGGAACTATTATATTTAACGATGCATAAAAAAATTTTTTTTCTGATAATATTTTCAAAGAATCCCAGTCAAAAATGCGAAAATACAACTAAAATCGGGCTTTAAGATAATTCCCCGTGCTGTGGGAATCCCAGTCAAATAAATGAAGAAATTACCTTAATTCACAACTAAAATCGAGCTTTAAGGTCTTATTATTATTACTTAAACTGACATTGATTACATTCCGTAAACTAAATTTTTTATCATTTATTTTTATTAAATTTTTTTTTTCAATCCCGCAATCGTGCGGGATCCCGCATGCCCAATCCCTCGTTTTGAAAACGAGGGATTGGGCATGCGGGATTCCCTACATACAACAAACCTTTTTTGCCATTTTTTGTTACTTTGGGACAAGGTGGCGTTGTTGTGGGAATTGTGTAGAATTAATAAATTAATTGTAATATCACATTTTACGGGCAAAGTTTAATGCACAATCACAAAAGTAGATGTTGCCTAACCGGAACTGGAGATTCTATCTGACGAATTTCTTTACACAGTACAAAATAAAGTCGCTTCCGCTGTCCTTAGATATTTTAAATTACTCAGATTTTTATGCAGTTTACAGTAATAAGTTTTCGAAGCGGATGGTTTAAATGTACATACGAGGACTTTTCGGAATTCCTACGGGAAAGCGGGTTTATGCGTTACAAAGTTATGCGGGTTACGCTAGTGTCAAATAAAAGTTATGATAAAACCTGTGAAAACTACAAAATTTGACAGTTACTTGACTGATTGAAATAAACTGTCAAAATGGTGTAACAATAGTCAATTTATCTAGAAAGATGTACTGTATGGAACTCGTACGGCCATTGTGAAACTGGATCTACTTTACTTATTTTTTTAATTGTAAACATCGCAAAAGAAATCACGCCTAGTACCAGGGCAACATGCCGTAGGAGGCGTTCCTAGGACGTCGTCCGTCGCGTCGGGTCGTCGACCCCCAAAACTGGCGCGTAGCGGTGCCCGGTCGTTACCCGGCCGTCCTTACAAACTCTTATGACCTTATACCCACCTGGTACTTGCAACTGTTTTTCTGTAAACTGTTTTTTTAATGTACTAAAAAACGGTTGAGATAGGTTATAGGGTGAAATGATTTACCTATTTTAAGCGTTCTCTACACAATTGATGTCAACTGTCGGTCACTGACTTGGTTAATAACTGACATTCCGTCGGCAATGGCAGCTTTGACATGCCTTCAGCACGAAGCTTGCTTTAAACCTTTACCAATACGGGCTAAATTTGGGTCTTTCGTCAAGTTTCGCGCAAAAGTGACAACATGCCACGTGACGTGCTTCGTAGAATATGCATATTGTCACGTCTTTAATGCTGGAAAGGGTAGGCACAAAGTAAAAACAAAAAGTTTAATTAATTTGCTATTTGTATGTGTTTAGTTTGGAGATCTTTCAGTCATCACGAATCACAATGGCTCTGGCTTGACTAATTTCATTATGTATTGTGAAATTTTATATATGTATTTTATACATGTTCTATATAAAATTTTAATGTCATTGAACTATTTAAATCTAAATAAAGGTGAAATGCCGCGGTTCGTAGATTTAAGGCGAATTGCGTCATTTTAAAGTTAATGACACGTTAAATGATGACTGTCACTGTGAAACTAAAGAGAGCTTGAGGTTTAATGTGGAATTAAGATTTAAATTTGTTTCTGCAACTGGCTGTTAATGCTTTAACCTGCCGAAAGTAGGGTCAATACTCAGTACCAACGCACGACCAGGCTATCATAATACAGAGGAGCTTACAATTTTGTAACCCAGCAAAAAATATTGTATTTGCTTAACCAGGGTGTATATAATTAGTACTTATCTAATCACAGGATCGACGTCAAAATGTGCCATAAATTAAAAAAATACTGATAAAGTATGAAATATGAATACCATAGTTCCCATGGGTTTTCAAACACATGGACAACCGCATCCTTATCTAACGTTGATGTCAACGTACTACGCCCCCTTGCTGTTAAAAAAAAGAAAGGGATAGAATACATATTTGGACTTTTTGGACGATTCACACAACGCCATCTAGTCTCAAATTAAACAAAACTTGTAAATAAATAAAAATATTAAAATAAATAATTTCAAAACGTGAAAGTTTGTAAGTATGGTTGTTACTCTTTTACGCAAAACCACAGATTACTTAATAGTTATTTCGTAAAACGGCTTGATAAATAATTATGCTTGATATTTGGTGTTTTATGTTATAACTTTTTTTTTTTGGATTTACACACAGGATAGTTTGTATCCTGAATCCGGGAATAACGCAATTTCGTGGGTAAAGCCAAAGTCAATTCTTTTTTCAAATTATGCTTATATCTTTGGGAACGTCACAATTTTTCCCCACCATCAGTTTAGACAGCAGATTTGTAATAAGAAGAACTGCCAAGAAGCTGAGGAAACTTAGCACTTGCTCAATCGGCTGGTGTCCGCTTGCCCCAAAGAAAGTTCGAGATTTATGTTATGGGATACTAACTCAACTATACTATATTTTATAACAAATACATAAACAGATAAACATCTAAGACCCAGGACAATCAGAAAAAGTACGTTTTTAATCATGACCCGACCGGGATTCTAACCCAGGACCTCCTGGGTGGCGGACCGGCACGGCATGGTTACGCCACGAAGGTCGTCAAAATATTTAATTTATTAAAAATATCAATTAATATTCAGTACGGGCTGTAATTTTACACTGCTTTGGTTGGATGTTGGTTTTGCACGCGAAATCGCGACACATCCGCTCAGTTGCGTGTCTGTTATTTGAATGCACGCAATTACGTAGAGCCCCCGCTCGCGCTTTTTACTTTTTTCTTCTTCGCGGTTACCTCAATGAGTAATTCTTATCGGCCTGTGATATGCTATTCCTTAATTCTATCTAGTGTGTGTCTTAACGATTCTAGAGCCTACGCTGTCGGGGAGGTGCCGTTCTCTTGCTGAGCGGATTTTCCCTCTCTTTTTTGGTTACAAAATTTATTTCACCTATTCTCTGAGCAAACGGTTGGATTGGCCGACTTCTATTCTATTCTATTCGGACTGTCATAACGATGCTTCCTTTGTTAACATAAAAATCTTAGTTTTTAATTTTCTACCCTGGTTACCTCTTTCGTTTGTCGATTGTACCTACCTGACAAGTCTATCGACCGTAAGTTAGCAAAGGTCAGGATATGGCCCCAGGTGTTTCTATGAACACACACA
Source organism: Endotricha flammealis (assembly GCA_905163395.2). Lineage (NCBI taxonomy): Eukaryota > Metazoa > Arthropoda > Insecta > Lepidoptera > Pyralidae > Endotricha > Endotricha flammealis. The sequence continues at coordinate 2,536,302 of LR990880.1, read as the reverse complement.
CGCAACAGGGCGGATGTGTGATTTGCCTTTTTTTTTAATTAAAAAAAAGAACATCCGGTGCCTGTTTTCAAGTTTGGACACTTCAATGGTTGGCGATGATCACTTAACATCAGGTGACCCGCATGCTCGTAAGCCAACTCTTATATCACTACATAGTATAAAACAAAGTCGCTTTCTCTGTCCCTATGTCCCTTTGTATGCTTAAATCTTTGAAACTACGCAACGGATTATGATGCGTTTTTTTTAATAGATAGAGTGATTCAAGAGGAAAGTTTTAAGTATAATACATTCCAAAATTCCCACGGGAAAGCGGGATACACGCAAACGAAGTTGCGCGGGTTTCGCTAGTACTCTTATATAAAAAACAGCACTAAAGTTTATGTAACTTTGTGACTGGTTAACTATTTCAATAGTGTACTTTATTATGATAAAATATCGGACGTCCTGAATTTTAAGCGTGATCCCGTTCATTTCTGTTCCTATGGGAAATTCCAATAATCAATTAGTACAGTTGACAAAATGAAAGAGTTATCCAGAGCCGTAAATATGTGTCTAGCCCTGCCCGATCCATGAAATTCATTATCTTTAGGTTGCCTTAAAAGATTACTATAAGCAATAAGGCCACCTTGTTGCATATACACTCATCATATCAACCCATAATCATCCCGCTGCAGAGACACGGGTCTCCCTACAATCGAAGGGGACTAGAGCGTACTCTGCCACGCTGCTCCAATGCGGATTGGCAGAGGCCGGTGTTTTCAAGCCGCCCGAAGGCCACCGACCTGTCATCTACATAATTATGACAGCCGGAACCGACGGCTTAACGTGCCCTCCGAAGCACGGAGAAGCTCGAGATAACGAAACCCATCCAAACACGGGCTAGCGTCAACGTCGTTTGACTTCCGTGTTCATAAGAGTGCGACACACAGCGACGCCATCGCATATACACTAATCTGTAACTATTACTGTTTACTGTGTCACTGGTTTGTTTTGTGTATTGCGAATGAAACCGGTGGCCATTTTGCTTGTGTCCGAAATGGTGGTAGTTTATAACGTAGTTTATTTTCTTTATACATAAATATACAAGTTGTAAATAAATAAAATAAATATATAGGGACAATTCATACAGATTGAGCTAGCCCCAAAGTAAGTTCGAAACTTGTGATATGGGATACTAACTCAACGATATTATATTTTATAACAAATACATATATAGATTTTTCATCATGACCCGACCGGGGATCGAACCCGGGACCTCCTGGGTGGCGGTCTGGCGTGGTAACCATTACGCCACGGAGTTCGTCAAATGACAAGAAAAAGTGCCTGTGAAGGTCTAATTTCTGTAATAAACGATTTCATTTAATTTCAAACTTATTCTTATTCTATATATCTTAAAATTTTCTAAATATTGCATGAAAGGATTTATTTGGTGTTTACCTGTTGATTTTCGTTTTTAAATCCCACTAATATTATAAAGGCGAAGGTTATGTGTATATTTGTTACTTCTTCACGCTCAAATGGCTGGGCCGATATTTATGATATTTGGTATGTAGGTAGCTGATACATTGTATTAACACATAGGGTACTTCTTATCCCGAAAAGTACGCGATTCCCGTAGGATTTGATCAAAAGTGTGATATAGATGGCGCTGCTGTGCATAAATAAATACACGCAAACGAAGTTGCGCGGGTTTCACTAGTTCTATAATAAAATGTACTCGGTATCATTCAATTTTCTGTAAAATTGAATACTTAAGAGGATTTTCTTAATTTTATGGATTAAAATAAACATCGAGTTCGGTTAGGGTGAAGGAACCTGTGGAGTGAAGGAAATAGCTCATTGTATTGAAATTAATATGCTAAGTAGTGTCTAATTTAATCAATAGAATATTCTCTCGTATAGTTTAGTTATAGCCACTAAAAACACTTTGGAAATGCGTAGAGCCATGAAAACACATAAATTCTACACAATTCTTACAGCGCCACCTGGTGAGCTAAGCTTAACCTGTATTATGAGTATCCATACTAATATTATAAATGTGAAAGTGTGTTTGTTTGTTTGTCGTCCCTTCACGTCGAAAGTAATGAACGGATTGATATGAATTTAGGCTCTGGAGAGTGACATAGGCTACTTTTTATCCCGGAAAAACATCTCATTCCCACGGAAAAGAAAGTATAACATTATTGTTTCAACAGGGATAATTTAAGGTCTGGAGAGTGACATAAGGCTACTTTTTTCCCCCACGGGATAAATTATTGACTTTTTCCCTTGACCACGCGGGCGGAGCCGCGGGTAATAGCTAGTTAGAAGATATATTATGTATGTATAACACCTAGATTAAAGTTAAACAGAAATTTCATCACATGAATGTTTGCCCAGTCCAGAGATCGACAAAAAAAAAAGTTTTTGTATATCTAGTTTTTCTTAACTTGACCAATGTAGTAAACAATCTTAGCATGTCTTTTTAACGAAAATAGGCAATTAAAATTATCATTCACACCCAAATAATAATAATATAGTTAGAAATGGCATTTAACACAACACTCTTATTATTCTGGCGATTAATCGATTTTACACATGGATAATTGAATAAAAAGACTCGTTAAGATTGTTTAATACATTGGTCAAGTTAAGAAAAACACATTATCCCCCTTACTAAATAAACGTTGTGTAATGCGTGTATAGTTAAACAATGTTTTGTCACTTTCGTACTTCATTTAATTCTCCTCAAGAAAGACTGTGACAAAACAGTGTGTAACTATATACTCATTACAAAACGTTTATTGGTAAAGGGGATGTATATCTGTGGCGGGACATGCAGTAATGCATTTTCCTGACCTTAAACAAAAAAAAAAGGTTGACACATTTTACGCCATACAATTTCTTGAGATTTCTCATGATTTAATTAAAATACAATGCATTTGCATAATGCAAAACAATATTTTAACTTTTCGTTACAAACTTCAAAGTCAATTGTGTTAGGGGAGCATCGGAGGTCATATTGTGTGCGCCCACTGCCAGGTGGCCATTTTTTCTGCTTTTTTACGCCAAGCAGATGTTCCAACTATAGGGACGTTTACCCCGACTCTTATGGCTTTTCTGTCACGCATAGTTTTGATTATTAATTTCTGAAGTAAAATTAACAGTTTCTGAAACGCATTTTAATTTTAATTCCACATTAAGTCTTATGTCATTTTTTGTTCTTTACATTTTATAAAACTAGTAAAATACTCGCAACTTCGTTTGCGTATATCTCGCTTTCCCGTGGGAATTTTGAAAAATCCTTTTTAGTAGGTACACCCCTAGACGTCGTAAGGAATCTACATTCCAAATTTGGACTCTCTACACCCAGCGGTTTGGGCTGTGCGTTGAAATAATATATGTAGTTAAATCAGTCAGAACTTTGAATTTTAATATCATAGATAACATGTAAACATATTTATTTTTATTAATTTAATTTTTGTTTTAGTTTGACAAACGTAAGATACATTTTGTCAAAAATACAGACATCAGTTTAAAACAAGGCACCATAGACTAGAGAGATGAAAAATTAAGCGGAGCTCTATTGCCGAGCACCTCGGTCTATTGTTACTGTTGAGACTTAAATGTTGTAAGCTGGCTTGTTTGCCTGTCGTACGGTACAATATAAAAAAAATATTTGAATAAAATTTTAAGAATATTTGGTAAATAACAACTCGTGTTTTGAAAAGGCTAATCACTTTGCAATTTCTTAAATATAATTAAAAAGTCGTCAAAATAAGTATTTTAAATGTTTCCCCCGTTAATTACTCTCTTTATTAGTACATTTGTAATGTTTGTTTACACCCACGATACACTTCAAAGAATTTGAAAGGTATCCAAAAGTTTTGGGAGTTTTTTTTCCCAATAATAAGCAAAATGTAAAATAGGGAAAGGGTAACAAATTTCGTAAACATCTTTGACGAATGTTTTAGGTGAACTCGTGATTCGCCACAACATACTTTATATTTTTGTAATTCTAGCCATACTATTTATTAGTTAATCCGCATTGGAGCAGCGTGGCAGAGTACGCTCTAATCTCCCTTCAATTGAAGGGAGACTCGATGGCGTCGCCGTGTGTCGCAAAACATGCAACGTTGACCCTGTGCTAGTATTTACTTGGGTTTTGGCATTTTTAAAGTTAATGACGCATTAAATTAAATCTGTCACTGTCAAACTAAAGAAGTTAAAAGAAATTTTATGTGGAACTAGTGAAACCCGCGCACCGTCGTTTGCGTGTATTTATTTTTATACCACACAGGTGGCAAACAAGCATACGGTCGGCCTGATGGTAAGCCGTCACCGTAGCCTATAGACGTAAGCAATACCGGGGGTATCACTCACGCGTTGCCAACCCTCCCAACCCCCCCAAGTGGAGCTCTGGAGACCTTACTCACCGTAGGAACACAACATGGCCGAGACCAATGCTATTTGGCTACGATCTTCTGTAAGGTGGAGGTCCTTCCCCAAACGGGCTGCTCCGATTTGAGCGGATTATCCGCTGTGCTCTACCTCTCTTAAAACTTATCAAATTATTTATGCACAACAGCGCCATCTATATCAGACTTGATAAAATCCTACGGGAATCGCGTACTTTTCGGGATAAAAAGTATCCTATGTGTCAATCCAATGTATCAGCTACATAAATACCAAATATCATAAAAATTGGCCCAGCCATTTGAGCGTGAAGAAGTAACAAACATACACATAACTTTCGCCTTTACAATATTAGTAGGATTAAAATTAAAATTTATTTTTGAAACTGGCTGTATGACACATAATTTTGTTTTCTTGGCAGGTTGCAAAAAAAAAATTTTGCAATTGACTCATATTTCAAATATTTGTTTAATTTGCAATAAATTATATAATATTTATAGTTTAAGTTTAAAGTAGGTGCCTAATTACGTAATTAAAACGCAAAAATTAAAATTTTCTTTAACATCTTATGTAGGTATTGATAAAGTGTCATTTTGCATATTTAGCGGGTCAATGCACTCCACGAACAATGGCTCTACGCTCTGTTATCAGTACCTATGTATACTTGCGTTCGAGATATTTGTCAAACTTCAATCAATCCATAACCTCGGCTTACAACTACTCGCTAACGTTTTTGAAAATCATTTTAATTTTAATTCCGAAATTCACACAGGAAAGCGGGCTACACGCAAACGAAGTTGCGCGGGTTTCGCTAGTTTTGTCTAAATATAAATTTGTTCATTACCCACTGAGTGTCAGTTCATCGTCCGTCCTAGGCAAAGGTCGTATACTATAACCCCGTTTTACTTTTCAATAAAACAATAATTTGGGTTCAAAGAACCTGTGTGACATGATACGTTTAATTTGGGGATAGACAAACTTACAATCGCTAACGCTCAATCGCACATTTATTAAGCATGTACATGTACATACGGTCAACAATATAGAAATATTTAGAAAACTTGAATCATATTTACGGCCCTGCTCACCTCTTTTATTGGCTGACTGTACACCAAAACCTTATTTGGGATAGACTCGGAGAGATTTAAAAAAATATAATGTAACCTATGTCACCTAGGGATAGCGTAGTTTAAGGAATTTTTCAAATCGGTCCAGTAGTTAATAGCCTATTCAATCCAAACAATCAAATCTTTCCATTTTATAATAATTAATTAGTACAGATTTTCGGCATTTCTTCTCGAATGCTGGTATAAAAACACCAAGATATTGCAAACAGTAATATCTACCTAATGCAAAAAGTCGAATATTCGAGACATCTCCATAATAAGCCTATTTAGTGTCCTGTCAAGTGACAACTTGGTTGCATTGTGATTGTGATGCACTAAGCAAATAGTGCTTTGCCCTTCGTTCTAACCGGTTGTGGGCGGATATATCTAGTTACAAGCAGCTGTTACTACTTCAGACTTGCTTTATAGGGTTCCTTAAAGGGTGACAATAGGATTTTCTACACCATAATGTCTATCACAGAATTAAGCTGTTATACTAGTCGCCAAGACGGCTGTATCGCGCAGATATAAAACGAAGTTCGAAACTTATACTTATTTGATTACTACGATAATCGATTTTAAATTGTTTCATTAACTGTGAGCTCAAATTTTGGCGCGTACTATAATAATCGTAAGAATCCGTGTTATGGAGGGTACATTAAGCCGTGTCGGTCCCGGCTGTTGTATGGATGACAGTCGTCAAGCTAAGTCTGGCCTTCACGCGGTTTGAAAACACTGGCCTGCGCCAGTGCGTAAATGAGCAGCGTGGCAAAGTATGCTCTTCAATGGCAGGGAGACATGTAATGCCGTGGGATTATTATGTTTTGATATGATGAAAATCTCAGGCAAGGGTTTGCAATGCGCGAGTGACCGAGTGATACTCCCGGTGTTGCAAGCGTCCATAGATTGGACGACCTTCGTGGCGTAATGGTTACCACGCCGGACCGCCACCCAGGTCCCGGGTTCGGATCCCGGTCGGGTCATGATGAAAAACGAACTTTTTCTGATTGGCCTCGGGTCTTGGATGTTTATCTTTATTGGATTTGTTATAAAATATAGTATCGTTGAGTTAGTATCTCATAACACAAGTTTCGAACTTACTTTGGGACTAGCTCAATCTGTGTGATTTGTCCCTATATATTTTTACCGTGACCGCTTATAATCAGGCGGGCCGTAGGCTAAAAATCATAAGAATTAAGATTATGTTCACTTGATAACTGGAGGCAAAAAAACTGCGGAGTTACACACACCCCTACACGGTCCTGTTGCCCAGATCAAAGAATTTTTGACAAAAGTCAAAACTATCTTAAATATTTAAGCTCTAAACATCTTGTCCTCCATACTATTGTTTCGTGCAAGCACGTTGTATGCGCCCATTGTTCCCAGCGCACTTCCCAATAGCATTGTTGAAACGGAAATGTGGATTTTTTTTTATTGCAAACCGAATGTTAACAATGTGCATTTTTTTTCATTAGTGTTTGCAAAAAAAATGTAATCTACCTACTAAATTTGATAATTTGTTAAAAGGCAATTGTTGTAGTTTTGTTAGAGATTAGGCTTTCTTGGGCACCTTTTTTTTTATTAATAAATTCTATGATTTCACACAGGGCCACCAGGGGCCCGATTCTACTAACACAAATGCACCAATGGACTCTCAATGGTGTCTCAAAAGAATTCCAATAGTGTATCAGTGGAATAGTTTTTGACATTTGTTATGGACTTAAAAAATAATATAATGTTTAACTTATTGTTTAAGTCCATAACAAATGTCAAAAACTATTCCACTGATACACTATCGGAATTCTTTTTAGACACCATTAAGACACCATTGAGAGTCCATTGGTGCATTTATGTTAGTAGAATCGGGCCCCAGGTCTCAAAGTAAACGAGATTTAACCGGCTCGTGTTATGGGTACCAGTCAACAGATATATTATTGTAAATATATATGTACTTATAATGAATAGAAAACACCCAGACTCGAGGACAAGTAAAAATACCATCACATAAAATGTTTGCCCCGAGCGGAAATCTAACCAATGCACCACCGGACAGTCGCCATTTTTCTTTACCAAACATAGACCTTACTTAGCATCATTGTAATTTAAAACGCTAATATATTTTTATTATTAGAATTAATAACAGTTAAATATTTAATAATGTAGATGTAGTTATGACTAGAGAGATAATAACGATTTGGTTTTGATTTTAATGAGAGGTAGGGCACAGCTAATCCGCTCAAATCAGAGCTGGGGAAGGACCTCCTTACAGAAGATCGTAGCCAAATAGCATTGGTCTCGGCCATGTTGTATTCCTACGGTGAGTAAAGGCTCCAGAGCTCCATTTGGGGGGGTTGAGAATTGGCAACGCGCGAATGATACCGCCGGTATTGCAAGCGTCTATTGACTACGGTGATGCTTACCATCAGGCGGGCCGTATGCTTGTTTGCTACCTTTGTAGCATAAAAATGATTTCATACACGAAGTCGCGGTCAAAACCACTAATAAAATACGATTCGTATATAGTATTTATCATTGAAACGATATCCAAGCCTCGATTCTCGATTGTATCGCTATCTCGTTCATCTTACGACCTTCGCCATTGTTATCGATGTATAAACACGGTTATTTATGCCACTGTTAGTTTTATCTTAGAATACTTCCGTTAAATTCCTGGGATTAAAAAAAAAAATTGTCATAAATCAAATCAAATATATTTTATTCTGTAGACCCTCGCGGGCACTTAGACACGTTGTTTACAATTGTCTTTCGAAATGAAATCGTTTATTTCAGAAAGAATTTTCTTGTCATTTACAGTTTGTATATATGTATGTATAAATAAATTAAACTACGTTTTATACTACCACCATTTCGGACACAAGCAAAATGGCCACCGGTAAAAGAAATGGCGAAAGAAACCCGGTTACGGAGTTTTTTGTCATTTAGCAATGTTTTTCTTTCACTCGTTTGTTACAATGTATAAGTAATTTATAAGAATAAATAAAATACAGATCCAGGTACATACATAAATCAAGCACGAAACGCGGGATGTCGATCCAAATAGCGCTATGGTCAAATTTCAGTGATAAATATTAAAATAAATAAGCTACAGTGCTACAATGATACTTATGAACGTGGCCGAAATTGGAACTACAACTCCCGTATTGTATGTCACAAATATGCCACAGTAACGCCCTCCTACAAACGTCACTCACGTTCATAAATATCATTGTAGCACTGTACTTTAGGTGTGCTTACCACCACAAATGACGTCACTGGTGTGAACTGTCAGATAATTGACAGTTTGTTTGACGAGTGTCTTTCTTAATAAGTAGGACGACGACTTTATAGAAGATCTCGGTGGTCGCGAGTTCCAATTTAAAACATTAAACTAAACAGAAGCACGTAGAGAAAATGCGCTGCAACGTGCTACTGCATTGCTACAAAGACGTCGTGGGCTAGCGCCCTAATATAAGGCAATGATCTACCTACAACGTTCGAATTCAACGTGAGAATAAAATAATTAATTTTGCAAGTACATTCATAGGAAATTCTTTTGCACGCCAAGTAAATGTTACAACATTGAACGGGGACCACATCAGTCAGTATACTAAAGTTTTCTACACATAGGTATAAAGCGTAGTTTATATTAATGTGTGCGCTTGTGTTTCTAGCTTAACTGATTTACAACTTCAATCAACTTAAGTTTATATTACACCAATCTAAACATCGTTTGATAAGAATTTTATCGTTCATAAGTTAACTCGTATTTTTTCAATACTTACTATTTATTTATTTGTTTTTAATTACAAATTATAGAAAGCCAACAAAGTATACAGGTTTATAATTATAAAATCTAGTTTGTAATCCAAAAAAAGTGTGTACATTAAAAACCAGTGAAAAAAGTAACTATGAATTAAGTAATTAAAATAAAATACATAAACTATAATACAAAATAATAAAATAAACACATTATTTATAGTGACAGATTGCGACAATGAGATTTTATATATTTTATGACAAGAGAAGTAACGTCATACAAAGCATTCGTAAAAAGCCGCAACCACTTTAGAGTGTTAAAGACGTAGCTTTGAAACCGATACATATTCCGAGCATATGCCAAAGTAAAATATGTTTGTCTCTTTTTTTCTAGAGTCAAACTAATTATGTCAAAATGAGACAAAAGCATTACTCCCAGAAAAATGGTCAGAGTTGCCAGCTCATGAATAATTTTCCCATTGAATGAATGTTATGAGTCTTTTTTTTTAAAAAAAAGTTTTATACCATATTATTGTTTCTTAGGTGACAGAAGAATTAAAGATAGGAAGAAATAAATATATAGATGCGTAAATATTGGTACATACATATTATATTTCAAGAATGAATCATGGCGGAATGGAGAAGTTTCCATTTTTTAGTCATTGATGAATCTAACCGATGCAGACCTACTACTATTATCTATTCTGTGCTACTACTAACTTTTAGCAGAGATTTTTTTTTGTTTTCTTCACCCATTCTGGGTAGGCAAAGGGAACTATGCCCATACAGCCAAGTCTTCAGTAGATTTTTTTTATTGTTAAGAAATGAAAATGAAATTTAAATAAAATAAAATAATAAATTTAAATAATTTGAATAAAATACAACATAAAACAAAAAAAACTATTGTACTCAATCGAACATTTGATAATTGCAGAAACAATTTAAATTAAACACCGTTACCACAATGAAAAAGATGAAATTGTTACTTCACTGTCATAGTAATAATATCATTATGTCAAATGTCAGTTAAAAGCCATATCAAAAAGAGGAAAATGGTTTGTTTTTTCTTGTCTTGACGTGCGTAGCACTAGCGATTGATTTTAGTATCAATCAATTCTAAGTAAATAATTAATTCTAGTTTGAGCCTGGTTGTAGGTTTACTTCTACTGTGTTACTAATAATGATACATAAAGGCGTATGAGTTCGTCATTGACTAAACTCCTAACATTTGGGAAACTTAAAATCGTTTTTACTGGCAACACTGTTGGCAAAAACAATGCGTAATATATTAATTTCGATTTTAATACTATTTTGGTATAATTTTAACATAATTAAGCATTCTTATTTGTGAAAAGTGATACCACTTGCTTTGTTATTAGTTTGGGATCACGACATACATGTTTTAACAGTGCATTTAACCATTTTTGTGATATTATTGTGAGATACGCATTCACTGAACGTCAAACTACGACTAAGTCGGAAGAAATTCAACTAAGGCTGTGGCCTCAGTCGACGTGGCAGCGGGTATGTGTCAAACATTACGAATCTATAGTAAATAACAGATCACTGGATTGCGATATGTCCTTGAGGGATTTTAATATAGAGACAGTTTGGTACAAAAATATGAAAAGCGGTATCTATGCAGATTTCGTTGTACTTTGACTAATAAGCTGTTAGGTAGTCGGGACAAGCCCACCACACATTCCCACCACTGTGTCTCCTGTGTAGCCAGGATCAACAACGGCGACCTCAGATAGACAATAAGCAATGAAGCTTATTGACGTCCCCGGGAAGAAAACTACAGCTGTCTTGGAACTCACAACGAATTTAATCAGAAAGAAGATAGTCGGAGTAGGAAGTAGTGAAAGGACTTCCCTCCTTAACAACTACGTGAGAAACAGCAATTTGAAGCAACAAGGCATTATACCCTAGAGAGATGGCAAATCAAGTGAGGCTCGATTGCCGAGCACCACGGTCTATTGTTACATTACTAGCAAGCTGTTTGGGAGTTTTGAAACCGCCAGTCTATAAGAATATTTGATGTCATCAAATTAAATATTTCAAACAAAGCAAAATGGCCACCGGTGAAAGAAACGGCGAAAGAAAACCGGTTACGGCCTTTTTTGTCCATCAGATATTATATCATTTTATTTTATTAATGAAATTATTTTCTCATTGTTACAGCATACGGTAAGGTGTTCCTTGTTAGAAAAAGATGTGGCATCGACGAGGGGAAGTTATACGCAATGAAAGTTTTAAAAAAGGCATCAATAGTTCAAAAGTTGAAGACGGCTGAACACACGAGAACTGAAAGACAGGTAAATACAATACAAATAAGCGATTTTTTCAAAATAATTTCTTCTATCAATTATTTCAGTGAAGTAGAAATCGAACAAATATATTTTTGAAAAAAAAAAATGTGGTTTAACCAACATTTTTTTTTTAACAACATTACAGAACAAATATACTTAATCACGGTAGTAATGTCCCCGGTGTTGCAAGCGTCCATACGCTACGGTGATCGCTTACCATCAGGCGGGCCGTAAGCATGTTTGCGACCTTAGTGATATAAAAAAAACTCCCTTTCAAAGTTATATTGTCTCAAGCTATCTCTTTTTCTTCTTTAGTTTAGCTATAATGTAATGTCTGATGATTAAAAAAGGAAATGAGTGAATACACCCTCAATGTTTTTAAGAGACCTATCTAACGATACCCCACAACATGGGGTCGGTGCAAAAAAAAAATGTTCACTCCCACTTTATCTGTAGGGGAGTCACCACAAAAAATTTTTTTTTTCAAAATTTTGTTCTACCACTTTGTTAGCATTGTTAATATGAGTATACACACCAAATTACAGCTTTCTAGCATCAAGCGTCTAGGCGATAGACCGCAGACGGACAGACGGACATGACGAAACTATAAGGGTTCCTTGTAGTTTACTACGGAACCCTAAAAAGGCGTTGATATCAAAGTTTTTTTCTGTTCTCTCATTTAAATGTACAAATTGAAAGATTACAAGGAAAAATAAATGGAACCACGATTTAGTTCTGTGAACGAATAAGGAACATGTAATTGACATTGATAATTTTGTCTAATAAAATTGGGTCATACGGTCATGCAATGACGTTATTGTATGTCTAATAATTTTATCTATGGAATGATATCGCACGGGACGTTTACATGGAGACATGTCGGATCTGACTTTTGGATAATTTATATCTTAAACAGAATAGACAGCACATGTAAATTTTCTAGAGTTCTATTATTTTGTATAATATCCTGTAAAATTGTGATCTGCCTATACCATGAAACGACGGACTGATGACGTTTCGTTGAATTCTAACTAGTTTTGAAACTTATTCTAACTAGTAATGTCTTTTTTGACAGGAGTACGTGTTCCGTTGTTTCGGATGGAACTTTCATGGTTGGGCAAATTTCACAGTATGAACGTAGGGTTGGAACTTGTAATGAAAGTAGTGAAACATGAAATTTCGGAATCTACCAATTTTGCCATAATTTACGTAGATTTCTAAAATCTATTTAACGAAACACAGAAAATACAGGAATTATAAGTCAGACCAGTTATATTTTAAGGATGTGAATGTGAGATAAATGTTTCAGTTTATTATATCAGAGGTGAGATGAGCGAGACTGTTCTGAATCTCGTTTCCGAACGTATGTTTTAAACCGAGTAGCCCAGATTTTAGGTTTGGCTGGTAGAGATCTGTTATAGAGTTCTCATCTTCGTACACCGTGTCTAATACTGTAATCATATGTTTAGTTAAAAGAATATACAGATGTACAATAATTTATGTTTATAAACTTAATTCTTGAATCGATAAATTTTAAATTCTATCCATGTCGTACCGTTTACATTAGTTGCTCAAAGCGCAGGTGTTCCCCAAGGCCGCATCCTAGGACCGCTATTTAGTATACCTGTTTCACTTGTCAACAGGTCCTGGAAGCGGTAAGGGCGTGCCCATTTCTGGTCACACTCCATTATGCCTTCCAGACTGATGCAAAACTACACTTAATATTAGGTAAGTAAAGTTATATTTTGTTTAATGCTTATTTGTAGTACTAGATATGTAATTGTTTGAGCTAGTGCAACTGGAGTTGCTATTAATTATCTAAATTAATTACTTTGTATGAAAACTTTTCAATACATATAAGAGACTGTAGAACAAAGAAGGGTATAGGAAATAAGGTGATTAAAAAAATGAGAAGAGTTCGGCTAGATCACACGCAGCGGAAGTCATAATAAATTAGTTTAGTTAGTGGAAAGTGTGGTAGGCAGTCAGGTTTTTAGTCGGTATAACCCCTACTAGGCGGAGAGCCCAACAGTCCCCTGTCGCTACCCCAAGCGGCGGGACATGATGAACGATGATGACTATTGATGACATCGCGCATCGTTCACACGAGCGAAATATAGTGCTGCTTTTCGTCGATATTCTATCAGTAGAGCACTACAGATTTGTACTCTACTGAACGCCAATTCTCCTGGCGTGTGTAGTCAACAAAACAAAGTTCGAAACTCATACTTATTTATTACTCAGTGCATAACGACAATCGATGTTTAATTGCTTTATAAACTGTAAGCCAGAAGAAGCGTTAAGTATAAGAACATTTTACTATTATATCGAACTTTAACCCCCCGTAATGTCAAAGCCCAGACATTGACCTATCCCTGAAGGATAATCTTACATCACAGTTTTGTGAACCCCGGGGTACTTTGACACTGTGCCCGGGCGGGGTCACATTGGCGCAGGTATCAGCCACTCAGGGTCAAGTATTTTGGATTTAGGTACTAGATTTTTATTATGTGTTTCATATCCGATTAATAGGCATGTATTGTAGATGTCTTGGTTTTTTTAGAGAATTTACGGAGCAAACCATCAAAATCATGTGTGTATTTTGCAATTAGCACACTGTTTTTTTACCTGTTGCCATTTTGCTCGTTTCTGAAATGGTGGTAGCTTACAAATTAGTTTATTTTATACTAGCGGCCGTCCCGCCATCGCACAGTTTTCAGTTAAGATTTACTCGAATTTTTATTCATCGATGTTCATATCGTACTAGTTGATGTAATTACAAAGCATATTATCGATGCTCACATTTATTACCATAAAAATCTTTGTTCTTAGTTCACTGGTTAAGAGAGGTAGGGCACAGCGGATAATCCGCTTAAATAGGAGCAGCCTTTCTGGGGAAGGACCTCCACCTTACAGAAGATCGTAGCCAAATGGCATTGGTCTCGGCCATGTTGTGTTCCTACGGTGAGTAAGGCCTCCAGAGCTCCACTTATTTGGCAACCCGTGAGTGATACCCCCGGTATTGTAAGCGTCTATAGGCTACGGTGATGCTTACCATCAGGCGGGCCGTATGCTTGTTTGCCAACTTTGTGGTATAAAAAAAATGTCTTTCATGGGTTGACTGCATTCGTAAATTACCAATTATTATAGTAAACTTTCTTTACGATTGTAAGACCTATATAGGTTACAATTACAATTACAGTATAGCACTAATTACCTAAACTTTAAGATCCAATATGAGCTTACGCAAGTATTTCCTTGACCCGCTTATGTTCGAATCGGAACAGCCGAATCGTAAGTCACATTAGTCATACTATTGACCGGTTGGATTGTTTTAAAAAATAAATAAATAAGGAGGCAAACAGGCTGATATTGTCTGGTAAACAATTCCATCTTTATTTATTTAAACAATTCAATATTATTTAAATTTAACATGATAATAGTGAATGTTGATACGAACGGTGTGATTTTTTTTTATATTAAATAAATAAACTGGCTGACGATGTCTGATTTCTAATACAATGTTTGAATGTTGACTGGTGGGATTGTTTTTTTTTGTATAAATAAGGATGAAAACAATCTTAATTATGATGCTCTAATTACAAAAACTTAAAGTCAGTGACTGATATATAAAATTTAAAATGTATTTCTGCAACTCACCGTTAAGTAGTAAAAACTGGTTTGACTTTAATGAAATAATAGATATTGTTATTTATTAAAATTCATACCATAAAATAATACAATTATGTTTCATATTATTGATAGTTAAATTTTAAAATTGTTCCCTTACAACAGCGCCCAATTATTCTAAAGGTCACACATGTTACTTAACACAACGTAAGTCACGATTTTTAAATACCAAACGTATTTAAAAATATATAAAAACTTGCCTCTAAATTAAACTCCTTTAACACTTTGAATAGCATTCGGATTTTGGGTGTTTCAGTGGAGTAGTCCCATAATGAGTCTTATACCAAAATCATCCTAATAAAGGGATATGGGCCACTATCAAGCAGGCTCAAATGTGGATTGACAGAGGCCAGTGTATTCAAGCCGCCGCGCGCCGCCTGTGCCGCAAAATTATGCTTACAAAAGATGATGTCGTTTTGATGTCAAATATGATATTGATCCCAAGTTGACATGGTTTTTAGACAGATAGAAGATAGAATACTCTTTATTTGCATTACACACAGGAAAAAGTACAAAAAAACAATCTTACAAACTAGTGTAAATGCAATTTTTATGCTTTATCAATCTGATATTTGACATTTACTTGATACTGTTTTATGTTAAAAAGTGGAGTGTAATACGCGTTTAAGTTGATATCGTTATGATATCGCATATTTCGGAGAGCATAATACGAAATAGTCTGTAATGTCAAGTTGACATCAAAACGACATCATAATTTTTAAGCATACCTAATTGCAACACTGAAGACCCGACTTTAACGTGCCCTATAAAGCACGGAGAAGCTCGAGATAACGAAACCCATCCAAACACTGGCTAGGGTTGACGTTGCTTGACATGCGTGTTCGTTAATGCGACACACAGCGACACCATCGAGCTCCTCAATTCGATTCCTTGAGGGCTACTACGAAATACGGGCTATACGATGAATTAATACAAGGTATTTCATGGTTATTTTTGTAACTCGTTGAATTCTATCCATGAAATACCTTGTACTTTATGGTTATTTTAGTAGTTGGTTGAATTATAACCATCAACCAACTTCGGCCGAAGTATCGGATTTACGTTTCGTTGTAGCCCTCCTTGTTTGGCTCATTTCGATGAGAATTTGCAGTTTAATGTGCTACACCTATGTTAGAAACGGCCACAAACGACTTTTTTTAACAAAGAGCTAATTAATCATAACATTATCGGGTGGCTGATAACGATTTTTTTGAAATCCTATTGAACAATAGCACGATAACTGAATTCGGACGTAGATATCCAAACAATAATGTATTGTCCGCTAACTAGGTTAAAGTATTGTCATTATCTAATTTATAAGATCTTTTGTTCCCAGCGGCATTTAAAAAATATATATTGCTGGCAACACATTACTCGAAGAACAATCTTCTGCTTTCAACTTTTGCAACGAATTTTGATGTTATTTTCAATGTCAGGTGGATGTTAACTGAATTTAAGGAAAATTATGACATATGGTACAGTCAAAAGCAGGTCGACCTTTACATATTGGACTTTGTACCGTTCTTAAGTTCTATGTCATAAGAGCCAAAATTGTACTGCAAGTGTAAAGCTCGACGTGCACCTGGCTGTACGAAGGTGTAGCCGGTGGTGTTGAAATAACGAATATGTATTTAAAAAAAATATACTTTACTAACAGTGCCTGCGCGTCTGTCCGCGTGAATTTTCAATATGGGCTAAATAACTCCCTCATATGTAAAATGTAATAATATCATCGTTCATTTATTCAGAGTGTGGTTTAAATAGTCTAGAATAGAACTAGATTTGTCAAGATGAGAAGTCCTCCATCTCTTTCCACTCAAAAGAGACGAAGGAGATGGACGACCAACAGTGCAGCTACAGCTGTTTCACTTAATAATAATTTTTCATAATAACAAAACTAATAAAAGATTAGCATTTAGCACGTGCAAACTGGACTACTTTAAACAATACACTATCAATTTTCCGAATAATCTAGGCCACCTATTGTATTTCGCTATAAAACCTAACATAGGCACTAATCAATGTTTAGCACCTGGATACTAAATGGACATAATACAGAGTTATTTATCTCGTAGGACTATTAATAATTTAAGTTTATTTACAGTACACAAAGTACTTCTTCTTCTTTTCGAAACAATGACGACTTCCGTGGCGTAATGGTTACCACGCCAGACCGCCACCCAGGAGGTCCCGGGTTCGATCCCCGGTCGGGTCATGATGAAAAACGAACTTTTTCTGATTGGCCTCGGGTCTTGGATGTTTGTCTATATATGTATTTGTTATAAAATATAATATTGTTGAGTTGGTATCCCATAACACAAGTTTCGAACTTACTTTGGGGCTAGCTCAATCTGTATGAATTGTCTCTATACATTATTTATTTATTTATTTATTTATTTATTGCATTACATGTGACACATACATTATATTACTGTACATAATATATAGCAGTTATCTACATGCACCTTTTAAGGCATAGCAATTTGAGTAGAAAAAGAGAGGCAGACATTTAAATTAGTTTATCTTCCAGATATTCATTGACGCTATAGTACATTATTAATGGCTACTCACAATTATATTAGGTTTGACCTGTACCTGGCTACGGCAACACCCTTGTCGGTTACCATGAGAAGGTCCTCCCGAGTACACTCAGTTGGGCACATTGGGCAAGCTATTGAGTGTGCCATATCTTGGACTGAGGCTCCACAGTCGCAGTTGATGTCGGATAGATGAATGAAGCCCCACTTGGCCAGGCTATCCCGACAGCGGCCAACCTGGGTCCGAAGGCACTAGTAATAGCCGGACTTAATACTAGTAGTATGTGATGGCGGAATTAATAATTCTCTAACAATTAACCATCGTAATGAATAGCTGTTGCCCGCGACTTGACTATCATGATCTTTTTAGGGTTAATTTATTAATTTATTGCATTACATGTGACACATACATTATATTACCACATGAGTAAATAAACTGACGGACAGAGGCTTCACTTCCATACAACGTCGCGCGCCGAGGACACGCACACAAGCATGAGGCGCGTGTATTGCGTGTCCTCAAAGCGCTCGTCACGTACTTGTGTGCGTGTCCTCGGCGCGCGCTATTGTATGGAGTGAAGTCTCTGTTCCGTCAGTTTATTTACTCATGTGATATTACTGTACATAATACTGTTACATAGCAGTTATCTTGCATGCACCTTTTAAGGCATAGCAACTTGAGTAGAAAAAGAGAGGCAGACATTTAAATTAGATTCATTGACGCTATAGTACGCTTTATTAATTAGCAATCGTTTAATGAGTTGAATTGATCTATCGATTTCATTCTAGACGGTAGGTGATTATAAATTTTTACTGACATTGGATAGGGCCCAGCACTGTGTAATAATTATGACGTTCACAAATAACGTGTATTCGCATTGGTAAAGTAATTTTCATAATCGGTTCAGTAGATAAACTGATAAATTTTACAATTCACACAGCGCTCCCTGGTCCCAAAGTGAGCAAGGCTTCACCTGGTACCGGTACCAGTCAACAAAGGAATTGACTGACTCCCCCCTGTATATATGATTAAAGATTTCTAAATATTGCGTGAAGGGATTTACTTGAAAATTTATTTATCAACTAGCTTCCGCCCGCGGCTTCGCCCGCGTGGCCTAGTAACAATTAGCATATCTTTCTTCAGAAACAAATTCCGGTCCGGCACGGCCTGGTACGGTACGGTTTCATCCGGTTCGATCAGGTCCGGTCGATCCGGTCCGGTCCGGTCCGGTCCGATCGGTCCGGTCCTTATAAGGACCATACATGACAAATTTGGCATCTCTAGACCCAACGGTTTAGGCTGTGCGTCTCCTCTCAACTTCGTTTGCGTATATCTCGATTTCCCGTAGGTATTTTGAAAAATCCTTTCTTAGTACACTCCTAGACGTCGTAAGGAACCTACAGTCCAAATTTGGAGTCTCTAGACCCAACGGTTTGGGCTGTGCGTTGATATATAGTTAAGTCAGTCAGTCAGTCAGTCAGGACTTTGAATTTTATATATATAGATGAAAAAAAAACGGTCCGGTCCGGTTCGATCCGGTCCGGCACGGCCCGGTACGGTGCGGTTCCTTCCAGACCGATCAGGTATGATACGTTCCGGTCCGGTCCGGTCCGTTCCGGTCCGGTCCGGTCCGGTCGGTCTGGAGCTTATAAGGACCCTACATGTCAAATTTGGCATCTCTAGACCCAGCGGTTTGCGCTGTGCGTCCCCTCGCAATTTCGTATGCGTATATCTCGCTTTCCCGTGGGAATTTTGAAAAATCCTTTCTTAGTACATCCCTAGACGTCGTAACGAACCTACATGCCAAATTTGGAATCTCTAGACGCAGCGGTTTTTGCTGTGCGTTGATACACCCTCGCAACTTCGTTTGCGTATATCTCGGTTTCCCGTAGGAATTTTGAAAAATCCTTTCTTAGTACACCCCTAGACGTCGTAAGGAACCTACAGTCCAAATTTGGAGTCTCTAGACCCACCGGTTTGGGCTGTGCGTTGATATATAGTTAAGTCAGTCAGTCAGGACTTTGTATTTTATATATATAGATAGTATTCATATTGTACTAAGTAATTAAAAAGTTTCAAGTAAATCCCTTCACGCAATATTTAGAAATCTTTAAACATAAATACAGAGGGGGGTCAGTCAACTCATTTGTGGACAACGGATATAATATTGTTAATTGCATAAATATACTGATTTGAAACCTTTTACCATTGAGTAGATTAACTATCCCAGAGTGCAATAGGCATATATTCGGGAGGTAGGGCACAGCGGATCATCCGCTCAAATCGGAGAATCCCGTCTGGGCAAGGAGCTCCACCTTACAGAAGATCGTAGCCAAACAGCATTGGTCTCGGCCATGTTGTGTTCCTACGGTGAGTAAGGTCTCCAGAGCTCCACTTGGGGGGTTGGGAGGGTTGGCAACGCGTGAGTGATACGCCGGTATTGCAAGCGCCTATAGGTTACGGTGATGCTTGCTTACCATCAGACGGGCCGTGTGCTTGTTTGCCACCTTTGTGGCATAAAAAAATCATAGGCTTTATCTATATATATAAAAGAGAAAATCACTGACTGATTCATCACGAAATCTCCGAAACCACAAGAGCCAGGAGTCTCAAATTTTGCAGGGGGGTTCCTTTTGGGGCGTAGGTACTCACTAAGAAAGGATTTTTGGAAATTCATCCCCTAAGGGGGTAAAACGGGGGTGCAAAGTTAGTATGAAACGTTGCCGTTTTTGAAGTTATTCGAATGAAATTCAGCATGAAGGTTCTTTACTGAAAATCATGAAACATGAGTAAAATATTTTTTTCAAAAATCATCCCTTAGGGGTTTAAACGGGGGTGCAAAGTTAATATGAAACTTTGCCGTTTTTGAAGTTATTCGAATGAAATTCAGCATGAAGGTTCTTTATTGAAAGGCATGAAACACGAGTAAAATATTTTTCTCAAAAATCATCCCTTAGGGGGTTAAACGGGGGTGCAAAGTTAGTATGAAACTGCCGTTTTTGAAGTTATTCAATGAAATTCAGCATGAAGGTTCTTTACTGATAATCATGAAACATGAGTAAAATATTTTTTTCAAAATTCATCCCTTAGGGGGTTAAACGGGGGTGCAAAGTTAATATGAAACTTTTCCGTTTTTGAAGTTATTCGAATAAAATTCAGCATGAAGGTTCTTTATTGAAAGGCATGAAACACGAGTAAAATATTTTTCTCAGAAATCATCCCTTAGGGGTTGAAACTGGGGTGCAAAGTTAGTATGAAACTTTGCCGTTTTTGAAGTTATTCAAATGAAATTCAGCATTAAGGTTCTTTATTGAAAGGTATGAAACACCAGTAAAATATTTTTCTCAAAAATCATCCCTCAGGGGGTTAAACGGGGGTGCAAAGGTAGTATGAAACTTTTCCGTTTTCGTAGTTATTCGAATGAAATTAAGCATGAAGGTTCTTCATTGAAAGACATGAAACACGAGTAAAATATTTTTCTCAGAAATCATCCCAGAAACTGACTGATTGGTGACTGACATATCAACGCACAGCCCAAACCGCTGGGTCTAGAGACTCCAAATTTGGCACATAGGTTCCCCATGAAGTGTAGTGGTGCACTAAGAAAAGATTTTTCAAAACACACATTCTAAGGGGGTGAAACGGGGGTCCAATGTTTGTATGAAGAAACTAGATTAGTTAGACATTTTATTTGAACGGAATTCTCCTGGCGGTAAATGAGTAAGTACGTGTTTCAGGATTTTTCAAAATTCAACCCCAGACTAGAGGGATGAAATGAGGTGACCTACTACCTAAGCGTCTACACGTGTAACCTAGAACTCCTAGATTTTGTATTAAGCTTCCCTTTATAAAGTAGACGAGGATAAAGATGGGATTTTTTTTTAATTCCCACAGGATTCGGAATAATTAGACAACGCGTGTATTATCGGAAGCGCTTAACCTGAAAAGCTGATTTTTTAAATAGAGATTCCCTTTATGATGTTGACAAGGATAAAGTTAGATTTTTTTAAAATTCCCACGGGAACGAAATTATTGGCATTTAAAATAATAAAACAACAGGATTCGTACACAGTAGGTAGCCAAGATTAACAGCGGCGAGCAAATAGACAATGAGCAATGAAGAACACTGACGTCTCGGGGAAAACTACAGTAATAGGAGACTGTTAAATCCGTCTATTCTACTTAATTAGTCACAAGTCCAATTCCACGCGGGCGAAGCTGCGGGCACAGCTAGTTATTTATATAAAAAAAAAGATTTTTTATTAAATCCCGTGCGAAGTCGAGTGGCTAGTAATACATATTTCTGTAGAACATGTGTCAAAAATTTCGAAAATCATTTTTCATGTCTATTCAAGCATGGACAATAGTTTAATTGGTAGTTTTATTGGCCAAAAGTTGCGGTTTGCCTCAGCAATATGTGTATTGCCAAACTTCGGCTCACCTTGACACAGTGCCTTCAATAGTACAATCAGATGCAATTAAACGGTAACACGTTGTGTGTTACTATGTTGTGCTAAGGTCATAATTTTATATCACAATTGTAGATATTATTGTACGGAACTGTACAGTCAGCTGTAGTGAAACCTGACCTCCCAGAAGTAAGAATTGAGTTTACTCAAAAAAACTTAAGGTAACTCTAATCAGATTTCAACTGAATTTTTTTAATAGAAAATCCGGTTTCTTTAGACAAAACTTTATTATGGTAATTACAGAAAATACACTGGGACGAAAGTAACACGTGCGAACTTCCGGCTGACTGGCGAGACCCAAAAACAAAACAAGGACACGTGTGTCGAATCCCTTCGAGTGGTGTTGGTTACACGATGCCTTCCACGATGCTTGCTATTAGCACAACCCGGACACTTCATACAACGCGCGTGAAATAATTACCTATTTCAACTACATAGGCCAATGTCGTCTGTACACGCGCACACGTATACACATTCGTTCACTAAACGCACACATTTGCGACTGCACCCGCCTCGATACTCGCCTGGGGTGGAGGTAACGCGATTCGGTGCGAGGCGGAGAGTGGCCATTCTACCTCGGGTTATTACTTTTTCTCTGCTATTACTTCATCGAATACTAGACATAATCAAAATACATTGAGAATTACATGAGAAAACTTAATTCTCACTTCGTTTCTGTCACGTTTCTCTATAGGCTGTCTGTATCAGTTGCATTATTATAGTTTAAAACATTTAAAGTGGTGTACTACTGTAAGAGAAAAAACTTTATCATCTTCTTTTGCGGTGGTGTGATGCCATTGGTGGATTTTTCCTAGCAAATTTCGTTGGTTGACTGGTAGAGAATGCCTTTAGGCATTAAGTCCGCCAATTGTACTTTTATTTGTGGGATAAATAAATAAATAACCCCCCCCCACCCCCCCAACGAAAATACGTACAAAACATTTATTTTGCAAGTAGACGTACAGGAAATACTTTTGTAAGTCAACGTATACATACGTTTAATATAGGTTTGGGGGAGGCCTATGTATGTCCAGCAGTGGACTTCTTGTGGCTGAGATGAAGATGATGAAATTTCTAGTCGAAAAACAACCTTACCTTTACTTGCTGTATGTAAATTTGTTTCCCCAAGGGTAGAAATATGATGTATAGATAGCATAATACTAAGTTTATTATCGTGGGCAGTATTTGGGTCAAAGACACAGATATTTCGACCCAGATCTTCATAATTGCACGTATATAACGTTTCAAGTTCAAACGCTTTAATTAGTTTCGCTTTAGTTTAAGCGTTGTTCTGCTTAGTCTAATATTCATCATATCAACCCATAATCATCCCACTGCAGGAATACGGGTCTCCCTTCAATCGAAGGGGATATGAGCCTACTCTGCCATGTTGCTCCAATGCGGATTGGCAGAGGCCAGTTCTTGTCTAATATTCATCATATCAACCCATAATCATCCCACTGCTGGAATACGGGTGTCCCTTCAATCGAAGGGGATAAGAGCCTACTCTGCCATGTTGCTCCAATGCGGATTGGCAGAGGCCAGTTCTTGTCTAATATTCATCATATCAACCCATAATCATCCCACTGCAGGAATACGGGTCTCCCTTCAGTCGAAGGGGATAAGAGCCTACTCTGCCATGCTGCTCCAATGCGGATTGGCAGAGGCCAGTTCTTGTCTAATATTCATCATATCAACCCATAATCATCCCACTGCTGGAATACGGGTGTCCCTTCAATCGAAGGGGATAAGAGCCTACTCTGCCATGCTGCTCCAATGCGGATTGGCAGAGGCCAGTTCTTGTCTAATATTCATCATATCAACCCATAATCATCCCACTGCTGGAATACGGGTCTCCCTTCAGTCGAAGGGGATAAGAGCCTACTCTGCCATGCTGCTCCAATGCGGATTGGCAGAGGCCAGTTCATGTCTAATATTCATCATATCAACCCATAATCATCCCACTGCAGGAATACGGGTCTCCCTTCAGTCGAAGGGGATAAGAGCCTACTCTGCCATGCTGCTCCAATGCGGATTGGCAGAGGCCAGTTCTTGTCTAATATTCATCATATCAACCCATAATCATCCCACTGCAGGAATACGGGTCTCCCTTCAGTCGAAGGGGATAAGAGCCTACTCTGCCATGCTGCTCCAATGCGGATTGGCAGAGGCCAGTTCTTGTCTAATATTCATCATATCAACCCATAATCATCCCACTGCTGGAATACGGGTCTCCCTTCAGTCGAAGGGGATAAGAGCCTACTCTGCCATGCTGCTCCAATGGTTTGCGCTGTGCGTCCCCTCGCAATTTCGTATGCGTATATCTCGCTTTCCCGTGGGAATTTTGAAAAATCCTTTCTTAGTACATCCCTAGACGTCGTAACGAACCTACATGCAAAATTTGGAATCTCTAGACGCAGCGGTTTTTGCTGTGCGTTGATACACCCTCGCAACTTCGTTTGCGTATATCTCGGTTTCCCGTAGGAATTTTGAAAAATCCTTTCTTAGTACACCCCTAGACGTCGTAAGGAACCTACAGTCCAAATTTGGAGTCTCTAGACCCACCGGTTTGGGCTGTGCGTTGATATATAGTTAAGTCAGTCAGTCAGGACTTTGTATTTTATATATATAGATAGTATTCATATTGTACTAAGTAATTAAAAAGTTTCAAGTAAATCCCTTCACGCAATATTTAGAAATCTTTAAACATAAATACAGAGGGGGGTCAGTCAACTCATTTGTGGACAACGGATATAATATTGTTAATTGCATAAATATACTGATTTGAAACCTTTTACCATTGAGTAGATTAACTATCCCAGAGTGCAATAGGCATATATTCGGGAGGTAGGGCACAGCGGATCATCCGCTCAAATCGGAGAATCCCGTCTGGGCAAGGAGCTCCACCTTACAGAAGATCGTAGCCAAACAGCATTGGTCTCGGCCATGTTGTGTTCCTACGGTGAGTAAGGTCTCCAGAGCTCCACTTGGGGGGTTGGGAGGGTTGGCAACGCGTGAGTGATACGCCGGTATTGCAAGCGCCTATAGGTTACGGTGATGCTTGCTTACCATCAGACGGGCCGTGTGCTTGTTTGCCACCTTTGTGGCATAAAAAAATCATAGGCTTTATCTATATATATAAAAGAGAAAATCACTGACTGATTCATCACGAAATCTCCGAAACCACAAGAGCCAGGAGTCTCAAATTTTGCAGGGGGGTTCCTTTTGGGGCGTAGGTACTCACTAAGAAAGGATTTTTGGAAATTCATCCCCTAAGGGGGTAAAACGGGGGTGCAAAGTTAGTATGAAACGTTGCCGTTTTTGAAGTTATTCGAATGAAATTCAGCATGAAGGTTCTTTACTGAAAATCATGAAACATGAGTAAAATATTTTTTTCAAAAATCATCCCTTAGGGGTTTAAACGGGGGTGCAAAGTTAATATGAAACTTTGCCGTTTTTGAAGTTATTCGAATGAAATTCAGCATGAAGGTTCTTTATTGAAAGGCATGAAACACGAGTAAAATATTTTTCTCAAAAATCATCCCTTAGGGGGTTAAACGGGGGTGCAAAGTTAGTATGAAACTGCCGTTTTTGAAGTTATTCAATGAAATTCAGCATGAAGGTTCTTTACTGATAATCATGAAACATGAGTAAAATATTTTTTTCAAAATTCATCCCTTAGGGGGTTAAACGGGGGTGCAAAGTTAATATGAAACTTTTCCGTTTTTGAAGTTATTCGAATAAAATTCAGCATGAAGGTTCTTTATTGAAAGGCATGAAACACGAGTAAAATATTTTTCTCAGAAATCATCCCTTAGGGGTTGAAACTGGGGTGCAAAGTTAGTATGAAACTTTGCCGTTTTTGAAGTTATTCAAATGAAATTCAGCATTAAGGTTCTTTATTGAAAGGTATGAAACACCAGTAAAATATTTTTCTCAAAAATCATCCCTCAGGGGGTTAAACGGGGGTGCAAAGGTAGTATGAAACTTTTCCGTTTTCGTAGTTATTCGAATGAAATTAAGCATGAAGGTTCTTCATTGAAAGACATGAAACACGAGTAAAATATTTTTCTCAGAAATCATCCCAGAAACTGACTGATTGGTGACTGACATATCAACGCACAGCCCAAACCGCTGGGTCTAGAGACTCCAAATTTGGCACATAGGTTCCCCATGAAGTGTAGTGGTGCACTAAGAAAAGATTTTTCAAAACACACATTCTAAGGGGGTGAAACGGGGGTCCAATGTTTGTATGAAGAAACTAGATTAGTTAGACATTTTATTTGAACGGAATTCTCCTGGCGGTAAATGAGTAAGTACGTGTTTCAGGATTTTTCAAAATTCAACCCCAGACTAGAGGGATGAAATGAGGTGACCTACTACCTAAGCGTCTACACGTGTAACCTAGAACTCCTAGATTTTGTATTAAGCTTCCCTTTATAAAGTAGACGAGGATAAAGATGGGATTTTTTTTTAATTCCCACAGGATTCGGAATAATTAGACAACGCGTGTATTATCGGAAGCGCTTAACCTGAAAAGCTGATTTTTTAAATAGAGATTCCCTTTATGATGTTGACAAGGATAAAGTTAGATTTTTTTAAAATTCCCACGGGAACGAAATTATTGGCATTTAAAATAATAAAACAACAGGATTCGTACACAGTAGGTAGCCAAGATTAACAGCGGCGAGCAAATAGACAATGAGCAATGAAGAACACTGACGTCTCGGGGAAAACTACAGTAATAGGAGACTGTTAAATCCGTCTATTCTACTTAATTAGTCACAAGTCCAATTCCACGCGGGCGAAGCTGCGGGCACAGCTAGTTATTTATATAAAAAAAAAGATTTTTTATTAAATCCCGTGCGAAGTCGAGTGGCTAGTAATACATATTTCTGTAGAACATGTGTCAAAAATTTCGAAAATCATTTTTCATGTCTATTCAAGCATGGACAATAGTTTAATTGGTAGTTTTATTGGCCAAAAGTTGCGGTTTGCCTCAGCAATATGTGTATTGCCAAACTTCGGCTCACCTTGACACAGTGCCTTCAATAGTACAATCAGATGCAATTAAACGGTAACACGTTGTGTGTTACTATGTTGTGCTAAGGTCATAATTTTATATCACAATTGTAGATATTATTGTACGGAACTGTACAGTCAGCTGTAGTGAAACCTGACCTCCCAGAAGTAAGAATTGAGTTTACTCAAAAAAACTTAAGGTAACTCTAATCAGATTTCAACTGAATTTTTTTAATAGAAAATCCGGTTTCTTTAGACAAAACTTTATTATGGTAATTACAGAAAATACACTGGGACGAAAGTAACACGTGCGAACTTCCGGCTGACTGGCGAGACCCAAAAACAAAACAAGGACACGTGTGTCGAATCCCTTCGAGTGGTGTTGGTTACACGATGCCTTCCACGATGCTTGCTATTAGCACAACCCGGACACTTCATACAACGCGCGTGAAATAATTACCTATTTCAACTACATAGGCCAATGTCGTCTGTACACGCGCACACGTATACACATTCGTTCACTAAACGCACACATTTGCGACTGCACCCGCCTCGATACTCGCCTGGGGTGGAGGTAACGCGATTCGGTGCGAGGCGGAGAGTGGCCATTCTACCTCGGGTTATTACTTTTTCTCTGCTATTACTTCATCGAATACTAGACATAATCAAAATACATTGAGAATTACATGAGAAAACTTAATTCTCACTTCGTTTCTGTCACGTTTCTCTATAGGCTGTCTGTATCAGTTGCATTATTATAGTTTAAAACATTTAAAGTGGTGTACTACTGTAAGAGAAAAAACTTTATCATCTTCTTTTGCGGTGGTGTGATGCCATTGGTGGATTTTTCCTAGCAAATTTCGTTGGTTGACTGGTAGAGAATGCCTTTAGGCATTAAGTCCGCCAATTGTACTTTTATTTGTGGGATAAATAAATAAATACCCCCCCCCCCACCCCCCCAACGAAAATACGTACAAAACATTTATTTTGCAAGTAGACGTACAGGAAATACTTTTGTAAGTCAACGTATACATACGTTTAATATAGGTTTGGGGGAGGCCTATGTATGTCCAGCAGTGGACTTCTTGTGGCTGAGATGAAGATGATGAAATTTCTAGTCGAAAAACAACCTTACCTTTACTTGCTGTATGTAAATTTGTTTCCCCAAGGGTAGAAATATGATGTATAGATAGCATAATACTAAGTTTATTATCGTGGGCAGTATTTGGGTCAAAGACACAGATATTTCGACCCAGATCTTCATAATTGCACGTATATAACGTTTCAAGTTCAAACGCTTTAATTAGTTTCGCTTTAGTTTAAGCGTTGTTCTGCTTAGTCTAATATTCATCATATCAACCCATAATCATCCCACTGCAGGAATACGGGTCTCCCTTCAATCGAAGGGGATATGAGCCTACTCTGCCATGTTGCTCCAATGCGGATTGGCAGAGGCCAGTTCTTGTCTAATATTCATCATATCAACCCATAATCATCCCACTGCTGGAATACGGGTGTCCCTTCAATCGAAGGGGATAAGAGCCTACTCTGCCATGTTGCTCCAATGCGGATTGGCAGAGGCCAGTTCTTGTCTAATATTCATCATATCAACCCATAATCATCCCACTGCAGGAATACGGGTCTCCCTTCAGTCGAAGGGGATAAGAGCCTACTCTGCCATGCTGCTCCAATGCGGATTGGCAGAGGCCAGTTCTTGTCTAATATTCATCATATCAACCCATAATCATCCCACTGCTGGAATACGGGTGTCCCTTCAATCGAAGGGGATAAGAGCCTACTCTGCCATGCTGCTCCAATGCGGATTGGCAGAGGCCAGTTCTTGTCTAATATTCATCATATCAACCCATAATCATCCCACTGCTGGAATACGGGTCTCCCTTCAGTCGAAGGGGATAAGAGCCTACTCTGCCATGCTGCTCCAATGCGGATTGGCAGAGGCCAGTTCATGTCTAATATTCATCATATCAACCCATAATCATCCCACTGCAGGAATACGGGTCTCCCTTCAGTCGAAGGGGATAAGAGCCTACTCTGCCATGCTGCTCCAATGCGGATTGGCAGAGGCCAGTTCTTGTCTAATATTCATCATATCAACCCATAATCATCCCACTGCAGGAATACGGGTCTCCCTTCAGTCGAAGGGGATAAGAGCCTACTCTGCCATGCTGCTCCAATGCGGATTGGCAGAGGCCAGTTCTTGTCTAATATTCATCATATCAACCCATAATCATCCCACTGCTGGAATACGGGTCTCCCTTCAGTCGAAGGGGATAAGAGCCTACTCTGCCATGCTGCTCCAATGCGGATTGGCAGAGGCCAGTTCTTGTCTAATATTCATCATATCAACCCATAATCATCCCACTGCAGGAATACGGGTCTCCCTTCAGTCGAAGGGGATAAGAGCCTACTCTGCCATGCTGCTCCAATGCGGATTGGCAGAGGCCAGTTCTTGTCTAATATTCATCATATCAACCCATAATCATCCCACTGCTGGAATACGGGTCTCCCTTCAGTCGAAGGGGATAAGAGCCTACTCTGCCATGCTGCTCCAATGCGGATTGGCAGAGGCCAGTTCTTGTCTAATATTCATCATATCAACCCATAATCATCCCACTGCAGGAATACGGGTCTCCCTTCAGTCGAAGGGGATAAGAGCCTACTCTGCCATGCTGCTCCAATGCGGATTGGCAGAGGCCAGTTCTTGTCTAATATTCATCATATCAACCCATAATCATCCCACTGCAGGAATACGGGTCTCCCTTCAATCGAAGGGGATAAGAGCCTACTCTGCCATGCTGCTCCAATGCGGATTGGCAGAGGCCAGTTCTTGTCTAATATTCATCATATCAACCCATAATCATCCCACTGCAGGAATACGGGTCTCCCTTCAATCGAAGGGGATAAAAGCCTACTCTGCCATGCTGCTCCAATGCGGATTGGCAGAGGCCAGTTCTTGTCTAATATTCATCATATCAACCCATAATCATCCCACTGCAGGAATACGGGTCTCCCTTCAATCGAAGGGGATAAGAGCCTACTCTGCCATGCTGCTCCAATGCGGATTGGCGGAGGCCAGTGTTTTCAAGCCGCCAGAGGGCTTGGCTTAACGACTGTCATCCATAGACAACAGCCGTCTTAACTTCCGAAGCACCAACCCGCTCTCTCTATTTCCTTCTATCAGGCAACGCATTGGTAGCGCCTCTGGGATTACTGATGTTTATAAGCGGTGGTGATCACTTTCTATCAGTTCACATAAAATTACCAATTTTATTGTTGATTTTATCCAACATTTGTCATGTGATGAGGCCTGGGGAGGACAATCTCAAAAAGCTGGTCATCGTTGGCAACACAGAAGGCCAAAGACCAAGGGACCGCTCTACAATTAGATGGACTAACTAACTGAAAGATGCTCAGGAACCTTCAACTTTTTATCAAATTGCCTACTACAGAAGTCGATGAAGACAATTATCCATTCAGGAATAGAATCCCACCATAGCCATGATCTTCAGTCATGAAGGAAACAATTATAATAAAACTAGCTTTTCCACGCGGCTTCGCTCGCGATTTTATGATAAAGATCTCGTATAGCGCGACTTGTGGCGCCATCTGTTGGCCGGCAATTGCGAATTGCAGCTACATCTATAATAGAAAAAGTATTTTGCCATTGGAATGACATACTTTCACGGGATAAAAAGTAGCCTTATGTTGGGCTCTGTACCCCTGACAATATATATACAAATTTTCATAATAATCGGCTGATTAGTTAAGCCGTGAAGGAATAACAAACAAATAAAGTCACTTTCTCATTTATAATATTAGTTAGGATAAATAATATAAATCACAAATACTTTACAAATATAAAAGCCCTGAGGCACGCTAACACATCCTGGTAACCCCATTGCGCATAATGACTGGGCTATCGGCACAACTAGAACGCCGGTAAACAAAAATGTGTGTCAATATATTGCGCGTTGTAAATACTTATTGATACTTGAGAAAAAATGGAATAATACCGAAAAATTGTATAGGCATTGTCCTAATAGGACGCGAATGCGCGATCATCGTTTGTTTGCGCGAATTTTACTCATAAGAACTCGCGATCAAACACATTGAACTCGAATAGGTATCCTAACTTCGAATCGCGCGACGCTTGGGCGCACGCTTATGAACACGCGATGGTCGCATCGATAACTCGCGGATTCGCGTCATATTAGGACAATGCCAAGGCTGGTTTTAAAGTTGCACTGACAGCACGCTGACCGTGCGTCGGCGCTGATAGCCGATTCATGAACTTCTAGGAAGCGTTTTTGAATAACGCGTAGTTATCAGCGCGTACGGTTCCATATATTTTGATGAAAACTGTGTTAAGATCCGTTGAGCAGTTTAAAAGATCCAAACGAACAGACAGAGGAAATGACTTCATAGTATAGTATGTAAAGATATGGAGTATCCATTCTCGTGTTAATTTCCAAAAAATCCCTTGTAACAAGTGCAGCGCAGACGACCGACATACAGCCAATTTGTGAAAAGCATTCTAATAATTTATAAATAATAATAATAAATATAGGGACAATTCATACAGATTGAGCTAGCCCCAAAGTAAGTTCGAAACTTGTGTTATGGGATACTAACTCGACGATATTATATTTTATAACAAATACATATATAGATGAACATCCAAGACCCGAGGCCAATCAGAAAAATTTCGTTTTTCATCATCACCCGACCGGGGATCGAACTGGTGATCGAACTCCTGGGTGGTGGTCTGGCGTGGTAACCATTACGCCACGGAGGTCGTCCAATTCCACACTAAGTCTCAAGATATCTCTGTTATTCAATTTGAATTTGCGTGACAGCTATAATTTGTGTCGTTAACATTAAAAATGTGTTTCAGAAACTGTAAGAATGTCAATTAAAAAAAAAACATTAGATTAACCATTATGATTTCTTCCACAGACTATGTAGCTGGTGGAGAGTTATTTACGCATCTCTACCAGCGAGAACACTTCAATGAACACGAAGTTAGGATATACATCGCAGAGATCATATTGGCTCTAGAGCAATTACATAAGGTAAGATATATTATGATCTTATACGCTGGAAGCCGCTGGTTAGAGGCAGCTGCCAGCTGGTCATACTGGAAGCGTTTCGGGACAAGCCCACCACACATTCCCACCGCTGTGTCTCCTGTAGACCCAGGATCAGCAACGGCGACCTCAGATTGACAATAAGCAATGAAGCTTATTGACGTCCCGGGGGAGAAACTGCAGCTGTCTTGGAACTCACGATATAATCAGAAAGATATTAGATGGAGGGCTTGTCGCGACTTTTGTTATCGAAAAAATCCTAGATTCTCAGGTTTAATAAGATAACCTAAGTGAGCGTTAATTCGAAATCGCGTGAGAATCATTTCGGTAACAGTTCTCACACACTTTCGCCAGACATAAGTTGCCGATCATTGTATTTTACACCATATCCGAGGTATTAAGACGCTATGCCGTAAAATAATTGAAACGAAAGGGGCGGGGCCTAGCCAAAAGTTGCGCGAGTGCCGCCGCGGCGGCGCTGCACTCGCGCGCGTGCCGGCCGGACCGCCGCCGTTTTCCCGCGAAGTTTTGAAAATACTTTCGTCGGAAATACGATACGTTTCGCTGTTCACTTGTTATTGTTTGTTTAGTAGCTATTTAAGTTTATCTTAACTAATAAAGTAAATGAATACCTGTTTCTATTTATTTTAATATTAGTTATGAAATACAAGACAGTCGATATTTGGTCTATAACTAAATATATTGATAAATAAGCAAAATAATTACTTACATAAGTACATATTAAATTTTAAATAGTTTTACAGACAAACAAAATACTTTTTGCAATCGAATAAAACATTACACACACTGCGTTTTACTTTATAGTCTAAGAGCTAATGTCATTGTAAGGAATATTTTAGTAAAATGATAAAACAATGGGATTACATACTAAAGCTGTTATAATAAGGAATGTTCATCGTTTCATCCAAATACTTATTCAAAGTTATGTTATGAAAATTTTCTGTGGCTTCTTCTGAAGACTGTGCATATGCCGTACCACACTACAGGCTGAGCCAATTTTGAAATATACGAAAATGTTGTCTAGAATATAATTAATTAATAATAATTTCTAATTAGATGCAAATCACGTACTTTTTAAATCGTTTTATTTATAAAAGAACTAATAATAAAGCATTAGAGAAATTTTAAAAGTTATAGTTTTAAAATTTCTCTAAGGCAATAATCTTCTCATTATTACAACCCGCATTTGTCTCATTTGTGTCAACATTTTTATTTTCTTTACCTTTACGAATGACATAACTTGGCTCACGAATTGCCATATTTCTTGTATGCCGAGGATCTACAAGCTCTGGTAGCAAGCAATCATAATAAAAAGATAATAATTTTGGTTCCATTTTCGTCTTCCAAAACTGATCATCTTTATGGAGTATTTCTGTTTTTAGTTTATTTTCCCCATACCACACAGCTAATAAACATTTTGGAAATTTACTAATATGCATTTGCCCCTGTGCTTGAAAGAACCAATCAGATTTTTTATTAATGTATATTTTTCCAGTATTTTTGTCTTCTTTCCAAAAATGCATTTTGTTTAGTGCTATATATAGCCCTATCAATCCCAATCTTGAACGGTGCTATGGGGCACTTAATTTCTACAAGCATATTATGCGTTAAAACTATTCCATCAGGCGTGGCCCCTAAAAACAGGTATTGTTCGTCTATAAACAAACCACATTGCTTAATGTCTATATTCATTTTTTGCTTTTTTTTTAACCGACTTCAAAAAAGGAGGAGGTTCTATGTTTCATTGTTTTTTTTTGGAGGTCCGCCGATTACTCCTTCAATTTTGGACCGATTTTCATAATTCTTTTTTTAAAATAATATGTAATTTAAATATTGATTTTTTAAACTATATTTCTAAAATATTTTTATATAGTAGGTAAAAAATACGTAAATGTGGATAAAGTTACTAAGTAAAAAAAATAGTTTCTAGAAAACAAAAAGATGGAAAACGAAACAGCATTTTAAATTTCGACCAACCATTTTCGAACAAATGAAATTCGGGCAAACAAGTTTCGGAGTAAAGATACGTTACCATTCAACAAGAGGAGTTGTCTTGTCTGGCAGGCGACCGTCTCCTAGTTATTGCATATATTACAAAATACTTCAATATATAAATAGCTTCATTATAAAGTTTTGATTTAATCTCAGTTTATTTTTGACTAATATTAAGTTAAGAACAAAAATGTAATGTAGCTTCCTACCTATAAAGCTAATGTTATACCTATTTTCTATTAAGTTTATTCTATTAAGTAAAATAAAATATTTTAATAAAATAAAATAATCAGTTAGATGTCCAATAGGCAGAATATAAACAAAGTGTCGCCCCTGCGTAGTAATGTCATATTCTATGACTCGGTTGGGGGCGGGGCCAGGGAGGGGCGCGCCCCGCACGGCCGAACGCGGCGCCAAAATTTGAAGGCGCTGTCATTTCTATACGTAATAATATTATTTCGATGGGTTGCGCGCGAGATCTCGACGAACGTAGATCCGTCCCAGACAAGAGTAAGCGGCCGACTGAGCCCGCCCCACCCGTGCGACGCATATATCAATCCCTCTTGCGAGAGACAGAGATGGGACACCGTGAACACGGCGAATTTTTAACGTCGTAAGCGCCAAAACACATTTAGGCTTATTTAAAATTCATTAATTGAGTTTTTAAAAATTTGTCTTTACAGTCTCTAGAAAACATTAATGTCTTTCTTTATATGAAGTTTAAAATTTCTACTATTTACCGTTTAGAAGTTACAAGAGTTCTGAAGAAAAAACAGAGGTTACTTCGGATTTTTTTTCTATCGAGGAAATGTGTCACAATCGTGTTTTGGCTCTTTCCAAAATTTCGATTATATGATGAATTAATACATATCCAAAAATCTAGGTCTAAATTTTAGTAGTTTAGAAGATATTTGGTTTCTAAGGACCCTTCTTTTTTTCACATATCCCCTTAACCTGAATTAAGACCATATTAAAAGAGCATGTGCTAAATTTCTTACCAGTTCCTCTTTGTACGAATCTGCCGTCTGAAGTCTGAACTGATAGGAAATGACGATTCGAAAGAG
Organism: Endotricha flammealis; assembly: GCA_905163395.2. Lineage (NCBI taxonomy): Eukaryota > Metazoa > Arthropoda > Insecta > Lepidoptera > Pyralidae > Endotricha > Endotricha flammealis. The sequence goes on along the minus strand of LR990880.1, from coordinate 2,500,829 downwards.
CTTGTAATAGGCGTGTTTGAATAAAAAAAAATGTATTTATAAGATAAATAAAAATTTGACGTCAAGTTTCCATTGGTCACAGTATCTTCTGTATAAATAAATAAAACCATTTATTTTGCAAAAAGATTTACAGGACATACTTTGCAAGTAATTTTTTTTTAATCCAACCAGCACTTCAACGTAAATTGTGTGTTGAGAAGAAGTGCAGCAAAAAATTCAACAAATAGCCTAAACATAATTATAACTTACCAGAATCCTAGCAACGCCTACTACTAATTACTTTTCCATCTTTTTGAGGAGAGGAACACTGAAGAAAGTTTCCATATCCTCATCTTTTCTTTACAAATAAATTATTGATGTTTTCTTACCTTTCAGCTCGGAATAATTTATCGCGACATCAAACTAGAAAACATACTCCTCGACGCAGAAGGTCATATAGTCCTCACCGACTTTGGTCTCTCCAAGGAGTTCTGTGGCGGAGAGAGCAGAGCTTACAGCTTCTGCGGTACCATCGAATACATGGCTCCTGAGGTGGTCAGGAGTGGCAGTCAGGGGCATGATATTGTGAGTACTGTTTTTTAAATTATTTGTTATAGTAATTGTATTATTGATTATTGAGAGGTTTTCAACAGAAAAATGCGTTTTTAAACAACTGCTAAGCTTTAGCCATGGAATTATTATCTAAGATTTTTTATGAATTTGCTCTTTGGTATATCCGGATTGAAAATACGAATATAATAGTTTTCTCGATAGATTTTTTTTTTTAAGTTGCCTTTGTAGTTTTCTCAAATTTATGGTTTTTAGTGTAGTTTTGATGTTAATTAGACGTGATTAAATATAGGTTACCTATGCAGTGCCTATGCCTATGCCTGTGTGTAACTCAAACAAAAAGGAAAATCCACAAAATTATATATCTTGCTTGCACACGTGTACATTCCACGCACACTAGTGTATTTTGTTTTTGGTCTCGCTTTAATCAAACCGCACTTAAGGTACGCTAGTGTATACTAAATCTATGGTTGCAAAGCCGTGTTTATTCGCTAACCTTGGCCATATTGCGTTTATGCAACTCGTACCAGGTTCCGATACGGAACATAATTTTTGAAAATTATGTCTTTTGATATCCCAATACGATTTCTGTACTAGTTTTATTTATTTATACCTACTTAGTCTTGTTCAAGACTCCCGAATAACCTAGATATTTTTATTTTATTTATTTTTTAACAATAATAGCAAATTGCAATTTAAACTCGGCCGAGCCGAGCACGAGCGGAGCACGAGCCGAGCCAAAATTCGTTTCGTGTAGTGTGGACCGACTTACGAGCCCCGAACCACACTTGTCACCGCGAGCAGAGCGGCTTGAGTTGCGCTCAGCTTGTGCTCGGCCGTCTAGCGGAGACCCACCTTTAACTTTACCAAAAATGCCAACGTGCGGTCGGCAACGCGCGTGTCCCAGGTATCGCAAACGACCATAAGCGGTATAAGGCGATGATTGCTTACCATCAGGCGGGCCGTATGCTTGTTTGCTGCCTTAGTGACTGTACACGCATACAATGTTATGTATTATTTATAGTGCAGACTATAACTCTCACATACTAACATAATCCGTAGTCAGCTGTTCGTTACAATGAGTGGAATCTCTCGATAGAAAGTCACTTGATACACTTTCCGCACTCGTTAAATAATAAACGATTTTCAACCTATACCATGTAAAAATAAGATCTATAATAGTATAGTGAAGATCTAAGACGTTACGTATAAAAGTAGTACTTATTATGTTGTTATTTAGATTGAAATTCGATTGTCATTAAGACTTGAAAATTGTGTAAAATGATATGTATAAGATTTTAAAGTTTATAGTATGTGATAGAGATATTTGTGATGGTGTGTGATGGATGTGATGTCACAAACATCAGAAATACCAGGGGCTCTACTAATGCGTTGCTGTACCTGACTTCACTTCGCCTTACTTCCCGAGTGTAGAGCTAGCATTAAAATTTGGGACATTAAAGTACTCAAAAAGTCCTTTCTTAACGCAAGAACATATAAGTCCCTTACAAACCTAACGTGGGAAACTAAAAATCAAATGAAATACATTATAATTTCCATGGTAACTAGTTAATTCTAAAAGTTACCGAGAAACTGGCAGCTGTCCAATGTGACAATGAAATCTCATGCCATGACTACCTGTGCCCCGCCATTTCGTGAAAACGATAAGAGCGGCAACGCCGCATCAGCTGATTTCGGGTTGCTCATGTCCAAGATATGTACTTATTGATGAATAGACGGCCATTTTGGTTATTTGGTTAAACGTTTCCAAAAATACATTAAGGAGGACGAGAACGTTTGGCCCTTATGACCAATAATAATGAGTGATATGTCGTTGCAAAGATCTTTTTGTTTTCTACAACTTTTATTAAGGTAGAAAATCTTGAATTGCTGACAAATAAAAGTTATGGCAATTTATCGTTGCCAAATTATGCAAGAAAAGAGATGCCTAGATGAAGTTTTTTTTTGTCATTTCGCAAACCAAATGCAAACGGGAAGCGTAACTTCTACCCCCTCTCTCCGTATTCCCACTTTCCTTGTAGAAGACAACGCATTGAAATGGCAGCACCCTTCGCACAGATTACGATACTTCAGAACCGGTGTTTGATGTGACGGCGACGTAACGGTGACCATTTACCATCAGGTCCTTCCCTTGCTTGTCTGCCGTATATCATAAAAAAAACCAGTAGTTTGAGTTTCACCATCGAATAAACGTTCTGTCCATCTATAGAGCTACTCAGATAACATTACCTTTGTTTAGGAGTACTTAAAAAAACATTTAATTTTGACACAGTTATATTGTGAGATTATAAAAAGGTCACGAAAACGGTCCTCGCCAAACTGGTTGGCGTATCAGCTGATTGACGAGACACTGTCGCTGCAAAACCGGTGGGGTAACATATACCGCTATGGTTTTGTAATGCCCCTCCTTTGGGTGTTAAAAACAAGGGTTTATTTGGCAGATAAGAATTAATATGACAGATAAAATAAAACGTTAAAAGTTATTTTTAATCGAAAAAGGAGTTCTCTCAATTCGATTGTATTTTTTGTATGCAAGAGGTTGGTTAACTAGCATTTCTTCTTCTTGTTCTGTGGTTTTTATAATAATGAAGACATTTTTAAAGTTAATGGTGTGTAAATGGTCCTCCTATCTTCGAGGCCACCGTACATTAAATTATCGCTGTCACTGTCAAACTAAAAAAGAAAAAAAGATATAGCTTGAGTTCAGGGAGACTTAATGTGTAATTAAAATTAAAATGTGCTTTAGAAACCGGCTATTAATCTATCCGGCAGAAGTCGGAACACAACCTTTATAGTACGTTTAAGTTCCAAACAAACGATATAAAGGATATTTTAACATTATCTTTGTAACTTAAAAAAGTTAACTAATTTAAGAATCATTACATTTAAATGACATTACACTACATTGGTATCGCATACTTATAGACGTGCTATCTCTTTTCTTCGTATCACTACAATCTTCCATCCCTTTCACACGAACCGTGACCTACTTGCATGCAACTCGGTTGTTCTAATTCAGTCTGTATCCATGTTTAAAGTAAGAGGTTTTATACCTTATTTTCATAGGAATAAAGTTTAAAATTGTGTATGAGAAATACAAATATTTTTTTACGATCGTCTCATTTATTAATTTGAAGAAAGCGATGTGGTATTTTTTTTGTTATTAATAATGAAATTATTTTTGGTTGAAACACTTTGAAACTCGTAAAATATTTTTTGGCTTATATTAAGAAGTCGGTTAAGAAGTTTCTAGATGAAACCACGTCTTCATTTTATTTATTGTTTTTATTATTATTACTTACTAGCTTTTTCCCCGCGGCTTCGCTCGCGTTAAATTCGGTGTTTGCCTTGCTTTCTTGCTTTCTACCTTAAAAACTGCGACTAGTCCCATATAAAATTTCACCCCCTCTTTTAAGGGGTTGGGGGCAGATTTCCAATTTTTAAGTTAGGCACAAATAGTCCGCATACCAATTTTTTAGCTTTCTACCTTGAAAATTGCGCAATGCTCCATACAAACTTCCACCCCCCATTTTAGGGAAGTGGGGGATTAGGAGTCAAAAAGTAGCGTATGTCACTCTCCATCCCTTCAACTGTCACAACTTAAAAAATCACTTCAATTCGTCGCTCAAACATACAGACACACACACTTTCCCATTTATAATATTGGTGATATTTAAAAATAATTAAATCATTATTTAATAAATTAATTTTAAAGATTTTACTATTTAATTACATTGTTTTTGAATCATCATAATATATTAATCTGTTATTCAACCAGACTCTGATATGTACTTTAATTCTTAGCATGGCAATGACTTCTATAATTTAATCTGTCATTAACTTTAAAAGTCCGTTTCAGAAACTGTCCGATAAGGTCCGATGTGTCAATTGACGTGGTCTCAACTGTACCGATAAGAATATTCAGAAATCGATCATAGGCTAACAATTCTCATTCGCAGTGAGTCAACCTTGCTTGTTTAGTTCACAATGCAATGTTGCAATCGTTTTGTCAATGGTTTCTATTCTCCATGGTTTATTGCAATTTCTTGATTACAGTTTATTGTTAAAATTACTTGGAAATTCGTCCGTGTCAATGGGGGGTCTCTAAATTTTTGTTTCATCATCATCATCCGTGACGTAATGGTTATCACGCCAGAATGCTGCTCAGTAGGTCTCGCTCCCGGGTTGCAATCCCGTCCCGGTCGGTTCATGATGAAAAACGAACTTTTTCTGATTGGCCTGGGTCTTGTATGTTATCTATATACATATAATATGTAAAAGAAGTGTTAGTTACACTATTTATAACCCAAGAACGGCTGAAGCGATTTGACTGAAAATTGGTGGACAAGGTAGCTTAAAACCAGGAGCAGGACATAGGATACTTTTTATCCCGTTAGGGTAGGGTAGGGGTAGGGCAATTTGCCGGGTCAGCTAGTAATGTTATAAAATATAGTATCTAACGTTGAGTTAGTATCCCACACAAGTTTCGAACTTACTTTGGGGCTAGCTCAATCTGTGTGATTTGTCCCTATTTATTTATTTATTTATCATCTTAGCCACACGAAGTCCACTGACATAGACCTCTCCAAACTTTTTCAGCCCAAATTTTTGTTTATAAGTAAACCAATGCCAATTATTATAAATTGCAAAAGAAATCGGTTGCTTCGATGATTTAGAACTCATCTAAATACTAATTGGAATTTGTCCTTGCTTAACTAGCAGAGGCGACCGGTAAAACCCATCTAAATACAAGATATGCTCGTCGCTGCTTAACTTGAAGTGATTAGTGATTGTTTTTCTAGAACTCTCTAACAAAGGACACATTGATGTTTTAGGAATGTTTCATTAAACTGTCAATGACCTTATGCTGTATAAACAAACCTTACTCCAAATTGTATAGGATTCAAATTTCAATACATAAAAAAATGGACTATGTAAAACAAGTTGTATAATTTAAAACTTATTGTAAGATTGAGTTTTGTTTATCATTTTTGGTATGTTTGTTTTCAAAGAATTTGAGTATAGACCATTGTTATTTAATTATGGATACCTGTAATAGGTGCTAGATGACTGTACAATTCCATTGTAGATAAATAAATAAATCGTTTATTAGCATACTTCAGCACATAAATAATTAAGATTGTGTTGTAGGTGGTGAAAACGATAAAAAAGAGAAAAATAAAAATGAAAGTGTAACAAAATGTATGTAAATGGATTAACAACGGCGACTTCAGAAAGCATAGATAGCAAGCATGGTTGATTGACAAAGCAGTGACGCTCATAAAGGTAGTTTTTAGATTAGCTTCAATAATATTGAAATATAATATATGTGAATGATAAATAGAGATAATGCTTTCGAAGGTCTCTCTGAAGAACCGATTTCATCGATGAACAAAAAGTCGAGATATTTATTTCTCAAAAGAAAGCGAAAGATAAATGCAATGAAAGTACATAATCATTGAAATTATAGACCGCGTAAACAGTACATCAGAGATAAGAATTCAACATGAAATGTTGTGCCGAAACTTGCGCGGGCGTCGATTCAAAATGGCGATCTAGGTCACGGTGAGCGTTCTATGCCGATTTTTATAACGAAATTACCAACTACATTATACTAAGTCGGTAAGCATGATAGGCCTGATGGTGTTACACACTCAAGTCAAGGAACGATGAATCTAACTAGTGTTTGGATGGGTGTAGTGTGTAAGTCAGTAGGCGTGTTATGGGAAGCCCAATCCTTGTACAAGTTACCTAAAACTCCAGAATTCAGATGCAGAAGAAATTCAATATGAATATTCAGAAACTAGATTTTGGATGGCTTTTATGAACTCCTTCATGCTTCGGACTGCACGATAAGCTGTAGATGTTTATTCCCGACTATTGTCTATATGTGACAGTCGCGTAATCCAAGTCTGTCCCGCCAGGTGGCTTGAAAACAATAACACCAGGTAATGAGCAAACTATACCGTTGTTTCAGGCAATCTATATTCACAGAATAGGTAGTGTAAAGGTGAGAACTGTACTTTATTTTTACACAAAATATGTCAGGTATCAAAATGCGTCATAAAGGGAGAAATCAATTGGAAACACTCGAAAAGAACAAGCAAAGAGTAACCAAAATCTAAAACATCAACTCTTTAAATTTTAGAATTGACGGGCTGATGAATAACTTGACGTATGTCCATTAACTCACTTTCCCTTACATTAAAAATACCGTTTCGCAATAACAACGGACATAATGGCCGTACATTCGGATAACTATACGTTGGTCTTGCTAAAAAAAGTAAAATTTCTACCTAATCTAATGTTTTTTTGGAGGACTGGGTATTTTTATTAAATGGTAAGAAAGTAAGCGATGGGAGGATCATTAGGCCTATGTCCAGCAGTGAACTTCTTGTGGATGATGATGACGAAAGTCCAGCTTGAGCCTTGAGGAATATCTTTAAAATAGGTAAGGCACAGTCAAGTCGGAGCAGCACGTCTGTGGAAAGCCCTCTACCTTACAGAAGATACTAGCCAAATAACATTGGTTTCGGCCATGTTGTGTTCCTACGTGAGTAAGGTCTCCAGAACTCCACTTTATTATAGGGGCGGCAACGCGCGAATGATACACCCGGTATTGCAAGCGTCCATAGGCCACGGTGACTACTTATCATCAGGCGGGCCGTATGCTTGTTTGCCACCTTAGTGGTATAAAAAAAAATCTTGATATTTTTCGTTTATATCTTAGGACCTAACTATTAAGTCAAGCGTTGTTTCATCAGTCAATTCTATTATATCAGCAACATCTAAATGCCCCATTGAACTGCAATTTGAAAGTCTTAACATCATGAATTGGTACTTTCACTATCGTGAATGTCAGTCCAACAGTCGAAATGTCTAGTCTCTAGAGATATAGACCTATTTTGTAATATACATCTAGATTCAAAGTCAAAAATACTTTAATCTGTACTTTTAGACACATCATTCACAATGAAAAAGTTCAGAGAGTAGGCCTTCTCAGGCGCATTCGCTCGTCATGTAGTATATATTATTATTCTGTATTAAACAAATTCAAAAATTCTTCATTGGAACGTGTGAAAAGAATAATATATCATTTACTAGCTTCTGTACAGTCCTCCTTAATAGCTCAATAAAATCGCGAATTCGAATTCTGTATAATTTAAAGGTTAATTTCTCGTACAACCTGTATTACACCCGTTATGGTTAGCTGGCAGAGATCTCATAGAGAAAACCTCACCTTTGTACATTTACATAAACTGTTTTTATTTTATTTTGTTTATATGCTCTAAAGAATAATTACAATAATTTCAAATCCTAATTCTTACTCTCAACTGGCTGATTGTCTGAATCTTTGGTGACCATAAGTACAACACTGGTACTCGGTATTTCATGTTCCTCTCTTGCATAAAAGGGAACTGGGCAAGGCCTTTGAACAATCTAGCAATAAATATTAACGTCAAAAAATCACCGCCCGTTCCGTTTGCGAATTCTCTCAAGAAGTGAAAGCTGCCGAAATAACAAGTTTATCAGGCCGTGACGGTTTTGAGCAAATTCGTGTTCATTGACAATAATATCCGTATAGGCCGATGTTGCCCTAAAATAACAGTTATGGTCCAGAAGGGAATCTCCCTTTCCTTCCATTTGAGAATTGAAAGTTTCCTTTATATCTAGTCTAGCTCATACCTGCGGTTAATTTTTTATTTTTCGGGTTAATACACACCCGCACAAATAACCTGGCCATCTATTGTTATAAGAATTTTCAAAAACGGTTCAGTAGATCCAGAGATTACCTCTATAACCTCACAAACTTTACCTCTTTATAATATTAAGTGACCTCTTTATAACAAATGAACAAAGAATCCGGTCCCGCGTCACGTAAAAGTTGCGCGCCGTGTTGCAGGACTCCTTGTGTCATTTTTGCGTTCATTTTGGGGAACATTTTGTACCCTGAGGCTTTTATTTCACATATTATTACGTCCTCTTCTTGCTCCAATGAGACCTTGCCGATATTTCGCATCGAAATCAATCTCTGCTGTAACGTAGTGACCTATTACTACATTATGATGTTATTAGGTGTACGCTTCGCTCGTGTGGATGATATTTATTTAACTTTCATTACCCATCTTGTAATTTAAGTTATTAACTCATCAATCAATCAATCGTTTTTGCGTGAACAAACATCTTTACTTTCACATCTATCCATTTTTTATTTATCTTTATTGGCTACAATACAACGTACTGATAGAATAGGCGGACTTAATGCTAATTGCATTATCTACCAGTCAACCATTTGTAGTGCAGAAATTCACGATCCATATGAAATGCTTTGTCCTGAAGCCGTACCACGAACTTTTATAACTATTCTTAAACGATTGTGTAAACGAGACGTCGATTTACATCATGTATTGAGCTGTCTCTCTTATTCAGCCATTCTTGTTTTGTTTTAAGCGATCATGGTGACTGTGGTGACACCCTGAATGACTGACGGATTAATGCATAACCTAAACAGCTGATCGTAGAAACCTAAAACTTGGAGGATGTGTTCTTTGTATGACGTAGGCATTCGATAAGAAAGGATTTTTAGAAAGAAAATAGCTGGATACATGCAAACAAAGTCGCGCGGGTGTCTTTAGTTTATTTATAAAATTAGTAGGAGTGAGTGATTAATGACAACTGTCTTGGTGCTAACAGCACTACAAATACTACAATAATAGTCATGATTATTCATAACATGACAAAAGTAATTATCACATAGGTCTATATCTAATTTTAATGATTTATTTTCGCATCACACGCCCGCTCTCTTGCGAAGACGCCCAAGGAATGGGGTCGGGCCGTTCCAATTTTAAATTTTCGATTGTCACTTTGATAGTACCTTTCACTGATTCTTTCTAGACTAGCAAGTTAGTAAGGCCTGCTTTTGGCTACCACAAACGCAATTTTATTCCCATTTAGCGCAGACTACTATATAAATTTTTAACGTAGCCAGCTATTCATGTTTTGTGTATAATTTAGTAAGATTTCTAGGAATTAGATTCGCTATAGGTCACCGGAATGTCAATGTGCAAAAAAAATCGCTTATTTGGTTTTATAAATTATCAACTTGACTTCATGTAAATGACTCTTACTAATCATAATACTAAGTGTAGAGAGATTTAGGAGCTCGAAGGCCTCGGTGGGCGTGTTAAATTGGAATCACGCAGGTTAAGCAACGATAACCCTAGTCAATACTTGGATGGGTGTAAAAATCTCGAGCTTGGAACACGTTAAGCAGTTTGACTGACTTCAAAACACTGACACCAGCTACTCGCATTTGACATTTGCGAGAAGCACACGAAATAATAAATAAATATATAGGTACAATTCATACAGATTGAGCTAGCCCCAAGGTAAGTTTGAAACTTGTGTTATGGGATACTAACTCAACTATATTATATTTTATAACAAATACATATATAGATAAACATCCAAGACCCGAGGCCAATCAGAAAAAGTTCGTTTTTTCATCATGACCCGACCGGGGATCAAACCCGGGACCTCCTGGGTGGCGGTCTGGCGTGGTAACCATTACGCCACGGAGGTCGCTAAATGAAGAAGTAGACATCTCACTAATATTATAAATGCGAAAGTATCTGAGTATGTTTGTCACTTCTTCACGCTCAAATGGCTGGGCCAATTTTTATGATATTTGGTATGTAGGTAGCTGATACCTTGGATTAACACATAGGGTACTTTTATCCCGAAAAGTACGCGATTCCTATAGGATTTGGTCAAGTCTGATAGTCAATGGCGCTTTATTAAGTAGATGGCGCTGCTGTGCATAAATACACGCAAACGAAGTTGCAACGGTTTCGCTAGTATCATAATAAAAATTTAGAGTTCATCCTGAGCGGAAATTGAAACCCAAGTCCGTCGGCACGTCGGCACACAAGGTCATTGAAAACTAAACCATATAGTATTTTTAACCGACTTAAAAAAAGGAGGAGGTTCTATGTTTACTTTAATTGCTAAATGACAAAAAGGCCGTAACTGGGTTTCTTTCGCCATTTCTTTTACCGGTGGCCATTTTGCTTGTGTCCGAAATGGTGGTAGTATATAACGTAGTTTATTTTCTTTATACATAAATATACAAGTTGTAAATGACAAGAAAAAGTGCCTGTGAAGGTCTAATATCTTAAATAAACGATTTCATTTCATTTCATTATATATTTTCAATCAAGTGATTTCTAAATCGTAATCCAAATTGATATGAAATAGAATCTTCCTTGAAACGACACTCGCAATCCTGTAAACAAACAGTATCAACAAAATTATAAATAGAATGATAAGTTCCGTTACTTCATATACATCTGTCCTATTCACGCGTATCAATAAAAGTATAAAAAGAAAGAGACAACAGTACACTAACCTGTCTCGGGTTTCCCCAACTGCCACTTTCCTCACTCATGCTAATTAGGTTACATGCAATTATAAGTTTTATTTATTTGAAATTAAAGTTTAATTTCGATATTTTTTTAAATGAAATGTTTGTATAGTTGATTTGTAAGGACTTTGCCCTATAAAACAAAATATGAACTTAGTTTTGTTTATATTTAGAAATAAGGTTACGTCGATAAGTTAATATTTCATAAATGATGAAAAGATCTATGTATAACTTTGACCGAAGGGTTAAGTTGGTAATGACGAAGCCTATTACTGGTTTGCAGAAACATGGAAGTTAAACACAAGATTAACATTCTATCTTGTTCTAATTGTGATATTGGTATCCATGATTTATTCATTCACACAAACAAAATACCATTCACACACTTTCAATACTTCCTACTCCATTTAATATCTGTCTGATTAAATTCGTTGTTAGTTCGAAGACAACTTGTAGTTTCTCCCCCGGGACGTCAATAAGCTTCATTGTTGATTGTCAATCTGAGGTCGCCGTCGTTGAGGTCGCAATTTTTGGTAAACGACACGTTTGATAGAGTTGGTCGCGAGACACAGCGGTGGTAATGTGTGGTCGATGTCCAGCATATATATATAGCTTGAAATTCCAAAAAGAAAAAAAAAATGATTGTTTCAAAAATGTAAAAAAAAACAAGGCGGTTTTGTATGCATAAAATATTAAGTTTCAACATTTTGAACATGACTGTCAAACAAACCTATTGTAATAAAGTAAAAGTGTCACCTGAAAATGGAAATTAAAGCCTTACTAAACAGTATGGGGACAGGTCAGGGACGTAACATCGATTCTAACTCGCGTCAGAATAAAATAGATGTTTCTTTGAAAGGAAACTTTTCAGGGTTTCCTTTAAAAAAATTTTTTTTTTTTAAATCATTTATTCAAGGTAAACAAAAATATAATAACAAAAATAGCGCTGCAAATATCGCGCAGAGCTTATCCGAGTGCCGGCTGGTCGCTCATATAAAAAACTTTTTAAAATTACATATTCAAGTAGTGGAATATAGACTAAGATATATTTTTATTTCCTATTCTCGTTAAAGAGGTAAAGTCTAGTTTCAAACTCACTCATTACTCGTTCATTTCACATGTCAGATGGCGCTTGAGATCGAAACTCGACTTTGACAATATTACACGAGTTTCAAATTCAAAATATCTTTATTCAAAAAAGAGAACAAGCTCTTTCGAATCTTGTTTTGACGAACGATTTCAATTAGTGAGCTGGCCAACATAAAACGGAACGAAAACATTAGATTATAAATGTTTCGCTAAAATGTTCATAGATGGCGGTGTGCCTAAGCTGAATCGCGCTATGGTTTCGTTTTCGTGTCGAAATATAGTGGATGTGAAACGAACTCTCTTTGTAAATAGATACTTAATATAGAAAATATCATTTAAATACATATATACTTTTTAAAAATTTTTTGAGAGCTTCCTCAAGTGAAATACTTGTTGGAGCTCCTAATAAACGAAACTTTACTTACAGTACAGTTTATACTCTACAATAAAATATAAATTTGTTTGAAGATTCGTAGCAGTGTCCAACCAATCTTCAAACTAATTAATATTTTACTAGCTAAACCCGCGCAACTTCGTCTGCGTGTATCCCGCTTTCCCGTGGGAATCTCGGAATGTATTATACCTAAAAACCTACCTCTTGAATCACTCTATCTATTAAAAAAAACCGCATCAGAATCCGTTGCGTAGTTTTAAAGATTTAAGCATACAAAGGGACATAGGGAAAGAGAAAGCGACTTTGTTTTATATTATGTAGTGATTTTTATGCTATTATGCATAGCATAGCACCACTTTCGATGAATGACTGAAAATCTGGTAATCTGGTGGTAACCAACCTGGGGCCCGATTCTACTAACACAAATGCACCAATGGACTCTCAATGGTGTCTCAATCGTGTATAATGTTTAACTTATTGTTTAAGTCCATAACAAATGTCAAAAACTATTCCACAGATACACTATCGACATTCTTTTGAGACACCATTGAGAGTCCATTGGTGCATTTGTGTTAGTAGAATCGGCCCCCAGTTCAAACGGCAGATTTGTACTTAATAGAAGAAAATTAATACTTACCCTTTTAAAATTTCGTATTTATAATTTTTTGTATTAATTAACATTATACAATTAACTCTTGTAATAAAGGTTAACGTAAATATATTAGTTAATTTATAATGATTGCAGTTTAACCAACTTGCTGGGATATCAAAAAAAAATATCTTTAATTATAAATCAATTACGTTTCTGACAACTGATTTTATTGTCGCCCTTTATAATTAAGCAATAAAATAATTAAAAATATATGCCATATTATATAAAGTAAACAATTATTGATAATCAATAAATAAATACTCATGAGCTAGTTTTACTTATGGCAATGGGGGTCTAAGGGTTTAGTTAGGTGGCCCACTTGCTCATCCACCAATGCAGGTTACAAGCGTGGTGGAATTTCATGGGTTTGGAAATAATGGAAGGGGAGGCCTATCCCGTGCTTATTATTATAATAATAAAAAAAACAATATTATTAATATGTTAGATTTTTCAATAAAAGAATCTTCTTGTACTGAGAAGGTGAAGTTAAGTGAAGAGTGAGAGTGTAATGTCTTATAACAAACTAATAAAAAAAAAACAATAATAAAAATAATATTTAATTACCGTCTAGCAGACAATCTAAAATAATGAGTCTTAGATCTTTTAAGATAAGTGTTAGTTTTTAAATACCAATCTGAACGGACACATCTGAGGAACAGTAAATATCATATTTGCACCTTTTTTTCCGGATTTCATATCCATTGTTCAAGATCAAACATCGGAAAACTGTCTTGACCCCGGCCTGATAACCCACTGACCCACATACATTGAGGTATCATGTAATACATTATCATACCTACGTATTTAATAAATAAATAAATAAATAATGCACTATTTTCACAGCGTCACCTGGTCCCTAAGTAGTCAAGGTTTAACCCGCGTCTTTGGGATCCCAAAAAACTCCCATTCGATTCGTGTCTAAGCGGCTATATCCCTCCCCAAATTAGAGACTTTTATTAAGTTAAAATTAGGTCATATTGGTGCTAATTCTGTTGTACATTTAACTAAATTAATTTTGACAGGACTAAAAGTGTTGCTATCATTGTCACTAATTGTAAACCAAGGAAGGACCACCTCGCGTATACGTACGAACCGGCCGGCTTACTACGGTGTGAATGTGTGCGTGCCGGCCAGCCATTTCACAGTCGCAGTTACGCGGCCGCCATTAGGGTGCTTCAATTTTTTCTTAGCAAGATTCCGTCCGCCTTTTTTTCTAGGTCCATGTTTGGCCATCGTATAATACTTAAAGTTTAGCAACTTTAAATGCTTTAATTGTATGCAAATTTTTCAGCTGACTTTCTCGTCCTTGTAACATAATTTTGCAAGTGTTTCTTTTCACTTGTTCAAGTTAGTGCATTAGTGTCTAGTGCTTCGAATATAATCAAAATATCATCAATGTTAGATTTGTTGAAGTCTATGACACAATAAATGATATTGTGATTTATTGCAGTGTCTGGTCTTTCACAAAACTGCTCTGTTATGTAAAGAAGCAGATGTATAAGCTTTTCATATATTATCATTATTTTATTTCTGATTTTATTTTTAGAACGACAATGGCGTCCGAAACATAAAAGCGTACATCAAATTTTGCATAAAGATATACGTTAGCTAAACCATTGAATTAGTTACCACCAACGGTGTCCTCAGTGCCTTTAAATCCAGGGCGTATTAATGTCTCCAAAGTTGGCAACGCACTAGTGGCTCTTTCGGGAGTTGCGTGTCTTTGTGTTGACTGCTTACCATCAGGTTTCTCTCTCTTCTCTCGTTTGTCTCGAAATTACCGCTGAAAGTTTTAAGATAACTAGTAGTATTGTAACATTATTACCATACTGCGACAGTTACACATAACATTGTATAACCATAGTTGTTTGTTTACCCGTATCTAGTTGCGTTAAGGTCGATTCTGTTTGTTTTAAGATTGTTTTCCGCATTTTGATCTAAACCGAGTATGCCTTACACGATTACTTGTTATATGGCTTCATTTGTGTTTACCTTTGTAGTTCCTGCATTTAAGTAGAGATGTGTATTGTAAATAAGTTTATCATCTTTAAAAAGGAAGGGCGTTTTGGCCTAGTTTATCTTCACTCTTCCTTTGTTTTATTATTTCGTGTTTAACTTTACTTCGGACAATTTCGCGAGAGTGTAGAGCTGGATTAAGACTACAAGAGCTTCTTCATAATATCTAAAACCAAATTTTATTGTGACTTCTGCATTTATCAGAATATAATAACTCTGATTTCTGAACTGTAAAAAATTCATGACACAGAATAAATAGGAAATGAATCAAAAATTGCTAAAGGATAGATTGATTTAGATTTTTGAAGTGATTTTCACCTAGTCATAATAGACTAGAAAGAAAAACAAAAACATATCAAATATCCAGACACCTGTTTACATGTTATTCGAAATCAATTAAGTCGTATGATTAAATCTTAGGTACAAATATTGTTATACCTATAGGTATTCTCCTAATAAATTAATCATCATTAGTAATATTACACCATAATTCGAAATTTATCAATATTTTCATTATGTTACAAAAGTTGCAATCACAAAACTTGTAGAATATATATTAGCGATACCGCTTGCTCCACAAAACTGCTTTGTGATTGGACATTATGGTTATTGACCTGTCTGCGTTGCTACGTAACCAGTCTCATCGTTCAGTCCAAAAATGACTAAAGGATCTGTTCCTCATTGTGGACCTTCTGGATCAGTACAAGACCAGCTAGGTTACTCAGCAATGCAATCACAATTTTAATTTCAATTCTGTGTGATTTCAATCTAAAATATTATTGGCAAATAAAAATTCGTACCCTTGAAATTTTATACTTTACTAACTATTTTGGTTTTATGTATAATCCGATTTAATTTAGTTTAGTATTTAGTTAGCGCTAATATAGTCTGTAAAGAGTACCTAAACGTAACAATCTAATGCCGATCGAGCGGAATATAATGTTGAATCAATAAACTGAAGAATATGATGGCAGAATTGTGAGAACTTAGCAAGTTTGCAAGTTAAACAGAAATTCGGTTGTATTGAAACAATCCCAAATAGTTACTAGCCCACCACTTAGACGTCTACAGTCTACAGGCTTAATAACGCTACCACAGATTGACAATGAGCAAGTGAAATTTATTGATGTATTAGAGGAAAAACTGTAACAGTCTTGGAATTGCGAATTTAGTCAGAAATTAAGACGGAAGAGCTAAAATGAAATGAAATGCAGACTCACTTCCTCGTCCTGTAGGGAGAGTGTAGAGATAGCCAATTGAAACAAAACATAATAATAATCTAGAGATAGATAGAAGGATTGAAATGAAATGTAGACTAACAAACTCGTCCTGTACGGAGTCTGCTATAAAAATTGACCTCACTGTTAAATATTACGAAACTTTTGACATCACACGTCAAAACAAATACTATGAAAATTTACAGTGTGTTCAAATAAATCATCAAGTTGTCATATCTACCGTGGCCGACTGCTCCGGATCGACTATTTGGCATAACATAGCGGTCTACGTAATAAGTTTCACCAGCCATAACGGATGACACAAGCACGTTACGGTACCTCCGAGTGGCAAGCGGGGAACTTGTTTGGGTGGGGATACTTTCAAACTCATGCGCACCGAAAGCCAATGCTCCAACGTTCGGATCCACTTCGGCTATCTTCGTGTTAGGTTCCTTAACGTCATGTTCTATACCAATTTAATCTATATCATCACTGTTTATAAGGTCGTTTGTTATTTGTTCGTGTAATATGAGGTTTGCGCTGTCATTTGTTTATTGTTAAGTGAATTTAGGTGTTATGTAGGTGTATTAAGGTTGCGATTTCGTTGATTAATGACCAGTACAGTTACCAGTGAAAGTGCTCTGGGCAAAAGTGAAACGGATGATTTAGAATGTCGCAACTGGATCGAGATATCTGTAAAAAATCGCTATCGTGGAAATGTGAGAGGTTAAGAGTTTTCGTGGTTTTTTTATTTTAGAGTTTCACTTGCGGAACTTTTTGGTTTTTTTCTTCTTTTAAGATGTGAATTTTTCACAACTTTCACCTTGATTCGTTTTTAATTTTTATTTTGTTACAATGTGGAGATTGATGATGGTTATTTTTTAAGTGGATTTAACAGTTTGGTTACGCTTATGTTTAATATGCATATATTGGCAACAATATACAACAAAGTGTTTTTAATTTTAACTTAACAACTTTAATTCAAAAAGCAATCTTTCTTCACAGAAAAGGAAATTAAAAAAGGTATGAAAATAATATTAACTAAAATTTCGGGATCAACAACGGTTTTTTTTTAATGGGCAAAAATTACGACATTTTAATTGCTTTTTACTTAAAAATCATACTAATGGTATTTATGTGATCTTGAGTCACTATGAGTCATAAGCTCTGAATGAGAAAAATCGAATGTAGGTACAGCTAAGTGGTTCCCGGACTGACATCCGGGATAAAAATGTATTAGTATCCTATATCCAAATCGATTCAGCCGTTTTCTTCAATGGTTAACTACAATGGTTTTGTATCTTAGTAAGATACAAAACCATTGTAGTTCTAGATAAAGTGTAAGTCACCTGTTACCATGGTATTTCTGTGCATGTAAAAAAAAAAGCGGACGCGATGCAGTCGGGCAGTCATTTAGCACAGTGGGTCACACCGTTCTTGAGGTCAGATTCATACTAATTCGATTTTGATTCTCCCATCCAATGGCTTCTTTTTGCTTTTTGTCAAAGGCTATATTAATGTCGGTTATTGCATTTTCAATGTGTAAAATATTCTTTGAAACTTTCGCCCGAAAATGCTAAAATCAAATTCAAAATATTTTTATTTAAATAGGCCTAATTTAAGCTCTTTCGAATCGTCATAATTTTTTTCTACCACCAGTTCAGACGGCAGATTTGGGCTAAGAGGAACTGGCAAGAAACTTAGCACTTGCTCTTTTAATAAGATACAATTACAATGACAGAAAATATGAAAATAAAACATACTAAGAGATAGGACGCACTTTTGATTTTCTATCGTCAGCCAATGAAAGAAGTGACCAAGGTAGAGTTCTAAGAACAAAGTTTATAAAATCCATTGTTAATAATCATAATTGTCTCAACCACAAGAAGTCCACTGCCGACGATGACAACGCTTACAGTAGTATGACCGGTGGCCTGTATCCAGAGGCTTCCTGTGACTTTCCTTAGGTCATCTTACCACCTTGCGGCTGTCAAATAACTAATATTATAATATCTTGTTAACTTGATTCGCCATTTCTCTGGGCTATAACGAATTTTGTTTCAAATTGCTGTCTCTCACGTAATTGCTAAGGAGGTAAGACCTTTCAATACTTCCAACCCCATCTATTTATCTTTCTGAATAAATCGTTGTGAGTTCCAAGACAGCTGTAGTTTTCTGGACGTTGTAGCTTCATTACTTATTGTCAATCTGAGGTCGCCGTTGTTGATCCTGCCGGGCTAACATGACAAAGGCGACAAAATTTTTTCGCTCCGCTCTGCCAATAGCGTATCTCGGTTATGTCTACAGTAGACTAAACGCATTGCTATTGGCGAAGAAGCTTTGTCGCGTGCGAGAAACTATCTCGAGTGTAAGCATGTTAGGCCCGCTGGATCTACAGGACACTCAACGGTGGGAAATGTGGGAATGTCTGGTGGGCTTGTCACGATATCTTGCTAACAATATTTAGTACAAATGCGAAAGCTAACAATCGCTAAAGCGGCGCTCAACGATACCTAAAAATAGTTATGTCATTTAAATTTCATCGTGTCGGAGTACGAGCGTGGGCGTTGGCTTAAAATACACGAGAAATGCTTGTGACAACCCTACTTGACGTCATAGGGGTAGTAAGTGCCTTTGCTCTGGTCTATTTCTGCCAATCAGTAATGTTTTAACTTCACAAATATCTATAAATAACTTAATATGCTGTCCCAATTCCATAACCTAACTGGAACACCATTTGATGACATAAGGTGACATTATATTATGTTGCATCTCTCTTATTTATTTAGTATTGTGTCTTGCCAGCCCTGCCCACTCCATACAAAAATTGGTTAAGGTAGACCCGCGCAATTTCGCCTGCGTAGCGAGATGTTTTTCTTTTAGTTTGATTTCATTTTCCTTCGACTTAGCCAGTGTTAAGAAAAAAAAATACTAAGTCTTGTACCTTAGTATTTTTTTAAAAATCCAAAAAATAATAATAAAATATAATGATAATTTCTATCCCGTTTACGTGCTTACTTTTAGAGTTTTCAGAGTCCGGCATTTTTTTCATTTTTAATTCATACATTTCTTGTGACCTAATAATGAAAAACCATATTTTTTTGTACAAAAAACAAACAAAAATATTCGTGTAACATTACTTAAGTTTTCAGTAAATATCATAAATAAATTGACCCTGTAAGTAGCCTTCGAATTAATTTTTTTGTTAGTTTTTTTTTTCAGGAAAAAATGTGTCATTATCAAATGTGCTTCAATGTTTTTTTTAGTTACGGTTACGGCATTTGCATTCTTGTTCATTTTAGCCAAGTGTCAAATAAAACTCGTAAATTGTCTTGAAAAGTGTTTTAGGCCTTATTTATGGCATAGAACATAGATACAAAGTATAATAATGTGTAAGACTAAACACGTTCTTGACTGTACCTAAGACCTTGTCCAGAAAAAGCAATTCGCCGCGTGTGTTCGTGGCATTTTACTATCCATCGCGGAGTTACAACCATATCATCGTGTGGTCTAACATACAAAGAGCTCAATGTAGCACGAAACGCGATGCCAACGCGCGCACATGTGTACAGAGTCTAACAGCTTACGTGTGCCATAAAAAAAACTATTAAAACTTTCATTCAAACTACTTTTAAACCTTCATAAAATAGGTTAAAATTTCGATTACGTTCAAGAAACTACAAGAAACTAATGCCATTTTTTTGTTAAAGAAACTCTATCAAAACTTAACACGAGTTTCATAGATCAGCGCTGTCATACCGTAACTTCGACTGTGCTCGTGTGATTTTATGAAGGGATTAGGGTAAGAAAGGGCTTCCCTATCTCTTTCGCACTGAACCAAACTCATTGCTGTTTTACGCCGATATTCTATAAAATGGTACTTCCACTCCAAGGTCGATCTAGCCCATTTCGTCATACAATATTATAAATGAGAAAGTGAGATTGTTTGTTTGTTATTCCTTCACGGCTTGACTAAGCAGCCGATCATTATGAAAGTTTGTATACATATTGTCAGGGGTACAGAGCCCAACGTGGGCTAATTTTTACGCGGGCGAAGCCGCGGGTAACAGCTAGTATTGCATAAATCAACTCAAGCTCTTTCGAATAGTCACAATTTTTTCCTACCTCCAGTTCAGACGGCAGATTTGTACTAAGAAGAACTGGCAAGAAAAAAGCACTTGCTCTTTTAAAATGGTCTCAAATTGATCTACCACTCCTATTATTCTTCTATATCTGGATACATATAACAAAAATATCAAAATACGACTTTATATAACAGTTAAATAGATACTAAATTGAAATGAGAGCGTCATATAGGCTAAAATGTGCCAACTCTGTACCAGCGGAGGTCGTGAAACAGTGTCAGTAGGTCGCATCGGATCCGCGGTCAGCCCTGAACTTGGTAGCAGATCATGTTATGTAATATAACAGTATCGTTACATATTAACAGTTATTTTTTTGATAATATGAAATGTTTA
Source organism: Endotricha flammealis (assembly GCA_905163395.2). Taxonomy (NCBI): domain Eukaryota; kingdom Metazoa; phylum Arthropoda; class Insecta; order Lepidoptera; family Pyralidae; genus Endotricha; species Endotricha flammealis. Next base: position 2,479,987 of record LR990880.1, on the reverse strand, counting down.
TTGATAGTTTGAATTACGTTGCCGTAAAAATTATATGTTCTTTAAAAAAAAAACCAGCCAGACCAAGAGAAACGTAATCTATGCTTTTGCACATTTTTGCCTTGCGCAGGACTCGATTTCGGGATTGCGTTTGTTATTTTTTTAAATATTTTTATTTATTGCATTGTATTTTTTTCGATTTAATTACTATTACGAGAATAGGTCTTCACAGACACGTGCTCTTGTCATGTTGTACATAATAATGTACAGTCAACAAAGGAATTGACTGACCCCCCTCTGTATAGATGATTAAAGATTTCTAAATATTGCGTGAAGGGATTTACTTGAAAATTTATTTATCAATAGTATTCATATTGTACTAAGTAATTACAAATTTTCAAGTGAATCCCTTCACGCAATATTTAGAAATCTTTAATCGTCTATACAGAGGGGGGTCAGTCAATTACTTTGTTGACTGTACCTTGTTTATAAATCACTAGCGAAACCCGCGCAACTTCGTTTGCGTGTAACCCGCTTTTCCATAGGAATTTTGGAATGTATTATACTTAAAAACCTTCCCCTTGAATCATTTTATCTATTAAAAAAAACTTCATCAAAATCCTTTGCGTAGTTTTAAAGATTTAAGCGTACATAGAGACACACAGACAACAAAAACGACTATGTAAAGTGCGATTTTGGTTTTGATCCACATAATAAGAACATAGTCAACTATGTAAAGATTGTCGTGATATTAACTTATGTAAGATTCTACATTTATTTAGTCAGTATATCAGTAATTTCGAGTTTAAAACTTACGATCCTTACGACCTTAATAAAAACTTAAACTTTGGTAATATAATGAATATTCAATTGAAACTCTGTGAAGTTTTGTGACGTAACTTTATTATAACAGAACAGGTTTATAGGTTCCGGATAAGTTGCGGTTAAGTCGTATCTAACAGATTATCAGTTTTTTATAACTAGGACATTTACAGTTTCTGAAAATGATTTTTTTAACTAATGACTTGTTAAATTAAAGTTGTCACTGTCAAAAAGAAAAAAAGTGATAGCAAGAGTTTTTTTTAATACCACAAAGGTGGCAAACAATCATACGGCCGGCCTGATGGTAAGCCGTCACCGTAGCCTATTGACGCTTGCAATACCGGAGGTATCACACGCGTTGTCAGCCCTCCCAATCAAGTGGAGCTCTGGATACCTTAATGTTGAATTAAAATGTCAGAAACTGGCTGTTAGGATGTATCCTCAATGTTGGGGCATAAATACCTATATGTGTCCCAACATTTGCAATGGAACTTAGAACCCCTGTACAACAAGGTCGTTCCAGAATAGCTTTCGCCATTGTCGTGTCAGATATCTCGATTGGCCAACGATGATCGATTGTTGCAAACGTATTCGATTCATCGGTTACAGTACAACCTATAATACTTATCGATTTAGGATTTCTAATAGCCTGTATGTCTAACGGAGGGATGGATGAAACGAGAAGACGGACATGAGGTATTTAAATGGTGATTACGTCATCAATAACTATTTATATTTTTACACATATGGTCTATGCTTGAAAACGAAAGGCATTTTTAGGGGATGCCCAGAAATATTAATACGTTTAGATAGCTACCTACTCGCTTATCGAACGTGGGAATCAACGATCCTTCCTACTAACACAACTTTGTTTGCGTGTATCCCGTTTTCCCGTGGGAATGTCCTTTCATAACGGATGCCTACGTCATACAAGTAACACACATTGATCCGTCAGTCATTTAATTCAACAGTCAGTCAGCCATTCAGGAGAAAGTATTGTATACTTTCGCCATTTCTTTGGTAAGTGGTCATTTTGCTTTTGTTACCGAAATGGTGATAGTTTATAAGGTAGATTGATATTCAAATTATTTATTACTGTATGTTCTCTTTGATAAGAGAAGTGTTTGTAAATACCTACATCTGAATAAGAGTTTTTTTTAAAGCTTACCTTATACAAAGTACACTCGAAGTATCAGGTCTACGACCACTGCCAGTCAGTCAGTCATTCAGGACGAAGTATTATATTAGCTGTTACCCGCGGCTCCTCCCGCGTGGTTAAGGGAAAATGTCAATAATTTTTCCCATGGGAATCTCTTTATCCCGTGGGGAAAAGTAGCCTTTATGTCACTCTCCAAAATATGAAAGAATAATGTTACACTTTTTTTTCCCGTGTGAATGAGATGTTTTTCCGGGATAAAAAGGTCTGGAGAGTGCTCCAGACCTTAAACTATCCCCAATATAAAAATCATATCAATCCGTTCATTACTTTCGACGTGAAGGGAGGACAAACAAACAAACACTTTCACATTTATAATAATATTATCATATTATGAGTATAGATATTGACCAATCAAGCAACTTGGTTATCAAGACACAAACTTATTCAATCTTGCCAAGTGTGTGTTAACTTGTGTCCCTTCGTCAAGTTAATTTGACCTGACAACAGTGATTTCGCAAAGTAATTAACACTGTAAATTTATCTTGGTAACCCAGTCTACGTCATCTCATCTAAGAAATATTAATAACTGTTCTTGAAACTTCGTCCTAGTAATACCCTTCCTGTTCCCTACCTTTTTCATATTCCTTCCCCTGGCCTTCCTATTTTATTCCTTCTTACTTAAGATAACGCATCCAAGATCTTGTAGTCGTGGGTGTCCATGGGCAGAGGTGATTGCTTACCATCAGGTAACACGCTAGCTTGTTTGTCCTCCTCTGACATAAAAAAAGTAGAACCCGTGGAAGTTATGCCAAGTACTATAGAAATTCTACCGAGTTACTAATACGCACAGCTTCGGAAGAATTCGGGCAAGACGGCGACACTAGCGCCCCTACGCCATGAGGGCGGCATGAGGTGAACGATTTCAAAACTTTTGTGCGTTTTGTATGCAAAATGTTATAGCGCCCCTAGCGGCATGAGGTGAACGGAGGTTGCCAAGTCATTGTATGAGAAACGTCAAGAGCTGTGCGTATTAGTCTTCTATAGTATTTGGTTATGCGCAGTCATACCGACCAACGATTAGTGGATGCCTATTTGTTGTTTCATTTATTACAAGCGGATTGATTCACGTTCCCGGGGTGATTTCCGAGATAAAATTGTGTTCACAAGAAACGTGCTAAACTCTCTGTATTCGCATTCTAAATTCGAATTTTTAATTATTAGCATGAATTTTAAGTCGTTAATCATTTTAAAGTCATTGTTTTCTTCTGCCTAGTCCATACAAGAATTCGTTACCCCAAGGTTGCCTTGAAAAAATTGCTGTCTGCAATAAGGCAGCCTTTTTGCTATTACACTGGGCAAGCTAGATAGCTTGCCCAGGTACATAGATATGTATACTGTGTCCTACTGTTGTGTATTGCAAAAAAAGCATAACCTAACTATAATATTATAAATGAGAAAGTGAGTTTGTGTGTTATTCCTTCGCGGCTTGACTAATCAGCCGATCATTATGAAAATTTGTATATATATTGTCAGGGGTACAGAGCCCAACATAGGCTACCTTTTATCCCGTGAAAGTATGTCGTTCCAATGGGAAAATAATTTTTCTACTATAGAGGGCGCTGTATCGGCCAACAGATGGCGCCACAAGTCGCGCTATGGGTTGTTTTGTTTTGTTGTCAAACGAGATCTATGTCATAAAATTAACGCGAGCGAAGCCGCGGGTAAAAGCTAGTTCTATATAATATTATCTATCTGTCTTGATATGGAGTAAACACTGCATCTAAATTTCTTCACTTTAGTTACCATTAAAGAACTCTCAATAGTACTCTATTAAGTTATATAACGATGCACATACGTAAATGCAATAACGTTCATTTTTCTGTATATATGTATGTGTGAGCGAAACGTGCACGCGGTCACGTGGCGTCGTGTCGATCGGCAAGTCACGTGAATGCCGTCGGAATTTTGCGTCGAAAAAAAAATTACTGGAAAACTGCGTAGGAAGGGAAAACAATTTTAAAAGAGTAACATTTCAATAGAGTAGGTAATGAAGTTTTGTTGTTAGGTCTTCTTGAATCTGCCTTTGGAATTTTGCATCGAAAACATGTCTTGATGGACAACGCATTGGTAACTGGTGTTACTGATGTCCATAGGCGGCGGTGACCGCTTTCCATCAGGTGGCCCGCTTGCTTGTTTGACTACTGTATGACATAAACAAATAAAAAATGCCTGGAAAACTACGTAGGAAGGCAAAACGACGAATTTAAGTGAATGAATACAAAGCATAGGGACATGACCATGGGCGTAAATAAGAAAAAATATTTCTAAATTAATTCCTTATCCCCCTCCCTCTTTATAATATTAGTATATTATAGAGGAAATATATTTTAGAAAGAGTAGAAAAACTTGAATTTGTAATCCACGACCTTTATGGCCATATATTGTACATAATTTCCTTCAAAGCAAACTAATCTTTCAAATAAATATTAAAACATTCATTGTCTGGACTCAATACACCTAGTTCCAGAAGGTCTAGGGATCCTTGTCTAGGTTTTATGTCAAGGGCGAGCTAATATTGATCGCTGTACGAAGGTACAACCTAGAAACTGTATTAATTTACTTTGTAAACACAATACATTGTTTTCAATGAAAAAAAGGGGAAAAGTTTGTGTTTGATAACCACTTACTTGCTTATGCCGGCTCTACAATCTCGCAAATTAGACTGGGGTGAAGTGAAGTTAGGCGCGAAGTAAGAAGAACAAAGGAAAACTAGACGAAGTGGGACGAAGAGGCCGTTCATACTATCATTTTCGCTCAACTACGCGAGAGTGTAGAGCTTAGTTAGACTCGAGACAAGCCCACCACACATTCCCACCGCTACGTCTCCTGTATAGCATCAACGGCGTCCTTAGATTGATAATCTATACTTATAATAAGCAATAAAGCTTATTGACGTCCCGGGGGAGATAATACAGCTGTTCTGGAACTCACAATGAATTTAATCAGAAAGAAATTAGACTGAGTTAGGAAGTATTGAAGATAGTTAGACTGTCATCTACAACTGAGGCATATAGTTTAAATCGTTAGGAACCCTGAAGAGTATGATTGTACGCGATTGCTATTATTACCCTATCAACAAGCGAGCGTGATGATATGTACCATATAGGGACACAATCTCACGTGCTAAAACAAAACGTGATCATCACACCAAACATCAACATTACTGATAGGTAATTTCACATTGTATTGCGTTTATCGGTGTTTCCCACGTTCGAATCGATAAAATCGGTACTTGTTAATGATATCGTTATTTTTGTATCTGCAACAAAGAAATAAAGATTTACACAGAGAGCTAGGTTACTCTGCATAGCAATCGAATTTCAATTCTGTATAATTTCAAATGCAAAATTAACAGCAAATCCTAAATCGTACCATTGAAATTTTATACTTTACTATTTGGTTAGCATACAATCCGATTTCATTTAGTTTAGTGTTTAGTTAGCGCTAGTTTAGGTGTAAATAGTACCTAAAATTAACAATCCAATGGCGAATGCGGAATTATCTTTAAAAATTTTCAAGGGGGCAGATGCGAGTTGCGCACGGGGTGGGCGCGGTACTATTCCGATTGGTTTGTATATCAGTACTGCCCGCGAGATGTCTGTAATTAATTGTATGTATAAAAAAAGAAAAGGTCTTGATTATTTTGAGGATGGTGGCTAGTCCCGTCATAGGGACTATTTCCCTGGCACTACTCTGGGAATACACAATTATTTTGCCCGTAAACACAATCCACGCAGTTGGAGAGTTGCGAGTCGTGGGACTCGCGTGCACAGCTAGTGCAAAATATATCTTTCGATAGCATAACCCGTCACTTTTTGTCTATATTAGAATTTAGACAAGTAGAAACTTTTAGATTTCCAAAAACGAAAAAAAAAACGTAATAAATTTGCATCTATACGCCTCGAAATAACTAGTATTGCAGTTGCTAAGCAAAATTGCTCAAATCTCAATGTGACCTACATAAAAACTTGATAGTTACAAGCAATTTTCAACCTTATTTACAATAAATCTATTTAAAATGCTTTGTCCTGAACGACTGACTGAGAATGCTGAACCCCATTTGTATAACGTAGCCGTCCGATAAGAAATAATCTTTCGAAATTCCCATTGCAAAGGTGCGATACACGCATATGAAGTTGCGCGGGTTTCGCTAGACTATAAATCTATCTATCTATAAATATAAAACTCAAAGTCCTGACTGATTTAACTAATATTATATAATAATAAATATATAGGGACAATTCATACCGATTGAGCTAGCCTCAAAGTAAGTTCGAAACTTGTGTTATGGGATACTATCTCAACGATATTATATTTTATAACAAATACATATTTAGATAAACATCCAAGACCCGAGGCCAATCAGAAAAAGTTCTGGTGGCGGTCTGGCGTGGTAACCATTACGCCACGGAGGTCGTCAACTATTAAGTATATCAACGCACAGCCCAAACCGCTGGGTATAGAGATTCCAAATTTGGAATGTAGGTTCCTTTCGACGTCTAGTCTAGGGGTGTACTAAGAAAAGATTTTTCAAAATTCCCACGGGAAAGCGAGATATACGGAAACGGTTGCGAGTACATAATCAAACCAATTTCTATATTAATCGTCCTGGTTTTTTTTTTATCAACAATTTTCAGAAATTTGTGGCACTAATCACAGTTTTGTACCAATTGTAATCGAAAGAATTTCTATATTTTTTTTAATTAATTGAATTAGTAATTATTCATCATTAGTAAGTACGTATTAGTATAAAGAGAAAAGATTTTTTGTATTCTTGTGTTTTTCTTCACACATAGCAACTGGTTTCATTACCATTAATCATGCACATCTTTTATGTTTATATTTATTTCTTTATTAGCTATTTTTTCAAAATTTATTGTTATCATTCTAGGTATTAAACGAATGTTCATGTTTCCGTTGGGGAGAGGTCTGGTGTACTGTACCACAAGCTTTGCTTACCACAGTCCATTTAAGAACAAAACATTGTAACCTTAGATGATTTGATTCTTTGACGACGAATTACGAATAAAGTCAAAAACCACACTATCCGCGAGTGACAGAGGATATAATTTTTTTTTAAAATAGGGATTCTTACGAAAACCCTTGTGAAACTGGGATGGGGCGCTAGTATAAACACATAAAGGCTATAATGGTTTAAAATATTTTTTAACAACCGTAACCTTCCGCAAGCGAAGTCGACCTTGTTCCTATCACGTTCAAGGTAGTATTCTAGCTTCATGCCAAACTATTTTAGTCTTTATTTACAGTGTTTTTAGATGTTACAATTGTAATGATTTTTTTTTTGATGGGCTCAATAATTTTTTTTAAACTCGAAAGTTTGGATGTATGGCTGTTTGTTATTCTTTCACGCATAAACGGACAATCAGATTTGTATTCTAGCTTCATGCCAAACTATTTTAGTCTTTATTTACAGTGTTTTTAGATGTTACAATTGTAATGTTTTTTTTCTTTTTCTTGATGGGCTTAATAATTTTTACTAATTTAAACTCTAAAGTTTGGATGTATGGCTGTTTGTTATTCTTTCACGCATAAACGGTTAATCAGATTTGTGTATATACACAAATACTAAACCTTGAACCTTGCGGAATAAAACTATCCTGAGTGTCAATCCAACACAAAGGATAGTTTTATTCCTTGCTAGTGAAACCCGCGCAACTTCGTTTGCGTGTATTTTTTTATGCACAGCAGCGCCATCTATATCAGATTTTTGATGAAATACTACGGAAATCGCGCACTTTTCGGGATAAAAAGTACCCTATGTGTTAATCCAAGGTGTCATCTACCTGCATACCAAATATCATAAATATTGGCCCAGCCATTTGAGCATGAAGAAGTAAAAAGTTACAGATAACTTTCGCCTTTATAATATTAGTAGGATATCATTCGGGAACGGGAATAACGGGATTTCTCGGGTAAATGCTATAACTAGCAACAAAGGTAACCCTTTTTGTCGTCATAAGAAAACTTGTGCATGAAAGACTGTTTATTTTAGATGTCATTTGCATAACTTCTAGTACAGTTATACATGTTTAGCTTAGTTTGTGACTAGATGGCGCTGTATTCGTCTACTGCGCTGTTGTGTATTTCTTTAACTTAAAACCCCAATGCGCAGTTTAGTATACGTCTTGTATATTCCGTAAACCAGACAATAATTTGTAAAAAAAAACATATATGGATATGAGCGTATGATCAATCTAAAGCATTGTTTTAAATAGCCATGTATAATAATAATATAATAAATATATAGGGACAATTCATACAGATTGAGCTAGCCCAAGGTAAGTTCGAAGCTTGTGTTATGGGATAGTAACTCAACGATATTATATTTTATAACAAATATATATGTAGCCAATCAGGAAAAGTTCGTTTTTCATCATAACCCGACCGGGGATCGAACCCGGGACCTCCTGAGTGGCGGTCTGGCGTGGTAACCATTACGCCACGGAGATCGTCAAAATAATATAATAATGTATGTCCCACTGCTTGTCAAAAGCCTCCCCTTTTTCCCTCCACACGTCCCTGTCCAGAGCTGTCACGGACCAGTCCCCATCAAAGGTCCCGATGTCGCCCGACCATCTCATCCTTGGTCTACCCTTTTTTCGCTGCCCGTCGCGTGGTACCCATGTGGTTAGAGTGCGAGCCCATCTCTCCCCGCTCATACGGCAGACGTGACCTGACCAGCCCAATCCCATTTCAGCCTAGCCAATTTTTTTGCCAACATCCGTGACTTTTGTCAAAGTAAATTATGCAATGTAAATTGGATTTTTCGACTTGATCTCTTTATACGTAGGCTTGTTAGTCCCTAGAATAGTATTATGTGCTATGTGTAGACGATTCAATGGAAATGTATGGTTTAGTTAGTAAATAAATACATTATACTTATTAATATATTTCTGTAAACATTACAAAACATGTTGATTGCATCGAGTGCGTTATCCGGACGATTCTTTCACCTTGTGGAGCCGAACGCTTCCGACCATACACGAACATTGCCGAAGCTGAATATTGTCGCTTCCGTAAGCCTTGGCGACAGATATACATTTATTCATATACAAACCTGTGTTTTCATTCAATTATAATCACGCTCTGTATTAACCGTTTAGGGGAGGCAGAGGTACGCCGACTACGTCTCAATCACCTGTTGATCAGTGATTTGGATTGACGATATATCGTCAACAGTTAGGGTATAACCCAATATCCTAGGACACCCACAAATAACGTGGTTATCTATTGGTAAAAGAATTTTCAAAATCGGTTCAGTAAATCCAGAGATTACCCTTACAATCTCACAAACTTTAACCTCTTTACAATAATAATATTAGTATAAGAAATTTATATTGTTAGTTTAATTTTAATTAATTTCATGTCATTTAAATTATTATGTTTTACAATTGAAAGTATAAGATATTATATTAGACTAGATAATGATTTCTGGTCTTTATGTTTTTAAATCTGTTTCCATAAATAAGGAAATTATTTTCAAGTTGGAAGGCCGACAATTCCAAAATTGTCTAAGATTATCTCCCAATAATTAATTAAAAATTTGGTGCTAATAGAAAGTGTTAAGTATACAATAAACTTTGACTAGATAACGAATTAGACTATTAACAAGCTAGTGTCTGGTTTAAATACTGTTGTATGTAATGTAATGTCAGCAACAGAAGAGCATGACAAACATCCTGATAGCAGCTCTGTCTTATGCAAAAGCATCAGCTTGATTTTAAATGGTATTAAACTATTATTTTTTAATTATTAATATTATTTATTTATTTTTTAATTAATTTCAGCATCAGATTCATTTACGGTCTACGGAAATTTGATCACGTGTCAGAATACAGAGCGCAATTGAAATGGCTCCCGATTCGCCAGCGTAGAGACATGCACATCCTTTCCTTCCTCTACTCTATTCTTTTCAATCCTTGCACTCCCTCCTATCTTAAAGAATACTTCATATTCACCTCTTCATCCCATAGCCTATCACTCCGCTCCACTGACAATCTCACCCTTCTAATTCCTGTCCATTCTTCCAAATTCCTCGACAAATCATTCTCTATCCAGGCCATCAGACTATGGAATAACTTACCTGTTACAATCAGAACCGCGAAATCGATAAATGTATTTAAAAGAGAAGTAAAAAATTATTTACTTTCACACTAAATTCTTTGTATAAAAACGACATTTTATTTTGTATATATTGTACTATACAAGTATTTATGTATTGTTTTAGTTTTATATATTGATAATTATATATATATATATATATATATATATCTGTAATATTGTATTTAAACTTGTTATATATTATATATATAAATTATTTATTGTAGATATATTGTTATGTCCTGCTGTTTATTATACATCTTGCTAGCCCTGCCCACTTCATGCAAAAATTCGTTACCCTAAGGTTGCCTTGAAAAGATTGCTTTGAGCAATAAGGCCGCCTTGTTGCATATACACTAGTTTGTAACTTTTACTGTTTACTGTATTAATTGATTGTGTGTTGCAAATAAAGCTTATTCTATCTATCTATTCTATCTATTATTCTACTTCTGTTGCTAACTATACCACAAAAAGGAAAATTTGAATTTTTTTTCTATCCTTCTGTCAAAAAATGTAATTGGCGACGACGACGGCGTAAAAAAAAATCTATGAAAAAATGTACTTACAATGCCTCTAGCGATCGTTTCAAGAACTACATTTTTTCATAGACAAGACAGTATGTACACATTACAGTTAACAATTTTATTAATCGTTCTGTCTCCCTTTGTCTCCAGGCCGTTGACTGGTGGTCAGTTGGAGTGCTGACTTACGAACTCCTAACAGGCGCGTCACCCTTCACGGTAGAAGGAGAGAAGAACACACAGCAGGAGATCACAAAGAGAATTGTGAGATGCAGTTATCCGGTACCGACAGATGTCAGTCCTGAAGTCCAAGACTTTATCAAAAAGTAAGTCTCATTTTTTTTATGACGGGAGGAAAAATGGGTTAGTAGGGTCGCCTGATGGTAAGCAATCGCCGCTGCCCATGGACACCCACGACTACAAGATCTTAGACCCACCTATAGAATGAACGACGACCTCCGTGGCGTGATGGTCACCACGCTGGACCGCCACCCAGGTCCCGGGTACGAATTCCGGTCTTTTCCCGGGGTTTTCCGATTGATTGAAGCACGGTGAAGTTAGACTTTTTACACCCATCAAAATACTGACTGCAGATGTGGTTGTTTGACTTGTTCATTCAGTTTTGACACACGACTCAAATAAAATAAAAAAACACTTCCACGCACTGACAATAAGGATTTAACAACTTACTCTATTTTATGTGTCCAATAAATCGTCACTTTCGAGTATTTTACACAGAAGATAACACTTTACGAACGAGTGCATTGAAAGGATTGTGTTAATTACAGATTGCTGGTGAAGGACCCACGTCGGCGGCTCGGTGGTGGCGATGAGGATGCAGAGGAACTGAAGATGCACCCATTTTTCCAGGTCAGTAGCCCTGGCTCATTTCTATGATGTTTTGATGATTGTATCATTGTAAATTCTTAAAAAAGAATTGACAATGTTATTTTTACAATTAGTTAATATACTAGTTTTTTTATACCACAAAAGTGGCAAAAAAGCATACAGCGGCCCGCCTGGTGGATGGAAGAATTTGTTTTGGTGCAATAAAAAAATGGAATGATAAAAAGACCGTAACTGGGTTTCTTTCGCCATTTCTTTCCCCCAGTGGTCATTTTGCTTTGTTTCAGAAATGGTGGTAGTTTATAGAGTAGCTTATTTATTTAATAAAGATTCCCGCCAGTGCCCGCGATCTACAGAATAAAGTATTGATTGCTTGATATTTGCGGTCAAACCTCAGAATAATTTCTCTCTCTGATTAAACAAACATTGAACTAAAAACTATACTATATTAAATTTAAACTAAAACAGAACTAATATTAAAAATTAAAAAAGACTACGAAGACTTCCCTGTGGTAGCGGACCCAAATAGTCTGCAGATATGCCTCACTGAATGGCAATAGAAATGGGTTGAACCAAATAACTGCCTTTTGGGTCACCTGTGGTTCCAAACAGGCGTATGGCGATGTCCAAAAATGTATAATTATATACCTTATGGAATTATGAATTTTAAATAAAAATATTAGATCTTTTAACAAACTCTGATTGTTTCCAGAACCTCGATTGGGATGCGGTGGCCAGGCGTGATGTGCTCGCGCCGTTTGTGCCAGTGCTCTCACATGCGGCGGACACCTGTAACTTCGCCGACGAATTCACGCGCATGCCGCCCACAGACTCGCCTGCGCAGGCGCCCAAACATCACGACAAACTATTCCTGGGTAAATCTTCTGTTTCAAATTAATGCGCCGTTCGGTTAAGTCCTCTCTCATACGGCGGACACCACATCATCATCACATCAACCCATAATCATCCCACTGCTGGGATACGGATCTCCCTTCAATCGAAGGTGATTAGAGCGTACTCTGCCACGCTGCTGCACCGACGGCTTAACTTGCCCTCCGAAGCACGGAGAAGCTCGATATAACGAAACCCATCCAAACGCTGGCTAGGGTCGCCGTCGCTTAACTTGCGTGTTCATATTAGAGTGTGGCACACAGCGACGCCATCGAGCTCCTCGGCGGACGACTGATAATAGAAAATTAATAAAAATTTACATTTTGGTGACGTCTAGTAAGTATTGGATGAAATTTAGTTAAAATCTGATTTGAGTTACTAAAAACACCTAATTCTTACTTCGTTCGTGGGCGGTCATGCTTCTCTGCAGCTGTCTGTACCACAGACATAACAGACTTAACATTCCTTATCAGAAATCGTGGCGAAAACGCACACTATCAAATGTCACTCACACAAACGGGTACTTTTGTACTGCTTGCTTGGCTGCTTTTGTACGAAGAGTTTTTAAAATGTATTACACAGCACTTTACATCCATATTTTTGTCTATTTCATATTATATTTACTAAATTTTAACTTTAAAAGTCACGTTTTAAACAAATCGCCATCTCCTGTTTACTTTTACGTATGCTACAAATTCCGTCTACCAAAACAAGGCATGGCTATCAAATTGTGTAAGTATGCGTTAGTGTTGCTATTGATAAAAGAAAGGGACAAGGTTATACTGAATTTCATTAGCTGGAAAGTGACAGCGATATTTTCAGCTTGTGTGTATGTGTATGTAAAATTATGTTTAATTGTTTAGTCTTGTATGTCTGTGGTCTTTAAATTTTTTTTGTTGTACTTAATTTTAGTTCTCTTTGTCACCAGGCTACTCATACGTGGCTCCGAGCATTCTGTTCTCCGAAAACATTATCTCAGATCAGATCTGGATGCAGGCCACGGGCCACAAGCACGACAAACTCAAAGGATGGGTCGCCAAGGTATGTATTTTCGTTTTTATTATATTTACTTCTATTGAGAAGATCATAGTACTTTATAACACTTTTAGGGGTCACGAACGCGCACATAAATTGACTTGTTGTTACACATGACGCGACGTCTCGACTGAGTTGCATTTGTCGTGGTCACACGGGGTGACAAAGATGAAAAAACTAGTAAGTTTATGTGCGCGTTCAAATGTTATAATGTAATCAAAACGCGATAGTTTTAAATAGTCAATTATAGTACTTGATCTCTATACGCATATACATAGTACCCTAAACCTTTATCTGCGCGTCTATTTTCATAATAAAAACAGTCAACATGTTGTCTCGATTCCAAATACTATCTTGCTCATACAAATACAATGAGCGAGATATTATATATTTTGACTGTTTTTATTCGAGAATTGACCCTCAAGTGGTGGTCTATTTGCCACCATAAATTGCAGAGGTATTAAAAAACACCAACTAGCACACAAACACTACAGGCGCACGCGTACACCCTTTCTCCTTCACACACTCATTTTTGGTTGTAAATTTATTACAATTCATATTTTATTTTTCGCTTTAAAAACGCTTTTGACTTTTGTTTAGTGACTTAGTGACAGTTATACAAGGTAGATTCATTTAAATAGATATGGAAGAGCGGAGTCTACTGGTACAGTCAGGTGCACGTCGAGCTTTACACTTGCAGTACAATTTTGGGTCTTATGACATAGAACTTAAGAACGGTACAAAGTCCAATATGTAAAGGTCGACCTGCTCTTGACTGTACAAGTATTTTATCACTTAAAAGTAGGCTCCAATACCTGTTATGCTAATGTAACACAATTTACCTGAATAAACTATAACTTGGTAAAATAAGGTTAAATCTTTACCAGTTAAAGGGCTTATCTAAACCGTGTAACCTCTCTTTCAGGACTCCCCGTTCTTCCAGAAGTACGCAGTGGATTTAAGTACTCCATTGCTCGGTGATGGGTCATACTCCGTCTGCAGAAAGTGCATACACAGGCAGAGTGGAAAGGAGTATGCTGTTAAAGTGAGTAAATAGATAAATCATTTATTCATATTTCTAAGACACACTCATAGTATAACATATAAAAATAATGTTAAAATAAACGTAAATTGTAATAAAAAATCGTTTTTTGATTGTGCATATTTTGTGCATATTTCGCACTTTTTTAGTGCATATTTGCATGCATATTTTGGCATTTTGATAGTGCATATAATCCGATGTCTACTCATAAGCAAACAGAAAGTTGACAATAACAAAATTGCACAAGAAATCTATACTAATATTATAAAGCTGAAGAGTTTGTTTGTTTGTTTGAACGCGCTAATCTCAGAAACTACTGGTTCCAATTGAAAAATTATTTTTGTGTTGGATAGTCCATTTGTCGAGGAAGGCTTTAAGCTATATAACATTACGCTGCGACTAATAGGAGCGAAGTATCAGTGAAAAATGTTGCGAAAACGGAGAAAATTATTCATATCGCGATAGTGTTTTCGAGGACCACGCGAACGAAGTCGCGAGCACAATTAGTATAGTAATATTTTAAATACCACTAGTTGTTGCTTGTTCTAGTTGTTTATTTTCGAGTTAATATATAGTTAATGACACACAAATAATGTGGCTTTCTGTTGGTAAAAGAATTTTCAAAATCGGTTCAGTAGATTCAGAGTTTGCCCCCTTATAACTTCACAAAGTTACAAGCTTTACCTCTTTATAATATTCAATACTATTTAGGATTTTTATAAATACAATAGTGGTGCTAATTCTGTTTAACTAGACTAAACTAATTTTGACCAAAGGTGTTGCTGTCCTTCCTTGGTTTACAATTAGTGACAGGGATAGCAACACTTCTAGTCCTGTCAAAATTAGTTTAGTTAAATGTACAACAGAATTAACACCAGTATCACATAAACATAACATAAAAACTTTTATTCAACCACTTAAAAGTTATCACGAAATGGTAGCTCTTTTTAAAATTATTATTTCCAACTAGCTGATGGATGCCTGCGAAATCCCATTGTTTACGTTCCCGGAATGATATACGAAATAAAAACTATGTTAGTCCGTGTTATGTGCCAGTTGTGTACCAGTGTATTTCAAGCAAATCAAACCATTTTTGAGTGAAAGATTAACAAACATATATACAAACTTTCGAGTTTATTAGTAAGGATTTTACTAATAAAAATATATTTTTTTTACCAGATAATCTCAGCGCAAAAGAAGGATGTGAAGCAGGAGATAGAGCTGTTGAAGGCGTGCCAGGGCAGCCCCTACGTCATCACGCTGCACGAGGTGTTCCAGGATTCGGTAAGATTTTTTGAGAATTAACTATTAGACTATAAGTGGACTTATTGTGGCTGAGATGACGATGATGAAGTTATAAGTATATTGATGCAGTGTACACTGTATGTACAGTTGGCGTCAAATAAATAACTGTTTGGACATAAATCGACTTAGTATGGTCGAAATTTGCCTTCCATTCCAGAACATATGAATTATCAAAATGTTGGATTCTCAAATTGCTGAATCTCAAAAGATGAATGCATTATGTCTATTTAATATTTTCACAAACCACTATAGTAGTACAGAATTATCCAGTTTTTATGAGAGAAAAATAATTTTAGTTTCACAAATCTGCCGTCGGAACTGGTGGTAGGAGACTTTTCGAAAGACCTTGTATTATGCGTATTTGAATAAAAAACATTTGATTTGAATGGTTTTCAACAATTCACTGTAAATAGTAATTTTTATTGTATATAGAGTTAACTCCTTTTCAACAATTTACTATTTGTCATGATTAGATCGTTTTTATTTTTTCTACACTGGATTAAATAGTACGTGTTTATTCGCAGGCGTTCACGTATATAGTGACGGAGCTGGGCCGCGGCGGCGAGCTCGGCGCGCAGCTCGCGGGCGGCGTGGACGAGCGCGCAGCGCGCAGATTGCTCGCGCAGCTCGCGCTGGCCGTCAGGCATCTGCACGCCAGGGGCGTCGTGCACAGGGATCTCAAGCCGGAGGTAGGTTATCTATCTTTCAAATTACAACCAAAACCATCCAGTTTTTGCAGGAAAGAATAATAATAAAGTTTTTTGATTTAGAGTTTAGTTTTTACCAAATTTATTACCTACTGGGTACACAATCAATCATTTAAAAAAAAAAAACAAAAAAAAAATGAGACTTGTTTTTAATTTTTTTATGTATTTTAAGTTACTATAATACGATGCATATATTTTTCAATACAAATATACGAGCTGTTACCACATTCGCTCACGTACGCAATGACAGGTACCAATGTGTTGTGTATCATTGAATACTGTGTTTAGTATCAAAAGCACATTGTTAATTAACATTTTTAATTGTATTTCAGAATATCCTGCTGACGAGCTGTCGGCTCAACGAGGCGCGTGTGAAAGTAGTGGATTTTGGCTTCGCGAGACGCGCGCCTGAATGCGAAGAGCGCTCCAGGATGATGACGCCTTGTTTCAGGTAATTCAACTTATACTATATGTAATACGATTATAATCATAGTTTACTAGTGAAACCCGCGTTCACTTCGTTTTTCATTTATTTATGCACAGCAGCGCCATCTTTATCAGATTTTTTATCAAATACTATACTCATATATAACGTTGTCCCGTGCAGCCTGCCGTACGCGGCGCCGGAGGTGGTCTCGCGCGCCCGCAGCGGCGCCGCGCCCGGCTACGGGCCCGCCGTCGACGTCTGGAGCCTGGGCGTCATCTTCGTGAGTACTGAACATCCACTAACAGAAAAACACTGCAAGAACTATTTCCTATTTTCATCTTTTCGCCTACTCTTTTTTTCTCTAATCAATTTACAAAACAGATCATTCCGAAATTCTGTTAGATAAAAAAAAAACATTGTAAAACACGTGTCTAAGTGCACCCACAGATTAAAATAATTCTGACTCATGACTTTTTATTTTAAGGCATATTTTACAATATAAATTTTGATTTAAAATAACTTACTATAATTGTTTCAGTACTGCATGCTCTGCGGAAAGGCCCCCTTCCAGCCGGTGTCCAAAAAGGAGCCCGTCACCGTCTTCATGGACAGGATTCGATCCGGCACCTTCACCATGGATGGTATAAATTTTTATATATTTTAAAACAATATATGTCTGTGTTCTATGGGCGATGATGATGACTTAACATCAAGAAACGCGCGGGTTGTTTTCCAACCTCTTACATAAAAAAAAATAAGATTGTAAAGGATCAATGTAGAAGAAAAGTAAAAGAAATCAAAAAAAAATAATAAAGGTTACAGAGAGGACAAAGCACAATGAAATATTAAAAACTATAAAAAATAATAATAACATCAACAAAGTATTTACTTCCAGTTTAATGGCTAGTTCGTAACAAATAAAAATGCATTGTTGCCATATGTTATCGCTTATATTTATTTGTTTATTAAATAACTATTATAACATTTAAACTCATTATTTTTGTGATTACAGGTCCAGAATGGTCGAATATCTCGTCGGATAGCAAGCGGCTCGTCGCTTCCCTGCTCTGCGTGGATCCCTCCAAGAGACCGACCCCCACCGACGTGCTGGTGGAGTTGGGCATCATGGACCACGACGATAGCACCTTCAAACTTTCTGTAAGGATATGTTAATATTTCTGTTAGGACGTGTGTAGTTTGTAATGAGTGATCTTCGAAAGTAATAAATGTAATTTGAAAAGAAAGTCTTGAAAAATTATGTTAGATATATTACTCAAATACTATAATATTATATAGAGTTAATATCTATTAGCTAACGATAAAATAATTTAGATAATAGGTCAATATTGTAAAACCAAAGCCATTTTGTTGAATAGTAATAGACACTTGAATCGTGAGTTGTACAAACACTTTTTCAAATGAATAACGTTTAATCAAACCTATTTCTGTCAAACTAAAAAAGAGAAAACGCTTATGATTTAATGTTAAATTAAGTTTAAAAACTAGAGGTAAAAAAATTTAAGATGCAGTTGTCCCATAAAATTCATACTTGCTTTTATTTTTTTCACAGGACATGACCAAAGCAGACTTGTACAAGCGTAGAAACAAGAACAAACAGCGTACTTCCAGCTCAGAAGCCAGCACTTCGCAGTCCGAACAAAACGTTGACACGGAAGAAAATAAAGAGACATCATTATTAGAAACAATTAATAACCTTAAAAATAGAATGAACAAAAACTCAATAGAAAACGACGTAGAGCTTATTAAAGCTAATACCCAAGACACACCAGTCAACGAGGCTACAGAACCTGAGTTCGATGAAGAGATAATCTCAGTAAAACCCGTTGAGAAGACCTACGGAAAATCTAGATCGAAACTAGACGACTATATCTACGTAGAAAGCAGTCAAGGACTAGATGGTACAGAAGTAGCCTTTCCTAAAAGCACTCGCAGCAAAAAATCTAAATCACCAGTACCTAGGAAACGTAGAAAAATTGATACAAGATCTAAAAAGGTTCAGGTCAACGGTGAAAGGGAGTTGAGGAGTAAAGTTAGCGAGAACGGAAAGAAGGTACAGAAGACACCACCAAAACGCAGTCTTAGGAATAAGAGTGTTGAGAAGCGACCAGCCAAAGAATCAATTGAGAACGAAAAGACAGTTGTCACTAGGTCTACGAGGAAAAGGAAATACGAAGAACTAGTAACAACCAAACCTGTCTTAAGAGAGAAAGGACAGAATGGACGAGCATCCAGGAAAAGCAGTACGGAGCCAACAAATAGAAAAATAGTAAGAGCAAAGAAAACTAAAGCCCTACCACCGCTAACTATAGACACGGAACAGAACGTTCGAATGACTAGGTCTAGACGAAGGAGGCTAGAAATCAGTCTGTCTCCGTCACAAGTTAAAACAGTCATACCGGCT
Source organism: Endotricha flammealis (assembly GCA_905163395.2). Classification (NCBI taxonomy): domain Eukaryota; kingdom Metazoa; phylum Arthropoda; class Insecta; order Lepidoptera; family Pyralidae; genus Endotricha; species Endotricha flammealis. The sequence continues at coordinate 2,460,650 of LR990880.1, read as the reverse complement.
TTCTCATTCGAGTCAGATCGCAGGATCAACTCGATAGAGAGCAATCGTTCAGCCAAATCGACCAAAGCGCGGACCACCAAAGTGGTCAAGCCCAAGAAGACGCCTGTAAGGGCCACTAGGAAAACCCGCGCTAACCGGAGGTGAAACAATTAGGAAATAACGCCATCTACACGTGAATGTTCGCAACTGAATTTATCATATCATCGACTAGGTGGCGCTGTTGTTAAATTTTCAAATAACCATTATTTATTGGGAAAAATTGAAAAATTACAAAAAAATTATATAAATTATAATTGTAAAGGGTATGATACAAGTTGCAGACACCTCGAGATCCAAATAAGTGACAGATAGTGACGGCAATAAAGACACTTGCTCATCGCATAGTATAAAAAGGAAAGTTATTTATTTGAAAAGTAAGTTATACCTGAAATGTTAGACCCTGGTCTAGTTCAGAATTGCTATTCGTTTTTATTTTATAATTCGTTTATTTAATGTTACTATTAGTTTTAAATACCTTTTTGAACGCGCGTATTGATTCGGGAATTTTCGTAATAACATTATAATATAAAACCACTCAAAAACACAATATGGCATGTTTTACAAAATATTCTGTTACTCGATTTTTGATAAACGTTTTTCCTATAAAACTTCAATTAAATATTTGCATGAATTTCAAAGAATTAAGAAAATCCACTTCAATCTGTTTTGTGTCTGTGTTGGCCAGAGGGTGCGGGTTCGATACCGACACTGGGCAAACATGTGTTGGCATTTGTGTTCTCGACTCGTGAGTGCCGTAAAACTGCCAACAACTGTGTTGAATATTAATTCAATTTTACATAATAATTAAAGAAACAGATGATTTAATTTGAAAATAAGTGCAGGCTGTGAATACAATCCGTCAACGGTCTGTGATTGTCGTTGTAGTCTGTAATAGACATCTGATGTTCCCTTTTTACGTACGAAGAGTGGGGGCTGGATATCCACTCCATCCTAGTTCCTTGACGTCGAGTAAAACGTTCTACGGTTTATTATAATAATTTTATTACAAAATAATACCAAGTCGATACGCGCTATTACCATTAAATTTAATAGGATTCTTGACGTTATTACTCTAGATATAATTTAGGATATTGTGTGAGTGCACATTCTTTTTAGCAAAATACTATTTCATGTCCCGCTCTCACACGCCTGTACAGTCCATTTGAGTATACTCCCATTCTAATATACCCGACACAAGAATTCCAGTGGAATTCAACGATTGTGTTTGAATTCGCTTGTCATACGTCACTGTGGTGTAATGTTGCCACATGTTGAAGTGATTTGTAATCGATCCATGTTTATTTCATGTCGATTTATAATAATCAGATGATTGTTAGGAGCTTTTGTGTCAAGTATAGCGATATGGAGTGAATAGACGGGAGTATGTTTTATTGTTAAAAAAACTAATTACATAATATTTCATTTGTGCCTATTAAAAATATATTGTGCAAAAATGGAGCTCTAAAATCGCGCGCTCTTATTGGTGATTATATTTCATGATGGCGGACTGTCCATTCCTCATTGGTGGATTGTATTAACATGGCGGATGAGTTAGCCAATCATAACCGTCATCACTACCGCCATCTATCGAGTTCTCTGTTCAAATGGACTGTTAAAGACGTGCCTTCAAATTTAGAAACTTGGCGGTTTCGTTGGATAACATGGTTAACAAAGATCTGATTAAGTTCGAATGTTCTGTCTCTTTTACTCTCCTTTGATTACGAGACAGTCGAAATAATTTTGACCTGTTTTATGTATGCCTAAATTAGTAGTGATTTGGTGTTTAGACTAATATATTTTGTCTAAAAACGTATCATAGTTATTGGGCTGTATAAAGACAGCCAGTTTCTGAAAGACCTTTTTAAAGTTTAACGACACATTAAAATATTGCTGTCACTTTCAAACTAAAGAAGAAAAACTCGATAGCTTGAGATTTAATGTGGAATTAAAACTATAATGCTTTTCAGAAATTCAGAACCTTTGTCCAACGGGATCGATCCAAAAACCCGATCCCTAATTAAGGTCGATCGTAGTTTCTAATTGTAGTTACAAAAAAATCATATCTTTCCAATATATGTTCATAAATATGAAGATTACTTTGTGTGTATATTTGTTAATAGGTTAAAATTTTGTAAATGTTTTCACGACATATTTGAGACTTCCACAGACAGAGTATGTATATGTTTATGTTCGGTAAAGTGCCAAAGCATTTCCCATAGGAATAATCCCATTGGAATCACAGATTGAGAAATTTCAAAGTTTTCCAATTTAATAAGCGCTTTTACCAAATAAAAAAATTAATTAATTCCCATTTATTATGTAAATATTAAATAGAATTTGGTACAAAAAAATGGTGGAAGATAATATGATTGTTTATAATAAATAAATATGTATAAATACCTAATGTTTTTTGCGAGAATATATATTATATATCTATATATATTTGTAAGTGTCGGCGTGAGTTCGTATCGCTTCGAAACATTCATTATTTTGGATTTATTGTTGAGGGAATCAAAAAGAAAATGTAATTTAAAAGTGTCTTCAATTATTGAACAATTTGATGTATTCAGACGAGAAGGACAACCCACAATTAGTAAAACTAAACAGGTCTTCAATAATTCAAAGATTCTAAACGTTGTTTAGACAGATGAACTTTATCCCGTCAAAGTGTACAAACAGTCAATGATTTGTGTAATAAAATTAAACTACTATATAAGCTAAATAAGTACCATTTCGGAAGTAAAATTACCACAGGTAAAAAATTGCGAAATTTTGTTAGTAATTTCGTAGAAACACCTAATTACAAATTTGCTGATATTTGGCCATACTTCAGAGTAAAACTTTAGCTAATATTTGCATTTTATTATATTTATTTAACGTTAAGTAATCTTTACTGGGTGTACTCGTGGCAATAACATAAATATCTTGAAGCATAAACTTTGTGGGTTGCTTCCTTTTTGGTCATATCAAATTTGTATAAAAATTTCTGAGGAAATTCAAAAGATAACTTCGTTAATCAACATGGTTAAGTTAATGGGAAAGCAAAAATGGAAGTTGTTCACGCTCTGATCAAATAATTCTTTATACTATACTTATACTTAACTCATATTGTTTTTTCAAATATTTAAACGCATTTCACTTGGTTATATTTTACGGTGTGTTCACACACCAGCGGATCTGTTCTCGTAAGAAAAACGGTTTCGATCTCGTCTGAAAATCACGCGCTATGCGCTCATTTCCTATTTTGTATGAGAGAGATGGTGTTTGATATTGAGACGAGATTTTAACTGGTTTTGTTCTTCTGAGACCCCCTCAAATGATTTTGGATGTTATCTTCAATTGAAATATGCATAAGTTACGGTGACTGCTGACCATCAGGCGGGCCGTATGCTTGTTTGCCACCTTAGTGGTATAAAAAAATGTATATGTATTTTACGATGATCATTTTAGCATTCCACTCCTTAGTTTATAATTATAAAAAAATTATAAATAAATGATCATAGATTTTATAAATAAAAATTCAATATCAAATATATTCACTAGATGGCATAATAGTGATGTCAGTTGTTGAATAATATAAATAATTTATCGATAAAAACTGATTTCAAGGTTTTAAAGGACTTTCATATATAGATACAATTAAACTGATTAACAGCTTTACAATATTCGTGATTTACTCAGAAATGCATTAACTTAATTGCATGTTAAAAATTGTTTAAGAAATTTTATAACATATACGCCTTATTAAACAAAGATTAGCCAAGGTTTAACTAAAATCTGTTTTCTCTTAATATTCTTGTAACTAAGCTTAAATCGAGATTCAACTCTCGTTTTCATATTTCGTATGAGCGATTGATTGATTGATTGACAATTTTAGATGGGAGAGTACGATCTTTTATCACTGTCATTCGTCAAAAGAATTCAATGTAGTGCGAAAGTGACAAAAAACGTAGGTAAACATTGGCTGTTTTTGTCTAATAGGGGTATTTAGCTAAATATAGAAATATTACCCTTCCAAAAGTTTGTTAAGAGCTACAATATTTAATTTCAGCTCAATATGCAATGGAAGAGGCCTTTGAAAAATAAATTAAGATAAAAACGACCATTTTGTAAATTTGCGCGCCAAAACGCTAAAATGTCAAAGTGACAAAATGGCGTCGTATATCGTCGTCGGCGTAAAAATCAAACCGCGCAACTCCAAAAAATCTTTTTTTTATTATTTATTTTATTACTTTTTCATTATTTTATGAGCTAATAGAATTTAAAATTATTACAATTAATCATTAAAATATCATATCTTGCTTGTTTTCATTAAAATTAACAGAAAAGGAGTTGCGCAGTTTTTCGACGGTAATCTTAATTAATTTTTTTGGCAAAGACAAAAATGAATGCTTGTTGCGATATAAGCCTTTACGTCTATGGTAATGTGGTTAAAGTGCACTTAATGGAATGTACCAAAAGATATATAATTTTATAATAAAAGTGTTAGAAGTTTATGATGTCGGCGTTAAACAAATTTTGTATAACGTTACACGAATGCCGGCCGAGATGTGGATTGTAATAAATATACCATTTTAACATTAACAAATTGGTTTTATTCGTCTTGTTATTCGGATCTGCCTCTCCCAATCCACATTAGAGTAATCCCCTTTGATTGAAGGGAGACCCGTATCCCTGCAATGGTTATGGGTTGATATGAGAGCGTAGGTTTGGCCACTCGAATCTGCTAGGTTACTCTGCATAGCAATCGCGATTTTATTTCAATCCTGAATAATTTCAAATGCAAAATTAACAGCAAATCCTAATTCGTATCCTTGAAATTTTATACTTTACTAACTATTTGGTTAGCATACAAACAGATTTCATTTAATTTTGTATTTAGTTAGCGCTAGTTTAGCTGTAAAAAGTAACAATCCAATGGCGATCGAGCGGAATTATCGTCAAGAGTAAGGGGGCTGATTATGGTCGATAGATGACCGACAAGCAGCCATTATGGTTGCTTACATAAAGAAACAGGTTTCCGGTACAGACAAATTCTGTGCAGGTGTGACTGTTTATAAATGATCGCAGATACTTAGAAAATTATATCTGCACCGATTGGTAACCTGTATGCGTATGTCAGCTAGTCACTATCACTAGAATACCAAGGAAGTTTGATTTCTCTTGGTCACCACAAGTACCACAACCTGAAATATTTGTTGAAGACTTGAGGAAAACTTAATGCTTCCATAAGGTCAATTCATACCAGCGCAGCGCAGAGTCGAAGCGTCAATCTGAAACGTAACATTGCAAATTCATACTTATCTCTGCAACATGAGGATAATTTAATTTAATTTGACAGCCGGTGGTGCTTTGGTAGTGAGTGACCTTACTTCAGCACTAGACAGAGCGCTGGTTCGATTCCCGCTCGGGGCAAAAATTTAGGGCGCATTTAGAGGACTCGAAAATTTGCGGCCCCATGCCTCATGGTGTACCTATTAGGTACACACTCGGACGGAACAATAAAGTTATTGTTCTAAGATTACATAGTTTTCCTGTCCCTCTAGCGGAGAGATTTAGAAACAATCGCAAAACACCCCTTTATAGTGTTGTTACCACTCCTGCTTATCGATACTAACGGATACTATCGACAGGTAAATTGTTATAAATTCAGTGACGCATGGTTAGTCCCCAGAATTCCTCAGATAAATTACTCCAAGCCGCCAACGCTGATTCATCGCTATATAACAAGAAAAGAAAAAACAAATGATCTAAATGGATCTAAACATGTCTGTGATCTAAACCTTGTCTATAATTATTATGAAAAACCATAAAGAATGATCAATGACATTGCGAAAATTATATTTTCTACTAGCGAAACCCGCGCAGCTTCGTTTTGTAAGAACCATCCTCGTATACTGTGTAGGTACAATACATTCTCGTTGTACATACGTCGCCTCGAGGATAGCAGGACCATCTTTAGGATGATTTTTGGTTGCAACATCCAACATCCTAGTGCACACATGTGGCTCTAATAAACAAAAACCCTGTTTGGTAACAAAGAAAAGGACGGAGCTGACAAATCAATCCGCTTACAAGATGTGCAAGCGATTTTTTTCTAAAATGGTTCTCCTATCTTCGAGGCCACCGTACGCTTCAATTCAAGGAATATTAAAAAAAAAGAATTGGCGAAATCGGTTCAGCTGTTCTCGAGATTTGCGCTTAGATAGCAACACTAGCCATTCATTTTTGGGGTTCTGTCGTAGTAAACAAGGAACCCGCTTGCTTATCTATACTCTAAGAGGAACCCTTATAGTTTCGCCATGTCCGCCTGTCCGTCTCTGTCCGTCCTCGGTCTAGCGTATAGAATAGACCCTAAATGCTAATAATACGCTGTAATTTGGTATGTATACAAATAGTAACAAAGCTAACAAAGTGGTAGAATAAAATTTTGAAAAATATTTTTTTGGGATGCCTGCCCTACAATAAGTAATGTAAAGTGGGAATTTTTTTTTTCTTCTTCGTGTGTAGAAAAAATCTTAATTTATTACGGCGTATATTTCATAAATTTGTAATGGCAACATTGAATACTGCACTGACTGTGGTGTGGCAAACGTCAGTAAGTGAAAGATGTCGAGATTTGTGTTGGAAAAAATATAATTAATTTGTCGTTTCGTTTTGTTTTATTAATTATGTGAATAATGTGATGAAAGTGTAAATAAATGTTAGAATAGTGTTGAATAGTGATTATGGCGCATAGTGGTGGTGTACTGAGTTCGGATATATCTAGGCGAAACCCGCAAGACGAATATGAGCTCGTTCAAAGAATTGGATCTGGGACCTATGGCGATGTGTACAAGGTAGCTATTCTACATTTTATTTTTTCCATCTATAGTGCTGTTATTAAACGACCAAAACCATGATTCACAGTATAAATCATTAAAATATCTCCAAGTTTCACATAATTGTAAACCAACATAATTATACGAATTCTTGTGAAATTTCGCATTTTTTTCGACAATTTTTGTTTTTTATTATCTTTTCATTCCATTTATTGCGTGTATGATAAACAACACGTGTTTTTTATGGCCTTCGGTCGTGACAAAAGGCTTGTAATGTGGGATCACGCCCAGAATTTAAATTTTGTCGCAAATTGCTTTGTTTGAGCCATTAGGTTAATGGGTATTATCTACGCGTTTTCAAGTTATTAAATGTTAATTTATTATATTATTTCTTCTGTTTGTTTGGCTCTATAATATGTTATGCAAACATGAAGATAACAAATTTCTAGGATATTAATGCGATGATTCAAAGCTTCAAAACATTTATATAGAGAATAAGGCTGCTAAATAGAATAGAATAGCATTTTTCTCGTAACAAAAACAGTTACAATGTTATGTCAATCTCAAGCGTTGTCTCACAAATACAAAATAAGTATTGAGTGAGACAAAATTTAAAAAATTCATAACTTTTATTCAGAGAATAGGTTTTCACAACCACGTCCTTTTGTCCGAGTATCACTACATAGTATAAAACAAAGTCGCTTTCTCTGTCCCTATGTCCCTTTGTATGCTTAAATCTTTAAAACTACGCAATGGATTTTGATGCGGTTTTTTTTTAATTGATAGAGTGATTCAAGGGGAAGGTTTTAAAGTATCATACATTCCAAAATTCCCACGGGAAAGCGGGATACACGCAAACGAAGTTGCGCGGGTTTCGCTAGTGAAAAATTAAGAAAGAAAATATGTAGGTATTGTTTATTTTGGAATACAATTAAGTTTAACTTATAATTCTTAAAACTAAACAAAACAAACGTGTCTAAATAAGCCTCCCTCCACTCAGCATAATGTCGCACCACAAGTACCACGACGCTGGTATTATCACTACATAGTATAAAACAAAGTCGCTTTCTCTGTCCCTATGTCCCTTTGTATGCTTAAATCTTTAAAACTACGCAACGGATTTTGATGCGGTTTTTTTTAATTGATAGAGTGATTCAAGGGGAAGGTTTTAAAGTATCATACATTCCAAAATTCCCACGGGAAAGCGGGATACACGCAAACGAAGTTGCGCGGGTTTCGCTAGTACAGTAATAAATCATTTGGTTTTGTATAAATAAATCTACTCTATAAACTACTACCATTTCGGAAACAAAAGCAAAATGAGCACCGATAAAAGAAATGGCGAAAGAAAACCAGTTAATGTCTTTTTTTACATTTAAAAATATATTGTATGGTTATTTTTTCTAACAAAAACAGTTACAATGTCATGTCAATCTCAAGCGTTGTCTTACTCGTACAAAATAGGAATCGAGCGAGACAGTGTGCGAGTCTGAGATGAGATTGAAACCGTTCTTAATAAGAAGACTAGTCTTTACAATCACTTTCTCTAGTAAAAGAATACATAAATGATTGATTAATTAATCTACTTTATAAGCCACTACCATTACAGTAACAAACAAAATGACAATTGGTAAAAGAAATCAACTTGTGAACTATTGATAAGGAAATAAAAGGCTCTTTATTTTTAATTTGTTATGATGTTGAGAAATAATAAATTTGATTATGTCATCTCATCCCATGTTAAGCATGTTTATGATTTAGGAGTTAGAGAGTATAATGTAAAAAGAGTATTTATGATTTTCTAATAATTAGTAGGTAGCACAGAATATGTGCAAGAGAGTAATCTTACAGCCATATTTATAAACATTTTTTACAAGCGCTCATTTAGTTGGTGCTTTGTCACTTTCACACTTTATTTAACTCTCCTCAAGAGCGACCGTGACAAATAGTCAATTAGTATGTTCCTCTGATGCAATGATGGGTTTGAGATTTTTAAACCTGTTCCCATTATTTTTAACCCATCTATTATTACTATTATTAACATTGGTCTAGGCCATGTTGTGTTCCTATGGTAAGTAAGGTCTCCAGAGCTCCACTTGGGGGGTTGGGAGGGTTGGCAACGCGTGAGTGATACCTCAGGTTATTGCACGCGTCTATAGGCTATGGTGATGACTTACCATCAGGTCGGTCGTATGCTTGTTTGCCACCTTTGTGGTATTCAAAAAAATTTGAGCTCCCCAAGACCTAGATTATAGAAGTAAAACAAGGAATACTTTTGTAGGTCAATATTTTTTATCATCATTTTCTCTGTGTGCCAATGTTCCTTTTCCCTGCTGGGGCCAGCCCATCTCCATTTTGTCTTATGGTAAACTGTAATGCGTCTGCTAGTTTGGTTGTTTTACTGACGATTGTATTTCTTGTGTATCCTTGAAGCACAACTACATAAGTATATACAATATTACAAATACAATAAAATTGTCAAGTGATTAAACATTTTTTGGAATTTGATTGGTTAATTTAAAAAAAAAGTCTGATGACTGTTGCAGCTTTGAGTTTCGTTTATTATTCAATTGAGTTTCGTTTTAAATTAAATCAAAATATAATATTAAGTAAATGATAAGTAAAATAATAAGTAAATGACTTAGTAAAAATGAAATGAATTGTGTAACATTGTAAAATATGAGACCTACTTTTAACAAAAATGTACGTAAAATGTTACCTTGTGCGGGTAATTAAGCTAACAAGTCTGCATATTATTAGCATAGTTTCATTGCTTACGTTTTATATAATACTAATAGTAATGCATAGTTAATAAAAATTTTGAAAGAAACCTCACTCTCCAGTGAAATTTTTCTTTATTTATTTTTTAAAAAAAGGTGGGAATCCTAGGGTAAGGTTGGCGAAATATTTCTCAAAAAGTATACTAATAAACTTGATAATAATCCTTACTAATATTACTTAAATACGGAAATTTGTGAGGATGTATGGATGTCTTTCACTCTTTCACACAAAAACAGCTGAATCGATTTTATTTATTACATGGGTAAAAAAATTTGAAATCACAAACAGTAGTTTTTGAGTCTATTTGTTACAAACGAAAATACAAATCTTTCCTCTTTATAATAATAAGATATCAGTCCGGCACCGGCAAAAATGGAAATTCGCGTTTAAAACCGCTGGCATCAACTAGTCATTTATAATTGACCAAAATGTCGTAATAATTTTTGGTCAAGTTATTCATATAATTTTTTGGTTAAAATTTTTCCTCTAATATAATCATTATTTTAGTACATTTGACCTCATGTAATGACATAGTTTATGATGATTCAAGATGACTCATTGGAAATCAGCTCAATCAGATATCTCTGACCCTGCTTTAGGTTAATGCTCTGTCTAATTGTATTTTAAAATATGATCTTTAAAGCCAGTTGCACAAACTCATTTTAAATTAGCGCAGCCGCGCATTTAGCCAGTAGTCGCGATCACTAATTTAAAACTTTTTTGTAAATAAATACTTATTTAAAGTAATATTATGAAGAGAAAGATTTGATAGTTTGTTTGCATTGAATAGGCTCCGAAACTACTGGACCGATTTCGAAAATTCTTTCACCATTGGGAAGCTACATTATCAGGGAGTGACATAGGCTATAGTATATATATTTTTTAAACTAGGGATCCTTACAAATCTCGTGTTAGGATCGCTAGGTACTATTAGAAAACATCCAGACCAACACAATCATACAATACATGTTTAAGCAATATGTTTGTCTCGAGCGGGATTCAACCCCGCGGCCTTTACGATGAAGTAGCTAAAAAAGGTAATTGCACACGTGAAACAGTATCAAAATGATGTCATTAGAGTCATGATGACGAAACGCTGCAGATTATCAAGGCCGCCGAGTCGCAGATTAAAAAATAATCTTGGAAAACAATGTAATGTACATTTGATATCTAATATCTGTGATGAATCTAATCTTCAATCAGCGTTGTTTTGCGACGAAAGTAAGTCGCAAGGAACCTTAAGGGCGCATATAGACGGCGCGAAAATTGTTGTTCATTTCAAATTAAACTTTTTTGTCTATCCACAAGGTACGATATGAACGCGGCCACCGTACGATCGCCGCGCGGCGGTCAGTTAGTCAGTCAATAAAGTTGAATTTGCTATTTTCACGCAGTAGCCGCTCGGCCGCAAAGTGGCCGCCGTGGTAAGGGATTCATATCCCGAAAATCTGCGCGGCGGATTTTCACGTCTAAACGCTTAGGGCTCGGCTAGCTAACCATCTCGACGAGTGAGAATCGCGACGAGTCCAAACGAAAATCGTCGCAATGAAATTGCCGTGTGACCTTACTTAGACAATTTATAGAATTAGGTGGCACGACTGTTGTTATCGTTGTGATTCTCTCAAAAGAGTGCTTTTGTCAGTTTCTGGGTTTGTCACTTGGCCTTCAAGCTAATATAGACCGAAATTACATAATCGCGTCGCAGAACATAACTTTAAATTAATTAAGGACTAATTGACACTGCCGTATATAGAGCACATAATGTCAACGATCACTTTAAAGACGTCAATAGATTTTACCATTTTTGTATTCCGGCTAAACCTGTTCTAATTCTAATGAATATGTAAAAAGTTATTCGCGTCTCTCTGTCTTTTGGCGAAGCAAAACATTTAAAATTGTTTGTGTATGGCGCTTTCCCGTGAGAATTTCGAAAAAATCCTTTCTTGTTGGATGCCTACGTCATACAAAGAACGTCTATACTGTAAACTAGTGTAACTCATAGCTGTAACTTTTCCGAACCAATAAAATAAAATAAAATAAACATTCCCACAAAGTATGAGGTCTCTACGATCAGCGGTTTAGGGTGTGCGTTGATTCGTCAGTCAGTCATTCAGATCAATTTAGGTCGTCGGCTAGTATTCGGTACTAGTAGAGCCAAATTCAGAGCCTAACAAAAGAGATGGTGCAATACTGAGAAGTGAGAAGTTGTAAGTGCTTCTCGCTTATTCGTATTGCACCATCTCTTTCGTTAGGCTCTGAATTTAGTCTGGTGGTACGGGCTTAACAAATAGAGCCTACTTAACCGTGATAGTTTACCTTATGGTTTATCTTACTACCATGTTTTTTTTCAAACTAGGGGGGGCATCACTGTGTTAAACAAAAATCATCAAGGTAAATGTAAATAATTCGCAAACGGATCGTTATATCGAAAAACTAAAAGGGTTCCTTTTTAGTTTACTACGGAACACTAAAAAACACTCCCGCAATGCTAGACATTGTTTTTTTAAAACAAAGACGGGTGAACAAAACACATGTGGTCTGTAACAGATGTAAAATAAAACAAATATGTTACTTACATCATATTTTAAATACATAACTGTATGATTCCGTGTATTTCTTGGAGTGTTCATGTGAAAATAGTCTTGGACAAAACACATAACGCCATCTAGTCCGAAACTAAGCAAAGCTATTATGGGTGTTATTTGTATTTTTTTTAATATATAAATAAAACATCCAGACCAACGGGCTATTCTCGTAACAAATACAGTTAAAATCTAGTCTCAATCTTAAGCCTCGGTCTCGGCCATGTTGTGTTCCTACGGTGAGTAAGGTCTCCAGAGCTCCACTTGGGGGGTTGGGAGGGTTGACAACGCGTGAGTGATACCCCCGGTATTGCAAGCGTCTATAGGCTACGGTGATGCTTACCATCAGGCCGTATGCTTGTTTGCTAACTTTGTGGTATAAAAAAAAGCAAGACAGCGCTTGAAATTGATACTAGATTATAACTGTTTTTTATTATGAGAATAGACTGACAAACAAGCATGTTTTGTTTATGCATACAAATGTTTGCATTCCGCGGGATTGAGAACCGCGGCATTTGAAATAAAGTAGTGTTGGACCGAATGTGGGTCTTGCCGAACATCGAATTCGACCGAATGTTCAGTTTAAATATGTGCCGAAGACGAAGTACACCCGAAATTCGGTTCAATTTCGCACGCATACTCATAAAGTTCTGGACAGTTGTTATTAAGAAAAGTAGTATAATTTTTAAACTATGAGTGTCAAATATGTGGACTTTTTTATCGCAAATGTAATGACAAAAACAAAGTTAAATGTACTTTCGTGTGAAAAACTTCTTTATCGCGGAGATAGCGGTCGTAAAGGATCCCTTTATCCCCCTTTTAGACGACTTTATCCCTTTCCAGTCACTTGCGCTTAAGTTACCGAATTTCGGCCGGAGACGTAGTTCGGTGAAAGTTGCCGAACATCGATAATACCGAATGTGAAACGAATTTCGGTGCATCACTCGTCATTACTTGCCAATCGCTTGAAAATAATAATACCGATTTTTAAGTTGGTTTCTCATTTAGTTTGTGGTTCGATTCTACTATCAAAAAGCAATATAAGTAGGGCATAACGAAATACCGAATCTCGTGGACCGAAAGGGTTTAAAGGGCCACAGGCGTGACAGACGCCAAGTCACGCGGAAGGGACCTAATTTGCACGAGCTTTTTTTAAATGGCATACATTTTGCTATCTATTCGATCGATAAGATTGACAGCCCGGTGGTGGTGCGGTGGTATTGATCCTAACTTCGGCACCAGGGGACGCGGGATCGCGTTTTCGTCAATTCGCGCGTAAATTTTTTTGTCATCTCGCTTTCACATAATACCAAAATCTATGTATTTTAACCAGAGTAGACAAAATTATACATCAGAAGGTACCATCTCGCGCGTGTTTGCGCCTTTCATACGCGCGACTTGACGAATAGCTCGCGGACTCGATTCCCGCTCGGGGCAGTTCGGGACATGCCCACCACACATTCCCACCGATGTGTCTCCTGTGTAGCCAGGATCAACCACCAGCTCGGGGCAGATTGATGTGATGGCGTTTGTTTGTCTTCGAGTCTGGATGTTTTATAAACCCACTGTACGTGTGTACGACACGCACTTGACCAGCCTTTTTTAATAACGGTCCTAAATGAATAAACTACGGCTGATAAATAATTCCCAATAGATTCCCGTCGTGTCCGTTGTCACCCTAAAAGTAGGTCAATAGTGTACTATAGGGTCAGTGCGGGTGGACGGTTTTATGGAATAGTGTAGGCATTTTTTTATTTATTATTAATTTATGGAGTGCTATTAAAGCATTTATGAAATGGGCGAAGAACCACCTTTTAACAAAATATTCTTTCGTCATTTCTTTTACCAGTGGCCATTTTGCATTCGAAATGGTAGTAGCTTATAGAGTAGATTTACACAAATAAATTTATTATTTTATTACCGTACTAGTAAAACCCGCCCAACTTCGTTTGCGTGTATTTATTTATGCACAGTAGCGCCATCTATATCAGACTTTTGATGAAATCCGTACGGGAATCGCGTACTTTTCGGGATAAAAAGTACCCTGTGTGTTAATCCAAGGTATCAGCTACCTACATACCAAATATCATAAATATTGGCCCAGCCATTTGAGCGTGAAGAAGTAACAAACATACACATAACTTTCGGCAGGATGACGAGAGAAAGTGTCTGGGAAGTAGGGTTTCTTTCCCGGGTTCCCGATCCCGGGAATACCCGGGAAAACTATCGATCCCGGTCCCGGGAAAATTCAGTCGGTAATCCCGATCCCGACTTTCGGGAAATAAATCAAAAGTTTTGTATTACGCGCTGCGGCTGCACTGCGCCGCGCGATCACCGTTCGTTTCGTTCAGTCAGTCAGTTATTAATTCGTTGGCTATGCAAAGAGGATAGTAATATTGGTAGGTATAGAGTGGCAACTCCGGGGTGAAATCGGCATCTATGGAAGGTGCTGCCACCGCAGGGGTGGGTGAACTAAAATTGTAAGACTTAACAAGGATTTTCAACTATTTGAGGCCTCCCGGAAACGTACTCCGAATCTGGAGTTACTGTACAAAGCTCTGTTGTCTATTAAACCGACATCCACAGAGAGTGAAAGAGCGTTTTCGGTAGCAGGTAATTTGTAACTTTTAATCATAAATAAATAGGAAGTTCAATGAAAAAATTTAATTATTTTATTCCACTTCCCACCTTCGGTGTCGGTCAGCAGCGTCGACGCGTGGTCTGTCCGCTCGTATTTTATAACATAAAATTTACAGAAAGGACTTCAAACGTAATAATGCATATTTTTACAAATTCCCGATTCCCGGGAATTCCCGGGAATACATATTTTTCGTTCCCGGGTCCCGGGATCGCAAAAACCCCGGGAATTGAGAAACTCTACTGGGAAGACATACTCTCTTACGCACCGAAGTTCCGAACCCAATTAACCAACCCAACCCAACCATATGCGATCTCAATTCTCAATCTTCTTTTTAACCCCCGACATAAATAAAAAGAGGGGTGTTATAAGTTTGACGTGTGTATTTGTGTATCTGTGGATCTGTCTGTGGCATCGTAGCAACCAAACGGATGGTCCAATTTTGATGCAGTTTTTTTTGTTTGAAAGGTGACCTCTGCGGGAGTGTTCTTAGCTATGATTCATGAAAATCTGTTCAGCCGTTTGAAGATCACCAGCTCTTTAAGAGTTTTTCGAGTCGGGGGATTTTTAAATTTTTAATTTAAATTTTTTCCTATGTCAGATTGAACAAGTCACATTACGCGTCTCTTTAACCAATCGATGCATTGTATTTTTAATCTATGGAAGAATCAATACTTCTGTCAAATTACGAACGATCATCGATAGAGAATTTAGATCGCATACCGGGTCCGGCCTTTAATAAACGTTTTGAATCTCGGCGTAAAGGCTCTACCACACAGGCGCGTTTTTAACGGTCGATAATATCGGTGGCGTTATATCTGTGTTCAGTACATTTTGTGTTAGGATGGCCATGGAGTAACACACTGCAAAATTTATGAATATTATGTCAATAAATAAATGAATATTACTTTACTGACACTATGAGGTCTATACTTATATTGTACCAAATTTTAAAAATAGCACTGTATTTATTGTAAATAAAATTAAAAAAAACATATTTACTCTAAACTTTTTTAATTAAAAAATAAATAAATACGAAACCCTAAATAATGCGTGGCCCTTTTACATACTTTATCGGTTTTTATTTAAGTAAATATAGATAACTACTCGTAAAAAATTTGACTATCAAATCAATGCAAATAAATCGGTGTTCACCCTAGATTTTAAGTAGATAATGCTAAAAACCTAGAATTTATCCAATGACATTCGACCTTGTTCGGGCGTCGATCCTACGTCCCCTCATTGTCAAAGGCTAGACGGCTATCTAGACTTTGTTTTGACTTTGCCTAGATATTGCGCCGCAAATGTATTACTTAACATTCATATGCTCATGCCTTATTTATTTTGTGGATAGGCAGGGATACAATTACTTCACATTGCTGACGTAGATATAGGAAATATTTTTGAAGAAAAAAACCTAACTGGGGCGGAGAGGTGAAAATTGTCTTTCAACGAAATGTTTGGTTAAACCGTAACAACACTACCAACTATAATTTTTATTTTTTATTTTATACCACAAAGTTGGCAAACAAGCATACGGCCCGCCTGATGGTAAGCATCACCGCAGCCTATAGACGCTTGCAATACCGGGGGTATCATTCGCGCGTTGCCGACCCTGTAAAAAGTGGATCTCTGGAGCCCTTACTCACCGTAGGAACACAGCATGGCCGAGACCAATGCTATTTGGCTACGATCTTCTGTAAGGTGGAGGTCCTTCCCCAGACGGACTGCTCCGATTTGAGCGGATTATCCGCTGTGCCCTACCTCAAAACAAAAATGTCTTTCAATGGCTGATTGTACCAAGGTTAATTGCTAGATTGATGCTTTTTTTTATATGGCAAACAACGACACGGCCCGCCTGATGGTAAGCACTCACCGTAACCTATGGACGTTGCCGACCCTGTATAATATAATACAGTATTTTAAAATGTCTATCTCTATAAAATTAAAGTCACGTACAGGGTGTGCTCAAAGTCAATATTCGTTGTCTGGATGTCAACGACCCGACGCATAATGCGTCAACTCGGTACACATCTGGGTGGTTTCCGCATTTCCGTTTGTCTGTCTGTTACACTTCAATTTAAACAATAATACAATCGAGTCTCACTTGTTCATAAATCATAATGTTATGATTTACTGATGCCCGCGGTTTTATACGAAATCCCGGTGTTCCCGGACTGATATCCCGGGATAAAACTATCTTATGTGTTAATCCATATTATAAACTACCCCTGTAGTGTATCAAGTACCAAACAAGCAAATATGTCATATATGTTTTTGCGTGAAAGAGAAACAAACATCTACACTTGTAAACTTTCGCGTTTACAACATACCTAAGTCCCGAACAGGCTATTTTTTTTAATACCACAAAGTTGACAAACAAGCATACGGCCCGCCTGATGGTAAGCATCACCGTAGCCTATGGACGCTTGCAATACCGGGGATTTCAATCACGCGTTGCCAATCCTCCCAACCCCTCTAAGTGGAGCTCTGGAGATCTTACCGTAGGAACACAACACGGCCGAGACCAATGCTATTTGGCTACGATCTTCTGTAAGGTGACGGTCCTTCTCCAGACGGGCTGCTCCGATTTGAGCTGATTATCCGCTGTGCTCACAGATTGGGGGTTATATGTGCCCTACCTCTCTTAAAATTATTTGCTAATTAAGATAGAATTGTCAAAAAACTGACAGTTTTTTGAGAAATATCGCATTGGGTCGCGCATATTTCTGTTACCTCTCCACATCCCTAGAAAAACGCTCGCGCTGCCGCCTAGTACGGCGTCTAATACCGTCATGCAACATTTTAGTACATTTGTTATTATCGCGCACCGCTCTTAGCTGTACAGCTGCAAGTTCGTGAACTTGCCATAACTGTATAAAGTTACCTGTTTTGTATTACTAATAATTTATTTATTATATTAGCCGTTGCGGTATCGGCAATTTCTCGATTTGGGCACATTATAACTGTCTAAAGATGAGTGTTCAATAGGCGGTGTTGGCCGCTGCGACACGCAATAAACGCGACTGATTTTTGTTTTGTATATGTAGTGTGTCCGATCCGATGTTATGTTCGTAAGGGCTGTCATCTGGGCCTGTTTTGACAACGTGAAAATTTTCAAATTATTTGTAGTTACCTTGCGTGAGCGCGTGAAGAATTTGTACGCGCTGTGGACTAGTAAAAAAAATTAATTTGCTATGAATGAAAACAAATACGCGACCGCAGACGCACGAAAACTTTCGCATCCTCAAAACGCGCCATTAAGGCATTTTAAATGACTCGTTTTTTATTTGTGATCGAAGGTGACACCATGATTTTCATAAAGTTTAGTGTGATAAGACCTTTATGATCGAGAAATTTCTATGATAGAGAAATAATTTTATTCATTATTATAAATTTTCGACCTCAATGTTAGTGGTTAGGTCATTTGAATACATATCTCGGTTTGATTCCGGTCTCGCGATGGTAAATTCTTACTAATATTATAAATGCGAAAGTATGTATGTTTGTCCTTTCTTTCATGACGAAAGTAACAACGAACGGATTGTAATGTTTTTTTGGGATAGGTCTGGAGAGTGACATAGGCTACTTTTTATCCCGGAAAAACATCTTATTGACACGGGAAAAAATAATCAATGGCAGATCCTCTGGACCACGCGGGCGAGGCCGCGGGTAACAGCTAGTAAATAGATAAATTCTACACAATAAAAGCTTGTTATTGTTTGTCGTGTGGTTTACCTCTAGGTCCCTTTAGATATTATAGGCGAGATTATGTATAAAAAACTAGCTTTTTTGCCCGCGACTTCGTCCGCGTGAAGTTCCGGACCCGTTCCCGTGGGAACCACATTTAATTTTGGGAAAAGCTATAGCCTATGTCACTCCCTGATAATGTAGCTTTGTACTGGTGAAAGAATTTTTGAAATCGGTCCAGTAGTTTCGGAGCCTATTCAATGTAAACAATCAAATCTTTCCTCTTTATAATATTAGTATAGAAGTATAGATAATCGTCTGTTGAAACTCAGCAATCTGTGAATCATGTAATTGTAATGTAGCGTTAAGCAGTGGTTCCGTTGACCCCCTTAATCACGTGTATGGCATCTGTGTGTGTCTGTGTTGATGTATAGCCGGAATAAAATAGTTTTTGTAATGGTGTCCTTTTTGTATGATTTTACAACGATTTTTCTGTATCCGTACTTAATATTTCTGAAATCATTTTTAAAGTTAATGACAGATTAAATTAAAACTGTCACTGTCCAATTGAAGAACAAAAAAAGACTGAAGATGGATTCGAGATCGCCGCCTTGTCAACGAAGGTCGTCAAGATGGCGACCTCGGATCCTCACCGTACCACGTTGCCTTTTTAAAGTGTACTTTTTGGTTAAAAAGTGTTCATTTAAAATACTCGACATTGGCGAAATTGTCTATGTGTCGTTAAGACACGACAGAAACGGGATTAAAGATTAAGAATTAAAATTAAAATGCGTTATGTGAAAGTCGTTGGAGCCGTTTGGACTTCATGTGACTGAAATGATGATGATGAGAAAGTCTGTCTGTTAGTTTTTAGACGTAATTTGACCTTACTTTCGTATCCTTTCCGCAATTAGTATCATCTGAGGGTAGCTGGTGTCAGGGTTTTGAAGTCACCTAACACGTTACTGACTTGGCTTGACAACTGTACACTAACTGAAGCACGGACGATCTTCTGATTTTTTTTACACCGATCATAAATTTGAACATTCTTTTTTTTTTGCTTATTCTTTGTCGTATTATCTATTGTTTGATCGATTGCTATCTGGGACTTATAGGAAACCTCTTAATACTATGTTTTCTTCTTCTTCCAGGCGAAAAGGCTCAATGGAAACGGTGAGCTTGCTGCCATCAAGGTGATAAAGCTGGAACCGGGCGATGACTTCGCCATCATCCAGCAGGAGATCCTCATGATGAAAGACTGCAGGCACCCGAACATAGTCGCGTATTATGGATCGTATTTAAGGAGGGATAAGCTATGGATCTCCATGGAGTACTGTGGTGGGGGGAGCTTGCAGGTAAGATATTTTTGTAAAAGTAACACGGCATGCGCGCGGCCTGTTGCTGGAACTTGGCCTGCTACCGTGCGCTTAGAATTGCTTAAAAAAAAACTAACGGTTAAACAACCGCTAATTATGGTGTGTGTAGTTTAATATGAACTGATACAAAGATATACATATATTTCCAGGACATATACCACGTTACGGGGCCACTCACGGAGATCCAGATCGCGTATATGTGCCGGGAGACGCTCACGGGACTCGCCTACTTGCACAGCATGGGGAAGATGCATCGGTGAGAGATTTCTTGTAGTATTAGCTTTCATTCTGTATAAAGTTATCAGGCATACTTATATTTTAAACGCGAATGTTTGTTAATTTTTCACGCAAAGACGCCTTGACAGATTTACTTGATAAGAGATTGGACGTTTTACTATGGAGTCTGTCCCCAGATTGTATCAAGTAGATACATGTCATTTGTGAGATCTTAATGAGAGCATCATTTTATTGATTTTTTATTGATGAAACCAACATTAGAATCTTGCAGGGAATGAAACTTGAGTTTTTGTATCTTTCGTAAGTTTGTATTGTATGACAACAGATGGCGCTGATCATTTTTTTAAATCGCGCTATGGTTTGATTTTCCAAAAGCGTGTACAAAATCTAATATTTATATTTATTTTATAAGCACGCATTGTCTCTTCTTTTATGTTTTCTGTAATATTAAAATCTAATACATAACATTTTATATGTTTCCAGCGACATAAAAGGCGCGAACATCCTCTTGACGGAGTGCGGTGACGTGAAACTGGCTGACTTCGGCGTTTCGGCGCAGATCACCGCCACCATCAACAAGCGCAAGTCGTTTATCGGCACACCGTATTGGATGGCGCCGGAGGTAAGTCAAAAAATGAGATAGATAAAAATATGCTTTATTTGCAATCCACAAACTCAGTATAAATAGACCGCATACAGAACAATGTGATTGCAACAAGGCGGCCTTATTACTCAATCTTTTCAAGGCAACCTTTAAATGAGTAATGTAAAGTGTAGATTTTGGATAGGAACCAAATGTAATTTATCTTTGACGACCTCCGTGGCGTAATGGTTACCACGCCAGACCGCCACGCAGGAGGTCCCGTGTTCGAATCCCGGTCGGGTCATGATGAAAAACGAACTTTTTCTGATTGGCCTCGGGTCTTGGATGTTTATCTATATATGTATTTGTTATAAAATATAATACGTTGGGTTAGTATCCCATAACACAAGTTTCGAACTTACTTTGGGGCTAGCTCAATCTGTGTGAATTGTCCCTATATATTTATTTATTTTTATTATTTATCCCTTATTAGGGCGGCATCTAATGAAATTTGTTAAATAACCGGATCCACACCGGACGATCCAACGCGATCCAATTGCGCGCGGCAGCATCTCGATCTAATGGAGCGTTGAATGTGGAGGCAAGTCCAGATCAAACTCTCCATCATCGGGATCTCGTTGAATCATGAATATTGAAATTCATTGATTTTTACACCAAAGTTTTACAATCTCCTCAACAAAGTTTTCTCCGAGTCCGGAAATACAGGTTCTTTCCTTGTCTCTACTATACTCTATACTTATGTTATGATTAATTTTATGTTTGTCAGACAATTTGATTATTCTGTGGGATATAAAAGAATTAACGATCGATAGGGATGCTTGGCGGAAAGTGGAGGCTGTTGTCCAGTGCGACCAGAAAGGCTAAAATTTTAAAATGTTTGTAATATCTGTTTTCAAGGTGGCAGCAGTAGAAAGGAAGGGCGGTTACAACCAACTCTGTGATATATGGGCGTGTGGAATTACATCCATTGGTGGGTATTACTGTTTGTACAGAGTTTTTTTCTATAACTGAGGACAAACACGCTAGTGCATCTGATGGTAAGCAATCAACGCTGCACCATGGTCGATAGTGTCCCGGACATTTTGGTCCTTCGAACCGGATCTGTGAAATAAATGTATGTACAGGCCCGCACAGCTCACGAGCCGTGCTTAGTCGCCTTACTTATGTAACCATTTTCACGTGAATATTTTCTATCTAGTATCCAAACTATAAGTTTTACTACTTTACTACTAGATGGCGGTATAAATAATCCTTATGTATCGGTGTATGGTTGTTTGTTACTCTTTCACGTAAAAACGTCGGCACAGATTTGCTTGAAATTTGGTACACAGGTAGTTATAACACAGATTAACATATAAGACACATTTTCCGGTATTCCGGGAACCAGTGGCGTAGCTAGGTAACCAAGAGCCCTGGGGCAAATCAAAACATTGGGCACCACTGCTATCTAAACTGATTAGGTTTTATCAAGTAAATATATGAAATATACAAAATTACAAATACTTTAAAAATGCTAAGTTACTTTAACATCAGCTCTTTTTTGTGCACTGCAGGGCAGATAGGAGATTTGTGGTAAGGATTCGAGGGCCCCTGAGCTTGATTGGTCCCTGGGCACTGCCCCGCCTAGAGCCCCTAGGTAGCTACGCCACTGCCGGGAACGGAAAGATTTTGTGGGTAAAACATCTTGCTTGTCTATTATAATAATTTCTGAACATTTCAGAGCTAGCAGAACTCCAGCCGCCGATGTTCGAGCTGCACCCCATGAGGGTGCTCTTCCTCATGTCCAAGTCGGGCTTCAAGCCGCCAGGGCTGAAGGACCGGGAGCGCTGGTCCAACGTGTTCCACTCGTTCCTGAAGCTGGCGCTCACTAAGAACCCGAAGAAAAGGCCGACGGCTGAGAAATTGTTACAGGTTTGTTTATACAATACTAGCTTTTCCCCGCGGCTTCGCTCGCGTTAATTTTATGACATAGATCTCGGTTGACAACAAAACAACCCATAGCGCGACTTGTGGTGCCATCTGTTGGCCGATAGCCCATCCCATACAGCGCCCTCTGTACTAGAAAAAATATTTTCCCATTGGAATTGCATACTTTCACGAGATAAAAAGTAACTTATGTTGGGCTCTGTACCCCTGACAAAATGAATACAAATTTTCATAATTATCGGCTGCTTAGTCAAGCCGTGAAGGAATATCAAACAAACAAGAGAGGTAGGGCACAGCGGATAAACCGCTCAAATCGGCGCAGCCCATCTGGGGAAGGACCTCCACCTTACATCGTATCGTAGCCAAATAGCATTGGTCTCGGCCATGTTGTGTTCCCACGGCGAGTAAGGTCTCCAGAGCTCCACTTGGGTGGTTGGGAGGGTTGGCAACGCGTGAGTGATACCCCCGGTATTGCAAACCTCTATAGGCTACGGTGACGGCTTACCATCAGGCCGACCGTATGCTTGTTTGCCACCTGTGTGGTATAAAAAAAAAAACAAACAAATAAATAAACAAACTCATGTCTCATTTATAATATTAGTATGATATAGAAAATACAGAACCCTTTTATGAATCTGTATGTTAAGACGTTTTTTCCCAAGAACCTATTCGTCATAGTCTGGATCTTTTCTATATATAATAAATATAAAAAAAAAATTATACATAATTCATTAGAAAACAAAATTTTGAATTAAATTAAAAAATGTATGAAAAAAAGTAATAACACATATTTATGTATATTTATCAGCTCTGCAATCTAGTGCCCATAGTACAAGATTCTCTTAATTTGAGACTAGATGGTGTTGTTTCAACATGATCGCTGCTGGACCTACATAAACCCTCCCCCCCCAAATGTCCAAGTATTATCCAGGCTGTGCGACTAGTTCAAAAATATATATATTTAACTTTTAGCACGCGTTCTTCCAACAAGACATGAGCAAACGGCTGGCGATAGAATTACTGCAGAAGTACTCCAACCCGCCGAGCCACTGCAACAGTCAGGAGGACGAAGACGGGGTATGTAATATGTATAATTTAAATTATAAATACTTTTTAATTATCTCGTACGCATATGCACACACTAGTTTTTTTATTTTATTTCATAATAGGTTGGAATATGCGATAAATTCATTTTTTCTGATTGGCCTGTGTCTTGGATGTTTATCTATATATGTATATCTTATAAAAGCGAGCTGTTACCCGCGACTTCGTTCACGTGAAATGTTAAAATAAGGATAACTCCTTTTTCTGACAAATAAAGTCTATATTCTGCTCCATCCCGAGCTCGTATCTTCCTGTGAAAACAGCATTAAAATCCGTTCAGTAACTTAGAAGATGAGCGCGTTCAAACAGACAGACAGACAGATAGACAAAAAAATAAAAATAAAAAATTTTTTTGCTTTTATTACCTTACTCTAACTGTTCCCTTTCCATTTTTGCCAAATATGTCCAATGTACAGACATATCGGGGTATACTGTTTTATTATATGTATAGATAGTATCGTTGAGTTAGTATCCCATAGCACAAGTTTCGAACTTACTTTGGGGCTAGCTCAATTGGTTGGATTGTGATTTGTCCCTATGTATTATTTGTTTATATTCCATAGAGCGTGTCGTCTGTGCCGATGCGCATCGCGTCGCGGCACACGGGGCGCGGCCGCCGCATCGTGGCCGAGCCAGCGCCGCGAGCGAGCGCGCATGCTCGCCCCAGCTCGCTCGGCGGGGACGCGCCGCTCGAGCCCGGTGAGACACATTCCCACCGATTCCCAGGATCAACAACAGCGACCTCAGATTGACATTAAGCGATGAAGCTTATTGACGTCCCGTGGGAGGAACTACAGCTGTCTCGGAACTCACAACTAATTTAATCAGAAAGATACTCCGACTATCTAAGGAGTAGTAGTTCTTAAGGAGAGAAGAGCTATTTAAAGCAATAAAATTGTTAAGGTTTCCTTATAGTCGAACCTCATCTGTAATTGGCTTTCAGCCCTCGGCCGGTTTTCGAAAGGACGTGGGTTCAATCCCACCATGCGCAGGTGTTTTTTTTTTAAATTGAACCGAAACAACTTCAAAAACAACAAAAAAATAACTTTGTTTCTCATTACAACTTCAAATGACATCGAAAACTCTCGTTGGTGACAGCTTAAAAATGTCTACGATAAACATAATTCTTAAAGTGACCGCTAGAAGGACTACGTACATCTTTTCATAGACATTTTTACGCGCTATACAGAGTTCTTTAAGATAATCTTATAAACAGATCGGGTCTCCCGTCGCTCGGGCGTGTACGACGACTCGCCCATCATCGACCTGGACGCGGATGACGACCTCAGCGCCAGAACCAACGACGAGGACGCCAGGTGCTTGGGCGACACCATCAAACGGGGTAACGAATACTTTTAGTCATATTCACTTATTTAGAGACTTTCTCGGTTGATTTATTTATTTATATAGGTCTTTATTCAGACATTTAATTATTAATAACTACACATTTTGACTTTGTCGACATCGACGACATGACCAAACGCGATAAAAATTTCCCGCTCCGCTCTGCCAATAGCGTATCTTGGTTATGTCTACAGTAGACAAAACAGACATTGCTATTGGCGAAGAAGCTTTGTCGCGTGCGAGAAACATCTCGAGTGTAAGCATGTTAGGCCTGCTGGTCTGTTCGTCCTGTTTGATAGGCCCGGGCTCTCTCGGGTGATTTACAACTTGTTAAATAAAATAAAGTAGGGCCAAAATATTTTCACTTCTCATGCTCAGAAAATGCTTATTTGCGCAGGATATAGGCTGCACAAAATCGAATTTTGTGCACAAGGGCAAAAACGTATCTACTCATAAATGTATCTATATTAAGGCAAAGGTAATGAGCCATACAGCCAAACACAATAAAAAGTTCAGAGATAGAATTTGTTATTTTATAATATTTACTTTAATTTATTTGCCTTATGTGTTTTAAAGATACTAAAATTTAAATTAAAGTACGGTAGGTTATTTAATTAATTTAAGAAAATTATTTTATTACAAAATTAATTTAATAGTAGGCTGTATAGGTCTGCAGCCCAAGCCTAATATCAATGTCGTAAGATTAAAAAAAAAAGCGGAGGGAAACAAGTCTTTTTTTTCGTGCGTTTATTAATTTATTTCCTCGCAATCGAAGTGAAAAGCAGAGTTTATAACTCGTCCACAAAACCATTTCTATCCTCGACATTACTATCCGCCCTCGCCTTCGGCTCGGGCTGCTAAAAGTCTCGGATAGAAATGATTCGTTTTGTGCACTTGTTGTAAAATCTACTATAGATCACATTTGACATCTGTCAGTCTTATAATTCATAGCGGCAATGTCAACCTTTTTTGTTTCATTATTACAGTAATTACTTATTAATAATTGTAAAAAGTTAACTAATTTTGCAGTTCTAACTATGATAAATATCATAATTTTTGTGTTCACCGTTAAATTGATGGTGTCAAATGTGATCTATTTTACTTTACCACCATTTCGGAAACAGCAAAATGACCACCGATTAAAAAAATTGCGAAAGATAACCGGTTACGACCTTTTTTGTAATTTATCTTTTTTAAATTCCTATATCAATTATTCTTTTTATTTAGGCATTTTTGAAATCACAACTAGGGTTGCCAATGTTAAAAAAAATTGTCGATAAAATATCGATGTTTAATTTTTTTTTTGTTTTCAGCCTACCACAGGCAACCAAGCGACGATTGGAGTGTAGCATCGCTGATGAGCTGTCCCAAACACAACCCACTAACTCAGGAATTATCAACGGACACGATGCCATCAAGTGAAAAGTGAGTAACTCAAAATTTTGATATTTTATGTTGCTAGCTTTTTTTTATTATTCATTATTTTATTTCTATCTATTTATGTTTATAGCAAGTGGTGTCGGGTGATCACTGGTGATGATCTTATGAGAATGAGTCTGAGGTATCCTTTTTTCTGAAAAAAAAAAAGAAAAAAAAATTTTTTTTTCACACAAAAATTTTTTTAACAATTTTTTTTTGGGCGCTGAGGTTTTGTTCTAACACTATCCAAATTTTGTTTTTTTTTTCGTACATTTTTTTATTCGTTTTTTTTTGTGATTTTTGCAATTTTGGGTGGAGGTCATGTTTATAGATGTGTGCGTTTGCAATATACAAGTTATTTTTTAATTATTTTTTATGATAAAAAAAATTTACACATTATTTTTTCCATTTTCAGTAATCATAAAAAAAAATCTGCATGACTATTTTCGTAATAAAAACAGTCAAAATCTAGTCTTAATGTCAAACGCTGTCTCACTCTTACAAAATAGAAAAAGAAAATGAGTTTGAGGCAACATTTAAACTGTTTTTGTTACAAAATCACCCGCAGATTATTGACACAAAATCAATGAAAATAAAAAAAAATATAATTATTTAAAAAACGACTTGTGTATGAGTGTGTATGGCATTTTTCATGTATGAGTGTCATGAATGCACTGCGTTATAGCAACCACGTTTTAAAAGATTTTACGTGTTTCTAGCATGTTCATGTTATGATATTTTGATTGTATGGCTTTAAAAAAAAATGATTTTCGTTCGAAATATAATTTGTATATAATAACTTTTCTCAGCCCATCTTCGGGTCTATTTTCGTAATAAATACAGTTGAAATTTAGTCTCGATTTCAAAAGCTATCTTGCTCATACGAAATAATTTTTTTTTGTCACCAGCAATATTGAAGGAGGTCAGAGTGCCCATGATAATGATCAACTTTTACTATGGGGCACATGTCAAGTCCCGAAAACAAATCAGCTGTTTCATTCAAAATGTTCGTACCTACTCGATCGAAATGTATCACCAGATTTTTTTTTCGCGATTTGACATGGGTCATAGTAATAGTTGGTCATATTCATGGGCACTCTGACCTCCTTTAATATTGCTGGTGACTAAAAAATCACCTTGTATAAAACGAGCGACATAGCGTTTGGGACTGAGATTAACCCTTTATTCTCGAGTTCTCGACACAAAAACCAATTCAATCTCGATGTAAATTCACGCGCAGTCACGCTCAATTCCTATGAGACAGCGAGTGAGTATGAGTCGAAATTGAATCTGGTTTTGTTACGAGAATAGGGGGTTAAATTTTAACTGTTTTTATTAGTTTGAGATTAGACCCGCTATAAGAAGCAAACGGTAACGGACGCATTTATAAAAGGCACTACAAAAGACCCGTAATGGTCGAAGCAGTGGGTACACAGTACTATGTCGCTAAGCCCTACACTTAAATTAGTGTATGTATATTTTAAAATACAAAAACTCCAAAATAATTTAGACAAACATCCTTGTTTTTTGACATAAATTAAGCAATCGACATTGTAGCTGAATTAGGTCTAATTGAAGTTATATCGTCATCATCTCAGGCACAAGAAGGTCACTGCTGGACATAGACCTCCTCCAAAGTTTCCAGTAGGGCCGGTTGCCAGCGGCCTGCATTCAATGGCTTCTTGTGAAATAAATAAATTTTACACAATCTATTTTAAAAGTCGTAAACAAAGAGTATGTTTTTTACTGGCAAGGATTTGAGAGGCTTTCAGAATAACCTTTGTCAGTGCGCAGAATAGACCCCTGTACAATGTACCTACTACCTACCGCATACAAAGAGGCGGGTATCCGCGCGCTTTCACACGCGGTGATTTCATAACATAAAATGTATTGTTTGCCACACGGGCGGATTTTGATTTTTGACAAAAATATTAACTTCAAATGTAAGTTTATGATAATGTTTTTTCACATATTCGTGTTCGGTATCAGCAATAGATCTGTACTCAGTACAAATCAACACATTATAAATCAAAAGTTACCGCGAGTGTAGCCGCGGGCAACAGCTAGCACATATTAAAGGGTTGGTGGCTAGCACATGTCTGTATGTCTGTCTCTCTTGTTTTAGGAGTCTCTTGCAATATATTGACGAGGAATTAATGCTCAGGTAATGAGGTTTAATGCATGTAATTATCTTTTTTTGTTTAATTACGTGCTTTGCGTGTTACGATGTAGTATATAGGGTGTAGTTTTTAGCCTGGGCTACACGGTTTAGAACTGGTTTTGAAACGAGGTTCAAATCAGTGTAGATAAGAGGTTATTTTACCAATGAGGGCTTTTGGTAAAATTTTCGCTACTAGTTGGCGCTACTTTGGCGAAAGGTCGTCAATTTTGACAGCGCTGTCAAAACACAGATACAGTGCTACAAACTCATCTGTGTAAGTGGCCAAAACTAGAACTAATGATTACGCCTTGAATACCTTGATAATTACCTTCAATAGATTCTATACTAGCGCCCCACCATCGGCACAGATAACTTTGCACTGTATATCTGTGTTTTGGCACATAGATAGTAGCGCCAATTAGTAGTGAAAATTTTACCAAAAGCCCTCATTAGGCTTGACCTTCAAATGTTGATAGCAAGGCATATGTTTGACGCAGCAACATCTATTCTATACATACTGAAGTTTTTAGTTGGTTTTAAACCGTGTAGCCAGCCATACGCAACTCGCTGTGACCTTTGTTTCAAACTGGCAATATTTTATAGCCTGTTTTATTACCTTTTGACCGCAATAATTATACAATGGATTATTTTAAAGTTAATAAAATATACTTTAAAAGATAACACAGAAACCTGACGCTGACATTGTCAAATTAATGAAAAAAAAAAGTGTCATATATTTAAAAATTATATGAGGCTGGCTCTAAGACACGTTTAATATCATGCTGTCTTTATTTATACAAAAAAGAAAGAAAGAGATAGGTTAGGACGATATTTAGTAGCCAACATGTCATGGTGTAATTTCCTTAACGTATGAGTGATACCGAAAAACCAGTCTTAAGTACCACGATACAAAGCTCATTTTTCAACGTGACTTTTCAGTATGATGATGCGGTCAAAAGGTTTATTGCCTTCTGTATGTATCCCTAATTTTCCGGTATAATAACTTATAGAGCATAGATCCCAAAGCATGGAGACTTATAATTTGTAGAACTGGGTTTTGTTAGTAAATACTTTCAATAAATATTTGTTGATTCTAACTGACATTAAATTTATGGGAATACTCATGCTCAATCAATATACTCATACTCAACCAAAATACTCATATTCAAATAATATACTCATACTCAAACAATACACTCACACTCTACCCATATACCTACTCATACTCAACCGATATACTCATACTCAACCAATATACTCAACTATACCCAACTATTTGTACATATTTTATCTCTAATAAATACACATCTGCTCAGGGATCTTTTTCTATTATCTATAACTACATATCTGGTAAAATAAAAGCAATGATTTATGTATTTAATATTCCGAATAAATATATATTTTTTAAACTCGTCATAGACTGATAAAAAAATTATAAGCGCTTTTTCTAGCCATTTATTCCGAACATATATTTAATATTTTTATGCCATATAGCCATAATTGCCTACACGTAGTATTTAAAAGTACAGTAGCATGAGGAATGCATTAGATAAAAAATATAATAAATAAAGAATTAATAAATTTGAACACATCACATAGTCACTCCCGTTAAATAAATATTTTTGTAAATACCAAACCAGCACCACTTGTTATTTAAATGCCTGTAATAATAATTAAACCCATTTGTGTCTAATAATTCCGAATCGTAAAAGCTAACAGCACTGCACAGCTTTCTACTAAAAAAAATAAAAACTACCAAAATAGTAATTTTTATTTTTAACAGGGCAACACTGCCGTTGACGGCGGACACGGCGGCCATGCAAGCGACTCCAGTGTTGTCAGTACACGATCAACATTTATCCCAATGTATACAATTGAAGCAAAATTATTTGAATAACTCCACAACAAATATTTACCAGAATCTGGCGTCGAATTTAACTCCTCTAGGTGCCTCTATGGTGTCCATAGACGATCCTCTATGCAGAAAAATGGGTGACGCTGACATTATTTACGTTGATCAGTCTGAGAGTGACGTAGTTGTGTCGCCACAGATAAGAAATGCCAATTGTGAATGTGGTCTATGCCCCAAACCAGAAATCAGAGATAATAACACACTAAGCGACCTCCAAAGATCGGTGAGCAAGTGTTCATGCGACGCTTGCAATTCCAACGGAGACATCTTAAGTTATTACAGAAACTGTTCAAATCAAAATTCAGACTCTGGTATAGTTTATTGCGAAAGTTGTAAGAAGCAGAAGATATCTGTGTCTAACTTCAGAGCGTTGCAAATAGCTAATAGGTTAAGAATAGCGGATGAGAAACTAGAAAACGGCGGAAACGATGACGATTTATGTAGGAAAATCGACATAAGTCTAAACATGGTTGAGAAGTCATATGAACACAGAAAGAGACATAACAGACATAATTCTGATTCGGTAACAGCTGGGATAGATTTAAGTCAGTTCTGTCAATGTGAGTTTGAAGGGAAGAGGAAGACGTCATCGGTGGATGAGATTTTCAATATGGTGGATGAGGGGAGAGAAGCGAGTAAGGAGTTGAGTGAGGAGGAGACTAAGACGAGCCAGAGGCAGCGGAGTTTGTCTGACAGTCAGAGGGATAAGGCCAAAGTGGATAATAGTGGTGAGTTACTCCGTTTATTTATTTCTTTATGGAAGAGGTTGGTTAACGAGCATACTGGTTATCTGATTCTAAGTGATCACATTGGCCCATTCACCACAGAGATATTAGTAAAGCGTGACGATTCGGAAGAGCTTGTAATTTCTTTAGAATATGAAAGTTTGGAGTTTCTGATCTGTGGCCGACCTTGAATATTAAGAGAGATGGAAGTAAAGGGTTAGGAGAGGGGACATTGCTCTTTCACATTGATTCTATAAGATGGTCCTTCTCTGGTCAAGCTAATTTTCAGTTACAACTTACGAAACAACTTTCATTTATTATTCTCTCCATAGTTTCATACAGACATTTAGAGCTTAATTCTTGTTATTAATATTATCAATCTATTTGTGGAGGGAACTGATCCATGCTACAGTTATGTCAGTATCCCACTAGTATTATAAAGGCGAAAGTTAGTTAGTTAGTTAGAGCAATGTGTGTGACTTACGTGCCCCCTTGCAGCGCTGGGCACGCCGCCCGTGCCCCCGCGCCGCGGCCGCCGCCGTGCCCCCACGCCGCCCCGCCCCGCGCCCAACGGCCTGCCGCCCACGCCCAAGGTGCACATGGGCGCCTGCTTCTCCAAGGTACGGTCACGAGGCACATATATTATTTACATCTACCAGCATTTCGAAATGATCATATATAAATGTGATTTCAGGTATTCAATGGCTGTCCCCTCAGGATAAACTGTACTGCATCTTGGATCCACCCCGACACGAGAGACCAACACATACTCATAGGTAAATTTAAAAAAAATCGAATTTAATAAATTAACAAACTGAACAGATTGAGATGAATTTTGGTATGAAGATAGATAGAAAAAGCAAAACTTAAAATAGGTTTTATTCCGGAAATCAACGCACACAGACAGTCAGATTATGCTTTATCTACACTAATATTATAAAGAGGAAAGATTTGATTGTTCGATTGTTTGTTTGTTTGAATTGAATAGGCTCCGAAACTACTGGACCGATTTCAAAAATTCTTTCACCAGTAGAAAGCTACATTATCAGGGAGTGACATAGGCTATAGCTTTTACCGAAATTCAATGTGATTCCCACGGGAACGGGTCCGGAACGTCACGCGGACGAAGTCGCGGGCAAAAAAGCTAGTTTGCAAAATATAACAAAATTAACTAAACAGTAGACGGAAAACTTACAGGCTATATTTGCAACAAGGAGACTTAATTGCCAAAAGCCATATTTTCACATCTTTGCAACTTTATTGTTTCTGGAGAGAATCGGGGAGGGGGGAGGTCTCTTACAACAATTTTATGTGCCAGCTATAAAGCGGGTTGCAGACCAAGAGCTAAGATAAGTTAGTTTCAAGTTAGTTTAACATACATTACTCGTTGTGGTCTGCACCCAAGTTTGAAAAATCATATCAGCTATGCTGACTAAGCTGAACTAAGTTAGCAATGACTTAGCGTAGCTCTTGGTCTGCAACCTGCTTAAAGTTTAATAGAAAGGAAATAAATTCAACTATTACTATGTAATAGGCATGACGACAGTATCAAAAATCGTCAATTTAATGTTTTTAGGTAAACATTCATATTAAACAAAAATAAAACATTGCTTTAGTTTTGTTTAAAAAAATTAGATTGTTAAGATTTTCAATAAAATAAAACATTTAAATACCTTAATCGGCCATTTTGATTGAGACACTAGCAGGTGTCATGGCGTCGGCTCTGACGTCACACTTCGCTAAACATTACAACATTTTCTTCGTTGTCTATGACATTTTTACCAAAGAGTGACGTCAGAGCCGACGCCATTACACCTGCCGCTGTTTTGGCGCACTATTTGAATAATATAAAAAAAATGGTTTTAAACTTTGATAAACTTAGGTTTATTACCGAAATAAAGTTTTTTTCGTAAATAGTAAATGTGTCACATTACGGTAGAGGTTTTCAAAATCTTTCGTCACGCCTATTTAGAACTATTTTGTGTATAGGCGCAGAGGAAGGCATCTACACGTTGAATCTTAACGAGTTGCACGAGACGGCGATGGACCAGCTCTGTCCTCGTCGCACAATATGGATGCACGTCATCAAGGATGTGCTCATGTCTTTATCAGGTAAGCAAAAACCTGGACTAATAAACTTAATATTCTCAGTAAAACATCATATCCTTTACAACACACATCAATACTTACAATATTATATTTCTGGATGTCGACAAATAGTAACTTATAGTACTTCCTACTCCGACTATCTTCTTTCTGATTAAATTCGTCGTGAGTTCCAAGACAGCTGTAGTTCTTCCCCCGGGACGTAAATAAGCTTCATCGCTTATTGTCAATCTGAGGTCGCCGTTGTTGATCCTGGCTACACAGGAGACACATCGGTGGGAATGTGTGGTGGGCTTGGCCCGAAATAATAACTTATAATGTGACATGTTTGTGAAATGATTAGTTTAAAAAGAATGATTATTTTATAAATAAAATACAAAATTTTTTTTATTTATCGATAGTATTCATATTGTACTATGTATTTTTTTCAATTTTTTATTTATTTATCGATAGTATTCATATTGTAAAATTTCATAACGATACTTACATAATTAGCATAAAAATCTTTGTTCTCAGTCCTTTACCATGGTTATCTCTTTCATTGGTTTTCTGTACTTGTACAAACAAACAAATCTCTTTTATTTTTCTTCAATATTGATAGTACAGATAATAAATATTACAGAGTATTAAATAGAAATATTGAAATAATAAGGAAAATATGACAAACAAAAATAAATGTATAAAACAAAATTCATAGGATAAAATATGTCTATTTCCTTTGCTATTACAAATTTTACCCCAGATGCAATAAAGTGTATGTCTGTCAGGCAAGACGCCATCGCTGTACCGGCACGAGCTGCTCGCCCTAATCGGAAGTGCGCGAGGGGGCAAGTCGCTTCGTGTGCTTCCGCCTCGACTGTTGCCGAGGAGATTCGCCCTTACCACGAGAGTGCCCGACACTAGAGGTCAGTGTCACTAAATAAGTGCGATGATTTACATGATATCTAGTAGAAATCAATCAAAGTGATTACAGAATTAAACTTCTTAATTACTGCGCAGTAGATTGTTTATCCTATCCTAACTAATATTAAAAAAGGAAAAAAAAAAAGTACAAAATTACAAAAAAGGCCGTAACCGGTTTTCTTTCGCAATTTGTTTTTACCGGTTGCCATTTTGCTTGTGTCCGAAATGGTGGTAGTATATAACGTAGTTTATTGTCTTTATTTAAATAAGTTGTAAATGACAAGAAAAAGTGCCTGTGAAGGTCTAATTTCTGAAATAAACGATTTCATTTCATTATTATAAATGAGAAAGTGAGTTTGTTTGTTTGTTTTTCCTTCACGGCTTAACTAATCAGCCGATCATTATGAAAATTTGTATATATATTGTCATGGGTACAGACTAGAGCCCAACATAGGCTACTTTTTATCCCGTGAAAGTATGTCATTCCAATGGGAAAATATTTTTTCTACTATAGAGGGCGCTGTATCGGACAACAGATGACGCCACAAGTTGCGCTATGGGTTGTTTTGTTGTCAAACGAGATCCATGTCATAAAATTAACGCGAGCGAAGCCGCGGGGAAAAGCTAGTAAATAATAATTCTACTAAATTAATTTGCGTGTTCGTGCGTTTTGTTGTGAGGTTTTCCTAAATAAAAATCTCGTACTTTACTGGACACTTTTATACTCCTAAAATCCTAAATGAATTACAACGATTAAGTGCACTGTATCCCAGACATTTCGGGAGATGTTGCTGTTCCAAGCTCGGCGTATTAACTGATTGTAGAAAAAAAAAAGTGGTAAACAACTTCTGACTCTAATAAAAGAAAAGGATAATATAATTGTAAAATTTATGACAGTTTTTACGTATTGTCAATGTGTCTTTACGTTTGTGTGAGTTTTTACGGTTCGTATGTACGGTGGCCTCGAAGATAGGAGGACCATTTTAGAAAAAAATCGCTTGCACATCTTGTGGGCGGATTTGTTGTCGGCTCCATTCTTTTCTTTGTTACCAAATAGGGTTTTTGTTTATTAGAGCCACATGTGTCCACTATGATGTTGGATGTTGCAACCAAAAATCATCCTAAAGATGGTTCTGCTATCCTCGAGGCGACTGTACGTTGAGCGTTTTATAATGGTGAACGCACACTTATCCGAGCCGAACGCGTCGAACGACTCGAATTTTAGAATTCTGTATATGTAATCTCATGAAACCCGCGTCGAATCGCCCCGAATCTGGAAGAACCCCAGAAATCCTAGATGAATTCGGATGACGTCATCAGATTCGGCGCGGCTTATGCGATCGACTCGACCGATGCGCATTTTATCAGTTGCGTACGACAAAGCGACGCGCGAGTGTGGTGTGGTGTCGGATATGTGTGCGCTCACCTCAGTACGTCATTATAGGCTGCGTCCGCTGCGCCGTGGCCCGCAACCCGTACAACGGGTACAAGTACCTGTGCGGGGCCACCCCCGCGGGCCTCTTCCTAATGCAGTGGTACGACCCGCTGCGCAAGTTCATGCTGCTCAAGGTACTCACATTCCTTTTATTATATTTGTTACATTAGATTGATACTTCTTGCACTGTTTTCACATAACACTTGTCTAATGACACTTATTCACGAATTCACATTAAAAGACACTGGTGGCAAAGCGTGCCGTACGCGGCAGAGGCCCGGGAGCGAGAGAGACGGCAAGAGAGAGGAAGTGACATGTTAAAATTACGTTTTGTTTTTCAGTATGAAACTACTAAACACCCGTTTAAGAATAACAAGCTTTTTTGAATTGTTCTATTTTTTTATGACACTAGCTGATCCGACAAACTTTGTTCCGCCAGAGGCACTACCCTACCCCAACCTTACCCCTAACCTACCCTAACGGAATCAAAAGTATTCTATGTCCTTCTCCTTATTCTAAGCTACCTCTCCACCAATTTTCAGCCAAATCACTTCAGCTGTTCTTGAGTTATGAATGTTGTGAACACGACTTTCTTTTATATATATAGATTAATATTCCAAACGTGATTTTTCCAACCACAATAATTTACCTACGCATTGTCTATTTTTCAGAACATAGAATGTACGCTGCCCTCGCCGCTTTTAGCCTTCGAGCTGATCATCACCCCCGAGCTGGAGTACCCGCTGCTGTGCGTCGGCGTCACCAGGAAGCCCTTGAGGCTCAACCTGATTAACATCAACTCTGGTAACTAAGAGAATATATTTATTCTTAGACGACAGAAAATATTAAAATTTAAGACTTAACTTTTTTTTCATAGGTTCGTTAATCGAGTGGCTAGTAATAACTAATTTATCACAATGGTCTTGGGTTCGTATACCGTATAAGATAAAAAATGTGCATAAACATATTTGTTTGTCTCTGTCAAGATATTTTTTATGTTTAAAATGTATAAAATAAAAAAGTATTTATGTATATTCATCAGGTATTTAGTAAAAGCGGCCTTATTGTTGAAAGTAAATCATTTCAAGTCAATTATTGTGTGAAGTGTGAATGACAAAATAAACAACAGGACGTATCTATAATATAAAAATGAATCGCTGAATATGTTGCTAACCGCAAATCTCGAGAGACAACTGAACCGTATTCGCTAATTCTTTTTGTAGAATATTCCTTGAAGTACGAGGATGGTTCTTACGGAGGGAAAAATTATAAAAATTCCCACGGGAAAGCGGAATATACGCAAAGTTGCGCGGGCGCTAGTAAACTTATAAAATCATCCTAATATTATAAAGGCGAAAGTTATGTGTATGTTTGTTACTTCTTCACGCTCAAATGGTTGGGCCAATATTTATGATATTTGTTATGTAGGTAGCTGATACCTTAGATTAACACATAGGGTACTTATTATCTCGAAAAGTACGCGATTCCTGTAGGATTTCATCGAAAGTCTGATATAGATGGCGCCACTGTGCATAAATAAATACACGCAAACGAAGTTGCGTGGGTTTCACTAGCATCATGTAATGTGGCCAATTTCTTTTACCAGTGGTTATTTTACTTTTGTTTCCGAGTAGATTTATTAAACAAATCGTTTATATTGCATGTATTCTCTGACAAGAGAACGTGTTTAACCTCTGAATAAACGTTTTGAATCTTAAATCGGATCTATACCCGTAAGTTGAGTTTATTGTAAGCCTAAGTAGGCTTTAATTGAAGTGTTATGTTGATGGTCGTATAATTTCCAGGAGCGACGTGGTTCCAGTCCGACGAGCTGGAAGCGGCGGGAGGGTCCAACACGGCGTTGCCGAGAAGGGAGAGGCTGCACACGCTGCGGGCTGTCAGGCAGATCGACAAGGACGCGGTAAATTTACTGATATTTTTTGGGGTGGTAGATTTTATGAAATACAGAGTATCATCGGCGTAATGCAGCAATGCGTTTCGTTCGGTAACTGAGGACACAAACAAAGTTTGTGATCCAGTAGAAATAGTTTCAGTACTTTGCTAATTTCAAATGTGAAGAAATAAAAATATAACAATCGCATGTAAGTAGGTAACAAAATTTTAATTGGTCAATTGCATGTAAGCACAGAATTTAGAACTGTTAACATTCTGTCGTTACATCGCTGTCCCCCCCCCCCCCCCCCCTCCCGCTGCGCACGCGCGCCCCTCCCTATTCACGTCCTTGTAACTTCGTCGACTTCGCGTCGCTGTTCTCTGACCACAACATCATACGTCCACTTCTTATCTTTCTTACATAGACCAAATGTGTACTGAACAAAAAACTTTCGGAATATATTTGTTAACATGTACAAAAGAGTCGTGTTTGTTGAACTGCGATGAAATGCGTCGATCAGGTGTTGGTGTGCCACGAGAACGTGGTGGACATAATCCCGGTGCTGCCCCCGGAGCGATGGCGCCAGGAGGACGACAAGAAGCGCTCCAAGCTGCTCTCCAGGATACAGTTCGACTTCAACATCGACAGCATACGTGAGTGCTTCAATATGCTTCAAGTATTTTATACAAATAATGTTGTTTAATTGAATTTTTGAAAGGTTATGGTTTTTGAAAAGTGCGGGTATAATAAAAACTTTTTACAAGAGTAATTTTGATGAATATTTATTACTAGATTTTGCCAGCGGTATTACCCGTGCTTAATTTTGGTAGGATGCACAGCAGTGCCATCTATATAGATTTTTG
Organism: Endotricha flammealis; assembly: GCA_905163395.2. Taxonomy (NCBI): domain Eukaryota; kingdom Metazoa; phylum Arthropoda; class Insecta; order Lepidoptera; family Pyralidae; genus Endotricha; species Endotricha flammealis. The sequence goes on along the minus strand of LR990880.1, from coordinate 2,422,090 downwards.
AGCACATCCTACGGGAATCGCATACTTTTCGGGATAAAAAGTACCCTATGTGTTAATCTAAGATATCAGCTACCTACATACCAAATATAAAAATTTGAGCGTGAAGAGGTAACAAACATACACACAACTTTCGCCTTTATAATATTAGTAGGATAGTGAAGTAGAACCACAGCCCGGACACTCCATATAACGCGCGTGAAATAATGACCTATTCGTATTACATAGGCCAATGTCGTCTGTACACGCGCGCACGTATGCGCACACGTATACACATTCGTTCACTAAGCGCACACCTTTGCGACTGCACCCGCCTCGATACCCGCCCGGGGTGAGGTGACGCGGTTCGGTGCGGGCGGAGGGTGGCCATTCTACCGAGGGTTATTACTTACTCTGTGGTAGAACATAGATTTAAAAACATTGACAAGTAAGAAATGTTATTATAGATCAACGAGCAACAAGTTAAGATTAAAAAACTACATGTGGACGTTACAACATTCATAGTTAAGGCGCCATAGGTCCAGCGACCCAAGCGCGAAGTCGACTCCGCCGCCCCGGGCCGCGCCTCGCGTTACGTTGCGACAACCGAGCGTCTTTTCTTATCGTTGCGCACATAGTGGAAAAATATGCACCGAAACTTTAAGTTTTCTAATTTGTAATAAAATAATAATTGCCTACAATTATTTTTTAATAAATATGAATGAATATAAAATGAAGATTATGAACAACTTTTATTAGGAACCAAATATGAAAAATGAAATAGACATGGTTTTCAGATGGTTTCGGGATGATTTTCAGATAATTTTTAGATTATTTTTGGATGGTTTTGAGATGGTTTTCTGATGTCTTTGGGATGGTTTTTCAATAGTTTTCGGATGGTTTTTCAATGGTTTTGAGATGGTCTCAAGATGGTTTTGGGATTATTTTCGAATGTTTTTGGTATGAAACTATCTGAAAATTGTAACTAAATAATGGGATTGTTTACTTATGATTTTAGTTATGGTTATTTATTTAGGTCTAACAGGAAATAATGATTGAAAAATCATTATTTCCTGTTGGACCCACTGCTACGCACAACTAATTTTGGCACAACTAAAAGTATTCCTATTGGCACAACTATGGCACAACCAGATAATTGTCATTAAATAGTTCCCTTTGGTACCACAATTAAGTTCATTCGTGTGCAACACTGTATAAGAGGCATGTTATGGGGTGACTCAGGAATGGTTTTGGGGTGAGTTAGGAATGGTTTTGGGGTGAGTTTGGAATAGTTTTGGGGTGAGTTTGGAATAGTTTTGGGGTGAGTTTGGAATGCTTTTGGGGTGAGTTTGGGATAGTTTTGGAGTGAGTTCGGAATGCTTTCGCACCAAATGGCACTGATATAGTCGTCACATAGTGCAATCTTCCCACCTTTATCCTTACATATTATAAAACAAAGTCCTCCCGCGCGTCTGTCTGTCTGTTCGCGATAAACTCAAAAACTACCCAACGGATTTTCTTGCGGTTTTTACCAACGGATAGCCTGGTTCATGAAGGTGATGAAGGTCACCAAAAAAGTCAGCGATAGCATATATTTATCGTTTACGGATAACTTACTATAAAATAAAAAGCGCTTTCGACTAATAATGCGGAAATTGGAAACCGATTTTAACGTATATGAAATGAAATGAAATCGTTTATTTCAGAAATTAGACCTTCACAGGCACTTTTTCTTGTCATTTACACAAGCAAAATGGCCACCGGTAAAAGAAATGGCGAAAGAAACCAGGTTACGGGCTTTTTTGTCATTTAGCAATTTTTTTTTTCCTTTCACTCTTTTGTTACAATGTATAAGTACATTTATAAGAATAAATAAAATACAGATCCAGGTACATACAGAAATCAAGCTCAAAACGCGGGATGCCGATCCAAATAGCGCTATGGTCAAATCCTAAATATGTCGAATATGTAGATGTTAATAAAGCGAGCAGACCAGTCCCCCAAGATGACAACCACAACTGAGAGTCGGCCCGCCAGCCTCCATCACTGAGCTCACCATCAACAATATTATGAACAATATTGGAGGGAACACAGCGACCCGACTCCCGATGCGACCGTAATCCCGGAAGAGCCCATTCACAAAAACAACCCCGTATACAGTATTAATCCTTATCCTGTTAACTACGTTAGTTACCTTAAGCATTTCATGTACATTATTATAATCTTTACACCATATAATTTAAATAGATACTTTAGAAGTTATAGGAAAAAATTTACGCTACGAAAAACATCAGAAAACCATCTGAAAGCCATTCAAAAACCATCCCAAAACCATCCAAAAATCATCTGAAGACCATCCCAAAACCATCCAAAAACAATCTGAAAACTATCTAAAAATCATTCGAAAACCTTCCAAAACCATCTGAAAACCATCCAAAAACCATCTGAAAACCATCCGAAAACCATTACGAAACAGCAAAAAAAGTAGTTGTGTCTAACAGGAATACTTATTTTGTGCATAATAGTTGGTCCAACAAGAAATGGTTCCACTGTTTTTCCTTTTTTTATTGCGTTTGTTACCCATTTTCACCAACAATTATTCTACGTAATCGAATTACGAGCGCGGCGGTGATGGCGGAAAATTTGACACACGTCCGACGTCGATAAGGTCTGCGACCGGACTGAGTAACGCGAACTCACGCTTTGACTTCGTATTTTCGTGTATAAAATATGATATAAAAATGCCATGTAATCTTTCTAAAGTTATTTTGAATGAATTGACTAGTTCAATTAATAACTAAAAGGTTAAATATGTTTCAAATCTAAAAACGTGTCAGAAGTAAGTTTAAAATAAGTTATTTGTTTTAAAAAAGTGGAATTTTAATTTTTTTTTTATCGAGTGAAGTAATTCTAATTGTGTATTAAAGATATGATTTAACTAGACAAGGTACTCAAGAATACCTATTATTTTTTTGATTCGATAATTTGAAGAACTTCATTTAAAAAAAATGATTTTCCTAGACCTTTTCATAGGTATTTTACGAACCGGTAGCGTCTTAAGGTTGCACTAGCCGAGTTTTTCTCCATACAAATTCTGTGGGGTGATTACTCCGTTGTTTGACATCGTTCGTTTAAAGTTGTTTATAATATCGATTTGTCTTGTCGTTATCCATGCTTGTATTAAAACAGAATTGTAAAATGATCAGTAATTTAAAAGTTATGAGCCTCAAAACATTTCGTTTCAACACGTAATTGTAACGCAACTTTGGGCACAATTAAATACTGGAAGGAGTATGAAATCTCTAAAACAAAATTAATACAAGCATAGTTTGGTTATTCAAAAATTTAAACTTTATTTTTAATTTCAAACATTCAGCTGTTTTATTACAAGAACACTTCTCTCAAAAGCATACTCGTAAATTTTTAGACGCCCGTTTCAACAATATTTGTGTTTGCATATAATATTTATTTATTTATTTCAACAAATTTTGTGTGTAAATCGGTGTAAACAGTTTCGCACTGTTCATAACAATTCTATCCCTTTCTCAGCGAAATAACATGCAAATTAGCCACGCCCACCAACGAGTTCGAGTCTTCGACTAGTGCACTCTTAAATGCTCTTCGTGAAATATAATATATTTCTCGCTACTTTACTTGGGCGACCTCCGTGGCGTAATGGTTATTACGCCAGACCGCCACCCAGGAGGTCCCGGGTTTGAATCTCCTTTGGTTGGCCTCGGGTCTTGGATGTTTATCTATATATGCATTTGTATCAATATGTGCGATTTGTCCCTATATGAAGCAATGTTGCAGTGTGCCTGGCGGACTCGGTGCTGGCCTTCCACCGGCACGGCGTGCAAGGCCGCGCCCTGAGACGCGGCGCCGTCACGCAGGAGATCCAGGACAAGTCGCGCGCCTACCGCCTGCTCGGGGACGACAAGTCAGTGCTGACACTTTTACTCTATCCGATACACCCTGTCCAAAAATTGACACACATACATCTATATCAGGCTTGTGATGAAATCCTACGGGAATCGCATATTTTTCGGGATAAAAAAGTACCCTATGTGTGTAATCCAAGGTATCAGCTAACTACATACCAAATATCACAAATATTGGCCCAGCCATTTGAGCGTGAAGAAGTAACAAACATACACTCTCCGTGAGATCCGATACTTACGTGTTTATCTGCCGGATAACATTAAAAAAAAACTACTCAAGAATCTAATTATGAAAGCAGACACAAAATAAATATTTTTTTTTACAGAGTGGTGGTTTTGGAGTCTCACTTATTGCAAAACAACACGCTTTCTTCCGAGGATGGCAATGATCTCTACATATTGGCGGGACACGAAGCATCGTATTAGTGACAACACTTTTAGCAACTTTTGGGACATTTCCTCTTACTGAAAACACTCCAAGAGAGGTTGTACAAACGTCACGTTTATTCAGAATAATCACCTGAGTAGTGTGACAATACGCAACCAAATCCGACGGACACTGTAAGTAGAGCGACCGTGATGTAGGAATTTTGGGGATATTATCCTTTTAAAATGGTAAAAAGAGATTATTTTAAATAATAACAAATAATCAAAGTATTTACGGTGCATTAACGTTTTGTCATTTATAGAAGACAATGTTTCGTGCCTCGCGCCACGTCATTATTACGAGACTAATGAATTCAAGATATTTTAATGTTAATAACACTTTAAATCTAAGAGCTGTCGTTCGGTGAATTGCTCGGAACCATTTTTAAAATTAATGACAAGTTACGCCTGTTACTGTCAAACTAAAAAAAAAATTTTTGTGACTTACCTAATGTGGAATTAAAATTGAAATTGGTTTTAGAAACGGGCCGATTGTCATAATTATACAGCATGAGATTTTAATGTGTTATACTTTAAAATGTTTTTGTATAATGCTGTAAGGGCCTGTTTTATCGCTCAGATTATTTGTCAGATAAATGAGAACTGTCAAATTCATCTGTCAATGTATCTAACAAGTTAATGGGTGGAACAGGCCCGAAGTATTTAATGAAATTGAATATTCATTTTACAATTTACAAGTATTTTAATTTGCCGAAAAATATATGAATTTTATTTAAAGGTGCTTCGCACACCGGTGTTTTATAACGTTATTGAACAAATTGTAACATTAGCTAACATTTTAAAACATTATTTTTGCTCCCACACTGAATGTTACTTGATAATAGGCATGACGACAGTATCAAAACATCGTCAATTTAATGTTTATAGGGGATTCATATTGAAAAAAAAAACGCTGCTTTAGTTTTGTTTAAAAAAATCAGATTATTAAGATTTTCAATAAAATACAACATTAAAATACCTTAATCGGCCATTTTGTTTGAAACACTGGCAGGTGTCATGGCGTCGGCTCTGACGTCACGCTTAAGTCGGGTCCACAGTGCGTGTTTTGCCCTACACAATCAACAAAAACATGTCAACATTCAACAAAATCGTCTACACAAAACTTTGTTCAAATACACATTTTTGTGTACATCAACAATGTTTTTGTTTTCCATGCCCGATGGAAAACACGTACACCAAACACCACCAAACCCCCGCGCGGGTCGAGGGGCAGTGTACTGTCATATCGTCCGCCATTTTTGTCGTGATTTTGACAACTCTCTCGCCTTACTACACAATAAACAAGCTTCGCGACCGCGAGCCGCCATGGACAGCTTGTGTAGAGAAACATGTTTCAAAAACAAACTTTTTTAAATGTGTTTTTATTGAATGTTTTCAAAAACCCCCATTACGGAAGAGTTTTTCAAAATCTTCTGTCACACTCCTATTGGACATAAATAAATCGGTAGACCCAAAAACATTTTGTGGTAGCTGAAAAAGATAAAAGGCGCCATCTATCGCCAATTTCAATTGACAAACGAAGCACCAAACAAACATAAAACACCGATGTGGGAGCAACTTAAGACAGCTTATATTTAACAATTTGAGTATAAGGCGCTTTACACAGTGCCTACCGCCAATACACTGCCACGACTAAAGCGCAAGTCACACCGGGAGCGAGAAAACATAGCGTCATAAATATGTTGTCAGTTTAGTACCTATTTTTTAATCATGACCCGGCAGTCCGACATGGTAACCATTACGCCACGGAGGTCGTCACTTAACACTTGCTCTTCTAAAATGGTACAACTGGTTATCTCTTACATTTGTTGACTATAACACGTTATTACCGCTCAGTCGCTCCCGCTGACTACGTGAATGTCTGCCCTCATTCCATTAATAATCAAAGCAATAAATATACAGCGAATTATTTTTAAATTCGAATTTGAGGTACATAAGTCTATTAACATATTAGTTACAAGAACTGTCGAGGTTAGACGAAGTTACAAGATATAAGACGAAGTGTCTGTCCTCTGATTGATGCACCTCGTTTAGGTATTCACGATACAGACCTCAAACATCTTGTATCGCTAGTAAACAATGTTGTGATGTAAAAAGTGAATTTATTCTGGTCATAACAAAATAAGCGTCACTCGTAATTTCTACTGTAAAGAACCAATATTTTCATTTAACATTTACAATAACATTGTGATGTAATGTTATGTTAACACACGTTACGAAAAATCGTTACGATTGAACGGTAGTTTAAACTGTACAGGTTTTCGTAGTTTTTTTATTATTATTAGGTACAATTACAGATAACAGAACATTTTTTATTTTTATACAACACAGGTGGCAAACAAGCCTACGGCTTGATGGTAAGCCGTCACCGTAACCTATAGACGTTTGCAATACCTATATCATTCACGCGTTGCCAACCCTCCTAAACCCCCAAGTGGAGCTCTGGAGACCTTACTCACCGTAGGAACACAACATGGCCGTGACCAATGATATTTGGCTACGATCTTCTGTGAGGTGGAGGTCCTTCCCCAGACGGGCTGCTCCCATTTGAGTGGATTAACCGCTGTACATTTGTTTTACATAATATTACATTAACATAAATATAATTCTGGAATCCTAAACAATTAACTAAGAAAGTTTATAAAATTAGACAAACTGAACAGGTTTTCACACACACACAATGTCGATTTATCGTTGTAGTTTGAACTGTACCGTATAATCGTAACGATTTTTCGTAACGTGTGTAGAAGCCATTACTGACATGCATGCATGTTACAGGGGCCCGATTCTACTATCACAAATGCACCAATGGACTCTCAATGGTGTCTCAATCAATAAGTTAAACATTATGTTATTGTTTAAGTCCATAACAAGTGTCAAAAACTTTTCCACTGATACACTATCGGCATTCTTTTGAGACACCATTGAGACACTATTGAAAGTCCATTTGTGCGGGCCCCGTGTTGATATGTCTGTATTGTTTCTAGTGTAAAATTGATTGAAAAGGATCAAGAAAAAAAAAAACGTTTTTAAGTTACTTAAAATTTGTGGCCCTTATTTTGTTTTGGGTAGTTTTATTATGCTCTCACGTTCGATTAACTTCGGTCAACTTCGCGTACAGAATCAAGGTTCTATTCCTGTAGACCAGTGTTTATAAACATCACAATTTTTGTAGTCATCACTTAGAGTTATAAATACAATTTTAGTCTAAATTTTTGACAAACGAGTACCGTAATGTGTTGCTTTTGGTTGCGTTGTGGTTGCGAGCGTTGCTATTGGCTAATACAATGACCCATCTCACTCTGTCAATATTGGAAATGTGCGAGGGGCATACTTCGTGCTATCCGCGCCACGAGAGATGAGACCTGACCACATATTCTTATAACAAAATCCGATTCTATTTCGATTCAAACTCACTCGCAGTCCCGTTCAATTCATATTTTGTATGAGTCAGACAGCGATTGAATTTGAATTGAAATATAATCTGCTTTTGTTACGAGAATTGGGGGGCTGATTGAATGCTTATTTGTCTTGCGCGTACACGATTTCTAGTAATGGTATAGAAATAAACTACTGGGCAAGTTGATCACGTGATACGCTAGGTCTCACAGTCTCGTGGCGCCACAGAGCACCCCCAATAGAGACCACATATCAGGGCCCCCGCTTCTGCCAAGCTTATGCAGTACATCTACTAATATTGATGATACGCCCACCAATCAAATTGCACCAATTTGATTTACGACATGACGTGTCCTTGACCTGCCCAATCAGAACACAGTTCGTTCTCCCCGCACCCCGCACTTGTGGCGATGTCGTTTTCAAACAATAAATGGGCATTGCGGACTCCATAGGTGGTGCTCTGTGCGTGGCGCGGATTGTACTCGTTTGTAAAAAAAAAAACAACGTACTGTTTTAATAAAATTTACAAATATGGTACCTTATCCGACTGTGAAAGAAGAATGTGTATTTCTAACATCAACTAACAATGAAATTATTATGAAATAATGGGTCTGTTTTACTTCTGGATAAATTCCGGTTAATCTGTCAGATAAAAATTGTTTATAGTCCGTTCCACTATATTTGGCATAAGATTAAAAGAGAAATTCAAATTCGAAATGTAATAAATATGAATGGACCACAATTCACAAATCATTTATTGCAATAAAGCACTATATTCAAGAACCTCAATAAGGTATGTTTTTTTTTTAAATTTCTATAGAAACCTTGTGTCAAGCACAGTCAGGTGCACGTCGAGCTTTACACTTGCTGTGCAATTTTGACTCTTAAAACATAGAACTTAAGAATGGTACAAAGTCCAAAATGTTAAGTTCGACCACCTCTTGACCCATAATGGAATATACATGCATTTTTGCGTCATCATTTGCGTGATCTACTTCGTCTTGAGGACATACACAGCATAAATATACATAATATGTTATATTCATACATAACGACAAAGTATGAAGCCAGTGCCGACTATAACTTTAATGCCTGCATTTCTATGTCGAAGATGTTCAGTAAATACTATGATACGTATTTATCAAACATTGTATTTATGTAAGTTACGACAGAGTTGCACCTGCCATGGAGACATCATCACTAATGTAATAAAAAGAATATAAAAATTAATCACAAAACTGCATCACATACACACGTTATGTTACAAATATTGAAAAATGCATATAGACTAATGCATACACACAAACGAACCAATGAAAGAGGTGAGCAGAATAGAAAACTTAGAACAAAGCTAATAATGTAAGCATCGTCATGAAACTTTATAATTACAAAGTACCATGAAAATACAATTGATAAATAAAAAATTTAGTTGCACGCAATTTTTAGAAAACTTTTACGGGCCGGATCATCTCTTTCATTGGCTATGACTGTACGTTGTGTGATCCCAGAATTTTGGTCATTCCCGGCATTCTATTACCCATCCCGGGGTTATGTTTATTTGTAATAAAATCTCTGTATACCCGGAAATATAATCAGAATCCCGGGATATAATTGATGAATACTGTGTCACAAGTATTCACTGAACATCTATCCTTCTAAAAATGATGTATTTATCTCATAAATAACCAAAAAATGTGATTAATAATTAATAATAACACTTGGTGCGTAACCAAACATGGATAGTTATTTAACATTTAAAAAAGACAAATTTTTGATATGTTATAAATTAGGTTGAACACGCATTGCGGGTTTTTTTTATTAGAATTTGGCAGAAAGTTGGCAACACTGTTTTATTTTTATCACTGGTAACCTTACAGTATTCAATAGATTTTAAATTTTAGCTTTCACTACGTGTCTTCTTATCACTCCTAAAACTGATTTTCAATTTTAGCGTTCATGACGTAAAATTTAAGGTAGATTGAAGAAGTTTAAAGATGATCCTGCAGTGTCACGTCACGTGCAGCCGGCCTATGCTACTAACAAACAGTCAATATCTAGCAAAAGCGGATGAGATTGAGACTAGATTTTGTCTTTATTACAAAAATAGACGCGCGGAAACACGCACTCTTCTTATTAACTTAATAGTCGAAAAAAATCAACGGTGGATTACTTATGTGATAAGGACCATTAGTAACAAAAAAACTTAAAATATTTTTGATTGTATAACTCGCAATGCGTATCGTAACCTAACAGAATGTGATCAATACACGTATTTGGTTTTATAATAAAGTAAAATTTATTTCAGGAAAATAATTAACATTACAACATTTAAAAAGACTAAACATTACAGCATCATAAAAAATGGTGTTTATAAGTAGACACCTTGATTAGGCCGGCTTCTAAGGGTAAAACATCAATTAGAATCAGAATATATCACAAATAAATAGGTAAAACCATATTCTGTTTACCTGCAAGTCTGATATTTCCCAATATGGAACCAAATACGTGTGTTGCCACAATGAAAGTTAGAAAATATTTAAAAAATATAATTGATAATTAAAAAGGAAATCGTTTCATGTATTTTTTGTAAATATAAAAAAAATATTCCAATTAGATTATAGTCAATTGTATAATAGTATCAATAGATAATAGTATAATTATTTTATTGTATTTAAATTTTTTTTAACTGCAAGTTGGAGATATAATTTCATCGTATTTATTTATAGTGGAATGACAAAAACGGCAAAATAATGATTTTGTAGCTATACAAACAGAAGCTTTTAATAAAAAAATAAAGATACATTATTGGGTGCGCTAGTAAACGAGTATGTAACAGTGTAAAAAAATATACTGGTAACACTAATTCAGATTATGTTGCCAGACTCATGTTTTTATAAGTTGCCAGGTAAAAAATAAAAAAATAATTGTGTGGTTCGAAAACATTTTTTTAAGAACGCTGGAAAATTAAGAATGTATTAGAACAAACTTGAGCATGAAGTGTTTTTCGACGAAATAACTTATTTTTTATTTATTTTTAAACTAGCGCAACTAAATAATTGTATTCTATAATTCGGGCTGTTTTCATTTACTGGGCAATTTACTAAATCAATGCTAAAAGATTTTTTAGACTGAAGAGATTGAAGCAATTTGCTCTGCCTTTTTAATGGAGCTTTTTGTTTCATAAATGGACATTGAAAATTAAAAGAAAACTTGACTTGTTTGCAACGAATAGTCATTTTATGCTCAGGTGTTCAGTTTTAATTGATTTGTTGAAATGATATTGTTTTGCTTAATAATCCCTTTTATTTATAACTCCCAAATAAACGTTTATTTTGTACAATTTTGTTCTTTTTTTTTTATTTCAACCCATTTTTTTTCCTTTTATTGACTACTTATATTGATGCTTACGAGATTGATTGATTGATACGCTTATGAGAAACAAACGTCATTTCTTTCGTTTACATAATAATTTCTTCCTTAGAGAAATATTTTTATTTCTTTTAAATTTAATATGTAATTCACTTTGACCACAATGGCATTTTACATCTCTCTCTGAAGTTTTTTTAGATTACATATGTCACACAGATTAAAAAAGCTAATATTGCCAAAAAAGCGGGAAAATGTAATGTGTTAAATTGACGTGGATTTTGTACTGGAAATAGTGATATTTTTGGGATAAAATAAACGCCTATTAAGTACAAAATAGAAAGAGTTGACTTTTATGCACTTGTAGTCTGTCGCATAAGTGTTTACATTAAAAAAAATCATGAGCAATGAAGAAATAATTCCTGTTTCTACTGTCCGCGCCACGAGAGATGAGACCTGACGATTATGTGACTTGCGAAGTAGACATTCTACTAAAATGCATCGACTAAAATGGCATAGAAGTCTACTTCGCACGCAAGTCAATTACTCGTCAGGTCCCTTCTCTCGTGGCGCGGATTGTAAACATTACGCCTAAGACAGACGTTTCCTTACGATCACTGCGTCAATTCGATCACGGCTTGGCTTATGACTGATAAAGGCTGGTTTAAATCTCTTCTATAGTCCCAAATAGTGTTTTAGAATTATGTATATAGTTTAGTAATAGGTACTGACAAGTTGGCTATGAAAATGAACACCAAGGGTTTGAAGGCGACTTTGTTACCGTTTATCACAAAGAAATATACTCTCATAATAACACAAGTTTATAGGAGAAAAAATGCATTTGGCACAAATACAAAGGCAACGTGCTGATGATACTCCCGGTGTTGCAAGCGTCCATAGCCAACGGTGACCGCTTACCATCAGGCGGACTGTAAGCTAGTTTACCACCTTAGTCATCATATCATCCCACTGCTGGGATACGGCCCTCCCTTCAATCGAAGGTGATTAAGAGCGTACTCTGCCACGCTGCTCCAATGCGGATTGGCAGAGGCCGGTGTTTGCAAACCGCCTAAGGCCACCGACTTGGCTTAGCGACTGTCATTCATCGACAACAGCCGGAACTGACGGCTTAACGTGCTCTCCGAAGCACGGAGAAGCTCGAGATAACGAAACCCATCCAAACGTTGGCTAGGGTCGACGTCGCTTAACTTGCGTGTTCATATTAGAGTGCGACACACAGCGACGCCATCGAGCTTCTCACCACCTTAGTGGTATAAAAAAATACAAAGAGAGGCGCCACTATTTTCTAATTTATTTATATGATGATTATTCACTAGATATATTGTGTTTATAGTCGGGAATCGCATTCCTGTGGATGTGCAATGAAAGATTGAGCTGTTTGTTAAAAAAACTTAAGAAAATTTGAATTTTCGGGCTGTGTTAATCGAACGAACCACCTTAATATAATAATCTCTGTGTAAAATGGTACAAAGTTGATTCCTGAATAACCCAATCTGTACTGAAAGTTTAACAGAATGGATGTTTGTTAGTTGTTCAAAGTAAACGCGATAGCGAAGTAACTAGGTAACTAGGCTGTATGATCTCGATAAAAGAAAACTGGATTGGATTTGAACAAAACATGTTACAAGTTTCGCTCAGTTTAAAACTAGATGGCGCTGTATAAGGCGGCGCGCCAGATATTTAATTTTATAAAAAAATAAAAGTTTAGAAGTTATAACACTAATTTGAACAACTAACAAACAAAAATGAGAATAATAGATTTAAATTAAACATTAAAGTCTGGTAATAAAAAGTCTATTAATATTTAAAAATATAAATACTTACATTAAAATAGCATTTAATGCGTCTCTTTGAGTAATTGTTTGTAGATTTTCATTTCGCATCAGTAGATGTTACATACTTATTATAGACTATTTTTGTGAATCTAAAAATAGGTTTTAGTTTATCAAAAATAATATCTATATCTTCCAGTAGGTTCTACAAAAACATTTTAAGGAGAACGCACATTAGTAACATGGAGGAGAACGCACATTTAACTGATAAACTGTAACATTTATTTTGGAAATAAATTATTATTATTATTATAAATGTTTCTCCATGTGGAAGTAATGTAGTGATGGTAGTAATATTTTTTTAGTAAGTTGCGATGTGGCCCAAATAACGCTATCTTTTGAAATTAATGATAATGACACATTAAACTGCTGTCCTTGTCTAGAGATAGTTATATAGTGTCAACTTTAAAATGTTTTTGTGTCCACTGTTTCTCTTCAATAATTTAATGTAGTTTTATGGAACTTTCCAATTTTCTCTATTTATCTATGTATTAAAAACTAATAAAAAGTAACAATAAAATTGAATTTTGAAAATACTTATAAAAGATTATAAAATTAGATTTAGATATAAATTAGTCATATATTTATTTTCGTTAATTCAGAGTGTAGCTATTGGAGTGTAAATAAGATGCGGTAGTTTAGTAATTAAAAAAAAAAACAATATTAATGTTAACAATTCGAGTTTCAGAACAGATTCTATTCCTGAATAAATTGACAAAGTATGATTGCATTTTCATTTTTTCCTGTAAATCTATTTCAAGAGTGTATCAGACGAGATGACCATTTAGATAAAATAACATTTAGGTAACAAAATCTGCACTACTTAGCGTTATAATGAAAAGTGGACATGTTTTGTATGTAGTTATTTTTTTATTTCAAAAAATCCTTATATGCCACCCGACACTCTACATTTTCATAGCATAATGTGAGGGCTGGAAGCAAGTAGCTCAGACAGAACAAAGAATATTGGCACTCATTGGATTTGGCCTTTACCTGTCGCGGGTTCTAGGAATTTTTTATTACCCATAAGATTACAATTAGTAGAAATTGTGTATCATATATGTAAGAAATTAAATTCTTTTATATTTATTTATTGATATGACCCCATAACCAATTATTTGGCTTTCTCAAAATCTTCTAAACTCTTCAGGAGTGTTTACTGTTCTAAGAACGTTTTCGAAGAGTTTTACTCAACACAATCTAAAAACATAAGTTTCGAAGAGTTCAAATCTCTGTCTTTCTAGAAGAACTAGGATGGCTAAAGTGACCAACCTCCGGCACTGAATACGATAGTATAAAAAGCCTAACAAAAGCCAGACTAAATAAAATTTTCCCAGAGGTCGTCTAAAATGCCTAACACTGTCCGGCTTTATACAGACTGATGACAGCGATACCTACTACTGACCCACTAGGCGACTTTGATTGTTCTGGTTATTAAAGAGAATCACAAAATTTTTAAAACAAAATTTATTTCACTAAAATTAAATTTCAATTTAAATACCACGTTATTCTACATCCCCAGGTTCCGTTTCTTCTTCTTCTTTTTTCTTTCCCGCGCCAGATTTACGCGCCGAAGCGGCTTGTTTGTATAGTTCAAAAGCTTCACCCAAGGGCTCCACAAACCTATCAAATTCTATGTCTTTCATCGCATCAAGGACATCTTGACCCGTCAAAGCCTTCCTTTTTTTATTTTTAACTATATTTGTTGCAGCAGATGTAACGTATAACACAAAAACTGATGCCGTCTTAGCCAAACCAGTTCGCGCCTCTTTTGATATTGAAACTCCTTCTGGTAACACTTCCTTGACTATTCTTGTGACAACGGTCAGTGGGAGGTTTAAATCTTCAAGTTTTTCAGCCATTATTCCTCGTATATTCAGTGTTTTGTTATGGAAACATGTAAAAATAAATAACACAACCGCCCCGCCAAAGCGTGATTTTATCGCAATGACAGCTGACGTCGAATGACAGTGACAAAACTAGTATGGTATTGCCATTAAACTAAAACTCTTCTTGTAGTGGCAACAATATTTTGTCATCAAGTTTTATTTACGATGTGACTGAAAAATGTTTTCAATTAATAAAAAGACTAACAGAATAAAACATGCAAATGCTTGTACCTACATTTATTTTAATAAAAAGAAACGACGAATAAAAGTTATTAAAGAAAAGTTTCACATGAAAAAGCTTTTGCTATATTTTTTTAAGTAGGCGTTTTATTTCTTGCGAATTTTTAATGTAAACAACTGACGTGGACCAAAATAAACTTTTACCTGAACAAGACAGCAATTTTGATTAGCGAGAAGTTATCATAAATTCCAATAAAATACTTTCTATTGTCTGGATGTATGTTCATGATATTTTGAAAACTATGCATGGGCGTACAATAATAATAATATTTTAGAAATTCCCATGGGAACGCGATTGTCCTCTATACGGACATTGATAAAAGTCTTATCAGTGGACGTTAATGACCTTTCGGTTGGCTTTGTTATTGCTCAAGGACACTTTGTATTTAAATAAAATTACAATTAATTTTTAACAATGCGACATACATATTGTATGTAAGTAGGTACTCTGCAAAGAAATTTTATATTCTTTGCAGAGTAGTCATACTTATATTATTATTTTGTTTTACAAGGGTGTTACACATTAGCTAGTGTTTGGATGGGTTGCTTGCTTTAAGAGAGAAGATGAGTTTCGTTATCTCGAGCTTCTGCGTACTTCGGAGGGCACGTTAACCCGTCTGTCTCGGCTATTGTCGATGGATGACAGTCGTTAAGCCGAGTCGGTGGCCTTCAGGCGGCTTGAAAACACTGGCCTTTGCCAATCCGCATTGGAGCAACGTGGCAGAGTACGCTCTAATCCCCTTCGATTGAAGGAAGACTCGTATACCTCGTAAGATTTTTATATCGACAGCAATGTCTGTTCAACTAAATTCGATAACATTTTATTACAATACCATGCACCACGTCATGGCTACCGTTCAAAAACATTAATTGAATTAAGATAAACACGATCGGTAGTCATTGCGCAAACTCCGTGAGTTCACCATCGCCATTTTGCCTTAGTGCGGGACCGGTGTTTGTGTGTGAAACACGCCATATCGATCTGATGTTATTGTGGTTTATTATCGTAACATAAAAGAAAATTATTTTCGCTTTATTCAAAGGTATTTAGTTCCGTGTATCGTCGTGGTTTCTTTGTTTTTTTGTGTTGTTATTGTTAATTAAGATTTGATGAAATGAGGTGAGTTAATCGATTTGTTTCCCATCACTATTTATGTTTTTCTTTTTTTGATGTTATAGATAAAAAAACCTTTAATTTTTAAACAATAGAAGTTGTTTATGGTTAATAATAAATTACGATTTCATAGATAATTTTATTGTTTTTAAGTATTATTTAATTTTATAATTTTTGTAAAGTTAAATAAAGTAGCTAGTAGTGTTTGTTTTGATTAAATAATTTGTAAAATAAATAAGTATTTGTATGTAGGTACCTAATTAGTTTTTATTTAAAATTGGTATTACACATCAAATGTCCACATTCAATGGCTGTTGTAAAATAATTATTATTTTAAATAATTAATGAGTTATGTTACCAATGACAACGAAGTAGTAACAAAGGGGAAAATACAATAAAATTTATGAATACTTTGAATCACAAATTTCAATATTTATAATGAGCATTGATAAGTTTGGCGCTCTTTAAGTCTGGTTACAGGTTCAATTCTCGTACAAAGAAACTTTTACGTGCCATATTTGTATATTATGCCTGTTTGTGTATTTTATCTAATGTATTTGGTACATTTAAATACAAAAAGTTTGTTTGGTTGGTACTGATAATTTTTATTTTTTAACAAGATATGGCGCTGTCAGTGTAATACACTTACGAAAAAAACACGTAATTAGGAAAAAAATATATTCATATTCCAACCAGTTTTTTTATTTCCCTAGAAGCTGTGAAATCAGGTCTAAAATGTTAAGTATTAAAATCTAAAATATTATGCATATAGAGCATATAGAGCATACTCTACCAGCTGGTTTTTAAAACGCATTTTTAAAGTTAATGACACATTAAATTATAGCTGTCACAGTCAAACTAAAGAAGAAAAAAAGAGATAGCTTGCGACTTAATGTGGAATTAAAATTGAAATGCGTTACTTTTATTATTATAATAGAAACTGGATGACAGCCCAATTATGATCAATGTCGAAAAATGTCAAGCCTTCATGCGAAGGTCGTCGAAAATACAGATTACGTCAGTCAGTATGCCGACGAGAAATTCTGGTTTACATCAAGTTAAATGCTGAAGAAATATCGATATCGGACATATATCGGATAGTTTTTAATACTTGAAATCCATACTAATATTATTAATGCGAAAGTGTGTTTGTTTGTTCTTATTTCACGTCGGAGGTAAAGAACACATTGACATGAAGTTTTGGGGATAGGTTGAGGTCTGGAGAGTGACATAGGTTACTTTTATTCAACGAAAAAAGACAAATCGAGGGCAGTTCCTCTAGACCACGCGGGAGAAGCCGCGGGTAACAGTTAGTAGTAAATAAATTTTCGAGTTGTAGAGAATTTGTTCCTCTGCAATAAAAATCGCAATTTCAATATAAATTCTGTATAATTTCAATCTAAAATTAATAGCAAATCATAATTCATACTCTTCACAATTTGGTTAGCGTACAATCCGATTTACATTTAGTTTATTATTCAAATGCCGATCAAGTGCTGAGACTTCTAATCCCTTGGAATAGAGAATTAAAAAAAAACTGTTAAACTTAATTAAATAAAATAATTTAAATAATAAGTTTATCTACGTACCTATATCAGTTCGCCTCGCCTGTGACCACAGCCGGTGCAACCAGCCCCCTTACTCTCGAAGGTATTTCCGCTCGATCGCCATTGGATTGTTACTTTTAGGTACTATTATCTATTCTGTGCTTTTAGGTACTATTTACAGCTAGACTAGCGCTAACTAAATACTAAACTAAATGAAATCGAATTGTATGCTAACCAAATAGTTAGTAAAGCATAAAATTTCAAGTGTGCGAATTAGGATTTGCTGTTAATTTTGCATTTGAAATTATACAGAATTGAAATTAAAACGCGATTGCTTTGCAAAGTAATCTAGTTGGTCGAAACGTCAGGCAAATTCAGGCAATATCAAGGTAGGATCGCGTTAATTCCCGGGTCCCGGCTTATTATTAACTTATTATACGTACACGTAGGTAACCAATTATATAAATTGTACTGCATTATAACTGGAAATTATATAGCGGTTGTTAAATGCACGTCACAAATGGCAGGTTTTATTATTTAAGTGCATCTAGACGTACTATGAAGAAGTTAGAAAATTGTTACCTTTTAAAATATGCTATCCGACTCAGCGTAGCTTTGTTGCATTTTTTTTTCAATTTATACCACACAGGTGGCAAACAAGCATACGGTCGGCCTGATGGTAAGCCGTCACCGTAGCCTATAGACGTAACGTGTTTTCAATCTTTCTTAGCCATTTTCTTAATATTTTTTTCGTAAGAACCTCTAATAGTAGAGTAATAGAAAACTATAAAAAAAACTGCCAATTCGGTCTAACGGTTCTCAAGTTATGGCGTGACAACGGGAAACGGGATTAATTATTTTTATATCCGTAGATACACATTTTCCACTCTCCATAACCGACTTCCGTATTTGCACCAATATCTTCTATCAAGTCAGGATTAATAACGGAAACCTTAGATTGACGTGAAAAGTTGACTTATTGACGTGAAAACTTGTCTTATTGACGTGAAAAAGGGAGTAGGAAAGAAGAAAAGTATTAGATTTCCGATTCTCTCACTCATCTTAAGAAACACACACAGTGGCATAATCTATACTAATATTATAAAGAAGTAAAGTTTGTGTGTTTGTATATTTGTTAAATTGTAAGGGGTAATCTCGGGATCTACTGAACCGATTTTAAAAATTCTTTCACCAATAGAAAGCCACATTATTGCTGAGTGTCATAGGTTATATAAAAACCGAAAAATAAAAAGGCTTTTCCGTGGTAGTCGGTTTTGCAAAGTGAATCGGAGAAAAAACGGTGTACTAAAAAAGGATTATTAACATTATGCCCAACGAAGTGGGCACGGGTCAGCTAGTCTTAAATAATGGCTTTAAAAAAAAGGCTAACTGTTGAGTTTCTTGCGGCATACAAAAAACATTGACGTGCAAAAGTATTTCTCGTAAATCTACTTGCAATCGTTTGATATTATGTGAGAATGGTACTGCCCATTTACGAGCTACTACTAGTTCATAGGCGGTAACCAATTCAGTATGTGCGCTTGTCTATTTACTGCATTGCATAACATAAAAACACTAGGTAACATGTTAAAAATGTTATTATAAAACTACTTATGTTAACTAATTAGTTACATTATGGCAACCATTGTACTATTGTACTTAACATAATAATATTCTAATAATGCAAGGATAATAGTACAATAATACAATCGCTTTGAATACCTACCTATTGAATTTTATTTTTATAAAATAGACATTACATTTTATGACTATCAAGACTATCAAGGTAAAATATCGTAAATGCATAGCCAATACGGAACCCTACATTGTGCGTGGCCCGACACGTACTTGCCCGGTATTTTTTATAATGATTCGGCTGACACTGGCGCGTTCTAATTGACTAATTTGAAATTTATTAAAAACCAGTTACTTTATGCTGGGACTAT
Organism: Endotricha flammealis; assembly: GCA_905163395.2. Taxonomy (NCBI): domain Eukaryota; kingdom Metazoa; phylum Arthropoda; class Insecta; order Lepidoptera; family Pyralidae; genus Endotricha; species Endotricha flammealis. Next base: position 2,402,372 of record LR990880.1, on the reverse strand, counting down.
GGCGCCAACTCGATAGCCTCGCCTTCAAATTCAAAATTCAAAAAGTGCATTATCGTGTTGACTTCAAAATCCGTCTTCACTGAAAAAATTTTGCTATCCTCTTCCTTCGTGGCGACTTAACTCTGAGACTGCACATATACTGAATTATTGCGACAAGATAGCATGAATACGCTACTTTGAATTACGTATACAAACAGTATAACTTGAAAATGGCACAATGGAATCTTCGTCTGAAGTCCGATTGCCAAACGAAAGAAAAAAAAACTTTATGCTGGGATTTTGGTGCCAACTCGATAGTGTCGACTTGAGCTCGTGATTAAAATTTATTTCTGTGTGTTTCAGCGTTTGATTCATAGTATTGATAGTGTAATGTGAAGCAAAAGCTGGTTAAAGTGCATAGTAATTGGAATTTGTGATCAGGAACTATTAAAAGCGCGTGTTGACTTCAAAATCTGCATTTTCTACAGAAATATTGCCATCAATTTTCTTCGGGACGTCCTGACTCAGAGACTGTAAACCATGGAAGTAATAAGTACTACGTACGTAGTACTTATTACTTCTATGCTGTATACTGAGTCGAGGCAGCATGAATACGCTGCTTTGAATGATATATTTTTTTATGATATTACATGACATGACACTAGCTAATTGCAACGAACAAGAATGCAAAAGCCACAACTTAAAGAAAAAAAACTATGCTGCATGCTGCGGATTACCATAAGTCCATGCGGATTACTTACATACTTCATAAAAATAATTTCTGTGCAAAATGTTTTTTTATTTATTTTATTTTTATTTATTAAGAATTTACACAGTTTTATACAATACGTTTGGGTTGGATGTTTCTGTCACTCAATCAGAATCAGGACTTTTTGTTTTATAGATTGGTATTCAAATAAGTTGATCACTTTTACATACAATTACTTAATTTACACAAGTTCATAATAGAAAATCTAAATTGCGTTTAAAGTCGTCAAATGCCCATAAATTATAAAACTATCAAATGTATCAGACTATAAGCCCGAAGAAAAAGCCAGGACGAATCAACGATTGTGAAGATAGATTCAAATTCTATGCTTTTTATAAGACGGGTCTATCAAACCCCAAAGGTCAACGATCTAATTTGCCGCGTGACGTCACCCTCCTTTCCCGCCATGATGTCACCATTACGTAATTTTACTCCAATGCGGTGCTATATTTTTTGTTCTATTTTTTTATTGCTGGCAATTTCACATTTAATGGTCTATGGTCGTGTTATTTTAGTTTTAGTCTGTGGTAAGCTTTGGAAGGAATTTTAAACATGCATTGAATTTTTTTTTGCATCTTAGATTTCTTTTGTAATTTTTTGCTACGTAGTCAGCTAGCTAAAAACATTTAGGTATAGCTCAGCCGAAAAGCAAATTGCTATATTTATCACTCACGACAAGACGAAACTGGTTTATTAGCATGTCTTAATATAAACTTAGATAGACTTAAAAATAATGTAGGTATGTACCTACGTAATAGCGTTTGAAAAAGAGACAGATAAAAATAGGAGTTTGATAGCAATAGTAGATTTTACAACAAGTGCACAAAACGAACCATTTTTATCCGAGACTTTTAGCAATGATAGTAATGTCGAGGATAAAAATGGTTTTATGAACGAGTTATAAACTCTGCTTTTCACTTCGATTGCGATAAATAAATAAATATATAGGGACAATTCATTCATACAGATTGAGCTAGCCCCAAAGTAAGTTCGAAACTTGTGTTATGGGATACTAACTCAACGATATTATATTTTTATAACAAAAACATCCAAGACCCGAGGCCAATCAGAAACAGTTCGTTTTTCATCATGACCCGACCGGGGATCGAACCCGGGACCTCCTGGTCTGGCGTGGTAACCGTTACGCCACGGAGGTCGTCAAACGCACGAAAAAGCTGTACAGTACCCCGCCGCTTTTTAAAAAAATCTAACGACATTGAAATTAGGCTTGGGCTGCAGACCTATACAGCCTACTATTAAATTAATTTTGTAATAATAATTTTCTTAAATTTATTAAATAACCTGCCGTACTTTTAAATTTTAATATCTTTTATGTCTTAAAAACACATAAGGCAAATAAAGTAAATATTATAAAATAACAAATGGCTGTATGGCTCATTTTCCTTGCCTTAATTAATATAGATACATTGCGTGGATCCCGCTTTCCCGTGGAAACAAAAAATACAGATTTTTGTATTTTTTGTATGACGTAGGCACGTCATACAAAAAATACACCCTTCAAGTTTCAAATCTCTACAATGCAGCGGTTTGGGTTGTGCGTAGATTGTGCTTTCTTATTATTTTATTGACCAGCCGTTTGAATTTTATCAGGCCTTTAAAATCCTATTGTTTTTGTGACCTTGACGACATTGGTTTTCAAATGTCGTGTAAATAAAATATTATATAACATTAACACCTGTTTTTCATTGCTGCGGGTAACAAAGCTGTGAGCATTACAGTTGATCGTAAAATTTTACTGGTAGTATTGAACAGTTTGCTAATACTGCAAGAAAGAATCGAAAGGAACTCAGTAGCATAAATAAATAAAAACTTAAATATTTTTGGACGAATCACACTACGCCATATAGTCCCAAACTAAGCAACTAAGCTTGTACGTCTGGGTACTAGATTGCTGATAAATATACAAATACTTTTTTTTGTAAATAAATACATATTATACATAGAGAACACCCAGACCAAGGCAAACAGACATGTTCATGCACGCAAATGTGTGCCTTGCGGAGGATTCGAACCCGCGGCCTTTGAGATAAAGTGACCATTGCTAGCCACTCGACCACCGGGCCTGTCTATACATAGTTCGTAATATTTGGCTATTGGTCATAAAAAAATAATTTTATAAACATAATGTGTTGTTCACTGACATTGACATTGTGTGTTGTGTCGACGGATTTATAATAAATTTATAATTTATAATAAATTTATTTATTTGGTCCACAAACATATACAGTTTGAAAGTACTGTTTACAAAAATTCTTAATATTAACATTTAGCCAATATATAAAGCTACTTCCTAAAAACTAAAATATATGTAGAGTACAGAGTATTTGCTTCTGCAGCTGTGGTAGGTTTAACCCTGTGTTACAGCTAACAGTGCTCATCCCCTGTTTTTCAAGTTTATATAAATTTAAGGCTATTAGCTATGTAGAAAATAATAAAAATATAAACATAAAAAGAAAAGAAAAGAAAAATAAAATAAAAATAAAAAGGTGACTTGTACGAAATGCTAGTGTTCGTGTATGAGTGAGTGTGTGTGTATTTGTGTGTGTGTGTGCGAGTATTTGTGTGTGTGCGTGCGTGTTGTGTGATTAAGAATATTTTACTTCATTAATTCATTTTTTAATCGTGATTAAATCTTCAGTTTCTTCATAAGACAGTGTTTGTAAAAAATTGTAAATTGTAGTCTTGCACATTTTATTATTTAAAGGGTAAATGTTCAAAAATTTATTGATTTTATTATAAATATAAGGGCCAATAAAAGGAAAAAATCTATTCATAAATTTTGTTCTAAAAGCAGGTATTTCACATATCCTATAATGCCTGCGTTTTTTTAATTTTTCAGTATGATATATTAATTTACTATGTTGGATCATTAAAATTTTAAGAAGAAATAATTGTCGAACAGTTAAGACTTCACAGAAATAATATAGTTCGGCAGTTGGAAAACGAGCTTTTTTGAAGGTGCAGACTTTTAGCACTGCTCGCTGGGCAATTTCAATACTTTTAATATTGTATTTAGCCACCCCACCCCACGCAGAAATGCAGTACGTCAGAATGGATTGACAGAGTGCGTAATAAATGTTTTTCATTAATCTGGGATCAGCAACTTGTCGAAGATTTCTGAAAACGTATATAAGCTTTCGGACACGGGCACATACAGATTTTAGGTGTTCTTTAAAGTTTAAATTTTGATCTATAATTACGCCAAGGTATTTAACACTTCGATTTCGAATTAGAGGGGCACAACAGCATTCTGATACTGACATGCAAGTATGAGGTATAATACTTAGGGAACTATTTTGTGAGCATTTATCGCGCATACTAAAACATACGTAGTTAGTTTTACTCAGATTTAGTGTGAGAATGTTATCACAAAGCCACCCTCTCGCAAGGTTGAAACCTGACTGCGCAGCTACAAATACCTCTTCCCAAGTATCGGCCGAAAACAGGAGAGCTGTGTCATCAGCATAAGATATGATCTTGCCTTTGTGGAGAGGTAGCGAAGTGAGATCGTTAATATATACGAGAAAGAGTGTTGGGCCAAGAATGCTTCCCTGTGGTACACCATATGTCAGTAGTAAATCATCACTGACCAGTTCCCCCACTCTGACACACTGCCATCTATCAGAGAGGTAGCTTTTGAAAAGTGATAGTTGATTCCCTCTGATTCCAAGTGCTTCGAGCTTGCGGAGTAGTAAGGGAACAGAGATTGTGTCGAACGCTTTAGATAAATCTAAAAAGATAGATAAGCATTTTTTATTTTTATCCAAGTTGGAGCTTACATAGTCCGTAAGAAGCCTGACCGCATCTTCTGTCGATTTTCCACTTCGAAAACCAAACTGATTTTCGGACAAAAGTTTATTCTTCTCTAGGTATGTAACAAGTCTTTTATTTATAATCTTTTCCAATAATTTTGAAATAGCCGGTAATATCGAGATAGGCCTATAATTGTTGACACAAACTCTGTCCCCACTCTTGAAAATAGGACGCACCTCAGATTTTTTTAGGACTTTTGGAAATACGGCATTTTGCAGACAGGAATTGAAAATATGAGTAAGTGCCGGAATGAGGACATATTTAAAATCTTTTAAAAAACGATTATCAATTTTATCCCATCCAGTAGTGCAGTCATTTTTGAGCGAATTTAACAATTGTTCGACTTCCTCTTCATTTGTGTCTTCAAGCATGAACGAGTTTACTTGTGATTTATTGACAGTATGTGATTCAGTTTTGTCTTGCTTAGGTTTATTATCTAATATATTTTCAGCTAACGATTTTCCAACGTTGACAAAAAAATTGTTCACATTATTCAGTGATAGATGAGGCGAATCAGACAAGTTTAATAGTTCATTCGGCACATTTACATCTCTATTTATATTGGCAATATCTTTTATAGTTTTCCATAATTTTTTATTATCATGTTTAGAACTGAACATAAAAATGACGGATGACAGTCGGCGGCGGCTTGGAAACAATTGGAGCAGCGTGGTAGAGTATCTAATCCCCTTCGATTGAAGGGAGACCCGTATCAGTATCCCTGCTGTGGAATGATTATGGATTGTTATGATGATGAGGTACCAAATTTTCACCAGTTTCTTTCGGGTGCTACACACAGCGACTTAATCGAGCTCCTCATAGGAACACATAGAACAGTCTCCCGGTAATCACAACGAGCTTTCGCTGGTGACGCTTTTTTTATACCACTAAGGTGGCAAACAAGCCTTGTCTCTGATGGTAAGTGGTCACCGTAGCCTTGGACGCTTGCAACGTGCAACACCGGGAGTGACATCCGCGCGTTGTCGACCCTGTAAAAATCTGCTACGAGCGACTTGTATAAATGTTACTGTACCTACAAATCACGACTATTTAAAGAAATATAAGGACAAACCATGTAAATAGGTAATAAACAATTCGATAACGTTTTAACATAATGAAATCATACGAAAACACATTTTTTGCCGGCATTACAAGTTAGTGTGAACGTGCGCGCCATTCAAGGCAGACATGCATGTGTATCGTGTGATTTGATAATGATTTCCAATTTACGATGTGAGTTAAATTTTTTATTATTATTACAAAATATTAAACATTCAAAAAAAATAAAAGCAACTAAACGTAATTATAGTTTTTTGATAAAAAAAAATCTTAGAAAAGTATTTTTTTAATTTAACATAACAACATGACACATTTTTTTTAAATCAAAACTATGCTTACTTATTTTTTTTTTTTTTTTTATCTATCTTTTGTTTAAACATTATGTACATGCATAACTACTTAGGTACTTACTTTAAAAAAAAAACATAGCGTTTTTTTTAATTTTTAATGTGATAAAATTGTGTTTTTAATACCTATTCAATTGGTTGTTGTCCACATAAATAATACATAATTATGTACCCAGATAAATCCTGCGCTGACATTTCCAACCCCTCTAAGCTGTCCGTGAATCATATTTTAAGAAACTTTTAATGTGTTAGGGATAACGTTATAAAAGGATGGCAAACGGGCATGTCATCTGATAGTAAGTAATCACTGCCGGCCGCCTCGACATTTTTTAGAGAGGTAGGGCGCAGCGGATAATCCGCTCAAATCGGAGCAACCCGTCTGAAGTCCTTACAAGATCGTAGCCAAATAGCATTGGTCTCGGCCATGTTGTGTTCCTACGGTGAGTAAGGTCTCCAGAGCTCCACTTAGGGGGGTTGGGAGGGTTAATTGGCAGCGCGTGAGTGATACCCCCGGTATTGCAAGCGTCTATAGGCTACGGTGACGGCTTACCATCAGGCCGGCCGTATGCTAGTTTGCCACATTTGTGGTATATATAAAAAGACCAGAGAAACCCCTAATATTCTTTCGCCATTTCTTTTACTGGTGGTAATTTTTCTTTGTCTCCGAAATAGTAGTAGTTTATAATAGAGTATTTCTATATCACCATCATCCGAGCAACAAGAAGTTTATCTAATTGTAATTAATTAATTAAAAAGATCTCTCATTCACGAACGAAACGCCTTGCTGCTTCACGCCGATATGCTGTGTGAGGGTGTTTCATCATTAGAGCTAGCTCATTTCTTGTTCTACTACTTGTTAGTCCAAGATGAATTCTCTACTTCATTGGTTTGTTTGGTATGTGAGTCAGCCTTCACGCCTGACTTCATATTAACCACTTGTTTACATAATTTATGTTTACAGTATCAGTAACTAAATTCTCTGTGAAGGTATGATCTAACTTTTCAATCGACTACCGTGCATAAGTCAACCCATAATCGTCCCATTGCATGGTTACGGGTCTGCTTTCAATGGAATGGGAAAAGAGTGCTCTGTCACGCTGCTCCAGTGCGGATAGGCATAGGCCAGTCTGTTCCGAAGGACACCTTGGCTTAGCGACTGTCATCCATCGATAACAACCGGGACCGTTTTAGAGTTAGACACACAGAGACATCATCCAGCTCCTCATACTCCTTTTACGTGCTCAGTCGGCAACAAACGACCTGGGGAATAGTTTTTGACATTTGTTATGGACTTAAACAATAACATAATGTTTAACTTATTGTTTAAGTCCATAACAAATGTCAAAAACTATTCCACTGATACACTGTCGGCATTCTTTTAAGACACGATTGAGACACCATTGAGAGTCTATTGGTGCATTTGTGTTAGTAGAATCGGGCCCCAATTATACACTCTCGTAAAGTTGATCGAAGCGGAGTTAGACGAAGTTAGAAGACAATGAAAATGTAAAGACGATGTTGAACGCAGAGCCCGTCCACATTCTCGTTTTCGCTCCACTTAGCGAAAGTGCAGAGCATAACAATAGTTTATTAGAACGAAAATTAGTTACTGCGTGCAAATTGTTCTTATCAATATTTTCCTTTAATGATCTTGATAACAAGAACAAGAATGAACGCTAAGTAAGTTAACATTTAGCATACGTACGTTATAAAGAACAATTAGGCTTCATTATATTAACCTTATGTAAAATTAGAAGTTGCGTAAATACTCCTTATTTAACAACAACCAAACAGTTTTAACTGTAATTACTTGTAATTACATAGGTACTAGATGCTTGTTAAAATTTTCAAGTGACGAAAAATAATTTTTGTTTTAAAAAATAAAAAAAATGGCGTAAATCTTTTTCTTTCTGTGGCCGTCAGCTTCGCATATCCCAGTATGTTATAATTGGGACATAAATCTATAAGTAAGTACATATAAAATGCTTTATCGTGAATGACTGACTGACTGACCAACGCATAGCCTAAACCGCTGACCATAGAGATCTGAAACTTGGAAGATGTGTTCTTTGTAGGTATAACGTAGGCATCTAATAAGATAGGATTTTCCTAAATTCCCGCGGAAAAACGGGAAACATGCAAACAAATTTACACAGGTTTCGCTATTATTATTATAAATTAGTGCCAATTTCACACAGATACTAGGGAACACTCACCTTTGGGCGGCATACCAACTTGGACCTCTTGACTCGACTCAAAGACGTGCTATGAGGATTGTCGACGATCCCAAGCTAACAAGCTGTATCGAGCCCCTCAGTCTGCGGAGAGACTTCGCCTCCCTATGCGTGTTCTACCGCTTGTATAATGGAGTTTGTTACGAGGAATTGTTTGACTTGATGCCTACGACCACTTTCTATCATCGAACTGCTCGTCACCGGCGGGGATTCCAACCTCACACGCCAAAGTGGTCGCGTACTGCGCGGTTTCAGAGGAGTTTCCTCCCGCGAACGCTGAGGCTGTGGAATGAGATCCCCGCCGAGATCTCTCCTTTAGGTGATACTCCCGTTGCGTTCTTGCATGCGTCCATAGGCTACGGTGACCGCTCACCATCAGGACCGTAAGCTTGTTTGCCACCTTAGTGGCATAGAAAAAAACACAGGTTCAATTTTCTGTGTAATTTCACCACTTGCTAATCAAGCCCTGAATAAGCAATAATTACCAATATATAAACGTAGAGAAAAGAGTAAAAGTATGGCCGCGGAAATACGAAAACATCAAGCTTCAAGTCTTTCTTAAATTTTCAACTAAAAATGGGATTAAGCAATTTTTTTTGTAAAAATTAAAATAATCTTTTGTTATAATTGAGAATTTAAAGTTTGTAACATAAATGCATGACCATAAACTAGTTTGTCTGCGGAGAGTGGAGAGGAGCCAACCAACGAGACGTGACCTTGTCATGACATCATCGAGGTTACAAACCCACAGAATTTTAATGCACATACAGAGGTTAATTGTTATTGGAGTTTAATTTCGTACTTTTATTTGTTAAAATCGTAATTACTAGCAATTTTAAAGTAAATGGACATAATTTTTTGGGGTCATATTAATAAAAATATTTTGGCCTTTTTTCTGCAAGTGAGCAATAAGGAATTTTAGAAATCTCAATGGGTAGTAGTAGCATTGCGCGGGTAAAATGGAGGACGTCTAATTAGCGCTGGCTGATTTTATTAAAATTTATTAACTCTTCCTTATTTCCTTATATATAAAACTTCAAAAATAATCTATATCTACTAATAATGCCTTTTAGTTCAAATTTCTGTTTCTCACGTAGTTGTTAAGGAGGGAAGTCCTTTCAATACTTCCTACTCCGACTATCTTCTTTCTGATTAAATTCGTTGTGAGTTCCAAGACAGCTGTAGTTTTCTCCCTCGGAACGTCAATAAGCTACATTGCTTATTGTCTATCTGAGGTCGAGTTGTTGATCCTGGCTACACAGGAGACACATTGGTGGGAATGTGTGGTGGGCTTGTCCCGATCTACTAATAATGGAAATATTTGATGCTGTAGTTATTTATTATGTAATATGCGGTGGTTTTATTTATTAACTTTTCCCTATATAAAATTACACACATACTCTATCTATACTAACTAATAATAGTTACATTAATAATAGTCTTTATAAAATGAGCTAAAGGTTTTTTAAATTTTTAATTTTTTTAAATCTTTATTTTATTACAGGGTTTTTTCTAAAAAGAAAATGTCACCCCGATTATTGAATACAATTAAACTTATAACTAAAACTATCCTACCCGCAACCTTAAACAAATATAATAATATTGTATAGCGTTCTAGCCTCGTCCGACAATGGTGAGGCTAGGACGCTATTATACAAACCCACATTAAAACTATGCCCGAAGGCTTGACGTCTCTGAAGTTCGATGCGACTACACTCTGACAAGATATGTTCACATTACATCTTCCACGACTCCACACACATCACATTTAGGGGAGTCCAATTTGTGCATCATGAATCCAAAACTGTTGAGAGGTAAGCTAAAGGTTGTAGAGGATAAACTCTGAATCTACTGAACCGATTTGAAAATTCCAGAAGTATTTCTAAAAGTAACAGTAAAATAATTTTTATAATTTTAAACTTAACACAAACCTCACAACTTTACCATTTTCTAATGTTAATATAGATAATATTAGTTAGGTAGGAATGCAATTACAAGTTAAATCAAGAATAGTCCGATTAAATTGTATAAATAACATAACATTTGATAAGCGCTTGATCAATAGCAACTTAACATGTAGTGAGCACGGGTGACCCGCCGACGACGTGACCTTGCAGCGGTGACTTCATCGCGATAGCCTGAATATACCCCCTCCTGTCATGCTGTGAGTCAATGTCGCGAATAGGAACGATAAGGTAACATACTTTTGTGGTGTGCTGTGGTATTGCTTGCCACGACGACACAACACACAATTTATAAACAAGCTATTACGCGTGGCTTCGACTGCGTGGGCTTTTTCTGGTTCATATTATGTTAACCCAAAAAAAACCACGAAGCCACAGGCGAAGCTGCGTGTAAAAGCTAGTAATTTATGAGTCAATGTATATTAGCTCTATAAATTTTGTCAATTTCACAGCGTAGGGGAGCGTCCCCAAGGTGGCGGATAGGGGAATGGTCGGTAGTACAGCCTAGCTACACTAACCGGCTAAGTCCGATGGACTCGCTGATCAACGACGGGTGTGGTCCTCCAGCATTTCGGGGGTTGTGCGGCGGGTTGACACCTCGCCCACGTAAAACCAATGTTGCTGGTGAAGCGTATCCCGTTAGCGCTTCACTAGCTTGCACAACATCGTCAAAAAAAAAAAAAATTTTGTCAATTAAATACTTACAAGTAGGTACTATGCAGCTGACTGTACTTTATTTATTTATTTATTTAAAATAACAAATATTACAAACTTATGTATCGAATATGTACATTATACCTACATATATGTATACATGATATGTCCATTTATGGCAAACTGATTCACTATAAAGTCTCTGCGGTAGACACTCTGACCCCAATATGTCTAGTGTAAACAATATGCCATATGTGTAGATAATTTATAACTAGTTTTATTACTGCCATAATATAATAGCTAACTACTAGTTTGTTAAGTCGATTGAGTTTACTGACATACATACAGATTTTTTTTATGTCAGAAGGCAAACAAGCACACGGCATTACCGCCTTGAACATCAGCACATAATGCACACATAAAGTTTATAACTGTCTCATTCAGTTTTTGAAACATTAAATTTTTTACTTCTACACCAAATGTTTTTATTTGTTAAATAACGTTTTGAATGAATGAATACAATACAATACAATAATACAATCATCATCATCATCAAATATCAACCCATAATCATCCCACTGCTGGGATACGGGTCTCCCTTCAATCCAACAGCGAAGAATTCTATCAAAAGTGTTGTTTAGCAAAAACTGTAGACACACGAACAACGACCAATTCCTTCAATCGAAAGTGATTAGAGCGCACTCTGCCACGCTGCTCCAATGCGGATTGGCAGAGGTCGGTGTTTACAAACCGCCCTAAGGCCACCGACTTGGCTTAACGACTGGACTGTTATTCATCGACAACAGCCGGGACCGACACGGCTTAACGTGCCCTCCGAAGCAAGGAGAAGCTGTAGCTGTAGCAATAATACAAAATCCTTTTTCTCTGGAATAAAAATAGTAAAATACAAGTAATTAAAAAATTTGGTCATCCGTCAATGAATGAGAGATTTATTCATTTTTTTTACCTTTACTGGCGTTACTATTGCGTTGCTACAACGAATATGGGAATAGGTAGAAAAGAGATAGGATCCGGTTCGAAGGACCATTTGTAAGATACTAGTGTCTATCTTCAATTATACACGGAGAATTTTAAAATAGAAGGATACCTATCTTTTAAAACTGATTACACAACTGAAAGTTATTGATACTTTAAAATAAGATGCATTTCAGAAACTAGTTGTAAAATCAAGTTATTTTTTTTACAATTATTTTTATTTCTTTTTATTTTAATTATGACTTGTTTTTTAAGCTACTTATGTATATGGTGCATACTGTATTTACTTTTATGAATTTATCACATTTAGGTTGTACATGTATTATGTAGTATTAGTTAACGCACGTAATAATGTGTCTATATGTTGGTAAATCAAATAAAAAATAGTCGTTCAGAATTCAATTTTCACAAAATTGTTAGATGACAAAAAAGGCCCTAACCGGTTTTCTTTCGCCATTTCTGTCACCGGTGGCCATTTTGCTTTTTTCCGAAATGGTGGTAGCGTAGTTTATTTTCTTTACAAGTTGTAAATGACAAGAAAAAGTGCCTGTGAAGGTCTAATTTCTGAAATAAACATTGTCAGTTCATTTTCACTGATTTTGAAGTGTATCATGGATAATAAAATTCGTCTCGTCATAGATAGCCTGTGGTCTATGTTGCCCGATTACAAAAAGAACAATATGGTTGGTAACCCAAAAAGATTCGTTATTAAAACTTACTAACGAATTGACCATAACAAATCGACTATTGTTTGGGCAAGATAAGCCTATTGACTTATTGGTCATGCCTGATCGACCACTATGTTACTAAATATGATCTAACTAGAGACTAGTATCTATATCAGGTATTCTGTGCTTGAAATTGTAGGTATTTCTATCTTCTTCTAAATTTAAGAGTTGTGCTCTTGTCTGTTTAGCAACCTCCATTGTGCCTTTTTCATCCATACAATGTGTGGTTTCTGAAGAAAGAAAGAAAGAAAGAAAGAAAATATGTTTATTTGGTGCTATAAAAACATTCACTTAGAACTAAACAAAAATATTATACTAAAATAGCACCAAAATGGTGGCACTCAGCATACTGAACATGAATATGTGAAAAAAACATTATTTAAAACATTAAATTTGACGAAAATCCAAATACCGCATGGCACACCATACTTTTTTTTGTATATTATATTTAAGTATTATATATACCTATATATTATACTATTAAATATATGTGTACGTATTTATGTATATTTATTGTTATTATGATATTCGTTATTCGTAGTTTTATGTCATATTTTATATTATAATTCTTATTCATGAGTACTTATCTTACTAGCCCTGCCAGTCCATAAAATAATTCGTTACCCTGAGGTTGCCTTGAAAAGATTGCTTTTTAGCAATAAGGCCGCCTTGTTGCGATTTCAATAGTGTGTATGTTGTGTTTATGTATACTGTGTCCTAACTATTGTGAATTGCAAATAAAGTATATTCTATCTATCTATCTATCTTTTTATCTCGTGAAAATATGTCATTCCAATGGGAAAATATTTTTTCTATTATAGAGGGCGCTGTATGGGATGGGCTATCGGCCGACAGATGGCGCTACAAGTCGCACTATGTGTTATTTTGTTATCAAACGAGATCTATGTCATAAGATTAAAGCGAAGCCGCGGGGAAAAGCTAGTGATGATATAACTATATTTAACAAATAAAATTAATTCAATTGTAATATAGGAAACTATATATTATTCTCTCAGCACACACAATATCCGCATTGCGGCGATATTTAAATAATAACAAAACATTTTTCCTGTAGCACACGAAACTTCCTTATTTTAATGTTAATTTTGGTCATAGGTCATGTCAGTTGCCTTGGTCTCATTCTAGTGCTCACGTGATCGTTAAAATTGGTCTTAAATTCATAATAAACGTTTAGTACTTATATCTTGATAGTTTGAGTTAAAAAATTTAATGGTTCTAATTTATTAATGAACTTCCTTATAACACATAGGTAACATAAGATCGTTTAAGCAAGGAAATAATGATCTTGTATTCAGTAAAAAAAAATTAGATTGTATTGTAAGTAGTTAGAAAAATTTGCTTACTACATAAATTCATCCTTTTTTTTCTACTGACGGATGGCTGCTACAAGAGAGGCGCATTTTACCGAGTATTTCTAAATTTAATGCCTTTTTTTTTACTGAATACTAGACCATTATTTTTTTGCTTAAACGATCATAATAATATGTAACCTATATAGTCATGTGTTAAAAGGAAGATCATTAATAAATGAGGACCTTGCTTACTTTAGTTTTATTTTTAAAGAACTGTTAATTATTTTGCTTGTTGTAAATACTGTTGACAAATAAACAAGGAAGAAAAACCTAACATTTACCAAGTGAATGGTGGTAAAAGTTCGAAATAAACGATGATCATAGAACAGTTTGGATTTTTACCATTAAGAGTTGGTAAATTTTAGGTTTTACTGGAAAATCTTAGGATTTACCGTAGCTCGGGCAGTTACAGTAACATATGCTTATTTTAAACATTCCATTCTCAGTACACTTAACGCTACACTATCGTCATCCATCTAGAACCGACTTGGAAAACGTTTTTGTAATGCAAATTCATCTTTTGTTACAGATATACGTGCATTATGCTGCTAAGAATGAGAACGCGGAAGACATAGTTCGTAGAAATCACGATCGCATACGAAAACGAACGAAAACCTAAATAAAAAAATGTGTTCAAAAATAATTAAGTGATAATACGGTCTAAATTAACTATTATTTAAATAACGAAATTAAAAAAAAACGGTCAAAAAATAAAAGAACGCAATTTTGAAACAGAGTGAGAAAGAGCTACGCTCCCGAAATAGTCCGTTCGGAAATAGAAAAAAAATGTTTAGCTCAGTAGTCGGGAGCGAGGCGGCGGACGCGGGCGCCTCTAAATGGTGGCGTGCACCATGGAAAGCTATGGCTGACCTAGCCGAAGCAGTAGACGACCTCATATGCAGCTTCGATTATATGGACACAGCCATGGATAACTTAGTGATGTTAATATTTATCTGGGTGTTATTCTCAATTGTACTGCTCGGCATCGCGAAATGGGCATACGGAAGATTTGGTAAGAAACCAGTAGAGCCAGAGAAAACAATTCCCAAAACGAACGATGATAAAAAATCAACTGCGAACGAAATCATTAATAGTGCTGACAGTGTGTTAGCTACAAGTGCTAAAATTAAAAGTGGTACATTTAAACCTTTAACGAGTAAACCCAGTGGCTTTGTGCCACCAACACCGCCGAATAAAAGGCGTATGGGGCGAATGTCCCCTGGTCCAGAGCAGTTAACTTTAAAAAAACACCAGAGTATCATAATACCTACGTGTACGGGCCCCGACCCGCCGAGTGTGCAATGGGTTAATGAGCTATTGACGTGGTTATATAACGATCTTGTTATTGTGAACGAATTAGTGCAGCAATGGATTGTGTCCATGAACGAGTTCTCGAAGAAATCGGTGGAGGAGGTGAGTTTTATAATACCAATTTAGTTGTAGATGTTATTTTAACTAAATAATGACGGAATGAGCTAAAACCATAGATTAGAAAATTAAGTAATAATTAAGATAGAAACTTAACATTAATTTTATTCTGGTTAAAGGAAAGGAAAAGATGTGATTAGATGACACACGGTGAGATGTACAATAACACTTTAAAGTTAATGACTTTTTAAATTATGATTGTCATTCTCAAAACAAGATAAAACCGGGCGTGTCAAGTCACACACAGTATAGAGTTCGTATTTTACTTCCTTCCATGACACTAGTTAGTCAATTTTATCAACTGATTGATTCAAGAGAAAGGTTTTTATGTACGTAAGTATAAATTTTCTGAAATAAGCGGGATACATGCAAATGAAGCACGGGCTTCACTAGTATTAAATAATGGTAGAGAATTTAATTTCATCAAGACAAGATGACTTCATCCAGCCGGATGTTGATGCATTGGCATCTATCTCCACAGACAGATGATCAATTTTCAGTCAGTTTCTGAAAAGGTTTTTTTAAAGTTGATGACACATTTAATTATAGTTGTCACTGGTGCTACCTTAGAGAAAGGATGAATAGAGGCGACACGGTAGGAGTGAGCGAGATGAGTAAATACAATATTCCCAAGGCCAAAAAGAGCTAGAGAAACATTTTTTGTCCTTATCGACGTATACTATTTTTTTGCTGGGCACAGTCGCTAACTGTGCCCAGCAAACGAAAGCGGTTTTCTTTATTTCTCAAAATCTGAATTTTCAGGGTGAAAACAAGGCGAAAACTGTGTTCTGTGGTTGAGTTGATGTGTTTTTGCGTTCATAGACTATGGTGCATTGTAGTGTTTTAGGCTGCAATAGCCGCAGTGAACGTAAAATCGACAACATAACCTTTCATTCGTAAGTACACTATTTAGACTTTATTTCGGCCCTAATTGATAAAAATGAATCCAGATTATATTTATTAAGACTCAAATGACGGCTTCAATGTACAGAAATAACGAAATAAAACGTAAATGGTCAAGAAAATAATCGTATTTTGTAGTATTATGCACCCAAATTAAGTAGGTAAGTAAAATGAAGCCAGGCGGCCACTTTCCTGTGTCTCCTGAATTTAGTCGGGTACCACGCGTATTGGGGATACCAGCAATTTACTTGAATTTACCCATGCAATATTACCCACAATTGAGGTAAAATAGTGACAACCTAAATTAAAAATAATATCTATTTAATACAAGCCAAGAGATCTGTAGTCACACCAACCTTCCCATACTACTATAGGAGACAATAGGAGTTAGCGGAGATACAGACAAACAGGCGCGGACAGCGACTTCGATTTATAACTCGAACATAAATAAATAATAACAAGTATAAATCGAAGTCTCAATATATTGATGATTATAAGAAAAAATACATCGCAAATCATCAATAGTCCTATTAGTTTATCGTATATAAAAATAACATGGGGTAAATCATGGGGTAATATTCTCTTTTCTGGTAACACTGCGTAATCAATGTACTTTGTTTCTCTCCCTTACGGGTATACGCCAAATGACAACTCTATTCATCCTTTCTCTAAGGGTGCTACCTAATTCTGTTGAACATTTAACTAGACTAAACTAATTTTGACAGGACTAGAAGTGTTGCTATCCTTGTCACTAATTGTTAACCAAGGAAGGACAACAACACCTTTGGTCCTGTCAGTCTAGTTAAATGTACAACAGAATTAGAACCACTGTCAAACTAAAGAAGAAGAAAAGAGATAGCTCGAGACTTAATTTTGAACTAACTGTGTATACTACGCATTAATTGCTTGCAAACACAATGCCTTATTCTATGACATTTTACGTTTTCAAAAAAAAAATGTTTGGGCTCGGTACATACCTACTCGGTAACTTACTAACTAACTGGCCCACCGATTGTAGTTGCAATACCCTATTCAGGGTCCATGTACCAATTAGATTAATTAGATTTAAGCTGTACATGTGCAATGAATGATAATAAATAAATAAATAAACTGTAGAGTAGAGCCAAATTAACCGTGTTTGGTGCTAATTCTGTTGTACATTTAACTAGACTAAACTAATTTTGACAGGACCAAAGGTGTTGTTGTCCTACTTTGGTGTTCAATTAGTGACAAGGATAGCAACACTTCTAGTTCTGTCAAAATTAGTTTAGTGTAGTTAAATGTACAACAGAGTAAGCACCATTGTTTACTTACCTTATAGACTCACTACATGGCCTTCTTTAATTATCTTTTCTAATTTCTAAACACAACTGGGGCAGAATACAAATGCACGAATAGAGTGCCGATAGTGTGTCACTTGAATAGTTTTTGACATTTGGTATTCTCATACTTGTTTAAGTCCGAGGCCATTTCATTGACGAACTACCTACTATTGATCTTTTCGGTATCTTTCACATAAATGCGATTTAACTGAAATAGTAGTTCATGGTAGATTTTAACCGTCGACCATTCTGTTCATATTCCACTGACACTCTATAGTCAATACATTGAGATACTAGTTAACTTTTAGCAGCATATCAAATTTGACACTATGGAAATATAATGACAATATAATGATGGTATGACAATAGTTGGTCGCCTAATTTAAAATAGCAGACTCGGGCCCAGTTTCGTAGTTAGAGCGAGAATATTTAACGTGCTAATAAGGCGGTAGAGGGATGGGGCCTCTAACTCCTTTTTTGCACGTTAAATGTAAATGGTTTGCAAACGCATCATTGTATCAAATGATTTTGATCCCCATGGTTCTAATGAGACCCGTAACGACAACGCAACGACACGACATGACAGAAACGGGCTGAGATCATAAAATAAAAATATCGCATCAAAAAGTATTTACTTCCAGTCTGATGGCTAGTTAAACAATAATGCATTTGTTATAAGTACCTAGTAGAACTTTAAATATCCTTATCCTTACTAATATTATAAATGAGAAAGTGAGTTTGTTTGCTTGTTTGTTATTCCTTCACGGCTTGACTAAGCAGCCGATCATTATGAAAATTTGCATATATATTGTTAGGGGTACAGAGCCCAACATAGGCTACTTTTTATCCCGTGAAATTATGTCATTCCAATGGGAAAATAATTTTTCTACTATAGAGAGCGCTGTATCGGCCAACAGATGGCGCCAAAAGTCGCGCTAAGGGTTGTTTTGTGGTCAAACAATATCTTTGTCATAAAATTAACGCAAGCGAAGCCACGGGGAAAAGCTAATCCTAACTAATATTATAAATGAGAAAGTGAGTTTGTTTGTTTGTTATTCCTTCACGGGTTGACTAATCAGCCGATCATTACGAAAATTTGCAGGGGTACAACATAGGCCCAACATAGGCTACTTTTTATACCGTGAAAGCATGCAGTGTCATTCCGATGGGAAAATATTTTTTCTACTCTAGAGGGCGCTGTACGGGATGGGCTATCGGCCGACAGATGGCGCCACAAGTTGCGCTAAGGGTTGTTTTGTGGTCAAACAATATCTTTGTCATAAAATTAACGCAAGCGAAGCCACGGGGAAAAGCTAATCCTAACTAATATTATAAAATGAGAAAATGAGTTTGTTTGTTTGTTATTCCTTCACGGGTTGACTAATCAGCCGATCATTACGAAAATTTGTATACATATTGTCATGGGTACAACATAGGCCCAACATAGGCTACTTTTTATCCAGTGAAAGAATGCAGTGTCATTCCAATGGGAAAATATTTTTTCTACCATAGAGGGCGCTGTACGGGATGCTATCGGCCAACAGATGGCGCCACAAGTTGCGCTATGTGTTGTTTTGTTGTCAAACGAAATCTATGTTATTAAATTAAGAAAATTAAGCACGAGCGAAGCCGCGGGGAAAAGCTAGAATTAAATAAATCGCTACAAACATCTGATAATAATAAATCAGAACAAATATTTCTGCCTACAGTTTCCGGAGCGGACAAGGCAGTCCTTATTAAAACACTGTCAATCACAAACACATCTTAATTTTAACATCCTTAAGATTCAAAATCCGTTAACAACAGATACAGTACCAAAATAAAATGCAATCTGAAGAATTGCAAAGCAATTTGCAACCTTATTACTGTGATCTTAAGGTTTAATTAATATCGTATTGAATGGATGAAGCGAATACATTGATCTTACAATTAATAGGTCAGGGAATAAAAAAAATTGGCTCAAGAACGATCAGATCTTAATGGCTGTGGAAGGAATAAAAATATAGACTATACTAGACGCCAACGCTCCTGGCCCGCGAAGTCATGAAACAAATTAAATAAATAAGTGAAAAAAAAATGTATATTAATGGTAAATAAATGAAAAAAAAAATAAAAATTAAGTGATAGGGCTGCGTGCGCGTGCCAGGAGCATTGGCGGTATAGTGTTGATAAAAATAAAATTATGTTTGAGAGCATAACATATCGATGAGGGCCAAAAATATTTACATAGGTACACAGACTACATAGTATAAAATTAAGTAGCTTTCGTTGTCTCTCTGTGCGTCTGTGTGTTCCCTTCAAAACTACGCAACGGATTTAATGCGTTTTTTTTAATAGATAGAGTGATCCAAGGGGAAGGATTTTAAATATAATACATTCCAAAATTCCCACGGGAAAGCAGGATACACACAAACCAATTTGTGCGGGTTTTGGGTTTTGCAAATATTATATTTTTTATGGTAACTTACATAAAACCATTTTAAAGTTAATGTAATTTACATAGTACATGCACGAGTATAAGTAAATTTATTGTAATATGTAAGTAAATTGTGTAGCAGAGCATTTTATAGTGGTATAAAATAATAATAATTATGAAATGGGATCACTGAATATCGGCGAGACGCAGCAATGCGTATCGCCAGTGCTTAATACGAGTTTTTTGATCACATTCGAACGTCTTAACGTATACAAGCCGACCAAATTAAAGAAGAGTTTCATATTGTGAATTTATCAGATGCGTCTTACATATTCAAATTAGCCGGGTTGCTCACTTTAAAACGTGAGAATTGTTATTATTCTGTGACGTGAGCAAAAGTCGCATAATTTTGATACGTAATACGCGTCATAAAAAATCAAAACATGACAGTTCTTTTCTTCTCTATTTGGTGGTTTGTTTACATTGACATGATCGAACGCGTACTTTGGTTATTAGTAGTTTTATACCCTGGTAACAACTATCAAAACTAATGACCTAATAGCCTAATAATCTAGTGTCCATTTTAGACATAATTTTCAGAAATTAGTCTAATAAACAGAAGTCATAGTTCAAATTGTATCATTGGTGCTAATTCTGTTGTACATTTAACTAGACTAAACTAATTTTGACAGGACCAAAGGTGTTGTTGTCCTTCTTCTTTGGTGTACAATTAGTGACAAGGATAGCAACA
Organism: Endotricha flammealis; assembly: GCA_905163395.2. Classification (NCBI taxonomy): domain Eukaryota; kingdom Metazoa; phylum Arthropoda; class Insecta; order Lepidoptera; family Pyralidae; genus Endotricha; species Endotricha flammealis. The sequence continues at coordinate 2,381,615 of LR990880.1, read as the reverse complement.
TTTCTAGTTCTGTCAAAATTAGTTTCGTCTAGTTAAATGTACAACAGAATAAGCGCCAATGATTAATTTTATAATTAGTTTGAATAATCTAATTTGTGAAAAGGGTGAATGATTTTGGCCCCGATACGATAGTGTCAACTTAGCACAGTTTTACAGTTAGCAGCCCGTCTTGGGAAGGACCTCCACCTTACAGAAGATCGTAGCCAAACAGCATTGGTCTCTGCCATGTTGTGTTCCTACGGTGAGTGAGGTCTCAGCTCCACTGTTTACAGGGTCAGCAACGCACGAGTGATACTCCCGGTATTGCAAGCGTCCATATTCCACGGTGACTGCTTACCATCAGGCGATCAGGGGCCCGATTCTACTAACACAAATGCACCAATGGACTCTCAATGGTGTCTCAATCGTGTCTCAAAAGAATGCCGATAGTGTATCAGTGGAATAGTTTTGACATTTGTCAAGGACTTAAACAATAAGTTAAACATTATGGTCCATAGCAAATGTCAAAAACTATTCCACTGATACACTATCGGCATTCTTTTGAGACACGATTGAGACACCATTGAGAGTCCATTGGTGCATTTGTGTTAGTAGAATCGGGCCCCTGGCCGTATGCTTGTTTGCTATGTGGTATAAAAAACTTGAACTCGTGATTAGACATTTAATTTAATATGTTTCAAGGTTGACAGCCTATTACTCTATTTCAATGCAAATATTGGTTTAAGTACATAGTGATTGAAGTTTAATATATACCGAAACATATTTATGCATAGCAGCGCCATCTATTTTATAAAGTGCGGGTTTGCAGGAATAACCAACGGTACATTATCGTGTTGAAATCAAAATTCACCTTAATATTCTCACGGAACGTCCGCGCGAATGGAGTCGAGGGCACAGCTAGTAAATATTAATGTTTGTCCTGTGTGGGAATCGATCCGGTACCTAATGAATCCTAAATCACCACCTAAACCCCTTGATCTGTTGTCAAATCAGCAAAAAGTAAACTCCGAACTCCGCACACAACATCGTATAACGGAACGTTCAAGTTGAAAACCTTAATTTATCTCTTGAGCGGTTGTCCGGAACGCACTTCAAGCGTGACAACTGACAGCACGTTAGGAGCGACGCACACTTGCATAATTCATTGCAATTATTTTCTACTTCTTTGTCGGACAGTATTAGCAGAACGACCTCCGTGGCGTTATGGTTACCACGCCAGACCGCCACCTAGGAGGTCCCGGGTTCGATCCCCGGTCGGGTCATGATGAAAAACGAACTTTTTCTGATTGGCCTCGGGTCTTGGATGTTTATCTATATATGTAATTGTTATAAAATATAATATCGTTGAGTTAGTATCCCATAACACAAGTTTCGAACTTACTTTGGGGCTAGCTTAATCTGTATGAATTGTCCGTATATATTTATTTATTTATTTATTATTATTTAATGGTCGTGCTCACGGTGGCGTGGGTCTAATCCTACTAATATTATAAAGGCGAAAATTTGTGTGTAAGTTTGTTACTTCTTTACGGTCAAATGGCTGGACCAATTTTTATGATATTTGGTATGTAGGTAGCTGATACCTTGGATTAACACAGGGTTTTATACTCAAAAGTACGCAATTCTCGTAAAATTTGGCGAAAAATCTGTTCCGATGTATTCGTTAGTAAATGAAAATTGTGCCTATTAAAATACGGTCCGCATGTACGTTTACCCTTATGCAGATAAAGCAGGATTAATGAATCACAATAGAAGAATGAGCAGTAACTCTATATTTTTACTGGTCTCGCTCGCCTGCGTATGCGCAGTCACGGACGCAGACGCGTGTCGTATACTATGTAATTAATATCTATACATGGCAGCCCGGTGTGGTGCAATGGTAGTGAAGTGACCCTACCTTCGACACTAGAGGGTTCGGGTTCGATTTCCGCTCGGGGCAAATACATACAGACGTAATAATTAGTGGGACCACGAGAAACAGTTTTCCCTCTAATATTTTTATACAACACAGTTGGCAAACAAGCATACGGTCGACCTGATGGTAAGCCGTCACCGTAGCCTATAGACGTTTGCAATACCGGGGTATCACTCACGCGTTGCCAACCCTCCCAACCCCCCCAAGTGGAGCTCTGGAGACCTTACTCACCGTAGGAACACAACATGGCCGAGACCAATGCTATTTGGCTACGATCTTCTGTAAGGTGGAGGTCCTTCCCCAGACGGGCTGCTCCGATTTGAGCGGATTATCCGCTGTGCCCTACCTCTCTTAATAGGACGAAAAAGTGGTAAAGTCACGTCGATCTTAACACTCGCAATACAATTCTGGCTCTTATGTCATAGAACTTAAGAACGGTACAGAGTCCAAAATGTAAAGGTCGACCTGCTCTTGACTGTACCACGTAAAAACGGGGACAGCCACCATTTCGGAAACAAAATGACAATCGGTAAAAAAAATGGCGAAAGAAAACCTATTACGCCCTTTTTTGTCCATCAGATATTTTTACTTCTTTTTAATTTTTACAAAAAAATATAATATACACAAGTATGAAAATCAGCGGAGTGTTATAAATATCTACTAATCTATATATATAAAAATGAAACCCGTTTTCCGTTGTCACGACATAACATGAAAACGGTTTGACCGATTTGGCTGATTTTTTTTTTGTAGTTTTCTAATACTCTGTACAAGGTTCTTACGGAAAAAAATATTAAGAAAATCTCTCAGAAAGATTGAAAAAAAAAAACGAAACAGTACCCGGGCGAAGACGGGCCGGGCAGCTAGTATTATATAAAGAGGTATTATATGATAGTTTGTAAACATTGAATAGGCTCGGACACAACTGGTACGATTTGAAAATTTCTTCACCATTGGAAAGCTGGTGTAGCTTGACATAGGCTATATTTTAAATATGTATATTTGTTATAAAATATAGTATCTTTAGGTTGTTGGGTATAGAGTACTCCATAACACAAGTTGCGAACTTACTTTGGGGCTTGGGGCTAGCTGAATCTGTGTGATTAGTCCCTATATATTTATTTACAAAAAAAATTAGGAATCTTTACTAAAGTTCATGCGAAGCCGGGGCGGGTCGCTGGTCTCCAAGAAATCCCCATCCACGAATCACTATATAACGTGCCGTGAACTCATGATTACGTTAACAAAAGTTCTAATAATGCAAACCAAAAACAAGGTGAAAAAATATACTGTTTAATTCAAGGTTTTTGTCTAATGTTACCACGGATTACTACACATCCACTAATAACTGTGAGGTCACTAATTTCGGATGTGACGTCACGATTATGTCATTATGATGTCAGTCTATCTAGACATGTTTTTGATATGCCTCGATTCTGTTGTAGAGAAAAATATTTGTTGCTATAAAAACGGTATAAATAATGCTAAACATTTAGCTGTTTTTTTAACAAACGACCACTACTATGCTTTATTTGCGATGCACAGAAAATAATTAGGAGAACAAACATGGCCAACTTAGAGAGTAATGTAATCGCAACATGGAGGACTTTTTGCTAAAGGCAACCTTAGAGTAATGAAATTCTGTATGAAGTGGGCAGGGCTCTAGCTAAATCGCGGCCGGACGAACAGACAGACGGACAGGGCGAAACTGGGGTTCTTTGTTTACTACGGCACCCTTAAAATGAAGGTGTGAGGTTTAAGAGAGGTAGGGCACAGCGGATAACCCGCTCAAATCGGTGCAGCCCGTCTGGGGAAGGACATCCACCTTACAGAAGATCGTAGCCAAATAGCTTTGGTCTCGGCCATGTTGTGTTCCTACGGTGAGTAAGGTCTCCAGAGCTCCACTTGGGAGGGTTACCCCTGGTATTGCAAGCGTCTATAGGCCACGGTGACGGCTTACCATCAGGCCGACAGTATGCTTGTTTGTCACCTTTGTGGATTAAAAAAAAGTAGATGCACTGCATCGAACCTAAATAATGGAAAAAGTAAAGTGAATCATGAATTTTGTTTCCAAACATGCTCTCCATTCACGTCACACATTACGTCGCAGCCTGACTCATGTTTGTCTCCTGGCAGCATGAAGACTGTGTTTATTTTTAAAAGATTTCGACGCATACGCAGGTAAAGGTGAAAAAAAGACATCAAAATACCGCTCCCACGTTCCTCGATCGTACAAGATGCATTTTCCTCCTAATATAAAATTGACACAAATTAATCTATACTATACTAATAATATAATAATAATATTATAAAGAGGAAAGATTTGATTGTTTGTTTGTTTGTTTGCATTGAATAGGCTCCGAAACTACTGGACCGATTTCAAAAATTCCAGTAGAAAGCTACATTATCAGGGAGTGACATAGGCTATAGCTTTTCCCGAAATTCAATGTGGTTCCTACGGGAAAAAAGCTAGTGATTTATATTTATACTAGCTGCGCCATCTATATCCTATTTTTGACCAAATCCTACGGGAATCGCGTACTTTTCGGGATAAAAAAGTACCCTATGTAATCCAAGGTTCAGCTACTTACATACCAACTATCATAAAAATTGATCCAGCCATTTGACCGTGTAGAAGTCACAAACATAGTTAAAAACTTTTGCAAGTATAATATTAGTAGAATTATGCTCCCTGGATGGTCGACTGGTTGGTCATCTGGTTGTTCGACTGGATGGTCGTCTAGTTCTAGATCGACTGAAGTTGTGTACTATTTATCTTTTACCGTCGTCGTAAACTTAGTTTTAGCCGAAGTACACAGCGGAGCTGGGATCGCATTTTTCAATGCAATGAAAGATTGAGTTGCAATTGAATTAAATAAAAGCAATAACCGCTTTCGGCAGTCAGGTAAAAACGTAAGAAAAAATATTTTCACGGTACGTAAAACTTTAACGACAACTTTAAAGTCCTAATTTATTAATAAACTTACTTTTAACACATGACTATATAGGTTACATATGATCGTTTAAGCAAGGAAATAATGGTCTAGTATTCAGTAAAAAAAATGCATAAAATTTAGAAATACTCGGTAAAATGCGCCTCTCTTTGACTTCGACTACTAGACCATTATTTCTTTGCTTAAACGATCATACGTAACCTGTATAGTCATGTGTTAAAAGGAAGTTCATTAATAAATTTTATATTAAAATATCTTTGTATGTCTTTTTTTATACTACTAAGGTGGCAAACAAGCATACGGCCCGCCTGATGGTAAGCATCACCTTAGCCTATAGACGCTTGCAATACCGGGGGTATCACTCACGTGTTGCCAACCCTCCCAACCCCCCCAAGTGGAGCTCTGGAGACCTTACTCACCGCAGGAACACAGCATGGCCGAGACCAATGCTATTTGGCTACGATCTTCTGTAAGGTGGAGGTCCTTCCCCATACGGGCTGCTCCGATTTGAGCGGATTATCCGCTGTGCCCTACCTCTCTTATCTTAAATGTACCTTGTTTAAAATCTCAGCTAACTAAGTATCATAGCGTTAGTGGCTCATGAAGGCCAACATTCCTGGGAGATAAAATCGTTGTACACAAGATAATAAGATTAGATTAATGTTATGTTTAGAAGGATAATATTAAACTGGAGTGTCTGTTTTGAAAAATGTAATTTTTATTTCATTTGGCAGCCAAACAAGCAACTCAAGTAAGCGGGTCATCGGATGAAAAACACACGGTCAATTTTTGTTGTCGTATTTTCATCAATTTCTGTGTAGACATGACTGTCTGGAACACAGAGATTTTGTTTTAAAAATCTCTGTCTATGGTCTGGGATGTTTTCTATGTACATTTTCATGGCAGCGGGGCAAGCCCACCACACATTCCCACCACTGTGTCTCCTGTGTAGCCAGGATCAACAACGGCGACCGCAGATTAACAGTAAGCGATGAAGCTTATTGACGTCCCGGGGGAGAAAACTACAACTGTCTTGGAACTCACAACGAATTTAATCAGAAAGGAGTAGGAAGTATTGAAAGGACTTCTCTCCTTAACATTTTCATGGCAGCGGTTAATATATTATATGTACTTATAGCCTATGACATTCAAATAACGTAATGTTGTAAGGCGTGCACAATGTTTGTGTGTGCGTGACAGATTTTTACGAGCGTCTCCGAGGTTATGCACTATGCACGCTACAATAATGTGCATGTTTGTGAACGTTACAAGTAGTTACAATATTCATAGCCATAGCCAAATGCTCTTCGTGAAATAAACTATTTGTACCTATTTATAATATTAGTATAGATAACAAAACAAAAGCATATTATTAGCTTTGTTTAGTTATTCTAAATGGAGTTATGTTTACTAGGACTATTGTAGTAATTATGTAAACATGAACAATGCATTAAGTAAATATTGTCATTTCAAAGAGTTTTGAGGGTAATCTAGTCAAGAGAATTTATGAAATAGGCTTGCTTGATTTATTCACACATACACATACTAATTACTCACACACAAAAAACCCAAATATAAATGTATATATATAGTTGTATAATGTATAAATATTAAATGAAAAAATAATAAGTAACGCTTGTTTGCCAATCTCTAAGTAAAAAAAAATTATGAAAGAAAACCTCTCTTATATTTTGACAGTGAGACTAAATTCAGTCGTGGTGAATGAACTCGCAAAAATAACAAGCTATAAGCCACCCCTATTCAGGTCAAATACGGAGAATCTCAAAATGCAACCGCATTGCACCAAAAGCAAAATATTTTTATGGTGTACAGCAATTTGCAATAAGTAGAACGGTTGATAATTCTGTAGATAACTTTTTTTTATGAGAGAAGAGGACAAGACGAACACTGTGGCAGTTGGATTAGGGTTATCAACATGTAGGAAATTAACATGTCAATGCCTTTTTTTAATAAACTTTTTGAAGTGAAAACTTATTTAGATGAGTAAAAAATGTTAAACTTGCTTCAGATCTGTAGCCTGATCGAAAAAGCGTAAGATTCCCTAACCATTCCAAAATATTCAAAAATGCACAACGTTGATGTTTAAGTTTTCACTCCTGCCGGCACTCCCGGAGTGCAACCGAAGCTTTTTTTAAATAAATTAAAGCCATACAAAACAAAACGCATGTCTCTAAAGTATCTAACATTACATTTTCGGCTGTGTCGGTCCTTTTGTTCAAGGCTATATACAAAAATGCTTCATACATACGAAGTCTTTTCTTTAAACTATAATAAGGGGTTCTTCAAAAGGGGCATTAAAAGATTTTTACAGGGTTAGCAACGCGCGATTGATACTCCAGGTGGTGCAAGCGTCCATAGGCTACGGTGACCGCTTTCCATCAGGCGGGCCGTAAGCTTGTTTGCCACCTTAGTGGTATAAAAAAAACCACGCTATGACATCATGTAACACAAACTTAGAGTATGTGAATGCTGCACACTAATCGCGATTTATGCATACAGTCGTAAAATTAAATGCATTGCTTTGATTACATACACGAAGTCAAAATTAAAACGTGACGGCTTGATTACATCTGCCTGAATTAACACCTTTCAAATACATGCTCATGGACATACAATAGTTAATACAAATAACTCTGTTGATGAATATTTCCGAGGAACTCTTCGATCCCAACAGCCCAATTCCACACTCGCACCACCCGCCGCCGTGGGCTGGGTGCTCATCCCCACTACGTCGACCGTCGTACGTTGGTGTCCACGCGAAGGTTCGAAAAAAATTTTCTCGCTCGCACTACACGGATTTGGAATGAGCTCTCAGCCCAGAGGCTGGGAACACAGACGATTCCTTCGGAGTTTCGGACTATGACATGGAATATGACATTAGAGGTCTCGCCAGAGGTGGGCAACGCATTGGTAGTGCCCCTGGTATTGATGATGTCCATAGGCGGCGGTGACCACTTACCATCAGGTGGTCCGCTTGCTTGTTTGTCTGCCATACATTATATATGTTTAGAATACATCAAATATTTATTGTATCACCTTTGTATCGCTTAGCTCATTGTTACAACACGCAACTCAACAGTATTGATATGGCTATAACTCCTATTAGTACTTTTAAAAAAATGTTGTGGAATTATTAACTTAGGTGTGTATTTGGTAATAATGTATGATGTAATATAATAATTATATACTTAGGTAATTTAAAATGCTCTTTTTCTATTATTAAAAATGAGAAAGTGAGTTTGTTTGTTTGTTATTCCTTCACGGCTTGACTAATCAGCCAATCATTGTGAAAATTTGCCTCTATTCCACCTAGTTGCATTGTAGTTACATTGACGTAACTAGTTGGACATTTTTATTCCTAGTAGTTACATTATTTCAAAATGTTTCTAATGTAACTAGGAAGACTTTTTTGTTCCAACTGGTTACATTGTAGTTACATTGATGTAACTAGTTGGAGATTTTTAATACATACTAGCTGACCCGGCAAACTTTGTTCCGCCTTAGAGGCACTACCCTACCCTACCCCTACCCTACCCCTACCCCTACCCTACCCCTACCCCTACCCTACCCTACCCTACCCCACCCCTACCCTACCCCTACCCTACCCTACCCCTACCATACCCCACCCCTACCCTACCCTACCCTACCCAACCCCTACCCCTACCCCACCCCTACCCCACCCCTACCCTACCCTACCCTACCCCTACCCTACCCCTACCCTACCCTACCCTACCCTACCCCTACCCTACCCCTAATCGAGTTTTCATTGTTTTTAAGATGTATTCTGCTATTCGGGACGAAAACAAATCCAACAAATCAAAAACCATGGCAATCGGTCCAGCCGTTCTCGAGTTATAAGTGTTGTAACAAACACGACTTTCTTTTATATATATAGATTGTCAGGGGTACAGAGCCCAACATAGACATAGGCTACTTTTATCCCATGAAAGTACCTCATTCCAATTTGAAAATATTATTACTACAATAAGTGGCACTGGAATTGCGATGTCGGCCAACAGATGGCGCCACAAGTCTCGCTATGGGTTGTTTAGTTGTCAAACGAGATCTATGTCATAAAATTAACCGCGAGCGAAGTCGCGGTGAAAAGCTAGTAATTAAATAAAACTCTAGTGCCTAAAAGTTTATCTTAGCACAGTTACGTTCGTTAGTTCGAAGCAGTGTTCAAAGAGTTTCGTTAGTTAGAAGCACCTCGAGAGTGTTCAGTCGGAACCAACACAGGAATGTAGGCCGGGCTATGTTTAGAACACGGATCTCGGTTATTTTGTAACCGAATTAACTATATCCATGGCTACTTCTTCATGTGTCGGTAACCCATACTCGAGAGCCAGGTCACATTTCTTTCCGTGCCGGTTCACGACTTCCTCAGCTTCGGGTGCAGGTCAAGTCAAAGATTTTAACGGGCGGTGGTTAGTGGAAACCGCCGTTTTACTTACCTGAACCACGGTTTGTCCTCCCCTCGGTAACATTATAAATAGTGTGTAAAACGTATGTAATAAATAAATATATAGGGACAATTCATACAGATTGAGCTAGCCCCAAAGTAAGTTCTAAACTTGTGTTATGGGATACTAACTCAACGATATTATATTTTATAAGAAATACATATTATATAGATATACATCCAAGACCCGAGGCCAATCAGAAAAAGTTCGTTTTTCATCATGACCCGACCGGGGATCGAACCCGGGACCTCCTGGGTGGCGGTCTGGCGTGGTAACCATTACGCCACGGAGGTCCTCGTATATATTAGTTGGGAAAGCCGCACTACTCTTCTAATGACCATTGATATGTAGTCTAATGACTGAAAATCTGAGCAATCTTTGACGCTGATGTTATTGCCTTTTTGTCGTCTTTATTAACATTAAGAACAGAACATTATGCGGTAGAATAATGTTCTGTTCTTAATGTTAATGTGTATCGTATGTTTGTTGCCTCAGTTATACAAATAAACATCCTGCATCTGTTCCTTGCTTTCATCCATGAACGCGAATGAGGGCAACACGTTTAACATTGTTAGTCGTGTCGTGGATGTCCACGGACGGTAATTGCTTACCATAGGTGACTCCCTATCTCATTTGTGTCTACTGTCATAAAAAATATGTAAACAGTTAATTACCTATATCCTTACTTCCTTACTAATATTATAAATGAGAAAGTGAGTTTGTTTGTTTGTTATTCCTTCACGGCTTGACTAATCAGCCGATCATTATGAAAATTTGTATATATATTGTCAGGGGTACAGAGCCCAAATATACTTTTTATCCCGTGAAAGTATGTCGTTCCAATGGGAAAATATGTTTTCTACTATAGAGGGCGCTGTATCGGCTAACAGATGGCGCCACAAGTCGCCCTAGAGGTTGTTTTGTTGTCAAACGAGATCTATGTCACAAAATTAACGCGAGCGAAGCCGCGAGGAAAAGCTAGTATGGATATAAAAATGAATTGCTGATCGTTAGTCTCGCTAAAACTCGACAACGGCTGAACCGATTTGGCTAATTTGAGTCTTCAAATATTCGTGGAAGTCCAGGGAAGGTTTAAAGGGTGAGTAGGGTAGGGTAGGGTAGGGTATTGCCTCTAAGACGGAACAAAGTTCGGCGTGTCAGCTAGCAAGTTGTATATAACGTTTATTATTGTTATTTTACATTATTCTTCGTTTTATTATTATGTGCGATAATATTTAAAGACTGCATGTAAATGTTTATGTTTCATAGTGCTTGAACCTTGACACTATGTGCACTATTATTTGTTTGAAGTATGGTATTCTTACATACTTAGGTACATACATACATTGTTAGTTGATTACCTAACTATTGCTAATGTTTATTTGCAATACACAACAATATTATATACAAGTAACTTATAATTCTTCTAAATATAACAAGCGGTTTGATCGATGTAGCAGTTAGCAGCTTGCATTTTCTTCTTCCTCTGTCTTTTGCCAGTTTTTGACTCTCTATAAGACGCGACTAGGGTATAGAGAACCGGTACTATCTCAAGGAACCGGGATTTTCGGTACCGGACTATGCTGGAACCGGGATTTCCCGGGAATTTCGGTACCGTCGGGATTTTTTTTCAATACATCAACACCGCCTAGGGATGTTTTGATTTTGCTTAATTTACACATTTTTTGTTAGACATACTTATTTTTAGAAAGCTCATTTTTGGACTAGGTACATGTAAAAGTAAAATAAGTTTATTTATTTATTTATTTAAACTTTATTGACCACAATATAAGGGTACAAAAGGCGGACTTAACGCTAACAGCATTATCTACCAGTCAACCTTTGGGTAGTGCAGATATACATGAATGCGGTTATAAAATAAATTACATACAATAAATAATAGATATAATAAGGGTTTGTCATAATAACATATATATACTGATAATTACATATACTAAACATAAAGGTACATATCATGTAAGAATACAATACATACTTACTAATATAGTTTATATTTATTGCGTAAATATTTTTTTAAAAGTGAAATAATGATACAAGTAACGGCCGTATTTGTTTAATACGGTCGTTACAAAGAAAAATAAAAAAATTACTTATGCAGTTTTTTGCAATTGTGCGAAAAATCAAATATCAATAAAATATCCCATGATTCATACAATGGTTCTGCATCGATTTTTCATGTCATAAATAAAATCTGGCGACATGTTGCTAAAAGTTGCTCTTGTCGCAAGGCTTGCGGTAATCAAGGTTAAAGTAACGTTATCATGCTACTGGGAAAGTAAGTGAAAGAATGCCATGGCCAGAAGCGCAAGGACCATACGCACGAAGACCGATTTTTGCTAACTGATGCGAAAAAACAGCCAAATGTTACGGCAATGCTGTTTCTTCAAAGTCAGAGCACCAGTTGTTTGTGTTAAATAAAAATTGTCAATTGGACACCACTGCTTCTGTCGCTCGCTCGCAACTGACTGAAGGGTTGTGGTGTTGTCCGTACGCAGACAGCGCAAGTGGTGACCAGCTGGCTTCAGGAGCACGCACGACATTTCGGTCTTTGACTGGCCTGCTCAATCACCAGACCAAAATCCCAAAAAGAACGCATAGAACATGCTTCCTCCACTGACTGAAGAGACTGAAGAGCAATTTTTTTGCATCTTAACAGGACTTGAGACAATTCTTGGGAAAGTTGAGACTTCGTGATCTTGATTCGAAGCGTAAAAACCGTTTCAGAACCATTGTAAACATAGGTGTTTTTAAAGACAACATTTTCTTTGCCAAAATTGAAAAAAAGGCATAGTTTAGATATTTTTTTTACTTTTTCTTGAAAACATACTGGATCGTTTGTTGACCATCAAAATATATTCGATCGCACGTAGCGTCACTAGCGTCAGTGTTGCCAATTGCCATATAATTGAATAAATAAAAAAATCCCGAAAGTACCGAAAATCCCGGTTCTTGTATTTCAATTCCCGGTTCTTTTACAGCTATAAAAGAACCGGGAATTCCCGGGATTTTCGGTACCGGGATTTCCCGGTTCTATACCCTAGACGCGACGCCTGCCTTTTAATTCACTTGATCCATGTACCTAAGCTCTTGTTGTTTTGTTAGAGCAAAATTTAAAAAAATATTGTTAGACCAGTTGGTCTTCTCCAATGTTACCTTGCATTCTGTAAAAAATTTTAGTTGCCAGCATGACAAACGCGACAAAATTTTCTCGCTCCGCTCTGCCAATAGCGTACCTCGGTTATGTCTGTAGACAAAACAGGCATTGCTATTGGCGAAGAAGCTTTGTCGCGTGCGAGAAACTATCTCGAGTGTAAGCATGTTAGGCCCGCTGGATAGCAAAGGTTTAGGCGGTCCCATTACTCCCGTTCCCATGGGAATTTATAAATCCTAAATTAACCTTTGTCCTGAAAGTCAAAATTAAGTTGTTTCAAAAAAAAATATTCAAGGGAACATAATTCCGTCATCGATATATCGCCGGGCCGCCACCCAGGAGGTCTCGGGTTCGAATCCCGGTCGGGTCATTATGAAAAACGAACTTCTTCTGTTTGGCCTCGGGTCTTGGATGTTCATCTATATAATGTATTTGTTATAAAATATAGTATCGTTGCATTAGTATCCCATAACACAAGTTTCGAACTTACTTTGGGGCTAGCTCAATCTGTGTGATTTGTCAAAAAAGAAAAAAGAGGTAAAAGTAAAGTAATGATATAAGAAACGCGCTTTGATTTTAAAGATTTTTAAACACACACACAAAGTAAACTTGCGTATAGGTATGTTACTAAGTACTACTTAACCCTAAAAACAAAAAGTAATTATGAGCTCATTAGTAATTCCAATTTGTGTTCGTCGCCTCGTGAACTTTGACACAAAGATAAATATTGATGTCATGCTCATTATCCATTACTTATGTAAACTGTTTTATTTTGGTAATATTACAACACCTTTAAGTAATCTGTGGCTAAACCCACCTGGTTTTGAGTTTAAAGAGCTTTTCATAAGAAGTATTTATACATTTCACTTCATGTTATGAGCCTCGATGGCGTCGTTGAGTGTCGCATCGCACTCGAAACGAACACGTAAGTTAAAGAACGTCGGCTTTAGGCAGTGTTTGGATGTGTTTCGTTTTCGTTGTCTCGAACTTCTCCGTGCTACGGAGATAACGAAGAGCACGTTAAGCCTTTGCTCCCGGCAGTTGTCGATGGATGACAGTCGTTAAGCCAAGTCGGTGGCCGATACCCGTATCCCTGCAGTGGGATATTTATGCGATGAACGATGATCTTGATTCTCATAAGAAATATTTATATTATGTTTTTCGGCATTGAATAATGGACTGAAAAATACAGAATATAATGTACAGTAAATACCCAAGTGTACAGTATTACGTTGTGTACATAAATTCGGTAACAACAAAGGGCAGGACTTGGCAACTGGCACTATGCCAATGAAGTCTAGACTAGGGGACGTGGTACGCATATTTTACGGAAAGATAATGGGCAAAACAAGTGGGTCGGGACGGGAGACGCGCGCTCTCGTAGTCGCGATGACAGCTCCAAATTCCGCATCGAAATTCCGAGTGTATATTTGACGACCTCCGTGGTGTAATGGTTATCACGCCGGACCGCCACCCAGGAGGTCCCGGGTTCGAATTCCTGTCGGGTCATGATGAAAAACGAACTTTTTCTGATGGTATTGGATGTTTATAAACATTTATTTGTTACTTGCTTTTTTGCCCGCGACTTCGTCCGCGTGAAGTTCTGGACCCGTTCCCGTGGGAACCACATTGAATTTCGGAAAAAAACTATAGCATTTGTCACTCCCTGATAATGTAGCTTTCTACTGGTGAAAGAATTTTTGAAATCGGTACAGTAGTTTCGGAGCCTATTCAATGCAAACAAACAAACAAACCATCAAATCTTTCCTCTTTATAATATTAGTAGGTACAGTACATTTATTTGTTATAAAATATAGTATCGTTGAGTTAGTATCCATAACACAAGTCTCGAACTTACTTTGGGGCTAGAAACTGTGTGATTTGTCCGTATTATATCCGCCCTCAGTGTGATGTCATTCACACAAGTATATGAAATACAGATGATCCCGTGCCGCGCCGCTTCGCCCACTAGCCACTGTGTTTTGCCGCGACCGCGGCTTTGCGGCTAGCAACAGACAGACGACAGACAGACAGACGGACCGTGGAGTTTTAGTAATAGGGTCTTGTTTTTACCCTGTGGGTATGGAACCCTAAAAAGATGGATTGGTGACCTGTCATGGCTGACAACAGAATGAGACCTCAACACTGTTCCAAATCGTGTAGTTCGAAAATGGATGGGAATATGGAAAAATTAATATTTACAAAGTGATAGAGAATTTTATAAGCTTTCATAATGTCAAAGACCATTTTCCGCTATAACGTAGCGCTTTTTAGATATTAGCGAAAAACCTAAAATTGGGACCTTTGTCCCTCCCTCCGGCTCACCTCCTAGACGTCAGGACTTTTAGTATGTTTTCTCCCTAAGCATCCTGATTAGGTTTCTGAAGAAATCGCTTAGGTTAGCTCACGCACTTTACAACTACGTTATCGACTGAACTAATAAATAAATAAAATAAAATACTCTTTATTGCACCAAAACATTATCAAAACTTACAAAAACAAATAAATCGGGTGAAATATACAATAGGCGGCCTTATCGCATAGCAACTAATTGTTTTTTAAAATAAATACAGAGGCGAGAGGCAAAGTCAAAGTGATAGTTTTCAAAGTGACTTTATATTTAGCACATATGTGCAGATTCGTCAATGTTATGGTCAGAGAGACCACGCCACATGACTATTAATTAGTTTCTTATAATTGTTGTGTAGATAAATAAAGTCTGTCCCCTGACTTATCTGCGTCTCTGCCAGAATTTGCAGAGGTTATTGGCAGAGCCGACAGAAATACTTGTATAATATATAACTATGTGCTTTGGGATCCAATCAATGTCATATCATTGTGTTCATGTGCATATTATCTAGTCATCCTATTGATCTAGAAACTAAAGATGTACTAAAGTAATTTTATCACTTTTACGAAAGTAACTGTTACTTTTTCATTTTCACGTTCAAAATCACTTTAGATGAAGTTAGATTTGGAAGTAGTTTAACATATTTTCTATCATAGAATCAAAAATTTTATTCAGAGACTGTGTTCACAGGCCTTTCTCTCGTCATAATCCTTAACATTAAATCCTACTAATATTACAAAGGCGATAGTTGTGTATGTTTGTTACTTCTTCACACTCAAATAGCTGTGTCAATATTTATGATATTGGGTATGTAGGTAGCTGATACCTTGGATTAACACTTAGGGTACTTCTTATCCCAAAAACTACGCTACTCCGTCTGTGTATATGTCTGCGAAAGTCTGGTAGTCAATGGCACTCATACTTTTTACTTCAATACTTTTTTTTGGTCAATACTTTTTACGCTATTCCCGTAGGATTTAGTAAAAAATCATATATACTTAGATGGCGCTACTGTGCATAAAACTAAACGCGGGCAACACCGCGGGCTGCAGCTAGTATTTAAATAAAGCACTGGTTTAAAATATAAATGAATTCCTTTAATATTATCAAGTTTTTGCAATAAGTGCATAACAGGAAATGGTGCAGATTATCCTTACATATTAAGTCCTCCCGCGCGTCTGTCTGTCTGTCTGTCTGTTCGCGATAAACTCAAAAACTACCCAACGGATTTTCTTGCGGTTTTCACCAACGGATAGCCTGGTTCATGAGGAAGGTTTATGTATAAAATTTGTCAGGATTTTATTTAAATTGACTGAAATATAAAGATTATTGTTGGGAGTGTCGGAAAAAATCAACCCGCTTGGGAGCTGTCGACGAAAACGCTGGCTAAACCCTTTGAGATATAACAAAACAAAAATTATAGGATATTCCTCTTATTTAGGTGTCCAAAAAAGTCCGCGATAGCATATATTTATCGTTTACGGATAACTTACTATAAAATAAAAAGCGATTTCCGAGTAATAATGCGGAAATAGCGCCATCTAGCGTATAGAATAGAAAGAACTTGAATTAATTTTGGCAAGCGCGTAAATTTTTTGCTATAACTTCTAAAGTATCTATTTAAATTATATGGTCTAAAGATTATAATAATGTACATGAAATACTTAAGGTAACTAACGTCGTTAACTGGATAAGGATTAATACTGTATACGTCAAAATCGGTTTCCAATTTCCGCTTTATTACTCGGAAATCGCTTCTTATTTTATAGTAAGTTATCCGTAAACGATAAATAAATTATGTTATTGCGGACTTTTTTGGAGACCTAAATAAGAGGAATATCCTATAATTTTTGTTTTGTTATATCTCAATCAAAGGGTTTAGCCAGCGTTTTTGTCGACAGCTTCCAAGCGGGTTGTTTTTTTCCGACACTCCCAACAATAATCTTTATATTTCAGCCAATTTACATAAAATCCTGACAAATGTTATACATAAACCTTCCTCATGAAATAGGGCTGTAAGTGTATTATCGCAGGCGCTCAACCTAGAAAGCTGAAAATTTTGTATAGAGGTTCCCTTTATGATGTTGACAAGGACAAAGATGGGGTTTTAAAGAATTCCCACGGGAAAGGGAGTAATAGGACTATAAGTGTATTATCGCAGGCGCTCAACCTAGAAAGCTGGAATTTTGTATAGAGGTTCCCTTTATGATGTTGACAAAGATAAAGACGGCAATTTGTAGAATTCCCACGGGAAAGGGAGTAATAGGACTGTAAGTGTATTATTGCAGGCGCTCAACCTAGAAAGTTTGAATTTTGTATAGAGGTTCCCTTTATGATGTTGACAAAGATAAAGACGGCAATTTATAGAATTCCCACGGGAAAGGGAGTAATAGGACTGTAAGTGTATTATCGCAGGCGCTCAACCTAGAAAGCTGGAATTTTGTATAGAGGTTCCCTTTATGATGTTGACAAAGATAAAGACGGCAATTTGTAGAATTCCCACGGGAAAGGGATTAATAGGACTGTAAGTGTATTATTGCAGGCGCTCAACCTAGAAAGTTAGAATTTTGTATAGAGGTTCCCTTTATGATGTTGACAAAGATAAAGACGGCAATTTATAGAATTCCCACGGGAAAGGGAGTAATAGGACTGTAAGTGTATTATCGCAGGCGCTCAACCTAGAAAGCTGAAAATTTTGTATAGAGTTTCCCTTTATGATGTTGACAAGGACAAAGATGGGGTTTTATAGAATTCCTACGGGAAAGGGAGTAATAGGACTATAAGTGTATTATCGCAGGCGCTCAACCTAGAAAGCTGGAATTTTGTATAGAGGTTCCCTTTATGATGTTGACAAAGATAAAGACGGCAATTTGTAGAATTCCCACGGGAAAGGGAGTAATAGGACTGTAAGTGTATTATTGCAGGCGCTCAACCTAGAAAGTTTGAATTTTGTATAGAGGTTCCCTTTATGATGTTGACAAAGATAAAGACGGCAATTTATAGAATTCCCACGGGAAAGGGAGTAATAGGACTGTAAGTGTATTATCGCAGGCGCTCAACCTAGAAAGCTGGAATTTTGTATAGAGGTTCCCTTTATGATGTTGACAAAGATAAAGACGGCAATTTGTAGAATTCCCACGGGAAAGGGATTAATAGGACTGTAAGTGTATTATTGCAGGCGCTCAACCTAGAAAGTTAGAATTTTGTATAGAGGTTCCCTTTATGATGTTGACAAAGATAAAGACGGCAATTTATAGAATTCCCACGGGAAAGGGAGTAATAGGACTGTAAGAGTATTATCGCAGGCGCTCAACCTAGAAAGCTGGATTTTTGTTTATGGTTTCCTTTTAAGATGTTGACAAGGATAAAGACGGCAATTTATAGAATTCCCACGGGAAAGGCAGTATCCACGCGGGCGAAGCCGCGGGTACAGCTAGTATTGAATAAAATATAAAACTGGTAGTCTTGCCCCGGTGTGGTGGTAGTCTTTACAGTCTTACGAACTCGATGTCTTACCCTAACTGACCTAACTGACTACATTTCTTTCCCCCACTGGTCATGTTGCTTTGTTTCCGAAATGGTGATAGTTTATAGAGTTTTATTTATTTTATATTTATCACTGAAGGACAATATGTTGTAAATGAAGTGTCAGTGCCCGCGAGTGTCTACATAAAGTATTTTTGTTTTTATTTGTATATTTTAAAAAAACTTTTTAGTATTCCAAAAATATTTTTTTAAAGAAAGCCATTAAACAAAGTTTAAATTCGTGCCGCTTTCCACCGATATCGTGCCAGCTTTATGCGAAATCCTTTCCACTTTTTTTATCCTTTGTTACTTAGACTACGCGGCGCCAGTGGCCTGGATCGATGGTAGAACTAGGTAGACTAGACTATGGATATTCTAGGTATTATACTGAAAATACTGACGACGGAAAGAGTAATTTACAGTTTGAAGGTGTACAACTTTATAATAAGCTACCGAACGAAATTAAAAATTGTATGTCCCTACACGGATTCAAAAACAAACTAAAAGAATATTTGTTAAAAAGTAAAGTTTATGTATAGAGTCTAAACGTCTTATTTTGTTACACTAAGTTCTTTTGCTATTAATTGTTAAGTGAACATAAAATTGTAATGTTCTTTGAAATAAATAAATTCTTTAAACCGAAAATATTACTATTGTTATCGTGACTTCGTTTGCGTAGGGTGATATAGAGTGGGACTTGTCCGAATAGTGTTATGAACACTGTTTTTCATTCTTGTTTTAAAAGTAAAAACTATTTATTATTTTTGAACTAAGGCTTCCATCAATAGTGGTTTTTGGGGAGCTCGATGGCGTCGCTGTTTGTCGCACTCTTATATGAACACTCAAGTTAAGCGACGTCGACCCTAGCCAGCGTTTGGATGGGCTTCGTTATCTCGAGCTTCTCTGTGCTTTGGAGGGCACGTTAAGCCGTCGGTCCCATTTGTTGTCGATGGATGACAGTCGTTAAGCCAAGTCGGTGGCCTTAGGGCGGTTTGAAAACACCGGCCTCTGCCAATCCGCATTGGGGCAGCGTGGCAGAGTACCCTCTAATTACCTTTGATTGAAGGGAGACCCGTATCCCTGCAGTGGGATGATTATGGGTGGATATGATGAAACAAAAAAAATGAATAAATAGAGACCGCACGGCAAAAGCCCAATCTTCGCGCCCAACACTGTGCGTGGCCCGACACGCACTTGCCGTTTTTATGGAAAACGAGCGACACGACACACCTTAACTTATATATATAACTGGCGAATCCTGTGCAACATCGTTCGCGTGTATCCCGCTTTCCCGTGGGAATTTTGGAATGTATTATACATATAAACCTTTGTATTGAAGCCCTCTATATATTTTTAAAAACCGCACCAAAATTCGTTGCGTTAGTTTTA
This sequence comes from Endotricha flammealis, assembly GCA_905163395.2. Classification (NCBI taxonomy): domain Eukaryota; kingdom Metazoa; phylum Arthropoda; class Insecta; order Lepidoptera; family Pyralidae; genus Endotricha; species Endotricha flammealis. The sequence continues at coordinate 2,361,826 of LR990880.1, read as the reverse complement.
AAGATAAAAGCATACTTAGGGACAAACAGACACACGGAGAGACAGACACCGCGACTTCATTTTATACTATGTAATGATAATGTACCATTAATTGACGACCTCCGTGGCGTAACCATTACGCATACATTACATAGAGAAATTGACAAGGAAAAAGTTAAAACGAAGTGCCTTTCCACACTTCAGAGAGAAGTGTAGAGGCGGGGTTAAACTTTAGAGCAATAGCACATGGCGTATTTTGAACGCGCAGATGACGCGCGTTTCATGAACTTGCGTTTTCGGCGCCGTAGATGCCGATTTTTTTTTTCCAAATACAAAGGGGCGGAGTAGGGGCGCGTGCTGTTCACGTAATCGTATGTGTCTGCGTGTAAATGCGCATGACGACCTCCGTGGCGTAATGGTTACCACGCCAGACCGCCACCCAGGAGGTCCCGGGTTCGATCCCCGGTCGGGTCATGATGAAAAACGAACTTTTTCTGATTGGCCTCGGGTCTTGGATGTTTATCTATCTATTTGTTATAAAATATAATATCGTTGAGTCAGTATCCCATAACACAAGTTTCGAAATTACTTTGGGGTTAGCTCAATCTGTATGAACTGTCCCTATATATATATTTATTTATTTAATTAAGAAAATTATAAAATGGTAATCTCAGTTTATTGTTCCAGCAAGGTATCGGTGTGGAGTTGGTGCGAGCGCTGGACACCCACCCGCCCAGCGTGTCCAACGTTTTCTGCGAGTGTGACTCAAAAGATGACGTGGTAAGTACACAGTGTGTTTGGCTAACCTAGGGTTTGTGGTGTCACCTAGATAGATGGATAGATTATTTTAAGATTATAGGGTGGGACGCCTGCGTGGCACAGGCGGGTGTTCAAGTCGCTATTTGGACTCATTACACTCTATTCCCGTGTGGATACGGTTGTTACTGTGGCCCCGATGACCTCCCACCAGAAAACCTTAAACTCCATTTGCAGAACTCCGCTATGCGACCAGTGTCCAGGTCACATAGTTTTCCTTCTACGATCCTATCGGCTTCGAAAGTTTCCCACCTGAGCCTGCTGTAGTGTATGCACTCAGCCAGGAAGTGCTGGCTGGTCTCTGGTTCCCCGCATTCAAGACAAACGGGGTCTATGCTGTTGTCTATTAGGGACATATGTCGGTTAAGTCTACAGTGCCCAGTGATGATGCCCATGACTATGCTATGACTAGATAGATAGATAGAATATGCTTTATTTGCAATACACAATTAAGATAGGTAGGGCACAGCGGATAATCCGCTCAAATCGGAGTAGCCCGTCTGGGGAAGGACCTCCACCTTACAGAAGATCGTAGCCAAATAGAATTGGTCTCGGCCATGTTGTGTTCAGAGTAAGGTCTCCAGAGCTTCACTTTGGGTTGGCAACGCCTGAATGATACCCCCGGTATTGCAAGCGTCTATAGGCTGCGGTGATGCTTACCATCAGGCCGGCCGTATGCTTGTTTGCCACTTTTTTCAAAAAAAAACACAGCACTCGGACACAGTATACATAAACAGCATACAGACTACAGTAATCGCAACAAGGCCTCCTTGTTGCTTATTTGCCTAATGTGTCTGACGGAAATAATGTTACATAGAAAAAGTAGTACTTATATCAGTAAAATAAGATGTATTTTGTATGGCAAGTCGGAAAATTTCGAGAAAATCCTTAAAACACCAAAATCGCGGAAACCGCTCATTTCCGACCCCCTGTTCATTGTTATAGTTTGTTACAAATGACCTCTAGTTTAACCACTTTTAAGAAATTGGACCAAAAACCTGTTATTCTGTGTGTATGGATATCATGTACATAAGTTTAACTTTGACACTTTACTACGTTAGTACTATTATGAATTCTGTGACTTTACTGCTGACATGTTCACTCAAAAGTTACAATGAGGGGTTTCGCTACCAGTTGGCGCTATGTGTCAAATCAAAACACATAGATATAATCCATAGGTTCTTCCATACTAATATTATAAATGTGAAAGTGTGTTGGTTTGTTTGTTTGTCCTTCCTACACGTCGAAAGTAATGAACGGATTGATAGGATTTTGATTGATTACCATTCTTAAGTTCTATGTCATAAGAGCCAAAATTGTACTGCAAGTATAAAGCTCTACATGTACCTGACTGTACTAATAATATAATAGTGGTTGAACAATGATAATAAGGTCCTAATTTTTTAATGAACTTCCTTTTAACACATGACTGTATGGGTTACATATGATCGTTTAAGCAAGGAAATAATGGTCTAGTATTCAGTAAAAAAAAAGGCATTAAATTTAGAAAAACTCAGTAAAATTCGCCTCTCTTGTAGCAGCCATCCGTCAGTAGAAAAAAAAGGTTTAGGGGTGCGGTGCGAAGGGCGCGTCAACGCGTCTCACATATCAAAATGGTTGAATTTGGATGAATTTATGTAGTAAGTAAATTTTTCTAACTACTTACAATACAATCTATTTTTTTACGGAATACTAGACCATTACTTCCTTGCTTAAACGATCATATGTAACCTATATAGTCATGTGTTAAAAGGAAGTTCATTAATAAATTAGGACCTTATAAATATATAATACACCGATAATATTATTATGATAAAATGCAATCATAGTTTTGCGGGCGTCAATGCGTTTGTGACAATCACAACATCCTGTATGTTAAGTGGTTCCTTCCTTTTGGTCAATGTTACAAATTGAATTGTCTTTTTGTTAAATCAAAATTACACTTTTACATTAACTAGCAATTGGACAAGTTCTGGATAGCTTATTTGTTAGATAAAATCTGCCAAAAAAAAACTGACAGATAAGGAATTTAGGACAAAGGTAATTTCAAAACATTTTTATTCAATTTGCCCATTAACTACAAGTTAGTATTTCTTCTATTAATATCATTCCCATCATCCCTTTTTTCATTGTCATCAATAGGTACGTTATTTATTAGATTGTCTATCAATATATTATTAGATTTATCGTTAAATGAAACTAATAATTTGATGGAGAATGCGTTTGTATTATATTAGAGGAGCCGACGATGCTCTTGTAGTAACTCGAGCGTTCTAGAAACCTATATAATTTCGAAGATTAGGAAATGCGACGATTACCGAAATGCAATATTTAACAGCTACTTATTGTACTAGACAGGCTATCCGTATGTGGATAATGTCTTTGATAAGTTCCAGATAGTCTGTCAGATAAAATTATTGTAACTAGCTTTTTTGCCCGCGAATTCATCCGCGTGAAGCTCCGGATCCGTTCCCGTGGGAACCAAATTTGAATTTTGGTAAAAGCTACATACTCCTTGATAATGTATCTTTCTACTAGTGAAAGAATTTTTGAAATCGGTCCAGTAGTTTCGGAGCCTATTCAATGCAAACAAACAAACAAACAATCAAATCTTTCCTCTTTATGACATTAGTATAGATTCTTCTGAAAGTTAGGTAAACTGCGAACCTGCGAATATGTATTTATTAGTGTATGTATTTTTCAGACGATCACATGTGACTGCGAGGCGACACCTGCCTTCCAGCTGAAGGCTTTTAGCCAGAGGGGAGAGAAAGTGGAAGTCTCCCATTATAGAGTCAATGTTAACAGGTAAGCCAAATCAACCATTAGATGGATTGAAAACAATGGCTTATGGTGATCACCAGTTCACTTCTGATGGTCTATTTTTGTAACAAAACATAGTTAAAATCTAGTGTCAAACTCACTCACTATCTTGCTCGTTTCATGTCTCGTGTAAGCAAGATGGCGCTAGAAAGAAACTTGACTTTGACCATATTGGTTATTTATTTATTTAAATTACCACAACGACATTACAGGTTATAACACCCATCGCGACAATGTAGTTCGTTAATATAAATAAACAATTGTCAAATATATAATAAAATTAAAATTAGTATAGATACATTAAAAAACATTAATAAAAACAATGAAATTAATTAGAATAAATCCAATTAATTTAAGAAAGTTAGAGAATAGACATCAGGTTTTGTGCCTTTGATTGAAAGAAATAAAATAAAACAGCGAAAGAAAATCAGTTACATACATCCGTAACTGATTTTATTACGCTGATATCTCAAGAGAGGTAGGGCACAGCGGATAATCCGCTCAAATCGGAGCAACCCGTCTGCGGAAGGACCTCCACCTTATAGGAGATCGTAGCCAAATAGCATTGGTCTCGGCCATGTTGTGTTCCTACGGTGAGTAAGGTCTCCAGAGCTCCACTTGGGAGGGGTTGGGAGGGTTTGCAACGCGCAAGTGATACCCACGGTACTGCAAGCGTCTACAGGTTACGGTGATGCTTACCATCAGGCGGGGCCGTATGCCTGTTTGCCAACTATGTAGTATAAAAAAAATATCTTTAGTAGATGAAGGATAATAGATGAACAGAAACAGATAGAAAGAACTCCAACGACTGTCCTAGCCAAGTATCTGGCCAGCATTATTTGAACATTTAATTATAATTGTTTCCATATGTATGTATTCTTGTAACTGGTGCATGTTGTGTTCACCAGTAACTGTTTGTTACATTAGTTTTTATTGTTATATTACTTCTAAAACTAAAACCTTAAAAATATAATAAAATAACTAAAATATATTATTAAAAGGAGTCCCTTTAGGCGAGGTTCCGAAGATACTGGCAGCGTTCCCCCTTTCAATTGGCGGTGAGAGCCCTACGCTCCCGCAACAGTCCGGTGTCTCAGAAGAGGGTGTTAGTACACCCGAACCTGAACATAACAATTAATAAAATAAAAAATAAAAATAAAATAAAAACCCCTTTCAAAATTCAAAACTTTTATTCAGAGAATAGGTTTTCACAAACACGTTCTCTTGTCAGAGTATACAGTAATAAATGATTTGTATAAATTAATCTACTCTATAAACTACTACCATTTCGGAAACAAAAGCAAAATGACCACTGGTAAAAAGAAATGGCGAAAGAAAACCAGTTACGGCCTTTTTTGTCATTTGAATAGCTAGACTAATTCTTTGTCCGAGGTAGCTGCCAGCTCTTCGGTCTCCTGTGATATTGTTTTTTGGGTATCGTGTTTTTATTGTTATTGTATTTTTAATTAAGTAACAATATAAACAAACGTTGGTGATCTTTAATAAATAAATATAAATAAATAGACTGGGAAGAAGGAGCTTTAATGAATTTAAGAGACAGCAATTAAAAAATAAGACACACAAAATATCTTACAGATTTGGATCTTGTAAAAGATGATACAGATTGACAAAAAATGACTTGTACAAAAAAACTCAATGATTTCAGATTTCGTGCTCGCTTACACGTCATCTGCGTGACAGATAAACTGATTGGTGATCTCAAATGCGACGGTTGGCCTGAGGTGAAGGTGGCCTTGGCCCCTGTAGGGCCACTGAGGCCTAACGCCACAGAGAGTAATTTACAAGTAACTGTAAGGTGCGTTATAGATACTTATTTATTTTATTTTATTAAGATAAGATTTTTGCAGGGTTGGCATTTGGCAACCCGCGTGTGATACCCCCGGTGTTGCAAACGTCCATAGGATAAGGTGACTGCTTACCATAAGGTATGCTTGTTTGCTACCTTAGTGGTAAAAAAAAGAAGAGGCTTCGTTTCGTACGACCCGTCAAACGAACTACCGCACTAACGCACAATATTCAATCTTGTTTAATGTACATTTTGGTTTTCAAAAAATCATTTACTTAATGATTTTTTTTTATTTATCTTTTCCAGTGATATCGTGGTAAGCGCCCTCCGTAACACCCACCTGGAATTCAACCTAGCGCAGTACCCCACCTGCCCCCGACTCAGGAGATACGTGGACTCGGGTCCAAGACTACCTCTGCATTATGATTCAATGGTAAGTTAGAATTTTTAGTTAGCATTTTCAATCATAGGGCAAATGACTCACGGAATGTCACAGGAAATGGCTGGATGAGGCCGCTGCTAAGCCCACCACATATTCCCACTGCTGTCTCCTGTATAGCCAGGATCAACAATGGTGACCTCAGATTGACAAAAGCCATGAAGTTTATTGACGTCCCGGGGTGACGTAACTACAGCTATCCCAAGATTTAATCAGAACGAACAACGAATTTAACCAGAAAGAAGTTAGACCGATATTAGCAGGTAGAAGATACCCAAAACAGAAGCAGGTTAGGATACAGGCCAGAACATATCCAAAACAGAAGCAGGTTAAGGCTAGCTTACTTTGGGAGCAGGTGGCCCTGTGTGAATTATGTAGAATTTAATTATTTATCTAAAATATGGAGAGAGAAAATATCACATGATATTACACGCACTAGAAGGATAAAGAATCTTAAAACTAACAATTAATTGAACCTTACTTTTGCAGCTACAACATGACCGCCAAATGTACACGTCAACCCCGAACTCAACTGCCGGCAGCGTACAGATGCTCGGCGAGAAACGGCTGCTCGTTAAGGTCGTCAATGCTAAAGATCTGGGAGGTTAGTACGGCAATTTGAATTATTTAACTGTTTTACTTCAGATAATTATTCTTTAACTGTTAAAACCATGAAGAAATTCTAAGAGGAGTTGCTACAATGAGCCGATCGTATGAACGACCTGGTCGTCTTGGTGGGTGTTTAACCTGTCTAAATCACATCCCGACAATGCGTGACAATGCGTGACTTCAGTGCCCAATTGAACGAATTGGTCGCTTTCATGCATCGAGAGTTTTTGGTAAACAACACTTGATAGAATTCGTCGCTGTTCGTACGTACGTCGACTACGTACTGTCGAGGCACGAACAACGACCAATTAAATTGAACGTGCTTGATTGGACTACATTGCTTAGGGCAACTACTCTAGTAATTTCTTAATGTTTAAAACATTCTGCACTACTACTTATAAACTGTACCTTTATTTCGACGATTTACTTTGTTCAACTTTACTATTGAAAATTAAATGTGATGTACATGATTTTTTTTTCAAAATTTCTTGTGCTGTAATTACTACCATGCACGCTTTTTTTATGTAAGAGGTTGGCAGACGAGCATGCGGGTCACCTGATGTTAAGTGATCACCGCCATCTATGGAGCACAGAGTCACCCGGGGAGTCCCTGAGCCGCTGCCGGCCTTTTAATTGCATGTATGCTCGCTTCTTGAAGGTTCCCAAGTCAGATCTTTACTGTGCGTGTAAGGAAGTGTCGCAGGAATGTTGATTTATTGATGTTTGTAAGGATTTCATCTTGTATAAATATTCTTTCAACTCAAGAGATGTTAAAGTAGTATACGGATATAATATCCTACTAATATTATAAAGGCGAGAGTTTGTATGTTTGTTTCTCTTTCACGCAAAAACTACTCGACTGATTTTAATGTTTGGTACACGGGTAGACTATAACCACATAGGGTACTTTTTATCCCGAAATTCCTATGGGAAAAGGAATATTAGGACTGATGTGTATAAATAAATTTACGCAAACGAAGTTGCGCGGGTTTCACTAGTTTATTTATATAATTTATTGAAACTACGTTACCTATTTTACAGACATGTAGTATTTTCGATAAATCGAGAAAAATCAAAATATTTTTCCCTATTTCAGGAAAATCCGGATGCATGGCACCTTATTGCGTGGTAGAAATGGATGAGCCGCCGCAGAAGAATCAGACAGCCTTCAAAAAGGACACGTCTAGTCCACAGTGGGAAGAACATTTTCTATTGTGAGTATCACACGTATATATAAATCTTATATTGTTACAAACACGTCGTCAAACAACCGTTTGGTCTTGTTGAGAATTAAAAAAAATTATTTTGCTTTTTGGATGAAATTTTTTCATCATCCAAACCCCGCCCCAGCTTCTTCTTCTTCTTTGATGAAAACTTACAAATGTGATAAAAAATTAATGAAAAAAATGAAAAATGTTTATTCAATCAACAGAAAGGTAACAACATTGTGGCTGGAGCCTCCATTTAAGTACGTAATGTACTTGTGTTTGGAGTATTATAAGAGTGATAGAATTTGATGTTGGACTCAACTGAAGGCACGCAAAGCACAGCAAATACGGAACCCTACATTGTGCGTGGCCCGACACGTACTTGCCCGGTTTTTTATATCTATACTAATATAAAGAGGAAAGATTTGTTTGTTTGTTTGTTTGCATTGAATAGGCTCCGAAACTACTAGAACGATTTTAAAAATGCTTTCACCAGTAGAAAGCTACATTATCAGGGAGTGACATAGGCTATAGCTTTTCCCGAAATACAATGGGGTTCCCACGGGAACAGGTCCGGAACTTCACGCGGATGAAGTCGCGGGCAAAAATGCTAGTCTACTATAAAAAATAAAAAATACATGTCATATAAATAAAATTATTGATGTCATGTATATAAAAAATACATGAAAACGTTCAGGTTATGCTTGCTTAGTTTAGAACTAGACGGATTCATCCAGGAATATTGATAATTTAATTTTGCAATATCTTTATAAGTATGTATTTCATGTTTTTATTTTTTGCATTTGTTTCCAGTGACCTTTCTCCACAAACGGCAGAACTTCTGTTTGAAGTGTACGACAGGACTGGACCGCCATCACCGGGCAGCGGGTCAGCACAACATAGGTATTGTTGAAAAACTTAATCATTATCATCAATCGAGCAAATCGGCAATTGAACTTCACTTGATTTGCCATGTCTCTAATACCTTTTGTTTCAAATTGCTGTCTCTCACGCAGTTGCTAAGGAGGGAAGTCCTTTCAATACTTCCTACTCCATCTAATGTCTATCTGATTCAATTCGTTGTGAGTTCCAAGACAGCTGTAGTTACTCCCCCGAGACTGAATAAGCTTCATTGCTTATTGACAATCTGAGGTAGGTTATGAAACGTTGTAATAAAATTATGATATTGAATTTACTCGAAAGTAAATACGATATATTTAGATACTTGAATCATATTTACGGACCTGCTCACCTCTTTCATTGGCTGACTGTACAAAATGTAAAACCAATAATGTTATATTAATTGATTAACTAAGTAACTATTTGTACAGTAATGTATTTTGATTTGCTATGTAATCGATCGAATCAATCAATCGAGTTTGTATTTTTGCCTCAGGTTCTTAGGCCTCGGGTTGGTGGGTATAGATGAACTACTCGCGGCGCCCTCACAGAGGCAACAGATAGCGTTACAAACGAGACCAATGGAAGAACACGACATCTCGGGAACGCTTACTGTTGAGGTAACTATTTCTTTAGCATAATTACATAACATTTATATGAAACAAAGTATATTTTAGGAATAAATTAAGTTTTTTTTATTAAAATAACGATATTTAGTTCGGGTGTCACCCAAGGGTGTATTCTTGGGCCACTATTCTTTTACAATGCTTTGGGAAAGGGCGAATAATTGAATATATTCAATGGTTGTTGCTGGATATATTGATATACTTTTTTACATGTTGTCCTCCTCCTTATATTTTCTGGTAGACCTGACTTTATTAAAATATTTTTTATATTAAAGTATGTTTTCTTTCCTTCCAGTTTCTTTTCATCGAAGGTCCAGACATCCCAGAGTTAGGCTCGAAACCTGTCAAGATCAAGGAAAGTCTGCGCACCTTGTCACCTCAGGGTCTCCTTACTACTACCACCAAGACCATATTTAAACAGAATGGTGAGGGTTTATAAGTATTGATCACTGACTGTTTAGCAGCTTAGCAGTATATTCTTGAATCTGATAGTCAGTTTCTGAAACTTTTATTTTTTATTCCACACTAGCACCCCACCTCAGATTCGCACGGTTTTAGAAAAGGTCCTTCTTTTAAAAAAAATATTAAATCAGCCTATGTCATCCGGGGATAATGTAGCTTCTCACTCAACGGTGAAACAATTTTTTCATTTGGTCCAGTAGTGGTTCGGCATCCATTATTCGGAACTTATTTAATGCAAACAAACAATCAAATCTTTCTAAATTTATAGTATAGATCAAGTCTCAAACTCAGCCTGACCGTAACATCTTTGGTTGTACATATATCTCCAGATCGGGAAAACTCAGTGTGCGCGATTCATAACCCTGACGGCGCCATCTTCTGTTCGCATTGTGAACATCTTGGAGAACTGTTTGTGTGAGGCGATAGACAATGTCGAAAGGTGTCGCCACAGATTGATATGATGATGTTTTTTTTAGGTCACGACAACTCTCAACTAACAGAATCGGCTCTCCGCGACCTAGAAATGAGTTCAGCGAGTGCCGCCAACAAATCAACCCTCATCATACATTCGGTACAAAGGGTAAGACTAGTTTTAACAAACTAATTGGTACTTACTAAACTAAGCTTAAAGATTTCGTTTTTGCTCTTTCAACATCTATAAAAAAGTGGTGCCCATTCAGAATGCTTAGTTTTTTGTTCGCGTTTGATCATGTCGATGTAAACAAACCGACCAAGTAGAGAAGAACTCTCATGTTGCGAATTTATAGACGCGTCTTACATAACAAAATTATGTGTCTTACTTGCTCACATTTTAAAATAACCCAGTCAATTTGGATATTTAACACGTGTCTGGTAAATTCACAATACTTATGAAACTTTTGTTCAATTTGGTCGGCTTGTACCTAAACGTTTACACGTTCAATGTTTTGTGCATTTTGTTTCGAAAAGTTCTCAATATTTTTACTGGTTTTATTTTTATAAATATTTACTTAATGTCAAATGGAATTTGATCTCTAACTTGTTATGTATGTTTTGTAACGGTTTGAAATTAACAAATGGTTTTTCTTTCCATCTCCCTGTGTGCTGGCTTGAAACACAAATTACAGGAGCCCAAAAAATCTATCAAGGTAAGATACACATGTTATTGTTATGAGAAAAATTCAGGCAACTTCAAAACGTTTCTTTACCAATCAGTTATAATAGGGTAGGGTGTCATATTTCTTATGGTTTTTCTTTAGAAAGATATGTATGTAGATCTAAGATTGTTTTTTGTGGTTGTTAGGCAACTAGCTATTCAAGATAAAATTCATTTTTTTTAAATGTTTGTAGAAACAAGACATAATGTAGATATATATGAGGAAACTGTTTTTTTTCTACACATATAAGATACCTATACTTAAATACAAAATTGTATTCCAAAACGTCTGAAAATATAATTTCTTATATTTTACAAATACGTAAGTAGGTTTACAAATAAATAGTACCTATAGGTTTCACAATCTAATAGGTCCGTTTAGACATTAGAAGAAGGTACCTATTACCTACTTATTAATAATATTTGAATTCTTTTCTTTCATTCAAAAATGGCAATAGTACCACTGTAAATTCTTAGCCTGTACTGCATGTATTGCTATGAATAGTTATTTGTTAATATAGTTAAAATATGGATTATATCTTCCGATTTTTTAAGATTAAATTTAGTGATAAAGCATGTGTAATTTAATTATAATTTTATATTCTTACCACATGGTTACATTACATTTTACAACTACTTGAGGTAAACCCTGTTTTTCTTAACTTGTCCAATGTAGTAAACAATCTAAGCACGTCTTTCTAACAAAAATAGGCAATTAAAATTATCATACTGTTACGTTGCGTTGTGTACGTTGTAGAGAGAGACAAGAGAAACAAGAGTTATATAGAGTATTTATTTAGAACTCAGCGTGCGTGGGAGAGAGATTCACTTGCAAGTTCCTTGAGACACTTAGCTCAGCTTCTCCGGGCGTGCAGACGACGGGCGCAGGTTTTGAAAGTGTAGGGCTTTCAACAGTAGACCGGCTCAGCAACCGGTAGCAGCCGTCGGGGTAGAGAAGAAGATGCGCAGGGAGTAGCAAAGCTGAAGCGGACGCGTTGCTCAGGGGTAGCGTAGCTCAGGGGTAGTGTGCTGAACCCGTAGGGAAGTTCAGCGGCAGCGCAGAAGTAGCTGTAGCGTAGCCGTAGCGTAGCCGTAGTAGGTATAATTAATCCGTAGCGTAGGTGTCCTGATACGGACACTGATTTTACTACACGAATAAATGTTATAGATGCAATTTACCAAATACGTCTCGAGAGCTTAGAACACAATTGACTGTACAGACTGGAGCTCGGATGTCGAATGTCAATAGGAGTTTGCCGATGTAACTTATTGACTCCTATGAGCCGTTGCAGCTGTTAACGGAATTTTAGAAATTACTAGAAACTTCCAATCCTTTGTTTCGAATGACATGAGCGCGTACGACGGCTCCCCGCCAATGACTGGTCTCTCGTGTGTCGCTGACCACACCCAATCAATGGACGATAACCTATCAAACAAATATGAGCCTAAATGCCAAGAAATAAGGTCCACCAACTAGCCGGCCATATAAGGCATTGTCGCTTACCCAAGCTACCTAACCTTACATGGTCATTTTTAAAACGAATGACACACTATTGGATTACATTCTAAGTTAGAAAAGTTAATATTTAAACGTTTTAATTATCAAATTACGTGTGAATATAATTCACAACGTAACAATACACACTAAAATAATAATAATATAGTTAGAAATGGCGTTTAACACAACACTCTTATTATTCTGGCTATTTATCGATTTTACACATGGATAATTGAATAAAAAGACACGCTAAGATTGTTTACTACATTGGTCAAGTTAAGAAAAACAGGTTATATATGATATGGCACCCCGTAAGGGCACTGCAAATTTTTGGAGAGGTAATTCTGGAACCAACAAATAAAATATTTAAAAATATCTAAAATATCTGAAAATATAATCCAAAAAATGTTTGTAAGTTTGCCGTGTTGTCTTACTAACGCTGCGTTCAAAGGTTGAATTAACTGGTTCCGGAAAATTCATCGAAGTGGAACGCGACGAAGCACAGACAACCGAACCAGAGAGACCCATAGACAATAAAGAAGTTGACAAAGTTGATAACAAGTCAATACTGGCAACACCAAATATGTCGCCAGCAAAAAGTGTCAGAATAAAAGAAAATGGCGCGAAAGTTAATGGGGATAGTGCTGAGGTAAGAGGTTTTTCTACTAACTAACTAATAGTTTGTACTAATAGCATTTTAATGTTGTCGTAGAATACACTATTTAGATTATAAATCTTTAACTAATTAAGGAAATACAGTTAGTTAGGTTCTCCGTTGACGCAATTGACATTCCTAAAGGGGAATCACACTGCATACTACTATCCTTTCAATTAAACTCATACTATAAAAGACAGACAAGTACCTTCTATAATCATGATTATGAACAACGTTCTAAAAGATTTGACCGCCTTCTATTCCTACAAATCTACTCTAGTTACGAACCTCTACAGTAGCTAGCACATCACGATTTACTGCTATGTCAATGCAGCAGCCAACGTTAGCGTAGCAGACTAGTATTACACGTTTTATCAGACTACCACTATTGCGTAGCGCTACGGAGCAGCTACGCTCACGTAGCATGCTAAGCGTAGCACATAAAAGAGTCACTGCTACAATGTATGTTCACTATGCGTTTGTAGCAACACGCTACGATTCCGTAGCAAATCACATCTTTACTTTCGACACTTACTTTTTGATGCGATATTAGTTACTTTTTATCTTCAATTATTGGCAACTTCATTGTGCGCCGTGCAGTTTTAAACTTTTAAGACGAAATTTGGATATGCCGGTCATTTGTCACTTTGCTCGCATATTCGAAATTTTCACTACATCTTCAATTTAGAAATGTTTTTTTTCAGACACTCTCTCATATAAAACAGATTATTATTTTTGATTTATATGTAACCAAAATGGTTTTTTCAACAGCAAGGCGACTACGTCGATCATCGCAATGAAAACGCCCCACCAGAACCCGCTCCCAGACAAAAACGAAGAAGGGACTTTTTTGGAACTATTAAGAGAAGGTAATTTATATAAGTACATAAGAATGGACTTTGTATAAAGCTTAAATATATTTTGTATATATAATATTTAAAAATAATTATATATTTATTAGAATTTTATATATTTTTTATTTTGATACCCCCAATAGTGAGCTACATAAAAATGTTATTTAATGATTAATGATATTTAATCTCATGCTATCTATGTCTAATTATAGAAGAAGATAAGAGATAAAGAATGTTTTTGTGTAATTCACTCAATATCTTGCACGTTCCTTTACGAAGTACGATTTAGAAAAATGTTATTTAGTGAGTAAACTAATCATCATCACCATCATCATCTCAGCCACAAGAAGTCCACTGCTGGACATTGGGGGAGTAGACAGTAGACTAATATTAAATGTTATTTCATAGACTAGATATGTGCTTAACAAAGGTGTTGCTATATTTATTACATATATTATATTATTTTATGGTTTTTATATATAGCTTTTTCTATATTTATCAAACCTGTACTCGTAATAATTTCGAGTCTTGATGAGATTGATCGTAAGTATGCTTGTATATTTTTTATGTTGTTTTGTCAAGTAATATTTTTTCATTCTAAATACAGCCTCGTCTAAAAGCATTGAGCACTGATGATGAGCACACATGATTTTTTAAAAATAATTAATTAAATAAGAATGATTGGACCTCAAGGTGGAAAGGCGCAGGAAGCCGCTGGATGCAGCAATCAATCGGTCATATGGAAACGTTAGGGGGCGGCCTATAATAATAATAATCTTTTTATTTACGACAACAAAGGTCCATGTTTGTTAGTTACTTACAAGAGATGCTTAAAAACTATGTTAGTCAACAAATATACGTATCTAGTGTTAGTAACAATTGCCTTAAAAACTACGTTAGTATTCTATTATTCCTATGTCCAGCTGTGAACTTCTTGTAGTCGAGATGATGATGAAATCAAAAAAAATTTTCATAACTGTACTTTGATTAAACTCGTATTCATTTTAAATACTGTTAGTTTATACCGCAGATGCAATATTTTTAAAGTGCTCAAGTGCTTTTGACTTAGGATGCTGTTAAACATTTTTGTATTAAAATTAATTAAAAGTTAAATCTGACATATTTATAGGGTCTAACATATATTTTGTTTATTTGAGCTGGTTACATTAATTAAAATTTTCAGACTGGGCCGATCTCGTACTCGAGGTCAGTCGCTGGACCTGCCAGATTCGGACATGGACAACCAAAGTCACATCCGTAGCGTGAGCGCGGAGAGAAACAATCATGGTAAGTGATTTGCGAGATTAATTTGTCTAGAATAATTTCAAATGGCAAGAGGAAGACCAAGAAAGAGATAAACAGACGAACTGACAGAATTTGATAGAAACTGGGAAGAAACAGCAGAGAGGGATAGTTGGAGAAAAAGAAGAGCATTTGGCCAGCAGTGGGACACAAATGGCTATTTAAAAAAATTGCAATACTATTGACACTTTAATAACTATTTGGCTAGCGTACAATCCCATTTTATTTTTTAATTAGAGCTACGTTCGACGACCTCCGTGGCGTAATGGTTACCATGCCGAGCTGCCACCCAGGAGGTCCCGGGTTCGAATCCCGGTCGAGTCATGATAAAAAACGAACTTTTTCTGATTGGTCTTGGAAGTTTATCTACATAATGTATATGTTATAAAATATAGTATCGTTGACCTTTTTTAATAACACTGTTAAACATTTCTTTTCAGAAAAAGCCTTATCCGTCCCTAATAGAAATGTGTACTCCGCCGGCGCGTCCCCCGCGCAGTCCGGAGACGAATCTAGGACGTCTAGAAGGTTCGTGTCGGTCGTTAGACAATGCCATAAAGATTTATCATTCAATTATTTAAAAACGAAACATCAAAGATTTTTATGCTAATAATGTAACCATCGTTTTTAAACTTTGTAATTACATAGTACAATATGAATACTATTGATAAATAATTTTTCTAGTAAATTTATTTCTAAACTTATGAGCGCTCAAAAATATTACATAATGACACAATACGTATCAAGCTCTGTTTTTTACCTTAATTTGACAATGACAGTATCAGGTTTAATATGTCATTAACTGTAAAATGTATTTGTGCCCGTCGCTATTATATCAGCGAAAATATGGCATTTGATACATAACCATAGCAACACGAAGTAAATATTAAGCAATCGGAGTTATTGCTACGAATGCGTAGCTAGCAATTTACATTGAAGCGCCTACGTACGTATAGCGTGCTACGACAGCGTAGCGAGCGTGCTACGACAGCGTAGCGAGCGTGCTACGACAGCGTAGCTAGCGTGCTACGACAGCGTATCTAGCGTAGAGTAGCGTAGCTCAACAGCTACGCTACTCTACGCTAGATACGCTGTCAGGATGATGTGATGCAACCATAACTCGTTCTTTTACTTTCATTAATTTAGTAATTTTATTGGTATAAGAAGAATCTATCTTTAAATATAAAATGGTTTGTCTTGTATCAACGCACAGTCTTAACTTCTGATCGTAGAGACCTGAAACATGAAGAGAGTGTTCTTTGTATGACGTAAGCATCTTAAAAGAATGAGTTTTCCGAAATTCCCACGGGAAAGCGTGATACACGCAAACGAAGTTGCGCGGGATTCGCTAGTAGATTGTATAAACTAATTGGCATTTACTAAAAGGACTAAATATCACAATAAGTCACTTTGATAGCTGATGCACTAAAGTATATTTAAAAAAATATAATTTGTAAAGAAATTACGCATGAAAGATATAGGAAATAGGTATATTTTATATGTTTATATACTTAAATTTTTGTAGGTTTTTTTTTTGCTTTTATAACGTTAATATGCGAATGACCATATTTCACTAAGCGGGGAGATGCGGGCGATATCTTTAATTACTTTCGCTACTTTTCTATAATTAGCTCTGTTTTAAGAAATATAATGACGGTAATGACCATCGCAGTCCCCGCCGCGACAATCAACGCTTTCGCAATCCGAACTCTTTTTCGCTTGTTAGAATTGACGTCATGCATGACATACATAATGCGCGGGAAAGCGTAAAGTACTCGATGTGCGAGGGATATTTTTTTTAATTAAATAACGTATTCTATAGTGCAAGTTACTGTGTTCTCGCGGTCCACTATTTGGCGACCCCTGTTGTGTAGTGTGAAATCTTTAAAACTTGGAAAAACTTGTGGAAACTTAAAAATAAAAGGAAAACTTCGACCATTTTAGCTTCTTTTCGATTTTTTGGAGATTATCAGTGAATGATTGTTGAAAGGTCGAACGGAGATCGGAGGGTCGAACGGAATCGCCTGCATCTTGACGTTTAGTGGGAAATTGGAAAATATCTTAATTGATGGATTAAGAATTAATGGAGCATTTTTCTTTCTTTTTTTCCATCTGCCAACACTCACATCGCTGGGGGTAACGCACTGCAATCTGGTAACACTGGTATATTCATACTAAATAATTATTTTTCTTTTTTTTTATATATTTAAAATGCTTTTTTAACATAAACCAATGGATAATTTTGCATGAATTTTTTTTTGTAAATCATGGTGGTTTTTTTCTCTTTTTTTTTAAATTATTTATACATTTTTTAATTTTCATGTCACTTTTTCATATCCCCCCATTATATCTAACATTTTTTTTCATTATGAAATCATTTAAAAAATATACTTTTTTCGTGAAAAATTATATAAAAAGGTCCTCCCTTAGTGAAGTTTCCGGGTTCAGCACGGCTTCAGCGAGGACGTTCATCCATGAAGCTTCAACCCTGGTGCTGGAGACCATAGAAGCTGGTATAAAGAAACATTATTTGGTGCCTTTGACGGTAGCCCAGCGCTCGAGGTGGCGGCGAAAGGGTGTGAAACTACACATTTATAATGAACACACATTCATCGCTAAACATCTTAGTGGGTGAGTTGTACCATGTCTGTTTTCACCAACGACCCGTAGCGTAGATAATCCTAACTCATACAAAGTTCCAGTAAGGTTTAGGTAAACCTACGCTAGGTGTCGTTTGTGAAACCAGGAATTAGTTTAGCTTTAGAATTAGAGTTTATAGCTATTACAAGATGTTCTCTGCGACTCCGCTTGTGGTAAATTAGTGAAATAGATCTATCTGGATAGATTAGTTTGAGAAAACCAAACTATAGAGCCATTTGTTGACAAAATATGTTGGTTTTTTTACACAATTCTTGGCATATTTTTATTAATAACTTCAAACTTTGTCTGTTTGCTGCCTTACAAAAAAATATGTGTTACCTTATAAAAAATAAGTTCAGGTTATTATGAACCCATATTTTACAAATTAATAATATAATCTTATGACATCAACCAAAATGGGCTAACTCGGCTTGTGAACAAAAATAAGGAACAAAATTTATAATTAAAAAGTTAATTTTATTTTAATAGGATGGTTAACGATTTATAATATTGTCTGGCGAACGAAG
Organism: Endotricha flammealis; assembly: GCA_905163395.2. Taxonomy (NCBI): domain Eukaryota; kingdom Metazoa; phylum Arthropoda; class Insecta; order Lepidoptera; family Pyralidae; genus Endotricha; species Endotricha flammealis. Next base: position 2,343,546 of record LR990880.1, on the reverse strand, counting down.
TGTTTTCAAATGGAAAGACAAAATTAGAATTTAGCTATAATCATACTAATATTATAAATGAGAAAGTGAGTTTGTTTGTTTGTTATTCCTTCACGGCTTGACTAAGCAGCCGATCGTTATGAAAATTTGTATACATATTGTCAGGGGTACAGAGCCCAACATAGGCAAATATAAAAGTTAGTCTAGTTAAGCTAGTTTGATATAGAAAAAAACCTAAAAACAAAAGAAATATTCTCTCCATGAGGCATTGTGGGATGTGTTTTAAATAACACCTTTCTAATTATAGATCTCAAGTTGCTACAAAAGTTACATTAGGTTTTGACTTATTCTTCTTCTTCTTCTTTCCGAACTTCCAGCGGCACGGTCTGCGAAGTATGTTCTAAGACGATAGCGCGGCGGCTCGGCAAGCAGGGTTACGAGTGCCGCGACTGTCAGCTCAAGTGCCACAAACACTGCCACGTCAGGGTGCCTGGCACTTGCCAGCACTCCTCGGTGCACAATATGGAGCTGTAAGTATGAGTATTATATATTTCAGCATTTCAGTTCTTAATTTTTCTTATGGTGGGTAAATATTTGCGTTTGCGTGGACGCCTTTCGCGCACGAACCGAGCATTCAGAGAGAGAGAGAGAGAGAGAGAGAGAGAATATACTTTATTTGCAATATACAATACATCTTTAAATAATACAACATACGGAAAGCTTATAGACTAGTATATGTGCAACAAGGCGGCCTTATTGCTAAAAGCATTCAGCTCGTGCTCGCCTCGATCGATGGAGGAAGTAAACACAGCGCTGCGTCCACAGCCTATTAGGCTTGTTGCCGTAAATTAGTCCGTCTTTTAGATTATCCAAAAATAAGGGACACAAATTTTTTCATTTGTAAATTAGACCAAAAATGACAAAGATACAAGCCCATTAAAGTTACGTGTGACGTCACGCCGTGTGGCTTTTTTTCGCACGGGGTGACGTCAAAGGCCCCCACTCCTAATTTTTTATGCCTTGTATCTTTGTTATTTCTTGTTTAATCGAAAAAAGAAAAAATACGTGTCCAATATTTTTTATAATCTAAAATACAGACTAAATATAATGTAATTATTTTCACCCTGGAAACAACCCTAAACCCTAAATGTGTACCCACCATTAGAGCCTTTAGGGATTGATAAGAAGACAGCAGAGGTAGAAACTAGAACCTCGCTCTGACAGAACAATATTTCTTATATTTTTCGACACTTTAGCGTGAAAGGGGTTAAGCATCAAAATTCAAAACACTTTTGGTACTACAAATTATTTTTAAATTGTGAAGATAAATAAATAATAAATAGTAACAACTTAAACAGAACTTTATACAAATATATTGAAGGCAATTTCATGAAGTAGGCATTTCATTTCAACTATGTAATTATAATCTATTTATTTCCTTAGATGACATTTAAATATTTAATTAGGCACTATGTTTATTCTGGTAAGTTTTTATAGGAATCTGACAAAAAACTATATTTGATTTCCCCCCATATTGAGTTGTCAATGGACAAACATGCAAACATAATATTTAACCACACTGCGCTTGCATTCACTCATTTTTGTATTTATACATTAGTAGGCTATCTTTTTAGTCATATTTAAACTTCCTAATGCATTTTTTCACTCCATTCCATCTATTTATTTTAATAATTCAAATCACATTTTTCTTGCGTAGGTAGCGCGTATTCGGAATGCGAAAATAATCGCGCGATCTTTTTTCCGCAACTCTAGTTACGTGCGTTTAAAATACCATACAGTGCCCAGTACAGCAAAAAGGCCTTTTTAAACGCATTATAGGCTATATGGAATATAACGCGCGGTCTTTTTTCTGCTAACACTGAACTGAAGTAATATACACACAATGCGTTTAAATACCGTACCGCATTTAGACCAACTTTTAAAACGCATCTTGACCATAATAATAATTGTCTTAATTCAAGGATATTTGAGAAAAGTAGAAATTGTACATGAAAGTTTTAAAATTGTAACGTTATAAAAATCGCGCGATAATAGTTAGCAATGCGTATACCATACGCGCTAAAAAGTATTTTTTTAAATATACTTAATGCAAGAAAAATGTCGTATTAGAAAAGTTCATGATTTACAGAAAATAGTAAATTATAAGACACAAATTAAATTAACAGAAAAGCAATTGTGAATTTTCATTAGGTAACTATTTTATATTTTACACCAAGTTTACGTTAGTAAAATTATTAAAAATACCTATTTAAATAAAGCAGTTTATAAAAAAAAACTTACTGTGCAAAAGTAACAAAATACATTATTTTTCTCGTGACTTTTCTCGCGAAACTTTGCAACGGTAATAAAAAAAAAAATCTCGTGAAATATTGAATAAGTACCTAGCTTACAAAAAAAACGATTTTGCAACAATACATTTTTTTTCTCGTGAAATATCGATAAGTTTACAAAAAAATCTAATTTTGCAATCGTAATACATTTTTTTTTTCTCTTGAACTTTTTTTTTCTTAGTAAATGCTATTATGGCTTATATGTATTCTTATGTTCAATGCTGCCAAAGGTCCCATTCCCATAGCTTTGGAAATGGAAGGTACTTAGTTTTATCATTTTTAATACAGCTTTATTTATATAAGCAAGCGTATTATATACCATTCCAGTTGGCACAAAAGTTCTAGAGAAATTCAATTATTAGTGTTGGAACTAGTCTGTAGTAAATAAGAACGTGTGTTTTGTTAAAAGTGATTTGTAAACGATTCAAGTTCATTTTAAATCGATTTTATTATTTCAAATCAGGTGGTTATTTGTAACTTTTGTGCCAAGTATATTGGAATGAAATATAATCACAATGATGTTAAATAAGAAGGTTTCAATTGATAAATATAATTTTAGAAAAAAAATGCAACCATAGATTTAGTATATACTAGCGTATAGATCGGCAATGGTTTGATTAAGGCGAGACCGAAAACAAAATACACTAGTGTGCGTGTAATGTACATGTGTGCAAGCAAGATAGTGCTAATCTTGTGGATTTTCCTTTTTGTTTGAGTTACATCCAGGCACTGCACAGGTTAACCATATTTAATCACGTCTAATTAACACCAAAACTACACTTAAGAACCATAAATTTTGTAAAAATAAGTGGGATTTGTTTTTAACACGACTGACGTCAGACCGATACAGGCCGATAGCGTGTATAGGAAGAATGGTGTCGCCTATCTATCTCGCTCTAACAAACGCGTATGCTATGATCTATATCTTTTGCATTGCCAATCTAACGCTAGTATATAATAAATCTATGATTGCAACCTTAGAAATTTTAGAGTCTATCTCACTGTAACCTCTCTACACTTTTTAATATTAACATCATTGATAAACACATAAATTACGCTAAATATTAAAATAGTCTTGCATATTCCATAAAACGCTTATAAAATAATATATTTTAGAATAAAAAATAACAATACAATTTTGAATAATATTTTTTAAATTGAATTTTATATTTTAGAATCACTCATACATTCATACGCATACATTAAAAATATATATTTTTAATTAAATATAATTATTTATTTATTAAAATAATAATTATGTATTCTTCTAGATCCATGCTCCCTGTGCTAAACGAATAGTCAAGTTAAACGAGAAGACTGCAAGAAAATATTTAAAAAAAAGTAAAATAAAAATGCAACCAATTTCCAGGTTTTTAGAAAATTCTAAAAGTTTTTGTAGTTTTTTTTTTCGATATTGTTTTGGCTTTATTAGTGATGCATGCGTTTCTTTTTAACTAAACTAACTTTAAAAAAAAACACAATTTTCTATATTTTTTTTATTTGTTACTGGCAACCAATACTACGAAGATTGCCATAAACAAGTTTTATTTAAAACTTTTCTTGTTTGCATGATGTTTTACTTTTTGTAATTGCAAAAGTTAGCGAGATGCAAGTCATGAATCTCTTGCAAGCTCGATATTTGCATGTTTCTGTACGTACGGTCAGCAACAAAATATAGGATATAATAGGCTAGTTGCCGTAAAAAATGTAATTAGTCCATCTTTTAGATTATTCAAAAATAAGGGCAACTCATTTTTTCATTTGTAAATTAGACCAAAAATGACAAAGATATAGCCCATTAAAGTTACGTGTGACGTCACGCCGTGTGGCATTATTCCGCACAGGGTGACGTCAAAGGCTCCCACTCCTAAATTTTTATGCCTTGTACTTTGTTATTTTTTGTATAATCGAAAAAAGAAAAAAATACGTGTCCAATATTTTTTTATAATCTAAAATAAGTACTTAATATAATGTAATTATTTTGATCCTGGAAACAACCCTATTTTAGAATAATACCAACTATCTAAACTGACCGTTTGAAATTGTATAAAACTGTTAAGTAAACTTTTTGTTGCTGACTGGGCACTTATTTTATTATTTATATTTTACATAGTTTGTCTATGCCCCGGCTCTACATAGAGAAATTGACAAGGAAAAAGTAAAAAAGAAGTGCCTTTCCACACTTCAGAGAGAAGTGTAGAGGCGGGGTTAAACTTTAGAGCGATAGCACATGGCGTATTTTTAACGCGCAGAGGACGCGCGTTTCATGAACTTGCGTTTTCGGCGCCGTAAATGCCGATATTTATTTTTTCCAAATACAAAGGGGCGGAGGAGGGGCGCGTGCTGTTCACGTAATCGTATGTGTCTGCGTGTAAACGCGCATTAAGTGCGCGTTTCACGATCATCCCGTGTGCGTAAGTTACAATCTCGTTTGAAAATATACGCGCGTCATCTGCGCGTTTAAAATACGCCATGTGCTATAACCAGTGTTATTTTTACCCAGTGTTATTCTTTATTTTTTTTATTTTACTAATGTTTTTATTTCTTTTGCAGGACGTATATATCATCACCGTACACCGACAAGAATATAAGAATGTTGTGATTTTCTGAATAATAATGGCGCTTATGTATGCACAAAGAATCTTCGCTACTTTATTACTTAAATTATTTAAATTTAATCTACAAAAAAATCTCTCTAAGTACAATATTATGTACGCTATATACATTGTAAAAGGCTTTTTTTACAAATATATTTGTAATTATTAAACTTTATATTATGGGGACGTTAATAAGTTACGCCACAGACAGCAAGATCTAATTTTATTTCTTTTTTGATTTGAATAAATATGAACACTACTAAAATGGCGGAGTAAATACAAGTTTTTTGTTTTGTATGTCAACAAACCGACCAAATAGAGAAGTTCTCACGTTGCGAATTTATAAGACGCGTGTTACTACCAAAATTATGTGGATTACTTGCTAAAATTTTGTATTGAGTAACCCGGCTAATTTGGGTATGTTACACGCGTCTGATAAATTCATGATATTAAACTTTTTTCAATTTAGTCGGCTTGTAAACATTAACACGTTCGAATGTGACCAAAAAGCTCGCACTCTGAAGCTAAAATTAGTAAGAGCTAAACTCGATTGAGCTTGAGCTAAAGTTCTTCGGGAGAGTAAGTTGGCGTGTAGCTTTTGAGCTTATTTCGAGCGCAAACGGCAACGGTAATGGAAGTAGCTCGAAGTCGAATATTTAGACAAATGTGACGTAATTTATACATGGCCTCTAATAGATTTAAGTATAGAAGTTCTAAAAAATCGCTGATTTACTTTTTTTTTTTTCTCGCTTCTATCACAAAATATTGGCAAAATATTAGGGATAGTTTTAGATAACGCTAGTGACCACCAAGTAATATTTCTCTAATAAAAAAACTGATGTAATGTTTATGTATGTGCCATTGTTTCTCGTCATCATCATCACATCCACAAGAAGTCCACTGCTGGTCATAGGCCTCCACCAAACTCTTCCAGCGCGACCGTTCGGCAGCGCAGCATCCAGCGGCTTCCTGCGACTTTCCTTAGGTCTTATGACCACCTTGTAGGCGGCCGCCCTACAACGTGTGACATTGTATGATATTTTAATAAAGTAAAAGAAACAATGTTGAAACCATACACATTATATCAAAAACCTTAAACATTCGGAAATTACAAATAAGCGCTTGAAACACGGCCAAGTGGAAAAACGAGGATTTTTAATAAAAAAATATTACTCTACCTCATTTCCTCAAGAGTTACGACAATATACAATGTTTTATATAAAAATAAAGTTACCACAGACTATTACCGTTTATTATTGTTTTATTTTGTTGGAAAAAATCTTAAAATTATTTTAATTGTATGAAAGAATATTAATTTATAGCGTGACAAAAAAGCGTAGAAAATGATTTTTTATAAAATTACACATGGTAACACCAAAACTTTGATTAAAAGTGCCAGTGTTGCTATATCAATGACAACAAATCCTTCTATTCTTTTTTGCCATGCTGTATACTTGTTTAGTTTTAATCTTGTTTTAATATAAGAAGTGCTTTTGCACATGTTATTAAACTATAAATGTGCAATACTTTAACTAAAAATTAAATACACTAGCGCTTGGGAGCTTAAAAATGAAATTTAGATATTACCAAGAATCTACCGGTGATTTAAAATGTTTAAAAATAATAAAGATACAGAATACTAGAAGAATCCCTAAAAAGATAATTAAAAATCTATGTACCTATCCTCTGCCTTGCTTAGGGATTACTAAAGGGCAAAACTAAGATGGTTCATGTTAAATATAATGAAAATAATTCATGTGTTCATAACCCTACATCACTATGGTCGAGATCCCACTCCGACTAAGTATTTTGTGATCACATAAGCCTTTCCGCACTGTGAAATTACACCGCACGAATTTTTCTGATCTGCACTGTGTTTTTTTTTGGCAATGCGAACATAGCCATTCTTATTTGATACAGCACGATTCGCGCGGAAATAATTCGCGGTGAATTTTTTTAGTGCGGACTGGCTTAGGCGGGTTTAGGGTTATTTGCTATGATTCCTATACTCATAGTCAACTTAGGAGAGATATTAACTTAGGATTTTTAAACCAACTCTCGTCTATTTTACATATTGTAAAACTGAGTAATATTATGGCCTAATTTTGACACACAATGAACTAACTCATGAACCGGTAGATTAAAAATCGGCCATTACAGCATCCACCTTTGTAGTCGAAAACCAAGTTAAGATTATGTATGTAAGTGCGTGATTTCTTCTCAATGAGTGATTGTCGTGGTTGAGTTTGTAAATTGCTACAAATATTTTGTTTAAATATTAATGACCTAAAATTGACAAGGCGTCGCCATGGCCAGAGAGAAGTGGAGAAAATAAGCATTATTAATGTAACGGCGGCTGGTAGAAGGCTTATGTCGACCAAGACTATAAATCTACTGGATATTAATATATTTTGGCCTGCGTATTATACTGCGATTCCACACATCGCGAAAAGGAAAAAAAATTAAGCCTAAGCATAAAAAGAAATTAGATCCTGAAAGATAAGACCAGTAATTAGGGAAAATAATATGTAGTTTATGATCTGTGAAAGTGCCTAGGGTCTAGTCTCACAATAATAGTGTACTTATTTAATTTATTAATAATATTTAGATATACATAATAGATATCTTATTAATATTTATATTTACGGCCAATTTAACTTTCTGTTAATATAATAATTTTTAAGTGTAACGACACACGACAATATGACATTTTACGTAAAAACTAATTGTGTAAATGTTTAAAATATTTGACAAATTAATTATTAATCCGTAAATTATTATTTATTGTAGTAAAAACATAATATTTGTAGCAATATTTATGTTATTGTTCATATTGATATACATGACAAAACGTATTTATACTCTTTTACGGTCTCACTCGTTCGCCCCCACACCGTAACCCCCCCTGAAAGGGCCTGAAAGGGGGGCGAAAAGGGGGGCAAACGTGTGAATCATTTACTAAGATTGTTAACGCATAATTTTATGTGGTTCCGTATAAATTATTTATAAATGTTGCGCAATGTGTTTTTGTCTGTAATTTTATTTTTTCCTCTTTTTTAAATAAAACGCCTTTTTTAAATAATTACCGTTGTTTTACTACTTCATTTGTAATGTTAAAACAAGAAGCAAATTATGGTAACCATAAATAAGGTGGTTCAAAGCCTCGACGAAATGTTACACCAATACGCTCAATGGTTTTTGTAGGTACAATTTAATATCTTACATTTATTAAGCTACTGAACTGGGCAAATTATGTATTGTATTTGCTCACTATATTTTTCATGTCAGTGACTGTATGGTTTTTTATGGGAACCTTATATAAATTTATATATTCTTGGACGAATCACACAACGCCATCTAGTCCCAAACTAAGCAACTGAGCTTGTACTATGGGTACTAGATTGCCGATAAATATACTTTTTTTTTGTTGTAAATAAATATTTTTTTTATATAGAAAACATCCAAACCAAGGCAAACCGGACATAAATGTTTGCCTTGTGCAGGCCACGGCCCTTGGGATAAAGTGACCATTGCTAGCCACTCGACCACCGACCTGTCCAAATTAGGTTGTAACAAAATGGCGAGCGTGCTCGACGTTTGGTTTAAAGAAGGGTATCGCTCTTTCATGAGACTACAATAAACAATTAATGGAGCGCCTATACTCATTTTTAAAATAACCTTATATTATTGTCTAAATAAATAAATTGTCCTTTTCATCAAACAAATATGGGCAACCTTTGTTACATCAAGCTCTATCCTTTTCTATCTTTCAAAAACATCCTTTGTAGAGCGAGCTAGAGGAATGACGCAGTGGTGTTGCCAACCACTTCCAACTTTCAAAACCGTGTATTTTGGGACAAAAAAATGCAGTTTTTTTTATTTTTCTGTTTTATAACTTTTAAAGGCGTGTACGCATGACCGAGCACGAACATGGTGAACATCGAACACGAACACTTTGTTCGCACGTGCGTACCACTAACGAACATCAAACAGTTCGTCAAAAGTGTTCGTGTCGATCCAATTTGGTTGTTCTGTGTGGACGATGTTCTCAGCACGACCGAGCAAGAGCAACATTGTTAACACGAACATCGAACCAAATGGTAGCCTCTTTTGTTCGACACCATGTTCTTGTTCGGTTGCACGCGAACACAAGTAAAACTATGTTTGTAGGTGTTCATGTTCGCTGCATTTAAAGTTCGTCCACACGTGCGAATCACATGTTCCGTCTTCGTGTTCGATGTTCACCATGTTCGTGTTCGGTCGTGCGTACACGCCTTTATATTTAGAGCCATTTTAAAAGAGTGCTATGTTTGCCAGTTTTACTTGGTACAAAACTAGTGGTAGGAAAAAATTGAGATGAATGCTTAGTAATAAATAAAAAGCCAAAAATGTACGATCACAAAAAAATATAATTCAATACCAAAATCATATTTACAATATTCGCATGACTACAAAAATGATCAAGTCAAAATACAACATATTGGTAACCTAATCTAGCGACGTACGAGGTTCATATTACAATAATAAATATACAAAAAATAATAATGCACCGACATTATGATAAACAAATCTAGCAAAAATATAGCTCGAAATTAAAATACTGGATAATACAATACATAAACCAGTCAACCCTGGGGTTACGTCATAAAGTAGCAGTTAAATAAAGTTAGTAGCAACAATGCGCGGCACAATTTGTAAGCCAGGAGCGTTGGCGTCCAGTATAGGTCCTCCTCTCAAACATCATTTATTCAATACACTGGATGCCAACGCTCCTGGCACACGCACGCAGCCCTAGCGCTTAATTGCTTTATGTTGACGTCCAGTATAGTACCAGTTTTGGTGACAACCAGATCAAATTGAAAAAAAACTTTCATATTGTCAATTTACCAAATGCGTGTTACCATATTATATTAAAATTAGCCGGGTTGCTCATTTCAAAATGTGAGCAAGTAAGCCAGATAATTTGCATATGTAACACGTAACTTATAAATTCACAACATGAGGTTTCTTCTCTATTTGGTCGGTTTACATGATCGAACATTTATATCCAGGGTTGAGATAGTTAATGGAATATCAGGGATATTAGGGAGCTGATCAACTTCTATCATCTCATTGGTACTTTTATCAAAGGAGTTTTCTATAAACCTATCTGGATAATCCTAAAAAGGGTTTGAATTTCCACACCATTAATCATGAAAATTGGTGCTTCCGTCCGCCATTTTTTAATGTCTTCGCACACATGTAGGTTGACCACTGTAAAGTTCCAATAAATTCAAATATTTTATAAAACGACCTCATTAATTCTGTTCCAACACTTATTAAACCACTTCATACGAGGAAACAAAATGGCGAACGTGTATACAAAGAGTCAAATAAACCTCCATAACATCCCTGATTATATATTATGATGTGGAGATGCATTCATGTCTCAAAGCCGACAAACGCCTTAAGGCGTAACATGATACAGAACAAAACCGCCTAAAGGCGTGCGGGGTACTCTAAAATTGTCAAAATCAAATATAATTTTGTATTATTCATTTATGTCCCACGGCAAAGGCCTCTCATACTCATTATAATCATTTAATATTTTGTATGAGAGTGTGGGAGATTTCGATTTTAACAATTTTAGTTGACACATTCAATGCTACAGATGTTTATGAACGTGTGTGACGTTTGTAGGAGGGCGTTACTGTAGCATATTTTCATACATTTTGTCAAAGGCGAACTGTCAAAAAGTGACATACAATATGAACGAGAGTTGTAGTTCCAATTTCGGCCACGTTCATATTTGCTTGTACTACGATTGTTTCAGTGCCAGTATAGCCATAATATAGTAATTTTAGCACCTTGTCACTTTTGTTAACTTTATAATTACTGAAGACTTCTGATTGGTGTCAACAGCGTTATAGTGACAAGGTACAAAAGTGACAACATATTTATGCCGCTGACTGATTCATAATATACTCTCGACACGCCAGGCGAGTCGTCGACACTGATTAAATTCGTGTCACCTCGCCAGGGGAGTCTGTAGCACTAAACATGTTAAGAGCATTGGTTTATGAACAAACAAAATTGCTGACAAAGTTATAGGATTTCGATCGGCGCCGGCGTTAGCTATGAATGACGTTTTATGTTACTATAAATATGTAGGTTACTTGAAAATGATTATGTACAGTCGCATTAATTTGAACAAACTTCTAGTACCTAGCAGAAATTTTAATTGTCATGAGCAAGAAGCTAATTCGAACACAATCGTTGAATTTCACTGGAAATCTTGTGCCAAGTATATTGGAATGACGTAAATGCACAATTAATGCAAATACGACCGGTTGCTTTAGAATTGTAAGACTGACGATATTAGACATATTATCGAGTTAGATCGGTTATCTCCAATGAAAAACAAAATATATTTTCGTATAATAAAAAATCATGCAGACTGTACATAATACAAAAAAACATAAATGTTAAAAGAGACGCCAAGTTCGATACACAAAAAAAATTACAGTCAAAATATAACATAAAAACTAAAAAAAAATTGGCTATTAAAAAAAAGTTCAAAATGGCTTAATTTTTTTCACGAATAAATAATGATCTTTGACATTAAATGAGACCAATAAACTAAAATTAATTCCCAACTAGAGTTTGGTTAGTTTTTTTATATTAAAATGATTGTTATGCTATTAATATCTTACAATACAATAGTTTATAATAAATATCACTAAGAAATAATCACTTTCTAAATATTTTTCGGTTGTTTAGGTATATATACGGACATTACGGTGTACACACAAATAATTATATACGGAGTGTTAATCACTAAATAAACAAGTAAGTAGAGAAAAAAATTACTACTATTTTTGTGTTAGATTTAACTTTTTCTCAATAAAATCATTTCGGAGTCATTAAAATCACGAGCCACTGCTTGTAATCAAAATGACAGGACAGGTCAGATAGGTCTAAGAGTATAAAAAAGAAAAAATATATGAAATGTATTGTTAAATGACAAAAAAGGCCGTAACTGGTTTTCTTTCGCCATTTCTTTTCCCAGCGGTCATTTTGCTTTTCTTGAAATGATAGTAGCATATAGAGCAGATTAATTACACTAATAATTTATTACTATAATGTACTCTTTGACGAAAGTGTATGTGAAGGGACTTTTTAAATATCAAACGTTATGAATTTTTAAAACCCATAACAAATTACTACCACTTTATTTAGCTAATTAACACTCATAATAAATGCATACTCAGTCAACAACTAAATAGTAAAATGGAATTAAATAAGTGACTTTGAGCACCAGTTATTGTTTTATGAGTATTTTACCCAAAATATAATTTTTTCAAGTTACGTCATGGCAACATCGTATTAGATTTTTCTCTGGCAACACCGGCTAGGGAAGACTATGTATCATTTTTCTTTTGTGTTTATGATCCCAATAAATATCAATAAATCCGATTCACGAACTATAGAGTGAGATGTATTTGGTATTCATGAATTGAAAATTTCAAAGATTCTCGCTCTGTAAAATTTATATTTTGGATAAAATTTTATACTGTGATTCGATAATCCCAAAAAAGGATTTGCTACTGCATTTTAAAGGCGCCAGTACACATTGGTATTCACTACAATACTTCCATCTCTATTCTTCCTTTAAATATATTTGACTATAGTCCATCTATCTTATAAAAGACATGAATATAGTGTATCTCTTTCTCTCCTATTTAGGCGACTTAAAAATACGCTAAAAAGGCCAATTCTGCCATGTTTTTAAATTACTCGCGAGTAAAGTTCTGAAGCTAAACTTTACGTAGTATAAAATGAAGTTCCTTTCAATGTCTGTTAGATCTTTTAAACTACTTAACAGATTTTAATGCATTTATAGATAACAATGATTTAAGACTATTCATATGTATAATACATACAAGGATTTTTAGAAACATCCACACGGTAAAGCGAGATTCACACAAAGTTGCCTATTATGGTATAAGAGACAGAAATATTGTCATGTACAAAAACGCCCAAGTGCACCGGGCATAACAATATGACGCGTGTACAAAAAATTGTTTTGTATCTAAAATTGTGGTGTTATTTTGTTCTGCTTTGTACCGAATACAAAATAGGCCGTGTTTGACCTAGGTGTACTTATTCATCGCTTATGAAATTTCAAGTTTGTTTAGATAGTTACTGAGAAAGGAGATTGGACGTTTTATAATGGGCTCTGTGCCCAGAGTGTAATTAAGACATATGTCATTTGAAATCATGGCACCACACCGAGAGTCGTGCACGGAAAGAACTATGAGTCTTTGAATCTTTCACAAGTAGCTACTTTATCCATCAAGCAATATACAATCGAAATTTCTTAGAGCACAGAACTTCATAAACGACGAATTTAGCCACCATTTTTAAATTGGAATGGTCTATCAGTCAATTTGTTCTTAAAACTAAAAAAAAAAATGTTTTCTCAAATCATAAAAGTGTACGTTATAAATGTACTTTATCTCAAGGGATACATGTGTTGTCGCGATTAAAATACCAGCTATTTTCTAGAAGCTCATTAACATTAGATAGTAAGTAATAATTGTAACTAACAAAAATATGGATGCAGAATATGAAAAAAAAAATTTGATTACATTCTTTCTGCTAGAAATTAACTTTTTAATTTCACATACAGCCTCAAGCTATCTCTTTTTTTCTTCATTAGTTTGACAGTGACAGCTATAATTTATCATATCATTAACTTTGAAAATGCGTTTCAGAAACTGTTATTTTTGATTCATAATTAGTGTCAACTAATGCCACAGACTTGGCTTCAGAACAACATGCTGCTTATTTGAAATCTGAGCTTATTTAAATCATATTTAGTTTCAACTGCGTCTAATGCCATTAACTTGGCAAAACAACAACTTGAAAAAACAACATGCTGCTATCTCATGGCTACCATTAAATAACTGGTTTTGTAACCGTGACTTTAGTCTCTCGTTGGGTGCGTTTTTTTTACTAAAAAGCCTGCTACTACTGCGTTCTATAAAAGCGCTTACTGTCTAGTTTGGCCTATTTTCTGCGTCTAAATGTGGATTTTGGACACCGCACGATACATATTTGTCTTTACTTTTTAAACAAATATTTCTCAAAACAATTAAGGGATGATAAGAATCTCCGCATCTTTTATTGAACCGTGCATCCACACCACAGTTCGATCGATTAGCTAAGGTCAACTAAAACTTGTTTTGTCATTTTCCAACTACATTTAATTTTCCTTAGGAATGACAGTGACAAAACAGGTATAAGTTAAACCTTGGATAATCTTTGTTTATTAATAAGAGGGATAATGTTTTAAAAAATAATAAAAATGACATCTACCTCAATCGCATATATTTGCCATTACAAAATAAATGGTATAGCGATTAAGTTCAAAAATTACCGGTTACCTATAACCGGTATAAACGGTAAACGTAATAAATAGTCAACTTATTTTATGGAAGACTTTTTTATGCGGGAAGATAGGGTGTCCATATTAGGTTAGCGCACCCTACGAGAGAAATATATAAATCACATATAACATACATACTTATATATAATCGTGTTGTATATAAATTGAATTGTTTGTGGACCTTTAATCTATATGATTAGTATTTTTGTTCGTAACGAATAAACTTAAAAACTACTTGGCAGATATGAAAAATTCTTTCACTGTTTGGAAGGTACGTATGTACATCCCGGGTAACCCGGGTGACATTATGCTTTAAAAATGGTATGATTTTAACTTTAAAGAAAGGAAAAATGTTTATTTGGAACATTGTTAACGAAATTCATACAATTTAAACTTAAAATGACTACTACCTATTACAATGAAATGTGTCCAAATAGGTTATAAGTTTATTATAGGCGACTTGGTGCGACCCCGGGATTCAGAATCTTCAATTCCGGGATTCTTGTGATTGTAAGTATATTATAGGTAACGTGATGGGATCCCGGGATACAAGACCTTCAGTCCGGGAATTCCGGGATTCACGGTCGTTAATCACGGGATTTCACGGGAAATATGCCATTCATTCCGGGATTTTCCCGGGAAATACGGGATTCAGAGATCAGAATATAGGTCTCAAACAATTCAATTAAATCTAATTAGTACATCTTATACAAGATTTCTGCGTAAAACATACGCGTATTACATTTAAATAAATATTTACGCACTAGTTATGTAACCGACGCTAGATGAATATTACACATTAATATATTTATTTAAACATCGTTAGGATTATTACTATTGGTGTTCTGGATAAAAAACTGTACTTAACTGTACTTTTTTAAAAATAAGAGCTTACATGAATCGAATGAAGGCAAAGGCAGGCGTCGTGTCTAATAGAGAGGTTTTGACGACATCCGTGGCGTAATGGTTACCACGCCGGACCGTCACCCAGGAGGTCCTGGTTCGATTCCCGGTCGGGACATGATGAAAAACGAACTTGATTGGCCTCGAGTCTGGGATGTTTATGTTATGTATTTATATAATAATAGTATCGTTGATTTAGTATCCCATAACACAAACTTACTTTGGGGCTAGCTCAATCTGTGTGATTTGTCCCTATATATTTATAGAGGTGAACAGGAACAGAGGAAAAAGAGTACGGCTCTTAAATTTAGTTACAGAACTGTATTTTTTGTTGCTGGCAAGAATTATGTAGATAAAAATATGTTGTATTAAAACTATTCCCAATGCTTTTAGTATTTTCTACTGGTAACAATTATATTTAAAGAAACGTGTTCATCACATTACAAATGTGAAAATACTATCCATAATATAAAAATAATTCGCTGAATGTGTTGCTAAGCTCAAATCTCGAGAACAGCTGAAACGATTTCGCTAATATTTTTTTTTTATATTCCTTGAAGTACGAGGATGGTTCGTACGGAGAGAAATTTTTTAATATTCCCATGGGAAAGCGGGATACACGCAAACGAAATTGCCTTAACAAAGTAAACAATATGATAATATTTTTCTATTGCAGTTCATCAACATTTTGTGTACGAGTTGTTTGTAAGTTCTTTCGTACATTAGCTATTAGAAAATGACGGATAGGTTTTTAAAAAAATTTGGAAGTGAGTATTTGTCATCTGTGGATTTCAATTCTTCATGCACTCCGCCTATCCCTTGAGTATGATAGGCGTGATAATGTTTTTTTTTTTCACAAAACCAAAATGAATATTCGTCAGTTCTGAGGATCTTGATACTCTTTGCACTCTCTGCCTATCCCAACAAGGCATTACGGGCGTTATAATGTTTTTTTCACAAAACTCCAATAGCAAAATCCTACATTTATCCGAACCCTTAAACACTAGGTACATAATACGTATTTGAATAAATATTTTTTTAAGTATAAAATTAAAAAACACAACTTGCTTTTATGTTTAGATATTCGTGCGCTAATTCTAAAATATCGTTACGAAACGATAAGTTAATGACAAATGCCAATTGTGTTGCCATAGTAGAAATACAATAAATACCCAATTAACTGGATTTGCATTTTTGTAAAAGTGCTAAGTTTCTTGCCAGTTCTTGTTAGCACAAAATATGCCGTCTGAACTGGTGACAGGAAAAAATTGTGACGATTCGAAAGAGCCTAGAGAGTATGCCTATTTGAATAAAAATTATTTGACTTTGTACGATTAGTACGGTGTAATCAATGCAAAACTATTGCCGAGTAGGAATGTTAGATTTCTCAGAATATTTCCAACGGTCGGAGGGAAATTAAGCTAGCCAACCCATTTAAAAAAAAATTGTACCTATAACATCTTGATTTAAGAATAAACGCACACTCCTGTCTCCTATAAAAACAGGATTAACGTAGACTACGGATTGACAATACGCCATGATAATATTGAAAAAAAAAATATTTTTAACCCATCTTTTAAATTCATACTTATTATTATCGACTGGTAACTTTACGGCATAGAAAAAAAAAACTAAAAAATTAAATATAATTTTGTAGAAAACAATATTTAATTTTAAAAAATGCAAATCTCGTCTTTCTATCTGGCAACACAATCTCGCAATTATCGTGTAATCTACACACTGTAGTCTTGATAACGCGATAAAAAAACGGCATTTAGAGCCGTTCAACTGGCAACACTAACAACGAAAATGTTGCCATATCGTTGTTTTAAATTTCCCAACAGTATTTTCTTAAATATACGTCGATAGATCACAATGTACTTATCCGGTACCATTGAACAATTATTAGGACGAGTTACGAGAATTATTCCCATGAGAAAATGTCTGTGAAAACCTACAACGAAGTAGCACAAACTTATCTGTGCCGGTGGCCAAAACTGGAACTAATGAATACGCCTTGAATACCATGACAAAAATTACCTTCGATACTAGCGCCCCCGCCATCGGCACAGATAACTTTGTAACACTCTATTATAATATCTGTGGATCTCGTTAGAATGTAAAGTCTCGCTCCGTCCTTTTTTCACCTCCCCGCGAAAGAGAGAACCGATGTGACGTCATCAACGACAGATCCATAGATAATGTAACCGGGTTGTACTCTCTTATTAAACGTTTTGAATGACTCGAGTCAAATTTTATGTTTAAAAAAATGCGTTTTTCTTATTTGTTTAAAAAAACTTGATGCTATATTTCACCGTGCTTAATTAGAACCACTTTACAGTACGCTTTTATTTGGTGTATGTAGTAAAGCGTTTAAAAAAAATTAGGAACATTATATTAAATTCGGTTACGCAAAGATTGAATCCACTATCCATTGAAGCATTTTAAATTCGCTTAACTCATGTTATCTCTTTCTTCTTTCTAAATCAGAGAGGGACAACATGAGTTTTAATGGGTTTAATTTAAAATTGTGGCGATTCGAAAGATCTTAGGCCTATTTGAATAAAGTCATTTCATTCAAAATTGAATTTTTTGGATCAATTTTTCTTTGTTAAATATATTTTAAACTTAATGACACATTAAATGAGACGTATTGTGACTAAGATCTACTATTAAGATCAATTCGCTGTCAGTCTGTTAAATAAGTCAAATTCCTTGTCAATTTCTTTTTTATATTTTCTGATAGACAGCCATTTTTAATTTTAATTTCATATCACATAAGAGACTTACTCTCATCTTATTTTTTTCGGGTTCCGTACCCAACAAAGGGTGCCAACGGACACTTTTACTAAGCCTCCGCTGTCCGTGTGTCTGTCATCAGTATCTGAACCGTGACTAATCACGGTGAACTAAAGAAAAAAAATTTTGACAACCTTCTTCATCTTTTCGAATCAATGACTACTCACAATTAGATTAGGTTGGACCTGTACCTGGCAACAGCAATACCCTTGTCGGTTGCCATGAGAAGGTCCTCCCGAGTACACTCAGTTGGGCACATTGGGCAAGCTATTGAGTGTGCCATATCTTGGACTGGGGCACCATAGTCGCAGTTGACGTGTGAAACAGTGACCACCAATAATATAAGTCTGAAGTGGTATAGATAAAAAAAATAAACGTACAAGTATTTCTTGTAAATCAACTTGCAAAATAAATTATTTTTTTAACGTGTCATTAACTTTAAAATATGTTTGAATTAATCAATCTTGCGTAACAACATCCAATCATTAAATTAAATTATATTAATAATACAATATTATTATAAAATATACAAAAAAAAATTAGGTCATTATTTTTCACTGATTATTTTAATATCAAATAATTTATACAAATCAATAAGTTGTACATACATTTAAGCACATCACAAATCGTAACAAAAAACAGTGTCATAAATATCTGAGCACAAATGTCACTACATAAATCCCACTAATATTATAAAGGCGAAACTTTGTGTGTATGTTTGTTACTTCTTCACGCTCAAATGGCTGGGCCAATTTTGATGATACATAGGGTAAATGAAAGGTAAGCAATTTTCGTCGGATTTTTTTCAAAAGTCTGACAGTCAATGACCTTGTTTAAAATACGCATATTGCATATTTACGTATGTTGCACAGCAGTGCATAAATACACGCTGATAAGGTTACTGGGTTAATTACATTATTGTACAGCTTCTATATCACTTATCAATTCACCATTAAGGTGACTTGTATAAACGACTGTTAATTTATCGACAACAGTGAGGACGGGCCTTAAGCGTACTAGCACAAAGAAGTCTAATTTTTAATCCCATCGAAACACATGGCTACATTTAACTGCTCAGATATTTATGAAAACTGCATCACAAGTTTCACATTCATGTAAACAAAAAATGTAAAAATGGGGTTCAGTACCAATTAATTGGTATTAATTTATTGTATACAGGGTGTGTGTAATTACAATTATTTTGTGTATACAGGGTGTAATATTTGTTCATGGGCACCGAACTCGGCGGACTAGTTTCACTCGGGGCGACGCGCGCATGTTTTATCTGCGAGCGAATTCTGCCTTCATTGCTGTGGGAATAAGGTTCATGTTTTAAGTAATTTTTTTTATGCTTATGTCACAGATCTCTACTGATCCGTCAGTCAGTCATTCGTGCCACGTGCATAGTGCTCACCGTCTAGTATCTCCCTCTTGATCTGGTCGAGCTGCGCGCGCATCTCGCGCATCATGTCCTGCCGGAAGGCGTCCCACTCCGCCGCCGACACGCAGCCGCTCTCGTGCCCGCCGTTCACTTGCTGCAATAGGGTTGTTTCCAGGGTCAAAATAATTACATTATATTTAGTCCGTATTTTAGATTATAAAAAAATATTGGACACGTGTTTTTTCTTTTTTCGATTAAACAAAAAATAACAAAGATACAAGGCATAAAAATTTAGGAGTAGTTGACGTCACCCCGTGCGAAAAAAATGCCACACGGCGTGACGTCACACGTAACTTTAATGGGCTATATCTTTGTCATTTTTGGTCTAACTTACAAATGAAAAATGAGTGTCCCTTACCTTTGAATAATCTAAAAGACGGACTAATTACATTTTTTACGGCACAAGCCTATTCATAACAACTTGGCTTCTGCCGTTCCCGAAATGGTGGTAGTTTTTAACAAATCGTTGTACAGTCAGGAGCACGTTGAGCTTTACACTTGCAGTACAATTTTGGCTCTTATAACATAGAACTTAAGAATGGTACAAAGTCTAATATGAAAAGGTCCAGCTGCTCTTGACTGTACAGTCACCTCCATAAACATGTAATCACTTTAGCTATGCTACTCAGTTATCAATGTGAATTGTATAATTTTAGTCAAAAAAAATATTATTGTATCTTTAAATAAATAAAATGTATGCGTTACCTTGAGTATGGTCTCCTCGCTGGCGGAACCAAATCGCTTTCTTACTGAACGCGGGGATTGTGGTGCCGCCGCTGCTGCGCCGTCCGCACTCGCTGTTGCAATAAAGTCAATTATTATTAAGGCCCTTTTAGACCATGACAGTTTATTGTCTATGGCATACAATAATGTCAAAGCAATAATTGACAGGCATCGCCTAAATGACAGTTGCTTATTTTGGAGGACAAATTATTGCTCCCACTAGATTGCATGCAATTATTGCTCTAGAATGTGCAAGAAACTGCATCTAAATGAGGCCTTAACCTAAACTGCCCCACTGCTGGGCAAAAGCACCCCGTCCATGAGTTCCATTCATTAATGGATATAGTGTTCAGCGTTTGATGAGCTGATGTATTTCTTAAAAAATCCTTTTCTTGAGTTAGGTAGAAACTCTTCAATTACTACTTTATTAAGATTACTTGAAATTATAATACACTAGCTGTTACTCGCGGCTTCGTCCGCGTAAAAATTTGCCTATGTTGGGCTCTGTACCCCTGACAATGTGTATACAAATTATCATAATGATCGGCTGATTAGTCGTTTCTTATTCCTTCACGGCTTGACAACATAGGCATCCCGTGAAAGTATTTCATTCCCATCGAAAAGTATTTTTTCTGCTATAGAGGGCGCTGTATAGGATGCTATCGGCCAACAGATGGCGCCACAAGTCGCGATATGGGTTGTTTTGTTGTCAAACGAGATCTGTGTCATAAAATTAACGCAGGCGAAGCAGCGGGGAAAAGCTAGTTTAACATAATTATAACAAAGTAATAATCCTTTCTAATATTATAAATGAGAAAGTGAGTTTGTTTGTTATTCCTTCAGGGCTTGACTAAGCAGCCGATCATTGTGAAAATTTGCATACATATTGTTAGGGGTACAGAGTCCAACATAGGCTACTTTTCATCCCGTGAAAGTATGTCGTTCAAATGGGAAAATAATGTTTCTACTATATAGGGCGCTGTATCGGCCAACAGATGGCGCCACAAGTCGCGCTATGGGTTGTTTTGTTGTCAAACGAGATCTGTGTCATAAAATTAACGCGAGCGAAGCCGCGGGGAAAAGCTACTTATACAATAATTGCAAATTATGATTAAAAAGCGTACTATCCGTGCAAAATAGACCCTTTCCATACATCTGGCAGGTGATCACGTCTAACTGCACCACACATTCTGTGTCTCCTGTAAAGCCAGGATCAACAACGGCGACCTCAGATTGACAATAAGCGATGAAGCTTATTGACATCCCGGGGGAGGAACTGTCTTGGAACTCGCAACGAATTTACTAAGAGAGGTAGGGCACAGCGGATCATCCGCTCAAATCGGAGCAGTCCGTCTGGGGAAGGACCTCCACCTTACATCGTATCGTAGCCAAATAGCATTGGTCTCGGCCATGCTGTGTTCCTACGGGGAGTGAGGTCTCCAGAGCTCCACTTGGGGTTGGGAGGGTTGGCAACGCGTGAGTGATGCCCCCGGTATTGCAAGCGTCTATAGGCTACGGTGACGACATCCCATCAAGCCGGCCGTATGCTTGTTTGCGACCTTTGTGGTATAAAAAAAAGACAGAGTAGGAAGTGTTGAAAGGATAAGAATATTTAGAAAACGTGAATCAAATTTACTGCCCTGGTGACCTGTTTCATTGGTTGTATAAGTCTAGTCTAGAGTAGCCTAAAGCGAAGCAAACAAAAGTATACGAAGCGAACTCACTGGCGTTGCCATTACAGGTGGCGGGCAGGCGGTGCGGCAGCGTGGCGGAGCGCTCCCACGTCTTCATCGGTGTCGAGTTCACGGAATTATCCGCGCTCGACTCCTAGAAAATTATAATTAAATATATATGTATTAGTTTATATTGCAAGTAGATTTACAAGAAATACTTTTGTACAGTCAGGAGCACTTTTGTACAGTCAGGAGCACGTCGAGCTTTACACTTGCAGTACAATTTTGGCTCTTATGACATAGAACTTAAGAATGGTAGAAAGTCCAATAAGTAAATGTTACCTCTGCGCGGTCGAGGTGCGCGCGCCGCCTGGCCAGCGTGCGCGCCATCTCGTTCATCATGGTGTGCAGCGGCGGCGGGCCGCGCGCGGAGCCCCCCGACGACGACGAGGAGCCCGAGTGCTCCGCCGCGCCGGGGGGCGACGCCGCCTCGCTCGGCGCCAGCGACGCGCCCTGAAATCAACCTGACTGTAGACGACGATAGCCGCTAATTCATGCGTGCTTTGAAGAGGAACTCACCCTTGACAAATTGGTATTAGTCCTCTTGAGCCTCGCCTGCTGCAGCTGCGCCGCCAGCCCCGCGGGGTCGGGGGCGGGGGGCGCGGGCGGAGGGGGAGGCGGGGGCGGCGCCGCGGCCGGGGCGGGGGCGGGGGCGGGGGGAGCCAGGGGGGCCAAAGGGGGCGCGGGGGGAGGCGGAGGGGCCGGGGGAGTTGGTGCGCCAGCCTATACAAAAAGGTAAATGCTTTATTCCGTCCATCGAAATAATATTACTACGTATAGAACGGACACCGCGAACAAAATTTTTGTCCCCATACGTTGAGGCCAATAGACATCAACTCGTTTAGAAACTTGCCGACGCTCATCGTGATTGGTCCTCGGATTTATGTCAAAAAAAAATTGGAAAATGCCGTCATGTTCAATAAAAACTTGTAAAAACCGTTCAACAGTAAGGAAGAAAAATAGCGGCATGACTTATCATCGGTAAGTATACAAAAAATTAAGTAAAACCAACCAAAACAATTTTTTTTCATTATTTTCTATTGCATCATAATTGCATCCGCCATTTCTATGTGAAAATCATAGATTATCAAAAAGTAATCGTACAGATGGGATACGTAGGTACTAAGCGTAGGTCAATTATACATTTTCAAAGTCGCTTTTTCTGTCCCTATGTCCCTTTGTCCCTTTGTCCCTTTGTCCCTTTGTATGCTTAAATCTTTAAAACTACGCAACGGATTTTGATGCGTTTTTTTTTAATTGATAGAGTGATTCAAGGGGAAGGTTTTAAAGTATCATACATTCCAAAATTCCCACGGGAAAGCGGGATACACGCAAACGAAGTTGCGCGGGTTTCGCTAGTATAATATAATTTAGGTACTTATTTCTGAAAATTTTTTTGCTTTTTTTTAACCGACTTCAAAAAAGGAGGAGGTTCTATGTTTCATTGTTTTTTTTTGGAGGTCCGCCGATTACTCCTTCAATTTTGGACCGATTTTCATAATTCTTTTTTTAAAATAATATGTAATTTAAATATTGATTTTTTAAACTATATTTCCAAAATTTTTTTATATAGTAGGTAAAAAATACGTAAATGTGGATAAAGTTCCTAAGTAAAAAAAATAGTTTCTAGAAAACAAAAAGATGGAAAACGAAACAGCATTTTAAATTTCGACCAACCATTTTCGAACAAATGAAATACGGGCAAACAAGTTTCGGAGTAAAGATACGTTACCATTCAACAAGAGGAGTTGTCTTGTCTGGCAGGCGACCGTCTCCTAGTTATTGCATATATTACAAAATACTTCAATATATAAATAGCTTCATTATAAAGTTTTGATTTAATCTCAGTTTATTTTTGACTAATATTAAGTTAAGAACAAAAATGTAATGTAGCTTCCTACCTATAAAGCTAATATTATACCTATTTTCCATTAAGTTTATTCTATTAAGTAAAATAAAATATTGTAATAAAATAAAATAATCAGTTGGATGTCCAATAGGCAGAATATAAACAAAGTGTCGCCCCTGCGTAGTAATGTCATATTCTATGACTCGGTTGGGGGCGGGGCCAGGGAGGGGCGCGCCCCGCACGGCCGAACGCGGCGCCAAAATTTGAAGGCGCTGTCATTTCTATACGTAGTAATATTATTTCGATGATTCCGTCTCATTTTTCAACTCCTTAAACCACACATACATATAACAAAACAGTAGACCCCGATATGTCTGTACATTGGACATATTTGGCAAAAATGGAGAGGGAACAGTTAAAGTAAGATAATAAAAGCAAAAAATTTTTTTTGGATTTCTTTGTCTGTCTGTCTGTTTGTTTGAATGCGCACATCTTCTAAGTTACTGAACGGATTTTAATGCTGTTTTCACCGGAAGATAGAGCTCGGAATGGAGTAGAATACCGGCTTTGTTTCATTTAAATCGCATGTTAGGAAAAGGAGTTATCCTTATTTTAACATTTCACGCGGACAAAGTCGCGGGTAACAGCTCGTCGCTAATATATGTCTTCTTTCACACATAAACGTCAATGTTTTCTAACTCTTTCACACAGTAAGTTTTACTTTTTCGCACAATAAAATTTTGCTTAAAGACAAAAAAAACTATAACATCCAAAGAGACAAGCAAAGAAACAATAATATTTATCAACCTTTAGAATTCTAAAAATATATTTAGAATAAAACATACCATCGGTGGTGGCTGTGGCGCGGCTGGGGGTGTTGGTGGTGCTACGGGACCCTGACAAGGAAATATAATAATGAGATAAGATATTAGTTCATTTGTATGAAACATGAGTACATTGGTATGGAATGTTTGATTGGCAGGTAATAAGCATTTAATACGGAAAACACGTCGTGTACTTGAATTGATTAACCGCAGTACACGCAAGGTGCGTGTACTTAAATTTTTGACGACCTCCATAGCGTAATGGTTACTACGCCAGACCGCCACCCAGGAGGTCCCGGGTCCGATCCCCGGTCGGGTCATGATGAAAAACGAACTTTTTCTGATTGGCCTCGGGTCTTAGATGTTTATCTATATATGTATTTGTTATAAAATATAATATCGTTGAGTTAATATCCCTTATCACAAGTTTCGAACTTACTTTGGGGCTAGCTCAATCTGTATGAATTGTCCCTATATATTTAAATAGAGCGATACAAACTAGGCGTTTTTAAAAACGCGCGTGTAATTCTTAGTTATATTCTTCAATTTATTGAAGAAAAAAAGCGTACTACTCCATCAATGAATATTTCTGACAACACCTTGACATATTAACTTTAATAATTGTTAAATTTTTATTATTATTATACGTACGTTGTGAGGCTGCGGCGCGTGCGCGGGCGCAGGCAGGTTCTGGTGCGGGGGCACGGGCGGCGCCGCCACCAGGGGCATGTTCGGGGGCATCGGGGCGCTATTCAATGGAGACACATTCACATATGAACTGTTGGTCTAATAACACTAATCTTAACTCTGAGACTGTTCGATGAAGAGTGCCTTAAAAATTTTACGATATAAAAGTAGTCATTACTTAATGATATTACAAATATTATTAATATTAATGTTTTTGTTATTTTTTGGCATAATTACATCCATTTCAGTCACAGTAAACTGATAAACTTCGCCAGTAATATGCCATGTTATTTAAATAAGGTTTAAATATTTTTTTATGAAGTTTATTGTTGACATTGATCTCGATGTTTTCTATGTATATTAAGTATTTATTTATAAAAAAAGTATTTATGTATTTATTTATCCATAGTTCAAGCTTAGTTTTTTTTTGGGCTTTGTGTGATTGGTCCAACAATACATTTATTTAATGATATTTGTTTTTTAAACAAACTTTATGGTTTAATATACACAATAATTGAATTAATAGGCTATTTGACACTATTAAAAATATGCTACGAAATGTGGTCATCCTATTAGGTAATAACATAAAAAAACATATTTATCTCTGTTATATCCAAAAATATTTATAGATTTTTCAAAATAAACAAAATAAATTCAAATTATTTTTTAAATTTCTTCAGCCACAAGAACGCTTGTGATTGGCTAGGCCTCGCGTGACGTCACACGCAAGTCAACATTGTTCATTGTTACGACATTTTGTGTGATTTTATCATTTTATCTATTACTATTCGAATGAAATATTACTAGCATACTTACATCAAAGTGATCTTCACACATAAAAACATTTGTATGAGATAAAATGCTGTTTGGGTCTCTTCGAGCTAACACAGAAACAAACAGTTTTTGTGGAGTTTTTACAGAAGTATTTGTACATTGTGGCACAATTACACCATTTATAAACCAATTTTTCCAGTAAAATAACAGAAAAAATATTCTAAACACGCTGAATGTACACTTTGGTACAAGTTTACTTGCCTGTGACGTCACGGCGTCCGCCATTACAGAAAAAGCGTTTTTAGCGCGAATATTGTAATTTAAATTTTAAACCGATATTTTACGGAAAATACTGCAAATTTCGCAGAAATATACATGTGGTGTATTAATCATATACCAACGAATAATTTAAAACAGTTTTTCAAAATCAGTCAAATAGCCTATTGTAAGTGACGTGTCTAATAAACTACATAATAAAATATTTTTGATTTGATTTGGCTAACTGTTGAGTTTCTTGCGGCGCTTCTTGTCAACAGGCCATCCAGGTGGAAGTGCTGCCATGAGTGTGCTGAATGAATGGATAAGTGACCTGTTGGTGCGGTGGTGTCCGGGCGTCTGGTGGGGCTGCGAGGGCTGGTGCGGCAGCGTGTGGTGCGGCCCGTGCGGGGGCGGCGCGGGCGGCGCGGGCGCAGCCGCCTGTAGAGCAACAACCTTGCCTTATATTGGATATCAACCCTCCCTTTTTCAGAAAATTACAACCAAGTTTCATGTTAAATACAAACAGAAATATAAATAGCCCTTACAAACTCCCACCCCACTTCACCCATTAGTTAGTAAAGTATGATTCGCCCATTAGTTAAGAGAACTAATTAAGATATACTGTTAATTTTAATTTTAAAATATAGAATTGAAATTAAAATGGAAATTTATTGCACCAAAGTTACATAGTCTTTTTTTTTTTTTTTTTTTTAATCTTTATTAATTTAATAAAGGGGTCTTTATCGTTTACAATATGTCGACCCCATCGTATCCAATCACTAATATAACAATTTTACTATTAGATTAACATGAACATAAGAAGAACACTAAATTTCAAACGCTAATTTACACAATTGTATAGATGCCTCAGATGTGGGCTCTGACAAAACATTTTGAATCCAACCGACATCCAAGACATTTATCCCAAATTCGTGTATAAATAATTTTCTTTCTTCTCTACTCCGGACACAATCCATTAACAAATGTTGTACATCTTCAGTTTTGTCACAGTATATACATTTATCCGAATCTATTTTTTTCATTAAAAAGGCAAATTTTGCCGATGGATAGTGCCCAGATCGAATTCTTAGAGCTAATTTAATGTAATTCCTGTTGAGTTTGCATTGATCAAACCACGGCACACGAAGAGGCTCATTTTGGATGGTTTTATACCAGATGCCTTTTTCTTTAGATTTCTCATTAAAGTATGTTTTCCAGTTATTGAACGAAAGAGTTTTAAATTTTGAAATGAATTCTGAGTAATCTGGGATAAATTCTATAATATTTCCATCCATAGCCGCTAATCTAGCAATTTTGTCAGCCTCTTCATTTCCTTTTAAGCCTATATGAGATGGAACCCATTGCAATCTAACCTCTTTGCCCATAGATTTCAATATGTTAATATTTTTAAGAATATCGTAAGCCTTCGAAGTTCCTCTGGATCCAGAGGCAGCTCGAGCTACGTGCTGTAAGCCACTTTTACTGTCCGAAAAGATGACTATTCTATTGAAATCTTTGATAATGGCGTATTTCAAGGCTTCAAAGATTGCGATAAGTTCCAATGTCATGATCGATACATTACATTCTACTTTAAAGCCCATCCTATGACCTAAG
The DNA here is from genome assembly GCA_905163395.2 of Endotricha flammealis. Taxonomy (NCBI): domain Eukaryota; kingdom Metazoa; phylum Arthropoda; class Insecta; order Lepidoptera; family Pyralidae; genus Endotricha; species Endotricha flammealis. Next base: position 2,315,584 of record LR990880.1, on the reverse strand, counting down.
TTTTGATCATAAAAGCCTCCACCTAAACTTTGATTGCTCTTGGATCCGTCAGTGTAAATTTTATTCCACGTATTATATTTCATGTGTAGTTCCCTGATAACATCATTAATTAATAAATTGGGTTCACACAGACTTTTAGAATGTTTGATTGATTCTAAGTTTGTATGGATTACATCTTTAATATCTATAGCTGATACCCAGATATCCAGCGTAAACATTGCCAGAATTTCTCGGGACATTACATTTAGTTGATTAACTGTATTATAAGTTTCAGCTAGTAAGGGTTTCTTTTTATTTGTCCAAAATTCATGATTACAAAGTATGTTTAATTCATAAATCAATTCATTAGCAGCATTATTAGACCAGTAGGTACCCTTTAAGTTATGCTTATAGGCAAGATATTCTCTCCTTAAATAAAGTGGCGGTATACTGAGTTCATTTTCCATAACATGTATGGGGGTACTCTTGATAAATCCTCCAATAATACGCAAAGCCTGATTTTGGACTTTATCAAGTTTTGAGGTATGCGTTTTAGCGCTGCAATCATAAATGAAACTACCGTAATCAATTCGGCTCCTTATTATCGATATGTACAATCTACGGAGATGTTTGGTATGTGTACCCCACGAACTACCCGCAAACAATTTTAGTATATTTAAGAATTTAGTGCATTTAAAAATAACTTCATTAATATGTTTCCCCCACAGTAAACTTCTATCTAACCACATTCCTAAGTATTTAACGCATTCAGATTTGTTTATATTTTGTTCATTTACTTTAATACTAGGCACTATCCTTCTTTTACCCCTACTAAACACACAAAAAGTTGTTTTATTGGTTGACAAACTCAAACCAAGTTCATTTAACATTGCTACAACGAAGTTAAGTGCGTTTTGGACGTTATATTCACAAATTTTAATGCTTTTATCGCTAATGTATAACACAAAATCGTCTGCATATTGGGAAATCAAAACATTCTGAACCTGTTGACATATTTTATGTGTTACCAAGTTAAAAAGCAAGGGGGATAAAGGATCACCCTGGGCCAAGCCCCTGCTAGTCCGCCTAGCTAATACGTTATTTCTGTTATCTAAGTTGATCTTTAAATATCTCTCATTTAAAAATGAATGCAAATATGTACATATTTTTGAACCCAGTTGTAGTTTATCTAAAATTTTAATAGCTACATCTATTGAAACATTATTGTACGCGTTTTCGATATCCAAAAAGCAAGCTACCGTTGGAATGTTTTTAGTAAAACCGATTTGTGCATAGGTAACTAGCCGAGTTATTGAGTCTAAACAAGATTGTGATTTTCTGAAGCCAACAGTATTTGGAGATATTAATTTATATTTTTCTGCAAACCATTCTATGCGCTTAGTAATCATTATGTGAAAGGTTTTACATAAACATGACAACAATGAGATTGGCCTAAGTTTCAATTCAACGTTGGGGTTATTATTAGCTTTAGGTATAGGTACTATTAAAATATTTCGCCACTGGGAAGGAATTATACCATATTTAAAAATATAGTTATATAAATTTAACAAATATAATTTAGCTTTCTCTGGTAAATGATAAAGCATAGTATATGAAATTCTGTCTTCTCCTGGAGCAGTGTCTTTTTTCTTTAAACAATTATCAAGTTCTTGCAAAGTAAAGTCAGTTTCCATTTTTACATTCTTTGAACTAAATATTGGACTAGAATTTGAGGCAAAGCAAGGAGTGAGTGAGTACAACAGTTGTTTTATTTTTTCAACCGGGGGATGTGTTTTTGTCTGTCTATAACCTTTTATCCATTTCACACGGTTCCACAATTCAGAAGCCGATATATTTTCATCAATAGAATTGCAAAATTTTTGCCAGCTTTCGTACTTTGCTTTACGGATCATTTGATGAGACTTCCGAATTTTTGTTTCTAGTATTTTAAGATTATCAGGTGTAGGATTTCGGCGGAATTTAGATAAAGCAAGTCTTCGTTCTGCGACTACTTTGGACAAATCGGGAGTCCAATATTCTTTAGGTTTAAAATTAGTATTAGGATTATGACATATTTTAATTGTTGGAATATGTTTATCGGCCGATTCATTGATCATTTTAACCAAAAAATCATAACTATCTTGTAAATTACTGTGATTTTCGTTAGTGTCTTCAAAAAATTCTACTAGTGTTTGTTTATATTTAATCCAATCAGCTTTTTTATAATTGCGATGTTTAGTTATGTTAAAAAAATTTGGAATATTGAACTGCATCTTGATTATTATATGGTCACTGCCAAGAGTTTCGTTGGATGGTGACCAATTAAATTTTATTGCAATATCAGAGGAAGCAAAAGATATATCTGGAGACGTTACTTGTAAGTTGCCATTTACTAGTTTTACACGTGTAGGTTCACCGTTATTAAGAGAAATAAAATTGTGTTCTAAAGCAGAATCCATAATATCATTGCCTCTTGCATCACATTTAACAGACCAATTAGTATGATGGCCGTTAAAGTCACCAGCTATGAGAGTTTTCCTAGATATGTAAGAAAAAAGTGCGTCCCAATCATACATTTGTGTTTGAACAGAAGGTGGACAATATACGGACATAACATATTCTAAATCTTTACAGTTTAACAATTTAACACATACTACTTCTATACCTGTATTACTCATATTTACTAAAATACGATGAGAACGAATTGATTTATGAACCAATATTGCAACCCCGCCGTAAGAATCATGTCTGTCTAATCTATATACACAATAATTATTAATATTTAATTCGGAGTCATTTTCTAACCATGTCTCACTGATAAGAGCAATGTGAATGGATTCTCGATTTAAAAGTTCAGAAAATGATAATAATTTAGGGCGTAAGCTTTGAGAGTTCCATTGAAATATATTGAGGCTTTTATTACAATTATATGGGCTCTGCATAATAAAGTCTAAATATTTTATCGATCAAATCTCCACCTACAAAAGTATTTATCATAAACATTTTAAATTCCTCAGTTACTAATTTTAACAACGACATTATTATACCTTCAAAATTTTTTTGTGATACAATTATATTTTTAATTTTAATCATGAATTTTTTAAATTTAAATTTATATGTTAAGTCTTCATCTCGTTGTATATTAGTATCACCATTTTGTTCCATGTTATCTGTACTATCACCTGCTTGATCCATGAAATAAGGACTGTCAGGTCTTCTTTGTCGTCTTCTTGGCTTTTTGAGTTGTTGGCGTATATCTGTTTGGACAACTGGTGGGTTAGCTGTATTAGTCAGTTCTATATATTGAGATTCATCTAGGTTTCCAGCGTCTTGTGAATTTATATTTATAGCAGCGGACCTAGCAGTAACAGAACTGTAAGTTTCCATTTCATTCAGGTTATCTGGCACATAAGTCGATGGAAAATGTTTTTCTTGTTTATGTAAGTTTTCCTTTACTTTTTTGTTCTTTTCTTTTAGTAAACTTAATGCATTTCTATATGTAATTTGTTCTTCACTCATTATGTTTCTTATTTCTTTCTCTCTCAGAAACGCTGGGCATTTTTTATCCAATACAAAATGGTTCCCTTTGCAATTTAAGCATCTGAAAACTGTTGTGTTACAATTATCATGATTATCTCCACATTTGGGGCATAATACTTTTTTTGTAGGACAAAATTTCAATATGTGTCCGAACTGCCAGCATCCTGAACACTGGGTTACTGGGAAAACATAAGGTTCAATTTTAAAACGGCAGTCATATGCGTATATATACTTAGGTAATGTATTGCCCTTGAAGCATATTTTGATTGATTCACTATCGATCCATTTACCATCTTGATCTAACCGCTTTAATCTTTTCACCGAGATAACCTCTGCGTCAGATTCTAGTATATTTTTAATTTCTACTTCGGATAAGTCAAGATCGACACCTTTCATCACTCCATACGACATCGATAGTTCATGTATCATTTGACATCTAAATCCTAATTCTTCGAATTTTTGGCAATCTAATACTTTTACAGCGTCTTCTTTATTGTTAAATTGAATAAGTACTTTATATGCACTTTTGTATTTAATTCTGATTATTTCTTTTATGTTTTCAGATCTTAGCAATTTTGCCATAGCCATTTGCTTTGGTAGACACTCTAAAGAAGTAACACACACTTCGAAGTTCTCAGTCTCGTAATTTTTTCTATTCATTTCATTTTCTTCTCGAGAATTTTCGTACGAAATACTTCTTAAAATTCGTTTAGGATTTTTCCTTGTCACCAACGTGAACGATCCCTCTTCACTAATGTCATCATCACTTATTTTCCTTTTTTCAACATTTTTTCCACCTTCGCATTGCATTAATACTTGTGATTGCATATAAACAACTTCGCTATTTTGAATCGTATTTATATCATGTAAATTATTCTCGTCTGTACCCTCATCCATATTGACAACAAAAACCACGCGCGGCGCGGTTATTCGTAAACTGCTTAGTAAGAATGCAGTCTAATGGCGGAAACACACTACCGTGTCGGGGCCTGTCGTGTCGCGCTCTGAAAGTTACATAGTCTTAATGCTAAGGTCTTAGAGCTATAGTGGTAACATTGGACCCTGATGGGCACTAAAACATTAATGGACACAAGAGGGCGCTATTTACATTTAAGTACAATGAATTTATATAAAAGAGTATGTATTTTGTAGTATTTATCTATAGTAAGGACATACCTGTTCATTTGTTCGTGTAATTCCTTTAATTGTTTTATGTTGCATAGGAATCATCTATATGTATTATACATTTATTATCTATGTATCTTATTATGTTGTATCTATTATATTATATATGTAGGTATATTTGTTATATTTATTTTAGAATATTTTTATTTTTACTTTAACAAGGCGCGTTCGTGAATTTTTTCACTCCCAAGGGTTGACTGGTAGAGAATGAATTTAGCATTAAGTCCGCCTGTTGTATCAGTAGTTTGTATTGTGGTCAATAAAGATAATTAAATAAATAAATAAATACCTGGGCCTGATGGTGCATATGAGGGGCGTGATACTGGCTCGGTTGCGCCTGGTATTGCGGTTGTTGGTGGTTGTGGGGCGCGTGGTACTGTGGCTGTTGTAATATCGCTGCGTCCTCTCGCGTCATAGTTCTGTAATAACGTTTAATATATTTTAAATCAAGCATCAAATCTCCGAAAGAAATCACTAACAAATCTGTTTAATTTGGAATGGTAGAGCATTTATGAAGGGGAAGATCGAAACGAATCTGTTAATTCACAGAGTAGGCCGTCACAGACACGATCTTTAGTCATATTAAGTCAAAACAAATTAAGGGCCACGAATATTTAATGTCTTAAGGTGAGTCCAGATATGTTCTTTTGCCCGTACCGTACCTCCGTATCGTATCAAGCGTCGCGATCCTAAACTCTGCAAGTAAAAATGGCCCGTATCTCCGTAACGCCTTTGAACGGGGCGAGAAAACCGACTCGCGATGGATCGGAGCGTACCTCTCCAATCGCGATGCCGTACCACCGCACCGTTCCGAACGGGCGTCCAAACTAGCGTTCTTGGATCGCGACGCTGATACGAAACGGAGGTACGGTACGGGCAAAAGAACATAAATATATGGACCTTTAAAAACCATAAAAATTTCTACATTCTGAATTTCGAATTAATTATCGAAGAATAAGAAATTATTCGAAATTTAGACTGTCGGAATATTTAGTTAGTTATTTATTTTTATTTGTCGAAACGGAGGTGCGGTACGGGAAAAAGAACATATATTTTTAAAGGTGGGTACCTTTAAAAACCATAAAAATTTCTTCATTCTGAATTTCGAATTAATTATCGAAGAATAAGAAATTATTCGAAATTTAGACTGTCGGAATATTTAGTTATCGATATTCAGAATGACACCTATATAGTACTTATGAATATATACCTGTAACCCATATCCTCATCATAATTATGTACGTTGTTGTGCCCGTTGTAGGGCACCGGCGGATTGGGGGCCTGGGGAGGCTGCGCAGGCGGCGGCGCTGAGTTATTAGTTACCTTGTTGGCTAAAATCTGTAAGGGACAAAACATTCTTACTTGAGAGAGAGAGAGAAATGAGATAACGCGTTACCCATACCACACGGGCTGTTGAATGAAAATTATTTAAACTATAAGCGTCCTCGCGACACGGGAAGTGTATGTTCTACTCGCGACCCTACATCATGTAAAGTCTATGTATTTTATTTTACTGAAATAGGAGTATTACAAGCTCTTTCTTTCTTTAACTTTACTTACACACTTAATTTTACGTACTTCAGTGTGCATCACAGCCGTATCTAAGCTGTCAAGAGTCCTTGCCGCACAAATAAATCCATGTAACTCTAATAAATATAACTCACTTCTAATGTGTGCATCATGGCCCTAGCGAAGCTGTCAGCGTCCTCGCGACACGAGAAATTGAGTCCGTAGACGTGACGCGCGTCGCGCCATTGATGAAAGGTCGCTGTTGCCTGATTGTACTTGAGACCTCGGACGATGCCACAGTTTATCACCACCTGAAAGGAAATGTATTTTATATACAGTATTAATACTGCTAACATCACAGAACAATGATAAGGGAAGTTTTACTCCACAGTAGAAACGTGTACAACAAATTGTATGCGAACCATGTGTTAAATGTCAAGGAACCGAATCCTTTTATTTGGCAGTGCATTTTTAAATAATAATTAAAGTACAAACAGAGACGCGAAGTCAAAGTGTCAGTTTTTTAATAAGACGTTTTATTTAGGACATTATAATGTATAGATTCGTCAGTATCAACCATGTAGCGGATGCTTCAGTATTCAATATTGTCCAAATCCTTAGGATTCTAATCTATCTATAGAGGCCCCGCCAACCCTAACACGTTAGGAAACTAAAAAGCTAAAGAGAAGAAAGAGCCGCTTACCTCATGGTCATTGAGCTTCCTGCCAACCACACGGAATGTGTTGTGCTGCGTGTGGTGGTAGATGTGCACCTTGGACAGTCCAGAACTGCTGCCGGATGGCACCCAACGCTTGAGGCTGTCGTCGTAGACCATGACGGATGCGCGGGCGCTGCTTATCGATTGCTCGCTGGAAAGACCAGAAAGAAAATGGTTAAAAATGACTAATGACCGTGATTTAAGATTGCTTTAGCAATAAGACCGCCTTGTTGTTTCTACACTAGCCTGTAAATTTTCCGTCTGTATTATGAGCAATGAATGCGGGTCACCTAAAGAAACCTATTAATCTCGGTAACTAAGAATGCTAGATTAATAAAATAAACAGTGTTTAATAGACAATATGAAAGTAATAAAAAAAAATTATTTGTAAAAAATTACATAAAGGAAAAAATACAGCTGATCTCGCCTCAAAACAAAATTAGGAAACATTACATTTTTGTACAACAATTATCTTGAATTGAAGCTTCAAGAAAACCATCTTGGTGTAGTTGTTTGTTTACATTAAATAGAGAGAGAGAGAGAGAATATACTTTATTTGCAATATACAATACATCTTTATATAATACAACATACGGAAAGCTTATAGACTAGTATATGTGCAACAAGGCGGCCTTATTGCTAAAAGCAATCTTTTCAAGGAAATAGACTCCGAAACTGCCAAAAAAAATCTATGCTAATTAAAAATCTTCACATATACGTAGGCCGTAGCATAGCAAGATAGCATGATGAGATAATTAACGTAACTAATGAATAAAATAACAAGTTGACAGGTATTATCAATGAATAAAAAACATCAATAATTTGCCTGATTTTTCAATATATTGTTATAAAACATTAACCTTCTTTGGTTACGCAGTCGGGTACCAAATCAATGGCTGACATTCAACATCCGACAACACTGTTACAACACAAGAAAGCCCTTCATACGTAAGACCTTGACAAGAAAGGGCGAATTCGCCGCGTTTTTCGTCGCATTTCATAATCCATCGCCGAGTTGCAACCATTTCATCGTGAGGTCTAACATACAAAACGCTCAATGTAGCACGAAATGCGACGCCAACGTGCGTACAGGGTCTAGAGTTGGTATACCTACGCAATTTCACGTCCTACGTCAAAGGGTTAGGGGCCGTTCAAGTATTACGTGAGCAGATTTCTTACCATTTTTTACCCCCCCGCCCCCCTTGTCATCAAAAGTAAGCAAAGCACTTACCCCCTCCCCCTATGCTTACGTAAACATTTTTAGTAATAAATGTTTTTTTATATTGTTATTTTTAAAATAGGAAAATTCATGAAAATATTAGGTTTAACTGATACACATAGAGTAAATGACAAAAAAATATAATCAGAAATAAAGAACATAACTAACATAAACGTTCATTATAAACATATTTTGACGCTTTTTAGTAGAAAAACCATTAATTTCTAATAGATTTCAAGGTGATTGACCTCTCTGCAAAAAACCTACCCGCTCGCCAAAATGTTAGCGGACATTTTGAATTTAGCATGGCGAACGTTCTGATAATATTTTATTAAATGAGTGAACTATTGTTATCATTTATACATGCAAACGTTATAAAAACAATCATTATTAAACAAAGTTTCATATTTACAAATAATTGACTGTAGATAAAGTATTTAATTTGATATATTAACAAGTGAAAACTGCTGTGAAAAAAAGTGATCGATTCGTGTGCCGAAGTAACAAGTAAGTGTTTTTAGAATAAATCTGTGTAGATATGTATATAAAACAACGCCTTACGTTCATTATAAACATATTTTGACGCTGTTTTAGCAGAAATACCATTAATTTCTAACATATTTCGAAGTTCTTGACTCACTGGAAAAGTACCTGCGGCTCGCCAAAAAGTGAAAGTGAGAAAGTGGAGAAAGTAAGAGAAAAGATTTATGCTTTTCTTGGCAAAACTATAATCAGTTCTCAAAGCGAGTGCCTACGCATATGTATTATTTGCGGGAATCCCCGAAAAAACTTAAATAACTAACGATGACGTAATCATCATCTAGACCCCCCCACCCCCCATGTCATCCAAAATAAGCAAAACAGAGACCCCCCCACCCCCCCTTGGTGCTTACGTAATACTTGAACGGCCCCTTACACAATGTAATCCAATTTTATGAATGGCACTAAAGCTTGCTCTACACGTTTTAAAACAGTGTAGACTAACAAGTCAACCATTGTGGCTATGATAGTTGATGGTTAGTTATGGTTCGACAGTCCCTACATCCGGCATTGTTGTGAAAACACACCCCACAATGCCGCATGGAGAGAATTCTTACGCCACAACTATTTTTTAACGCCACAAAGTTGGCAAACATGCATACGGCCCGCCTGATGGTAAGCCGTCACCGTAGCCTATAGACGCTTGCAATACCGGGGCACAGTGTGGGATTTTGACTGACTTGCGGACATCTTATTTTATGCTTGAGTTGGATAGATAAGATAAAAATAACGTTCTCAGTAAAACTCCCGCTGCGTAATTTGAAATAGTTTTTGAGTAATAAAAAAAATCGAGAAACTCCCATAGAAACCATAAAAACTCATTATTTCTGGTTTAAAATAATTTTAAATAACTATTGTGTTAGTATATTGTAGGAATACAAGCCGAGTATCTTAACACTATAAAAAAAATTCATTCAGAGTTACCGGAAATAAGAAATATTTATTTTACTGAAAAATCTTCAAAATTTTTTTTCTGCTAAACTATACATTATTTGCATCTAAATTTGAGTCCATAATATACTTTATGATGTTATCAAACAGAATTAAAAAATTCAAATAGTAGATGCACGGGAGATCGGAGATATAATTTTTTAAACGTTCTGATTAGGGTTGCCCATCACTTAACATTCCTTGCTGTTTCTATTTTTATATTATTTTTAATTGTCAGCAAGTCAAAGTCTAATGATGTGATCGCTAAAAACCGAAAGCAACACTCAAATTTTATGGGGTAGGAATTGTACTAAATAGTAAGTAGTAATCCATGACCACGTTGAAGAAATGACAAAGTCGACAACTACCGAACTGGAAAGTAATGAAATTTTAGTTTATTCAGATAACCAGGATAATACGTAGTTATTACATTGCAAGTATATTAATTCTAATAAACAGGTCATTAATCTTAGCTAAACACAGTAAGATGAAATAAAATATTTTTATTTTTTGTGACGACCCTATTTCCATAGAAATTCTATGAAAACTTAGAAACGTTCTAACTCTCATCTCCCGTAGGATATCTATTTCAAATTTTCTCAGCAGGTAGGTGCATTAACCGAATATATTTTTCTGGTGAACCTAGATGCAAATATTAAATAGAACTTTTTATAAAATAAAAAAACTGAAATTTACAAAATATTTATTTTCTCGCTTCCAAGGGTAATTAGAAGCTTGTAATTTCTACATAAAATTCGATTTGTAATTATTAATTGATATGTAATATTATGAAAGCCATGTTTTGGATAATTGGGAAATTATTGATCAAAATCTGTTTGACCAAGTTCATTGACCTTACAATAAAAAATTCGTATTTCCAAAATTAAGAAAGATATTTATACTGGTGTTTCATATTAGGATGTATAATGATTCTATCCATCGAAATCGACTGTAAAAAGTGAGTGTCCGGAAGTCAGCCAAAATCCCACACTGTGCGGGATCACGCACGCGTTGCCAACCCACCCAACCCCCCCAAGAGGAGCTCTGGACTGGAGACCTTACTCACCGTAGGAACACAACATGGCCGAGACCAATGTTATTTGGCTACGATCTTCTGTAAGGTAGAGGTCTTCCCCAGACGTGCTGCTCCGATTTGAGCGGATAATCCGCTATGCCCTATCTCTCTTAGCAATAATAATAATTTAATTTTGTAAATTTTTTATTAAACAGCCAACCGTTGTTGAAATAATGCAAAAACACAACTAAAATCTGGCTTAAAACAATATTTTAAAAATACATAACAAAGTATATAATATTTTTTTTGTTCCCTACCTTGTACAGGCATTGGATTAGGTAGTGATTAATTTGTTAATACTATTCCTTCAGGTCCGCTTGCTTGTTTGTCTACAGTATTACATAAAAAAGGCTCCCCTGGACATTATAAAATGATTAACCCGAACTAGTCTTGAAAGGAAATTTTAAAAAAACACTATGTCAATCACGTACGCCCTCTAGACAGATCGAAGCGGGCTAGGTCGTACCTAAAACCTAACTTGGAGATTATGTAATAATTTTGGTCTTATTTTATTACTGTAATCATTTAAGCGTGTCGGTACCTTTCACAGGTTTATTAAGATCCGTATTTAACAGAAATTTTTGATTGTTTTACAGACAGTTTTAGAAACGCATTTTTAAAGTTAATGACGCATTAAATTATAGCTGTCACTGCCAAACTAAAGTAGAAAAAGAGTGATAGCAACACTTAATAAATAAAACAAAAAACTAAAAATTATTTAATTCAGACGATTAAAATTTATATTTTAAAAACAAGTGCGACAATCAAAATTTAAATTAAATTCAAAATTATTAATTAATTACGCAAAAACGGTTAGATGGATTTGCTTGAAATTTGGTACATAGGTAGTTTATACCCTGGATTATACCCCGTAATTTCGGGAACGGGAACAACGCAAAAATCACGGGTAAACCCACGATCATCGCCTAACAAGCCATAATACAACGACGGGTCTCCTGCGCCCTACTACGGCGCGTGCGGGCCTCGAGCAGAGTGCTCCTTGCCCGAGTTTCAACTCCGGGGATAACTATTCCCGGGTCATTTGTATCTCCTTACGAAGGCTTATTTTTTAGAAGGCTCAATTAAGCCATAATATATATATGAATATTACATCACAACACCATAAAAAGGCCATACCATTTCGACAATCGCCCACGGACAAAAACGCTTTATTCGTGCTACATAACGAAATAGTAACATTATAGATCAGCGTCCTTGCATAATTTTCTTACTTCCTTGGAAAACTATTATGTATAGTCAGGTGCACGTCGAGCTTTACACTTGCAGTACAATTTTGGCTCTTACGACAAAGAACTTAAGAATGGTAAAGTCCGATATGTAAAGGTTGACCTGCTCTTGGCTGTACTAGCGAAACCCACACGTTAGTTTGCCTATATTTATTCACAGATAATATGTACCGAGACCAATATTATTTGGCTACGATCTTCTGTTAGGTGGAGTTCTTTCCCCAGACGGGCTGCTCCGATTTGAGCGGATTATCCGCTGTGCCCTACCTCTCTGGGTCATATTTTTTTCCTACCACCAGCCCCCTTACTCTTGACGATAATTTCGCTCGATCGCCATTGGATTGTTACTTTTAGGTAGGTACTCTTTACAGCTAGACCAGCGCTAACTAAATACTAAACTAAACGAAATCGGATTGTATGCTAACCAAATAGTTAGTAAAGTATGAAATTTCAAGGGTACGAAGTAGGATTTGCTGTTAATATTGCATTTGAAATTATTCAGATTGAAATTAAAATCGCGATTGCTATGCAGAGTAACGTAGCTGTTCAGACGGCGGTTTTGTGCTAAGAACTTACAAGAAACTTTTTTTTATTTTTTTTATTTTTTTTTATACAACACAGTTGGCAAACAAGCATACGGTCGACCTGATGGTAAGCCGTCACCGTAGCCTATAGACGTTTGCAATACCGGGGGTATCACTCACGCGTTGCCAACCCTCCCAACCCCCCCAAGTGGAGCTCTGGAGACCTTACTCACCGTAGGAACACAACATGGCCGAGACCAATGCTATTTGGCTACGATCTTCTGTAAGGTGGAGGTCCTTCCCCAGACGGGCTGCTCCGATTTGAGCGGATTATCCGCTGTGCCCTACCTCTCTTAAGAAATAAATAATAATAAGAATCTTAGCATTTGCTCTTTTAAAATGGTATTAATTAATGGTACAATTACTATAGTAAATAGAATCCTCGTGTGAAGATTTCCTCTTTTCATTCCCACAATAAAAAGGATAACCGACACGTAAGATGTCATCTACCCATCCTACATGAGCCTAATTGAGTACAGTAATGATATGTAGGGTTACGCAACGTGCGGCGGACGCGGGCCGATTGGTAAGGTCACCGAACGAAACCGTGTGGTATTGGCATAACAATTTCATTTTGAAGGTTTGTCTTCAATTGTCATTGTACACATCAAAGGAGCTGACTGACTGACTGTCATATCAACGCAGGGCCTAAACTATAAGGGTTAGAAACTTGAAATTTTGCACAAGGGTTCCTTTTATAACGTAGGGGAGCACTAAGAAAGGATTTTTCAAAATTTCCAAGCGAGATATACGCAAACGAAGTTGCGAGGGATTTACTAGTAATTTTATATTTACTCTATTACTAGCTTTTGTCCGCGGCTTCTCTCTCTCGTTAGACAACAAAACAACCCATAGCGCGACTTGTGGCGCCATCTGTTGGCCAACATCGCAATTGCAGCGCCATCTATGTAGAAAAAATATTTTCCCATTGAAATTACATACTTTCACAGAATAAAAAGCCTATGTTGGGCTCTGTACCCCAGACAATATGTATACAAATGTTCATGATGATCGGCTGCTTAGTCAAGCCGTGAAGGAATAACAAACAAACTCAATTTCTCATTTATAATATTAAGTTAGGATTATCAGTTAGCTAAACCCGTGCAACTCCGTTTGCGTGTATCCTGCTTTCCAGTGGAAATTTCGGAATATATTACACCTAAAACCCTTCCCTCGTCACTCTGTCTATTAAAAAAAAACGCATCAAAATCCGTTGTATAGTTATAAAGATCTAAACAAACAGACAGCTAGAAGCAACTCCATTTTATCTCAATCTCAACGTCCTTCGTGTACAATATAATAACATTTTTAGAATGCTGTTAAGGGCCCCATATACGGTGCGATCCGTCTGTACGATCCGTCGCATCAGACCGATCGTAACGACGAATCGATAGTGTATGTTCAGATCGTTAACGATTTACTTCATCGAACACGATATCGCAGATCGCAACAAAAACCCTTGCGATTTGATGGGATGATCATGAATATCGTAACGATGAATCGACAGTGTATGGCTCTCTACGATCAACGATTCGAGTTTCAAACAAGTAAATGATCGATCGTTGCCACCGATCGTTGCGATCGTTGCGACCGATCGTTTCGTGTATGTGCGTCATTTTTGTTGCGATCAATCGTCACGATTTGCATCAGATCGATCGTACAGACGGATCGTACCGTATATGGGGCCCTTTAAAGCTGTCAAAACACTGCAGTGCCTCTGGAATGTTTGCTGAGAGGCACACTGATGGCTTCCATGCCATCATAAGGAAGAGTGTCGGCTCATTGTTGCAGCGAGTCTGTACGAGTAATAACAGCATTCTAAAAGTGTTATCGGGCAAGTTAGATTGCCCAATATTGAGGCATTGGATCAAACTCCATGTCCCACACATGTAACTCTCTTTTTATAACTACTAACATAGGTAAAGGTGCTGTATTACTAACAAATGGATCTATGAAATCTCAATAAAAATCATTTTATTATTTATTATTATACTATGCGCTATGTCGTCTGTGGCGCTATGTAAAGTTAAAGAAGATGATTCATCTTATATTTATAATAATTCCAGTATATGTAATAAATTTAAGTTGAAACGAAGTCAATGACACATTAAATTATTATAAAATGCGTTTCTGAAACTGGCTAAGAGGATGTTACGTGTTGATGTCCTTTTAAAAAAATACATTCACGGTTTTTGGTAAAACCACCTTTCTTCTGTCGATTCATTCTGTGATTCATTGTAGATTTGTCAACTGTCCGTATTAGGACGTCTAACTTAAAAACCTAGACACTACTTTCCTTATATTCCTGAAATATACTTTGCATCACAGATATTATAATACTTAACAGTACAGATAGCTCACTCCATACATTAAACGTAGCAGTTCTAAGTGCGCTTATTGCTCGGGCAATTTTTAGTACCAAAATGGAAAACTAGATGTCGCCCGAAAAAAACATCACAGACAACTAAAATGCTTTTGCGCTTACAGTCGAACCAATAGATGGCAGTAGTGCCGTCAAATAATCAGAGCACTAATCCGTTTTTTTTTTCAAAATTAGATTATAGGTATGTACTTACTTATTACTTAAATAATAAAATTCGAAAAAGTTCGTTTTTCATCATGACCCGACCGGGGATCGAACCCGGGACCTCCTGGGTGGCGGTCTGGCGTGGTAACCATTACGCCACGGAGGTCGTCTTAAATTACACATTTGTAATCGTTAGACATCGGATTATATGCATTTGCATGTTTGCATATGCAAATGCATATTATTCCATTTTTATAGCGTTATTGCATATTTTGGTACTTTTTCATTGATAGTGCATATTTCAGTAGTTATAAGTGTTAGCGGAAAGAAAATTGATGCATGTTATCAACGGCACCGGACCAACTCTGCCTGAAGAGGTCTCTGCAGAAATGGCGCCAAATTTCAAGTTCTGTCCGGTAACGTCAATTGACGTCGAAAGGTCATTTTCAGCCTCTAAATTAATATTAAGTGACAAACGTCACAAGTTTCCCGTAGAAAACCTGGAAAAATATGTTATTGTTTATTGTCACAAGAATTTTAACAATAACTAATATAAATATATGTATAACATATAAAAATAATGTTAAAGTAAACGTAAATTGTAATAATAAATGATATTTTGATTGTGCATATTTTGTGCATATTTCGCACTTTTTTAGTGCATATTTGCATGCATATTTTGGCATTTTGATAGTGCATATAATCCGATGTCTAGTAATCGTACATCTTGCACGCATCAGGTAAATTCATATTTACGATAAGTAGAAAGTAAGTATAGATACCTACCTAATTACGGGCAATGCCATATTTTTAAAAAGTTAGTGTAAATAGGTAGTATAGTATCTACTTGATGGTCAATTTTATTATTGTCGTTTACAATGTTTTTATTTCTGCTTTTTGCCTATCTATTTAACCCATAATGTATCTACCTACTTAGAACACCGAGTGCAAATTAAGGTGAATGAAATGCGTTTCGGCGGCGAGGGAGGCGCTTTAGGGCGCGCGACGGAGGCAGCCCCCCCGTGAACGGCTTCTTGCGTGCCCGCACAGTACCGCAGGCGCGCCGCCACGCGCCGCGCCCCGCCGACGGCGCCGCATCGCGCCGTCGCTCGTCATCGTCGTCGTCGCGGCGCGTCGTACCCGGCTTGTAGATTGAATCTTTAGCTAATATTGCCGTGCCGTTTTGCAAATAGTTATATGTAAATACCTACTTTTGATATTTCAAAAATAAGTTTTTAGGGTTCCGTAGTAAACTACAAGGAACCCTTATAGTTTCGCCATGTCCATCTGTCCGTCCTCGGTCCTACACTCATATTAACAATGCTAACAAAGTGGTAGAACAAAATTTTGAAAAATATTTTTTTTTGGGCCTACAAGGAAAACTATAACGGTTATGTAAGCTCTACTAGTTACCGAGTAATAGCCGACGAACTTATGAAGTAAAATTTATTTGACGAAAACGTATAAATGTCATAGTACCTATATGGCATTGTACTCATCTGCAAGCAAGAAATGCGTAGCCAATACGGAACCCTGCATTGTGCGTGGCCCGACACGTACTTGCCCGGTTTTTTTAAATCGTTTATTCAAGGTAAAAAACAAAATATAACAACAAAAATGCCGCACCACAAAAGCCGCGCAGGCACAGTCTGCAGATCTGAGTAGTCCTTATCCTTACGAATATTATAAATGCGAAAGTAAATTAAAAATAAAATATTTTTATACCACTAAGGTGGCAAACGGTTACATACCGTATCACATTATTCCTATGGATGCGTTGCCGACTCTATTATAATAGTCAAGTGGGGCAACTCGGATACAAAAAACTGATCCGTGTCCGAGTTTACTACTTTCAAATTTTGATTTATGCGACTCGGACGATTTTGTAATTTAAAGTAGTAAGATGTATGTATCTATGTACACGTACCGTCAAGAGTTGACTGCTTGCTTACCATCAGGCGGCCGTATGCTTGTTTGTCACCTTAGTGATATAAAAAAAAAACAGGTCGACCTTTACATTGGATTTTGTGTCTGTTTTATGAGCTATAAATGTAGGTACTGCAAGTATAAAGCTCGACGTGCACCTGACTTGGATTGTTTTTAGATTGGATTAGAAATTTATTTAGGATCATTAGGCTGTTGGAATTATACAAAAAAACGAGGCTAAATTCGCAAAGCGTGATGTAGTTCTGCGTTTTTGGTATGTTGTATGGTAATGTTAGTTAGGGTAGTCTGAATTCAAATATGCAACTTCGAAAAAGTTGTGAAAACTGACAAAATCGAGTCACTGTTCGCTGTCCAGGATCAAAGTGATTACATATTTATGGAGGTGACTGTACCTACCAGCGTTGCGCAACTACGCTACGCGCATCAATTCAATCCACGCAGACATAAACCGAGCGCGCGAATGCAGAAGCAGGCGGTGTGACGGTGTGCCAACGTCGCGTAGCATGCGCTTTGCGCCATGATGACGTTGTCGCAACGTCGCACGCGCCTCGTGATAACAACTTTGTTAGTAGGTACCAACTTATACGAATTTAACACAATAATATTATGTAAAGAAGTCTACTTTGAAAAATTGAAAGTATTATTGAAATGAAAGATAAAAAAACTTACAATAAAATTGTAAAACAAAACGAAAAAAAATGGTAAGTATGAGATAATTTTGTAAAAGAAAAGTATTTGTAAATCAAATGTTTAACAGAATGCAAATATTAAAAATTAAAAGAAAAAAAATATAGGTAGGTACTAAAAGAAAAAAATATATATTTATAATTTATTTTATATAATAATTTGATTTGCTTGTCAAGAATTAAATTTAGCGCCATCTATCTGTGTCTGATTAAACCTATCTATCTTATTGTTTTAAAGAAAGCGACATCTGTTGTGAGTTTGTGACATCAAGTGAAATATTTAGTAATAAATTACGAAACAAAATTAACCAATTTTATTTTACAGTACATTCTTCGTTATTTTCAGGATTGCATTTAATTATAAAATTATAAAAACTATTAAAATATTGTTTTCAGTGCGCAATTTTAATTGTTTAATTTAATCTTTTAAAAGTTTAATTGCTTCAATTACAAATCGATACTCTTAACGCCATCTATATTATTTAGGGTTGAACTACGTTTAGTTTATATGGAGTTGACCACCTGTGCTTTGCATTATATTTCCAATTTTTTTTATTTTTTTATATAGGGACAAATCACACAGATTGAGCTAGCCCCAAAGTACGTTCGAAACTTGTGTTATGGTTTGGGATACTAACTCAACGATACTATATTTTATAACAACTACATATGTAGATAAACATCCAAGACCCGAGGCCAATCAGAAAAAGTTCGTTTTTCATCATGACCCGACCGGGATTCGAACCCGGGGACCTCCTGAGTGGCGGTCTGGCGTGGCAGCCATTACGCCACTGTGGTCGTTCAACGATTGTGTTTTAATTAATTTGTCATATCTTTTTGTGGTAACATAATATTGTGTGCTATAACGCAAATATGTTTTGTGATCGATTCATGTTTATTTCATAAAGATTTATATTTAAAATCAGATGATTGTTTGGAGCTTATGTGTCAAGAATATTGGTTTTTTAATATTCTCGGACGAATCACACAACGCCATCTAGTCCCAAACTAAGCTTGTACTATGGGTACTAGATTGCTGATAAATATACTTAAATACTTTTTTTGTGAATAAATACTTATTAATTATTATACATAGAAAACATCCAGACCAAGGCAAACGGACATGTTGCGCAGGATTCGAACCTGCGGCCCTTGGGATAAAGTGACCATTGCTAGCCATTCGACCACCGGACCTGTAGATGGAATATAGGCACAAATTAACAAACTAGATCTTAGACACTACTTTACCTACTTTCCAATAAAGTTACCCAAGACATTAGTTGTTAATCTTGATCAGTGACTGTTACATCTTATCTATGGCAAAAGATAATAAGTTAAAATTATCTCAATGTACGTGACTTTACAGACATTTTGCGTACTATATTCTACACATTTTTCTCTTTTAAATAATCATGCTGCTTAGCTAAATATAATAAACTAGCTTTTCCTCGCGGCTTCGCTCGCGTTAATTTTATGACTGTATAGATCTCGTTTGACAACAAAACATTCCATAGCGCGACTTGTAGCGCCATCTGTTGACCGATACAGCGCCCTCTATAGTAGAAAAAATATTTTCCCATTGGAACGACATACTTTCACGGGATGAAAAGTAGCCTATGTTGGGCTCTGTACCCCTAACAATATGTATGCAAATTTTCATAACGATCGGCTGCTTAGTCAAGCCGTGAAGGAATAACAAACAAACAAACAAACAAACAAACAAACTCACTCTCATTTATAATATTAGTAAGGATAGGATCCACACCAGAAGATCCAACGAGATCCAAATGGCGCGGCAGGATCTTGATTTAATAGACGCTCCATAGGATGAAGATTTGCGCGCATTTGGATCGCATGGGATCTTCTGGTGTGGATCCGGCTATTAAATATTTTTAATGAAAAACTTCACCGTCCAGCAACAATTTTTTCTGGATTAGTTTTTTTTTTAAATACTATAACCCAGGTTATTGTACTCCATGACTATAACCTTGCTATACAATAATTCATATTACAATGTTTTTCAGATAGCATGGGTACGGTGACATTTGGGATTTGAAGGGAATTTACAGGGAATTAAAAATAAATGTAAATTTGAATTTACTACTTTTTTGTAGTCGCTTATTCTTCACTCTTTTTCTATTTCTTTTTGTAGTTCGCGGTTTTTTGTTTCGAATAAAACATGCGTGAAATGGAATAACTCAAACGTCACCGTACCCATGCTATCTTAAAAACACTTTAAGTTATGAAACTCGTTTAATGATAGATCATCACACGGTATATGTTTGTTTTTTTACAAGAAGACATGTTCAATAGGAATGTGTGATGTGATGCCACGTACAAAGTATGACTTACAAAATATTGTTGAAAGAATAATTTCACCTCCTCCAGGTGGGATTCGAACCCACGTCCTCTCAATATCCAGAAGAGTGCGGAGTTTTTTTTTTTTTTTCGAAAAAAAATTTTTTTTAAATAAAAATAAAAATGGTTAGTTGAACCCAACAATAAAAATCAACTTTAATATGACTTGTTAGGCTTTCTGTTCACTTGACTATACACAAATAAACCAGCCCACACTGTAGATAAACAGAACCCCACGCTTACACTTGCGAAAGTGAAAGATGCGGGCCACATGTGGGCTGTGGTACAAAAAATGAGTATTGAGAAATTATAAAAAAAAATACGGGCAATTGTTCAAAATTCTGTATCTGACCGGCCCCGTATGCCGCACGCAACCGTTTCCAAAGGCTCCTTCAGAAACTATTCAAAACCATTTTTAAAGTTAATGACGTTAATGTCGCTATAAATCTAGAGTAAATAGGTATTTTCTAGGTGAGCGTGTCACATCGTGAACCACAGCGATGCTTACCATCAGCACAGTGCAGTATAATAAATAGTACTGAGGTACACCAAGCATATCATGTTGCATTCAAAAACTTTTTTGTTATCGGATGTTGCCCACTAACACTTGGTAAGGTTGCTCCACAAAAAGTAACTACTGTGTGGAGGGTGACTGATTACTTACAGCAACTTCCAAGGTTGTAACATTTAATTGGATAATGCAATTCTTTGTAATATAATTAATATAATTACTAACGAATATTTAAGTGCGTTTAACTAACAGCTAGTTTCTGAAACTCATATTTTAAGTTAATGAAACATTAAATTATAGTCACTGTCAAAGTACACAAGAAAATAGATAACTTTTTTTTTATGCCACAAACAAGCAAATGGCCCACTTGATGGTAAGCATCACCGTAGCCTATAGATAAGACGCTTGCAATACCGAGGGTATCACTCACGCGTAGCCAACCCTCCCACCCCCAAGTGGAGCTCTGGAGACCTTACCCACCGCAGGAACACAACATGGCCGAGACCGATGCTATTTGGCTACGATCTTCTGTAAGGTGGAGGTCCTTCCCCAGACGGGCTGCGACAGATGCGGAGCGGATTATCCGCTGTGCCCTACCTCTTTAGAAACTTGCGACTTAAAGTGGAATTAAAGACAAAACATAAAGCGCGGCGCGGTAAAGGGCTCAGAAAGATTTTTGTATGTAGCCTAGCATACTTAAACTTTATTTCTAAAATATCAAAATGGTGGATTAATCAAACCTACCAAAAAAATTACATTAATATTCATAACGTATTATAGACAAAATTTTGAGGCAATTAACACATTATAGACACGTGATACAAATATCACGTCAATATCATCACATGTCTCTATCACTCCAAGAAACTACAAAAAAAAATTACCGAGTTCGTAGTTCGACTAAAAACAAAAAAAAAACGAAAAAAACTCACTGCGACCAGTACTCCTGCCAATCTTTCTGCTTGCTGGAACCGTACCCTCTTGGCAGGGTAGCCGTTCTAGACCTCCCGTTGGTAGACTTCTTCGATTCCTGCAGACTTAACACTGAATGCCTCTGAGGCTCCGATCTGAAGGACTTGAGAGAGCCCTGAGAACCCATATCATCCTTCAAACTTGTCTGAGAACCCCTCAAGATCCCATAATCATCAGGTTGCTGGTACTCGCTATCATAACGATAATCGCCATTTAATGACTGACTTCCTGATTCGCTATGGATCCTCGCTAAAGGAGGTCTTGGTAATGGTCTTCTATAATCAGGGTTATTGAAAGATGGTACACGTTTAACCATTTTTGGTGACTCCTGAACGTTTGTGTATGACGGCATCTTCGATTCTTGTTCTATCTCGTTTTCTAGCTGTGTTTGTACGTGAGCTAGCATTTCCTCTAGATCACCTAAATCTGGGTCTATATTCATTTTTTGTCGTCTCATTTTATCACTCTAAAAATTCACTATGTCACTGATTATGCTATCGGCTCTTTTGATATTACATATGCGCGTACGCACACAACGGCGTTCACTGCACAACTGAGGTTAAGTAGGTGATTGTATCTTTTTGACAGTGCGATATTTTTCATACGGATACTACGCGCAATGATATTATATAACAGATTGGTTATTTTTATACAATTTAACTTCGCGGTACGATAAATAAAAAACATAAAATTTATAATTTGAATAAAACTACACCGACTCTTAAACATTCTAAAAAAGTAAACTTGACATAAATAACTCGATCAAGTCATATTTTAAACGCTGAAAAAATTGTTTTTAGATAAGGTTGCATAGATAACATACAGACTGGAGACTAACACAATTGCCATCATAGATTAATTTTGTAGATACTGATTGCCATTACATGAATGTTTGCCCCGTCCCCGTGCTAGGATCGAACTTACTCTTGCCGATGTTAGGGTCACTAGTTCGCTATCAACGAGCCGGGCTGTCGACCGAATCCTATCTACATATTTTCAATAACATTACAATTATTTAGCACGTGACTAAATGTGAATAGTGTTCTATGGTCTTCAATCATTGCTTTGTGATGGGGAAAAGTTTAAAGAAAGGCATCGAGCATTTACAAAAGATTAACCATCGATCACTAAATATTATAAATGCGAAGGTATCTCTGTCTGTCGCGTCTTCATTCTGATCTCGTAGCAAGCAGAGTGAATTATCAGGCATTTAGAAGGTTTTGCAATACATATTATTGGAATCAAAACCGGGATTCGAACCCGGCACCTCCTGTGTGGCGGTCTGGCGTGGTAGCCATTACGCCACGGAGGTCGTCGCGAAATTGTATGGGGGATTTTTTTGTTTAGATTTGACTTCGCTGTAAAATGGTCAGACCATTTGGGGAGAGTAGATGGGGACTTCATACCGGAAACCCACGCGAACGGAGTCCCGGGCACAGCTAGTCTATTATAGATCTTTCCATTTCCAATGTGTTTTCTACGAATAACATTGACAGGCTTTCTAGAAAGCTTGATTGAAACCTAGTTTTTTTATCGATACATACTAGGAATGGTACTTAAACTTTTTATTTCTAGTAGGAAGTATATTGAGTGTGATTGACATGAAAGAGATAGCATAGTCATAAGACCAAACAAGCAGTTTTAGAAGAAGTGAATACCAGGGCCGATTCTACTAACACAAGTGGACTCTCAATGGTGTCTCAAAAGAATGCCGATAGTGTATCAGTGGAATAGTTTTTGACATTTGTTATGGACTTAAACAATAAGTTAAACATTATTGTTTAAGTCCATAACAAATGTCAAAAACTATTCCACTGATACACTATCGGCATTCTTGTGAGACACGATTGAGACACCATTGAAAGTCCATTGGTGCATTTGTGTTAGTAGAATCGGGCCCCACGTGTTTCTTTCGCCATTTCTTTCCCCCAGTGGTCATTTTGCTTTGTTTCCGAAATGGTGGTAGTTTATAGAGTAGCTTATTTATTTATTAAAGAAGATTAACAGCATCTCATACAAAAAAGAATGCCATCATAATTAATGTTTGCCCCGAGCGGGAACCGAACCTGCGCGCTCTGGTCGCGAAGGTAGGAACCAAGTACCAACACACCATTGGGCTGTCTTCTTCATTAGTTCCATAAAGATAAAATACTACGCGTATATCAACTATTACAGTGTCCTATATTCTCAAATCGTTATAGTTCTATGACCTTAATTGGCGTAGATTTAATTAAATGATTCGCCGTAATCAAGATGTTATTGCAACTGGTTAATGTAACGTGTCAATTACTCATACTTTTTTGTATAACAGCCTTTAGATGAGATATCAAACGCGGGTTCGAATTCTGCGCGGAGCAAAACATTTCCATTTTAACAATTCCTGAAACGCATTTTTAAAGTTAATGACACTTCAAATTGCAGCTGTCACTGTCAAACTAAGAAAGAATAATAATAAAGCTTGAGATGAGACCATGTCGACGATCTCCGTGGCGTAATGGTTACCACGCCGGACCGCCACCTAGGAGGTCCCTGGTTCGAATCCCGGTTGATGAAAAACTAACTTTTTTTTAATTGGCCTCGGGTCTTGGATGTTTATCTATTATATGTATTTGTTATAAAATATAGTATCGTCGAGTTAGTATCCCATACCATAACACAAGTTTCGAACTTACTTTGGGGCTAGCTCAATCTGTGTGATTTGTTCCTTTATTTATTTAATGTGGAAGTAAAATTAAAAAGCTTTTCATAAACTTGATGGAATGTATACTCAAGCTTTATTTAGTTTTGGGACTAGATGCTAGCTTGCCAGTTTGCCCTATTGAATTATAGACTTAAAAATCCTATTTTTCGTATAACAACAGTATCATAATATATGCACCCCCCCCCCCCCCTATACATAGAGGGCGTCTATGTATAAATAAAACACCACAAGATGATAATGACCGCGACATTTAATGCATTCAATTATAACCTTTTAATGATTCATTATGATAATGATGCGACACGTCATTACATTCCTAAAGATATGTCATTGTAGGAAATATACATTTTGATTATAGGAAGTAGCTATTTGTTGTATACTGAGAAAAATAAATCAGGATTCAGTTTATATGACGTCATATATTTATTTCTGTGAAAATGTATAATATTTAATCAAAGATAAGTTTCAGATAACCAATAAAGTGTATAATACGATTGTGTTTGGTGGTTGTCTCATTTTAAAGTAATACTACATGGTTACAAACAAAATGGTGTGGCTCGTCACGTCAGGATATCGATTTCATACATATATCCCCATGACGTCACACGTAACATATGACAATAAACCACATACAATAAACTAGCTTTTTTGCCCGCGACTTCGTCCGCATGAAGTTCCGGACCCGTTCCCGTGGGAACCACATTGAATTCCGGGAAAAGCTATAGCCTATGTCACTCCCTGATAATGTAGCTTTCTACTGGTGAAAGAATTTTTAAAATCGGTCCAGTAGTTTCGGAGCCTATTCAATGCAAACAAATCTTTCCTCTTTATAATATTAGTATAGAAGTATAGATATAAAAATTTGTCAGTAGAATATTGTATGTCTGTCATTGTGGTTGTATATCATGTACTTGCTTATCGTCGCTTGCAACATTCCAACTTCCGTTTCACGCTACTAAAATGATAACAATACATAAAAAAAGTTAACTATAAGTAGTACAAGTATAAAATAAGCATAGAACTAACAAGCGAATCGCGCAGCTTCGTTTGCGTGTGCTTTCATGTTTTTTTTTATACCACAAAGTTGACAAACAAGCAAACGGCCCGCCTGGTGGTAAACATCACCGTAGCCTATAGACACTTGCAATACCGGGGGTATCACTCACGCGTTGCCAACCCTTTATTATTTTTGTTTATAGTCAGGAAAATGCATTACTGCATGTCGCGCCGCTGGGGAAGCGACGGTGGTCTGTCGGGCTCCCCCTTTACCACTTGGGTATACCGACTAAAAACCTGACTGACTGCCACCTCATCCGCCTAGATGGGCGGAAGTGATGACAGGAATTAACTCGGCAACTAGTACAAAAACAGATTCACTCCACGTCCCATCGGACCATACAATCACTATGCTGCAATTTCTCAAGATAATCTCGGGCATCTATCTCTTTCCATCAGCTAATAAAACCATTAATCGCACATTCCCTCTCGCTCTAATGACTGAATAGCAACAATTATTCGCCGGATATGCGTTGTGGCAGCGTTGCTCAAAGTTTTTCGCAATTTTGTTATTATTCGATTTAACAATCATTGCTACTGATATTGCTTTATTAATTAATATTATGTATAGTGTGAGAACGTATATTTGTCCATCTTTTTACTATTCATGAAAATGTTGTTAATTTGTTAGACGTAAGTTTTCCAAAACCTATAAAATAAAATAGTACCCGCAACCCTCATTTGATTCTCAATTAAAACTTGGCTGATCTTTGTTTTTAAAGGGGTGCATGTATAGGTTATTTTAACTTTACATACACTGATTTTCCGAAAATATTTTTGAATGAAAAATTATAATTAAGAGCGGGATAAACAACGGCCCTTTTTCTGCAGAACCCTCAGAAGAAGATCACCGCTTCCCGAAAATTCATGAGCTACCAGCAATAAATGTCAATTGTGAGTTAGCTAGTGTCAATATTATCTGGCAATGTGACGATAATTGGCTTAACTTGGGTTTTATAAAACTAACAACAGTACTTTTAGGCAAACGCATTCGTGAATATCTGCACTTTCCATGACTTGAAGATAATGTTTTTAGCGTAACGTCCGCCTTTTGTACCCAAAAATGGTCAATAAACTTTAAATAAATAGTTGACTTAACTTGGCTATCTTAAAACTCAACAGTTTGAGAGCCAATTGAATAGGTAGCCATCCAGGAAATGGTCAATCTCCAACGCAGTGTCCATTGGACAGCAATTAGTTTACTTTTGACCTGACAATACGTTTTCTAAATTGACCACAGTGATAGTACAGTCGGCCAATGAAACAGGTGAGGGGAGGTAATGTTTTACTAAATATTGAATGAAAAGCGAATTTATGCGAATTTTTATTTATCATTTCAGAGAGATTCAAAACATTTATACAAAGAATAGGTTTTTACAAATACGTTCTCTTGTCAGAGAGCTTACAGAAAAATTGACCCTACAAGCTTAGTTGCATAGTTTGGGACTATTTATTTATTTAAATACTTGGCAATTGATTTGGTAAACACCAATTTAGTTAAGATATATCTATAGACATTTTAATTAGCTATAAATAAAATTCCAATTATATTGACATGCTATCGAAAGTGTACCTGTTTCGCCTCAATAACTTTGCTTTCTTGCACTCGCTCTATTTCACTGAGCATGGTTAATTATGGATCTCATTATGACATAATTGGTGTAAGAATGATAATAGACCATTGCATATTCCCCTCATCACTTAACCAGCAAAGAAAAGACGTAAATAATTGAAATTTGATTTATAGGTGATGTAGTTCTGCATTTTTGGTATGTATGGTGTGAAACTGAGAAAATCGAGAAAAATTTTAGAACCTATTACACTGTTTGCTCTAGGGCGAAAACTATGCATATTTCGGGAACGATGTTTACTACACATATAAACTGTATCAAATTACCTACAATTTCAGCTTAATCGCAGTCCTATTGACTCCATACGAGACAAGCTAATGGCGAAGATGACCAATTTATCTCGAAAATTTAAATTTACAAGTTTATTCATTTCATTCGCGAAATATTGGCAAAACGACTAGCCCTACGAAGAAAGATCACTGAAAATATTTCGTAGTACATTTATTTAGCCTTCATTAGACCTAAAAATGAAATCTATGACACTAATAGTTCACTCACTATCTTAAAAAAACAAAAAGGCAAAATGGGTGTCGGATAATTACAACGTATGGGCCGGGCCCTTAGACCTGGGTCTTGTAGGACAATGAGGAAATCTGACCTTGGACATTGGTAGTAGCTATCCGGCTCCTAATCATTCCATGTTAAACACCATACCATTTCTAACGCAGTCGCGTAAACTGACTCAACCGAATCCAGTGAAGTCCAAAGACCTTGTTTATAGAAACAAAGCTTTTCCCAATTAAACCAAACTATTCTTCACTACAAAGGAAAAAATGTCTTCCTGGACAACCCTATACACCTTTATCATGCAAATATAGACCCTATTACATAGACTTAAAGTAGTTCTATTGTGAACTTATGATTGATTAGTTGCTATGACAAATGAAGGTTGCAAATTGATCAAAAATGAACTCTAAAATTATTATAAGAAGGTTGTAAATGGCTTAATTTTAATCTTGACTTGTCATGGTTGTCACTCTTTTGTTAGTAGCCAATCCAAAATGGACTCTATATTTTAGGAATAAGGATAGAGAATGAATAAGACTAATATTATGCTCTTTACACCATCTGTAGCGTAACCGAATACTTCTACGCGACTCATTCGCCCGGAACTTGGTGTATGGTACAAGTGCATAAACTGTAGCGATTGGGACAAGCCAACCACACATTCCCACCACTTGGTCTCCTGTGTTTGTCTTCAATTGTCAATAAGCAATGATGCTTATTGCCGTCCCGGGGGAGAAACTACAGCTGTCTTGGAACTCACAACGAATTTAATAAGACGGAGTAAATAAATATATGGACAAATCATACAGACTGAGCTAGCCCCAAAGTAAGTTCGAAACTTGTGATATGGGATACTAACTCAACGGTACTATATTTTATAACAACTACATATATAGATTTTAATTGTGATTAGAGTAGGAAGTATTGTGACAAAATACAACGATCATTTACGTATCCTACCCGCATTTGTTGTCAATTGTGTTGTCGTCACCTGTCAGTCTGTTAGTGAGTGGGCTTAATGACTATTTATATAATGACTATCACATTAAGATTATGATGGTCGTTCATTGATCGAACGACTATCATAATCTTAATGTGCCCTCCGAATTAATACATTTTTTCTTGGAGTGGTAAATTTATAAAATGGGCTAGTTTAACCAGGGAAGAACCACCTCTCACAGAATTCTTCTTCGTCGATTCTTCATGACTGATAGTCGTGATCGTGCCTATCATGATATAACAATCGGCTCCAGCCGAGTGTTATATCATGATATCCATATCGAGAAGACGTGAGTCGAATCCAACCTAGGGAATGTAGGTGAAATTATTTTTCAAAAAAAAAAAATTACCTCCCCTCTGTCTGTTAGACCATTTTATAAAAAAAAACCGACATTGAATTTTGTGAATGACTTAGTTTAATTCGCATTCAACCACTCAATAATGACTTCTCGTCTAAACGACCACTAATCACTGCCTAAAGCTTTCATTTCAAAATAAATATAAGATGAAAACTATTACCTAACATAACTCACTTGTGGTCAAACATTCACTGCCATAACGACCAAGTAATCATACTTAGCCTAAAATGCAGTGATAAGTGCATATTTAAGTAATTATTATGGAAACGTTTAGTTAATTACCGAGACTTGCAGTGACCTAGTTAATGACTTGATAAACTGTCTTCACAATATGTAGGAATATAAACATACTATTCGGGTCTTGTCTTTCTCGCTGTGCTAGAGATTGGTATTAGATTTAAACTGTTTTTGTTACGCGAAGAGACCTTCAGATAACATTACGAGGAGACAAGGATCTTGAGGACCAACCAGATTATTCATACGAGAAAGAAAAAGAACCAGATGTGCACGCTACCTGCATCCTAATTCTCGTATCAAAATACGTTCAAATCTGGTGTCAATCTTAATCGCTGCCTCACTCATACAAAATAGAAATTAAGCGGAATAGCAATTGGGATTTATACGAGACTAGCTGACCCGGCAAACTTGTTCCGCCTTAGAGGCACTACCCTACCCTACCCCTACCCTACCCGGATAAAAAGTATCCTATGTCCTGCTCCTGGTTCTAAGCTACGTCTCCACCAATTTTTAGCTAAATCGCTTCAGCCGTTCTTGAGTTATAAATGGTGTAACTAACACGACTTTCTTTTATAATATAGATTTAAACTACTTTTGTTACGAGAATAGATTCGCTGATAGAAAGTGTTCATCGCCAGATCGCCACCTATGAACATCAGAAACGGCACCATCTATCGAAATTCCCGTGGTTGACTCTGATACGCGGTATCTTATAACTTGTGCCACAATAATTTTTTTCACGACACTCAACGTAGACATTGCTATCATAGCCAATTGGTCACAGTTCTGTCTTTACTTGGGTTCAGTGGAATCCGTCACGTCTTTTCAAGGACATACCATTGTTTTTTTTAAATAGAGCACTGATGGAGAGGGCATTGGCATTGCTTATGTCAAACTCACGATAATTACCGAAAATCCTAGTCAGTGTTTGGACGGATTTAATCTCGACCATGTTAAGTTAATAGTTGACAGCGGTTAAGTGAAGATAGAGACCGTCTGGTTGAAAAAATACACCTCCGCAATGTGCTAGGTGGTCGGACCAGCTAAGAAAAGTCGCAGGAAGCGGCTGGATGCAGACCGCTGCCAGCCGGTTATACTGAAAACGTATGGGGGAGGCCTAAGTCCAGCAGTGGACTTCTTGTAACTGAGCAAACAATTTCAGAACAAAGCATTTTATATGTACGTACATATGTTTGGCTGCAATAAAATATTTAGTAAGTTTCCTTTTTAGGTAACAAAAATTAAATTCTAATTCTCAATAAACACTTATATGGACCGCTCGTCACGGCCGCCAACGCACGAATGAAGAGCCAACGAACATTTCCTCATTAGAAATATATGGCGAGAGTGAACTAAATATGAACTACCCACATAATTATAAAAAGTGGATGTGGGTTGAAGTTAGAAATCTTTTCATTTGTTCGTTGCGCTGAATGAACGAGTCAAGCAACGATGAACACAGCCAATATTTGGGTGGGTTTAAAAAAAATATTTAAATAAAGGTCACAGCGAGTTGCGCGTTGCTGGCTATATGATTTAAAACCAACTCCGAACTTCAGTATGTATAATAGACGTTGCGTCATGCACTGCACCAAGCGTTTGAAGGTCAAGCGTTATTGCATGGTATGAAACTTCTTGTCTACACTGTTTTAAGCGTTCCAAACCAATATTTTAAACCGTGTAGCTTTAGCCATGTGGCGCGCAGAGAACAGGATAATGTGGAGAAGCTGATCATAGTTGGCCAAGTGGAAAGGAAAACCGCGGGGCAGATCACCGACGCGCTGGGTGGACCAAGTCAAACAGCTGCTCGGTACCTCTGCACTAGACGTCATAAGAAAAGCCGAGCATAGAGGTTGGAAGGCTTTGACGATCTTCAGTAATGAAGAACACGACGAAGAAGCTTTAGGATCAGGATTTAAACCAAGGAGTCATCTGCTACGCTTTGTTATTGGGTCATCGCCGTTTCTATTTCCGCCCGTCTGCCATTTAACCGCAAAACATGTGACCTTAACTGTCAGTTACACACCTCGATACCATGACCTGATTAGTTGAGTTCATTGCTAGTGTGGAGGACCGGACCACTCCACATATGATGCTATCTGTAGACTTTGTCTACCTATCCGGAGACCCAGCTCTGATAAGAGCTAATCGTGATAAACGACTTGGATGCTCCCTCGGTCACTTGTTTTGCGTCTATTACGCGTGTGGACTGTATACTAGGTGTGATTGAAGAATATGTGACTCTACGTTAAATTACTTCCAAAAATAAAAACTGACTTTAAACTTAATAAAAACTGACTCTAAACTTCTAGGTAAAATAAAACTGTTTCTTTGTTCTTGGTAAGAGCGTTTGTGCTTCGGGCGGGATACTTGTTCCTTATCGGTGGCTATTCGGCGACTGACTACCGTATCGAATTTGGCCTCCTATTTATATGATTTCCGCCCGAAGCACGAAAACACAAAATTCATTTATTCTTAATAAAAATACGTTCACAACAGAGTTCTATAGTCTATGTTCATAGAACAACAAACATTTTCCTTATATTCTTAGTAGAAGTACCTTTTTTGACCTCTTGAAGTTGGCACGTGTAAGGAACCGGTTCAAACCGGTTTTTTCCTACACGTGCCATATAAATACAAATTTATTTTAACATTTATCGAACATTCTTATTGGAAATGGACACCTTACTTTCTAACTATTACGTATCACGCAATTAATGTTCAATTCAATGGCGAATTATCGGAAAAATCGTGTATTTACTCTCGGTTCGCACGGGCCCAGCCAGTCGCAGCGCTGCCAGGCGCGTGCGAGCGAGATAACCTATCGATATACTCAATTCACAACTTATTTTTAATATTTTACATAATAGGCCGTTACGTTACATAGTGCTTATGTACTAAGCCGTCGTGTACATTCTCCCGCCGTCGCTTCGCGATCTCCTGTTGGCAACACGACGATCTTCTTGGTCGGGCGGCGCAACACGTTGCCGTTGCTGGTGGTGACGTCGACGACTCGTACCTCGCCGTCTGCACCGGGGAAGAGCCGCGTCACTCGTCCGCGCGGCCATGTCCCACGGGGCAAGTTGTTGTCGCAAATGATCACGACGTCGCCCTCCTTCGGTGTTGTCCCGCGGGTGTGCGTCTCCCGCCGGTGTTGGAGCAGCGGAAGGTACTCGCGCAGCCACCGGCGCCAGAATTCGTCGGCCAGGTACTGCGCGCGCCGCCAGTGTTGGCGCGCCGTTAGGTCGCCGGCATCAAAGACGCCAGGCGATGGTGAGTGCGAGTTCGCGCCCAACAGAATGTGGTTGGGCGTGATGGCCTCAGCGTCGTCGGGTCCCACCGCGACATGTGTCAGCGGGCGGGAGTTCACGGTGTGCTCAGCCTCGGCGAGCAAGGTGGCGAGCGTCTCGTCGCTCGGGTACTTCACGTGCAGGGTGTGGCGCAGTGCTGTCTTCACCGTGCGCACCAGCCTCTCCCACACGCCGCACATGAACGGGGCGGCGGGGGGCTGAAAGCGCCACGTGATGCGTCGTGCTGTTGCTGCCTCGCGGAGCGCGGCCACCGCTTGCATTGCGGCGGCCGCTGCCTCGCTGAGCTCCTTGTTGGCAGCCTTGAAGCACGTCGCGTTGTCGCTCCAGATTTCAGTCGGGTGGCCGCGGCGCGCAAAGAAGCGGCGCAGGGCGGCCACAGCTGAGTCTGCGCTGAGCGATGCGACGACCTCCAGATGTACGGCGCGTGATGTCATGCAGGTGAAGAGCGCGACGTACCTCTTCTCTCGACGTCGCCCCACGGTGACTTCAAATGGCCCGAAATAATCAAGGCCGGTGAATGTGAACGGGCGCGCATGGTGAGCCAGGCGCGCGTGAGGTAGGTCACCCGTGAGAGGTGTTGCGGGTTTCGCCTTCAACAGGCGACAGCGTGGGCAGCTCTTGATGACGTTCTTCACCGCGGGCCGCACTCGCAGAATCCACAGCCGCTGTCGCAGCTCGTTGACGACGATCTCGGTGCCGCCGTGGTGTAGCTCTTCGTGCACGTGTTGTATGTACAGCTTGCTGTACGGGTGGTCCCCGCACAACAACATTGGGCTTGCTGCATCCTCGGTGATGTCGGCGGCGGCGCTCACTCTGGACTTCACTCGCACTATTCCGCTTCCGTCACGGAATGTGGTGAGGGCCGCCAGCCGGCTCGGGTCAGCCAAGCTGTCGCGCTGTACAGCGCACACCCACAGCTGCTCGGCGCGGAGAAGGTGTCGCGCCTCTAGTGGCACGTGGCTCCGCGCAGCAGGTTGGATGTCTCGGGGTGTTGCTGCGGCGTCGGCGTGGGATCGCGCCGCTGTCCATGTGGGGTCACTCGCTGCGTTGGCCCGCGTTCGCTTGCGGCGGGTCGCGGCCACTGTTGCAACATGTGATCTGCAAAGTTCGATGAACTGTAGTACTCGCGCAGTGGCGCGCAACAGGCGCGGCCAACGCGAAAAGCGTCGGACGTCTGGCAAGTGTCCTCCAGGCGGCGTCGCGACGGCAGCGCAGCTTAACTCCTTCTCTTCTCCAGTGTTGATGCGGGCGGCGGGCTTCTCTCGCTCGGCGGGCCACTCTTCTTCCGGCCGGCGTAGAAACGCGGGCCCATGGAACCACCGATGCCCGGCGCCGAAGTCCGCTGGTGTTGCACGGGTGGCGTCGTCGGCTACGTTGTCGGCTGAGGGTAGCCAACGCCACTCGCTTTTCCTTGTGATGTCTTCTATCTCGGCGAGTCGGTGGGCCACGAACGTTTTGAACGTCCGGGGCTCGGCGCGTATCCACGCTAGCGCCGTGCTCGAGTCGCTCCAGTAGACCCGACGCTCCGCCGTGAAGTCGTGCTCGTCAGTGACCGAGCGCGCCAGCCGCGCGCCCAACAGCGCGGCCTGCAGCTCGAGGCGCGGGATCGATGTCGGCTTCAGGGGGGTCACGCGGCTTTTCCCAGCTGCCAGCGCGACCCGCACCGACCCGTCGGCGCGCCGCATCCGCCAGTATACGGCGGCGGCGTAAGCTTCCTCGCTCGCGTCGACGAAGGTGTGTAGCTCGTAGCTCTCTGCGGGCTCGATGTCGTAGCACCGCGGTATGCGCAGCTGTTGATGCTGCCGCAGCACAGCCAGCCAGCTGAGCCAGCTCGCCTGCAGTGTTGGTGGTAGTGGCTCGTCCCACCCGGTGCCGTGTCGCCATGTGTCCTGCAACAACCTTTTTGCCGGTGTGGTGATTGGAGCTACTAGCCCGAGCGGGTCGTATAAAGACATTACGACGCTCAGGGCCTCCCTCTTAGTTGGCGTCCGGGTGCCGGCCAGCACTTCCGGCGTCGCACGCTGTCCGTAGTTGTAGCTCAGCGTGTCCTCTTGCGTGTTCCAGAGCAAGCCGAGTGTTTTCTCAAGCTCGCTCCCGCCGATGGCGATGGTGATATCGGCGCGGCTGGCTGCCAAGGGGGCCACGGCGTCCGAGACATTGGACGCCCACCCGCGCAGCTCGAAGCCCACGCGCCGATGCACTGTGTCGACTGCTTGCGTTACCTGTTGCGCCGTTGTCACATCGGCGTAGCTTGCGATGTAGTCGTCCATGTAGTGGTTGCGGACGATGGCGGACGCGGCCTCAGGGTACTCCTCACTGTGTTCAGCTGCGTTGCGGTCCTTGATGTAGAGCGCAGTGCATGGTGATGAAGTCGCGCCGAAGATTAGCGACGTCATGCGGAACTCTTCCGGTGGGGCGTCGCCTCGTTTGTCGCCTCGCCACAGGAAGCGCAGCGCGTCGCGGTCCTCTTTTCGCACTTTCACTTGCATGAACATTTCTGCTATATCCGCTGAGATCGCTACACTGTGTTGTCGGAATCTCATCACGACGCCCGGCAGCGATTGCAAGCGGTCGGGGCCCGGCAGCAACATGTCGTTGAGGCTGCGGCCGTGGCTGCTCGCTGCGGCATCGTGCACAACACGTATCTTGGGCTTCGCTGGGTTGACAACGGCAAAGTGCGGCAGGTACCAAGTCCTCTTCGGCGTGGGCGCGGCGGTGACTCGCTCAGCGTACCCGGCCGCTAGCAGATGGTCGATCCTCTCTGTGTACTTCCCATTGAAGTTCCCGTCCCGATCCAGTTTCCTCTCTAAGTTGCGAAGCCGTGATAATGCGTTCGCATAGTTGTTCGGGATGACTTCTTCTTCTTGCTTCCACAGGAGTCCTGTTTCAAAGCGGCCATCTGGAAGGCGGCGGCTCGTCGCATCTAGCACTGCGAGGGCGCGCTGCTCTGGATCACTTCTTGTTTTCCTCGCCGTAATCCCGATGGAATCTAGACTGAAATACTGCTTAATTATTTCGTCCATCGGCTCCGTAATGTACCCACAAAAGGCAACGGGGTGGCAGCGCGAACTTCGGCATCCGTGTATAACCCATCCTAGGTGGGTCAGTGAGGCGACCGGCTGGTCGCGCCGGCCCGCGCGCACCTCGCGGCTGACTATGAGGTCCCAGTTGTCCTGACCGATGAGCAGCTTTGGCGAGGCCTCTCCATAGGTGAGCGGCGGCAGGTGGTCTAAGTGGCAACAGTCCTCTAGCTCGTCCTGGAAAATAGACTGTGTTGTGAATGACAACTTGTCCACTGTGCGCGCGTTTGCGAGTGTGTACTCGCGGTCACTGTGCGCGCCCCGTATCTTCACATTCACAATCCTGCTGTTGGTGTGTTGCGTTTCCTCGCCGCCGACTCCCTGTACGCGCATTGCCTCTATAGGCCCGTCCAGCGCGAGCGCGTCCGCTATGCCGCCATCTAGTATGGTCACGGTGCTGCCTTCATCCATCAGCGCGTAGACCTCCGCTGTCGTTCCGTTGTCGCCGGTGAGCACGACAGGCGCTATCTTCAGGTAAGCGCGCCGTCTTCGTTGCGTTGTCCCGGCGGCGTTGGTCTGCTCCACTGCCGGCTGTTCTGTAGCGGCAGGCTTATCCTCGTGCAGCAAACGATGGTGCGGCTGGCGGCACCCGCGCAGCCCGCAGGGCGCGGCTCGGCACCGGAAACGTCGGTGTGTGCTTGCTAAACATCTGAAACACACGTTGTGCTTGCGCGCCAGCTCCCATCGCTGTTGTGTCGTTGCCTTGATCACATTCCTGCAAGTGTAAAACTTGTGATCCGCCTTGCAGAGTGGGCACGACTCCTTCTCCGCCTCTGTG
This sequence comes from Endotricha flammealis, assembly GCA_905163395.2. NCBI lineage: Eukaryota > Metazoa > Arthropoda > Insecta > Lepidoptera > Pyralidae > Endotricha > Endotricha flammealis. The sequence goes on along the minus strand of LR990880.1, from coordinate 2,279,398 downwards.
TCGCGCGCCGCATACGCCCGCTCCGTGCGGCGTCTCGCTGCTGGCTGCGCTATGTTGATGTCTCCGGCGCGCTCCGGTGGTGCGTATTCCGTCCGCTTGTCGGCCTCTACTCCCAGGAAGAGGGCCATCCTCTTCATGTCGGGGATGCCATCTTCTTTGACCGCTGCGTAGTCATACCACTTCTCCCGAAGCGCCGGAGTTAACTTCTCCAATATCGTGCGCACCATCGCAGTGTCGTGCAAATGGTGTATGCTCTTCATAGCTTCCATCGTCGCTACGATATTGGTCACCTGCGATGCGAAGATGCAGATGTCCCTCGGTGAGTCTGCTAGTCGTGGCAGCCTTCTGATCTTCTCAGCTTCCAACTCTATGAGGGCACCTGGTCTTCCAAATCGCCTTTCGAGCGCAGTCAGTACTTCCTCGGGTTCGGGTCGACGAATCAACAACCCGCTGACTGCCTCTGCTGCGACGCCCTTCAAGCTGCGTCGGAGTCTCACCACGTTCTCTGATGCGGAAAAGCTTGATGACGTATCCTCGAAGATGGCTCTCCATTCCAACCAATTTCCACTGTTCCCGTTGAAGATAGGTAGGTCCTGGCAGTGGGTAGGCATCCTTGTGGCCCCCTGCTTCATTCCCATGGTGATGGCCTTCGCTAGTTCCCCGAAGTCGAAGGCGCCCTCACCCCTGGCAGGCTTGGCACTGCTGCTACATTCTTCCTTTGTGGTGGCTGGTGGTGGCTGCGTTGCGTCGCCCGGTGGCTGTTGCTGAAGCCACCTGTTCACCTTAGCGACGGACGCGCCGCCGTCGTCCTCTTCATCCGTGTCATCCTCGCTCTCGGCTACGGCCTGGGCGCGCGCCAGTTGTGCCTCAGCCAGCATTACCGCTGCCTGTGACTCCGCTAGGCGCCGCTGAGCCAGCTGCTCCTTCGCCTCCAACTCCGCACGGATCTGTGTGCGTTTGGCTCGGGAACAGCGTGACCGAGCGGCAGCTGTCGCGGGCCTGCTAGGTGCGCGGTCAACGTCGATCGCGGTCCCGCTGGTTTGCGCCGTCTCTGCCGTCGTCGTGGTGTCCGTGGTCGTCGTAGCCACCGTCCCTGTAGACGTTGTCGGTGTGGTCGTCTCTTCCGACGTCTCGTCTGCGCCTCCCCTGTTGCTCCTCGTCACTGGCATTCTTCAAACTTCAAAATTCGGCTCGCGAAGGACAATATAATGTGGAGGACCGGACCACTCCACATATGATGCTATCTGTAGACTTTGTCTACCTATCCGGAGACCCAGCTCTGATAAGAGCTAATCGTGATAAACGACTTGGATGCTCCCTCGGTCACTTGTTTTGCGTCTATTACGCGTGTGGACTGTATACTAGGTGTGATTGAAGAATATGTGACTCTACGTTAAATTACTTCCAAAAATAAAAACTGACTTTAAACTTAATAAAAACTGACTCTAAACTTCTAGGTAAAATAAAACTGTTTCTTTGTTCTTGGTAAGAGCGTTTGTGCTTCGGGCGGGATACTTGTTCCTTATCGGTGGCTATTCGGCGACTGACTACCGTATCGAATTTGGCCTCCTATTTATATGATTTCCGCCCGAAGCACGAAAACACAAAATTCATTTATTCTTAATAAAAATACGTTCACAACAGAGTTCTATAGTCTATGTTCATAGAACAACAAACATTTTCCTTATATTCTTAGTAGAAGTACCTTTTTTGACCTCTTGAAGTTGGCACGTGTAAGGAACCGGTTCAAACCGGTTTTTTCCTACACGTGCCATATAAATACAAATTTATTTTAACATTTATCGAACATTCTTATTGGAAATGGACACCTTACTTTCTAACTATTACGTATCACGCAATTAATGTTCAATTCAATGGCGAATTATCGGAAAAATCGTGTATTTACTCTCGGTTCGCACGGGCCCAGCCAGTCGCAGCGCTGCCAGGCGCGTGCGAGCGAGATAACCTATCGATATACTCAATTCACAACTTATTTTTAATATTTTACATAATAGGCCGTTACGTTACATAGTGCTTATGTACTAAGCCGTCGTGTACAGCTAGTTATGTTTACTTTAGTTTCAGAAAATTTTAACCACCGACTAAATAAACAGTAGTCAGCGACAAAATGTTGTCTTGTCACTTTAGTACCATGTCACTTTTGTAAACTCATAGATCCCTTTAAAAACTCTTCAACGAGAGAACTAGAAGTGTTAGTTAGTTAGCAGTCTGAAATTGATTAAGGGCTCGTCGACGATGCGAAAGTCGCCGCAGCCGCGCCGCGAGTCGATCGTACGGTGGCCGCGCGGCGACTTTCGCATCGTCCAAACGGGCCCTTAATAAATTTCAGACTGCTGAAGTTTTTTTGCAAATTGTAGAAAACCATTTTAAAATTAAGGCTGTCAGTTTCGAAATAAATAAAGAAAAACAGCTAGTAGACATTTAAGCTCTTTACGCATAAGAAATTCCTCGATCGTGAGAACCTTTATAAGGCGTATTGTTTGTAGAATACCCACGCATATTAGACGCCTGACAAGTGTTACCGGGTTACCCTACTTTGAGAGTAGCATTGCTAGTTATTGGATAGTGCGATAAAGAAAAGAGTAAGCGAGTAAAGATGAAACCAGTGCTACGACATTGCGCGAGGAAAGAGTGAAATTAGTGCTACATGATTGCGCGAGAATAAGGTGAAATGGGTGCTGCAAGATTGCGTAAGAAAAAAGTGAAACGAGTGGTACCTAATTGCGCGAGGAAAGAATGATGCAGGTGCTAGAAAATTGTGCGAGAAAAATGTAAAAGGGGTGCTACCCATAGCACTCTTTTCACTCTTTCCTCGGGCATTACCGTCGCATTGCGCGAATACAGAGTAAAGCGAGTGCTACGACATTGCGCGAGTACTGAGTGAAATGAGTGCTACGACATTGCGCGATTACACAGTAGCGAAAGCGAGTGCTACATTATTGCGCGAGGAATGAGTGAAACGTGTGCTACCTAACACGAGATTAAGCGAGTACAGAGTAAAGTGAGTGCTACATAAATGCGTGAGTAAACAATAAAAAGTAAAATGGGTGCTACATTAATGCCCGAGTAATGAGCCAAACGAGTGCTACATACCTAATTGCGCAAGTAAAGAATGAAATGAAACGTGTGATACAAAATTGAGCGACATCATAATATTATTTACTATAATAACAATGTTAATTTAATAATACGGTTATCTGTGTGACCTCATAAGCGAGGGAAGGGCTTTATCTCGAATTATATTTACTAAATAACAGTATAAAATTAATTAATGTTATGAAAACAATATTCGTACTGTATTGTTTGTTGTGACACATAATAGTTTAAGATATACATAGACATAGTATATAGACAATGATACTGTATACAAAGTTGACGATTAGTTTACTAAGAAATTGAGTACGTTTAGTTCTAATCATACAACACCATCTAGTTCCAAACTAAGCAAAGCTTGTACAGACAGCTGCATAAGGTATCCCCTACATTTTTTTTACAAATCACACAGATTGAGCTAGCCCCAAAGCAAGTTCGAAACTTGTGTTATGGGATAGTAACTCAAAGATACTATATTTTATAACAAATACATATACATATAGATAAACATCCAAGACCCGAGGCCAATAAGAAAAAGTTCGTTTTTCATCATGACCCGACCGGGATTCGAACTCGGGACCTCCTGGGTGGCGGTCTGGCGTGGTAACCATTACGCCACGGAGGTCGTCAAACATGTTTATCTGACGCGTCTGAATCACTGCAAAAATCCCCTCTTGGCTATTAATAATATAATATTTTTTAATTTTATTTGTCGTCGTATAAATCATAAACTTATTTTTAGTATAATTAAAGGAAAATAATGTTTGTATTATTGGAATAAACAGTTTAATATGTGTTCGTATTTTCCTGTAGTAAGTAGTAAGTCAGGATACTTTAAGTACGACCATAAATAAATCAACTTAATGTTATCTCCAGTACTCCTGATCTATTGCCCTTTTGGAGTCATTCTCTATCCCACGAGTCTAGGTCGTCCCCTGATAAAGTATTAAAAAAAAACCAACGAACTGTATAATGCCGCTTGTTTGACACCTTAAAATTATTAAAAAAATCAAAAGAACCAATGCACAAACCGTTACGTAAACATTATAATACAATACACTTGGATTGCACTGAACTTGCACTACACTGTATAATAAACCTTTGTTTTAACTTGTCACACGCGAAAATGATCTATAGATCATGGATCGATGAACGAGTGCGCCGGAGCGAGGCTTCTATGCAACTGGGGACGCGAGGGGAAATTGTAAACATAGTGAGAAAGAGACAGATGTATGACGGTGAAGCGGGATGGTTATAGAACAGTTGATTGCACTTCGAACGGTTGTATTAAATCTTTTGACTGATTATGAGTTGACAGATGTGACAGATTTATTGTGGATGTCTCTGAGAGTTTTTTTTTTCAATTATTTATTAAAAGACAATGATTTTTTGCAACTTACGGCCAAAATTAACAATCGATCCGAATAGACTTTTTGCTATCTAAGATTAAAAATTCAATACATTTTTTGACTTAAGTGACATTTTTTATACGCAAATATCCGAGATTGAATTCACCGGTTCTCGTTGAGATTTCGGAAAATCCTTTTTTATCGGATGCCTACATCATGCAAAGAACACATCCTCCAAGTTTCAGGACTCTATGACCAGCAGCGGTCAGTCAGTCATTCAGGACAAAGGTGGTCGAGTGGCTAACAATGGCCACTTTGTCCCAAGGACCGCGGGTTCGAAATCTGGGCAAGGTAAACAGTTGTGTGCATGAACATGTCTGTATATCTTGGTCTGGTTGTTTTCTATGTATAATAAGTATTTATTTTCAAAAAAAAGTGTGTATATTTATCAGCAACCTAGCATCCATAGCTTTGCTTAGTTTGGAACTAGATGGCGTTGTGTGATTTGTCAAAAGAATTTTTTCAGGACTAAACCTTTCATCATAAATTCAAATAATACTTTCTTCTGTGGGCCCTCGTGGGTACTTAAGACACGTCATTTACAATTAATGTTACATAATAACATTATTATTCTTTAAATAAGCTACTCTTTAAACTATCACCATTTCGGAAACAAAGCATAATGACCACCGGTAAAAGAAACGGCGAAAACCGTTTACGGCCTTTTTTGTCCATCAGATACGTTTCTAGATGTTTTTAGTAAAAACACTAATTGTGGATGAGAAATTTCTTCAATTTTGCGTGTAATAAAGTTGTAGGTAGAAACATGAACGTCTGCCACTTCTGCGTATTAATCTATTCTGTTAGTTTAATAACATCGAGATGAATCTGCGGGAAGCGTTGACAATCAGTCATATGATACTGAAATCAAGAATATGCGAAGTACTATATTTCTAACGGGATTTTTAAGTATTGAAATATTATGAAATGAAATCAATCATACGGAGAGTAGACATTCATACTTTCTTTAATTAAAGATCATACTAATATTATAAATGAGAAAGTGAGTTTGTTTGTTATTCCTTCATGGCTTGACTAAGCGGGAAAATATTTTTTCTACTATAGAGGACGCTGTATCGGCCAACAGATGGCGCCACAAGTCGCGCTATGGGTTGTTTTGTAGTCAAACGAGATCTACGTCATAAAATTAACCGCGAGCGAAGCCGCGCGGAAAAGCTAGTAAGTATTATAAAGGCGAAAGTTATGCGTATGTTTGTGACTTCTTCACGCTCAAATGGCTTGGTCAATATTTATATTTGGTATGTAGGTAGCTGATACCTTGTATTAACACATAGGGTACTTTTTGCCCCGAAAAGTACGCATTCCCGTAGGATTTCATCAAAAGTCTGATATAGATGGCGCTGCTGTGCATAAATAAATACACGCAAACGAAGTTTGCGCGGGTTTCACTAGTTAAACATATAAACCTTTCTCTTGAAACACTTTTTGACGACCTCCGTGGCGTAATGGTTACCACGCCAGACCCAGGAGGGGTTCGATCTCCGGTCGAGTCATGATAAAAAACGAACTTTTTCTGATTGCCCTCGGGTCTTGGATGTTTACCTATATGTATATGTATTTGTTATAAAATATAATATCGTTGAGTTAGTATCCCATAACACAAGTTTCGAACTTACTTTGGGGCTAGCTCAATCTGTATGAATTGTCCCTATATAATATTTATTTATTTATTTACTTTATCTATAGCTAAAAACTGCATAATCCTCTGAATAGAGATCTTAGCAAACAGCGGTAAGGTACATAATTTTATAAATGATGCATTTTGTAAAAAAAACATATTATATCTCTAATTTGTAACAATTTCATAATCAGAGCAATATATTTTTGCTAGCCTTATCAATATAATAATATAAACAGATAGCAAAATCCTTATCTGTGACCTAAATAGTACCAAAAACAATACAACGTTATAGAATATTAAACTCTATTCCTTTGCAATATATACAGGAAACTCTAATTGATAACGTACCATAATTTTTATTTTTATTTATTTATTTATTTAGATATGCCAACAGTACACATAACAAATAGTTTATATAATAATCTACTACAAATTCTACAGTGCCGATATATGTACCCATTACAGGCATATACAACGTTTCTTAAAAACAGTTACAACTATAAACCACTTATAAAAATTAAACTTATAAAAATCAAACTAAAATGAGAATTACAATCAGAATTACAATTTTTTAACCACGTCACAAATTACAATCGCTTTTATTATCGCTTATTATCTACATTACAAATTAACAAACAAATCATTGTATTATATTTTTGGGTGTAGCTAGCAGATGGCAGAACCCCATCAGCTAGGTGAAAGGGCCATATAGAACTGTATCAGTTTTCTTTTCAGAGTGAGCAGTGAGTCTGAGAAGACATCCAGGTCGCTGATACATTGGTTAAACTCGTTATATGTCTTGCCGATACGGGTGATAGGAGAATTCAAACCGAGATTAGTTTTATAAGGTTCGTTGGCAAAAATTTTAGTTAAGGGTTGCCTCGGGTAGTTAAAAGGTACGCTGAGCTTTATTCCCTGTAAAAGATGGGGGCTATCTATCTTATTATGTACAATTTTATGTAGGATTACTACATCGTGCATCCTTCTTCTGTCTCGCAGTGATATCATTTTGAAGAAATCTAGTCGTTTGTCGTATGTGTCTCGATACGAGATGCCGGGGGAAGAGAAAGCTAAGAATTTGGTAAAAGATCTCTGTATTTTTTCAATGCGCTGTGAATGTGAACAATATAGTGGGTTCCATGATGAGCTTGCGTATTCCAGTGGACTTCGGACTAGTGAGTTATAAAGTAGTAATTTTGTACGTGTTGATTTAAAACTTTTGGTATTTCTTCTCAAAAAACCTAACATTTGCGCAGATTTTTTAACTATGGCATCTACGTGAGGTCGAAATGTCAATTCCGCATCAATCCAGATACCCAGGTCACGTATCACCTCCACTTCCTTGAGCACTACGCCGCTCAGGTCATATGTAGTTTGAGCTGTATGTTTTTTCCTCGTATATTTTATGTAATAACATTTACGAGCATTCAATACCATTCTATGTTCATTGCACCATGATTGTATGCTGTTGAGATCCTCCTGAACCCTTCTCCTGTCCTCGTCAGAGTTAACAATTTTATATATCTTGAGATCGTCGGCAAACAAAGAAATGCTACAATGCTGAATTTGGTTAGTCAAGTCATTGATAAATATAGAAAAGAGTACAGGCCCGAGGTGTGATCCCTGTGGCACTCCAGACATGCTATAGTACTCCTTTGAGTCATAGCCATTTGTAGAGACCACTTGTGGCCTTTGCCATAGGTATGTCTGAAACCAAGACAAAAGAGGGCCATGAATTCCTATTCGTTTAAGCTTGTGCAGTAATATACGATGGCTCACCTTGTCGAACGCACTAGAGAAGTCTGTGTAAATGGCGTCTACCACAAAGCCTTTGTCCATATGGCTGGATAATTCCGAGATGAATGTCATTAAATTTGTTTCAGTTGATCGACCCTTCTTAAATCCATGTTGGTGTTCTGAAATGTGCGTCTCAATGTGTCGAGTTATTATAGGACACAAAATAGACTCAAACAGTTTTGAAAAACATGACAATATGGATATTGGGCGGTAGTTTTTAATATCACTGAGGTCACCACTCTTATGTACGGGCACAATCCGAGCTCTTTTCCATTCCGATGGAAACACACCATCACTTAGTGAGCGATTGATTATAATAGCCAATGGCAAGGCCAGAACGGAGCGACATCGCTTTACAAATAGTGGCGGAATTCCATCCGGCCCAATTCCCTTGTGCGCATTTAATCCTTTGATTTTCTTATCAACTTGATCAACTGTTACTTGTATAAGACTTAAGTGGTGATTAATGCAGCCTTTGTCGTTTGGTAAAATGTGGTCCAATACTGGTGGTGTGCAGTCGTCGAGTGTGTATACAGACGAAAATTTCTTGGCAAACAAATTCGTTGTTTCCGACCCTGATGCTGCTTTTTCATCATCTAGATGCATTTGCTCAGGAAGTGGGGAGAGCGTTTTTCTTTTGTCTTTTAAGAATTTCCAGAAAGCCTTTGGGTTTTTCACAATGTTTTCTTCAGTTCTTTTTATGTATTCCGAATATAATTGTTTATTCAATTTGTGACAATCTTCTCTAAGTATTTCAAATTCCAACTTATCGCGTGGGTTTTTATGTTTTCGAAATTTTGTCCTATACTTATTTTTTGCTTTAGTAATTTAATTAGAGTTTTGTTGAACCAGGGAGGAAATTTATTATTTTTCATTATTTTTCTACAAGGTACAAATTTTTTTATGTATTCGTTCAGCGCACTGTACAGTTTCAAAACCATTTCGTCGACACTACAACACTCTTTGAATAATTTGCACCAATTTATTTCTGTCATCTCCATCAATATACCTTTATAATCTGCCTTATAGAAGTTGCATCGTGTACTATCCTTTGGTTGAAGGTAGTGTAATTTGGCATCCGACAAGGAAATCAGTAAAGGCGGATGCTTACGGTCTAATTTACTTAATAGGTCCAGCGGCTCGGAAACCTCGACACCACACATTATCGGTCAAACAAATTACATTGTTTATTATTGTCATACTAATTATGTTATTCTTCGTTTATTAGTCATCACAATAAGTCATCAACCTTACTGTTGAATCTAATTGCAATTTTAATTTCAATTCCGTATAATTTCATTTTAACTTAAAATTCAATTCGTTGGAAATTTCATACATTTACTTTCCTAAATGAAATCAGATGTACACTAACCAAATAGTTAGATTTAATTACTGTACAATCCGATTTCATCTAGTTTAGTATTTGGTTATCAAGACTAATCAAGAGTCACTAAACGTAACCATCCAATGTCGATCGAGCGAAATTATTTTCATTAGTAAGGCCCCAGCACAGCACTGACTTGTATAGTCAAGATCACGTCAAGCTTCACGCTAATCATTATCATTCCAGCGACAATAAGTCCACAGCTGGACATAGGCCTAACCCAAATACTTCCAGCTCCAGTATGACAAGCTGGCAGCGACCTGCATCCAGCGAGCGGCTTCCTGAGACTTTCCTTAGGAAATGCTTGGGCACGTCTAGTTTTTTTTTAAATTCTTCTAGCACTTTGACGTAAATGGTCTTATTTTATTCCACAAAGTTGGCAAACCAGCATACGGCCCGCCTGATGGTAAGCATCACCGTAGCCTATAGACGCTTGCAATACCGGGGGTATCACTCACGCGTTGCCAAATAAGTGGAGCCCTGGAGACCTTACTCACCGTAGGAACACAACATGGCCGAGACATGGCTACGATCTTCTGTAAGGTGGGGGTTGAGTTGAGAAGAAGAGAAGTGCCATTCAACAGATAGTCTATATTAAATTAAAAGCCAATAAAATCCCTGGCTTTAAAACTGCAAAAATGTAGACTTACTAATATTATAAAAAGCTTTTCAAATAAATGCATTCATAGACATACGTTTGGTCGATCATGGCGTGTGTCAAACAGGAAGATATGTCCACGATCCACGAGCCAACAATAGATGCATAATTCTCGTAATATATGGAATATTAATCATTACACGATGCTACAGACGTATATGAAATATTATAATAGTTATAGATCCTATGTACTTACAAATTACAATACCACCATTTCCTATATTAGTTGTAATAACATCTGCGTTTTACCTGAAAAACATAAAGAAAATTACATTAGAAATCTGTACTAAATTATTAATATTACTATTAAAGAGGAAAGATACATTTTAGGGTTAATAATTATAATAAATATACAGGGACAAATCACACAGTTTGAGCTAGCCCCAAAGTAAGTTCGAAACTTGTGTTATGGGATACTAACTCAACGATACAATATTTTAAAACAGATAAATATATAGATAAACATCCAAGACACAGAAAAAGGAACCCGGGACCTCTTGAGTGGCGGTCTGGCGTGGTAACCATTACGCCATGGAGGTTAGCTGTCAGAGATCTCTTAAGGAGTTTAGCTCACATTAATTGTACTGTACACTTTATTAATAAACTGTTTTTCTTGTATTTTGTTGGTGTGAAATAAAGAAATATACATTTAAAGATTTGTATTTTTATTTGAAACATAAACTCAAAAACTATTCCGATTTCATTTTTATTTTATTTTAAATTAGGGATTCCGTGCGAAGCCCTGGCGAAGCGGGGGCGCTACTATCAAAATATTTGTACGAATCTTCAAATGCCTACTGAATATGGTACTTCAAACAGGATGTGGTCCTTTGCCTATAATCCCTGGTAGTAAAATTAGTGTATCATTATTCATTAGTCATCAGGTCATCAGCTACAAATTCTACAATATGACCTCCACCCTCCACCTATATAAATGTAGGATGTAATAATTTATTATAATACTTTTTAGCGCTATATTAAAAAACGCCTGTCGTAAACATAATATCAAATTCTCTCACAAACTTCATTGCCTTCCAATAATTATTAGGCGTTTTATAAATTCAACCAGTCACATTACATTACAACCATTATAAAAAACATGACCCTGACCTAACCCCATACGACCCCAGGGTAATACAAACATGCAAAAATTAAATAGATAAGTACGCCGAAATTTAATCGAATTCTAGGTACACATTACATAAAACTAATGAGTATTTTGATCAATTAATCCCGATGGATTTAATTACTGTGTTTAGCGACTCGTTTTAAACTAATTTTGATGTTGCTTTTTTATACCACTAAGGAGTCAAATAGGCATACGGCCTGATGGTAAGCAGTCACCGTAGCTTATGGACGCCTGCAACACCGGGGGGGTGGGGGGGGGGGGGGGGGGGGTATCACATTCAAAATCTGACTTAACCACAGAAAGACTTCATTTCAAAATCTGAGACCATGAAAGTACGTAGTCCTGCCAAAAAAGACATTACTAGTTTTAAAATAAGGTTCAAAGCTGGTTAGGATTCAACGAAACGTCAGTCTGTACTTTCGGAATTTCGTTTCATGGTATGAATTAACCATAGAAAGATTTCATTTCAAAATCTCCCATAACCATAGAAAGATTTCGTTTTATTTCAAAATCTGCCTTATCACATAATGACTAGGTGTGGGCATCTCGTATCTAGGGCGACGGCTGCTCCAATTCTCCGTTGCAGCGTTTAATTTCCGCAGTCGACGCTTAAATGCATCGTTAAAACTGATATTGATACTGGATTTCAGCCTGGAATAACATGATGTGACTATAAATCTGGACTTTTATTTAGTAGGTAGTTATCGTAGATTTAGTTACTCGAACAATCTATACGCTAGTATTACATCCAGGCACTGCACAGGTAACCATATTTAGTCACGTCTAATTAACACCAAAACTACATTTAAAACCATAAATTTTATAAAAATAAGTGGGATTTGTTTTTAACACAACTGACGTCAGGCCGATACAGGCCGATAGCGTGTATAGGAAGAATGGTCTCGCCTATCTATCTCGCTCTAACAAACGCGTATGCTATGATGAATGATCTATCTCTTTTGCATTGCCAATCTAACGCTAGTATATAATAAATCTATGGTAGTTATACTAAATGTCAAGAGAAATCATCTGTGTTTTCACTATCTACTCAATTGAGGTATTTATTATTGTGACATTTTGATGATAGCGTGACAAATGTAAGATTTACAAGGTTTTTAAACTAACCTATAGGTATACTTCAGTATTACCATAACTAATGTGACTTGTTTTTTTTTATGCCACAAAGTTGGAAAACAAGCATATGGCCAGCCTGATGGTAAGCATCACCGTAGCCTATAGACGCTTGCAATACCGGAGGTAACTCATGCGTTGGTTGTATTGTTAGCAAGAGAAGAGAGGCAAGCCGTTCGAGAATCCACGCGGACGGAGTTGCGGGCACACACAGGTATAACATGTGTTGTAATATTAAACCTAAACCATGTGTCAATTAATAGGTGAAGTGGAAAATTTGGAAGCCAAACAATTTAACCCTTCTGTCACCTTATGGCGCCGTGAACTTCAAGCTTTTGAGGAGCTCGATGGCCTCGTTGTGCGCGTCAAAGTGGAACGATCACGTAAGTGAAGCAACTACAACCCTAGTTAATACTTGGATGGGTTTAACAACTTTCCTTCGAGCACGTTAATCTGTCGGTCCCGACTGTTGTCCATAAAGGGCCCCATATACGGTGCGATCCGTCTGTGCGATCGATCTGATGCAAATCGTGACGATTGATCGCAACAAAAATGACGCACATACACGAAACGATCGGTCGCAACGATCGATCATTTACTTGAAAAAAATCGAATCGTTGATCGTAAAGAGCCATACACTGTCGATTCATCGTTACGATATTTATGATCGCATCGCATCGCAAGGGTTTTTGTTGCGATCTGCGATATCGTGTTCGATGAAGTAAATCGTTAACGATCTGAACATACACTGTCGATTCGTCGTTACGATCGGTCTGATGCGACGGATCGTACAGATGGATCGCACCGTATATGGGGCCCTTAAGTAATAGTTATCAAGTCAAGTTATTTATTTATTTATTGCATTACATGTGACACATACATTATATTACTGTACATAATACATAGCAGTTATCTACATGCACCTTTTAAGGCATAGCAACTTGAGTAGAAAAAGAGAGGCAGACATTTAAATTAGTTTATCTTCCAGATATTCATTGACGCTATAGTACGCTTTATTAATTAGCAATCGTTTAACTGATTTTATAAATGAGTTGAATTGATCTATCGATTTCATTCTAGACGGTAGGTGATTATAAATTTTTACTGACATTGGATAGGGCCCAGCACTGTGTAAGCATAATTTTGATCCCGAAGCGAATAAATTATTTCTGTAACGTGATTCGTAACGACGCGGCATTTCGCCTATCTTAGTATACGAATCAGGATACCTTCTGACAAATTTACACGCTTCCAATATATAAATGCATGGCAAAGTAAGTACTTGTAGGTTGATAAAATGAGGTTTACAACTGTCTTTCTGTTTAATATTTGTAAGTACCCTAATACATTTTTTCTGCTGAATAAGGAGGTCGTGCGCGTGCGAACTATTGCCCCACAATATCACGCCATAACTGAGCCACGCATGTACAAAGGCAAAGTATACTGTGAGAGCGGTCCTTGTGTTCGTGGATTTCTTTAATTCCCGTAATGCGTATAGAAACTGCGATAATTTCTTAATTATTATTTGAATATGAGGTTCCCACGTCAAATTAGTGTCAATAACGATTCCTAGTAATCTGTAAGTATCAACACTTTCTAAAACAATATTATTAAATGAAAATGAAAAATTTAATTCTCTTTTTTGACGCGGTCTAAACTGCATGATTTTTGATTTTGAAAAATTAATTTGCAAATTATGGTCATTCATCCAGCTATCAATCCGACTAACAAGATCGTGTATTTTTATATTTAAATTGCATTCATCATTACACTCAACTAAGAGAGAGAAATCGTCAGCGTACATTACGCATCGCTCGTTGAGAATTTTTGGCAGGTCATTAATATAAATAATGAAGAGTACACATCCGAGTACACTACCCTGTGGAATTGAGTTTGTCATCAGCTGAGAACTTGATCTAATATTGCGAATTTCGCGCGCTTCGCTGTCAACATGCTCAATCTCAACGTATTGCTCGCGGTTGAGAAGGTAAGAAGAGAACCACTTATGACAAATACCACGTACCCCAATATCATACAATTTGTTTAATAATATATTAAAATTAACTTTCTCGTAAGCTTTCGTCATATCAAATAAGATTCCTACAGCATATTTTTTATTATTTAAAGTATTCAAAATGTTGTCTATATACTTACAACACGCTAAAGTTGTAGATCGATTCTTCCGAAATCCGTTCTGTGAGTCATCAAAAATTTTATATTTTTCACAAAAGGAACACAATCGCGAACACATTGCCTTTTCAAATAATTTTGACAAAACCGGTAGAAGGGCGATTGGGCGGTAATTATTTGGGTCAGTTTTTAGACCTTTTTTATGTACCGGCTTTATTATGGCCTTTTTTAAAAGATCTGGATAAATCCCTTGAGTAAAAGATTGATTTATAAGAAGTGTCAATGGTTCAGACAATTCATCGGCTAACTTTTTAATAAGCGTTGATGGTAGTTCATCCATTCCAAAACTTGATTTGCTTTTTAATTTTCGTATCAGAAATTTTACTTCATTAGAAATTTAGTTATTGTCAGTTATACTTGAATTAAAAACTTCTTTCATCTGTGTGCATCTAAGACTTGGATGTCTATGAGCAGCGATGATTGCTTACCATCAGGCTTACCATCATCATCCTGCTAGCTCATTTGTCCTCCTCTATCATAAAAAAAAAATAAAAAAAAAAATGAGACAGCTCCAACAGCCTTCTGGCAGGGATAGCGAGCCGTTATTGTTGTCCTATTGTTAGGCATTGGAACCAGACCCATGTTGGTTCAAGACCACCTATGGTGAATATCAAATAAGTTGTTTTTTTTAACTAACCATAGTTTCTAAGTACATTGTTTTACTAACCTAAATATGGAATTTTAATTCTGAAATAAAATTTATAATAATAATAAAAAATGACATCAATTGAGATTTTTTTTTATGTTTAATAGGATTTATATTATCTAATTTATCAACTTTTTGTTAAAAATTTGAGAAAAATTATTAAAATAAATTATTGTGAATTTTTATTATTTTGATTAATTATGATAATTTCTAACTTTTCTGTATTTTTTTTAATTTTTTGAAGCAAAATTTATTCCTACTTTAATATAAATTTTTGGGAAGTCTAGCAAAATGACGTTTGGACAACAAATATCTGTTTTGGGACGTTAACATAACCAACCGTTACTTACTGTTGGTATACCCATTGGCATACATCATTCACGTACAAAGTACAAATGACAAAATAATGTCTACCGGATGAGTTTATTAAATCGTGTGGTCACAGCACCTAACTGTACTTTCGTGGTGTAAATTCATAAGAGATAGCGGAAAGCGTTTTACAATACACACCACTATAATTTTATTATGATACATACAAACTTGTAGACCACTTGATGGTAACCAAAAACAGCTGTAGGTAGGTACATTGCGGTCATGTACGTCTGCGTTCAACACTCCCAAATTCAAAATCAAAACTTTTATTCAGAGAATAGGTTTTCACAAACATTTTCTCGTGTCGGAGTATACAGCAATAAATGATTTGTATAAATTAATCTACTCTATAAACTACTACCATTTCGGAAACAAAAGCAAAATGACCACTGGTAAAAAGAAATGGCGAAAGAAAACCAGTTACGGCCTTTTTGTCATTTAAAAATATATCTTACCTTTCTTTTTCTTTTCTTTTTTTAACATAAAATTTAAAGCTAGGTACATACATACAACATTACGTACGCGGAATGTCAATAAATAGTGCCATCCAATCCCACATACCGATTTCCGATGTAATTTTCAACTTAATAAAACTACACTTGTTGTAGATAAAAGCTAGAGATACACTAGGGGACAAAATGTCCCACGACATGTGTCGGCGACATGTCAAGCCAGGGGCCCTACCCTGGAGTTAATAGCGATTTTAAACCCATTTCAATACCGTTCCAATGATCGCAAATATCAATTTTTATTTCGTACCCTTGAAACACATTGGATAGATGTTGGATGGAAATTAGTATCGCCTAAGGATTGGCAATGTCCACCTTGAAGTTAGCTCCCAAATAGTGATGGCCACGTGTCTATGCTAGTTTACGCCCCATCAATTATGTTAATATATATAAAAACTCCGATAAAAACTACGCTAATTCATTAATTTATTAATTTCTTAGAAGATAAAACTCAAAAATACACTAAAAAATATTTTTCTTAATATTTTAAACATGTTTTATTTAATTTTCCTCGGAAGATTTAAGTATGGTAGTTGCCAAAACAGAAAATGAAGAAGTATTTATGAAGATTTTTTATTGTCAGTGTCAGCTAGGCTACTCTTGACACCAATACGCAGTGATCGGTATTGACAATTTGTCATTTCGTACTCTTCAGTTGCTATACTAGCGCCTATTGATATGAAATTGCGTGGTCATTATATGAACTAAATGGCATCTAGCTAGACAACATCGACGTACAATAATCGGTAATTCGGTACCCTCGACATTATTTTGACAGCTAATTATTGGTTTGATATTGGCCAATAGCGGAGATTTTTCCAATAGCTAAATAGTAACTTTTTAAGTGAAGCTTCAAGACAATTCTTCATAATTATCGAAAACTATTATTGATAATAGTGTGCCTAGCACTCCCAACCTATTGTTTTATGCTCACAATACCGTAGAGCGCACCATAGGAGTATAAAAAATAGAAAATGAAGATGGGACTGCTTTATGTGAAACCCTGAGGAAAGCGAACGGAAGGAGCCATAGCTAACTAATGAAGAAGCAAACAGCGACTTCTTTATACGGCGACGAGACGGCGCCACGCTGTAGAAAACCAGCGCCCTAATATTTCATATATGGTGATAAGTGCTAAATGTGAAATGTTGCATTAAATTGTTATCTATCGAATGAGTAGGTAAACATGATAAAATGCAGTTGTTAATAAATGTACAGGTAGATAATATTATTGTGTGTAGGAAGGAATGTTTTATAAATAGGGAAACAAGGAATTTATTGATAAGTCAAGACAAGTCAAAGCGGTTTTTACAGAAAATATATTACAAAAGGTCTTAAAATATTACAATTGTTTCACTACCTATTTTATTAGATAAAAATATTATGCAAACTTGTGATTATAAAACTCCTGAAGACTATAGAAATATTGGCAGATCAACCATATCTAAGTTACTTTTTCATTAAGTATAAATTCAAGTATATTGATTAGTTTTGTTTTTGTAGAAGTGATAGAAGGATATAATTAGCTACTGATACATCATTAGGTATTCCTCTTGTTTTACAATGTCATAAAAATGGTGTGAAATAAATGTTATTGAATAAAACCATATTTTTCTCTACCAGTCCATCATCATCCCATTTTGCTGCATTATCATCCAAATAAAGCGGCAAAAATTATAAATGTCTGTGGTGAGTTTACATTACATTTAAATGAAAGTGATGTTTACTGAGATTGACATGAATAATGTTTCTACTGCTGAAGCTCAACAGGCCCTTACCGCTGGCTCGTCAGTTGCTGAGATAAGGAGGCATTTAAAAAAGGTCCCTTTTAGTTATAACTATGGTTAGCCCACACCACAGGTAAATATTGAGCGGGCCTGAGTAAGAATGTAAATAAAAAAAAACTAATACATTTTTTTATTGATTTTTTTTATATTTTTAAAATACTTATTTTAATTATCAAATCACAGTCAAAAGTTCAAATTAAAAATAAATAGTTTTATATAAAAAAAAATGTATTTAATCATTGCTGACGATATCCATATAAATAACAATAATTGTTTCGGCAAATTACAGTCAAGTTTATATTACAATAACTTTATTACAATTATTATTTTCTAATCATTGCTCACGGTAACTGTGTAAATAACAGTAAATGTTATTGCATAATTTATCAATCTAATTTACAGTTGAAAACGATAAATTAAATTCCTTTTTTATAACAATATTATTAGTTTCTGATTCTGATCTAATAGTTTATATAGATCCAGCACTGACAAATGCATCTGCTCATCATAACTCCCACCAGTTTCCCTTATGGAAGCTGCATAAGAGGCACACCTCTTCAATGGCTGCTTCTTTTGTACCCAGTAGTCCCAGTACTTACTGAAAAATAACATAAGAAATTAATCATTACAAACAACAGTCAGACGCAGCAGAGGACTTTGTTTTATAATTTGTAAGGATGGTTACTTACATGTACATAGATAATTGTATTAAAAGTGATAGTAAACAAGTATAGAAGATTTGATTTTGTTAATTTAAAGAACTTATTATAACTAGGTACATATATAACAATAATCGAAATTTAATTACCTTTGCGATTGAAAAGAGCACACTTTCTGTCCGTCTGCTGTTTGGTCTGCGATAAGTTCATAGCAAGGAAACTTGGCGATGCCAGGAGTTCAACTCCAAAAGTTTTCATCTCATCTTAGCTGCGAATATGCCATTTTTATCTGCAAAAGAGAACAAATTAATGTAGTAACGTACCGTAGTTCTAAATTTACAAGTATAAAATGTAAATAATTATCATTTTTATATAAAATACTTACCAAACAAAACGTAACACGTATTATTGTTATTTATTTATTTGTATTGTATGTACTGACACTGACAATAAAAATCTTCATAAATACTTCTTCTTTTTCCGTTTTGGCAACTATAAAACTTAAATTATCCGTAAGAAATTAAATAAAACATGTTTATAATCTTCAGAAAAATATTTTTTGCGGTATTTTAGTCTATTTTTGGGTTTTATGTTCTAAGAAATTAATAAATAAATCAAATAACGAAGTTTTTAATTTAATTATAACATAATCGATTTGGCATATCTAGCATAATCACCGTGGCCATCACTATTTGGGAGCTAACTTCAAGGTGGACTTTACCAATACTTAGGCGATACTCATTTCCATCCAACATCTACCCAATGTGTTTCAAGGGTACGAAATAAAAATTGACATTTGCGATCATTGGATAAAAATTGAAATGGGCCCCAGGGGCCGGTGATTATGCTAGATATGCCAAATCGATTATGTTATAATTAAATTAAAAACTTCGTTATTTGATTTATTTATTAATTTCTTAGAACATAAAACCCAAAAATAGAATGAAATACCGCTAAAAATATTTTTCTGAAGATTATAAACATGTTTTATTTAATTACTTACGGATAATTTAAGTTTTATAGTTGCCAAAACGGAAAAAGAAGAAGTATTTATGAAGATTTTTATTGTCAGTGTCAGTACATACAATACAAATAAATAAATAACAATAATACGTGTTACGTTTTGTTTGGTAAGTATTTTATATAAAAATGATAATTATTTACATTTTATACTTGTAAATTTAGAACTACGGTACGTTACTACATTAATTTGTTCTCTTTTGCAGATAAAAATGGCATATTCGCAGCTAAGATGAGATGAGAACTTTTGGAGTTTTACTCCTGGCATCGCCAAGTTTCCTTGCTATGAACTTATCGCAGACCAAACAGCAGACGGACAGAAAGTGTGCTCTTTTCAATCGCAAAGGTAATTAAATTTCGATTATTGTTATATATGTACCTAGTTATAATAAGTTCTTTAAATTAACAAAATCAAATCTTCTATACTTGTTTACTATCACTTTTAATACAATTATCTATGTACATGTAAGTAGCCATCCTTACAAATTATAAAACA
Source organism: Endotricha flammealis (assembly GCA_905163395.2). Taxonomy (NCBI): domain Eukaryota; kingdom Metazoa; phylum Arthropoda; class Insecta; order Lepidoptera; family Pyralidae; genus Endotricha; species Endotricha flammealis. The sequence continues at coordinate 2,259,455 of LR990880.1, read as the reverse complement.
AAGTCCTCTGCTGCGTCTGACTGTTGTTTGTAATGATTAATTTCTTATGTTATTTTTCAGTAAGTACTGGGACTACTGGGTACAAAAGAAGCAGCCATAAGGAAAACTGGTGGGAGTTATGATGAGCAGATACCTTTGTCAGTGCTGGATCTATATAAACTATTAGATCAGAATCAGAAACTAATAATATTGTTATAAAAAAGGAATTTAATTTATCGTTTTCAACTGTAAATTAGATTGATAAATTATGCAATAACATTTACTGTTATTTACACAGTTACCGTGAGCAATGATTAGAAAATAATAATTGTAATAAAGTTATTGTAATGTAAACTTGACTGTAATTTGCCGAAACAATTATTGTTATTTATATGGATATCGTCAGCAATGATTAAATACATTTTTTTTTATATAAAACTATTTATTTTTAAATTGAACTTTTGACTGTGATTTGATAATTAAAATAAGTATTTTAAAAATATTAAAAAAACAATAAAAAATGTATTAGTTTTTATTTTATTTACATTCTTACTCAGGCCCGCTCAATTACCTGTGGTGTGGGCTAACCATAGTTATAACTAAAAGGGACCTTTTTTAAATGCCTCCTTATCTCAGCAACTGACGAGCCAGCGGTAAGGGCCTGTTGAGCTTCAGCAGTAGAAACATTATTCATGTCAATCTCAGTAAACATCACTTTCATTTAAATGTAATGTAAACTCACCACAGACATTTATAATTTTTGCCGCTTTATTTGGATGATAATGCAGCAAAATGGGATGATGATGAACTGGTAGAGAAAAATATGGTTTTATTCAATAACATTTATTTCACACCATTTTTATGACATTGTAAAACAAGAGGAATACCTAATGATGTATCAGTAGCTAATTATATCCTTCTATCACTTCTACAAAAACAAAACTAATCAATATACTTGAATTTATACTTAATGAAAAAGTAACTTAGATATGGTTGATCTGCCAATATTTCTATAGTCTTCAGGAGTTTTATAATCACAAGTTTGCATAATATTTTTATCTAATAAAATAGGTAGTGAAACAATTGTAATATTTTAAGACCTTTTGTAATATATTTTCTGTAAAAACCGCTTTGACTTGTCTTGACTTAACAATAAATTCCTTGTTTCCCTATTTATAAAACATTCCTTCCTACACACAATAATATTATCTACCTGTACATTTATTAACAACTGCATTTTATCATGTTTACCTACTCATTCGATAGATAACAATTTAATGCAACATTTCACATTTAGCACTTATCACCATATATGAAATATTAGGGCGCTGGTTTTCTACAGCGTGGCGCCGTCTCGTCGCCGTATAAAGAAGTCGCTGTTTGCTTCTTCATTAGTTAGCTATGGCTCCTTCCGTTCGCTTTCCTCAGGGTTTCACATAAAGCAGTCCCATCTTTATTTTCTATTTTTTATACACCTATGGTGCGCTCTACGGTATTGTGAGCATAAAACAATAGGTTGGGAGTGCTAGGCACACTATTATCAATAATAGTTTTCGATAATTATGAAGAATTGTCTTGAAGCTTCACATAAAAAGTTATACTATAAAGCTATTGGAAAAATCTCCGCTATTGGCCAATATCAAACCAATAATTAGCTGTCAAAATAGTGTCGAGGGTACCGATTATTGTACGTCGATGTTGTCTAGCTAGATGCCATTTAGTTCATATAATGACCACGCAATTTCATATCAATAGGCGCTAGTATAGCAACTGAAGAGTACGAAATGACAAATTGTCAATACCGATCGCTGCGTATTGGTGTCAAGAGTAGCCTAGCTGGTCGGGTGATTTCGTTTGACATATCTGGCAAAATCACCGAACTTATGTCTGTAGCGTGCGAAGTTATTTCCCAAAACTTCGTATGACATCTGTCGAGCAAAGTCTGGCAAAGTACTTGTCAAAAATGGATAGGGGGAAAAAAAGAGTAAAAAAAGCGTTTTTTTTGTTGTCTTTTTGTCTATTTGTACGCGCACATCTTCGTAGTTACTGAACGGATTTTAATGCTGTTTACACAGGAAGAGCTTAACTTGGAGCAAAATATAGTTTTAACATCTTTAAAATCTGAATCTAATATCTGAAAATGATATCAGGAAAAAGTTATCTTCGTTTAGGTATGTACGTGGACAAAGTGGCCCGACGTAATGAAAATTAAGTACCTCTAAACTTCATTAGATGTCACTGACTCCCAATTACTTTAATAAATTACAGCCTGTATAATGCTTTTAGCCCATAGATTTAGTATATACTTACTAGCGTATAGATCGGTTTGATTGAGGCGAGACCAAAAACAAAATACACTAATGTGCGTGTAATGTGCTTGTGTGCAAGCAAGATATATAATTTTGTGGATTTTCCTTTTTTTTCGAGTTACATCCAGGCACTGCACAGGTAACCATATTTAATCACGTCTAATTAACACCAAAACTACACTTAAAAACCATCAATTTTGTAAAAATAAGTGGGATTTGTTTCTAACACGACTGACGTCAGGCCGACACAGGCCGATAGCGTGTATAGGGGTCTCGCCTATCTATCTCGCTCTAACAAACGCGTATGGTATGATCTATCTCTTTTGCATTGCCAATCCATACTAGAGTAAGTATATATTAAATCTATGTTTTATCCCCAATTACGTCTTTAAAATGAAAACCTCCTATCACTTGTCCCACAACGATTATCGAGCTTCGAGCGTTGTACGAGGGATGCCAAAAAAACGTAAACCATGGGACATCCAAGTTCACATCGGTTCACACTTTGTTAATGCATACTGCACTTGTCCCACGTGACTGTGAGTACGGTCAGCAATATAAAAGACTTTAGTAGAGTCAGCAATGAAAGAGGTGTGCAGGAGGGCTACTACGAAACGTAAATCCGATATTTCGGCCGAAGTATCGGAAGAATTTTAACCGTGAAATACAAGTTATTTCATGATTATAATTAAATGAACTACTAAAATAACCATAAAGTACAAGGTATTTCATGGATAGAATTCAAGGAATTACTAAAATAACCATGAAATACCTTGTATTTCACGGTTAAAATTCTTCCGATACTTCGGCCGAAATATCGGATTTACGTTTCGTAGTAGCCCTCCAGGGCCGTATATAAGATACTAGAGGACCGCCCCCGGCTTCGTGCAGGGTTTACTTATGATCCCTAATAAAATATAATAAAATATAGCCTATGTTACCCGGGGGTAAGGTACCTTATGTATCTTGACATAGTATAAAATGAAGTCGCTTTTGCTGTCTGTGTGTCTCTATGCATGCTTCAGTGTCTAAACACACTATGCCGAAAATACGCGACCGAAGTTCGACGTGACTACGCCTGCAATGTATTTTAAATGACTAACGACACACCATGCCGAAATTACGTCGCGTTATAGCGTACAGCCGAACTTCGGTCGGGCGTAAGTTCAGCAGCGATTCGGAGTATAGCAACACATTAAGCGACCGAAGTTCGGTTCGATTGCCACGACAGCGCTCGGACACTGACACTGACAACACACACACAAAGTTCCGCAACCGAATTTCAGCCGCGTAAGTTCGGCGCTTATGGTGTGCTATATCAGCCGAATACGCCGAATAAGAGCCGAACGTAAAATCAGCCGCGGAACTTCGGTCGCGTATTTTCGGCATAGTGTGTTTTGACACTAAATCTTAAAAACTACGCAATGGATTTTGATGCGGTTTTTTAATAGATATTCAAGGGGAAGGTTTTAATTATAATACATTCCAAAATTCCCACGGGAAAGCGGGATACACGCAAACGAAGTTACGCGGGTTTCGCTAGTTTGTTATAAGATATAGTATCGTTGAGTTAGTTTAGTATCTCATAACACAAGTTTCGAACTTAATTTGGGGCGAGCTCAATCTGTGTGATTTGTCCGTACATATGTATAAATATTCTGTGAGAGGGTGGTACTGTCCGGGCCGAGCCAGCCAATTTAGAAGCACTAGCAGTTTATAGTAGTGACTATAAAGACTCTACGACCCTTAAAAAGTTAAGTACGAAGTTAAAAGACAAAAGAAAAGTGAACACGAAGTTCCACACTTTCGTTTTCGTTCAACTTCGCGTTCTGCATAGCTGAAGATAAATCCCACACGCAAACATCGAACACATGGTCCTAACAAAACGAGGTTACATAATCAAACGGGTCGATGGCTCACAAATATAATAAACTTCATCCGATAACGAGAACAAAAGAGCATTAGTCATTGTTCGCCAAATTTAGTAATCTATTTCAATACGGTCTAGTACGGTCAGTAACAAATGTTGATTAAGGCCGTATTTACATCTATACTATTATAAAGAGTAAATATTTGATTGTTTGTTTGCATCGAATAGGCTCCGAAACTACTGGACCGATTTCAAAAATTCTTTCACCAGTAGAAAGCTACATTATCAGGTAGTGGCATAGGCTATAGCTTTTCCCGAAATTCAATATGGTTCCCACGGGAACGGGTCCGAAACTTCACGCGGACGAAGTCGCGGGCAAAATAGCTTTGCAATAATTTGCTGCACGAAATTGTCGATAATTTCTGTCCGACAGAAAAGTCCGATTACTTGCCGATTCGGGAAATGCCCACCATACATTCCCACCGCTGTGTCTCCTGTACAGGCAGGATCAACAACGGCGAGCTCAAATCGACAATAAACAATTAAACTTATTGACGTCCCGGGAGAGAAACTACAGCTGCCTTGGAACTCACAACGAATTTAATCAGAAAGATATTGGACGGAGTAGGAAATATTGAAACTACGTAAGAGACAGCAATTTAAAACTTATGGCACCATAGCCTAGAAAGATGGCTAATCAAATGAAGCTCGATTGCCGAGCACCACGGTCTCGTGCTAAACCACGTAACCAAAAAAATCTAGCCTTCATCGAACTCGAATTATCATATTCGCGACATATATGGTTTGGTAAACTTAAACATTCTGTATACTACATGCATATTATAAATATCATACAAATTATGTGACCAACGCATCCGCTTCCGAGTATTTTGTCGTAACTTTTAGGCGAAGTCAGACGTTTAGTCACAGAAACTAGGAATCTTATTAATAAACGGATATCAGAAAGGGCTAAAAGTTATTTTGTCCTTTCGTGCTTCATTTAAGCCTACAGTTTAAAACAGTTTAGCATGCGTACGATGCAGCGTCTATAGATACTGAAGTTTGGGAGTTTGTGCCGCTCGGAACCTACACCTTTCTTGATAGGATGATAATGATAAAGTCTTGATAATTTTCTTAATATTTATTGTTCACACTAAACTTTATGATAGTGTGATGCTAGTGAACACGCGCGGTCCGCTTGATCGACTGCTTATTACGTACTGATTAATTAATTATTAAAATCGCTTCTAAATGTATGAATTTATAGACCGTACAGAGTTGGTTTTAAACCTAAGACTCTTGATCGACTGCTTATTACGTACTGATTAATTAATTATTAAAATAGCTTCTAAATGTATGGACTTATAGACCGTACAGAGTTGGTTTTAAACCTAAGACTAATTGGACTAACATGAACGATACGGAAGGAGGATAAGAAGGGAAGTCCTTTCAATACTTCATACTCAGACTAATTTCTTTCTGATTAAATTCGTTGAGTTCCAAAACAGCTGTAGTTTGTCCCCCGGGACGTCAATAACCTTCATTGCTTATTGTCAATTAAGGTGGCCGTTGTGAATCCTGGCTTTACAGGAGACAGCGGTGGGAATGTGTGGTGGGCTTGTCCCGATGTCCGATTTCTCGTAGTCCATGCAAATAAAGAATCTATAGGCCCATTTAGACCATGCCAGTTTATTGCCTATGGCATACAATACTGCCGTGCTTAGAAAGAGTACAATAACTCTTTGAAATTATTTATACATATGTAGGTTTGCTAAAGATAAATACAATAAGTAATGTAGTTATTGTATTTATGACTAGCAATGATAGGTTATTCATATAAACATTTCCTAATTATGAGCACTATTTCCACGATTTCAGGCCATAAACTTCATATTTTTCAGTTCACATTTATTTTAATTTGCTCTCTATTTGTTCTTCTTTCAATAGGTACAAGTTTTATGTAGATATGTTCATTAGTTCAGGAGATACAATAAAAATAAAGTTCAAAACTTTGAGCGCGTTTTTCTCGAAAGCGGGAAAATCGAGTTATTGTACTCTTAGTTAGAACGGCAGAATAATGTCAAAGCAATAATTGACATGCATCGTCTAAACAACACTTACAATTTTTGAAGGACAAATTATTGCTCCTACTAGATCGCTACGTTTCTATCATTTTCTTGTTTACCTAGTATTTATTTTCTTGTCATGCTAGCCCTGCCCACTCCATACAGAAATTCGTTACCTTAAGGTTGCCTTGAAAAGATTGCTTTTTAGCAATAAGGCCGCCTTGTTGCATTTACACTAGTTTTTAAGATTGTTTTTTTGTACTTTTTCCTGTGTGTAATGCAAATAAAGAGTATTCTATCTATCTATCTATCTATCGCATGGAATTATTGCTTTAGAATCTACAAGAAACTAGCGTCCTCTAAATGAGGCCTATCTATGTTTCTGCACATTGCAAAAGAATAGAAATCGTCAAATAGATCAATCTTCGCTTTACACAGTGCGTGGCCCAAACGCACTTTTCCCGTTTTTTTTTTAAATATTTAGTTAGTTATGGTAATTAGTTCAATTACCACAATTTATTGTGTCATTTAAAACGTTTTTGTGCAACATACCACCATATCTATACAATACAATTTACCTATTACTGGCTATTACATAGGTGTAGCAATGGCACAGTTCATAAACACGTTACGCAAGTCGTCCGTAACAATGGCATCTATGAATATAATGAATTTATGCATTATTGTATAGTGACGAGATTTACTTGCACTTATGTTAAACTAGCGAAGCGATACCCGCGCAACTGTTTGCGTGTATCCCATGGGAATTTTGGAATATATCTATCCTAATATAAAGGTCCTAATTTATTAATGAACTTCCTTATAACACAATGACTACATAGGTTACATATTATGATCGTTTAAGCAAGGAAATAATGGTCTAGTGTCCTAAAAATATGCTCCACACTGAACGCCAGAACGAAAACTATCCGCCGATTAAAAATCACAAGTGGGAGGTGGTGGCTCTAAACACGGAGAATTTAGAGACGACACCCATCCAAACACTGACTGGTCAACGATGCTTAACTTGCGTGTTCGTTATATAAAGCGATGCGACGACACATAGCGAAGCCATCGAGCTTACTATTTCAAAGTTAATGTATGGTAATTTATCTGCAAGATAGTTTACAATAGGTACTTATTAAAAATGTTGTTGGAATGTCATACTAGAGTAGTAAAAAAAGTAAGTACCGAAACGTTATAATTCAACTTTTACTTTCATTATTTTGCAATGCTTTTGTCCTCCTTGGCATAGTTAAGTATGACTTACATTACTATATTTATTATCTAGTAGATAAGATCGAACATTAAAAACCAATGTAATTTTTACGTCAATTAACCACAGCGATAATTGCTAAATAAAAGATTGGATATACTTATAACTATTTATAACTATCTGTTACCCGCGGCTTCGCCCGCGTAAATATTAGCCTATGTTGGGCTCTGTACCCCTGACAATATGTATACAAATTTTCATAATGATCGGCTGCTTAGTCAAGCCGTGAATGAATAACAAACAAACTCACTTTTGTCATTTATGATATTAGTATGTTTCTTTACACTTTTTTTTTTTTAAATTTTCTTTACCTAGCAAAACCCGCGCAACTTCTTTTGCGTGTAATCCGCTTTCCCGTGAGAATTTCGGTAAAATACTTGCATGTATTTTTACATATAAACCTATATCTTGAAACCGTCGTCTGGTAAAGGACACCTTACAAAAGATCGTAGTCAAATAGCATTGGTCTCGGCCATGTCGTGGTCTTACGGTGAGTAAGTTCTCCAGAGCTGCACTTCTGGGGTTGGGAGGGTTGGCAACGCGTGAATGATACCCCCGGTATTGCAAGCGTCTATCTATAGGCTACGCTACGGTGACGGCTTACCATCAGGCCGACCGTATGCTTGTTTGCAACCTTTGTGGTATATAAAAAAGACTGCAAACAGGAATGAGCCGCCAGCGTCTGTTTCCTTCGGACTATGACATGGGACTATATAAGGGGCACATGAGAGGCCTCGTCAGAGGTGGGCAACGCATTGGTAGTTCCCCTGGTGTTGCTGTCCATAGGCGGCGCGGCGGCGGTGACCACTTTCCATCAGGTGGCCCGCTTGCTTGTTTATCTACCGTATAAAAAAAAACTTAGCGGAGCGACTTCATTTTAACTGGATGTTTTTATTTATTTCTTATAAAAAAAAAACATCTTGTACAATAAAAATGTTAATATTCAAAACTCACCAAGGACTGTTACATCCATTTAGGCGTAATGTTAAAACAATTAAACACACTTCCCCCAACAAAACGGACGTGGTGTAATTGGTCAAATTTGTACGCAAGGGCTTTGAAAAATATACTATTTTGTCAAGTGGTCCGATTATACTTTCGAGTTTCTACGAAATTACTATTCTTCAACGTCATCATCACCCTTAATCATGCCATTGCAGGGTACACCAATGGACACATTACTAGGTCTATGTTAAATTACTCATTAGTCGGTGTTTAGGCTAGATTGTAAATTGTAATATATTAATATAATCTAGACACGCGGTAGCGTGTCAAGCCAAGTTCAAGCAAACAGAACTGGCGATCGCACCGTGTGTAATATTACAAGAACCATTTGGAGCCACTTTTAATATTAATATACTAGCTATTACCCGCGGCTTCGCCCGCGTAAAAAATTATCTGCTGCCTTCTTAGGTATCACTACATAGTATAAAACAAAGTCGCTTTTTCTGTCCCTATGTCCCTTTGTCCCTTTGTATGCTTAAATCTTTAAAACTACGCAACGGATTTTGATGCGGTTTTTTTTTTAATTGATAGAGTGATTCAAGGGGAAGGTTTTAAAGTATCATACATTCCAAAATTCCCACGGGAAAGCGGGATACACGCAAACGAAATTGCGCGGGTTTCGCTAGTTACATATAATCCCTTGGTCGCTTTTTACGACACCCATGGAAAGAGAAGGGGTGGTGATATTCTCTGCCGTCACCACACGGCATGAATACTATTGATTCTGTTGTTCCCTACAATATTGTTCATAATATCGTGATGGTGAGCCCAGTAATGGAGGGTGGAAGGCCGACTCTCACGTCAACTCGAAAATACACGAGAACGGTTGCTGCCTTGCATTTTATATTTTATATTTAATTTTATGTTGAGACAAATTAATGGCACTATTTATTGACATTACGCGTACGTAATGTTGTATGTATGTACCTAGTTTTAAATTTTATGTTAAAAAAGAAAAAAGAAAAGTGCGATATCTTTGTAAATGACAAAAAAGGCCGTAACTGGTTTTCTTTCGCCATTTCTTTTTACCAGTGGTCATTTTGCTTTTGTTTCCGAAATGGTAGTAGTCTATAGAGTAGATTAATCTATACAAATCATTTATTACTGTACCTATACTCTGACAAGAGAACGTGAAAAGTTTTTGTATTTTTTGAATTTTGATAAGTAAAAATTTGCAGTATTTAAAAAACTTGAATCATCTTTACGGCTCTGCTCACATCTTTCATTGGCTGACTGTATGGGACTAGCCTCGATGACTGTAAGTATTCATAAGTACCACACGACTGCCAAAACTTCAAGTTTACTATGAAATTGGTTTAACCCAATTCCCTTAGTATTCGAGATAAGCACAACTAAACCGTATGACGCGGCAATTCCAAGAATACATGTGGTGACTCGACCACCATGACGAAGGTACATCCTTGACACAATACCACAATTTCCTAACGATAACTGACCTAAAATTGAAGTTCCGACTGACCGTACAGTGAAAACATTTCATTTCGACAATATGTAACTGCAATGACAGGCCTGGTGGTCGAGTGGCTAGCAATGGTCACTTTGTCCCGAGGGCGGGTTCGAATCCTGCGCAAGGCAAACATTTGTGTGCACGAACATGTCTGTTTGTCTTGGTCTGCGTGTTTTCTATGTATAATGTGTATTTATTTACAAAAAAAAAGAATTTATTTGTACTTATCAGCAATCTGGTACCCATAGTACAAGCTTAGTTGCTTAGTTTGGGACTAGATGGCGTTGTGTGATTCGTCCAAGAATATTTATTTATTTTATTTATATAGATACAGTACAGCAGATTAAGTGCGTATGTGACGAACTGCGTAAATAAAGAAATGCGATAATGGCGTCGAATCTCTTGATAGGATATCGACAGCACCTAGTTTACTTTGAAATCCTAATATAAAATATAAAGGATGTATAAAGGCGAAAGTTGTGCGTATGTTTGTTATCTCTTCACGCACAAATGGTTGAGCTAATTTTTATGATATTTGGTATGTAACTAGCTGATAGCTTGGATTAACACATAGGGTACTTTTTATCCTGAAAAGTACGCGATTCCCGTAGGATTTGGTAAAAAATCTGATATAGATGGCGCTGCTGTGCATAAAAATAAACGCGGGTAACACCGCGGGCAGCGGCTAGTGCTTACATAAACTCCAATGTTACTGAACTTTGACAAAGTTTCTTCGACATGACACTTTAATGTTATGGTGCCGACCCCACTGCTTGCGGTCTAGCGGTCAGAGTTCCGAGTTCTGCCGTCCGTCGTACTGTGACCGTCGCGATCCGACTGCTTTTGGTGTATAAGATTCAGCCGATTTCAGCCACCACATACGATACAGTGAACGCGGAACGCAGAACTTGGACAGATCGCGCGCAGTGGGGTCGGCTTCTACACAGCAACAAACAAGCAAGCGAACCTGATGGAAAGTGGTTATAGCTGTCATTAGCAACACATATAAAATGGCAACACGACGAATAGTTTCGTAAATCCCATGGGAACAGAATTACGCGAGGAATTCCGTGGTTGACCACTAATATCCAGGCAGGTGTCCCAAACTGTTTTAATTGTGGCAACCTTCGCATAACTCGTTTTTAACACACCAATTTAAAAGACAGGTGGGCATTTACTATTTAAGTAGGTTGTATTATGTGCATCAATTTTCCGGCTGTGGTCAAATAGCAAGCTATTTGCTATTAAGCTTTTAAAAAAAAAGTTATACTTTTTTCTTCGTGGGAATGACATGTTTTTCCGGGATAAAAAGCAGCCTATGTCACTCTCCAGACCTTAATCTATCCCCAATAAAAAAATCATATCAATCCGTTCATTATTTTCGACGTGAAGGGAGGACAAACAAACACACTTTCCCATTTATAATATTAGTAAGTATGGATAAAAAGAGTATGATTTTTATTTCATTAAGAGTCCTTATTTGCGATGCCGGTCACCTGCACTCCAGTACGTACATTTCACAGTGGACTCTCGACTCGCAAGGCGACTCGCCTGCACTAGAATGAAAATTAATGTCGACTTGGCAGGCGACTCGCCGACATTGGAATGAAATTCATGTCGTCCCGCCAGGCGAGTCGTCACCATATGAATGAAATTCATGTCGTACCGCCAGGCGTGTCGCCGATACTGGAATGAAATTGTCGACTTGGCAGGCCACTCGCCGACACTGGTCGACTTGCCTAGTGAGTCGCCGATATTATAATGAAATTAGTCGACTTGGCAAGTGAGTCACCAGCACTGTGTGTGTTCACATAATATTTGAACAGTTCACCATCGAAACACTTGGTGGCACTGAATAGATTCACACTAAGCCTATTTCATACTGAAATTTTGTGGCTATTACAGTTTTAGTCAGACCTTCACATTAACATAGGCAGATCTTTGGAGGGACATGATATTTATGACATGACAAGATTGCTTTGAGCAATAAGGCCGCCTTCTTGCATAAACACATGTTTTGTTTGTTACTTTTACTGTATCACTGTGTGTTTTGCAAATAAAGCTTATTCTATCTATCTATCTATCTATATTTATTAATTGTTATCCTATTTCTGTTGCTGACTGTACCCTGTATCCTTTTCTGTACATCTGATAATGCCAACTTACACGATTGGTTGAGTAGTTAAGGCATGAAAGCGTAAAAAACATCCAAACTTTCACATTTATATGAGTAGAATGAGATCTGGACATATTGAAAGATCTCACTCATTTGTGTCAGAGTGAAAAATTAACTACTGGTTTAAAACATAAGGTTTCAAGTGTAAAAAATGTGAGATTTTATAGGAGTCTTGTATGTGTGGTTGTCTTAGGGACTTCATCACTCCCTGTTAACCTATTTTTCTGATAAAAATGTGTGTCAAAGTCATACAAACACTTCCATTTTGGGTTACAAAACATATTTTTTGAAATAAATTAATTTTCCGGAATGCGATTGGTGTCAGGGTGTCAGCCTCATTCGGTGGACAGTATAAATTACATTACTGCGCAGTGACATAACCCCTTAGACATAAATGGCCTAATAAATTAAAAAATATCTTATAAATTCACAATACATACCTAATGTAAAAGTTTGGTTAAGTTTGGTGACAAAACAGGGTTTAATTAGTTAATCCTTGTCTTATCTTTTTTTATCAAGGGGTTTTTTGTTACCTGGTTACCCGCGGCTTCGCCGGCGTAAAAAGTAGCGTAATGTTGGTCTCTGAACACCTGACAATATGTATGTATAAATATATGTATGTATGTACAAAAATTTTCATAATGATCGGCTACATAATCAAGCTGTGAAGGAATAACAAACAAACTCACTTTTTCATTTATAATATTAGTATGATGCCTGTTATTCTCAAAAAAAATCATGACCATAATCCCTGGGTCTGGCCAGAAAAATATCAATAAAAAAGTTTTTTTTAAATTAATTTTTTAAATTTCCTTCTGTTCCTATTTTCTAAATGTTCTAAAATAAAGTATCCTTTTTTTTTTATTTGGCGATTATGTCGGCAACATCGCCATTTGCCATGTGGATTACGCTGCGGCGTCATAGATAAATACACGTAAATATTAATTTTATCTTTTTAATTATGTAAACTATTAGTAAATGGAATATTTTACATGTGTAATCCACTTTGTGATAAAAAGTTGAATAACATACGATAAAAAAGGGCGTTGTTTATTACTCAGTGCATAGAAATAATAATATGCAGGGGTGGAACTCCCCTATTCTGAGTAAAATGACTAATTCCACCTTAAATATCGAATGTGGGACATAGTGAACAAATTTAACAGTTCATACCCCACAAGGTCATGTAAAAATACAATAAAACTATATATAATGAGCGTATGCAACGAAAATAAACCGAAAACCCAACGTGTGGGGTACGGAAAGTAACGCCGCCAAAAAATCAATATCACTACGATATATCACGATTTGTTTATATTAAGCTTATAATGGATGAATAACAAACATAATTACAATAGTTTATAACACATAGTCATTCATAAACACGGTTAAATACGATTGTAATCAAATAATCGATGAACTATGACGTTCGGTGTGTTTACGTTCAGAGAAAAAAATATAATGAAACAAAAAACAGATGCTCAAGGGGTAATAAATAACTAAACTTAAATAGAACGGCGCGTGCACGATAGGTATACCACAGTAATTATTTATTTGTTTTGCTAACTAAATCCAGTTAGTGCGATGAACTCAACTTGACGTACCTCATTTTGATGCCTTATCCTTTGTCGGGATCAATCCAAATGCACTAATGCACTGCACGCAACAATTGTTCACTTATAAAATGCATATTTTCACATACACAACTAAACATTTCCGTATTATCGACTGGCGTACACGTCTGAAACATTAAAGGTAGCCATTTTTGTCAAAAAACACTTTTTACGTCCCCTATTCCCAATTTCGGAAAGTGATGAGCGAGAGGACGCTAGCACCGCGCCGAGACAACGAATGAAAATAAATGGATCATTGAACCGCGATCGTAGGTACAGAGACAGACCGAATTGTACTATACAGCTCAAGTATGGTCTCACTAGAGATTTTTTATGGAATGTTAACCATACATTCACGACAATATGGAGCGTTTAAGACAATGCACTGGTAAAGTCGTCAGTATAATTCGGAACTGTATTACAACATTTTTGTCCTTATTTGGTTTAACTTCCCTACTTGGTCGGTTTATATTATCCCGGCCCACGACCAATCACCTTCCGGGAAATTATCAAAAATGATACTGGCACTGCCATCTAGTGAGCTTTTTGACAAATGTCAACAGATGTTTTGTGACTCCTAAGTTTTGTATTGTGAAAGGAAAGTCATAAAACAGCTTAAAACAATTTTTTTTTATATTTATTACCTACGTATATCGTAATATATTTTTTTAATAATCTCGAAGTATTATTTGATAAAAAATTGCAACTGATTCACAAAGAAAATATTATTTCTGTGATCGGTAATCTTTTTTTATATGGCAACACTAATTTGTTAATTTGTTGTTTGGATGATGACAAATTCAAGGATATGACATGACAGTTGACTAGTTTTTCGGGAAGACAGACAGCCTGTTTTTCATTCGAGTAGGATTCCTTTTTTGAAAACACGAATAATAATGGTGGGCGCGATGCCTGTGAATTTAATACCAAAATTTTGTAATGGTACCATGGACAGTCACAATGGTACTGAAGACATTGAATTTCAAGTGTTTATTGGTAGTCGGGTGAAGTGCTCTGATGATTTTGGTACTGTGAAGTATATTGGGGAGGTCCAGGGGTATAAAGGGGTCTGGTATGGTGTGGAATGGGATGACCCATTGAGGGGGAAACATGACGGGTCTGTGGATGATATTCAGTACTTCAAGACATCTAAACCAGGAGCTGGATCGTTCATTCGTCCTAACAAAATATCACCGTTTCGGAACTGTGCTGAAGCCATAAGAATGTATTATGGTGATCGAGAAGTGAGTAACAACATTTCTGAACAAAGGAAAAATGATTATTTGGTAGAAAGACAACAGCCATACCAAAAATTAACAATTAGACTACAAATTCTATCAAAAAGGTCCCCCACTCAGCTATTTTCACAATTATTACATTATCTGTGTTAGCTCTGGATCTATTCATCAAAAATAATACTATTGTTTGATTCATATAATACTGGCTCCCCACATGGCTGATTGCATGTTTGCGTATTTGCCAAAATTAGGCGATACAACCGTCCATGGAGCAAAACACCAAAAAACAATTCGTGCACTTGTATCAAGCCGACCATGTGTGGCCAGTATATTTGTGTGTTTGCCTATTTGTCTCCTTTGATGTGTCTTGAAAACAGACAGGCGTTAGGTAAGCCGTATTTCTTATTGGCTGTATTTGTCAAATAGGCAAATACGGCAATAAATTTGGCAAATATACTCTCCACACATGGAAGCTATTTTGTCAAATACCGCAAATACAAATAGCCATGTGTGGAGCCGGGGTAATATAATAAACAAAACACTAAAGTATGAAATGCAGCAAATACGCAAATACAAATAGCCATGTGTGAAGCCGGGGTAATATAATAAACAAAACACGCAAATATAAATAGCTATGTGTGGAGCCAGGGTAATTATAAAACAAAACACTAAAGTATTGGTACTTTTGTACTTAAACAAGTAGGTTTAGAATGAATACACAATACAGAAATTGTTTTTTTAATACTCATAGTATAGATTGATAGGTATTTCAACACGTTCAATGCTATGGATTGTTATAAAAACGATCACCAAACGCCAAGAGACACCAAAATGGCTGGTATAGAAAATCAATATGTAGTTAACTGCATAATATTTTATTGTAATTGATATTTGCTTTAAGCCATCTATTGGTGCCATAATATTTTTTGTTATTGTTTTGCACATATCACACTGATTGAGCTAGCCCTGTAAGTAAGTTCGAGACTTCTGTTATGGGATACTAAACTCTATGATACTATATTTTATAACAAATACATATACAAATAAACATCAACCCAGGCCAATAGAGAAAGTTCGTTGTTCATCTTGACCAGATTGGAATTCGAACATTTCAAACCTCTCCCAGGTTCACA
Source organism: Endotricha flammealis (assembly GCA_905163395.2). Classification (NCBI taxonomy): domain Eukaryota; kingdom Metazoa; phylum Arthropoda; class Insecta; order Lepidoptera; family Pyralidae; genus Endotricha; species Endotricha flammealis. The sequence continues at coordinate 2,243,322 of LR990880.1, read as the reverse complement.
ATGTTTGAATTCCAATCTGGTCAAGTCCTCCTTGGTGGCAGTCTGATGTGGTAACCATTATGCCACAGAGGTCGTCAAAAGTTTGTTTATTGTACAAAGGTCTTTATGAACGCGGCCGAAATTGGAACTACAACTCCCGTTCATATTGTATGTCACTTTTTGACAGTTCGCCTTTGACAAAATGTATGAAAATATGCCACAGTAACGCCCTCCTACAAATGACACTCACGTTCATATACATCCTTGTACGTCTTTAATTGATATTTTGTTTGAGGCCATTATTAGTGTCATAATAATATGTCGCATAATATCTGAATAGTTATAAGAAGTCTTCAAAATTAATAAATTTCTCGATTGATTTTATGCTTTTAAGAATCTCCATGGAAACTACAATTTGATCCTCTTTATGGCCTTTTTAAAAAAAAAAACTATATTTGGCCTACAAACATAAAAACGGATTAAGGCTATTTAATTTTCTTACAATTAATATAATATTGTTTTTTTTTTCTTGTCTCTATTCCACGCTGCATTTAAAAATAACATGTCATGTTACATAAAATTAATTGTGGTGTAAAAATTTTGACAGACCTAATAAATAAAGTAAAAGCAAAAATTTACAAAGTAGGTATATTTTTTAATTTCCATTTTTTTTTTACTTTGTCTTCAACAAAGTACAATTTTTTTAAATTAAATTTAAAATTGAAATTAATTGAAATTTCAAACATTGTTCTAGGATGAAACGGTTGCAGCTCACCGTAGAACCGTGATCAACGAATGGAAACGCGAGATGGGTGCTCCGTTCATTGAAATGGTTGGCTTTGAGAAGATCCACCAGAAACAGTATGTAATCGATAAAACTTTATGCACTTGTTGTTTCTGAGCCTATAGTCTTAAGCTTCATTATTGTCAATCTGAGGTCACTGTTGTTAATCCTGGCTATACAGGAGACATAGCAGTGGGAATGTGTGGCTTGTCCCGAGCCTACAGTCTTTAGGCTTAGTAAATAAGTCTCTCAGAGTAAATATTTCATAGTAGCAAAACCGGTGCTAACTTCGTGTGAGTATCCTGCAGTTCCATGGCAATTTCAGTCTTCTGACAACGTAACATTTTTATTTATGAATTAAAGAAAATGAAACAAACACAAAATATTAAGTCGGTCACACCGCAACGCATTACTGACAATTGCATTCAAATTGGTAGAGCTCTTTTTACATAAAGTCAAATAGACAAAAATAAAACATTGTTTTGGGTTCTATTGAGTTCATAAAATAATAGTTTTTCTTATATATCTTCCATGTATCGCCAGCGACTAGTTACGATTTTGTCATATGTGTTGATTATTCCAGAAAATTCGACCGCCTCCAAGAAGTATGTGTCCACGATCAGAATATAGTGAAGGCGGGTGATGTGGCATCCCTCTGCCCCAACGTACGCAGCATTGACGTCTCCAGGAACCTCTTCAGCAACTGGCGTGAGGTCATCACACTCTCCGCTCAACTGCCTGATCTTCGGGAACTGGATGTCAGGTAATTTAATGGTGTCTTTGAAGGAAGAACAGAACATTAAGATCTCAATTATTCTAATGTGTTTATTTTTAATTGATTAATCGTAATCAATTAATTAATTAGAAATTGTCTTAGGAAAAGATTGTCTGCTAGATTGCGAGCATAGATTCAGATTTTTTATTGGCATGAAAACATCAAAATGTGACGAATGTTGTTGAGGATGTAACACATTTGTTAGCGGAGTGTGGCCGACATGACGCGCTGAGGAACAGATTGTTTCCACAAATGAGGCTCGGTGGTGGGAAGATTAACGTAACCCTCTTTCGGATAACGCAAAGAAATTATACATCTTTGCATCACTTGCAATGATGTATAATAAATACAATCCAGCGAACTTCCCTATGAGTCTGACATAGTCAAACATGAGAAGAAAAATCAAAGAAAAATAGAGCAAAAAAACTTTATTGTGGAGTATAGATTGCATCATACATAAGAGATAGGTGTTACATTTTAAAAATAGCAAGCAACCACTGTCGTTTACAATATTCATTTAACATTTTTGATTAGTTTTCCTTATTGACTTCTTCGTCGTCTCTACACTCTTGACAGAGTGGTCGTCGTCTTGGTCGTCACTAAGTTGTAGACCCGTATAACAACCGCGTGCAGTGTGTAGTCTATTACTGCCTTAATCTAGTCCGTCCATCTTAACGGCGATTTGCCGCGAGCTCGAGTTCCCTCAACTTTATTCATTTAAAAGAAGAAAAAATATATATTTATTATGACAAAACAGTCCATACAAATATTGAATTAGAGCCACACATTAAAATTAAATAATAATATGTAATAGACATTATGCCAAAAAGAGAACATCGTCATTATCATCATCAGTTAGGCCTTATTGACTAGGTTTACTAAAAAGTCAGATTTTCCAACCTATTACTCAGATACTTTTGTGTAGTTGTAATGCATTTATTAATTAGAAGATTATAGAGGTGTCTTTTAAACCAGAGTTCATTTGGTAGTTAGTGAAATGAAATGAAATCGTTTATTTCAGAAATTAGACCCTCACAGGCACTTTTTCTTGTCATTTACAATTTGTATATATGTATAAAGAAAATAAACTACGTTATATACTACCACCATTTCGGATACAAGCAAAATGGCCACCGGTAAAAGAAATGGCGAAAGAAACCCGGTTACGGCCTTTTTTTGTCATTTAGCAAATTTTTTCTTTCACTCGTTTGTTACAATGTATAAGTACATTTATAAGAATAAATAAAATACAGATCCAGGTACATACAGAAATCAAGCACTTAACGCGGGATGTCGATCCAAACAGCGCTATGGTCAAATCCTAAATATGTCGAATATGTAGATGTTAATAAAGCGAGCAGACCAGTCTCCCAAAATGACAACCACAACTGAGTCATAAATTAATGTATATAAATGTCCCTTCGTAACAATTACGTAACACATAAACAAAAATGACTCATGCAAAGCTCATGCGTTCTATTAGTTAGGATCTAGTTAGCCTTGCTAGAAATTTTATAGTTAATTATATCCTTTTTAGTTTTAATCATATTAGCTAAAAAGGTCAAATGTTTTGAAGGTATTCAATAACAAACACAGCTACCGTGCAATTAATGTAAAAGCTTATATTTTTCCGACGACCTCCGTGGCGCAATGGTTACCACGCCAGACCGCCATCCAGGAGGTCCCGGGTTCGATCCCCGGTCGGGTCATGATGAAAAACGAACTTTTTCTGATTGGCCTCGGGTCTTGGATGTTTATCTATATATGTATTTGTTATAAAATATAGTATTGTTGAGTTAGTATCCCATACCACAAGTTTCGAACTTACCTTGGGGCTAGCTCAATCTGTGTCATTTGTCCCTAAAAAAAAAATCCCTTAGGTCGGTTTTTTTAAGTGTACTGTACTGACTGAGTATGTCCATTCTCAGTAAAGTTCTGGAACCAACTCCTGGGTGGCGGGCGTATGGTAATCATTGCGCCACGGACGTCGACAAACAAAATAAATAATGTCAATCCAAGGGTCAAGGGAAAATGTCAATAATTTTTTCCATGGGAATCTCTTCATCCCGTGGGGAAAAAGTAGCCTTATATCACTCTACAGACTTTAATATCCCCGTTAAAAAAATATGGTAAAATAATGTTATACTTTTTTTTCCCGTGGGAATGAAATATTTTTCCGGGATAAAAAGTAGCCTATGTCACTCTCCAGACCTTAAATCATCTTTGTTAAAAAAATCATGTCGGTACTTACGTTCCTTTCGACGTGAAAGAAGAACAAAAATTTATATACTTTATTTTTTTCCCTTGGGAATAAGATGTTATTCCGGGATAAAAAGTAGCCTATGTCACTCTCCAGGCTTAAACTACCCCCTAATAAAAAAATCATATCAATCCGTTCATTACTTTCGACGTAAAGTGAGGACAAACAAACACACTTTCACATTTATAATATTACACTGCGCGTCAAAAATAAGTAGTACAGTTTTAAAATTGCAATATCTCTTAAACTACAGAAGCTAGATCTTTGAAATAAAAAAAGTTAAAAGACAATTTCATTTACAAAAAACTTCATGCATAATGTCGTCTTTTAAAGATTGATTTTTATTTCAAAACTCTAACTTATATAGTTTAAGAGTAATTGCAATTTTAAAACTGTACTACTTATTTTTGACGCCCAATGTAGTATGGATATAGTAAATAAATATAATATTATGTATTGTATTGTTAATTCCAGCAAAAACCGCATGGCAATCGACATGCCAGAAGATACACTCGCCCAACTATCAATCAACTTCTTCAATCTGAAGAAGCTGAACATCTCTGTATGCGATTACGAGTGGCAAGACATACAGATATTGTCACATCTGTTTCCAAATATATCAGAAATCATCGCAGCACATAATCGTATAAAAAGGATCACTGCACCGGAAAGACTGAAGACTCTAAATATACTGAGATTGGACGGGAACCCAATGGGTAGGTATTTTGCGCCATATTTCATACTAGTGCAACCCGCGAAATTTTTTACGTGTGTTTATTTATGCACGGCGGCGCCGTCTATATCAGATTTTTGACCAAATCCTACGGGAATCGCGTACTTTTCGGGATAAAAAGTAACCTATGTGTCAATCCAAGGTATCAGCTACCTACATACCAAATATCATAAATATTGACTTAGCCATTTGAGCGTCAAGAAGTAGCAAACATACACATAACTTTCGCCTTTATAATATTAGTAGGACTATAGCTTGGCCAAGACGGAGAATTTTATTTTTATTTTTTATGTCATACAGTAGACAAACAAGCAAGCGGGCCACCCGATGGAAAGTGGTCACCGCCGCCTATAGACATAAGTAACACCAGGGGCGCTACTAATGCGTTGTCCACCAAGGAGGTTGGAGGAAAGGAGGAAGGGAAGGGAAAGAAGGAGGGGAAACAGGGAATAGGGAAGGAGTTGGGCTTCCGGATCTGTCACTCACCGAACGAAACGCATTGCTGCTTCACGTCGATATTCTGTGTGAGGGTGGTACTTCCCCGGTCGTGCTAGCCCATTTCATAATAATTGCTCTACCACTCCAAAATTTACGTAAACAAACCGAACATAGGGTAATCAAGAATCTTGATGACTCGATTTGTTTACGTAAATTATTTCTCCATAGCTGCTATCCTTCTTTAAAATTTTATGCACAGCAGCTCCATCTATTTTATAAAGCGCCATTTCACTATCAGAGTTGATAAAATCCTACGGGAATCGTGTACTTTTTTTGAGATAAAAAATTACCCTATGTGTACCCTCTATATTTATTATTTATTTTGTTGTGTATTATGTATTACCAAATACTATAGAAACTCTACCGAGTTAATACGCACAGCTTCGGAAGAATTCGGGCAAGACGCGCGACACTAGCGCTACTATAGAAATAGGGCGGCATGAGGTGAACGATTTCAAAACTTTTGTGCGTTTTGTATGCAAAATGTTAACGCGACACTAGCGCCCCTAGCGGCATGAGGTGAACAGGAGGTTGCCAAGTCATTGTATGAGAAACGTCAAGAGCTGTGCGTATTATATTTCTATAGTATTTGGTATTACTAACAAGTCTAGACTAAGCTGTATTAACATTTAGATAGAATATATTACTGTGCTACCTTAAATTAACTTATTATTCAATAGATTCGTGGATGGAGATACTAAACTTGGGGAATATGGAGAAGATGAAGGTGTTAAGCTTGAACGACTGTCAGATTGGTGAAATAAGGTTCAACGACAATCCGGAGAACTCGAAGGTTGATGTCTTTGAGAATTTGGAAGTGTTGTTCCTAAACAGAAATAGAATTAATGATGTGAGTATTATTATTTATTAAAGAAATTTATTTTACATAGAAACTTATAAGTAGTTCATTTTCAATGAGATATAAAAAAACAAAATTATTACATCGACGCTATTATTCTTCCTTTGTCATTCTCGAATGTCGAAAACCGATAAATAAAAACGGATAATAAAGTCATAGTATAAATACATAATAAAAGAATACTCAAGAAACATGTCCAAATGTCCTGACATTGGTCCCTGGACCGTATGATTTTATAACAATAAAATTTATAGTAATAAAATCATACGATTTTCGACATTTGGACATGTTTCCTGAGTATTATTTTGTACGCATTAATACATTTATGGTGTTTAGCAGCTTGTTGTACGGTAGTGCATTAATTGTTCTTAAATACAATTTTTCAAATATAATTACAGTGGCGGTCTGTCAGCGAATTGGACAAATTGAAATCTCTCAAGAAGCTATATTTCCTCAAGAATCCCGTACAGGAGGGGGACAGTTACGATAACAGTTCACAGATGATTATTGCTAAAATTGGAAATTTACAGGTGAATATGCATACTTATTACAACTGGTAGATCGGGACAAGCCCACCACACATTCCCACCGATGGGTCTCCTTGTGTAAGATCGTGTAACGGTGACCTCAGATTGACAATAAGCGATGAAGCTTATTGACGTCCCGGGGGAGAAGCTACAGCTGTCTCGGAACTCACAATGAATTTAATCAGAAAGAAGATAGTTGGAGTAGGAAGTATTGAAAGGACTTCCCTCCTTAACAACTACGTGAGAGACAGCAATTTGAAGCAAAATGCATTATACCTTATAAAGATGGCAAATCAAGTGAGGCTCGATTGCCGAGCGCCATGGTCTATTGTTACATTACTATTTACCAATATTTATTACAACTGGTAGATGTAGAGAGATGAAGAGGGGGGGAGGGGGGTTACAAGGGAGACCTTTTCCCAGCTGTGGGTCCAGTTTTATAGCCATACACCCAATAAATTATTAAAAGACTGTGGTCGAGTGGCTAGCATGGCTACTTTGTCCCAAGGATCGCGGGTTCGAATCTCGCTCGAAACAAATGCACGGACATGTATGTTTGTGTTTGGCTGGATGTTTTCCATATTAAAAAAGTATTTATTTATTTAATAAAAAATTATTTATTATTTTTTATAAAAGTATTTAGTCACAACTTTTGCTTAGCCTAATGGGCGTTGTGTATTTTGTCTAAGATTACTATTTATTTTATTTTATTTTTTAATCACACAGATTGAGCTAGCCCCAAAGTAAGTTCGAAACTTGTGTATAACTATATTTTATACCAAATACATAATACTACATAATATACTTAGGTGCAGACCACAACGCTTAATGTTACATACATTACGTGTTGTGGTCCTAAACTAAGTGGAAACTAAATTAGCATAGCTCCTGATCTGCAACCCGCATTACGCCACGGAGGTCGCCAAAATTATTATAATCTTACAGGAACTAAACGGCACAATAATAACTCGCGAAGAACGCCGCGGCGCGGAATATGACTACATGAAACAATTCGGAGGGGAGTGGAAATTGGCGCAGAGTGATAACAACAAAAAATTGGCATTCGCACTTGACCATTGCAGATTCGAAGAACTTATTGATAGTGAGTTTAATATTTTCTCGTTTTTTATTTTGTTGAGAGGTAGGGCACAGCGGATTATCCGCTCAAATCGGAGCAGCCCGTCTGGGGAAGGACCTCCACCTTACAGAAGATCGTAGCCAAATAGCATTGGTCTCGGCCATGTTGTGTTCCTACGGTGAGTAAGGTCTCCAGAGCTCCACTTGGGGGGGTTGGGAGGGTTGGGAACGCGCGAGTGATACCCCCGGTATTGCAAGCGTCTATAGGCTACGATGATGCTTACCATCAGGTAGACCGTATGCTTGCTTGCCAACTTTGTGGTATAAAAAAAAGAAGTTTCTACAGCAATACACATAAAATGCTTTGTCTTGAATGATTGACTGACAGACACAGCTTACATCGCTGATTATTGAGACCAAGTAGGGGCCATGACCGCTTAAAACAAAACAAGAACGGCTGAGTAAGTGAGACAGCGCAATACGTAAGGCGACGTCTTATTTACACAATCGTTTAATGATTATTATAAAAGGTCGTGATGGTACGCCCCTGAAACTTAAGTTTATCTCGACTTTCTCAGTTTCCACAGGTTTTTAGAATGCTTTGAATTCGCACTACCCTAACCTACTCAATACAAAATTTAAATTTAAAATAAAATAATACAAATGATGAAGAAGTTAACACGAAACTTTTATAACTCCTTATTAAAAATGGAGAATAACATCACGTTTTGCAAATTTAATGTGTATATCTGACGGCCTAATATTTATTAAAAGACACTGGTAAAAGCAGATTTATCGTCCTGGCAATGAGAAAGGCCGTTCTATCTGAGGTAGGGTAACACTAGGGTGTCAATAATTTCATGTATAATATTATTTTTCAGAATACGGCATCCCAGAAGACAGTCTTTTAGTAAAACAACCGAAAATAATGACATTAACATCGCAGCTCATAGAAATAACGTTAAAAGACGAAAACGGAAAAACATTCAAAAAGAAATTCCCATCGACAATGATAGTCCAGAAACTGGTAACACTGACACAAAGATTGTTCTCCAAAGCAGGGAAATCTGGGACACCAACACTATATTTATTGGACGAGCAAATGAAAGGCGCCGAGATACATTTGGACAATAATATGAAGGAATTAAGTTATTTTTCCATTAAAAACGGCGACACTATTATAGTGAAGTTCAGATAAAAAAAAATATTGGGCGTTTTACAAAATATAACACTGGCAACATTCGTTTTGATTTGGCGCATTTTTTGCGTTTTGTAACCAGAGCTTTGTAAATAATGTTACACGTCTAAATTATTGATATCTATTGCGAATTATCTTTCAGAAATAAATGTGAAACCTATTTTTATTTGCATGTTTTATTTTGTAGTATTACATTATACATACACAAAATTATATTTTTCAACATGTCTTCAACACTCATTTTAAAAACAAGGTTATCTTATTGACAGAGAACGTAAACATATTTTACATATTTCAAGAATGGAGCATTTTAAAGTTCTTTTAATTTGATTAAAAGAGTCGTGTGTGACTTTCTTCTAGAAATATTTTTTTCTTACTAAAAGCATTCAGTTCAAATTCTAATTTTTTTTTATAAATAACTACAAAATTGTATTTATGGAAGTTCATAATGATTTCTAACTGCAAAAGTGTGTATAATATTTTATATTTCATTATACCACACACTTGACCTTAATTTATTTTATTTACTTATACGACATGTTTATATTGAAACATCTGTAACCTTCAGAGATCAGAAAAATCCCAAGCCTTGAGCTATTGTCTTAAACAATATGTCTACGTAATAAATTAGGCAGGAATACGTAGTTAGATTTAATTAAACTCACGTCCTATAGTGTATTTTCCATTTTAATAATAAAATGATTAGGTAGGTAGTAAAAAAACAAATTATAATCAGTAAAAAAACAAAACCCATGAAAAAAAAAAACTGTAATGTAAATGAAAACAAACTAGTTTTAATACTGGCCACATCCATCTCGATTGCTATTGGTAACGGTTGTGTCAACATAACTTTTTTGTTTACAAAAATCTAATGGCGACAAATTTGAAGTTGTGCCGCGTGTTTTATTATTTTAGTGATCTAAAATACTATTTATAATTAATAAAGTGCATAAATATGGGTAATTGTTTAGCCGGTTTGTGCCGCCGCAGGAATATACGTCGTCATATTGTTTTAATTTTGATCGGACTCGACAATGCTGGTAAAACACAGACTGTTAATAATTTGTCGGGAGAAAAAGATGATAAAATATTACCCACAGTTGGTTTTAAAGCTGTTAATCTAGTGCATAAAGATACGCCTGTGACTATTTACGATTTGGGCGGCGGGCCTCACTTTAGGCAGATCTGGCCCCAATATTACAGCGAAGTTCATGGGGTGATTTTTGTCATAGATTCCAGCGATTTTACTAGGTTAGACGAATGCAGGGCTGTTTTAGAAGAAGTACTCTCTCATGATAAAGTATCAGGTAAGTGTTTATGATAATAATCACCATAGCAACAATATTTTATAACTATGAGTAATAGCTTATATTTAGTTTAATACTAACTGTTCCCCGCCACTTTTACCAGAATATTTAAGATACGCCATCACCTTGAGGACAGCAAAATCCCCTATTTTGCTGTTCTCAAGGTGGTGATCTTAAATATTCTGGCTTTCACAAGAATAGGGCTTCATATACAACTGTAACATCAAGAAGTGGGCTGGCTCGACCGGCAGTACCACCCAATCTCACAGAATATCGACGTGAATAGCAGTAATATGCCGCTATCACTGTGTTTCGTACGATGAGTGTGAGAGTTATAATAGAAGCCTAATACACCTGCTTACTACTCCCTTTTTCTTCCTTTTTGATTACTTATAATCAGGTGACCCGACAGCTCATTTGAACTCCTGTCATAAAAAAATGTTAAAATTAATTTTAATAATCAGATTATTTCTGAGATTATCACACTTAAACTAACAGACTACCTTCCTCATGGATCATAGAGTATTGAGTTCTAGAGATTAGCGGTAACAAACAAAACTCTGCACCTTTTTATATTAAAACTAGTTGACCCGGCAAACTTTGTTCCGCCTTAGAGGCACTACCCTACCCTACCCTACCCCTACCCCTACCCTACCCTACCCTACCCTACCCCACCCCTACCCTACCCTACCCTACCCCTACCCTACCCCTACCCTACCCCTACCCTACCCCTACCCCTACTCCTACCCCTACCCTACCCCACCCCTACCCTACCCTACCCAACCCCTACCCTACCCCTACCCCACCCCTACCCTACCCTACCCTACCCTACCCCTAATCGAGTTTCCATTGTTTTTAAGATGTATTCTGCTATTCGGGACGGAAACAAATCCAACAAATCAAAAACCATGGCAATCGGTCCAGCCGTTCTCGAGTTATAAGTGTTGTAACAAACACTACTTTCTTTTATAGATATAGATATATAAAAAAATTATCAAACTGTGGTTCTGATCTATGGCCTTCCATATCAGAGTTAGTGGTGCGAAGAATTGATTATAACTGGGATTTCCAAGCATAACACAATAAAGTTCTTATCAAACTAATTAATGCGGGTAGGCAGAAATTAAGGCTCCATGTTGATAGTGCATGCACAAATATACATATAAAACTAGTCGACCCGGCGAACTTTGTTCTGTCTTAGAGGCACTACCCTACCCCGTTCTAAGCTACGTCTCCACCAATTTTCAGCCGAAACGCTTCAGCTGTTCTTCAGTTATAAATAATGTACCTCACGACTTTCTTTTAAATATAAAAATGTACATCTACACAAAATGCTTTATTAAATTCCTGACTGACTGACAGATGAATGCACAGCCTAAACCTAAACTCCTTGTAGACACCGAAAAAGCTCTCAAGAATCCAATCCTGTTATGGGGTTCTGAAGAGGTTCTTATAGGGTCTACAGTGCGTTAATGCTTCTGGCATTGATTACCATCAAGTGGATGTTTGTCTGCCACTTTGGTTGTATAAAAATTGTTTTTGGTATTTGCGGTGTTGAGGGACAATCCATCATTTAGGACTTCACGTCGACACTCTAATAAGGAGCGTCTAAACCTGCGGCGCTACGCCATGCACAGTACCATTGCCTTCGAGACTGGTCCTATGCATATAAATCTTTATTTTTTATTTTATACCACTATGGTGGCAAACAAGCATACGGCCCGCCTGATAAATGGCCTCGCTGAATAAATATTTTGAATTTGAATTTTGATGGTCTTGCAACATCGGGGGATAACAATAGCGCTTTGCCGACCCTGTAAAAAAAATACGAATAAGGAGAGAAAGTGAAGTGAAGACTCTTATGAATCTTTATCCTAAGACACACCCAGCATTTCACTTATTACCCGTGTTCAAATTGTTCTAATTTATTTATTTTCTCAAACAGTACTCATTACTCTTTCTGTGTCGTATCCATCAAGTCTGATGATCGTGGTTAGAGGCTGTCATCACGGAGCGGACTCTCTCCCTCCATAGACTCTGGTAGTAATCTGCTCCACACTGTAGAAATCCTGGCTGGTCGAGTCTTTAAGTTGGTCAGCCCATCGTGCTGGTGATCTGCCTCGTGGTTTCTTGCCTTCAGTGTTACCAACAACGATTATCTATCAATACAGGTCATGGCTAATGCGATAGTGCAACAAGCGTCAATGATAAAACAAAGGAAACTAAAAACATCAGAAAAAAAAACGGTGTATTATGCATAAGGCATAACAGATTTGTATCTGTTAAGCATAATATAATATCTACACCGTTTTATTCTGATGTTTTTTAGTTCAACTCAAAACCAAGAAAAGCATGTCATTCTGAATTAGACTCTGTCGGAATAATTAACTGTCCAAATTCAGAATGATTATTTTAACGATACAAAATTGAGATCGCGGCACTTTTAAATATTAAGTCAAAAAATACAGTTTTATTTCTTTCGAACATTCTAGGTAAACCAGTACTTGTATTAGCGAACAAGCAGGACAAGTCAGGAGCCCTAGACGACATTGACGTGGTGGAAAAGTTGAACATAGAGCCCTTGGTTAACAGGTAAAATGTTCAAAAAAGTTTATTGTCTGTCCCAATATTAACGCAAAAATGAAATACATAGTTTTTAAAATCTTCAGTTTTTTTTAATATAGGGAAAAACCCACCACACATTCCCACCGCTGTGTCTTCTGTGTATCCAGGATCAACAACGGCGACCTCAGATTGACAATAAGCGATAAACCTTATTGACGTCCCGGGGGAGAAACTACAGCAGTCTTGGAACTCACAACGAATTTAATCAAACAAGATAGTCGGTCAAAGTAGGAACCTTTCTTAAATTGAAAGGAAGTCTTCAGATTGTGTTTTTTTTAATTGAATACATAGGATTAGGTACTTGAATAACACATCGGGCAAAAAGCTTCTACGGCTTTACTGGCTAGACACATACGTACTCTTTTATCGAAATTTTCCATGACCAGCGATCGAACCCGCGCCCTCTCCGGCCGATGGGTATCACTATTAACCTGCCACCGAACTGTCTAAAGTAGTCTAAACTAAAAGATAGATTTCTATTGGTGCTATTTTAGAATAAGTTATTTGTATAAACTTAAGTCAATGTTAATTTTATAGCTTTATATAAATATTTTCATTCCTTCTTTATTTCTATATCAGATATCGATGTCCGACCCTAGTGGAATCCTACAGCGCATACACTGAAGAGATAAAATCGAAAAAACCAAAAATAGACCCAGGTCTCCGCAAAGGCTACCAATGGCTGCTAAACTTCATAGTCAGACGTTACGGAGATATAAATTTACGTGTACAGACAGACATACACGCTGATTTGGAGCGTCGCAAGCGCATGATCAAAGCTAACACAGCATCGCAAACTATAGATGATGATCTGCAAACTGGCTTTGAAAATCCTAATTTTGGTGTTGAAAAGGACGTAAATTCTGATAATAGAGTTATTCTTGTAAAACCATTGAAAGATCACAGCATTGATACAACTGTTACAGTGGATAGTGTGGAAACAGACCATACTAGTGTTAAACCCAAGCTTTCACCGCTTTTTGGTAGAGCAAGTAATAGCGTTACAACAGAAACTGTGATCGAGCTGGAGCCGAGAAGCGAATATAGGAAATTGTCGCCGATCGTAAGGAAAGATATGAATCATCATTTTCAAAATCATGATTTTCAAAATCGTCCGCAGTCCAGTCCGAAATTCAAGAAACAAAAGGTAAGAATAATAAACTAAATCATACTAATATTATAAATTAGAAAGTGAGTTTGTTTGTTTGTTTGTTATTCCTTCACGGCTTGACTAAGCAGCCGATCATAATGAAAATTAGCATACATATTGTTAGGGGTACAGAGCCCAACATAGGCTAATTTTTATGCGGGCGAAGCCGCGGGTAACATCTAGTATTTTACAATTTTAAATTATATGTGAACAGTCTGGGTCTAAAATCCAAAACATCTTAAGAACCACTGGACTACGCACCTACATTGATACTACGATTTGAAAGATATTTTGATAGGTCCGGTGGTCGAGTGGCCAGCAATGGTCACTTTATTCCGAGGGCCGCGGTTTCGAATCCTGCGCTTGGCAAACATTTGTGTGCATGAACATCTCTGTTTGCCTTTGTCTGGATGTTTTCTATGTATAATAAGTATTTATTTACAAAAAAAAAGTATTTAAGTATATTTACCAGCAATCTAGTAACCGTAGTACGAGCTTAGTGGCCTAGTTACTAGATGGCGTTGTGTGATTTAAAAAAAATAGTTGCCCCGAGCAGTAATCGAATCGCTGCTGTCAGGATAAGAAAATACTGTTTGAAAGAGCTTGTAATACCTAAATTTTGAATTTTTATTTATAGTAGTATGCTCTTAGATTAAATATTTGGGACAAAGTCTGCTAGGGTTGAGTATGTCAATGTCCAAACTGGTGGTGGCGTTGGGAGTCGGGTCGCTGAATTTCCTCTAATATGGTTGAGCACAGCGATGGCTGACTCTCGCGTCAACTCGTGAACGGGTGCTTCCTGGGGGACTGGTCTGCTCACTCTTGTCAGTACTGACTTTTTTATTTTATTGTAGATTTAAGACTTGTTCATTCCACACCATTGTGTATAACATTCCGCGTATTCTTTTAATGTACTTATATCTACATTGTAACCAATGAGTGGAAAAAAAAGGAGAGAAAAAAAAAGTACAAAATGACAAAAAAGGCCGTAACCGGTTTTCTTTCGCCATTTCTTTTTACCGGTTGCCATTTTGCTTGTGTCCGAAATGGTGGTAGTATATAACGTAGTTTGTTTTCTTTATTTAAACAAGTTGTAAATAACAAGAAAAAGTGCCTGTGAAGGTCTAATTTCTGAAATAAACGATTTCATTTCATTTCATCTCTTTATTCCAGCAAAACCCATCAAGCAAGAGTTCTTCAAGCCAAGAGGACGATAAATGCAATCCGACGTATCTCGGCGACGGGAATCGAACCTGGGACGTCGACACCAAACACCGCGTACTCGTCAATGATACTGAATTAGCGACGCTGCATCGAGAGATCATACTTACTGAGAGAGGTTAGTTATCGTATCATACTCATACTAATATTATAAATGAGAAAGTGAGTTTGTTTGTTTATTATTGCTTCACGGCTTAACTAATCAGCCGATCATTATGAAAATTTGTATAATAAATTGTCAGGGGTACAGAGCCCAACATAGGCTACTTTTTATCCAGTGAAAGTATGTCGTTCCAATGGGAAAATATTTTTTCTACTATAGAGGGTATAGGCCAACAGATGGCGCCACAAGACGCGCCATTGTTTTGTTGTCACACGAGATCTATGTCATAAAATTAACCGCGAGCGAAGCCGCGCGGAAAAGCTAGTTTTAGATCATAATCATATCAACCCATGAAAGTTTGAGAAGTAAGCAGTAGAGGGAGACCAAAGAAAAGATGGTTTGAGTGTGTGAAGGATGATTTGTGGAGAAGGAATGACGACCTCCGTGGCGTGATGGTTACCACGCCAGACCGCCACCCAGGAGATCCTGGGTTCGATCCACGGTCGGGTCATGATGAAAAACGAACTTCTCTGATTGGCCTTATCCTTATATTATGTATTTGTTATAAAATATAGTATCGTTGGGTTAGTATCCCATAACACAAGTTTCGAACTTACTTTGGGGCTAGCTCAATCTGTGTGATTTGTCAAAAAAAAGTTACAGTCGAAATGACGATTGATAACAGAAATACATCTGTGAAAATATTTAAGGTCTAGCTGCCACGGTTTATGAGATACAGCCAGACAGACGAGCGGACAGAGGCTTAGTAATAGGGTCCCGTCGGCACCTTTTGGGTACAGAACCCTAAAAAATATTTATATTAACACCAAAAAAACCTTACTAACTTAACCCACTGTACTTTTTGTGTGGCTCACGGCCTTCTTTTTCCTTTTCTGACACCCGACATTCGGTCCCTTTTCTGACACTTTTCTAACACCCGACATTTGGTCCCTTTTCTGACACTCGACATTTGGTCCCTTTTCTGACAACCGACATTTGGTTCCTTTTCTGACACCCGACATCAGCGATGGAGTTCTGTGGATGGAGTTATCCCGTAGGCGTACCGTATGAAGAAACTATTTCTTTAATATATATTTAATATTACAATCAGATTACACAAGTAAGACAGCATCATCTGACGTGACGGTGCAATGCGCGTCGTCTGCGTCGGCGAGGCCAGCGTCGGCCTCGCAACTACTCCGTCGGCAACTCGAGCTGTCAGCGCACCACAAGCGTCGGCTGAGTCTGAGATGTAAGTATATTTTTATTTCATGTACAGTCACCTCCATAAATATGTAATCATTTTAGTACCTTGTCATCATTTCAATTACTTATGACATTTGAGTGAACATGTCAACAATGTTATAGTGACATAAGGTACTAAAGTGATTACTTATTTATAGAGATGACTGTACAGTCAACAAAGGAATGGGTAGCGCCCCCCCCCCCCTTTCAATAAAAAAAATAGAACGGTCTTTAAGTATTTCTTATTTTTTCGAATAGCTGATTGTTAGTTAGTAGTATTTTTTTTAAACCGTTTATAAAAAGAAGACCATCGTGTGTACCATAAAGTAAAATTAGTGTCTTCTTCATGGTGTGTACGAACAAAATAGTTAATTTGACGAATAACCGTGGTAACAACGGCACTTAAAAGTTATATTTTACATAAAGATATGCACGGCAACAAGACGTCTCCGGAGCGCCTTTCAATGTTGGTCTACGAACCGAAGGCGCGTCGCCGCCTCGACACGGGGGACTTCGATCACGCCGCCACTATCATATAGCGGTAATAATATTTGTAATTATTATTATTTACTTTTTTAAATCATACCGCAAGCAAACAAGCAAGCCACCTAATGGAAAGTAGAAGCACGGTACGGGGCTACGGGTTCGATCCTCGCACGGAGCGAACATTAAGTCCCAAAACAGACGGTGAAATCCAAATGTGACGACTGCAATTTGTAAGTTGCATTTGAGTTTCTGTCTTAGACTCCTTTGACGGACCAGACATGACGCAACCCTTTTGGTCAGTCGGAATGATGCGTCATGTGTGGTCGTTGATTAATCTGACGACCTCAGTGGCGTAATGGTTACTACGCCGCACGTTGGAACGAAAACGGCCGCTAGTGGACATAGCGACAATCAAAAACCAACTTCGATTATACAAAAAAATTATGATGGATTTCGATTCTACTATCAAATATAAGACATTAATTACTTGTACACTTTTTTGATATAATCGATACTTTATTAGTTATGAATTATTTAAAAAAAATATGTATGGAGAAAAACACAAATTCCTTAAAAACTCCGAACTCTCAAGAGCTCTCAAAAAAATTAATTTAGGGTTGTATTATACTATTTTTTTTACTATTTTTAAGGTACGTCTGTAACTGCGCTTCGCTGCGCTTTTGCGACAATATTTTTTTTTGTTTTTTTCTAACAAATTCCCTAAAAACTCCGAAATCTCAAGAGCTCTCAAAAAAATTATTTTAGGGTTGTATTATACTATTTTTTTTACTATTTTTAAGGTACGTCTGTAACTGCGCTTCGCTGCGCTTTTGCGACAATATTTTTTTTTGTTTTTTTCTAACAAATTCCCTAAAAACGCCGAAATCTCAAGAGCTCTCAAAAAAATTATTTTAGGGTTGTATTATACTATTTTTTTTTACTATTTTTAAGGTACGTCTGTAACTGCGCTTCGCTGCGCTTTTGCGACAATATTTTTTTTTGTTGTTTTCTAACAAATTCCTTAAAAACTCCGAAATATCAAGAGCTATCAAAAAAATGATTTTAGCTTTGTATTATACTATTTTTTTACTATTTTTAAGGTACGTCTGTAACTGCGCTTCGCTGCGCTTTTTTTTTGTTCTTTTTTTTGTATGGAGAAAAACACAAATTCCTTAAAAACTGCGAACTCTCAAGAGCTCTTAAAAAAATGATTTTAGATTTGTATTATACTATTTATTTTACTATTTTTAAGGTACGTTTGTAATTGTGCTTCGCTGCGCTTTTGCGACAAATAATTTTTTTGTTGTTTTATTCTCAATTCCACACCACCCTAGAGGTAGAGAACCAGGCGCGTTTTTTTAACAGTGGTATCCTCTGTAGGCCTAATCCACTTAATTATTCTCTTTAGTTAATGTCCTCAGATTCATCATTTTCTAGACCGCTTATGTCTATAAACTCAAAATTTTCTTTTTCTTGGTCATTGTCAACAATTTCATCTAGAATGAATAAAGTTTTTGCCTCCTGTGATATTTCTTTGTGTTTTCGATGTATTTTGTGTCGTTTTATTGAAATATATGGATCTGAACTGATTAGTAAATTATGTAAAATATCCTCATTGGTGGCTTTTCTATTAATTTTTCTAGAATTATTTTCGCGATATTTACGGAAATCTTTATTTCTAGATTCAGCAGCTTCCTCGGATAATTTTCCTATTGGAATTATTATTATTATTTTATTATTATTATTATGTTCTTCAACACACTAGCAGCTTACAAAGCTGATGCGTGTGCATCTTGATGCTTGGAGATTTTGTCGAGACGATTTTTAAAGCTGTTTACTGATGGTGCACCAACAACATTCTCCGGAAGTTGGTTCCATTCTGTAATCACTTGATTGGTTATAAAATGCTGAAGAGGATTTCTCCTTGCTGGTATGCGACATAACTTTAATGAGTGACCTCTCAAGTGATTGTTGTCATTTGGTCGGAAGATACTCTGTAGATCCGGAACATCATAGTAACCTGTTAATATCTTGAATGTCTCAATCAAGCTACCTCTTTGTCTACGACATTCCAAGGACGTGAGATTAAGTTCTTTTAATCGTTGTTCATAGCTCATGTTTTTCAGTGACTTGACCAGTTTTGTAGCTCTTCGTTGGACATTCTCAAGGAGAGCTATGTCTTTCTTAAAGTATGGGTTCCATATTACATAACCAAACTCCAACAGGGGTCTAATAAAAGTTTTATAAAGTTTAATAAATGTTTTGGGTGTAAGACACATAAATGATTTTCGAATTAGGTATAGCATAGAGTTGGCTTTTTTTACTATTTTAACTATATGTGTTTCCCATTTTAAATCGGTAGTGATGGTGATACCAAGGTCCTTCTGTGATTCCACTGAAGTCAGCTGCCGGTTGCCAAGATAATAACTTTTACGAGGGTTGTTACGCCCTATGTGCAAGACAGTGCACTTGTCAGCATTCAATGACAGCAACCAATCCTTGGTCCAACCGGAGATATCATTAAGCCCCTTTTGGATGTCTTGATACTGGCTATTGGGGTTGCCGAAAAATTTGGTGTCATCAGCAAACAATGACAAAGGTAGCTGGGACATATAGCTCAGGTCGGTCAGGTATAATATAAAGAGTAGAGGCCCAAGAACAGATCCCTGCGGAACTCCGCTACGAACCGCACGAGGTCCTGACAAAATAGTACCTACTCTTACACAAAAGGTTCTATTTGTAAGAAAGTCACCAATCCATGCCAACAGTTTCCCGCGTATGCCAAGATGATCCAGTTTATGTATGAGTCGTTTTAGTGGTACTCTGTCAAAGGCCTTTTCATAATCCAAATAAATGACATCCATAGGGTTGCCTTTGTCATGGTTATTTATCCACTTGCTAACACAGAGTAGTAGGTTGGTTGATATTGAACGTCTAGGCACAAATCCGTGCTGCTCATCAACAATGACGCGCTCGTGCAAGAGGAATGGTCTAAGTTGTTTGGCAATGATCTTTTCCATGGTCCTGCATAAGATGCTGGTAAGACTTATTGGTCTGAAATTTATAGGATTTAGTTTATCTCCCTTTTTATAAATTGGCACAACTGTTGCTGTCTTCCAGTCGGCAGGTAAACGTCCGTCGTCCATGGATTTATTCATAATTTTTGACAAATCTTTTGCTAAGGTCATTGAGCATCGCTTGAGCAAGATAGAAGGTATATCATCCGGTCCAGAAGCCGTAGCATCAGAGAATGTTTGTAAGGTTGCATGGACTGATTCAGCTGTGAACTCTACATTCTCTATTGAATTTTCAGTTTTCGGCATTAGAATGGAGGGTATTGGTCCGTCAGGTTCTTCAACATAGCTGTTTTCAAATTGGTCAGCGAATAGTTCTGCAACTTTTTGTGGCTCATCAACGAGATTTTGTGACTTGTCTTTAAGAATGCTAGGTACACATACTTTGGAATTCAATTGTTTTCGAATATACCCATAGAATGCTTTAGAGCCACTGTCTATAATTTTACTTTCAAAATCAGTTCTTCTGTTTTTCGATAGTCTTATGATCTTGTTATTAATATTCCTAAAATTACGGTAAGATTCATCTGTTCTATTTATTTTGTAAATATTCCACAGTTTCTTCTTAGTTTGACTTAAATCTAGAATTTCTTTGTTAATCCAAGGTTTAATAATTTTCTTATGTCTCTTAGACTTCATTTTAACATTATCCTCTATAGATTTCTGTAGATGAGTTTTGAAAGTGAGCCACATATTGTTTATCTGTTGATCATTTATTTTCAAGTTTTCTTCTAAATATTTATTAATTTTATCGTAGTCTGCTTTAAAATAATCACGGGAAGTACCGGGTGTCATAGGTGCGTTAACAGTATTTAATACTTGTACAGATGACAAAAGAACCAAGTGGTCGCTTTTTCCTATAGGTGGTAAATACTGTAGATCAGTTAGCAAGTTTTCGTCATTGCACAAAATGAGATCCAACAGAGATTCCTGATTGTTGCGTTTCCTGGTGATTTGCGTTACAAGTTGCGAGAGGTTGCTATTGGAGTACATTTCTACAAAACTTTCATGTAGTTTATCCAGTTTGTTAGAGAACTCTAGCGGCCATTTCAAGTTCGGTAGGTTAAAATCACCGACTATAATTAAATTACGTTCAGTCGCTGCCCTTTCTATATTATTAAACAACAACTCATCCGTTTTAGTATATGCACTTGATGGTGGACGATATACACATGCCACAAGTAAGTCCAGGTCTCCATAGTATATATTAACCCACAATGCTTCAACCAGGGAGTTATAGTATGACGTCTCAATTTTGGTTTTGATAGGTACATTTTTTATTTCATGTGCAATGTAAATAGCTACTCCTCCTCCTAGTTTATCTTTCCTGTCCAATCGAAAGAGTGAGTACCCCGGTATATCCACTAGACTGTCACTAATCTTAGAATGTAGATGTGTCTCAGTTACAAGGACAATAGCAGGTTTGTATTTATTTACTTCAATAAGGAATAAATCGAATTTTGCCGTTAGAGAAGCCAGGTTCGTGTATAGTATGCCGAGTTCCGTAATGTTCCGACGTGCTAGTTTTTTGAGTTCGCTATTATCTTAGGTACGTTGTTCATATATTTAATGGTCAAATTGGACTCGCCATTTTCGATTCTGGCCGCCAGTTCCTCTCGCAACTTCTTCAGCTGGTCCCTTTGGTATGGAGTCATGTCAGACTTGATTTTGACTGAGTTTGGTAGCTTGCCTTTACTCTTAAGCACGCTAATAGCAGCCTTTTTGTTTGTGAGCACTATTTTAATAGGGCGCGGTTTATCAGCAGTGAGAGGTGCTTTTCCCAAGCGAAAGATGGTAACGATGTCGGGGCTGGCAATCGGCAGCGATGTCAGAGATTTAGAAATCTGTTCCTCATCATAGGACTTTCGGTCTTCTGGTGAAGTCGCCTTGGATTCAGGTATTCCAAATACGATAAGATTGCGGCTACGAGTCTTCCTTTCCTCCAGTTCATTTATCACTGAGTCCAGATTCACTATATTTGATTTGTTTGCTAACAACTCTTGCACTTGTTGTTCGAGTGCTGTAACTTGCCTCCGTAAGTCTGGAACTTGTCTAAGACCTTCCTCACAATCATCACACAAATATGACAGTTTAGGTGACTGAAGCCCAATAACGCGCATTTCGGTCGCAGACAATCCGCTACATTTATTACAGATCGTACGCTTGCAACCTTTACAGTTTATTTTTGGCAATTTATCATCGATTCTTGAATTGCACTTGAAGCATTGAGCCATTGTCGATTCTACACAATATGTTGATTTTTTTTATATATGGCAACTCAGTTTGTCTATGATCACAGTTCCGGTTTTCAAGTGACAGCAATTGACTTGACACTTTGCAATCTCACTCACAATGTGGG
The DNA here is from genome assembly GCA_905163395.2 of Endotricha flammealis. Taxonomy (NCBI): domain Eukaryota; kingdom Metazoa; phylum Arthropoda; class Insecta; order Lepidoptera; family Pyralidae; genus Endotricha; species Endotricha flammealis. The sequence goes on along the minus strand of LR990880.1, from coordinate 2,221,062 downwards.
TAGATTTAAATAAAGTTCGAACCAGAATTTATCTTGAATTGTCAAATGAGATCTCAAAAACACAAAATACACTGCTAGTCACAACTTTACAGCAACTTTTTCTATTTCAATTAGTAATAACAAGTTAAATCTCCAAACACAACACAAGTATAACTGCAATTGAACACTTTTTGATTTATATTTAATATTTTAGGACAGAGGTTGTGATAACACGTTCAGTTGACAGTTGACAATTAAACCAAAATTTTCAATTATGTTTGCCCCATGCACCAGGACTTTATGCACGCTAGAGGGCATGTAATACCATTGGTATAAATCAATATATAACTTCGCGGTAGCTTCAGTATACTCCTTAAATTTTAATACATCAATAAAGAGACCCGAAGAAATTACCTCTAAACCTCTACCTTTACTGAAAACCGTTTTATTAAATTTTCGTTTACTCCGGTTATAGAAGCCGTTATTGCAAAAGTAAGTTCGTCTGAAGACATAGTTGTGCTCATATTATGTTCTATACGCCTCTTTTTTTGTTTATTTGACAACTCTGCAAATATTTTTCTTCGACTCACCTCAGTCGATGTCCCTATTATTTGTTTTTCTTGTACTGAACACTGAGTAGATGTACTTGGTCTAGGTTGATCACATGTTTCCACTCCCGTAATAACCGTACTCGGTCCAGATTGGTTAGTCGAGGTCTCAAAAACTTTCGTAATAACTTCTGGCCACACTATATTTGCCTCTAACCACTGACTATTATTATTTTTAAATTGAATTTCTTTTCTGTTAGCACTTATCCACCTCCTATGAAGATTAAAACAGTATTTATAGCAAAACTCTTTTAGATTTTTATCATCTTCAATATTTAAATTTACAGGTAGTCGAGATTTTAGAGTTTCGTATAAGAAATTATTATTTTTAATACCGCCACTTTCTTGTAATTTCACAAACATGTCAATATTTGTCACCAAATCTTTAAACATTTTGACGAAATTAAATATTTCCCGAAAATTTGATCGCAAAGTAGTCCGTATGTTATGTATCAACGTACTGGACGTTATTTTAAATGTTTTAAATTTATATAACATTGATATTTCAAACGCAACCGAACTTTTTCCTAATTGATTTGGATCAACCAATGACAATAAGACACGTCATGGCTATCTGCGCTCTGATTGGCCGACATAGAGAGGAGGGGGGAATGATAGAAAACAAAAAACGTCATTAGCTAATGACGTCCTTTGTTTTTATCAGACAAACAAGATCGTTAACAAATGACGTTGTTTTTTTGCTACTAATAACGACGTTATTAATAAATGACGTTGTTTTTTTTTAAATAAAATCGACGGCATTAACTTATGACATTATACGTTTGTTACTAAAAACAATGTTATTAACAATTGACATTGTTTGTTTTGTCACTAAAAACATTTTTCTTCTAAACAAATAATGTATTTTTTTTATTCAAATTCAATAAAAAGAGCCTTGTTGGTGGTGTGGAATGTCATTTTAAGATTTTTATTGAATTTACACGGTACATACTAAAAATATCAGAAATAAAAAAAATTAATCTCCATACAAACTTTAAAGTGTTATATTTCCAAAAATATCGAATATATCAAAAAATGTTATATGACATTAAATTATCGTATTAGTACATAGAATTCAAAAATATGCATAAAAATCCCTATGTCCCAAATTTTCATTTTCGTTCCACCGTGCGCCGGCCCGCCACCCGGGAGGTCCCGGGTTCGAATCCCGGTCGGGTCATGATGAAAAACTTAAGTTTTTCTGATTGGCCTCGGGTCTTGGATGTTTATCTAGTTTATGTATTTGTTATAAAATATAGTATCGTTGAGTTAGTATCCCATAACACAAGTTTCGAACTTACTTTGGGGCTAGCTCAATATATTATGTGTGATTTGTCCCTATATATATTGTCTAGTTGACAAGATATTCATAAAAAATATTATATTTCAGGTAATCGTCCACGGAGCAACAAATTCACCAATTAGGTGTTCACATTTAGTTGATTAGTGATTGCAATTATCTTACCCGCACAGGTAAGACGCCATTTTACGTTGTGCACACTAGCGACATTTTTGTTAGGTCAATTTCGACTAGCGTTAGAAAGTGTAACTAATATACTGATTCGGTTAGTGTAACTATTTAATTTACAAATTCTTTGGAGATTTCTTTGTTTAAATTTATTCTGAGTTTTTAAACGTATGTTCATGATTATGATTTATCCTAGTACGTCTAGTACAGTCAAGAGCAGGTCGACCTTTACATATCGAACTTTGTACCATTCTTAAGTTCTATGTCATAAGAGCCAAAATTGTATTGCAAGTGTAAAGTTCGGCATGCACCTAACTGTAAGTTAATAGTATAAATAAATACATATATTTACATTGTCAAGTTATGCTGCTTCAATCTGCACTATCGCGAAGTTAACCAGAGTGAAGCGAGAAGACACAGGAAATTAGAAGCAGGATGCATATCGTGTCCATTTTCTCGTCTTCGCCCAACTTCTCGAGAGTGTAGAGTTAGCATTATTGCTAAATATGTTCAGATTTGTATATTATTCAGTTGAAAATTTAGGATTTACTTAACACTAGTCTTTATAATAATTTAGTTTTATTGTTTAGTCAGAATATATGTTATAATTTTTAGTTTCAAATAGTATATAAGTTGTTAATTATATGAAAATATAAACAGGGTATAATATATATTATTCGAAGATGTATCCATTTTTCCGTTCTCACAGCTGTTCAACATTTTTTAAAGCGGATGTAAACCGGCCTTTATACTTGGCTAAATTTAGAGACAAAAGAGATGGTGCCATACGAAGAAGCGAGAAGCACTTACAACTTCTCACTTTTGTTAGACTCTGAATTTGGCCAAGTGTAAAGGCCGTTTGACTGCTAGTCAAAACAAACAGTAAAAACAAAGTCGTGGGGATGGAATTTACAAGAACATTTTCTATCAGATAGTCACTTACGACTACTAAAATTACTTTCTTCGTAAAATAAATAAAATAAAAAAATATTTTGTATTTAGATTACTCTACTAATCGCAAAGCTGACCGAGGTGAAGTTAGAAGCCAGGAAACATTAGAAGAAGTGCGTCTCCACTCTCGTATTTGCTTAACTGCGGTCAACTTTGCTTAACTTCGAAGTTCCACATAAAAGTAACGTTGTATGGAGACTACATAATATATATAAATATCTCAATGTATAAAGCACATTTTAAAAGTGGTGGTTTCAATTCTGAAAGGGAATGAGAAAAACAGACCTGTGCCCTCCAAACATTGGCCCAATATCATAAATAAATAAATATTCTTGGACGAATCACACAACGCTATCTAGTCCCAAACTAAGCTTGTACCATGAGGTACTAGATTGCTGATAAATACATATAAATAATTTTTTTTGTAAATAAATACTTATTATACACATGTTCATCATACACATAAAATGTTTGCCTTGCAATGAAATGAAATGAAATCGTTTATTTCAGAAATTAGACCTTCACAGGCACTTTTTCTTGTCATTTACAATTTGTATATATGTATAAAGAGAATAAACTACGTTATATACTACCACCATTTCGGACACAAGCAAAATGGCCACCGGTAAAAGAAATGGCGAAAGAAACCCGGTTACGGCCTTTTTTGTCATTTAGCAATTTTTTTTCCTTTCACTCTTTTGTTACAATGTATAAGTACATTTATAAGAATAAATAAAATACAGATCCAGGTACATACAGAAATCAAGCTCAAAACGCGGGATGTCGATCCAAATAGCGCTATGGTCAAATCCTAAATTGCGTATTCGAACCCGCGGCTCTCGAGATAAAGTGACAATCGCCCCGTATTTGTCCAATCGTCCAGAAAAAAGCTAGGAACTTGTAATACAGAGTTGTGAACATGGTTTTCATTTTTAAAGTAAAACAGTAAGAAAATGTAACACTTTTAATCTGTTTCCTTAAAATACCGGTTCATAAGTGTTAATAACTTATTTGACGACCTCCGTGGCGTAATGGTTACCACGCCAGACCGCCACCCAGGAGGTCCCGGGTTCGATCCCCGGTCGGGTCATGATGAAAAACGAACTTTTTCTGATTGGCCTCGGGTCTTGGATGTTTATCTATATATGTATTTGTTATAAAAATATAATATCGTTGAGTTAGTATCCCATAACACAAGTTTCGAACTTACTTTGGGGCTAGCTCAATCTGTATGAATTGTCCCTATATATTTATTTATTTATTGCGAATATGGTTTACATTGGCATATGTATGCATAACTATGTAACAGCTCATGTTGCTATTTCGTTACAAGATCTAAACAGCAATTTTGAGTGACCTGGTGGTCGAGTGGCTAACAATGGTCACTTTATACCGAGGGCCGCGGATTTGAATTCCGAGCAAGGCAAACATTTGTGTGCATGAACATTGTTTGCCTTGATCTGGATGCTTTCTATGGTATAATAAGTATTTATTTACAAAAAAAAAGTATTCTAGAATCTAGTAACCCATAGTATTTAGTTTGGGACTAGATTGCGTTGTGTGATTCGATTCGTCTTAAGAATATTTATTATTTTCTATGTATACATCTTAGGTATACATACACAGTACGTTACTAGACATTTGCTGGCTGGTCTGTTCACTACAGCGCTCCAGACCACCACAATCTAGAAATAGTTTTTAAATAGATTTAAAGAGAATTTATAATATATATTAGTTTAGTTTTGTATTTTGTCTACGGAAAATAAGATTCTTAATAAAAAAAATAATCTTTTTTGTGTTTATTTGTTTACCATACCTTTAAATTTGGCCTGGAATGGAAAATTGGAATAGTTTTGAACTAGCTGTTACACGCGGCTTCGCCCGCGTAAAAATTAGCCTATGTTGGGTTGTGTACCCATGACAATATGTATACAAATTTTCATAATGATCGGCTGCTTAGTCAAGCCGTGAAGGAATAACAAACAAACTCACTTTCTCATTTATAATATTAAAATATGATGAATGATGTTTGGAAGGTACTATAATAGACGCCTACGCTTAATTTTTTTATGACTGCGCGTGCCAGGAGCGTTTGCGGCCACCATAACAACAAGAGAAATGAAACGTCTTGTTCAGTACAATAAATTTTATTATAATATTCGTAATTTAGACATGGCAGTGTGTAGTAGGTACTAACAATCTAAAAATGCACACTTATTCAAAGATCTTATATGACAGGTACAGTCAGTTAGCAATTAGAATGGGATTGGGTAGTGACTGCTTCGAAGGGCACGTTAAGCCGTCCCCGCTGTTGTCGATGGATGACAATCGTTAAGCCAAGTCGGTGGCCTGACGGTTTGAAAACATCGGCCTCTGCCAATCCGCATTGGAGCAGCGTGGCAGAGTACGCTCTAGTCCCCTTCGATTGAAGGGTGACCCGTATCCCTGCAGTGGGATGATTATGGGTTGATATGATGAATGTTACAAAATAAAATACCATTCTAACTTCTAACAAACTGTATGCGCTTTTGTTTAATTAATTAAAAAATAAAGTAATCGGTATAAAATCTATTATTTAAAGCGAAGTCATGGAATTTCTGGATGGATGTACGAACAATAGTTCGTTATATTGAAACAGTTTGAATTTTTTTTACTAAATCTATGTTTACCCATCAAGTCCATTTGGAGTAGTCCCAACTACTACTGGTATTTTTTTCCCAGAGGTTCCATTAACGTAGACAAATAAGCAAGCGGGCCACCTGATGGAAAGCGGTCACCGCCGCCTATGGACATCAGTAACACCAGGGGCGCTACCAATGCGTTGTCCACCAAGGAAGTTGGAAGAAAGGAAGGAGGAAGGGAAGGGAAAGAAGGAGGGGGAAAAGAGGGGATAGGGATGGAGTTTGGCTTCCGGATCTCTCACTCACCGAACGTAAACGCATTGCTGCTTCACGTCGATATTCTGTGAGAGGGTGGTACTTCCCCGGTCGAGTTAGCCCATTTCATCATAATTAAATATAAATATATAGGGACAATTCATACAGATTGAATTAGCCCCAAAGTAAGTTCGAAACTTGTGTTATGGGATACTAACTCGACGATATTATATTTTATAACAAATACATATATAGATAAACATCCAAGACCCGAGGCCAATCAGAAAAAGCTCGTTTTTCATCATGACCCGACCGGGGATCGAACCCGGGACCTCCTGGGTGGCGGTCTGGCGTGGTAACCATTACACCACGGAGGTCGTTGGACTACTGTTAGTTGTAACTTGTAATCAAAACAAACAAAGCCGGGTGTAGGACTGGTTCCTGAACCTCAAGAACAAAATACCCAGTAGTCATGGGACTACTCTACTGGCACTATTGCACTGGGAATACACGACAAAACTGTTCGCAACACAAAATTAAAACAATATCTATTTTATTACATTGATTATGTATTACAAATTACAAAAATCAATTTACGGATAATCCTTTCTTAATAAACAAAGATTAACGCTTTCACTGCCGGTAAAAACCCCAAACCTTCGCCAGGTGCCGCACTTTGCTGTGTGCCTCAAACGCACAGGTGCGTTTAACCAACTACTACCCAGTGCCTCAAACGCACATGTGAGTTCATACCATAGAGTATATACTAGCGTAGTTCATACTATTGTGACATTGATTTGTGGCACCAATTATTCTAACAAGAGATTGTCAATGTCTTCAGATATAGGGAGTAACATATTAAACATAGTAGAATTATTAGAATTCACATGTGCGTCGACGGCACTGGGCGAAGCTCGCAAAATATATTAACTCACAGGCGCGTTCAAGACTCTGGGTGAAAGTAACGAATACGCATATAGGTATGCGTTGCCGGCAGTGAATGCTTTACCCGAGGTTTAACTAAACCTTGTTTTGTCATTTTCGCACTTTTAAATTCAGTTTATTTACAAGTACATAGTTCATATCGTAACCGCTAGATGGCGTTACGTAAAATTACGCACTTAATTTATTTCTCCTCAAGAAACGACAAAACAGGGTTTAGTTAATCCTCGGTTTAACTTTTTATTTATTAATAAAGAGTAACTAGAATTATTCTTAATATACAATAAACCACATATCAAGCGTGACATATTTTCAATTATTCTTATCGATTATTGACTGGCTAGCAATGGCCACGGGTTCTAATCTGTATGTTTGTCTTGGTCTGGATTTTATGCAATTTGTTATGCTTGTTGTGTTGTTAATTGTACATAATATTTAACTTATTATATGGATATTGAGATCACTAAAGCGACTAATTATTACCTAGTAAATGCTATTTACACATTTACAATTACATAGATTATTACATTCTTACCATTGGCAATTATATTCTAGTTGTAAGGGCTTTTACAAGTTCTCGATAAGTTTCAGCTAACCAATCTGTCAGTTAAATTCTCGAAATATTCAATATCTTCCATCACAACATACATGAAGTAAAACTTGGGAGAAAAAAAAATGTATACGATACATTACTGTCCACCGAAGTTAAATCATGCTTGTTCAAAAGTGACATTTTATCCGACAGAAAAGTTAATCTGGGACCTGTGAAACAATGAGATAAATAAATATTTAGGAAGTAACAAATCACACAGATTGAGCTAGCCTTAAAGTAAGTTCGAAACTTGTGTTATGGAATACTAACTCAACGATACTATATTTTATAACAAATACATATATAAATAAACATCCAAGACCCGAGGCCAATCAGAAAGAGTTCGTTTTTCATCATGACCCGACCGGGATTCGAACCCAGGATCACCTGGGTGGCGGTCTGGCGTGGTAACCATTACGCCACGGAGGTCGAAATCTCGATGATTATACAAAATCTTTGATAATTTATTTGACAGATAAGTTAACTGAAGCAATCAGTAAACCTGTGAACTGCCCTCTGATTTAAAACTAATACAAATTTCTGAAATAATTTACGTAACTTCTAATTTTGACTGTAACCACACCCCGGACACTCCATACAAACGTCTCGTTATAATCACCTACTACTATTACATGAACAGAAGAACGTGTGCACATACTGCATGCATGTGTGTGCGTGCAACGCGTGATCACCGTGCCTTTCAAGTACCCCACTCGTGGGCGAATGCTGCGGGAGGGGAGAGGTCGACCGTTTTGGTGCGGGGCGGGGAGTGGCCATTCTGTACGTTAGTACTATTATGAATTCTGTGCTGTAGCGACAGTTTTCATACTCGTCATGAGTTGCAACAAAAATTACTTAATAAATATACATAACAGATCTTTTTTTATGAGGATTTAATTGATTAAATTAACTGAATTAACTTTTTTACATTACATTCCGCTAATATACGTAAAATTTACAGTCAACATAACGTCAAACTATACATATTAGTATCTTTTTGCTAAGCTGCGTAAGATACTGCAGCTTAAGAGCCGACATACATGGACTGCTTGAAGCAATCAACTGCTTCACAGTGAACAGTCTTCTACATACACAAAAACACGAACCGTTCGAGCAGTTGAAACTGCGGGCGGTCAAAGCTTCAAGCTGTTGACTCTGCAAGACCATTACGTGTATGTTGATCAATAGCCGTGTCCACACAGACCAAACACTGCTCGTGAGACGAATGCTCGGTGTGTATGAACGTGCATCTCGGGCAGCCTCTGTGGGGCAATTCACGTAACAAGAACCGATTCTAGTTCGATTCAACGACACTCGCTGTCCCGTTCAATTCCTATTTTGTATGAGTGAGACAGCGAGTGTCGTTGAATCGAACTAGAATCGGTTCTTGTTACGTGAATTGCCCCACTGGTGTGTGTGAGCGTGCATCTCGGGCAGCCCCTGGTGCATGTTGCTTCGGCCAAGAACCGTTCGACGTGGCTCGACGTGGTGACCGTGAGCCATTGTCGATTCTCAAATGTGGCTCCGAGGTACGTCCATAGCATTCGGCTTGCAAGCCGTGCTCGGTCTGTGTGGCTCGGTATGTGGTCGTGCACGGCTATTGGCCAACTGCTCGAGCAGACCGTCCATGTCAGCTCTTATGCACCTTAGCGCTTTTAAATCGCTTATTATACTAGTCGCCAACAAGGCTGACTCGCACTGATGTTTAACGAAGTTCAAAACTGTTTTATAAGCTGTGAGTCGCGTTGTTGGCGCGTACTATAGACAAGGACTGTGTAATTTAAAATGTTATTTACAGATCATTAATTCTCCTTATTTCGTCTACTTTAATAATATTATGGTCTAATAGTTTGACCATCTGATAGAGTTTAATTAAAAAATTGTCCCTATCTCGAACTCTGTCGTATCGACGAATCATCATCGGCAAAACTTGCTCTATTTCTCCTCTCACACCTTTTCTGATGCTGTCTTATAAATGCACTGAGTCTATTCAATAGAAACTGCTTATCATGACCCTCAAGAACTAGTTGATTCTTTAAAACCGCCACCATATGTCTATTTGCTGTTGCAACAGCCCAATAATAATATAAAAAGAATAGTAATATCGCGAAAGCTGGCACTGCGAATGTAGATGTGCCTAATATAAACGTTGCTTCCCTAACAACGTATGGAAATCCTTCAAAGGTCAGTATGGCATATGCCCAGACTGTATCAAAACCTCTAAATGGACCGCAGTTTATTGATGGCAGTAATTCTGCTATGGAATATGCTACTGGTGCAATAGATATTATAAAACCTAATAATAATACAGACATAAACAATGATTTAGACTTAGATGCCTTGTAGACTACTGGAGCTGGGGTACAATTAACTAAACATGTAAATTTTTTAATATAGAAAATGAAAAAGTAAAATATAGTACCGATTATTGGTAGAAACGGACAGAAGAACGCACCCATCCATATCAATGTTTGTATATATACAATGTCTAATACATGTTTTGGAAGATAGAAGTCTTGTTCGCCGATAATTTTCAAACATCTACTAGATGTGTGCCGTGCTATGAATGATCTTGGTAAATTTATGACGAAAGTTGTTAAAAATTGTACAGCAAAGTCAGTTAGTATCAATTTATAGAATTGCTGCCCAACATATGATTCCCAACATTCTAATCTGTTCTCTTCATTGTCTAAAGTACATATTAATTCGTTTGAAGTAACATGCATATACATTTGACTTAATAAAACAGCTAACGATGATAATCTTAGTAAAACTGTTCTTAATAAAGTTATAAGTAATGCATGAGCTGGGTTATAACTTTCAACTTTGATCAAATACCCAAATAATTCTGGCACAATTAAATTTAATAACACAATAAATATAAAAGGTAAGAATTCTAGTAATGTTGTTTCTAACTGACCGATAAAAGTGTCTTGGATTAATCTATCGTTATAACTTAGCTGGCTAAGAATCCTTTCAGCTGTACTATTTTCTAGTTGTACACTTTCTATATTATCAGCGTTTAAACGGTCCATAGAATAGTCAAAAGTTAGATAAATCAACACACCAGAAGCTATAAGTATAATCATTACTATGATATTAATAAAAATCCTTTTTATATACAAAATGAATTGACTCTCTCTACTTCTCAGTTGCTTCTCTTCTTTAAACCTCTCTTCCTCAAGGCAACCTTTTATTTCATTGAATAACGCTTTATGTTTAATTTTGGCTGATTTCTCGTTATGTATGCAGAAATCCCAACCACCAAAAACTAAATTACAATACATGTAAAATTGTCCTTCGCTTTCGACGAGTTTTTCTTTGAACCCTTTAGCTGCAGTTTTTACTATAGCTATTAAGCTTAATAACGCCCAAGCTATAGGTATTAGGATGTAAGCTAAGGGCATATTATAGAACATTTCTGTCTCCCAAATGTTTTTAATAAAGTACCTATATATTTGATCAGAGTATACCCCATAAAATAGTATAGTCCTCTCCATCATACCTGTTCCTTGTATAACATCAAATATTACATTATTATCCGTTAAATTTCTACTAAAATACGCTTCAGAACAACATATGGTAGAATTTGGTTCGTAATTGTCACAATTTTGGTAGTTTTCGACTAGCAACACTTTTGGTAGGATTAGGAATATGATGATTAGTGTTGATATACTTATATTTAGGAATAATAGCCATCGTAGGAATAGGAAATAGGAGACTACACCTGTACCGAAAGTACCTTCTATCTCTCTCATAGGTGTTTGCCATAATTCTAGTTTTCCTAGGACCTCGCCTAAACTAATTCGAATTCGATGCCAGAATTTCCTCTGTCTCCAATGTATTTGTTCTAATCCTTGCAGGCGGAGTTTTGTGGCATTCTGTAAATTAAATAAAATTGTTTAATAACAAAGTAGGCAGTACTTTCTGCAGTAAAAGTACAAAATCTCCAAACAATCGTACTAATAGCTAGACCGTCTCAGAAACAAACTTGTAAAGAACTAAAGAACTGGCGAAAGATAACCAGTTAAGATTTATTTTATGCTGCCTGATGGTAAGCATCACATTAGCCTATAGACACTTGCAATACCGAGGGTATCACTCACGCGTTGCCAACCCCCCCCCCCCCCCCCCCCCCACGTTACTCCCCGTAGGAACACAACATGGCTGAGAGGCTACGATACAATGTACGGTGGAGGTCCTTCCCCAGACGGGCTGCTCCGATCTGAGCGGATTATCCGCTGCTATGCCCAACCTCTCGTATTTGTCATTTAACATACCTAAACAGTAAACGTTCAAAAATATTGATTTTGCATATATGTGTTGTTGAAATAATTTGAAATCTCAATCGCGTATCAACATGTTACAATTGCTTAATATTGCGTTAATAGAAAATACAACCTGTTTTCTAATCCTACTCTTACCTGTAGTCTATCCTTCAACTCCCTCTTCTGCCCCATCGGCACCGGCATCGCCTTGATCTGCATGATCTCCTCCCAAGTTCGCTCTTCGTTAGAGAGGTTTTCTATAAAGAGTGTTAATTTCATTTAGTCAAAGCCAGACACTAGGCCACATTGTGTACAGTCAAGAGCAGGTTGACCTTTACACATTGGACTTTGTACCATTCTTAAGTTCTATGTCATAAGAGCCAAAATTGTACTGCAAGTGTAAAGCTCGACGTGCACCTGACTGTACGTATCGCTGGGCCCTCACAGCCACTCTAGTCGAAGTCCACAAATAATAATGATTTGTAATAAAATTACTGTGAGGACCATTTTCACGAGCGAGAGAATCGCAACGAGTCCGAATGAAAATCGTGCTGTGGTGACAAGTTCTAAGACATCGGTGGCCAACCTTTTCAACAGTAGGGCTAAAATTTGGAAGTAGAATTTCGCACCGGGCCGCACTACAAAATTTTATGTAGCTAATCAACACACAAAAAGCTTTTGAAAATAAAACAAATTTCTTAGTAAGAAAATTTTATCAGTGTCAGTGTCCGAGCGCCAGCGCGAGCAGAAAGGATGTGCTCCTAATAATTTACTCAGCTCTGCGGGCCACAAGTGGACAGTCGGCGGGCCGCGGGTTGGCCACCCTAGTTCTAAGACAATATGTAGAATTAGATGGCACGATGATATTATCGTCGCGATTTTCTCGCTAGTGAAGATGGTCCCTTATTTGTTAAAACTTACATTTCTTTTATTCACAACAGTAGAGGGTTTAAAAACTTATTTTCTGAATTTCAAGACACACGTTTGAGACAGTTCAGAGAACGTCTCGATAAAACGGTACAATTATTAGTTCATTAAACTGTAAATGGGGATCCGATAATTACTATGTACACAGGGTTGCCTGTTGTATTTAGCAAGTCTGCTTATTTTACTTATATTCTGATGGTTTGTTGTTGAACAAGATTTGTCTATCTATGCCATATTTATTATTCATAAATTCTGGTAAAAGAAATGGCGGAAACAAACAAAGCAATATTTTATCAGTGGCTTGGATTTTATTAAAGTTTTACTACATGAAACTATTTTACTCGTAAATGAAAAAAAAAAATTTTTTTCATATAATTTTGCAACCCACCCACGGCATTGGCTTAAGCCAAGTGCATACAGTTTTTTTATGACATACAGCAGGCAAACGAGCGGTCAGCCTGAAAGTGGTTACCGCCGACTACGTTGCCTGCTACAAGAAAGGGAATAGGAAAGGAGTTGTGTTCGTTATTACTATCGAAGATTTTTTTTGGGTTAGGTTAGGTTAGGTTAGGTTAAATATATTTAAAACTAGCTGACCCGGTGAACTTTGTTCCATCTTAGAGGCACTGCCCTACCCCTACCCTACCCTATCCCTACCCCGTGGGAATCCTTAATTCTTCTCTCCGTAAGAACCATCCTCGTACTTCCAAGGAATATTCTAAAAAAGATTTAGCGAAATCGGTCCAGCCGTTCTCTAGATTTGCGCTGAACACATTTGGACATTCATTTTTATATTATAGACATCTTACCGGATAGATCGGGCAGCATAGATAGGTGTATGTCCCGGCTGTGAGTCGTACGGGCGTACGTCGACTGCCGACGTTCATTCTGAGATCTTCCACGTTTCACTGTTGTCGCTGAAAAGAGTATGACATTATATAACTCAATATACTACTCGTGGTATTACAAAGCTGCTGGATGCAGGCAGGCAGCTTCCAACAGGTCATGTGTAGTCTAGATGAATGTGGCAAACCGAATTCTGTTTAATTAGTCATATTTTTTTTACTTAGCATTCATTCACATGTCTCTCACCTTAATCACATCCAATATAAAATAAACTAATTTTCCCATTAAAATTACTTTCTTCAACAATTTCCACCACCATATATATAAAACTTATCCTAATGTCACATTACATTTTGTAAGGCAGAGGGACTTACCAATCTCATCAAGGTAAAAAATAAGATTCGATATTTTATTATCAAAGAACTCCATCCTTTATCACAATAGTTCTCTATCACACTGAACTAGGTGTGACTCGTCAATAACATAGAAGTAATAGCATAAATGTATAATAAATAGTACGACGGCCATATCTAATTTTTCATATTTATCCTAGTTTCCTAGGTTCTGTATAAAATATATATAAAATCGCCTCCCCCAATTGGCGGGACATGCAGTAATGCATTTTCCTGACTTTAAACAAAAAAAAAAAAAGGTTCTGTATAAAATGTTATCACTACTATGTCACTCACTCATAGATTTATTATAACTTACTAGCGTAAGAAGATTGGCAGTGCAAAAGAGATAGATCATAGCATACGCGTTTGTTAGAGCGAGATAGATAGAGGAGACATTTTCCCACGCTATGGGCTTGTATCGCTTTAACGTCAGTCATGTCCCACTTATTTTTACAAAATTTATGTTTTTTAAGTGTAGTTTTGGTGTTAATTCGACGTGATTAAATATGGTTACCTGTGCACTGCCTGGATGTAACTCAAACTAAAAGGAAAATCCACAAAATTATATATCTTGCTTGCACACATGTACATTCCACGCACACTAGTGTATTTTGTTTTTGGTCTCGCCTCAATCAAACAAAGCCGATCTATAGGTACGCTAGTATATACTAAATATATGATGTCACTATAACATTAGGTTGTAAGTCTATTCTCCCACGATGCTACCCAAATGAAGTGATGCGACTGCGACCCAACCAAATCGCATACTATTTTACGCATACGTCGGCGGCCTTACGATTAATTTCGTAAAATTTTTCAAGATTTATTTAATAACATTGGTATTTATTGACCAGAAAGAGTGCTTTAAAAGTACTTTTCAAACACTTGGTCTTTCTGGATTGAATTTAGTGCGAATAATAATCTATATTATCTATAATATATATATTTAAAATTCAAAGTCCTGACTAACTTAACTATATATCAACGCACAGCCCAAACCGCTGGGTCTAGAGATTCCAAATTTGGAATGTAGGTTCCTTACGACGTCTTAGGGTGAGGACTTTTCAAAACTCCCACGAGAAAGCAAGACATACGCAAACGAAGTTGCGAGCATTTAACTAGTATAATCTATACGATGTGTATGAATTTTTTTACTGGGACCACGGTCTATAATAACATTATCAGAAATCACATGCATTATTGTTAGAGATATGTTATTATCGATAATCATATTAATGTGAATAGACTAGCGACCCGCCCCGGTTCCACACGGGTTTTAGCAAAGATCTTTTATTCTAGTAGGGCACAGCAGATAATCCGCTTAAATCGGAGCAGCCCGCCTGGGGAAAGACCTCCACCTTACAGAAGATCGTAGCCAATTAACATTGGTCTCGGCCATGTTGTGTTCCTACGGTGAGTAAGGTCTCCAGAGCTCCACTTGGGGGGGTTGGGAGGGTTGGCAACGCGTGAGTGATACCTCCGGTATTGCAAGCGTCTATAGGCTGCGGTGACGGCTTACCATCAGGCCGGTCGTATGCTTGTTCGCCACCTTTGTGGTATTTTTTTTTTATTATGTCACCCGGGGATAATGTAGCTTCTTAACGATAAAAGAATTTTTCAAATCGGTCTAGTAGCATCGGAGCTTACTCAATTTTATAATATTAGTAATGAACTATTGACTGGCGCGGCTCGCCTCGGCTTCGCACGCACCAATACTAAAGTAAAGATTCCTAATTTTATGTGGTCTGGTTCTATGTAGAAGAAATATTCTTAAATTAATAATTAGGTCAAGGTAACAATTTTTAGAATAAAATAAATGAATATATGGGGACAAATCACACAGCTTGAGCTAGCCCCAAAATATGGTCGAAACTTGTGTTATGGGATACTAACTCAACGATACTATATTTTATAACAAATACATACATAGATAAACATCCAAAACCCGAGGCCATTCAGAAAAAAATCGTTTTTCATCGACCGGGATTCGAACCCGGGACTTCCTATATGGCGGTCCAGCGTGGTAACCATTACGCCATGGAGGTCTACACAATGTTTGTTTGTTGTAACAATTGAATTCTATAATATGGATGACCTCACTAAAGCTATTGATTGCGTCGATTACGTAAATAATATAAATCAACAATAGTCTTATATTCTTTATTAAGTAAGTATATTTCATTTAATATGACTTAATTATATGTTTTAAATATTAAATTATCAAGACACGTTCATATTAAGGCGTTTCAGTGATTTGATTTTAAAATGATTACCCCAAGGTTTTGTATTAGGTCCTACTGTTTTTGTTTTAATTCACTGGGGTTGTCATTTCTTCCGTGGTTACTTATCTTCGATGCGAAAGTATCACCACATCCCACAGTTAAGCCAGAGAAGGTGACAGACAGGTTATTAGTCGGCATGTACCCAAAATAAGCTTAAGGAGAGAAGAGCCCGACACACCCACGTCGTCGCTTTTACAAGCAAAATCGCGTCAATAAAAAAAATCGGGATGATTTTTTGTGACTTAAAATAAGTGATTTGTTCGCCGTGACACACAATTTTTTTTACTGCATCTGTTTCTGTCAACTCTCTTTTTTTCCTCCTGTGTGTTTTAGAGATTCGAAGAAATTATTTATCTATCTATCGAAATACGCATTTTTTTTTGTCACAAAATAAAAATAATTTGGGGGATGATTGAGTCTTACTACATATAGTTCAGCTGTTCAAACTTACTGTTTCTAGCCTGCTTTGAAGGGAGTAGTGTAGCCAGTTTCGCCGCATCAGCACGTTGTAGGTTCTCGAAGAAGTCTTGCTCTGCACCAGGGTACAGTTCCTGGTAGAATTCGCCACCGGCTTCTTCCCATCCCTCCTGCCGCTTCGATGAGCGGGCTTTATTCTTTGATGAGTTACCCCCCGACATGATTCAGTGCATTTTATCTGTGGAAGATGAATAATTTTTAATCAATGACTAATGTATCAACATACAGCGGTAACTGCTGATCGTAGAGACTTGAAACTTGGAAGTGTTTGTTCTTTGTACGACGTTGGCTTCCGATATAATAATCAGGACATAATAGACAGTCCTGTGGTCGAGTGGCTAGCAATGGTCACTTTATCCCAAGGGCCGCGAGTTCGAATCCTGCGCAAGGCAAACACTTGTGTGCATGAACATGTCTGTTTGCCTTGGTCTGGATATTTTTTATGTATAATAAGTATTATATATATTCATCTAGTAATCTAGTACCCATAGTACAAGCTTAGTTGCTTAGCTTATTAGCTGGCGTTGTGATTCGTCCAATTTATTTAAATATTTAAAAAATAATAAATATAAATAAAATATATTTATATTTCCTTTCACAAAATCCTAAAAATAAACATTTGTTGCCTTACTTAAGTTACATTCTAAGCTTTAAAAATAATAAGATATACGTAAAAGGATTTTCTGGAATTCCCACGGAAAACCACGATTCACATAGTAAACGAAATTCCGCGACGCTAGTGTACCTAAAGGTTTCAGTAAAAATATTCTTCAAGCTCATAATGTATTCAGAAGCCTGTAAGAACTGGAACTGGGTTGAATTCACTACAATGGCCATTGTGTGTGAATCTTATTGTTGGTCTCATAATACTTTCTGGGTATGTAGGTCATGTGCCAGGACATCCAAAGTGTATATAGTGCGCTGAGATTTCTTTAGAGAAATAAATGTAAGTGAAGTCTGTGTACCTATTTACAAGTGGTAGAGGTTTTCTTGAATGAGCCAACTGAAACTGAGAAGATTTAATCTTAGTTTAATTTTAAAGATATAATGGCAGTATTTATTAATTTTAAAACCTTAAATAAATGTAACTAGGGGTGCATGGCGTAACGCGATGCAAAGTTGAGCTGAGCGAATGTTGAAAGTTTTGGCGCCAAAAATCAGCTTTATTGGTTTTGGCACATTTTGGCACATTTTGGCACATTTTATTTTCATTTTTATTTTTTTAAAACCTTGCCACAAACTGTCTCTTAAGATGTGCCAAGTTTGGTTCTAATTGGTGGAGTAGTTTGGGAGGAGAAGACGAACAACCAAATGAGGAGAGTCTGGTATGGAATGAATTAATAAATCTTTATTTGATAGAATAGAATAAAATCATTTCTTTTGCAAGTAGATTTACAAGACATACTTTTGCAGGTCAATATTTTTTTAGCCTACTACCAATTCCCACGTGGCCTGTTGAGAAGACATGCCGCAAGAAACTCAACACTTTGCCTTTTTTAAAAGCAATACATAAACCCCCTTACTAATAATATAGTTATTCGCTATAATACAAGAAGAGAAACATAGGCAGACCAAAAAGACGATGGGAAGACGAGATAATCCAAACTGCAGGCAAAACTTGGACTAGACTGGCGAAAAATAGAGAAGAGTGGAAGGGTTTAGAGGAGGCCTTTGCCATTGGACATCTAAACTGTCCAACAACATAATAAAAATTAAAAACTTAGTTTGTAATAATAATTTAAGTAATACAGTTTGAAATAAAGGTTAGTAATAATTCACTATAATAATCTATAGAGAACGGAAACTTGGGTGTGTTCTGAAAAGTGTGGTGTATGATGTAGGCAACCGATAAAAAGGATTTTTTGAAATATTGTGTCACTGTCTTTCCTGATGAGAATAAATGAAGTGTGACAGTGATAAAACATTGTATAACTATATACCTGTTGGAAGAAGTTTTGGTCGCAAAAGGAAATTCTTAAAGGAGACTACCACCTGAACCTCAAAAAAACAGTAATGGACACTTGCATCCTGCCAACCCTCACTTATGGTAGTCAAACATGGACCTACACAAATAAAATAAAAAATAAAATCACGTCGTGCCAGCGAGCCATGGAGCGCAGCATGCTGAAGTTGAGGAAAATAGATAAAATCAGAAGCAAACACATAAGGGAAAAAACTAAACTTACAGATGCCCTCCACCAAGCGCTGCGTCTCAAATGGAAATGGGCGGGACATGTGTCGCGACTTAAAGACAAACGCTGGTCAATACTAGTAACAAAGTGGTCTGGGCCAATAGGCAAAAGGAACAGAGGACGACCAATGAAACGGTGGGCCGACGACATTAAACAAATTGCTGGGAGTGGCTGGATGGAGGTCGCTAAGGACAGACAAAAATGGCTAGATTTGGAGGAGGCTTTTACCCTTAAGTCTTAAGTCCATGTCACAGGAACTAACCGTACTAAACTAGTTTAAGGAAACAAATAACAATACTAACACTACATTTGAAATGTATTTTGTGATTTGGAATAAATAAAAGCTTTATTATTATAACTATACACGGCTTACACAATGTTTATTAGTAAAGGGGAAAGTATTTAAAGATTTAATTACAATGTAAAGTTTATTATAAATATGTTTAAATATAGCCTGCACATTGGTTGTATGTAACCTAGAATTAAGTATATTTAAGTCCTTTGTGAAGAAAAATAAACGTTTATTATTATTAAAGAATATTTTACATTGTAATTAAGGACAAGTTAACTGGAGAAGAACCACCTAACATAATATCAGTATCAAGCAGCAATGAGTTTTGTTCAGTGAGTGAGAGATTCAATTCCATTCTTATCCCTTTTTTACGTATTCCCTTCCTTGTAGAATGGTTGGCATTGTTGGCAACGTATTTGGCCTCTGGTCTTCTTTTTGAGTCAATGAGACTTAGAGATTAAATCAAATTCAAAGAGTAGTAGGCAACTGCAACTCCTTTATCTGTTGCTTTTGTTACCACAATGACTCAAAACTCTGGTGTAACTGATATTCATAGACAGCATTAACCATTTTCCATCAGGTGACGTGCTAGCTTCTTTTCCTTGTAATGTGTCATATACACGGCGAGTTAATTCTGCCATAATTTTTTAATAAGAGCAGGATAAATCTACAAATAGTAATTTATACCAATATAGTTTTATTTTTTTTATTTTTCAACGTATAGATATTTAGTTTTAGATATAGTAACTTGTAGAGTAGATTCGAATAGATAGAACATTTATTTGAAACTGGTAAAACTCGCATGACTTTATTTCCTTGCATGTACAAATTCTTGTATGTATTACATGCTCTGAACATTACTAAAACAGCATAATTTTTTTTAACTGTGCATAAAAAGTATACAAAATAAAATAAAAAACAAAAGATTAACCAACCACTAGAATTTGGAACAACAGAGAAATTAAAAAGAAAAGTTTATTTTATGAGAGTGAAGCAATGAATCATATTTACCTACTCACCTACCTACCTAGGATTTAGTGTGTACCTATAATTCAGTCTGACGTGTACAAACAATGAATAACTTCTCATGAAACTCATGATTAATACTGAAAAAAAACATTTTGTACTTGCACTAAATACCTAAATACATAACATAACCTAATATTAAACAAAATTGTACAAAAAGAAATTCCGTTTCCAATTTTTCTAAAACTACTCGAATGTTTCACTTCAATTTTAATTTTGATATATAAATTTTGTTTCATAAACCTGCCAGTACAGTTAGAACACTCACCTCATAAACAATAAAAAAAACTCTTCTTCTACAGAACACATTCCGTTTTCAACTAAAAATAAATACGTATAAACTATATCCACTCACAGTTTATTATAAATAACATAAGTTTAATTACTATTTACACGTAAAAATATAAAAATAAGATCGGACCAAAATACTTCTACAAGACAAGGAGTGGTGCTGCGTCCGTTCGGAAACTTTATTAATGATTGACAATCAACCAACTGTCAAATGCAACAATAGATAGATTTTATAATTTTTTAGCCGATTTTTTTATGTATAGTTTTGTTATTATCAAATCAATGAAATATGCTTACATTATATAAAACAGTTACTATCAAATGATTAATAGTTAGTTTCCTATAAACATACGGTATTTTATTTTTACTTACCCATGTATTTCCCAGAAAACAATTCAGACAGAGTTCTGAACGCACGTCCTTAATTTTGCTTCATTCATTGATTTCATTGTTCTATTTAACACATTTTTTGCTAATTCTCACATTACAAATGAGATTTACGACATTATAAATTAAACGGTTCATGCATTTGTGTGTAGAAACACCAAATGTTAATTAGACAACAATAGCAAACAGTTATCGATCACTTGCTATCGTTTAAAAATATACGCTAGCATACTTGTAGACGTTTTAAAATAAAAGTTTCTTTTGCACCCTCTAAGTTAATATCGTTTTATCGAGGAAATTCTCATGGCACCGATAAAAACGCCTCGAATTCAATATCCGCATAGACGGTCGGCAAAAAACGACCACCCGCCATTCGCGTAAACAAATTTCTGAGGAAATTTTCTTTAAGTAATATCCGGTTTTGTTCCGTATTGGTAGATTTTCGCGGCAATTTCATTACCTGCCAGTAGCTTCGAGGCGACCCTCGAGTCAACCAATGAGGGCTGTCTGACGTGAGCTATGATCCTAATTGGGCCAATGCTCCATCCGGTATGCGATGCGGCTGTATCCTGCGCGAAAAGCCCGGGAACGGTCTGGAGGCGGCGTGACACCTGCGCAGCGCAGCATCTCCGCGAGCGCCGCTCCAAGATCACATCTCGCGAAAAGTAATGATTATTTTGGTCCACGGACGGTTTAGTTCGGCATACTCTCGCCGTGGCGCTGCGACGGGAGTAGGACGATGTATGTACCTCGTTATAGACTGTTAAAACGTATTATCGGTGGTGTAAATTGAAAAATTGCTAATGTGTATATCGGATTGACCGTGTAGATTGTGCTCGCAGTGATTCGTGATGTGAGAAGCGCGGCGTCGTGTCCCCGTAGTGCGAAGGCGCACTTCGTGTCCGCGAGAGCGCCGTCGTCCATTAGTGGCCTGCTCTTCTAGGGATGTGCGGGTGGACGTCGCACCTGCCCTAGATTTATTTCTTTCTTCTCTCACCGCGTAATTCGTGATGATAGTGTGATGGACATTCCTTACGGACCATGTATTCGGACTGCGTGTTCAGTTTATATCGCCTCGTTTGTTGGAACACGTCCATCTCGGGGCCGGCTCGCGAGAGCTCGCACAAGGCCTCTGGATAGTAATTCCCGACGCAATAATAACGCGTTATATTGTTATGATAGTGCGAGACAATAACAGCCCTGGAGCAAAGCAAAATGAACAGTGCGAGGATAGCATCGACCGCTATTCGCGGCTACAAATTCGCTATCTAAAACCTGTATTTGTACACTAATGGCGCTTGGAAAGCTTATTATCATACTAACGGTCGTGTCGCTCGCTCTAAGCGATTACCATGAAGTCAAAACAGAAGGTAAAGCGAAGAAAGCCGTGGAGGCGGAGAAAGAACAGAGGTCGCGGTCCGCGAACCGCGGCTCCTTTCAAAAGTTGTCCAACCTTATGAATAGGACGGATGACAGGCGGTCGAAGACGCGCAAGAACCCGAATCTCAACAAGATATTGCAGCTGAACAGAAGACACGACGACATGTTGAATGATAATGAAGAAGTGCTGGCAATTAACGAGAAAACTATATCGGACAACGATACAAATACGTTGACAAAAAAAATGAAGGAGTTGCGTCGCGAAGGACCGACATACGAGGCCGTCAATAAAAGCAATTATGTATCACAAGCGACAGGGGTTTATTGTAATTTTGAAAATGGAACTAATGGAATGTATGATGTTTGTTTATGGCAATGGAACCAGACGGTGTCTGGCCATGGGCTTGGTTTCAAAGTGGTGACCGCGAATGATATTAAAATTATGAATGATTCGTCTAGAAATTTGAAGTTTTCTGGGCCTAAAGCAGATGCGTCTGGGAATGTGGGAGGTGAGGAGTTTCAACCTTTCAACCCGTGTGTTTTTAGTTCCTATTCATACAGACAGAAATGGGGACATCGCTTAAATATTTTCATATTTTGCCGAAATACATTTTTGTTTTTAATTTTTGAAATGACTTTTTTTATTTCATCCATTTCGCTTTATGCTGTTTGCTCAAGCTTAAGGCTTCACATGTTCCTGATAAGTGTTTGATAAAGAAAGAAAGAAGTTAAAGAAAGAAAAATGTTTATTTGGAACACTATTTTCAAACAGTTTAAACTTAAAATTAACTATAACTTAACAGATAGCTAACTGGGTTTTATCGGGAACTTGTGAATTGTAAAATCCTTAGTTTTATAAAGTAGTATATTGAGTTTTACGCTGATAAGCATTGTATTAAGTAGTCATTATTAATGTACATAATTCATATACGTAGGTACTAAGGCACCATCCATCACAGAATAATAATAAGTAATAAAAAAAATCATAAAGATAAAGGGACAAATCACACAGATTGAGCTAGCCCCAAAGTAAGTTCGAGACTTGTATTATGGGATACTAACTCAACGATACCATATTTTATAACAAATACATCATATTATGTACTAGCGAAACCCGCGCAACTTCGTTTGCGTGTATCCCGCTTTCCCGTGGGAATTTTGGAATGTATGATACTTTAAAACCTTCCCCTTGAATCACTCTATCAATTTAAAAAAACCGCATCAAAATCCGTTGCGTAGTTTTAAAGATTTAAGCATACAAAGGGACATAGGGACAGAAAAAGCGACTTTGTTTTATACTATGTAGTGATTATACATAAAGATAAACATACAAGACTCAGGTCAATCAGAAAAAGTTATACTCCCGGTGTTGCAAGCGTCCATAGGCTACGGTGACCGCTTTCCATCAGGCGGGCCGTAGGCTTGTTTTAGTGGCAAAAAAAAACTGAGAACAGCACCGCCACCGTTCAAATTTCACATCTTGTCTCCTTCGCAAGCGTCGCCAGAGTTGCATATCTAAATTAGCCGGCTTATCAAAATGTGAACAAGTATTGCCACATAATTTTGATGTGTTACACGCGTATTAATATTCACAACATGAGAGTCCTTCTCCATTTGGTCGGTTTGTTTACGTCGACATGATCGAACGAAAAAAAAACTCACACTAAACACTCACATTGTGAGGCACAGCTCACTTTTCTGCGTTGTTCTGCTGCCTGTCACATCTACTTAACTTGGATTATCGTGGGTGTTGGGGCGGTTCGCACCGCGAGTGGTTCTCACCGCGGTGCGAAACGCCTCAGTACTCTTTTTGAAGGGGGCCATTCGCACCGCTCTCCAACCACAGCGGTGCGAACAGCCCCCTTCAAAAAGAGTAGGTACTGGGTACAGGGGCATTTAACACTGAGGTGCGTACCGCCCCAACACCCCGTCCGACAACGAGGCAATCGAGCTTCTCGATGTTACGCTGTAAAAACATTTGAATTTTAATAGATGGCATTTGAAAACAAATGAAAGTTTCAAGTGGTTTCCATGAAGGGGGCCATTCGCACCGCTCTCCAACCACAGCGGTGCGAACAGCCCCCTTCTAAAAGAGTACAGTGCGAACCCCCCCAACAACCCGTCTGACAACGAGGCAATCGTGCTCCTGGATGTTACGCTGTAAAAACATTTGAATTTTAATTAGATGGCATTTCATTAGTTTAAATATCATTCAAAACAAATGAAAGTTTCAAGTGGTTTCCATTCAGACCTTTTACATATTAACCCACGCGTCATCTTTCCCACTCGCTCATGCGTGGGCGTAAACACCTGCTCC
The DNA here is from genome assembly GCA_905163395.2 of Endotricha flammealis. Classification (NCBI taxonomy): domain Eukaryota; kingdom Metazoa; phylum Arthropoda; class Insecta; order Lepidoptera; family Pyralidae; genus Endotricha; species Endotricha flammealis. The sequence continues at coordinate 2,196,566 of LR990880.1, read as the reverse complement.
CACATCAAAGGATTCGATAATCAACATCAGGTCTTTTGCACATTGCATTTTGTTATCATTCGTCTAAGTAGTCTGCGAGAAATTCTACACAATTCACAAAGCCACCTGCTTCCAAAACAAGCTAGGCTTACCCTGCTTGTATTGTGGGCACCAGACAGAAATATTACTTACTAGCTGACCCGTGCCCACTTCGTTGGGCATAATGTTAATAATCCTTTTTTAGTACAGAGTGTTATGTTTTAATTTCTAATTGCCAAAAGGAGGGTTATACGTAGGTATAGTTTGTATTTGCATGCTAATACAAAATTCGAAAGTAACTCTGTCCGAAAGAAAGCAGCGTTCGTAAGAAACGCTTTCATTCGACCGTTTTTCTCCGATTCACTTTGCAAAACCGACTACCACGTAAAAGCCTTTTTATTTTCCGGTTTTTTATATAACCTATGACACTCAGCAATAATGTGGCTTTCTATTGGTGAAAGAATTTTTAAAATCGGTTCAGTAGATCCCGAGATTACCCCTTACAATTTAACAAATATACAAACACACAAACTTTACTTCTTTATAATATGACACTCAGCAATAATGTGGCTTTCTATTGGTGAAAGAATTTTTAAAATCGGTTCAGTAGATCCCGAGATTACCCCTAACAATTTAACAAATATACAAACACACAAACTGTACTTCTTTATAATATTAGTATAGATAATACAATGTTACATCAATTTACAGACATAAGCAATATACTTACATCTATAGGTACATTATTTTGTAACATAGACCCTGGTAGGGTAACGCAATTTTTGTACAGTAAAACTATTGCACTTTGTTGTACAGTCAGGTGCACGTCGGGTCTTACACATGCAGTACAATTTTGGCTCTTATGACATAAAACTTAAGAATGGTACAAAGTGCGATAAGTAAAACCTGTTTCTTTTGACTTGACCAATGTAGTAAACAATATTAGCGTGTCTTTTTATTCAAATATCCATGTGTAAAATCGATAAATCGCCAGAATAATAAGAGTGTTGTGTTAAATGCCATTTCTAACTATATTATTTGGATGTGAATGATAATTTTAATTGCCTATTTTCGTTAAAAATACATGCTAAGATTGTTTACTACATTGGTCAAGTTAAAAGAAACAGGGTTTAAAGGTCGACATGCTCCTGACTGTACATAATCATTGTTATACTTAATTAACTTGATTTCTCTACTTAATTATGGTAAAAAATACATGGAAAACAACTCGAGATCAAACACGAATGCCATCGCATAAATGTTCGCCCCGAGTGGGATTCGAACACGCACCCTCTGATGACGAAGGTAGTATCCCTACCAACGTGTCACCAGACCACAAAAAGACCGTCCGGACTGTCAAATATAGTTTATCTACGAGCCGAGCCGAGCATAGAGCCAAATATTGCTACGAAAATCATGAGCGTTCTAGCGAACAGAAGATGGTCGCAAACTAATCTGAATCTAGAATGCTTGCCAGAGTGCTTAGTACGAGTTTCTTTGTTCACGTTCGTTCATGTTGACGTAAACAAACCGACCAAATAGAGACGAACTCTCATGTTGCGAATTTATAAGACGCGTGTTACATATCAAAATTATGCGGCTTACTTGCTCACATTTCGAAGTGAGTAACCCGGCTAATTTAGAAATGTAACACGCGTGGTAAATTCACAATATGAAAACTGTTTTTCATTTTGGTCGGCTTGTAAACGTTAACACGTTCGAATGTGACCAAAAACTCATACTAAGCACTCTAAACGCTCGATAGAATGCTCGCTAAAATGTTCTCGTGATTTTTCTATGATGTAACATACGCAAGAATGCTCATAACAAGTAAATGCTCAAGCAAGTCTATCAGCACCTTAAAATTGCCTAAAAGAAATGCCAAGAGAAGAGAAACTACCTACCTACTAAACTACTAACCTACTGACAGTCTTTTTTCATTTGCTATTCAATATATTCAACAGGATTTTGGCGAAAATTCAATTTAATGGCGTCAATTTATTTTCAAGGTTCGGTATAAGTAAGTAGGTATATATTTATAGCGTAACGTGGAGCAAAGTTTATCATTACTTTTAATAGTCAATTATTGTGTTGACTTCAGAATCCGTCTTCTCTGAAGAAATGCTATTTGCTATTCGGGGCGTCTTCATTAAAAACTTATTTTATTTATTATTATTATTAGGTGACCCGGCAAACTTTGTACCGCCTTAGAGGTACTACCCTACCTGTCCTTCTCCTGGTGCTAAGCTACCTCTCCACCAATTTTCAGCCCAATCGCTTCAGCAATTCTTGAGTTATAAATAGTGTAACTAACACGACTTTCTTTCATATACAGATTTGTAAACTCTTAAATAAATGAACTTTTTAAAAATAAATTATTTTAAGTACCTACAACATTATTTTAATATCTAATGGATAAACAAAATAAAATTATCAGAAAAATAAAAATAAAATGAGACAGACGACATGAATACGTTGCTTTGATTGATAAATACATTGGCTAATTGCAACAAACAATAATGCAAAACTGAAAAAAAAAAACTTAAAAAAAATATTACAAAAGAGATATGGCCAGACTGTCTGTAGTTCCAAGAAAATACGTTATTTACTAAGCAATATAATTTTGGATGAATTTATACAAACAAAGGCTTTACTACATTATTATTATGATTAAAGAAACACATAATAACACAATGCAATATTCACTAATCCGAGCTCAACGGGCGAAATGTCAGAGTTCACTATTTGATATTTTGCAAACTTCCTACGCACATTTTCATCTTGAAGATTTAACAACTTTTTATGAGAACTTTAGTGTTATGTTAAATCCAACAGTGGACTTCTTGTGGCTTAGATGATGGTGATGAGAACTAAATACAATGATTAACTCTAAACGTCGTACTAAACTTTGCTTTTCACGTCTTAATATTCCGTAGTAAACAATGAATTACATCATTTATTATTGTATATTTATAAGCCAGTGCCATTATTGTCTGATGCTCGAAATTAAGAAGTTATTATATGTATAGTTAGAGTACGTATAATAATACAAGAGACAGTGCATGTAAAGACGTATTCCCTGAACCAACATTTTGAATCTTATCTATACTAATATTATAAAGAGGTAAAGTTTGTGTATATGTTAAATTGTAACGGGTAATCTCGGGATCTACTGAACCGATTTTAAAAATTCTTTCACCAATAGAAAGCCACATTGTTGCTGAGTGTCATAGGTTATATATAAAAACCAAAAAATAAAAAGGTTTTTAACATTATGCCCAACGAAGTGGGCACGGGTCAGCTAGTTATGATTATAAATTACAAAATATTGCGTAAAGGGATTTAATCGAATTTTTATTCATGAATAGTATTTTTTTATATACCACAAAGGTGGCAAACAAGCATACGGCCCGCCTGATGGTAAGCATTACCGTAGCCTATAGACGTTTGCAATACCGGGGGTATCGTTCACGCGGTGCCAACACTCCCAACCCCGCCAAGTGGAGTTCTGGAGACCTTACTCACCGCAGGAACACAACATGGCCGAGATCAATGCTATTTGGCCACGATCTTCTGTAAGGTGGAGGTCCTTCCCCAGACGGGCTGCTCCGATTTGAGCGGATTATCCGCTGCTGTGCCCTATCTCTCTTAAATTCGTATTCTTATTGTATTACAAAAATTCATGGTGATGCTCACATTATTCGCACAATAATCTTTGTTCTTAGTCTCTACTGTACATTATTTGTATACTTAAATGTATAATGGCCAACTTCTAAAATCGGCCCACGACATTATAAATACAAAGTAGCTTCCTAAGTAAAGCTTCCAAAAAGTAAAAAGTGTTAACTTTGAACATTTCCTCCGTGCTTATTTATAGACACGCATTGTCGCCGACTAATTACAGGCCAACGAAAGCTAAACAAAGCTTTTTCAGAAATAGAGCGGACTAAGAGCTCTCAGTTTTGAGCTTTTGGATATAAAAGCGTTAGAAAATTTATGTTTATTAAGTGTAGCGGGCACTTCTCGCTGGTTAGCCGGGGTGGTTGCCGGGTACCCGATACATATAATGTTTATGGTTGGTTATTGGTAGAAATGGTAATTAAACTGGTTGATTACTGTAAACGGTTTATTGACTTTATAATTAACTACATTTACTAATTACTACAAGAAATGGTATTTTTGGTTATATTTGAATACGCTTTGGTTAGTGGTTTCGAGTGGACGGTAAAACGCGTACTAAAAACTAAAGCCCAAAATGCACTACCAAAGTGTATTAAATATTACGCTAATGGTGCATTAGCGTAAATACGCTGAGCTGTTTGGTTGCACAACAACTCCAAACATACTCCCGAGCACGAAATGAGAAGAATCTCTATCAACATTTTATTAATAATGGTGACGAAGTGTTGCAATATAATTAGTAAGCAAAAAACATAAAAGCAAATGGTAGAATTTGTAAAAGTATAAAAGTGATACATTATAAAAAACACAAAACTTAAACTATAGTGTCCTCAATAGTAGAAATTGAGCTACTCTTGGCAATGTACACTCCGCGCTTAACACTAGGCCAGCGTTTGGCCAAATTTTCACACCGTGCACTATCACTCGGTTGGCTCGGGCCAGCCGTACTCTGCTTTCGCGATTTTGGCACAGCACTAGTAGATGGTCTCGGTGGCAGTGCTGGTCGCACAGACACCTGTCTTCGTACTTCGCGGGAACTCGCAGCAGATCTTGGACACGAGTGGCATCGCCCTCTCTTCCACAGCCAGACCACGACGATACATATCACGACTATCATCAGTATATAGATAATGACATAGTGGTGTACATCGTGTGGTGACAAATCTCCGTCTAGTATGGTAGCACTGGATTTAAGGTCTTTGATCTGATTATCCAACTGTGCAAAAGACGAGGTCAAGTTGGTATCTGGTGACTCGTCAACTGGTATTTTAATATTTACGATGTGGTTCATTTGGTCGATCTCGGGAATGTAGATATCTGGTCTCATATTTATTTGATTCGACTCATGTTGCATAGAATAAAGTACGAAATCGTTTCCCTTTATTATGCATTTTTGTGTAATGCCTCATGAATCAATGTGTTGTGCAATCCGAGACACTTTCGACATCTTTTTGTTGACATACATGGTTTGTTGAAATGGCCAATAAAGCAATTATGGCAATAATTAAATTGATTAATTTTATGCAATTTCTGCTCATCCGATAATTGCAAAAATTTTGCGCATAAGCCGTGGTCAGCATTACATATTGCGCAAGAAATCGTTCTAGAAACATGCATCGATTTCATGTTATTAGGTTTTATGTTATGATATTTATTATAATTTTGATTAAAATTATTTGAATTATTTCGATGGTTTGAATTTCGATTATTATATTGATAGGATGGTTGTGTATGCATAGCCTGTTTTTGGTTTACAGGTTCCACTTTACGTCTCGGAGATTCTAATGTTGTATATTGGTTTTCTAAAAAATCCACAAATTCTTGTAGTATTGGTAGTTCTCGATTATTTTTCACAAATCTTTTATACTCTGTATGCGATTCGCTATCTAATTTTTGTATCAGTAAGTGTACTAAAAGAGGAGTGCTGGTAAGATCGACTCCCAAATTTTTCAAAGCATGAATGGTTTCTAAGGTGACATCATGTAACTTTTTTATCGCGTTATATGACTGATGCTGCATGGTAGGTATACCTAAAAGTGTATCAATGTGAGACGTAAAAATTTGCTTCTTATTATTAAAACGATAGTTCAAAATCTCCCAGCAATCTTCATAATTTTCAGCGCTGATTGGTAGATGTTGAATCAGCCGCTCAGCCTCTCCGCTCACTTTTCCTTTCAAAAACTGCATTTTTTGAGCATTTGAAAGCGTTGCATTTTTGTGGATGGTTTCCATAAAAAGATCCTTGAAGGAAGTCCAGTGGTGAAAATTTCCGCTAAATACCGGAATATCCATTTGTGGTGTCGATTTCTCCCGATGCGACATAGACCACATCTTTGTGTTGATGGTTTTCTTAAGGTTATTAAACATCTTTTCATATTTGGTAAATTGACTTTGGTATTGTCTATCTTTATCTCCATTTTCTCCTTCTATTTCCCAATGGTAGTGGTCAATAACCGTCCAACGTGTTTGCAGGGACTTTAAGGCATCTTCAAACTCCCATTTATTTTGCATCTCTTCTATTTGCATACTATTCACTGTACGAATAAATGCTTTGAAGTTGATGTTTTGTTTCTTTATCATTTCTCCTAATTTTCCGACATTTTCCGTAGATAGTGTGTAATCTGGAGGTTGCACTTCTACAGAAAAAGATGTTCCTGCCGTTGCATTCACCGGACTAGCGCTTCGCTGGCGGTGTGGTTCTGGCAAGCTTGGTTTCAGCTGAGCAGAAGCAAGTAACTCCTTAATATTACTAATGAAACGCTTTACGTTCTCATATAACTCTTGCATGGTCTCAAAACATCCTTTACTAAAATATATATGGTTTTCAATACCTAGCTCACAAATTTTTGTATGGTTCCTTTGGTAATCACTCCAATACGTTTCCAACATTTCCAACTTACGCTTACAATAATCCATGGTTCTCCTATCAGCTCCATCTTTTTTAATGTTAGTTATAAGCCTTTTCACTGCTTCATATATCTCCGTTTGGTTTAGGAAATAGTTTTCCATTTTCACGGTGGTTTCCATGATGGTACTTATTTATTGACAAAAGTGTCTAATAAAAGGTAGAAAAAATTATAATGGTTCGGTCTGACCTGGTAATCTCCTTACGATCTGCTCAATCCCGATCACTGCAATCCAACAAATCACTGCAATCCGATAGTCACTGGTTGGTAGAACTCCGTATTAACGAAAGACTAGTAAAGTCACTCGCGAACCGAAGTCCTTTCACTCTCGAAGGACCAAATGTAGCGGGCACTTCTCGCTGGTTAGCCGGGGTGGTTGCCGGGTACCCGATACATATAATGTTTATGGTTGGTTATTGGTAGAAATGGTAATTAAACTGGTTGATTACTGTAAACGGTTTATTGACTTTATAATTAACTACATTTACTAATTACTACAAGAAATGGTATTTTTGGTTATATTTGAATACGCTTTGGTTAGTGGTTTCGAGTGGACGGTAAAACGCGTACTAAAAACTAAAGCCCAAAATGCACTACCAAAGTGTATTAAATATTACGCTAATGGTGCATTAGCGTAAATACGCTGAGCTGTTTGGTTGCACAACAACTCCAAACATTAAGTATTAACAAACGTGGAAGTTGTAAGTCTCGAGTAATAACGATTTAGTTTTCCTCTAGAATAAGCATTTTCGCAATTTCTCGCGCAAATTATTACAATATCGTTTAGGTATACACATCATAATTTTTTTCGGACAATTTCTTTTTTATTTTATTTTATGTCACTTGCAATAAAAAGATCTAGTGTATTTTTATTTATTTATTGACCACAATACAATGTGACAATAGGCGGGCTTAATGCTAGGTAGAGACCAGTCAATCAATTTTACTAATATATATGGGATAATTTTACATAATTAACATTTTTAATGTTAGTTTTGTTTTAATGTTATATTTAGTAGTTTATTCTTTTCTCGTCCAATTTTTTTTTTGATTTTATATTAGATATATGGTATAAAACACTTTAAAGGACTGAGCACACCGCATGCAGCGGAGCACAGCGCAGCACAGCGCGTTGCAGCTTAAGGCGTTGTAATCTATTCATAATATTGCATAAATTACAACGCCATACGCTGCAACGCGCTGTGCTGCGCTGCATGCGGTGTGCTCAGCCCTTTAATGGGATACTTCATTTGACATGTAGAGAAGGGAGACATCTTTAAAAAAAAACGCAATTTTATTCTACCACTTTATTGTAGAACAAGATCTTGTATGCGTAGCCGGACGCATAGGCCCAGTTTTTTTCTTTTAATAAATACAGAGCGCTACTCGCACCGAAAACACTGCAAACACATGTAGCTCAATAGCGTGTCTTACAAGCTGTTAAACTATTAGCTTATTGATAATGTGTTTTTGAATTCGACATGCTTTTATTGCCTGTACCATCTGGCTTTGAACATGAGTTTATCTTTTACTGATTTGCTAACATGTCCGTAGATTTGCATGCGTTGATTGCATTTTTCCCCATAGCACAGACAAATCTCTCTTGGGAATTACTGCCATCATCATTATATCAACCCATAAATCATCCCCCTGCAGGGATACGAGTCTCCCTTCCCTGAAGGCCACCGACTTGGCTTAACGACTGTCATACATCCGCCGGCCGGGACCGACGGCTTAACGTGTCCTTCGAAGCACGGAGAAGCGTGAGATAACGGAACCCATCCAAACAGTGGCTAGGGTCGACGTTTACTTGCGTGTTCGTTCGAGTGCGATACAAAGCGACGCGGTCGTACTTCAAGGAAGTAATGATATTAAGTAATAAGGCCGCCTTGTTGCTAATACACTAATCTGTAAGCTATTTTGTTTTCTCCGTGTTATGTTTGTTTGTATTGTAATGTTTATAAGTCTGTTTTGCAAATAAAAGCATTTCTAATTATCTTATATTACCGTAAACTAAACACCTTTCAATACGTCTATTTTCTTTTTGATCAAATTCGTTGCGATTTCCAAGACAGCTGTAGTTTCTCCCACGGGACGTCAATAAGCTTCATAGCTTATTGTCAATCTGAGATCGCCGTTGTTGATCCTGGGTCTACAGGAGACACAGCGATGGGAATGTGTGGTGGGCTTGATTGATTCGATTACCGAAAACTAAAAGATAACTCCGTAGTATGACCATGCGATGAACCAACGCGTTTACCATATCGTCTACAATCTTAATATATCTCAAATAGTCCCAGTTATTTTTAGATGGCGGGATACTCGTCATTAACGTTAACTATAAGCGCAGCGTTTAACGACCTATCCGACAGAGACTTTATTAAAATTAGCATTGAAGCAGCGTGGCAGAGTACGTTCTAATCCCCTTCGATTGAAGGGAGATCCCTATCCATGCAGAATGATTACAGGTTGATATGATGAACATTGTACACTTAGCATGAAGTAATGTTCTCTCATTTAGCAAACCCGCCACCGCACTAGGACTATATTGATGGGTTGGTTCACGAAACAGCTCACAAAGATGTGATATGGTACCTTAATATGAATGGCAAGAAACTTATAAGAGTAAAGGACGCATTACAACTTGTATACAGTAATTCCGAATTGAGAAGCTCGATGGCGTCGCTGTGTGTCACACTCTAATGCCACATATACATCGCGCGAACCGCGAGGCGAATGGCGAGGCGAGTGACGAGCGTGCATGTGTAATCAGTGCGCTTGCTATTCGCCTCGTGGCTCGCCTCGCGATTCGCGCGCTCGCGTCGGGAATAGACGAATGTGTAAACAGTTCGTGACGGCACTCGACGAATGTTTCGTCGAAACGTTCGTCGAGTGACGAGGCGAATGGCGAGCGTGATTGTGTAAATGTAGTATTAAACGAACACGTAAGCAACATCAACCCACTGCTCGGGTTTCGTTATGTCGAGATTCTCCGTACTTCGGAGGATGCGTTAAAACGTCGGACCGTCTGTTCTCGATGGACGACAGCCGTTAAGACGTCTGTAGCGTTGAGGTTTGAAAACACCGACTCTTGTCAACCCGCAATGAAGCAGCATTACAAAATACACTCTATTAGATCCCACACTCACCGTCAGTTTTTTGCCTGGCCGCTTGATTTTGGGTAGCCACAGAAAATTTCCGAGGCGCGAACGTGGACTCAAACTCTGGAGCCACGATTCGCTTTCGATCAATTTTTCGCCCAAGTCTACAGTTTTACGTCAGGACGTGGGCAAAAACTGATTGTCAGTGCACAGCTTTATATACCCCTTCGATTTAAGGGAGACCTATATTTGCAATGAGATGATTATGGGTTGATGTGGAACTTGAACCTACGACTGTACTTAGTATATTGTTACCCTACACAAACTCGACCACTAAATATGTCTATAGTTATTTAAACTTTGACATTTAACAGAAACCCGCCACCATACTTTCTTTTTGTGATGCGTGGGTAACTTTTTACATAAAGCATAATGGTATTTTTATGTGGGCGGTACATGTAAAGGTTGCTTATATTTTTATGGCATACAGAAGGCAAACAAGTGGTTACAGCAACACGATTTTTGGAATTTATTATCATTCTGAATAAGTACTTAATATCATTTAACAATAATTTTTTTTGTTACGAAATTTCATCTTTGTCGTAAGTTTACATGCAAGTAAATAAATAACTCGAGTGTCACTTTCGGTTTGGTTAATCCAAATTTTTATTTATTTATTTATTTAACTTTATTGACCACAATACATAAGTACTGATACAAATTACATTCTCTACCAGTCAACCATTGGGAAGTGCAGAGATTTACGAATGCGGTTTACTTGTTACTACTAATGACATTACTCAAAATTAATACATAAGTAGGTAATACAATAGACATACATACATATAAATTGTGGAGACGGTTGCGATGCAACAGCATAAGCATGTCAATTTAATTAAGTAATTAAATATTTCACAAAGTATTTTTCATATTGTATTTAGTATTGTTAATTTGTTTTGTTTGTGTCGTTTTATAATAATTTATTTTATTTTATATAATTTTCCATTTCAAGTGATTGTTTTATGGGAAATAAATGTCTTAAATCTGAAGAGACGATTATGAGCCGCTGGTTATCTCATTTGTTGACTTTAAATTGTAAAGAGAGAAATACTACTAAGGGTTACCAATGTTAGCGTAAATACATATCAACGTAATTTTCTCACTTTCAGGTAATTTTCTCTACCTCCCCGTGGATCCCACGATGGAAAATATGGTGATAAAGTCACCACCGTTTCCTGGACTGTGGGAATTTTGTAAGGTAAGCTTATTTAACCATTATTTTAATTCTCATATACAAACCCTAAGCTGGAATAGGTGAACAAAAAGCTTTTTTTAAAAAAAAATAAGAACTAAAAAGAAGAAGAAAATATAATTAAAAATGAATCATTGAAAACATTTTACAATCAAGAAAAAAAAAGTTTGTTGAAAGAAAAGAATAATTAGCCAATTCTAATTACCACTTTATATACTAATTAGCCAATAGCTAGATTGTAATATTCTAAAGTAGGAATTACATACTACTTATTATAAGAAGAATAGATCCTACTTCGTTATTTCATCGGTAAAACATTATAGTACCTACCTAGTAATTTTATTGATTTATCTTTGTGAACAGTTCGAGGCGAAACTGCATCAGAGCAAGATGCACAATGCAAGCATCAGGCTTGTGTCAGAATCCACCATGTCAGAGGTGCAGTGGATGTTGCTCGAGGTGGCCGGAAACAATTTAGAAGAGTAAGTTTTATTTCATATCACGTTGATTAATTTAGATTTATTAGAAAATAATGATTAAATAAATATTCTTGGACGAATCACACAACGTCATCTAGTCACAAACTAAGCAACTAAGCTTGTGCGGACAGCTTGAGCAAACGAAATTAGAATCTTCAGAAAAAAAAGAAGTCTTCTCATGAAATTCTCAATGAATTTAAACAAAAAAACCTTGATATACCTACATACTAATTTTAATTAATAATTTATTGTTTTATTTCTATTATTTAATGTATTTGATTATGTTTGTTTTGTATAAATTAACTTTTATTATTAAACTTTGCACGCCGTAAGTTAAAATGTAGTCGAAACTTTTATATTAACACCTGATTGATGTACCTACCTACATTTGCAAATAAATTAATAGAATTGTAATTAAAAAAAAATGAAAATTGTACCTATTCCCTGAAATTTCGTTGAATCCGCTCAATTCAAATTTTGTTTGAATTGACACGATTTGAATGATTTTTGTTAAAACAATCAAGCCATACGTAGTACTATTATTTATTCTGTGTCTCTGATTAGAGTTACCGAAAAAAACTTAATTCTCATTTCGTTTATGGGGTTCAGGTTTCCTGTGAAAACATATAGTAAAACATTTTTTTTTTCAGCTGGTACCCAATGAGGTTTATGATCGGCAAGGTCCACCAAGAAGTCCGGATCATCATAGAGATCACAAGACCTAACAATGTCAATATATCACAAACGTTACCTCATATAGCGATAGACGATATCAGAATGGTTGATTGTCTACCAGAACCGCCTATAGATAACGGGAAATGTCAATCTGGACAACTCAAATGTGATATTATGAGTGTAAGTATGCATTCAAAAGAAATAACTGATTTTTACACAATTAACTAGCTTGGTTAATCTATCAGATAAATAATCCTTGAGTTCTTAAATAACTTAATATCCTTTTACTTTGTAGAAAAAGTCATGTATCCTGCTTGCACAAGTTTGCGACCTCATCAAGGATTGTGATGACGCCAGTGACGAGAATCGCAATTGTGGTATGTATTATAATTAAGATTTGGATCATGAAATTTAAGAAATTATGAAAGAAATATTGGTCGTTTGGTAATTAGTTAGATGGACGAAATTTATTGTATAAGTCGCAGGTCCAACCTGATTTGTACTGCAATGCTGTTTTTATTGGTGGTAAATAAAATAAGATTCGACGAGAGCAAAGTAATGGACTGTATTTTCTGGTGAATGTGATAAGACATTGAATAATCAATGAAAATTTACAAACAATGGCAAATACAAAAATAAGGAAAACTATCAAAATACAAATATAGAATAAGTAAAAACTATCAAAAGAGGTCCACTCAGTCGTGGACACCTGTATAGTTAAGACGGAGAAGATGGTTGTCCGTAAGGCGACTCTGACCATCATCTTTTCAGTTTATTATTCCATTGCAAAACTCAATCTCTCTGTAACTAATATGTTAATTTCCTTCCAGACAAAATGCCTTTCGGTTCCTACTGTAACTTTGAACAAGACAATTGTGGCTTTGAGGATGTACCTCAGTAAGTATCTAAAATGGAATAGAAAAACATGTTTTAGTTGTAACCTTCAGCTTTTAAAATGATATTCAAGATACATAAAAATCTTAATTATAAATACTACTTATACAAATGAATTCAAATTACCAAAGCGCCGTGTATCTCTTGTGAGCCGCAGTATAATACAAAATGGCCATAGCTTAGCTGTTTATTTTACTCGGAAGAGCAAAACGCTGATAATTATGCAGTAACCAACCGCCGCCGAGACTAACTGCGGAAGAATAAACATTGGTGGTAATCATAACGTGTAACAAAATAAATAAGCACCATCAAAAACTTCACTAACTGTATGCGTGTAAAAAACCTATCGATCTCCCAAACATAAAAAAACAATACGGGAGAAATAGCAAGCAACAAGTCTACGTAATGATCGGAATACGAAAATACGTTGTAGGCAACAACAAACTCGCTGCCTGCTACACACGTTACTAAAAATCGTTACGATTAGACCGTCACAGTTCAAACAGCAACGATAAATCGACATCGTGTGTGTGAGAAAAACTGTACAGTTTGTCCGATAACTACGAAAACTGTGCAGTTGAAACTGTACCTTCCAATCGTAACGATTTTTCGTAACGTGTAGCAAGGCAGTTGTCTCTTTTCCTGACAGTTTCAAAAAACCACTCAAAAAATCATTTTTTCTTTCAGGCCAATATTAAAATGGTCGCGGCACAACGGCCCTACGCCTACAGACAAAACGGGGCCAAATTATGATCATACCTGCGGTCCTCCTGACCATTTCCCAACGCAGATCGTCCCCCCATTATTTCCGTCTCACATGAACTATTCCCTAACCCATTGTGTTGGTTACTACTTCTTTGTGAACATGAATGTCACTGGTCCTAATAAGGAGAAAGCGGATTTTGCGTCTACCGCTGTCATGAAGACTGTCGTCTTCAATCCACCTCCGAAGGTCCATGGGAATATCACATCGAAGTATTATAATTGTTGCATGGTAAGTCTTTTTGTTTATTATCTAAATAATTTCCGATAGATAGGCTCGGATCACAACCCACTGAACGCCCCAATCCGTTAAACATAGCCGCAGAAGACCAAAAAGGCGATGGCGGGATGAGCTCGACGCTTATTTGGATGGTTGACTTAATTGAGAGAAAATTGGCAAATTTAGTGTATTTTCCCTGCAGTGGTACACAAAAATGGTTGCTAAAAAATCTAAATAAGAAACTTCATTACTGAAAACCAGCTTGATGCGACTTAATTGATAAGCGTTTGCGATCTTTCCACCAGCTATTTTCTCGGTTGCATCGCGTCTACAGGAAACCAGCGTCGTGATAACTTGTGCCACGGCATTTAAATGCTGAGTGGAGATCGATTTGGACACACTCTGATAGATTTTAGTAATTTTGTATTAAAACTAATATCATAAACGTGGCAGTTTTCGTACCAACACCATCAATAAGCCATCAACAAACATTTTGGTCTTTAAACAAGAACTCTTATAACTCAAATAAACATTTATTCTTTTGAAATATTAGATTATTTTGAAGTAAGAAATATTTTAAATTCGTAATCATTAAACACTGAATTTTTGTACCACAGATACGTTTCTACTATCAGCAAAATGGCCGAAACTACGGCTCATTGAGTGTGGACGTGGTGGAGGTGACATCTAGGGGAAATGTCAGCACATCTTTATGGTTTTCTTCCAAAGATAAAGGAGAGAAGTGGTATAGGGCGTCTATATTTCTCCCTAACATCACAAGAAGGTAAATCTTGTTTAACATTCTTCACATTTTATCGAAATAAGTTATATCTCAAATTCCCATGGTAGAATAACGTTTAAAGTATTGTTCGTAAGTATTTTTAATGTTGTTGTATAACGACAAGCATTAAAAATATCTACTAACAAAATCCAAAATTTGTAACCTCCAACGTAGATTAATGGTCCTATGACTCCACCTTGAGGAACACCCGACTGTTTTTCTTACAAATAAAAAACACACGGCAATTCGGCTTGAAAACACTAATCTCTGCCAATCTGCATTGGTGCAGCGTGGCAGGGTACGCTCTAATATCCTTTTATTAAAGGGAGATCCGTATCGCTGCAGTGGGATGATTATTTATATGAATTCTTTTTTTACAGATATTACCTTCAGTTCAAGACACGTATGGGAATGAGAATATATTCAGATTCGGCTATAGACGATTTCTCAATGGCTCCCGAATGTTTTGGTCTGAATATAGACCATGATGAACTTGGGGATTATAATTATTACGATCCTGTGTTTGTTGAGAAAACGACACCACATCCATCGTTTAGCGATAAGACATGTAAGTACTTCATTACCATAAACTTATCATCCACAACTCATTCTAAATCCATTCTTTAACATCGTAAAACCATCCAACTCGCCCCAAAACAATCCCTAGCATAACTCAAAACAATACTATACGAAATATGGATAGTTTTACAACGTGTCCCAAAACTAACCTTTCATCCTAAAAGCATCCCTAACTCAGAGTTCCCTCTAATATGGTTGAGCACAGCGATGGCTGACTCTTGCGTCAACTCGTGAATGGGTGCTGCCTGGGGGGACTGGTATGCTTACTCTTATCAGTACTGACTTTTATTTTATTTTATTGTAGATTTAAGGTTTATTCATTCCACACCATTGTGTACAACATTCCGCGTATTCTTCTTATAAATTTTAAACGTTGTAACTTTACTAATGAGTGCAAGAAAAAATTTGCTAAAAAACAAAAAAGGCCGTAACCGGTTTTCTTTCGCCATTTCTTTTACCGGTGGCCATTTTGCTTGTTTCCGAAATGGTGGTAGTTTATAACGTAATTTATTTTCTTGATATAATATACAAATTGTAAATGACAAGAAAAAGTGCCAGGTCTAATTTCTGAAATAAACGATTTCATTTCATTTCATTTCACATCCAATAACAGGAGAAACAATCCAAACTAAAATCAGCAAGGTATACTTTATAGTAATATAATAGTTAATAATAATGATCGTATTTGCAAATAATAGTTAAACAATTACGTAAAATGAATCAGAAAGTTCGGTGATTCGTATTTCGTTAGTATCTCTTTTTCAACTGCAGTCGTCTCGTTTCTTTATCAATTGCAACCGACGATCTAAAAGCAATTGTTAAGCAATTTATTAAACCAGTCTTGATTTCATAACAATGCACACCTAAAATTGCCATAACCTTCAATGCAATTCACGGTTTATGAACATGAATTTCTGTAATTGGACGAAGCGCAAGGTTTGTTTGCAAGGCGATAACATTTATTAGTGTTAACATTTGGGTAGTGTTAACATTTATTAGCGTTGCCCTTCATGTTTTCCCTTTCAACTCTTGGTACTTCCCCAACTTTTTTGGGTCAGTTGCATTAGTCAGTATCTCGGAACAATATAGGTACATTCATACAACATTCGGGGATCTCCAGCAATCCTCTTACAGCAATCAGGCTAACGACTTTTTTTTTGTAAAAATAATTATTCAATTTACATTATTTGCTAACAAGTTTAGTGCCTGTAATGCTGAGTCGAACCCACTGTTTCAAGATAGGAGAGTCACACCTCCAAGCCATTGTTTTCAGGATGGAGTTAGATGGGCCCGCGCTCGGTTCTGATGCAGTTCTCTTTCTAATGATGGCATAGAAATCATAGGTATGAGTTTGTGCGAACATAACTGACATGCTGCAGAACCGCAATATCATTCTGAACTTTTTTTTTATACCACTAAGGTGGCAAACAAGCATACGGCCGCCTGATGGTAAGCAGTCACCGCAGCCTATGGACGTTTGCAATACCAGGAGCATTACTAACGCGTTGCCGACTCTTCACACCCTTTTTGAAGTACCCCATGCTATAATCGACATCGTTTCATCATTCATTCATTCCACAACCTGAGGATTCGGTGAAGAAAACCCCTCTGGAATCGCGTAGTACGGGACCGGTTTGGTTCCAGCGTGTTAGGATGGATTCCCTGTCGATGGCGAGCGGTGCGATGGTAGAAAGATGGCTGAACTGAAACCGTTATTGTACTGGATGGGCTGATAGGCCGCTAAGTGTAGTTTATTTCTGATAGAAATATTTTTTAACAAGCCTTCGAGGACAATTTTGTAAATAGATACTTTTGATTTTAAAATTTCAATCTTATTTTTCAGATTATCGCTTCACAACGTGCGGGGCGACGGGCCGTTTCGGTCCCAATCAGACAATGTGTGATGTTGCTTATAATAACACACCTGTCACGGTATCCGTGGTACAAGATCCACCCCACCAGGGGGTACAAGTGTGGAAGGTACCCGCTGAGGGGCTTTACACGTAAGTTAAAATATAAAACAGTTTACACAGCGCCATCTGGTCTCAAATTAAGATTTAATCTTGTGTTGTGGGTACCAGACAACGGACATATTATTGTAAATAATATATATACTTATAATACATAGACAAACACTAATGCGATCACGTAAATGTATGGCCCGTGTGGATACCGAACCACGCCCTCTGGGCCATCGGGCTGTCAAAAACATAGATTTAGTATAAAATATACTAGCGTACCTATAGATAGGCTTTGGTTTGATTAAGGCGAGACCAAAAACAAAATACACTATTGTGCGTGGAATGTACATGAGCAGAATGTACTTGCTTGCAAGATATATAATTTTGTGGATTTCCTTTTTGTTTGAGTTACACCCAGGCACTGCTGCACATGTGACCATATTTAATCACGTCTAATTAACATAAAAAACTACACTAAAAACCATAAATTTCGTAAAAATAAATAGGATTTGTTTTTAACACGACTGACGTGATGCCGATACAGTTCGATAGCGTGTATAGTGAAAATGGTCTCGCCTATCTATCTCGCTCTAACCAACGTGTATGCTATGATCTATCTCTTTTGCATTGCCAATCTTACGTTAGTTTATAATAAATCTATGGTCAAAAATTAATAAATAGACATTAAACAACTGTACCGATATTCGAAGCCTAGTATTGAGATATGGCAACCCTGTTTCTCTCTGATTGGTCGATCCTACTATATCTATCTCTTTCTATCATACCGTCCTCTCACTCACCAGGAGGGGGTAGAAGCAAATTAAATTTGCTTAGCACTTATTTCTCTCATTGGCGTTTTGTTTTTCGCACTGAGCGGTCGTGTTAAGATCCTACACTACAGTACAGTGCTCAAAACATTAAGCATTCTTAGAATAACGGTTTTCGTTTCCGTTCGTTGGTATACATTATTACTTATAGAAATTATACAGTGCTCAAACTTTCGTTTAGCATTTTTAGATCGGTTTTCGTTTTGCATTCGTTTAAATAATTAAGTTATAGATTATAGAATTTTTGTTATTTCTTTTAACTATTATAATTTTATAGAATCATGAATAATTTATCATCTTCGAGTAGCTCCAGTTCGGACACTGAGAGACGTACTCATGCGTTAGAGACCTCAGGGTCACAGTTAGAGGCACCGGCCTCGCCGCGTTCCGGCAGAAAGCGTAAACATTCGGCTAGAGAGGATAAGCATTCCAAACGAAAGTACCGTCACGTAGGCGATTCCAGCCAGGCTTTAAATGCACTAGTTGCTCAAGTAAACGATATTCAACAATTTCTTTCGCAAACATTTTATCCTAACAACGTAATGCATGAGGAGAACGCTAGCGATGTCTCCTTAGACGTTAGTGGTGATTTATTTGACCATACTGAGGATCAAGCTTGTCAAGCTCCTCAAAATTCGTCCTCATTTTCGCTCCCAGTGAGTACAATTTTGAAAGAACCAACAGTACCACGTTCAGACCCATCTCACTTAGAGAAATTAAAACATATTCAGCATTTTGATACGAATTCATGGGCGGACGTCAGGTACTCTGAAGTACAGAGAAAATACTCTTCTTCACCTGGTTTTATAGATCTTGAATGTAATGATGACATTAAGTCGTACGATAGGTTTAGTAATTTAGCGTTGTGTGAACGAGGTTTCGCGTCTATCACTCAAGGTTTACTAAAACAAAATGAGGCTATAGAAATGAGTTTTAAAAATTTCTTGACGTGGCTCAGATCATTAGAAAATGCTGATATTAATTCGATTGAGAACAAGATTAAAGAGTTCTTCGCACAGGGGGATTTTCAGAAAATTTCGAGTGACCTTTTACAAATGTCGTGTGGCCATCGCGCCGATTTAGTGCAACAGCGTCGGGATTCGATTTTGCGGTCTGTCAAAGACAAGACGGTTCGTGCTAGCTTTCGAAAAATTCCACCCTCGTGTGAAAATCTTTTTAAATCTGATGCCTTTACGTCAACATTAGAAAGAAATGGGGGTATTAGTAAAGTTTTTTGGCCTATTAAAACGCAAAATAAGCCAAATTCAGCTGCGCAAGCTGGTCCTAGCCGAAATAGGGATTCGAGGCTACCTGCGCAAGGTATGCCGAATTATAGTGGTTATAATGCGACCCGTATGACATTGCCAGCGCATGGTGCACATTATTATCCATTTGTCTCTGCGCAAGAGACTTACTCTTATTCTTATGGTATGCCAGCTATGCCATTTAATCCTAGAATGCCCGCGCAGGGTCCTTCCTTTCGTTTCCGAGGACAAAGGCCAGAATTTAATTCGCCGCGGAATCAGAACCCGGGCCTGCCCCGCAAAACCAATCCTAAGCGAAAATTTTGACTCGCATTTTCAAGCGGGACGACTCCGCCACTGTTATCCGGAGTGGCAACACTTAGGAGCGCCCCGTTTTATTTTACAAATAATTTCCGAAGGGTACCGCATACCTTTCAGGAGCAGACCTCTTTATATGCCCGGCAAGGGGAAAGATATTCAGACATCTCACTCCGAAGAGATGAATCATCATATAGAGGATATGATCAAGATGGGAGTCTTGGAAAGCGCTCAGCTATCACCCAGTTTCCTATCCAATCTTTTCTTAGTTGCAAAAGGGGACGGTTCATACCGCCCTGTATTCAATTTGAAGAAATTGAACAAACATGTGCATGTAAGCAAGTTTCGGCTCGTAAACCAGCAGAAAATACCAAAGTTTTTACAGCCAAACGATTGGTTGGCGAAAATCGATTTATCGAACGCGTACTTTCATCTTCCGATTGCTATCAACCACAGAAGGTTTCTAAGGCTGTTATACAAAGGGAAGCTCTTGCAAATGACATGTCTTCCTTTCGGCTTGGCTTCGGCTCCAAAAATCTTCTCAGCCGTAACCAATTGGGTCGCGCAGACCTTATGCAGTCGAGGAATTCGAGTGTTAATTTATTTAGACGACTTCCTCATAGTCAGCCAAGACAGGCTGGCCCTGCAGGCACAGATCAATGCAACTCTGTTACTCCTAGAGTCCCTAGGATGGCAGGTGAATTACAAAAAGTCGGTGTTGGAACCCAGAAAGTCCATACAATACCTAGGTATAACATGGAGCACTTTCCGAAACAGAAAGCTTCTGCCTCAGGAGAAGCACATTTCCTTGAGGAAAAAGTTACTTCGATGCCGAAAACGAAAACGTTTAACTTTGAGAGACTTACAAAGTCTAATAGGTTCCTTAAATTTTGCAAGTATCGTGGTTCCGCAAGGACGACTGCATTTTCGGAGGTTATTAGCCCTTTCCAACTATTGGAGAAACGAGAATGCCCAAAGGGTCCTGATTCTACCGGAGTATATCCTCTTAGAGGTGGAATGGTGGATAGTCCATCACAAGGACAGCTCTCGTCTTCATCCCCCCGATATAACCCACTACCTGGCAACCGACGCCTCGGGCTCGGGCTGGGGAGCACAATTAGACAACCGGAGGCTCATGGGGAAGTGGAGTTTGGGCGAACAGACACTTCATTCGAACCAGAAGGAAATGCTGGCAATATTGCGAGTCCTTCACAGTCACGGCCACAAACTGAAACACGCTGCGATCTCAATCCAGTCGGACAACAAGACCGTTCTCTCGTACCTCAAGAACGAGGGGGGTACCCGATCGCAGGCCCTAATGGCCCTGACATACAGGGTGTATCATGTACTAACGAGGTACAACATCCATTTGTCCCTCCATCATATCCCCGGCAGGTACAATGCCGAGGCCGATCACCTGTCACGCGGGACTCGTCACCCGGAATGGCATCTGCTACCGGTAATCACAAGGTGGTTGTTCAGGAAATGGGGAACCCCATCGATCGATTTATTTGCATCTCGAAGGGCACATGTAGTCCCAACTTACGTGTCAGTCGACACGACAGATCGCCAGGCAGCATTCATCAATGCGTTTTCGAGAGAGTGGAACTACAACCTGGCATGGGTGTTTCCGCCTCCATTCTTGATGCCCAGGGTCCTTGCCCACCTGAATTCAGCCGCGGGTCGCTTTATAGTGATCGCACCGAGGTGGGAGAGGGCCTTCTGGCGCCCAGACTTGAAGCGCAGAGCAATTGCTCCCCCTTTCACAATACGCAATCTGGCGGAATCGATGATAGATGCTGCGACCAGCCGTCCACCAGTGAAAGTGGCGGAACTGGTCATAGAAGCATGGATTTGTGGGGGTGGGATCAGGTGTTGAAAAATTGGTCTGACAGCCAGATCGAGCTACTCCAAGCTAGTTGGCGAGACTCCACTAAGAAGTCGTATAAATCAGCTTGGGAGCGATGGTGCTTGTGGGCCGGCAGAAATAATGTGAATTGCCGATCCCCGGCAGGATCTGACCTGGCTAGATTCCTAGCCGATATTTACAGGTATGAAAAATTATCGTACAATACAATTCTGTTTCATAGGTCGGTAGTGTCAACGCTTACTGATCCCAGTAGCTCTGTTAAGCTCAGTTCAGATCCAATAGTGGCACGTATTTTGAAGTCTATTCTTATTCAGCGGCCAAAACAACCAAAACCGCCTATCTGGGATGTTGACAAAGTATCATCTTGGTTAGCTAATAGTTTAATTACTAATTTGTCGTATCATGAGTGTTCTAGAAGAACTGCGACTATCCTCTTATTATGTTCAGGACGACGAGTTCATGATTTAACCCTACTGTCAATTGCGCCTGATCATTTTTGTATTACTGAAGACCACGTTGTCTTCTGGCCCCGATTTGGTTCTAAAACCGACAATCACAATCATAGGCAGTCAGGTTGGCGTTTGCTTAATAACGCAGACAATGATTCTCTTAATCCCATTTTTCATGTTAAATCATTAATCAATTTTTCTAATGCTAGAAGAGAGGTGTGCAAAGATAATAGCCTCTTTCTGACCGTAAGAGGTGCTCCTAAGGCAGCTTCTCGTACTGTCATTGCAAATTGGATAAAATCGTTGTTGAATGACGCTGGCGTGGAAGCACCAGCCGGCAGCATACGCTCAGCGGTAGCCTCTAAAAACTGGCTACTCAATTTTCCTTTAGATGACATTCTGGAACGAGGTAATTGGCGATCTCATAATACGTTCGCCAAGTTTTACAGACGTGAGATATATCTGGAAGATAATGAAAGTGTGCCTACAGTTTCTAATTATTTCCAGCCTATACAATAAATATGAACAATATTTTTATTTAGTGTGTTGAAATTATCGTTGCTTATGTGATTATCATGCATAATTTACTATTTGTACCTGATTTTGTTAATTTATTAATTAATTGCTTGTTTATTATTTAACTAATGATAGTTGAACGTATATGTGAATAAAATAAGACAATTATGTTATTTTCAATGAATTTCTTTATTATTATGTGGTAAATAGTGCAGTGTGACTTATTTCTTTATGTAATTAACGTAAATGTACGATATTTTTGTTGTGCTCTTTGTTCTATGAATAGAATAAATAATGAAAAACTGTAATGTTGTTTCTTTCTTCTGATTTCACAGTAACACGTAATTTGCGAGTATATACATTGAATATTAATCATTTGAAATAGTTGTTTATTTCACTCGCTGATTATGTTATGATTCACATCACACATTCGCATTCACACATCCTTTTCGATGTCTTGCTTGCCGCTAAAAAGTAAAACATTTTTGTGAATAGGTCACATTGGCGTACCGTCCTCACCAGGCGATAACAGACAGGTCTCAATACTAGGCTTCGAATATCGGTACAGTTGTTTAATGACAGCGTTTTACCTACCAATAAAACGCTTATTAAGCAACTTACCATATTCGAAGCCTACTTTTAATTTCTGCCAGGTGATACAAAAATAAATATTGAGACACAATGAGAGAAATAAGTGCTAAGCAAATTTAATTTGCTTCTACCCCCTCCTGGTGAGTGAGAGGACGGTATGATAGAAAGAGATAGATATAGTAGGATCGACCAATCAGAGAGAAACAGGGTTGCCATATCTCAATACTAGGCTTCGAATATGGTAAGTTGCTTAATAAGCGTTTTATTGGTAGGTAAAACGCTGTCATTAAAAAAGTCTAATAAGTAGGATATGTAACAATGCGTCTGGTAAATCCACAATATGAATTTAGTCGGCTTTCTCATTTCTTCACGAACTTACAATTTGATGATTAATTTAATTATTTGTAATGACCCTTGGCACATATTGTTATTGTATACCGCCCTTGTACAACAGTTATTATATTACCTCTAGTTTGGCTGGAAGACATCTCTTAATAAGCTCACCTTTGTACACTACTATTATTACTGTAATTAGGTTTAATTTATGTGCAATAAAGAATATTTTCATTTTTTTCAATTTTGTCGACTTTTAAACGTTGCGTTCGAATGTGACTAAAAAAATTGTACTAAGTACTTTCAAGTGCTAGTGAATATTGACATGCGAAATTCCTGTAAATTTATTTCTAAATGGTTTTGTTTTTTTACAGTATAATTGCAACAGGAGCGTCCGGTGGTCTCGGGTCAGCTTGGGCGGGGGTCTCGCATGGCGCTCAAGCTCGGGGTCTTTTCGAGTTGCACCGCTCTGAGCAGATTTACATGCTCGTTGGACAACAGGGCCTCAATGCTTGCAAGAAGGTAAACTATTTAAAGTTTTAAATTTTTCGGAATTTAAAAACTTTGTAAAATTACTCATTGGCAGTGTTTGGGCTAGATTGTAATTATATTAGCGTTAATATGCTTTAAATTATATCATAAATCGTTCCAGTGCAGTCGACAAAAGGGTCTCTGTCTGTTAAAAAAGAGAAAATTGAGTGGTGTCACTGACCGACAATATACCTTTTTATTATAATTTTTTCTATGATTGTTAAAATTTAAAATTATTACGTTTTGCAAACAAAACAATTATTCCTCTCTAAGGATAAGAGGTCTTCGATGACCAATCAAAGCTCAAAGGCCAACATCTTGGACGAATTAACCACATAGATTACTTCTCAATGCACTTATACCACGCGGACTAGCTGGTCACAATGTATCAAAATTATACCAAGCAACGAACGAAAGAAATTTATAAGATAAATACAAAATTCTAACAAACGTGACTCTTTAGATCCTGTACAAACCTACGTGCATTGGCGTCGCATTTCGAATTATATCAGTTCTCTCAAACAATTCCATCGGTCTAGTGATATATTCTAAAATCTCCTCATCGTCGTCAGAATACAATTCCCACAAATCCATCTTCAAAAATTTAAATAATTTCTTTAACCTCAAATTATGACAGCGACGCAAAGCACTAAACATAATTAGCGACGCTAAATAGCCATCTTTGGGTATTTAACTTTGTCAGTTCGTTAAACGTGATTAGCGCCTAAATTTTTGTAGTGCAAGACGCTAATTTTATTTAACAGACTGAATACGTTTACATTGATTTTAAACAATATTTAACGACGATATGCAAGCGGCCCGTACTTACTTAAATATATTTGCATGCCTGACTTGTAAGGCAAATGTATTGGAACTATTTGGAATTATGTAACAACTACTGTAACCTACATTAAGCGAATAAATGAATTGAATTGAATTCGTGTTAATTAAACTCTTTGTATATTAGACCTTACGTTGAAATGATTGCAACTCTGCTATGGATAATAAAACGATTCGAAACTCGCGAAGTCTTCGCCCGTTCTGGACAAGGTCTTAGAATAAAGCGTATTTTGTACAAAACACTTAAATTATATTCTTTCTCTTCTAGACTTTATCGGCACAAGAAAGTCAAGAATGTTCTAGAAAGCAGAACGACTCCTTACAGATTTTCACAAGCAAAACACATGAAGTCAGAAATACCCACGTCATCGACGGAGGCGGGGGTGGCGGTGGTGCCACCTATGTGTTCCTGGTGAGTTATTATACAATGACATTAAATAAATACATTTAAACATAGTCTCTCAATAAATTATTTCATTTACCTTTCACTTTCTCTGTTAATTGACAACCTGTTTATGTACATAATAGGCTACTTGCCGTAAAATTATGTAATTAATCCGTTTTTTAGATTATTTAAAAATGACAAAGATATAGCCCATTAAAGTTACCTATGTGTGACGTCCTGTGGCATTTTTTCGCACGGGGTGACGTCAAAGGCCCCCATTCCAAAATTATTATGCCTTGTATCTTTGTCATTTTTTGTTAATCGAAAAAAGAAAACATACGTGTAAAATATTTTTTTATAATCTAAAATACGGACTAAATATATTGTAATTATTTTGACCCTGGAAAGAACCCTATTAAATTAATATAAAATAAAATAAACTATCAGATTTCCCTGCAGGTGTCTACATAAAGTAGGTACTTTATAAACCACCATTTCGGAAACAAGCAAAATGGCCACCGGTAAAAGAAATGGTGAAAGAAAACCGGTTACGGCTTTTTTTGTCATACTTAGAGGTAGAGAGAAAAGAGAGAGGTAGTAGGGCACAGCGGATAATCCGCTCAAATCGGAGCACCTTACAGAAGATCGTAGCCAAATAGCATTGGTCTCGGCCATGTTGTGTTCCTACGGTGAGTAAGGTCTCCAGAGCTCCACTTGGGAGGGTTGGCAACAAGTGATACCCCCGGTATTGCAAGCGACTACAGGCTACGGTGATGCTTACTATCAGGCGGGCCGTATTGTTTGCCAAATTTGTTGCATAAAGAAATGATAAAATCTTTTATTCAAAGACTTTCTCTAGTAGTCATTTTTACATAGTATAAAATGAAGATGCTATTTAAAAATGCAGTTTTCAGAAATAGAGTGATTCAAGAGGAAGGTATAACTAGTAAAATACTCGCAACTTTGTTTGCGTGTTCTCGCTTTCCCGTGGGAATTTTGAAAAATCCTTTCTCAGTACACCCTTAGACGTCGTAAGGAACCTACATTCCAAATTTGGAATCTCTAGACCCAGCGGTTTGGGCTGTGCGTTGATATATTTTTAAAGAGAGGTAGGGCACAGCGGATAATCCGCTCAAATCGGAGCAGCCCGTCTGGGGAAGGACCTCCACCTTACAGAAGATCGTAGCCAAATAGCATTGGTCTCGGCCATGTTGTGTTCCTACGGTGAGTAAGGTCTCCAGAGCTCCACTTGGGGGGGTTGGGAGGGTTGGCAACGCGTGAGTGATACCCCCGGTATTGCTTACGTCTATAGGCTACGGTGACGGCTTACCATCAGGCCGACCGTATGCTTGTTTGCCACCTGTGTGGTATAAAAAATAAAAAATAAAATAGTTAAGTCAGTCAGGACTTTGGATTTTATTAGATTGACGATAAAAGTTGTGCTGGTATCTCCAATTCGTAATAAACCCACATCACGAGTTCCATAAGCACCTTGTATTTTTTTTTATCGTCTACTCATCATACCTACTTTTAGATGGATAAAGAAGGCCAATCCCATCCCCTGCTTATCAGCGGTGGTGGAGGTGGCATTTCTGTTGGCATCTTCAAGGATGACGGCTCCCAGCATGCACGCCCACATACAAATGCGACCCCAGAGTCAGGGTATATGTATGGGAAACCGGGAAGGACTTCAGGTAAGTTGGTACTTACAGCCAAAGATGTGACATGTTCTTTCCTTTTTAAAAAAAATAAAATTTTACAGCGTCCGCAAAGAGTAACTAAGTTGAAATAAGTGACCTATGTTTTTAACCTCTTAAGGTCTTATCACCTACTTTGACAGATGACAAATAATTACGTATTTGTGAAGAACTGAACTAACTGAAGCGGACAAATTTATTTTTAGAGGCAACTTTAATTTTTTTGAAGTGAAAACTTCTTTTGCGGCGCTTGGCACTTTTTTTAGATGGGTAAAAAATGTTAAACTCGGGTCAGATCCGTAGCTTGATCAAAAAAGCGCAAGATTCCCCTAACCATTCCAATATATTGAAAATGCACAACGTTGATGTTTAAGTTTTCACTTCTGCCCGGCACTCACGGAGTGCAAGTATTCGTGTTTTCCAGCCGAGTTTTCCCAAGAGCAAATCCTTAAATGTCTTAGATAAGAATTTCATGGATAAATTTTAGTATTAACATGTCATTTATAAATAACTAGTAAATCCCTTGCAACTTCGTTTGCGTATATCTCGCTTTCCCGTGGGAATTTTGAAAAATCCTTTCTTAGTGCTCCCCTACGTTATAAAAGGACCCCTGTGCAAAATTTCCAGTTTCTTACCCTCATAGTTTAGGCCCTGCGTTGATATGTCAGTCAGTCAGTCAGCTTTTACTTTTATATAATTACTAGCTTTTCCCCGCGGCTTCGCTCGCGTTAATTTTATGACATTGATCTCGTTTGACAACAAAACAACCCATAGCGCGACTTGTGGCGCCATCTGTTGGCCGATAGCATCCCATACAGCGCCCTCTATAGTAGAAAAAATATTTTCCCATTGGAAATGACATACTTTCACGGGATAAAAAGTAGCCTATGTTGGGCTCTGTACCCCTTACAATATATATACATATTTTCATAATGATCGGCTGATTAGTCAAGCCGTGAAGGAATAACAAACAAACAAACTCACTTTCTCATTTATAATATTAGTATATATACATATTTTCATAATGATCGGCTGATTAGTCAAGCCGTGAAGGAATAACAAACAAACAAACAAACAAACTCACTTTCTCATTTATAATATTAGTATGAAGTATGATATCGATTTCAATTCGATAACGTTTTTACGAAGTGTCTGAATGTAGAATAATAATTAGCACGATTTTTTTTTTAATTTCTTAATTAAATAAAATCATTAAAAATAGTTTAAAAATTAAAAAATTAAATTAATTGGATGTCATACAGTACAGTCGATGTTTGGAAAACCGACTCTAAAATTTAACTATACTTCCCAGGTGCTGGAGGCGGTTGGGTAGGTCGCGCTGGTCCCACCACACCAGGTTTCGAGCTGGTGAAAGGAGCAGCAGTTCGGGAAGGCGGCATGGGTGGTGCGGCCTGCGTTGGGGGAGCTGATGGGGGCTATGGTGGTGGAGGGGGAGGCTGCTTGAGAGGCGGCGGAGGTGGTGGTTGGCTTGGTAAGTTCTGGTTTAAGATATTTATTTCTCAAAAGAACTTACATAAATTCACTAACAGCTTCAAGTCAATTAAAAGGTTTTGAACAATTTGGAATTTGAATTTTAAAGAATTATGCCTAAATAAGGGGGGGGGGGGGGGGACATTTCGTTGACGCGTAGTAAAACTGTCCCTGCGTTAGTGTTTTGTGGAACTAAAATATTAGTCGTAAAATAGTAGTCGTATTAGTAATTCTTAAACTGAATAAAAATAAAATAAAAATTAAATAGCGTTTTGTAGACTTTTATAATACCTACCTCATTTCCATTGAGAATAAAATTGAAAGTATATTTTCAAAGCGTCAACAGATCCTTATAAGGAAAACTAGTGAAACACGCGCAATTTCGTTTGCGTGTATTTATTTATGCACAGCAGCGCCATCTATATCAGACTTCTGACCAAACCCTACGGGAGTCGCGTACTTTTCGGGATAAAAATGTGTTAATCCAAGGTATCAGCTACCTACATACCAAATATCGTATATATCATATCAAATATATAATATTCGTAGGATTAAATGAAACAATTGGCTCACCAGGTGGCAGCACCCACGAGAGCGAGGGCTTGCACGGCGGCGGCGGCTGGTCGCACGCCGCGGCGAGGGCCATCCGCGACTACAGCGACGTCGGCGTGGCCCCTCGCATTGGACCCGGGGAGGTGCTCATCATACCCGCCATACATGTAAGGATCTTACTAATTTTACAAACAAACACCGTAATAATAAATATATAGGGACAATTCATACAGATTGAGCTAGCCCCAAAGTAAGTTCGAAACTTGTGTTATGGGATACTAACTCAACGATATTATATTTTATGACAAATACATACATAGATAAACATCCTAGACCCGAGGCCAATCAGAAAAAGTTCGTTTTTCATCATGACCCGACCGGGGATCGAACCCGGGACCTCCTGGGTGGCGGTCTGGCGTGGTAACCATTACGCCACGGAGGTCGTCAAATAAAATAATAAACAAATCACTTTCAATTTTGTAAAAGCAAATTTTTCATTTAGCTCACAAAGCCTGTGCGTTGACCAGAATACTAACAGGACACTACAAACTTATTAAACACTTATTTAAACTAAACATGAGCTGTCAACGATGTGCAGATTCTGCCAGGAAACAGAGGAAAGTGTTATGCACATATTCTGCTCCTGCAGCCCTCTCATGACAAGAAAAAAGTTCTTCTCCTCTAACTTCAAGTGACTTTAAAACTGGACGTCGCTGGAGATATCAACACTAAGTATCCAGATGGTGTTAGAGTCATAGGTAAACAACGCATCCAAGATTCATGTAGTCCATGGATGTCCATAGGCAGCTACGATTGCTTATAATCAGGTGATACGCTAGCTCGATTCACCTCTATCATAAAAATTACTGTGCCCTGAATTGTCGATCATCACGAAATGTATTATAACCATTGCTTGCTTCGTCAGGACTGTGGCTGCGACTACCGCTGCGTGGCCATCAATGAATACCGCAGCGAAGTGAAGTGCTACTGCCCTTCGTCGTGGAGCACCGACGCTCATGATGTTACCAAATGCATACGTAAGAATTAGACTAATGATTAATTGATGTACCTACTCTAAAAGTTCAGTTCTTTAAGAAAAACGTAAAAAAGCTGTATATGAGCGACCAGCTGGCACTCGGAAGCCGCGCTGGGCTTCTGCGCGGCTTTTGTGGTTCGGCATATTTGTTATTATATTTTCTGTTTTTTACCTTGAATAAATTATTTAAAAAAAACATTAAAAAAACCATTTTCTCATACCTAGTGGCTTTTTTAAAAAGGCTAACTGTTCAGTTTCTCGGCCCTTCTTCTCAACAGGCCATTCACGCTGGAAGTGCGAGTACAATAAAATATATTGACGTGCAAAGTATTTCGTGTAAATCTACTAGCAAAATATAAAAGCGCTGGATTCACAATAGCTCTGATGATTTTTGTTGACAGTGGAGAACTCCTGGCCAAGGCTGTCCGTTGTGTTGGTGATTGGACTGTCGGCTATTGTGGGAGTCTGCGTCGTGGCTATCGTCTGCTTGTTCCTATACTTGTGTAAGTGCTCCTCATATCAACCCATAATCATCCCACTGCAGGGATACCGATCTCCCTTCAATCGAAGGTCAAAACGTCTGCGATTCTGCTCCAATATGGATTGGCTGAGGCCAGTTTCGAGCCGCCTAAATGGCATCGAGATCTTTCAAGTCGTTTGTACGCCAACCTTCTCGGTCCTGTGCTATTCTCATCCAGATTCGGCCGGCTGCTTTAACTACTGGACGTATAACACCTCTTTCCCCGGTTATGGGCCACCATTCGGTCAAAGCCTTACTTCATCTGTCGTCACTTAGAGGTTCCACCCAGTTCCACTTTAAATTCATGACCACGTTTCCGACGTCTCGTACTTTAACAGTCGGCTGTAGAAAAACCTGAAACCCCAAAAGAGGTGAGAATTAAATCTTCTCATGTAATTCTCAATGTATTTAAAGAAAATTTATAAAATTATACATTTTGATTACGTCTAGTGATGGATGAAATTTCGTTGAAATCTGATTAGAGTTACCTAAAAAAAAAGTAAATTCTTACTACGTTTGGTCGGTCAGGTCTGTAACCGACTGATGCCGTAACATTGTGTTTGGAACGCGATCTAATTAGGATAACTAATAACAATTCAAATTTTATAGATAACATATACCAACGGAAGCAAGAAGCAGCCAACCGTCAAAAGAGGCTAATAGAACAAGAAGTCCAGCTCCACAGACTGCGGAATGCACCTGGTGGGAATGATGCTGCTCTGACTATGGCCTTTAATCCACATTACGGAAGCGAGAGCTTCTTGCCTCAGGGCATCGATGTCAGAGATCTGCCACAGGTGTCCAGGGAGAGCCTAAAGTTGGTCAAGTAAGTTTATTTTTATCACAGAAGTATTAGCTTGGCTTTAAATGGTAATAATATATTTTTTTCTCTATTTTCCCAAGGCTTTTTATTTGACTATGTCAGCCTCATAGGGAAGTTCATTCTACAAACTACGCCATGCAATGCAAGTGACGCAAAGATGTACAATTTCTTTGCTTCACATGTAAGGGAGTCACTTAATACTTCGGTAATGTTACCACACCACCCTCATTGGTGGAAACAATCTGTTCATCAGTGTGTCATACATACCACACTTCGCTAACAAAATGTGTTAGGTACGTCTTCAATAACTCCACATTCATCACATTTTTCAGATGTTTTCATGCCCATTAGTCTATGAAATTGTTTAGCAGAATGTGTCCTGGCCGCTATACTGTTAATCTACTTTCGTGACTGTATAAACATCATTTTCAGAGCGCTAGGACAGGGCGCCTTTGGAGAAGTCTACCAAGGGTTATACAGGCATCGAACTGGTGATACGGTGGAGATGCCAGTTGCAGTGAAAACCCTGCCAGAAATGTCCACCGGGCAGGCGGAGTACGACTTCCTAATGGAGGCAGCCATAATGGCAAAATTCAATCATCCAAATATAGTACATTTGATTGGAATATGCTTTGATCGACATCCAAGGTGAGAAAGAATCAAATCCCAAAACGATATTAAAACAATCTTAATACCACCTCAAAATCATTTGAAAACCATCCCCTGGTTACAAAAATATTTTAATATACGAAAGTGGAAAAATAATTCTTCTAACTATGTAGTTACGAAACAACGAATCATTTATTTAACCGTTTTCGGGACAAGCCCTCCACACATTCTCACCGTTGTGTCTCCTCTAGACCCAGGACCAACCAAACCAATAAAGCTTATTGACGTCCCTGGGGAGAAACTACAATGAATTTAAACAGAAAAAAATAAATGGAGTAGTAAGTATTGAAAACCATAACCGTCTATAATAAATACGATTATTATTTCACCAGGTTCATAGTCCTGGAGCTATTAGCTGGTGGTGACCTCAAGAACTTTCTACGGGAAAGCCGGCCTAAGCCGGAGAGAGCCAGCGCCCTCACCATGAAGGACTTGCTGCTCTGTTCCTTAGACGTCTGCAAGGGATGCAGATATTTGGAAGCCAAAAGGTTTATGCATAGGTAAGTGATTACTGATTAACAACGGCAACCGAACAAAAATATATATTTCACTGTATGAATGATCTAGCGTTAAGCTTATTG
This sequence comes from Endotricha flammealis, assembly GCA_905163395.2. Classification (NCBI taxonomy): domain Eukaryota; kingdom Metazoa; phylum Arthropoda; class Insecta; order Lepidoptera; family Pyralidae; genus Endotricha; species Endotricha flammealis. Next base: position 2,163,984 of record LR990880.1, on the reverse strand, counting down.
ATTTGCTGGGGAGAAAAAACTATTGTCTTGGTACTCACGACGAATTTAATCCAAAAAATTCTAGAAGGATGAAGTATTGAAATGACATTTTAGTCTATAAAATGTAATACAAAATATGATATCAGCAACACTAGAAATTCTGGAATTTTGTACTATTCACGCACTAGCGAAATTGGTTTTATATTGCCTTGTCATTATACTAAACTAAATGAAATTGGATTGTTACTGTTAAATTCCAATTCGTATCTATTTGGCTAGCCAAATTAACAGTAATAGTTATTGAATTTAAAATAAATTGCAATCTATTTTATCTATGTATAATATTCCATTCAAATATTATTGACACAATTGACTGAATCGTGATATGAAATAAACATGAAAGTGATTATGAATCACTTAATTGCCATAAAACTTACAACATTATGTTACTACCATTAGTTAAGAGACCAATTCGAACACATTCGTTGAATTTTACTGAAAATCTTGCGCCGAGTTTAGTGGAAATCTTGTATAAGATGACTTAATTAGGAAAATTTTATGTAGGTAGCTATTATAATTATTATTCTACATTGCATTAGCAATTTGTAAAATTGAATAAATAAATGAAAAATATATTGAAATGGATACTTACATAACTTTTCTATCGACAGGGACATAGCAGCAAGGAACTGTCTCCTGACCTCCAGAGGTCCAGGAAGGGTTGTGAAGATTGCTGACTTTGGCATGGCAAGGGATATTTACCGTGCTGAGTATTACAAGAAGGGGGGTAAAGCTATGCTGCCTATAAAATGGATGCCACCTGAGGCATACATTGACGGCTTGTTTACAATCAAGACTGATGTCTGGTGAGTACTTTTTGGAATAGTTATTTTATATAAACAATAAACAATCTTTATTTTTCTCTCACAAGAATAAATAAAACTAAAGAAATACATCGTAGGTAGGTGGATAATTATGAATTGTAAGAGACTGATGCCTAAACTAGGTAAAACCTGTATCACAGAATTCATAATAGTACTAACGTACAGAATGGCCACTCCCCGCCCCGCACCAAAACAGGCGACCCCTCCCCTCCCGCAGCATTCGCCCACAACGAGTGGGGTACTTGATAGGCACGGTGGTGACGTGTTGCTCGCACACACATGCGCGCAGTGTGTGCAGACGTGCTTCTGTTCATGTAATAGTAGTAGGTGATTATAACGAGACGTTTGTATGGAGTGTCCGGGGTGTGCCTGTATTTCAGGACATCAGGTCTCCCCTCATGGTACAATTTCTTAAAATATAGTGACACAATATATTACGAGAGAAGCAAAATGAATTTAAACAGTAATTTGCAAAAGAGTTAACTTACAAACAATAGTGTATGGAACTGGTGTGTGTGGTGAAAGCTAAACAAAATATGCGTTTAGTAATTTACAGCAAACTAGATGGAGCACAACTTTTCCGTGTCATCATAGGTTAGATTAGACCCAACAACCATTTCTTTAGTACGTCCTTACATGCCACTCTGTTAAGGCTGTATATCGATATATGCCTGCTTATTTTATTATATATAACAGTTCCTTGGAAACAAAAGAAAACCTTTGGTAAGAGAAGTTTTGTACAACTTTGCATTAGTAAAAAATCTATCCTTACGTCGTTTATGTGCAACTTTTAGGGGGTCGTACGGATAAAGCTAGTGTTGTTTTAACACAGTGTTTATGATGTACAGTTGACGTACTAGAACTTTAGCTTTTTGATATAATTCTGTAGTAGGAAATCTGAAGGGAAGGCCATACATCACTTTGTGGATAGACCTCTGTGTTCTTTCCAATTTAAGGAGTGAGGATTTATGCGCTCCTCCCCACGATGTAATACAATAAATTAGTAGTGATTGGCATAACGCAAAGTAAACAGAAGTCAAGGTCTAGTTGTCCTCCACATTTTGCAAGTTAAGATGAGATGACCAGAAGTTCACTGCGTTGTGGGTACTCCCCAGGTGGGATTCGAATCCTCATCCACTCGAAATTATGCCGAATGCACTTCCAATGGTAGCGAAATTCTTCATTTCTATAAATTGCATTATCACAAAATGTAAAAAAAAATGGAAGTGGCAAGTCGTGGACACTGTAGCGGAATTGGTCGCTGTTCGTATTGGTAAACAACACGTTTGATAGAATTCGTCGCTGTTCGTGCTTCGACTACGTACTATCGACTCACGAACACTGACCAATTCCTGTAGCAAGTGGGTGCCACTAGCCACACCTGTGTGTCAAGTTTTAAATAAATGTATGATCGGGTAAAATGCTAGTCGCTGGTCATCGCTGGCCCGTTTGCACCGACGCATAAGAAAACAATCATAATTAGAATTATAACGATTCAAAATTTTTATTTAAAGAGTATGTCTTCACGGACATTTTTCTCGTCATACAGCAATAAATGATTTGTCAATAAAATTTTATAGTTAATCATTAAAAAATTTCCTTGGTCCTTTCAGGTCTTTCGGTGTATTATTATGGGAGGTGTTTTCATTAGGAGTCATGCCATACACGGGATGTGCCAATAGAGAAGTCATGGAAATGGTATCCGGTGGTGGAAGATTGGAGAAACCATATGGTAAGGGTTCATTCCGTATACAGCGGTTGTCGCAGGAAGCCGCTGGATGCAGACCTCTGCTAGTTGGTCATATTGGAAGCATTTTCGTGATGCCTATGTCCAGTAGTGGACTTCTCGTGGCTGAGATGATGATGATAAAAGATTTTATTAAAATCAGGTGACCATTGCATTAGTAGAGAAGAGGGAGGTCATATTTATAGCAATCTTACCTTCTATTAATGTCACTGTTTTTTTTAATCCTTATTGATATTGAAAACACGAAAGTTTGTATGTTTTTATTATACCACTAAGATGGCAAACAAGCGTACGACCCGCCTGATGTTAAGCAGTCACCGTAGTGATCGTAGTCTATATGGACGCTTGCAATACCGGGAGTATCGCTCGCGCGTAGCCGACCCTGTAAAAAGTGGAGCTCTTGGAGACCTTACTCATCTTATGTGTTGGATGTTTATTTCCCTTTCAAAAACGACTGGACGATTTGTATCGAATTTGGATCACAGGTAGTTTGTAACACGGATTAGCGGATAAGATAATTTTTATCTCGCATATCATTCTGGGTATAACTGTACCCGTTACAGCGGGATTTCCGCGGGCAACAGTTAGTTATACTTCTTTCTGATGGTGATACAGCAGTCATATTTGAGGTTTAATACACCATTTCCTGTTGGACCAACTGCTACGCACAACTAATTTTGGCACAACTAAAATTGTTCCTGTTGGACCAACTAGTTGTGCGTAATAGTTGGTCCAACAGGAAATGGTGGTTTAATATTATACATTTGATATATTTAACTTATCTTTAAATTTACAGGTTGCCCCCAAGAGATATACAGGCTGATGTGCGAATGCTGGAACCCGACTCCCACGGAGCGGCCATCATTCGCCCATATGTTTGATAGATTGCAAAGATTCTCTCAGGTAAGTTGTAGTTTTTAAAATCTGAGATGTTGACACCACGGGAGGCTTTAGTGTTCAAATAGCAACAGCCTAGCATCCGCAATTAGCTATCGGGTGTTGTTTCTTTTGCTTTTGAAGGAACAGCGGGGCGCAAAATCCTCTGCGTTTGCGTTTTCCGCTCGTGGCGTCCGCTCCGGTAATGAAGTAATTAAGAGAGGTAGAGCACAGCGGATAATCCGCTCAAATCTGAGCAGCCCGTCTGGGGAAGGGCCTCCACCTTACAGAAAATCGTAGCCAAATGGCATTGGTCTGGGCCATGTTGTGTTCCTACGGTGAGTAAGGTCTCCAGAGCTCCTCTTAGGGGGGTTGGGATGGTAGGCAACGCGTGAGTGATAGCCCCGGTATTGCAAGCGACTATAGGCTACGGTGACGCTTAGATACCATCAGGCGGGCCGTATGCTTGTTTGACACCTTTGTGGAATAAAAAATAAATGAATTCAGACATAATCCGTCAAAAGCCGTCCTTAAAGTAAGTTGCTTCAAGCCCATTCTTTTCCCCACCCACGACCTCTACCAATACTGCGATGTACTAACCATAAGACAGCTCTTTATTTTACATACAGTCTTGAAACAACATGCCATCACCGACCCGAATCACACTATCCGCTCATTACGCAATCCCATGGTAGCAAATTCTTTTCTCTTTAGGACGGCCTTCTCCAATAGTTTCTTCTGCTTCCTGGGACCTTTCCTCTACAACCGATTAAATAAAGCATTAAATATTGTGAATTGCACCAAATTTGACTGTAAGGGAAGGGTCACTGCCTACTTAAAATCGCAAAACTATGATAGTACCGAGAAGCTACTGATCCCGCTATCATAACACTTACTCGATGTTCCTCCTTTTCTATTGTTGAATAAGCACATAGTTCTATTTAGATATTGATAATATAAGATATACATATTCATATGAGTTTTTTTATATATATTTGGCTAGTTTTTTCTTCAGAAATATATATGTATTAAATACGTGGATGAATATTTTGATATATACGGTATATAAATTCTCTAAAGTACAGGTATCTTACATTACACGCACATAGCAACTGGTTGCATTACCATTAATCATGCACATCTTTTATGTTTATATTTATTTCTTTATTAGCTACTATTTTCAAAATTTATTGTTATCATTCTAGGTATTATACGAATGTTCATGTTTCCGTTGGGGAGAGGTCTGGTGTACTGTACCACAAGCTATGCTTACCACAGTCGCCAGTCTCTCACAATCTAATTATTTAACCCTAATTTAAGAACAAAACATTGTAACCATAGATTGTAAGAGAGAACAATAAACGATTTGATTTGATTTGATAATAAAACGCGTTTACACGCCCCGCTAAGTGCCGTGTTCACGAATATAAATTAGCATGCCATCCGCGCGGCTCCCACCCTATTGGAACACTTGCGATCCTCTGATGTCGTAGACTTGTCCAATGCTCTACCATTTATATTTGGAGGTAAAGATCGCACTATGAGAATACTTTTACTGGTTTTTTTTAGCAGCTATTTGTGTCCCACTCCAGGGCGAAGGCCTCCCCCAACTTCTCCAATGTTCTCTTAGGTAATTGGGCCTTTTCCAGCCAATCCTTCTTGACAATGAACTAGATACTAACTTACTACTGGTACTTCAATATTTTTTAACGCACAAGACCCCTGCAAAAAGGGGATTCTCTGCCATTCCCGTAGAGTAAGGAGAATTTTACCTCAAAATAACATAATTACTTCTTCATCAGGATCCCGAAATTGTAAGCGCACCATTGCCGGTGGTGCGGTCACTGCTACCACCGGCTGATGTGCAGATGTGCGCTAATGGACCACAGGTATAATACTTTATTATAAACCCCTCGCTATTATGCTTGGTTAAGTTAAAACACGATATGCCATATTACAAACAAAAGAGTGATATTTCATTGATTAGAAAGAGAAAGAGTTTAAGATCGAGTAAAGAAAAAAAAATGTATAAATGACAAAAAGTTATAGCTATTAAATTTATAATTTTATTTATTGTTTAATTGGATTTTAGGAAGTAAGATAAATACGCGCCCTCTAGATTGTAATCCTGTAAATTGCAATGTCCAACAAGGTTTATAGTAAGTAAGTACTTATTGTTTGTTAAAAATTTACTATGATGCAATAAAGTATTGAGTATTGAGAAAGGCCGTAACAGGTTTTCTTTCGCCATTTCTTTTACCGGTGGCCATTTTGCTTGTTTCTGAAATGGTGGCAGTTTGTAACGTAGGTAGTTTATTTTCTTGAATACAAGTTGTAAATGACAAGATAAAGAGCCTGTGTAGGTATAATTTCTGAAATAAACATTGTCATTTAAATTCAGTTTTATCCGTATTTTTTAAATTGCAAAAACGAAATGTAGGAGAATTTGAATTACTCGTTCTTATCAGTGGATGATACTGCTATTATTCACAAACTGTCGATCTTCCGTGAAGTATTGGGACTCAGTTGGAGTACTTTATTTTTAGAAGCAACTTTGATTTTTTTTCTATCGAGGAAATTACAAGTAATCATCGAGCCGGTTTTCTCAAAGAGGAAATCCTTAAATCTCATATAAGAATTCGAAGGCTAAAACCTTGTAAAAATATGGCATGTTTAGTTTTAGTAATTTCAAGCATATAGGGCATTTTTCTATGTGTTAATAATTATAACAAAATAAATACTTGTTGGAAATACCATTGGAATAATGCCCTTTAATAATACCTAATTATTTTATTTATGGAAATATAATTTCTTAGTGCTTACTACGAGTTTTTTTGTTCGCGTTTGAACATGTCTATCTAAACAAACCGACCAAATAGAGAAGAACTCTCATGTTGCGGATTTATAAGACGCGTGAAAATTATCTGGTTTTACTTACTCATATTTAAAAGCGAGCAACCCGGCTAATTTAGATATGTATTACGCGTTGTAATAAATTCACATTATGAAACTTTTTGTCAATTTGGTCGGCTTGTACACGTTAACACGTTCGAATGTGACCAAAAATCTCTTACTAAAAATTCTTAAGTAATTTTTTTGAGTATAGACGAACCTGTATACAAAATTATAAACAGAAAAATAATAAAAAAATAATTTAAAATACTAATTTGTATTTTTTTTTTTTTTCAATTATCCAAAATGTTTTTGCTGTGGCTACTAGAAGCAAGTAACTGGTTTCATTATTTTAATAAAAAGTTTTTCTACTACCTACATTTTTACTATTTATAAATGTTAGATTATCCGTGAGTTTACACAAAGTTCCGTGCTTGAGAGTGGCGCATGACCATTTGACCTATCATTTTTATTATTTTTTATTTTATTTTTTTGTTATTATCTTCTCTCTGGCCCCCCTCCTGAATGAACGCCGCATAGAAATAGTGAACCCCTGTAGTTAGACGGAGATTCATTGGAATGTCATAACAAATACATTAAAATTAATAATTAATAATTGCATCGACTTTTTCTTGTCGAATTATGGCGATCGCTTATTTAAGTAGACGGAAATTCTAAAAAGTACATTTTTGTCTAAGACAACGAAAACATCTGCAGGGCTACTACAAAACGTAAATCCGATACTTCGGCCGAAGTATCGGAAGAATTTTAACCGTGAAATACAAGTTATTTCATGATTATAATTCAATGAACTACTAAAATAACCATAAAGTACAAGGTATTCAATGGATAGATTTCAAGGAATTACTAAAATAACCATGAAATACCTTGTATTTTACGGTTAAATTCTACCGATACTTCGGCCGAAATATCGGATTAACGTATCGTAGTACACTGACACTGACTTTAACTGCTCGTGACTGTCGACACTCGCATCGAATTAGTCGCTGCTCGTGCGTCGACAGTACGTAGTCGACGAACAGCGACGAATTCAATCAAACGTGTTGTTTACCTCAAAGAACTACAAGTTAAGGATAGACTGTCGTCAACTGTGCAGTTACGAATACTGAAGTTCTTTGGGCACATCTCCAGAAATGAGAACTCGATGGAGAGACTGGTGGTCCAGGGTCAGGTTGAAGGCAAGAGATCGCGCGGCCGATCACCTACTCGATGGACTGACCTTATAAAAAAGCTACGGAGTCTACCATGGTCCAATGTACACGCAGCGCCTCTAACCGGCAGGAGTGGAAGCAAATCGCTAGGAAAGCAATCCACGAGAAAGTTTACGACCCAACCAACATCTCTCCGTGTACCTCATCTGCGCAATCACGACCACTCTGACAAGAGTGTACGACTAAGAAGAGTTGTTTACCAAAAACTGTCGACGCACGACAAGCGACTAATTCCCCGCATCGTACGAGGCAGTAACTGCTCGACACCAACATACTGATTACCAACCAACTGATTATATCGTTTACAGTTCTATTTAAATATGTCTGTCATCTTTGTGTCTTCAATAGCATGTAGGCAAACCTAGAAAAGTACCTACCAAGGAAAGCAAATTTCGCTTTCAGAGGAGATATAACAACTCTCTGTCAAGCACATCTGGAAGTTCTTAGAAGCAACCGGTATGGACAGGGAAATTTAGACTAAGGGCACCACAAAATATCGGTACCTTTTCAATCCCAACAACAATAATAATAAAAGGCACATATTTAGTATTTACTTAATCGCCATAATATCTTGACAAGATCGTCTGAACATCAATCATGCATGTGGTGTATTAATCATTTAACAAAAAAATCATTGTTTTATTTATCATCATTCGAAACGTTCTACATTGCAAAGAATCTCTATATAATAATACTTCAAAGTGAGTGTCTACTTGCCTAGTAGCTATAGCAGGGAACCTATGTTTACTCTTTATTTTACCTATACCCCTTCTCACTGGGTTTTATAAAAAAAAACGCATCAAAATTGGACCATTTTAATACGATGTCACGGACAGAATTAAAAAATATATATATTAAGTAAGGTCTCCAGAGCTCCACTTGGGATGGTTGACAACGCGTGAGTGATACCCCCGGTATTGCAAGCGTCTATAGGCTACGGTGATGCTTACCATTAGGCGGGCCGTATGCTTGTTTGCAAACATTGTGGTTTAAAAAAATATATTCAGAGAGTAGGTCATAGTAGTATACATTATTTATGTTATTAATCTACTCTTTAAACTACTACCATTTCGGAAAGAAAAGCGCAATGACCATTAGTGACCTGTAACAGGCCTAACAGCCTACCACGGGCACCAGTCTCTAATAAACAACATATTTATAATGTTATACCTAAGACTGGTAAAAGAAACGGTGAAAGAAAATCAGTTACGGCCGTTTTTGTCATAAATACATTTACACATAAACTTTTTTTTTAAACTTAACAATACTATCTTTTGTCTTTTTAATAAATAAAAAAATATAGAATAAGGAATACTGTAGCACAAAGCCATGTAGGTAATAAGAAATAATAATGGTGTGAGTTTCAAAATTAATTCTCTGACACAACTGAATTATAAAAGTTTTATAAAACCCAGTGAAATGCACGCGTAGTAGTTATAAGTGGAAGATGCAGGGAGATTATTATGTTATTAGCTACACTAATTTTATGTGATGGCACTCCACGGTCTTTTAATAATTCTTTAAGGTTACTAGTCTTTGCTAAGATTGGCTATAATAGTCACAATAATAAAAAATCTACAAAAATTCTTTCTTTACAATAAGTCCAGATTCTGTAAGGTCTTCTAAAATTAAAAGCTGCATTCTGTCGGTGTAGCAGTATCCATTTGCCTCTGACTTGTTTGTCAGCTCTTTTACTTCTTTAAAACACACGATGCCTGCTTTCACTTGATCCATGTAAGCTCTTCTTGGCCTTAATCTTCCTTCTATCTTTCTGTCTAAGATGTTTCGGATGAAGTCGTTTCTTATAAGATGTCCTATCAGTTTCTCCTGTAAGGTATGCTGGTAAATTCACTTCTGTAGCACGTCGAGTACGCACTTAATTTCACTTTCATTATAGAATAGAATAGAATAAATTTATTCAAGAAAAAATGTACAGACCTTTTACATTATGCTTATAAAGTTAATAGACGAAAAGATTAAAGAAAGTAAAAGAAGTTATTATTACGAAAGACACCCGAATTGACAGAGGGCTGCAACTGAGCTTCGCAACTTGCCTCAGACATGGTCTACCATCAGGTGATAGGCTAACTGGCTCAGAGAAAGTTAGAAAAAGTAGATAAATAAATGCAGTAAGGTTTTTTAACGGCATCTGTCAATGTTTAGTTATTATATTTTTAATAACCTAAAAAAAACAAGGAATATACTTACTGTCTTAATGGTAAGTTAAGTAATATAACCAGCCGTTTTCTTGAACTTGTTGATAGTAAAAAGCGAAAAAAAATATTTAACTAAATTAAAAAGGAAAAAATTTTTTTGCCAGAAAGACATTATAATAACACATGTAACAAAAATAAACCTATGTTGGGCTCTGTACCTCTGACAATATATATACAAATTTTCATAATGATCGGATGATTAGTTAAGCCGTGAAGAAATAACAAACAAACAAACAAACTCACTTTCTCGTTTATAATATTAGTTAGGATATACATATACATAGACTAATTCTACAAAAAAAGTAAAATTAAATGAAATAGTTTATTTAGAGGGTAGGCCTTCACAGACACGTTCACTAAAAGACCGTGGAACCGTCAAACGTCAATATTACCAACCAAACCAAGCGAATCTCCCTACATCTGCGTGTGTACTGAGCGTGGCATGTTGGCAGCGCGCGCCGGCTTGCGACTACCTGGTGCCGATGTCGCCGCAGGAACACCCACCACCGGACGCTAGGTAACGCCCAATCGAGGAGGTTGGCAGTTCTAGAAGTTTCTATATTAAGACTTGCAGCAGTTTCTCTACCAGCATCTCTAGTTCCAGGTGGAATTATAAAGTTCTTATGTATATCGCTTCTTTGCAGAATTACAGCAATCAAAGGCTTGAAATAGCCGTTAAAGAATGAGTCATGACTTCTTTATACCAGACAATTAACAATATTAAACGTTATAATTTAATTTAAACCAAATGGCTAAATAATATGAATGGACATCCTTAAAAGATTTAAAATCTTTCATTAAGGCATAACTTTTAAGTTTATGTATATTTGACGAAACCCAATAACCAAATCGACTAAAAAATTTTCATAAATAAACTGCCAACCTTCTTGTAATACTTAATATCACCTATTTCTAATAAAATCTAACTTTATTATGTGTCTCCCTTCGAAATCGATGTTGTCATAGTATCCAAATACAGTAACTGCCCCCTATTTATTGAATGAATTTTCCCAGATTTATGCTAAAATGTTTGTAAAAATACAAACTTTACAACGAATTCAAGTATTATTTTGAAACAAAATAAAAAAAAGTATAGTAAATCTTTGAGGTTTTAACTTCTCGGGCTATTTAAAAAAAGTTTTTTATTATTGCAAGAATTGGGAAAGATTATACAATAAACAAAGAAAAATAACAATTTATAAAACTACTCTTTAGACAGAGTGGTAGCATGCATTAGTAAACAAACTTGAATCTTCCGAAACTAAATAAAATCATATAAAACAATATTTAACAATACGAAACACACATTGACGATTACAGATTATTAAGTTAACAAACACGTTACGTCAAATCAATTTAACCCACAAGAATTATCTTATAACTAACGAAATCTATCTAAGTGATTTTCGCAAAAATATAGATAATATTTCCCATTTTTCATGAAGATCGTGAAAAACAATAAACGGCAATCGAGTTTCGCTTGATTTGTTATCCAGCTATGATGTTCTTTTAAAGAAAATATTGCCTGACAATATGCTGTCTCTGACTTTTTTTGCCTGAAAAAAACTTCTTATTTTATTGATTAGAAATAGTAACTGACAATGTGTGCTACTGATTGTGATTATAGCTCAATGGATCAGCTGGTACCTCATAGCAAATCGCCAACGGCGGCACAGGACAAAGACACGGAGGATTCACAATATCAACCTCTTCTGAAAGGTAAAGACGAAGATTTTTGAACTCCTAGAACTAGGATCTGGGAGTTTTACACCCTAATAGAAATGACGCTCGCTACAAATTCTATGCGAACCACGTCTAGTAAGTTAAACGTGAGAGAACCAAATCCTTTGATTGGCTGGCCGTGTATTTTTAAATATAAGTCTGTACTTCAATTTAAAAATACTTCGCGACTGACTGTAGACGCGAAGTCAAAGTGGCAGTTTTCAAATGACACGTTTTAGCACATTCAATTATGTACAGATTCATCAATGTCATGACGAGAGATATTAATTTATTTTTTCTGTGATTATAAATAATTTGATAAATTAGTAGAAGGTTCTTACGGAAAAAATATTAAGAAAATGGCTCAGAAAGATTGAAAAAATACATTTAATTTTACATATTTATATAACCTCCTGGCAACGAATGTCAACGTCAGTCACAACCATAGACTATTTATGCAACAAAGCTACGCTGAGACGGTACGAAGTTCGCCGGGTCAGCTAGTACCTAATAAATATTTACAATGTATTTACAGCATCACAAGAATATGGCAACATTCCAATGGTGTCCCGGAGCGGCGCGGGCGCAAGGCGCGCCGATATCTGCGCTACTTCCGGCGCAGAGACGCGGACCACCACAAAGTTTCTGCCGTCTAATTCCACTGACAGGTATGTTGATCATCATCAATCAATTATCAAGTTACACTATCTGGGAATTTGCTTAACACGTTCACGGCGATAAGAGGCTTTAAGACCTCCTGTGATCACTACTACGCCGTACGGGCGAAAATACTGTCATTTCGCTCTGGTGCGGAGCTCAACTAGTAGATTATTTCGTGGACAAAATTGCACTTGAAGACGTTAAGTCCGTGACAAGCCAATATTCCCCTAACCACTTAAACAAAATGTTATATCAAAAGCTTAAAGCACTAGTTTCTGTAGCACTAGTTGCAGTCGTAAATCTTGCTTAATTTTAAGCAAAGTTTTGCGCAGCAATGTTATCATACCTCTAACGGCATCTCAATCCCTAATTAATTTGGGAAATCTCCTATACGGACAATTTTCTTTATAGTTTCTGCAATAATTGACCAGTACTTTCCATCTTTCAGATTGTTAAGTTCAGTAGATGGCACCTCAATAGATGAAGACAGCGGCTCCGAGCCCGAAGAAAAGACGGTTATTTGGGAAACCTCATTTACAGAAAGACCTAAAAGGAATTCTGTTGAGTTAAAACATAATGGCGAGATTGGGCCTGCCGTAAGTAAAGAATTTCTTGATAATTAAAATATTCTACATAATTCACAATGCGTCATGTTGTCCCAAAGTATGTTTGTGTTATGGATACCAGATAACGAATAAATTATTGTAAACTAGTGAAACCTGCGCAACTTCGTTTGCGTGTATTTATTTATGCACAGCAGCGCCATCTATATCAGACTTTTGATCAAATCCTCGAGAATCGCGTACTTTTCGTGATAAAAAGTACTCTATGTATTATTCCATGGTATCAGCTACCTACATACCAAATATCATAAATATTGGCCCCGCTATTTGAGCGTGAAGAAATAACAAACATACATGTAACTTTCGTCTTTATAATTTAATGTTTGCCCCGAGTGGGAATCAAACCTGGACCATCTGGTGCCAAAGGTAGGATCACTACAAATACACTACCGGGCTGTCAAAATTACGAAAAGATGACACGTTAATATTAATATTTCTGTTCACAGGTCGATAAGCTGATTAGCATTACACCGACATCGCCGAAGCCACCAGAAAATGTTCTAACGAAAGCAATAGAGTCAACGGTCATAGACAAGACAAACCACAAAAACGCCCTAGTGCCAGAGAGAAAGACTGCCCCAATCGCATCCCCAGATCCGCCCAGAGTTAACGCATGGGCAAATAAGGACCCACCAAAACTAGCACCGAAATTCAAACCGTTATATTTAGACGCAGCGCAACTAGAACAAAACTTTCATGCATTAAAAAAGAACAGCGGTTCAGTAAATTTGACGACTATGAACATATTACCACCTTACATCAATGTTGTCACTCCTAACAAGCTTTCAGAATCTAAAACTATACAGATAGATCCAAAGAAAGCTGTAATAGATGATCTACAGACTCCAAAAGAAGAAATTAAAGAAGAGAAGGTAAAACTAAAACAATCTAACTCTGCCGCTAGTTTATTAAATGGTCCTATGACAGATGTTCCGTACGCCGACAGCGATAATGCGTCGTCAAGTTCTGGAAGCAATGCACAGAACTTAATTAATAATCAGAAGAATAAGAAGAATTATTCTGATGTTGTGATCAGTAACGATCGGAAAGTTATTAAACAGGGTAGCACGGCTAACGGTGAATTCGTCGGTGACTCGGAGATAAGCTGTTAAAGTAACACGTAAATTCATTTTGGGTGATAAAATTATTATTTATAAAAAATTAAAATAACGCCATTTAGTGTAAACAAATCGAAATTTCAACTGTTGACATGACAACTGCTGGTGTATTATCGGAATAAAAAAAAAAATAGCTTAAATCTATTTTCATTGTCAAGCACTGTCTCGCTCGTTTTATATTCTGTACTAGCAAATATTCGCAACTTCTTTTGCGTATATCTTTCTGCGCTTTCCCGTGGCAATTTTGAAAAATCCTTTCTTAGTACACCCCTAGACGTCGTAACCTACATTCCAAATTGGAGACTCTAGACCCAGCGGTTTGGGCTGTGCGTTGATACTTATATAGTTAAATAAGTCAGGACATTGAATTTTATATATATAGATGAGCAGGATAGCGTTTGACAATACTTGACATTGATAATAGATTTTAACTAATTTTGTTACGAGGATAGACCCAATAATATTTTTTTTTTTGTTGTATATATAATTACACTATATAATGAATGTGGGTTTAAAACCAGAATTTTAGAATTCAAACTACAGGTAGATGAAAAAAAATCCCTAGATATTTACAAATTATATATTTAATTTTTTATGTACCAAAGTGAATATACTCTAGGAATGTTATATGTTATATATCGAGGTGTTATATACTGACTTTTTCAAAACTCAGTGACAGTGGTGCGTAATATAACTGTGTCGCCGTTAAGGACAAATTTATAAGCGTAATAAAAATTGTAAATATTAAGTTTTAATAATTAGTATATAAAATAAGTATTATAGACATAATGAGACTTTAAATATAATTATATTAGTTTCGAAATTTGTATTTTTGTGAGTTGTACAAAAATTGTTTTTAATAAGTATAAATTTATAAATATAATGAAAATAGTAGACAAATTATTTGTGTGACAAAAATGGCTTCCGGAGTTTCGCTTATAGTTAAAAATAGTTTATGATTGCTCAAGTTGCTCAATATTTTGCAAGAAAATCGTAGTTCAAACTAGCCTGTTAGGTTTTCTACTGAAAAGAATCAGTTTGTAAAAAAGTTTTGCTTTTTTTTTGATAGAAAATGTTGATGTTTTTCAATCCATGGACTCAGACCAAAAAAATATTTTTAAAATCATACTCAATACCTATATATTATTTTACATACATATATAATAATTATATTATCAGTTATATACCATCTGAATTTTGGTCAATGAAATATTTTTTAAATGCAAAAATTCCATGAAAATTAGTACAAATATTACTTTTCTTGGTGGACGACTATTTATCGCATTGTCATTAGTTCTTAAATTATTTTATAATAGTTAAGACATAAAATTATATTTTAAACCAACTATTAATTGATCATATACAATAAATTGCCTAAATCGTTATTACTCACATCAGATATAATTATTTTTAAAAAGAACCTCCATAATATAATAATAACAAAATGCTACTAAGTACAAGCTAGGTGATCTTAAGTGACAAACTTAAGTGATTTGTTGACGGATGCATACAATTTCATTTTATTAAATTATTCGTATTTCATGGTGAAACACGATTTCATGGTGAATAATATTAGTCGCACTCATGCTGAGTGCGACTGATATTATTGTTATACCATTTGTTTAAATGTATTTCACAAGCCAAGATATTTGATCGATTGATAAGACAAGACCCCATACCAAATGACGTCCAAGAGACCCATACTTCCATGTGTAAAAGCTTTTCTTTCTCTATCCCCGGTCCCTTTATTTGGGCTCTGGGCACTCTACGGCGCCCGGTGAGTCTTTCCTGGGTTGTCGGTTCTGGCAATTGGGCTTTCCTAAGGTCTCTTTCTATATTTGACCACCAGGTTGACGGCGGGCGACCTCTACCTCTCCGTTGTTGTGGCTTCGTCTCTTTACATGTCCGTACCATCTAAGTCAGTGTTCCGACATTTTGTCCGTGATTGGCGCAACCTTGAAACTGCCTCGTATGTGCTCATTACGCACGATGAAACGCTTTATAATTATGTAGGTACAAATAGTTTTAACAACAATAACTGATAATTAATGCAATAATCGTAATATTTCTTGGTCTGCGTCCGAACGACAATTTCCAATATATTTAAATCTAAACATATTGTCGAAACGCACACTGCATAATATAACCGCTTTATAGTATTCGAATAAATATAAGAAATGAAACGAATTAACGAAAAAATGAAGGAATTATAAGTTTTTTTTGTACTGCGGATGTATTGTGTACGTTTTTAATGTAAAAAAAAAAACATTTTTTTTGCTAATAAAACGTAATTATTTTCACGCAGAAATAAATATGTACATTTTTTTGAAACGATCCAATCCTAATTTAATTTATTTAATATGTCAAAATTAATCGGAAGCCACAATTTGGAAAATAATAAACATCTACGTTTGACAACATCTTATCTATTTTTAAGTGTTGTTGGAATTTGATCTCACTTGGTCAGTATAACTTTTCCATAATATCATGTTAACTAAAAGTCTTAACAGTCGTA
The DNA here is from genome assembly GCA_905163395.2 of Endotricha flammealis. Lineage (NCBI taxonomy): Eukaryota > Metazoa > Arthropoda > Insecta > Lepidoptera > Pyralidae > Endotricha > Endotricha flammealis. The sequence goes on along the minus strand of LR990880.1, from coordinate 2,147,520 downwards.
TTTTGGATTGTGTCGTTTTTGACAAAGAAGGGTTCACTTTTAAAAAAATATACATTTTTATTTAATGAAATAATTCCGTTTATAACACGATATTTCCGCGGTAATTTTCGTTTACATAGATTAAAATAGATGAATAGTAGTATGCTTAAAATGTTTGTAAATAATATAAACAAAAAACATGGTAGTAATTTGTGTAAATCCGCCCTAAAGAAATACTCTTATAATTATGTTTTCATAGTAAATATTATAGTGTAAATTAATATTAGTTTATAATAATGAAAACTTTTACGTATGTTGACGGTTATGTGAAGTATTTTTGATTCGTTATTAGTATTTTTTTGTTTGTCTGCTTAGAACGGTGAAAACAAAGTATACACTATTATTCCCCCTTTTTGCTGATACACGTTTTATAATCCTGAAAACTGTATATTTCCCTCATATTTTAATAAAAAAATGTGGCTAATAAAGAATTTAATTCAAGCGCCATCTAGATTCAAACTAAGCAAAACTTATTGTGTCTACATATACATACATACATACTACCTACTTATTATTATATATTTATTTGAGATTTAGATACTTTTATATGAGTACCTTTCCAATATAGCACAAGGCATAGGTAGCACAAGATTTTCTGTGAAATTCAACGATTTTGTGTGAATTAGCTCGTCATACCTTATTGTGGTCCCAAATGTTGTGTGCTTTAACGCTAATAGGTGTTTTGTAATGGATTCATGTTTATTTCATAACGATTTATAGTTTATATAAGATAATTGTTTGGAGATCCTAACTATCTACCGTCCTAAACAGAGTGCACATTCACATACAGTGGACTGTCTTAACCCAAGTCACTCATTCTTGTGTCGAACCATTGAACGGTGGAACAAGCTACCCGACGATGTGTTGCACCACACGTGTACGACATGGGGTCCTTCAAGCGGAGCGTGAAGAGGCACCTTTCAGGAGAAGCGACGAGACACAATAAAGGATGTCTCGTCGCTCTTATTCCTGGACCCCAGTGACCTGCAAGCCATCTGGCAGGCGCTGGCGTAACATGCCGTGTCCCAATAAAAAAATAAAAATTGTGCCGAGTCGATTATAGTGGCATGGAATATAAGTAATTTCCCTCTACAGACATAAAAATGTTGCAATAGTTTTGTTCTTTTGATAATAGTAAATAATTTTAATGTTGTTTAATGTTAGATAACTTATATTCATGAATTTAAAAAAAATACATACTGTGTTACAAATATACGTAGTATAACGAGTATAGTTATACAATGCTTTGTCACTTTCACACTTATTTAATTCTCAACAAGATATACAGTGACACAACAGTGAATAACTTATACACTCGTTATTACATTTATTTGTAACACAGATAATGTTTTTGCCCCTCTATTATCGTAATAAAAACAGTTGCAATCTCATGTCAATATCAAGCGGTCTCACTCATACAAAATAGAAATTGAGTGTGAGTGTGAGGTAAGATTGAAACGGTTTTTGTTACGACAATAACTATGTAATATTTGGTATTATTTTGATTATAATTTTTAAGTTTTGTTTGTTTGTTGAAATAAACTAGTCAGTTAAAAGTTATATTGAAAAATTATGTTTTTTTAAACAGGATTATAATTCGTTTATAAGCACAAATAAGGGTGGTAAATATGATAGTTTTATTATATATTATATGAATTTAAAACATAAATGGCTTTAATACGGATGTAAGGAGATAGAATAAGAAAAAATAGCTTTTTTTTAATCAGAGTAGTGCCATATGATTTTGCCTAAATTGGGGAAAAACGCATTTATTTTGATTTTTATTTTGGCATGAAATGACAGGGTACCGTGTTTCATCGTCATTGAGGACACTATAAAACACTTTAAATAATTTTTTGTGAACTAAATAATATGATTCAATCAAAATTGCCTGTTAAAATAACATAAATTTATTAATCTATCGGGCAGGAATGTAAGCGGAATTACACGATCGGATTTTGCGATGATAATATTGGTAACTTGAAAATATAAAAATGTTTTCGTCACAAAATAATATTATTATAATTTACTCAAGTTTATTTCGGCAGACAAAAAAAATATGTATTACAGATGAGTAAACCTATTATAGTAAATTGTTTGGCACCAGAATTATGCCGAATTAATAATTTTCTCCCAAACAATACAAAAACATCTAATTCTAACTAAGAAATTAAAATTATTATAGCAAGGTATAGTGTCACAAACTACCAACAGATGGCGCTGTACCCAAGCTGAATCGCGCAATGGGTATACGCATATGGGTAATGGCGCGCGCTACGACTTGCGACACTATACAATTTTCAAAAGATTCTAGGCATGTCCCACAACGAAGTATTCTACTGTTTAGTTAGTAGAACAATCGCTCGTGTAATTTCGGCCTAATTTAAAAACAAAACTGTTAGAATATTTCAATCAGATTGTAACAATTCTTATGAATAATCTCTTAATAGAATAAATTTTATTTCTCCTGACAAAACACAAAAAAAAACTCCTTGCAAAAAAAAATACTCCAGATAACTTTAAAAGTGATAAACAAAAATTATGTCAAAGTACAAACTTGTGTTTTTAAGCCAAAGATGTTAAAAATAGATAGGTATTTGTTCTAGTTCTCTTTAGATAGACATTTTATTTTATTTTATTACAAAGCCTTTAACGGAATAGAATTCAAATATTATCTTTATTTATCTCTATGCATTTAATCACTACATAACCGTATATCAACAAAATCGCATTTTGAAGTGACTTGGCTAATTTGGATATGTAACGCGCGTCTGGTAAATTCGCAATATGAAACTCAGTTTCAATTTAGTCGAATTGTTAAACGTTAACATGTTCGAATGTGTCCAAAGAACTCGCACTAAACACTCTGCTAGTTGCAGCGGGTCTAACTCTAACAAAAACAGTTTCAATTACGTCTTAAACTCATGTGCTATTCCGCGCATTTTATATTTTGTATGAGTGAGATAGTGGTTGAAATTTAGGTGTGATTTTAACTATTTTTGTTAGGAGAATAGGCGTTTAGTCGTAGATATACGGTTATGCAGTGTTAATTACTTTATCTATCAAGTTAACTTGCTAATAGTGTGTTTCTTTGTATTTTTAACGAAGGAATCGTTCAAAAATACATTACTTCTTCTAGAAATAAACTTGTAGTTTTTGTACACTACCTACATGCTATTATCGTGCAAGATACAAATTCATCAAACTCAATATAGGTTTAGTTTTATTTGGTACTTTTTGCGATTCGTCACAAAATATGTGAATATTAAATGTTATAGACAAGAAATAATGAAGTGAACTAACTGCCTTTCAGCTTAGAATACTAGTGTCGAAGTGCCCGCGACACACAGAATAGTTTGACAACAACGGTTCGTAATAAATTAACTCTTTAAAATGTCAACAACTTGAAATGTCCAATTGAAATTCTGCAAAAACGTACTAATCCGAATTGACACTGTTTAGAAATAATATATTTTTTTTAAATTCTTACCATACTTACAGTCGAACTAAATACATTTTTTAGACTGTTGTATGGGACATTTCTGATAGCAGCGTCTTTTGTATAGTAATGTTGATGGATTTTGATCTCATCTGATAAATAAAGTTAATTTTCCTAATTACCACGGCATTAAAACTAAAAGTGTCGTATTTTGAATTGGATTTGTTTTTGCAAATACGATAGACAGACACGCAACAAATACCAAATAAAACAAACCAAAAAATATGTGAAATAATTGTGCGTCATTTTTCATAAGAATAACGTTTTACTGTCAACATTGCTCAATTTAGAATTTCTTTCTTTTTTATTAGTTAAAAAATAATTCAACGTTTTTTTTTAAATATATTGAGAATTGTGGTTGTGACGTATAATAGTTACATCAAGAGAAAAGTTCCTTTGAAAAAACGACTCGAGAGTGACTATGAAATGTTATTCAAAATTTTTTTATTGAAAAAAAAAAACTTTTTGGAACAACGAAGCTAAAAAATCTTTGTTTCTTTTTTAGCGAAGTATGTACCCCATGTGTAAAAATCAGTTTAGTGTACACGCTACATTATGTAGATTTCATTTCATTATGTATAAATAAATACATAAACGAACAATACATCGCATGTAAAATTTATAAAATAACAATAAATGAGGAAAAGTGTAATTGATATTCAAAAAATAAAATCATTAATAATAAATGTGTTTTCGCTGTTTTATTGTACAAATGTACATCCTTGGTGTGGTAGAGCATTTATAAAGTGGGGCTATCTCGATCGGGGAATTACAGTCGCTCAATAAAAGACGTGATCAGGGTTGAAAACTAAGAATAAAGATTTCAATGCTAATACATGTTTGCAGCAAACACCGACTGTTTTCGGGCTAGTATACGCAAAAAAGACCCTTCCTGGTGCGCAGAGTTCAGCGCTGGGCAGTACCCACTCACAGAATATCGTCGTGGAATAGTACGATGAGTGAGAAAGGCTGAATCCTAATACTCTCCTGCATGCTCCCTTTTTCATTTTCCTTCAAAAAGTGGGCATAACATCAGCAATGGTCGAAGCAGTGCTTTAAAAAAAACAAATAATAATAAATATCCAGGTGGGCCACGTATCCAAGATCTTGTACGTGGATGTCCATCCATGGGCAACGGTCGTCCTGCTACTCTAATTGACTGTAATTAAACTGACGGTGTGCTGACTAGGGACTATGCGCACTAGGCGCACGTACTTTTTGATTGGCGCACGTACCCAAGATTGGCTAAGAGGTTTTACATAATATTGTAAATAAAATGCATATTTAAATATTTTATATTTTTTTATTAATTTTCTTTTATATGCTATAATATATATTTTTTTTACAAAATTCTAAACATCGATAAGGGCTTACAAGTACTCGCATCGAGCTTATTTAACGCACATAAATTATAAAGCTTTGCTCTTTAAACGGTCAAAGTTAGTATAGGACGGTCAATGTCGACATTAACCGGGCAATACCGACATTTTTCCTTACAACGCATTCACAAACATTAACTCAATGCATTATTTATACAACATATTTAGCATAATGATGCTATTGTAAATAATTAAAATTGTACTTAAAATAACGAAATGACATTAAATATTACTTTTTTAGAGAAAAAAATATGTATAATTATAGCAATATAATTCAAAATGAATTGCTATTTTTTTAATTCTAAAAAGCTATATTTTTTACATACAAATAATGCATCATTCACATCTACAGTTTAGGGCCTATATATTAATTACGTCACACGAATTTTATGACTTTTTACCTTGTCAGACACGGTCATATTTGGCTGCCCCCTTCCAGGCTAGTGTGACACACATTTAGCAATAAAAAAACTTTGCCAGAAAATAGTATCATTTACTGGGAATGATAGATAATATTTCGAGTTAAATTGGACACATTCATCTAAGTACGAATATGTCCGATATTCAGAAAAGTACGTACACGTCACATGTCTGTAGATGTGAACGGTACACAACAGATATTATGACTATTATATTAATATTTTTCATTTATTTGACAATTTTGAAGAGCACAAGATTGTGTTATAGACGCCAGTCATTAAACTATTCCAAAATATAAACTGATTGAAAATATCTGAGTTCATCAGTTCGGAAGTTGATTCTTAAGAGCTCTACTTCTTTACTATGCTTACGCAGATTGCAGAGGCAACGCTGGTCGTGCGTCGCGTTACTGCGGCGTCTGCGCGGCGTATACGTTCATCGAACGTCTACCCTACGCCTACGCCGCGTAGGGGCTTTTATAGACCAACAACGACGACCAAAGAGTGGCCACAGGGGCTTGACGGACGTTTCTTGTAATTTCGTTTGACTTAACCCATAAAGATCTCCCACGACGCTACCCAAATAAATCGACGCGACTGCGACACAATCAAGTCGTATTATATCTGCACACGGCGATATCTACATACGACTAAATTCATTTTTCCTTGAGCTGTTCCATGATACTATGTCGACCGCCATTTTGATATGATTCGTCAAATACGTAGTAACTTACGTAACTAGTACAATACGCGTATGCTACTCGAGTCGATTGTGAATTCCGTCGTGGGCGAACGTACTAATAAATACTGTGATGAATCATATTGCACTAATATTAAATATAAACATATAACTAAAATATCGATGTATGATATGAGCAATTATTTGGATAAAAAATGAATAATAATACCATATTTAAAGCATACAAATTGAATGTTGAGTCGCTGTGTCCACAAGGATTTACAGTGCATAAAGTCACAGATAAATAAATAGTAGGCGCCAACAAGGCTAGCTCGCGCTGACTTTTAACGAAGTTCGAAACTGACACTTATTACTTACGGCATAACGAAATAGCTTTTCAATTGTTTTATAAGTTGTGAGTCGCGTTGTTGGCGCGTACTATAATAGATACGCAATGTGGACGTGATCTCTCTGATGATAACATTTATGAATCTGTAAATATATTGTCTCATTGCGTCTCTGTAGTTATATTTAGCACTGTCAATCGAATGATTCGGTTCATTTGAGATGCAAATTGTAGCAAACCGCATTTCTACTAGGGAGTTAAACTACCAGTTCTGTGGTGTCAATAACGATTGAATTATGTATTTAAATAAAAATTATGTTTGTTTTTGTAAACACAACGACATAACACTAAAAACTTAGCTAAATGATAAACATAAAATAAAATTATAATTACTTATCACATGTACTACTTCTAGCAATAATTATCTAATAATTTCCAAAAAAGAAATATGAAAAATATTAAATTGGAATTTCATGAAATTTCATACTTAAAAAAATTATATTGTGCGGAATTATTTTTAATGAAATATAACTTAAAATTGCAGCAACCCATTCGAACTTTTTTTATTACAATTTCGCCCCCCCAACCCCCTTTTTCGACACATAACACTTCCTTTCGTCCACTTTGGTAACTATCATTATCGTTACAACAATGGTAACTGTGATGTACGGAAGCGGAAAAAATATTCTACTTTCACAACTACATAGTTACCAAACAGGAAAACTTTTTGTAACTGGTTACGAAAATGTTGTCACGAAAGTGGAAGAACAGCGATAGGATGGAAACTTTTCTTAGGGGGGGCGAATTGAGAAGTTTTACAATGTCGTCAAGTATAATAAATTAACAATAATAATTTATACAAACGGAGTTCGCGAGAAAACATAGTAATATGTGTCGAAATAGTTAAGTAGCGACTACAGTCTGTATAGCATTTTGACTGTTACCGTCGGATATTTACGACTTTTGACTGTTAGAGCCACAGCACACGGCGTATCTTAAACGCGCAGATGACGCGCGTATCGTTATCCAAGGCGGCGTTGCAATCATTCCATCGTGACGTCTAACATACAAAGAGCTCAATGTAGCACGAAACGCGCGTCATCTGCGCGTATAAAATACGCCGTGTGCTGTGGCTCTTAGATTCGGTTATGTCGCGGTAGTCTTTTGACCGATACACAAATCCTATGCAAGTTTCTGAAACACGGTTTATGAAATATGACTTAAAATTGCAGCAACCAATTCGAACTATTTTTTATTCTCAAATTCCACATTAAGTCACTAGTTATCTCTATTTTTATAATTTTGTTTGACAATGATAGATCTGTGACATTTTAAAAATGCCTTTCACAAACTGACTGACAGTCTCTTATATACGACAGAGTTTTGATCACTACAGTTATATTCGACAAGCTTTGCAATAGTCGTATACATCCATGCAGTTATACGACATTTTTGTTCACAGCTCAAAACGATCTAGAAGACACTCCGTGAGTGTTTTTCATTGTAGACATGTTGTTTTAGATAGTTTTTCTCGCATCCTCTACTAACATGATGTTAAGTATAAAATATAACGATTTAATATTTACAAGCACTATGAGACCTATATAATAAACATGACAAATGATAGGACAATCTGACATTCCTGTGGCATTTGGGTATAACTTTTATATCAAGTATTAATTATTTATTTAGTGACAACCAATTTTACAATTTGAGTAATACACAACAACACTTCTCGGAAAAATCAGACTACAATGCTACAATGATATTTGACTACGTGAGTGACGTTTGTAGGAGCCGCGTACTGTGGCATATTTTCATACATTTTATGAACGGGAGTTGTAGTTCCAATTTCGGCCACGTTCATAAATAGCTTTGTAGCTCTGTAATAAAAGCTGACTTTTATCTGTAACCCTTTAACGGGCAGTGGGTAGATGTTTTATTAGTTTTTAACCTTAACCCTGTAGCATAAAGTTCAATTTTATTTGCTACTATTTACCTAATGCCTTATAAACGTTTATACGACATTTGTCGGAAAAATCCGACTGTTAAAGAGTTGAAATATTGTCATGTTTTTTAAATAGGGACCTGAGTAGCGATGAGGTCTTTTCAAATAAGAAATCTAGAAAATAATCTAGATATTTGTATAATCTCAGTATTCTGTGATTTTATATATTGAAGTCAAATGTGACTTTGAAAGTATACTTTGGGTAATCCGTAAACGTTACGTCGCACTAATAAACTATGAAACCATTCATTAGACCATAGAGGTAACACAGTTGACAATCGTGGAAAAAGATGTTTTACACTAAGAATTGGTAATAATAAAGGAAAGACCAAGAAAGAGATAGACAGACGAACTGAAGGAATTCGATAGCAACTGGGAAGAAGAAACAGCAGAGAGAGACAGTTGGAGAAAGAGAGGAGAGGTAAATAGCTATTAAAAAGAATACAAAGCAAAATGTACCATAACGATGTGGAAATAAGACAGGATTTTGCGAAATTCCCACTAGACTGTAGTATTAACATGCAAACAAATGTACGGTGGCCTCGAAGATAGGAGGACCATTTTAGAAAAAAATCGCTTGCACATCTTGTAAGCGGATCTTTTGTCGGCTCCGTCCTTTTCTTTGTAACCAAACAGGGTTTTTGTTTATTAGAGCCACATGTGTCCACTAGGATGTTGAATGTTGCAACCAAAAATCATCCTAAAGATGGTCCTGCTATCCTCGAGGCGACTGTACATTCCATTCCAATGTACCGTCAAGCAGGTCGACCTTTACATATCGTACTTTGTACCATTCTTAAGTTCTATGTCATAAGAGCCAAAATTGTACTGCAAGGGTAAAGTGCGGCGTGCACCTGACTGTATTTGACAGCACAAAAACTCCAAATAATAGTCTGATTTAAAATATAAATCAATTTAATAAATATAAATAATTATATATCACTTTATTGCGATAAAACACACAATAATGTTACCATAATAAATTATGACGAGCTAATTCAAACGCAACCATTGAATTTTACTAGAAATCTTGAGCCAAGAATGGAATATAGGTTTAGATAGTTAAGATAAAAAGTTAAGTTAGGTAGTTAAGATGGAAAAGATAAAATCTCAGAAAATTAAAAATATTTTTTCTCCGATTGTCAACCATGTTTGACCACTGGGTATTAACAAAAACAGAGCGCTTATCGAACGATAACATTTAACCAGGTAAAACTGCTAAAAAAGAACCTAATTACTACAGCATAAGGTTCAAAATAAATCTGGTTACATTGCCACAAACTTATCTATGCTGGTGGCGAAAACTGGAACTAACGAATACGCCTTGAATACATTGACAATTACCTTCAATAACTTCGATCGCAGCGCCCCCGCCATCGGCACAGATAAGTTTGTGGAACTGTAAACCACATTAACCAGGCAGAACAGCTACATTAAAAAAAAAACTAATTTCATAAGCTTCAAAACAAACCTGGTTAACACACAAACCCTTCATAAATACAAAAGTTCTTTCGATACCCATTCACTCACATTTATCACATATTTGCCATCGTTTTCGACTTAATTCAGTCGTTTTTAGAAGTCGTTGTCGCTCGAATGGTCGTAGCTCTCAGTGATCTGTGTCGGATGGGGTTGGTAACGCAGAGTAGTCGACACCAACACCGGACCGTGGAACGACTGGGAGCGCAGAACGCTGCTGTTGGGATGATAGGATGATTAGTTTAGAATAAATAAATAAATATATAGAGACAAATCACACAGATTGAGCTAGCCCCAAAGTAAGTTCCAAACTCGTGTTTTGGGATACTAACTCAACGATATTATATTTTATAACAAATACATATATAGATGAACATCCAAGATCCGAGACCAAACAGAAAAAGTTAGTTTTTCATCATGACCCGACCGGGATTCGAACCCGGGACCTCCTGGGTGGCGGTCTGGCGTGGTAACCATTACGCCGCGGAGGTCATCCAGTCGTCGTCGGAGGTCAGAGTATAAAAAAACTAAACCTAAATAACATTAGGTCATCGGCTGTGGTGCGGTTATAATAAGGTTGAATATGTCACACTGATGGTGAGGTAGTCTTGGGCCTGTTGGGCCATAGATAAAGGAAGATTGCGTTTCAACTCTGAGATCTGACAGTATGACAGTTTCATACAAACATTGGTCAGAGAGTCGCGTTAGGGGCATTTAAAAAAAAAAGTTAGAATCAACTCATACTATAGCAAAGCCGAAGCGCATCGAATTCACACAACGCCATGTGAATTGTGTAGAACTTTTTCGCTCAATGCCTATTTCGTATGGGACAGCTTCGAGATTGACATGAGATTGTATATGTTTTTGTTACAAGAATCGAGGGACAGATTGACGCTTCGATGCGCTTCGCCCTGGTCCCAAAGTAAGCTAAGCTTACCCCGCTTGCGTTATGGGTACCAGATAACGGATAATTCATAGTAAATATATACTTATAATACATAGAACACACCCAGACGTGAGAACATACATAAATACCATCACATACTCATGTTTGCCCCGAGCTTTTTATTTTTTTAATAAGGAGCTTAAGTTGGCGTTACGTCCTTACTAATATTATAAATGAGATAGTGAGTTTGTTTGTTTGTTATTCCTTCACGGCTTGACCGAGCAGCCGATCATTATGAAAATTTGCATACATATTGTTAGGGGTACAGAGCCCAACATAGGCTTTTTATCCCGTGACAGTATGCCGTTCCAATGGGAAAATATTTTTTCTACTATAGAGGGCGCTGTATCGGCCAACAGATGGCGCCACAAGTCGCGCTATGGGTTGTTTTGTTGTCAAACGAGATCTATGTCAGTAATTAACGCGAGCAAAGCCGCGGGGAAAAGCTAGTATAATATAATTGGCGTCGAAATCCCAATACAAAATTTACGAAATTTATATAAAACTGTCACACTGACAGTGACAATCTCAGAGTCGAAACGGATGGTGTATCTGACACCAAAGTGCAGGTGCGTGCGTTTAGTCACATATTTACAAATTATTAATAGTAATAATTAGTAGTATTAATAAGTATTAGATAAGTTTCTAAATATTAGAATAATAAATTACAAATTTTGTTAGTAATGATAAAATTAAAACACAAAAAATGGCCAATAGTGAAAGAAAAGTGTAAAAAATAAAATAATACCCTTCTGTAAGCATTTTAAGCGTTTGTGACAATGTATTTACGTCACACAAAATATTATATTGTTTTTATGCATGTATTTACGTGCGTATTCATATAACATGGTATTCATTACATACAAATAAAGCTAGCGACTTTAGTGCATCGTGTACAACACTGAAATTTATGTATTCACCACATTGTAGGTGCACATATATTGTTATTTATAGCATGTATTCATATAACATGGTATTCATTGCATACAAATAAAGCTAGCGAATTTAGTGCTTAGTTTACAACGCTGGAATGTATGTATCCAGCATTTTAGGTGCAAGTGGGTTACTTAACCCCAACGTGACCCGTCAAGCTGACATTTGACATATGACTAACCTTACGGACAAGATGGCGCCCACATGTCATTATGGCCAGTATTTCATGCATATTACACGTGTCACGCTCTATAAATTCACAAAGAAATTACAACAAATTGTTAAAAATAATAAATTGGATAAAAGGTAAACTGGGAATATATGGGAATATCCAAAATAATATTTTGAACCGTTTAGCGCAGGCTTTGCTGAAAGAAGTAGAAACTGGAATGAGAGGAGAACTAGCTAGACATCTTATAAGACACAAGGAGTAAATATCAGAAACATCATAAAAGGCAGAGAACAGCTGGCACAAGACAGAGGAACATGGAGGCTGATTCACGGACAGGATTGCTCTTCATTTAGAAGTTATTTTTTTTTTACATTAAGTATATTGTTTACTTGTTAAGTCCTACATCCAAATGATTAATAGATTAGAAATGATTATTAGAAATATCTACAAAAACAAAATAAAATTAGAACGAATTAAATTATAAAAATATTAGACATTAAAGAAAACTTTAACTAACTTAAATGTATAGTTTGTTTTTTAGCAAACGAGTACAAGCATAACACTTTATTAACGGGACTTGAACGCGCACATAAAGTGTCACAAACTTATCTGTGCCGGTGGCCAAAACTAGAACTAATGAATACGCCTTGAACACCATGACAATGATTGTTTTCTGAAATGACACCCACTTGGCGGCAGCACTGAGACGTCAGGTCCAGAAACCTGTCAAAAGTGTCATAGCGCCTTTATATTCGTGTCAGGTTTTTGACGTGTCTGGTTTTTGACGTGTCTGGTTTTTGACGTGTCTGATTTTTTTGACGTTGACGCTTTTGACAGCGCGGATTATTGGGATGGGAGGGACCAGAGACATGGCAGTTATAAGTATGTACGGTAGCCTCGAAGATAGGAGGACCATTTTAAAATAAAATCGCTTGCACATCTTGTAAGTGGATTTTTTTGTCTGCTCCGCCCTTTTCTTTGTTACCAAACAGGGTTGTTGTTTAATAGAACATGTGTCCACTAGGATGTTGGATGTTGCAACCAAAAATCATCCTAACCATGGTCCTGCGGTCCTCGAGGCGACTGTGCCTGTCGCTGGATGGGACCTCTTGCCGAAGTGGAGCCAACTAAGCGTCATCAACATTTTCGTGAAATTCATTACATTCAATAACTTCGATACTAGCGCCCCTGCCATCGACACAGATAAGTTTGTAGCACTGTACCAACGATTCGACAGAGTTGCATCTGGTCACGGTGAGACTGGTAAAGTGTTAAGGTGATAGTTTAAAATATACGAGTACAATTTGCGCCACGAGAGATGAGACCGTGAGACCGCGTATCACGTGATTCCACTTGCGCAGTAGAGTATTTAAATATCGGTATTGAAATTGTCTACTGCGCAAGTCAAATCAGTAATCAGTCAGGGGCCCGATTCTACTAACACAAATGCACCAATGGACTCTCAATGGTGTCTCAATCGTGTCTCAAAAGAATGCCGATAGGGTATCAGTGGAATAGTTTTTGACATTTGTTATGGACTTAAACAATAAATTAAACATTATGTTATTGTTTAGTCAAATAAGTTCAAAGTCATTAAGTTAGTCAAATAACAAATGTCAAAAACTTTTCCACTGATACACTATCGGCATTCTTTTGAGACACGATCGAGACACCATTGAGTGTCCATTGGTGCATTTGTGTTAGTAGAATCGCCCTGGTCTCATCTCTCAGAGCACGGATTGTATGTATGTCCATAACACATTTTCGATATTGACAGAGTGAGGTTTTATCAACCAATAGCCACGCTCGAAATAGCAACGTGACCAATAGTAACACAGAAAAAAATCGGTACTCCTTTGTTAAGTGTTTTTATAGGGCAAAGGTGACAAACCTGGCGGTCTTCGGCGGCGCCTTACTCGTCTTGCCCAGCGCCGCCGCCTTCCTCGGATCGTACGATGCTCTCCGTTTCCACTTCTCTAATTCTTGTTTCTTTTGTTCTAAAAGTAAAAATTAATTCTTTGGACTAATCACACAACGCCATCTAGTCCCATACTAAGCAACTAAGCTTGTACTATGGGTAGTAAGTAGATTGCTGATATACTTAAATATATATTTTTTGGTAAATAAATACTTATTATACATAGAAAACATCTAGACCAATGCAAACAGACATGTTCATGGACACAAAGGTTTGCCTTGCGCAGGATTTGAACCCAATTTAAACTTCAATAAAGTTATAGACCTCAATAAAGGCGGAATTAACGCTAATGTGGTTGACTGCAAGTCACGATTGCGATATAAGTTAATAGTTAATTTATTTATTTATTTTTTGTTTTTTTACTAGGCAGATTTTGCCGTTTGCGGTGAATTTTGAATTATATGGATCTCGTTTTATCGAATAAGCGGTAACAAAGCAAAAAGATCACCACTAAAAGAAATGGAGAAAGAAAACCGGTTACGGCCTTTTTTGTCTATCAGATATTTTTACATCTCTTTTTTTGTTTCACAAAAAAATACACAAGTACGAAAATCCGCGGTGGGTCATAAATAATGAATTGGCGATAGGGAAGGTCTTTGCCCAGCAGTGGAACAGTTTGGGCTAATAATTAAACCACTTACCCATTTCATAGTGCTGCGCGCTACCCTTACTGACGGAACTTTTCTCGCAATTATTCAATACACTGACATATGTCTTGCTGGGGTCCCGACGGAGGAAGTTCTTCGGTGTGTTCTCCACTTTGTACTTCGATATGTCCATGTAGCGGGGTTGGATCTTCTTAGGCCCTATTGAGGTGGTGGATGATGACATTGAATAGTCACCGCTATACCTGGAATACATACGAATATCTATATATATAAATGAAACCCGTTTTCCGTTGTCACGACATAACATGAAAACGGCTTGACCGATTTGGCTGTTTTTTTTTTTAGAATATTCCTTGAAGTACGAGGATGGTTCTTACGGAGAGAAAAATTTTAAAATTCCCACGGGAAAGCGGGATACACGCAAACGAAGTTGCGCGGGTTTCGCTAGTTATAAATAAATTTATAGGGTCAAATCACACAGATTGAGCTAGCCCCAAAGTAAGTTCGAACCTTGTATTGGGATACTAACTCAATGATACTATATTTTATAACATATATAGATAAACATCCAAGACCCGAGGTCAATTAGAAAAGGTTAGTTTTCATCATGATACCGGGATTCGAACACGGGACCTCCTGGATGGCGGTCCGGCGAAATAATAACAATAATTTAATTAACTCCAGCTTCTCAAGGGTTTTTGTAAGGATTTTTTAGAAAATATATTATAGACGAGCTGTTACCCGCGACTTCGTCCGCGTGAAATTTTCAAATAAGCATAACTACTTTTCCTGTCATGCGATTTAAATGAAACAAAGCCTATATTCTGCTCCAAGCCGAGCTCTATCACCCTGTGAAAACAGGATTAAAATCCGTTCAGTAACTTAGAAGATGTGCGCGTTCAAACAGACAGACAGACAAAATTTCGCTTTTATTACCTTTCTCTAACTGTTCCCTCTCCATTTTTGCCAAATATGTTCAAAGTACAGACATATCGGGGTCTACTGTTTTATTATATGTATAGACTATGTTACCCGTGGACAGCTAATTTCCCAACGGTGAAAGATTTTTCAAATAGTTAGTTTTACTACAAACAACAATAAAAATCATTCGTTTTAACTTACTAATGTAACCGACAAGAGTGTGGCGACACCTATCGCTATACAGAAGAACTACAGAATGAAGAAAAAAAGTTCACAATGCGAACACATGAGGGCGCCACTAGAATCCTGAATCGCGCTATCGAAGTTTCTATACGATATAGAGATATATATACAACCTCCGACACATACATTGTCGGAGCCGCGGTTCCCCAGGCATCACACCCAGCCTAAAAGGAAGATCTTCCCTTTGTGGCGGTCGAGCACATCGCCATCGCTCCCGCTACAAGAGCGCGACTCTTAAATTTAAAGAAGACTAATTAAAGAGGTAAGAATTGATTGTTTGTTTGCATTGAATAGGCTCCGAAACTACTGGACCAATTTCAATAGTTATTTGTTATGCAAGGCTGCAAAGTTGTTTTTTGGCGCGAGTACTTAAATTGAAACCTGAGCTAGCGAAGGATTCTAGGATTTATATTTGAACCACTCGCTTCGCTCGTGGTTCATTTCAAAGGTACGAGACGCAGAATAACTTTGCTGCCGAGCGAAACACAAAATTTTTCACCTCACTACAGCGAGGAAAATCCTAGGTGCAAGAAAAACGCAAATAATATATAATAATAATAATTTATCTTTATTAAATAAGAGTTTATTTTTTTTCATGCGGTGTCGTGCTGGCCAGTTCGATTATTCTAAAAATAAGGTTGGCGCCCTGGCATGAAATAAGTATTAAGGTGATCCGTTTCGGTCCGCGCGGGAAATTCAAATTTGCATTTTCAGAGGACTGGCGGTATAAAAAATTAAAGCATAGAAAGGTTCGAATTTTAAAAATACTTTCCACGCTAGGGCACGAAATGCACTTTTGCGCTCAGATTTCGAATGACAAACAGATTCTTTCCGAGCTTGTGAGGTGAAATAGTTATTTGTTATGCAAGGCTGCAAAGTTGTTTTTTGGCGCGAGTACTTATATTGAAACCCGAGCTAGCGAAGGAATCTAGGATTGAACCACGAGCGAAGCGAGTGGTTCAAATATAGAATCCTGAGCGTAGCGAGGGTTTCAAAGGTACGAGACGCAGAATAACTTTGCTGCCGAGCGAAACACACAACTTTTCATCTCACTACAGCGAGGAAAATGCTTGGTGCAAGAAAAACGCAAATAATATATTAAATAAGTGTTTATTTTTTTCATGCGGTTTCGTGCTGGCCAGTTTGATTATTTTAAAAATAAGGTTGGCACACTGGCATGAAATAAGTATTAATGCATTTTCAGAGGATTGGCGGTATAAAAAATTATAGAATAGAAAGGTTCGAATTTTAAAAATTCTTTCCACGCTAGGGCACAAAATGCACTTTTGCGCTCAGATTTCGAATGACAAACAGATTCTTTCCGAGCTTGTGAGGTGAAAAAATTATTTCACCGTTGGGACACTATTTTACAGTATCCTGGGTGACAGGCTATTTCATATAATTTTTTAAATTATCCTTACTAGAACTTTCATCTAGCGGAATAACGTAACCCATCCAAACAATGGCCAGGTTTGACGTTACTTAACTTGCGTGGTTCGTTTTCGAGCTCCTCACTTTGTCAAATTACATAAAAATTCCAAAGATTAGAGCATTCAAATTCATCACTTACCTCTGTTTAGGCTGCGCAGGCGTCCTTTTCCCATCTGGGTGTCTCATAACAACCGGAGCACTCTCCGTCCCGCTCTCTCCCTCTGTGTCGCTCGTGCCAGTAGTCAAAGAGTGCTTTTCGTGGCTGAATATTGACGAATTTCTCGGACTGGAGCCATTTGTCGTTGAATTTGTGTCACTGTCCAGTACAAATGTCTTCCTCTTGTCTATGGCCTCATTTGCCTTTGATAGAAAGTGTATATTGTCTTTGGTTGGGGTTATGTCGTCTATTATGAACGTCTTGCGTTTGTCTGCATCTCTGCGTTTTGGTTTCTCTATTGGTTGGTTTACCTGGAATATATGATAAGCGATTTAGGGAAAGTTTTACAACTTCACAAATAAAATGACAGGGTTTTGGAACTACAGATCCACCAACATCTTTATGAACGTGGCCGAAAATGGAACTACAACTCCCGATCATATTGTATGTCACTTTTTGACAGTTCGCCTTTGACACAATGTATGAAAATTGCCACAGTAACGCCCTCCTACAAACGTCACTCACGTTCATAAAGATGTTGGTAGCACTATAGAGAAAGAAAAAAAAAATTTTTCTTTTCAAAAGATCGCCGTTGGTTGCGCTACCTATGTGGGTATAAAAGGGTCAATACAGGTTAAATGGGGGTTTTTCGCTAACCAATCGTTGACAGACACAGAAGATTATTCACAACAAAATTACCATTAAAGATAGATACCACCTGCCGATGAAGCCGCCCAAGTGATTGCACTGCTGCAATCAGGCATGCGACATATCCATAAATGCAGCAATACAATATGAGGTGCGACCTTTTCGTGTGTAATAATTGCTCCAAGTGAGCAAAACACTGGTTTTTCAATTGCAACCCAAGGTCGTGAATCATGAGACACAACTGTATCATCGTGTACTGCTTCGGCTGTCACACATCTGTCAAAGTAGTTGAGAGGGCCATAAGAGTAACTTACCTGAAAATTGGTGACATACTCCCTAGCAAGCACCACATCGTTCACCCTCCTTCTGTTTCGATGTAAATCAAGGATATCAGAATGGGTTGACGTGATCATAGGGTCCACTGGTAGCGTCGTGGACATCTGCTCATCCTCTGAAGAATAGTCCAGGGTCAGATCAGCTATGTTGGTCGTGTGGAAGGACTGTGACCTATGCACTGGTGATGAGTGGCTGAAAACATTGAATTAAGTTATTAATAATGGCTCCTGAATTCCTGACTCAAAACTTGGTTAAAAATATTTGATTTCAACAATATGTAACGTCGAACACCTGAATTTCGGCAATAGGTTCTTTCGACATTATCTAAAGTCCGATATTAGTCAACCTAAAAAGTGAGTTTTGCCAATTTTTAGGTCCGTCCTTTAATGTAAGGTGATGTGCCGATGTGCCACAAATCTAAAAAGAAGTTGGTTAAGAGAAGAGTTAGGTGCCACGAAATTCTTCATTTCTAAAATCTGGTTCCCATATTTGTCCCTTTCTTACCAGAATCCAAGTTACGTCCATGCCATATCTACTTTAACTTTGTTTGACAAGCTACGTACTTACTAGTTAAGTACTTTAGCAAGTTTGACTGGAGACTGCCTAAGTCCTAACCTATGATTAAACTACTTAATACCTTGGCGAACTAAGGTCATCTTTGTTATCCTGTCTCTTAGCCAACTGTTGCCGTCTCCTTCCCTCCTGGGCGGCCTTCATTGGATCGTATGACGACCTTTTCTTCCAGTTTGTATATTCTGTATCTTTCGTGGCTAACGCTGATGATGATCGGTGCTGACTTGGTTTCTTTCCTGGAATTTGTCAAGTTTTATTTATAAGTCGTACTGCACATGCCACCACCCTTCAGTCAGTTGCAAGCGAGCGACAGAAGCAGTGGTGTCCAAATTTATAAAAAACGATCTGTTAAATAAAAATTGTCAATTGGACATGGGTGTGCATGTACAGCATCCCAATGCCGTAAAATCTCAGTACCGGACAGCTTGTCTATACTTTTATGTCGATGGTCTTCACTACATAGTATAAAACAAAGTCGCTTTCTCTGTCCCTATGTCCCTTTGTATGCTTAAATCTTTAAAATTACGCAACGGATTTTGATGCGGTTTTTTTTAAATAGATAGAGTGATTCAAGAGGAAGGTTTTTATGTATAATACATTCCAAAATTCCCACGGGAAAGCGGGATACACGCAAACGAAGTTGCGCGGGTTTCGCTAGTAAATTATATATGCAACCTTTAACGTAATCAGCCTTTCCAGGTATTGCTAAAATTGAGCGCGCGTCTTTACCTACATAATTTATAACTGTTTTTTATTTATTTATTCGTTTACGGAATAAAAATATATAAGCTTTCGAAGGTCTAACTATTTTTGCACAAAAAAACGTACAACTATCATTGTGTTCCTATGCCATTCTAAAGATATATTATACTTAATGCTTTAGCCTTTCATGTCAACGATTATCCTTCACTTGTGAACGTATTACAGATTCGACACACCTCGCTTCATTTGGTATTAACTCGAGTCGTGTACAGTCGCTTAAGAAATAAACTTGATTTTAGACTTCAAAAGACGAATAAGTAATGGCTTTGACAACATCCTATTTGATTCTGAATAGGACGTGTGAACTATAAATTAGAACGTTAAATGTAATTTGCAAACAAAATGTATCGAAAAATTGACAACCTAATTATTAAATCTTAATCAAAAAATTTAGTCTGACAGCCAGTTTCGGATACGCTTTTTAACTCCACATTAACACTTGTGTAGCCGGGTACCGGAGTTGTAGTTCCAATGTCGGCCACGTTCATAAATAGCTTTGTAGCACTGTAACTTTTTCATCTTTAGATTGACAGTGATAGCTGTTTATAATGAATAATTAATTTAAAAAATGTGTTTCAGAAACCGACTGCGACTGTACTTGATAAAGTATTATTATTTATAAACTAGTTCAATAAGTTTGTTGTCGTCTAGCAAAAAACATTTAAGGAATTTAGCAATTACTTTCACTATTCGACAGATCAAGTTAAGACGTTACATACAACATTAATTAAATTCCAAAATATCATCAATCTTAACATTATAAACTAGCGTAACTTCATTTGTGTGTAGCGCTTTCCTGTGGGAATTTAAAAAAAACTTATCGGATGCCTATGTTACTAAGAAGACAGCCTCCAAGTTTCAGAAACCTACGACTTAGGCTGTACGTGATCAGTCAGTCAACCATTCAGAACAAAGCATTTTAGATGGAAAAGTAATTCGATCTGTTACCTTTTCACGCTAAAAACTGGTGAACTGATTGAAAAGTTTGTTATGATTATAGTTTGAATCTTACGGAAGGATAAATAATAGCATTTATCGGAAATTAGTTCGTTGTGATTGATAATTCTGTGCTAATTTTATTGAAATATGTTCAACCTACCTTTATCTTGATTCTTAGGCTGGAAGTCCCTCGTGGAAGACCTAGATTTAGTCAGTCTATTCAAAACAGCCTGTCTTGTTGGCTCTGATATCCTTCTACTCTGATGGACCGGTTTAACTCTCTCCTCTCTAGCAACAGGAGGCTCTGACATCCTAGTATTCATTCCTCTTTCTTTATTAGTAACCCTAACTGAATTCCTGACCAAGCCAGGTCCAAATTTCCTCGGCATCTCAGGAGTATTTGGACATCTAGGTGAATTTGCTGGTGGTATAGATTTCAAATCATTCCCCTCCATTCTAGCTCTATGTGGCCTTTTATACCTTTCCGATTTCTCAAAAGATCCATTATCAGATTCGTCTGATAAATCTGAATGTCCACTGGATCTCCTAGTTATTCTAGTATCTATGTAATTATTGTTTTTATTTACTGTATTGAAGGAGCTAGATCGTTTAATCGAGTTACCGAAAGCGACAGGGTGTGGTTTCTTCCCCTCACTTAAAACCCTCTGATGTTTCTTGTCACCAAGACAACGTGTTGGATCAATTTTCGGATATTTCGCATCAATAGCGTTATTTTTAAGAACAGTCTTGAGACATACAGTCTGATTTGCATTGCTAAAGTCATTCCCAAAGTACTCTTTACCTTCGTAAGACTTATATCTGGCGTGTGTCTTTCTGTGTGGTGATAATATTGCGTCTACATTATAATTATTCGGTCGATTCGATAGTGTTTTATCGTCAGAACTATTGCTGTGTAAACCTCGATCTGATGATGGACTGTTCATGTTTGGATCGTGTTTCCTACGTTCAGTATCTAGAGATCTTGATGCAGAGTTTAGAAGTATCCTAGTGCTCTCTGGGACTTTTGTTGAGCCTGTTATGACGTAGTTTCCTGGACTTCTGAGTGGACTGCTGCCTCCCGAGTTGTCCTTACGTCTGAGACGATAATTCAGTGAGTTTGAACGACTTAATTGTGAAACTGGAAGTCGTGATACGGCTGTTTTATCACTTATAAGACTTGAGGTGAGTTGTGAGGGTATATTAGAGAAATTGCTTGTTCTGGATGATTGCAATTTAGCTTGTAAATTTGTTATAGCGTTTTGGGTTTTTAATAAATACGATTCGGTGTCCTGGACGGGAATTAGGTCCTGTAACAAAGAAATAAAATAGGTCAAAATATGCTTCTAATACTTATAGGTATTAATTAGAAAAAAACAAATTACAGTTCTTTTTTGCAAAAGTTACTATTATTAAATAACACAATCAATAAATAAATTAAGAAGGAACTAATTATTAAGTTTAACCAGGTTTCCAATAATTCTGTTCAGATTGTGCCCGTTTCTTTATATGGGATTTCAGGGGATTAATTATATAGAAAATACGCATTAAAATACATATAGAAAATTGCACCTGCACCGATCGGTACCGACGTGAACAGATAAGTCTGTATCGTATCTTTCTGTAAGCAACTATATTGATAATAGTATTATTACCTCAGGAAACGCATCTTTTATCGACAATATTATTACAGATAATATCGACTAAATGTAACTAAAAATAAACTAATCTCTCCACACCATGACACAACAAGAGTAATACATGTTTTATCATGTGAATTCGTGTGCAATAGCCATTCAAATTAGTTATGAAATATTACAGACTGTAGGAAGCGTGGTCTCGCATAAAAATCTGGGGCATACAACTTTATCAAATCATAACAATATTGTTAAGAATCTGATGGACACGTATGAGAAAGAAAAGTATATACATAGGAAAGCAAATTTTGTTTTGAGAGGAGATACAACAACTCTTTGTCCAGCACATCTAGAAGTCCTTAGAAGCTACCGGTGAGGGCAGAGACATTTCGACTACATATCTGTCTCTTCTACTCCAGAAGGTTCTTGAATAAATATCAATTTTTAAATACAGTCGGGAATATCATTTTAGCACCAAGGCCGTCCAGTACTATATTTAGTCACCGCCATATAAGATGAATCAATGCTGTATCAATATTTATTTATGCATGAGATTGTAGGTGACTTTATATCACTAACAAACATAGTAATACTCCTATTTTAATCAAATAAAAAACTATTCTCACTAAAAGGTTAAAAAACTCGAGCTGTCCATACGATATATAAGTATGTTGTTTACACTATTAATATTATTTAGTGGTACAATCGACCAATGAAACAGGGTAGAGAAATAATGTAAGCATCGTTATGAAACTTTGTGATTACATAGAGAGGTAGGGCACAGCGGATAATCCGCTCAAATCGGTGCAGCCCGTCTGGGAAAGGACCTCCACCTTACAGAAGATAACCAAATAGCATTGGTCTCGGCCATGTTGTGTTTCTACGGTGAGTAAGGTCTGCAGAGCTTGGGAGGTTGGGAGGGTTGGCAACGCGTGATACCCCCGGTTTTGCAAGCGTCTATAGGCTACGGTGATGCTTACCATCAGGCGGGCCGTAAGCTTGTTAAAAAAAAACATAGTAAGATTTAATACTGATCTTTTAACTGATTGATTGATAATTAAAACATCTCGTAAATCCCTTCACGCAATATTCAGAAAGCTTGATACATATTTACGGCCCCCTTAATTGGTTGGCTTTTCACACAACAATTCCCTCGAATTTTTAGACTTCCTGTAGACCTTAGTTCTCAAACCGTCTATGGTTAGCCCCACCCAGATATCTATGTAGGATTCGTGTCAACGCTTGGTATGCGAAGGTTAAGTGAAAGTGTTAGGTCATTGTATCAGTGTGGTGACACTGGATCTGAATTGCTAAGACCAGCTGATTAACCTCTTTAGGTTACATTCAAATTTTGTAATTTACTTTTTTAGTTGAAGAAGTTTTTTTTATCTATGGAATATAAATAAATTAAAAAAAAACTATGGAATTTTGGCGGCAACAAAAGCGTCAATTCTTGAAGTGACATTCTAATTTTGAAGATTCGTTTTTATTATCTATGGAATTATGGCGCCAACAGCGTCAACTTAAGTTTGTTTCAAAGTTTATTCATAGTATTCAATTTTTTTAATTGATAAAGTTTTATTATCTGTGGAATTTTGGCGCCAAAAAAATGACATATTGCGCTCGTGATTAAAAAAATATTTGTGTTGTATTACACACAACACAAATATTTTTTTAATCACGAGCGCAATTACAAACACAGTATTAATCTATTAAACCTTCTAATTAATTTTTTTTTCTAATCAAAACAGCATCAACTTGAGATATTTTGTTATAAGTATTGATAAGTTCAAAGTTCAAAATGTTTGGTGATCTTTGTTGCTGTTAAATAGGGATAGCAGCGTAAAAAACTAAATGTAAAGAAAGCGGGATACTTTCGATCTATTGATCACGACGCGTAATCACGCACTCTTCTTATGCAGAATTCAAGGCTGCATAGAAGTATGCGGTGCTTTTATATTTTAAGCTAACCATGCGTAGTTACGTACGTTCAACACAACACTTATTCAAAAAATTAAAACTTATACCTATACTTTGTTTTACGAAAGTAACATCTAAAAGTATATAAAAATTACAGATGAACCGCTTTTGATGAAATTGGGTATAAATATAGAATTAGACTTTGGAGAAGGACACGAGATATTTAGTAGTTAGACTAGTTAGTATATAGGATGAATTTTAATATTAAAAGTATGTTTGAAATTGTGGTTTGAATTATAGGACCTAGTATCGAACCCTGAGGAACGCCTAAACTGAACTGATAGAACCTCCCTTGGAGTTTTTAAAAATAAATTAATATGTATAAATAAAAATGCTATGTCCTGAATGACTGATTAACTGACAGTTCAACGCAAAGCGCTGATCGTAAGGATCTGAAACACGGAGTGTGTTCTTTGTATGAGATAGGCATCCGTTAAGAAAGGATTTTCCGATATTCCCACGGGAAAGCTGGTTACAAACGATTGTCTAGTGGTTAGATGATTCACACCAGAACGGTAACCTCCTAAAAATAACTTAAGATCAGTAAAAAAATCTCAAGTTCAATAACAAGAAAAAAAAACTTAACTGTTACCCGTTATGGTGAATGCAAGATCAATGAGTCATCGGTGACTCACATTGTATGGTCAATGAACACATGACATCATGTTTTTTTATTGAACATTGTCTAATTTAATGTTGATGATTCGAAAAAAACTTAGAATGACAGCATTTGTCCATAAATCGGTTACAACTTTACAAGTGAGGATAAGGGACATGCCAACCACACATATCCACTTGTCTCCTGTATAGCCAGGTTCAACAACGGCGACCTCAGACTGACAATAAGCAATGGAGCTTATTGACGTCCCGGGGGAGAAACTACAGCTGTCTTGGAGCTCACAGTGAATTTAATCACAAACAAAATAGATGGAGTAGGAAATATTATTACAATAATGTTCACAGATAAATATGAAATATTAAGTAATCTCTGTGGTAGTTAGTATGTTGCAGAAAATTACTAGTTAGGTTTCGGTTTTTCTTTGTGAAGGTCCTATTAAAATTCTAAAGTTCGTGGGTTGCTTACCAAGTTTAAAAGAAAGTATGTAAGGACGAAGGGCCGACAATAGGCGGATGTGACGTCAGAACAGGTGGAGGTAACATTAGTAGGTATATATTTCATGTTTATGGTCCCAGACATAAGCTGAAGCGATATCCAAATTGTATCTTTTGTGAATGACCACTGGTAAAAGATTTAACATTTACAACAAGGTTTAACATGATGTACAGACATGTAAACAAAAATAATACCTACAAAACGGGGATATACAAAAATTAAGTAGGCACAAACACAGAATGTCAATCCAAATAGCGCTCGATCAATACAATACATATAACCAAATCCTAAAAGTAAAATAGGTTGTTGTTGATGAAATGAGCAGACTAGTCCCCAAGACGATAACCGTTCAAGAGATGACGGTTCTCAGAGTATATCTATTTGGTAAAAAGGATTTTATTAGTCTCTTATGCTATAAACCACATACAGGATACACCTTGCCTACGGCGTGACCAGTTGAGCGTGTCTCCTTTACTTGTCTCTATGACAAGTCGTGTCAAGTTGCATTAGACATATTTACCACAGTTTAAACCACAGATTACTTGTTACTTTAAGTTTAACAATAAAGCTTGCGTTTTTAAACCCAGTTTGAAACAAAGGTCACAGAGATGTGCGTTGCCGGTTACACGGTATAAACTAGGTACCCATTTTTATACCCCACGAAATTCCTGTTGGGTGTATTAGGGTTTAATTCTCTAGAGGTAAGGCTTAACTATCTGATCTATCTGTAATTACGGATTGTACCATTCTACGAAACTCAGACTGTCTCGAATTAGTGACGCAAGTGGTCCACCTGTTCGTTCCTCCTCTGTCAAAAATTTTGTTTTAGGTCTCGCCATTACAATATATTTGCGGTATCGGCGGCGCGTACAGTGTCTCATGCCAAATTGCCACTTGTGATTGCTCTGCGGTATATCAATGGGCTTCTCGTATCAGCCCCAGACTGTGATATGTTTGCTAGTCGATGGGTGATTGTGTGTCGGGAGTGCTCGAGGTTTTGCGAGGAGATGGATGTGCGGGAGACAAATGTTAAATGTTACTTATTGTTATTCCAATTTGTATTGTTTGAATATCACGGCGCCTTACACGTACTTACTGTAATATTTAAAATTTAAAGGCGAAAGTTTTTCTGTATGTTTGTTACTTCTTCACGGCCAAATCGCTGGACCAATTTTTATGGTATTTGGTATGTAGGTAGCTGAAACCTTGGATTAACACATAGGGTACTTTTTATTCCGAAAAGCACGCGATTCCCGTAGGATTTGGTAAAAAAATCTGATATAGATGGCGCTGTGCATAAAATTGAACGCGGGTAACACCTCGGGTAATTAAATATAACCAACTCCAAACATCTGTATGTACGTATACACGCTCCATAATAATGTTTTAAATCTCGTTACTAATCAAATGTTTTAAACTGTCGCCAAATCTGTGCTCTTCTGGAGGCTTGTAAACATTGGCCTCTGTAATCCGCATTGGAGCAGCGTGGCAGAGTACAGAGAGTTCAATAATAATCTATATATATAAAAATGAAACCCGTTTTCCGTTGTCACGACATAACATGAAAACGGCTTGACCGATTTGGCTGATTTTTTTTTTAGAATATTCCTTGAAGTACGAGGATGGTTCTTACGGAGAGAAAAATTTAAAAATTCCCACGGGAAAGCGGGATACACGCAAACGAAGTTGCGCGGGTTTCGCTAGTAATAATAATAATAATTTCTTTATTGTTCTCTCTTATAAACTAAACTGATTAATTACAAATAATATTATAGTCTTAGGTATAGTATACATTTAATATGTTGTTTATAAGAGACTGGTGCCCGTGGTAGGCTGTTAGGCCTGTGTTACAGGTCACCAGGCTCCCATCCAGGTCTTACCATCGAGTTCTACTACTGAATACATATCAAAATGAACACGCTTTTCGTGGTACGTTTAATACAATACTATTGAAACCCGTGCAACTTCGTTTGCATGTATTTATTTATGCACAGCAGCGCCATCTATTTTGATACTTTTGACTTTTGATGAAATGCTACGAGAATCCAAGGTATCTGCTACCAACATACCAAATATCATAAATAGTGGCTCAAATAGCTATTTGAGCGTGAAGAAGTAACAAACATATTCGCCTTTATAATTTGACGACCTCCGTGGCGTAATGGTTACCACGCCAGACCGCCACCCAGGAGGTCCCGGGTTCGATCCCCTTTCGGGTCATGATGAAAAAACGAACTTTTTCTGATTGGCCTCGGGTCTTGGCTTGGATGTTTATCTATATATGTATTCGTTATAACATATAATATCGTTTAGTTAGTATCCCATAACACAAGTTTCGAACTTACTTTGGGGCTAGCTCAATCTGTATGAATTGTCCGTAAATATTTATTTATTTATTTATAATATTAGTAGGATAATAGACAGCTCATATTTAAGTTCGTAGTTCCAGCCCCAGTTTTAGGGCACGACCTTACCTTTTGTTGCCTTGAATTTAACATGAGTAACTATAATTAAATTATATTTTACCTGTGCGTGTGGCGCGCCCTAGTGACGAATTTCGTTAATTATCTTGCAAAAAAAGTAGGTCTAACATTTACACTTATATTAGAGATGGAATTTCAAATTAAGGGGATATGTGAAAAAAAGAAGGGTCCTTAGAAACCAAATATCTTCTAAACTACTAAAATTTAGACCTAGATTTTTGGATATGTATTAATTCATCATATAATCGAAATTTTGGAAAGAGCCAAAACACGATTGTGACACATTTCCTCGATAGAAAAAAAATCCGAAGTAACCTCTGTTTTTTCTTCAGAACTCTTGTAACTTCTAAACGGTAAATAGTAGAAATTTTAAACTTCATATAAAGAAAGACATTAATGTTTTCTAGAGACTGTAAAGACAAATTTTTAAAAACTCAATTAGTGAATTTTAAATAAGCCTAAATGTGTTTTGGCGCTTACGACGTTAAAAATTCGCCGTGTTCACGGTTTCCCATCTCTGTCTCTCGCAAGAGGGATTGATATATGCGTCGCACGGGTGGGGCGGGCTCAGTCGGCCGCTTACTCTTGTCTGGGACGGATCTACGTTCGTCGAGATCTCGCGCGCAACCCATCGAAATAATATTACTACGTATAGAAATGACAGCGCCTTCAAATTTTGGCGCCGCGTTCGGCCGTGCGGGGCGCGCCCCTCCCTGGCCCCGCCCCCAACCGAGTCATAGAATATGACATTACTACGCAGGGGCGACACTTTGTTTATATTCTGCCTATTGGACATCTAACTGATTATTTTATTTTATTACAATATTTTATTTTACTTAATAGAATAAACTTAATAGAAAATAGGTATAATATTAGCTTTATAGGTAGGAAGCTACATAACATTTTTGTTCTTAACTTAATATTAGTCAAAAATAAACTGAGATTAAATCAAAACTTTATAATGAAGCTATTTATATATTGAAGTATTTTGTAATATATGCAATAACTAGGAGACGGTCGCCTGCCAGACAAGACAACTCCTCTTGTTGAATGGTAACGTATCTTTACTCCGAAACTTGTTTGCCCGAATTTCATTTGTTCGAAAATGGTTGGTCGAAATTTAAAATGCTGTTTCGTTTTCCATCTTTTTGTTTTCTAGAAACTATTTTTTTTACTTAGTAACTTTATCCACATTTACGTATTTTTTACCTACTATATAAAAATATTTTGGAAATATAGTTTAAAAAATCAATATTTAAATTACATATTATTTTAAAAAAAGAATTATGAAAATCGGTCCAAAATTGAAGGAGTAATCGGCGGACCTCCAAAAAAAAACAATGAAACATAGAACCTCCTCCTTTTTTGAAGTCGGTTAAAAAAAAAAGCAAAAAATGAATATAGACATTAAGCAATGTGGTTTGTTTATAGACGAACAATATCCGTTTTTAGGGGCCACGCCTGATGGAATAGTTTTAACGCATAATATGCTTGTAGAAATTAAGTGCCCCATAGCACCGTTCAAGATTGGGATTGATAGGGCTATAGCACTAAACAAAATGCATTTTTGGAAAGAAGACAAAAATACTGGAAAAATATACATTAATAAAAAATCTGATTGGTTCTTTCAAGCACAGGGGCAAATGCATATTAGTAAATTTCCAAAATGTTTATTAGCTGTGTGGTATGGGGAAAATAAACTAAAAACAGAAATACTCCATAAAGATGATCAGTTTTGGAAGACGAAAATGGAACCAAAATTATTATCTTTTTATTATGATTGCTTGCTACCAGAGCTTGTAGATCCTCGGCATACAAGAATTATGGCAATTCGTGAGCCAAGTTATGTCATTCGTAAAGGTAAAGAAAATAAAAATGTTGACACAAATGAGACAAATGCGGGTTGTAATAATGAGAAGATTATTGCCTTAGAGAAATTTTAAAACTATAACTTTTAAAATTTCTCTAATGCTTTATTATTAGTTCTTTTATAATTAAAACGATTTAAAAAGTACGTGATTTGCATCTAATTAGAATTTATTATTAATTAATTATATTCTAGACAACATTTTCGTATATTTCAAAATTGGCTCAGCCTGTAGTGTGGTACTGCATATGCACAGTCTTCAGAAGAAGCCACAGAAAATTTTCATAACATAACTTTGAATAAGTATTTGAATGAAACGATGAACATTCCTTATTATAACAGCTTTAGTATGTAATCCCATTGTTTTATCATTTTACTAAAATATTCCTTACAATGACATTAGCTCTTAGACTATAAAGTAAAACGCAGTGTGTGTAATGTTTTATTCGATTGCAAAAAGTATTTTGTTTGTCTGTAAAACTATTTAAAATTTAATATGTACTTATGTAAGTAATTATTTTGCTTATTTATCAATATATTTAGTTATAGACCAAATATCGACTGTCTTGTATTTCATAACTAATATTAAAATAAATAGACACAGGTATTCATTTACTATATTAGTTAAGATAAACTTAAATAGCTACTAAACAAACAATAACAAGTGAACAGCGAAACGTATCGTATTTCCGACGAAAGTATTTTCAAAACTTCGCGGGAAAACGGCGGTCCGGCCGGCACGCGCGCGAGTGCAGCGCCGCCGCGGCGGCACTCGCGCAACTTTTGGCTAGGCCCCGCCCCTTTCGTTTCAATTATTTTACGGCATAGCGTCTTAATTGATACGTTTCAAATTAACTAGCTTAATTTCTAATCTTAGTAGTTCTTGTTGTATTTTTAAATAAATAAATTCATAGACTACATCCCATCTCTCGGCAACTTAGACGAAGTAAAACAAAGTGCGGTATTCAACTTCGGTCAACTTCGTGAATTACTCTATTCACGAAGTTGACCGAAGTTGAATACCATAGCCATAGATTTATTGTTCTCTATTCAACTTTGGAACCCATCTATTTTTGCGAATCAAATGTCCATAAATTCAAATCCTTCTTTTGTCAGCAGTGCTTCCTTTCAAAGCTGTTATGTATTATTCTAAACTAAAAATCCTAAGATTTAACTTATTTTTTTAATAGCCTGCACTCCTGGGTTCCGCATTAAAAATCGATATTACAACCAGACGTCTAGACTTATATTTGGCTACAGATCGCAGATTTAAGTTAGTAAAAAAATATGGCTGCTAATGAAAGCATTAGATAAAGTTATGTCTTTTTAAACGTTTAATTACAGGAAATTAAGCTTTAACGGTATGATGATAACGGATTAAGTATAGAAAAAAATGTTCCCACGGTTTACGCCGTTCTTATATCGCCATGAA
Organism: Endotricha flammealis; assembly: GCA_905163395.2. Classification (NCBI taxonomy): domain Eukaryota; kingdom Metazoa; phylum Arthropoda; class Insecta; order Lepidoptera; family Pyralidae; genus Endotricha; species Endotricha flammealis. The sequence continues at coordinate 2,116,515 of LR990880.1, read as the reverse complement.
CGCAAAATACTAACAATACAACAAAACTGAAATTAAAATTGTTCCATACATCTTGATTGCCGCTTGCAAAAAATGTAACAATGACTAATAAAGTGGATTTTTATTAATGGCAACATAATTTTCTTTTTTTTTATTTCGCACTGATTTATTATGCTACTAAATAGCCGAATATGGAGTTTTATTTTTAATAGTTTTGTAACCAGCCAGTTTACACATTTGAAAAAAGTAATAAATTATCACCTACTTTCTTTTTCATACTTCATTTCATGATAGAAAACCAGCCAGTTTTATTTTAAATCTTTTTTGTTTTTATCATTCATTCGAATACTAGCACAAAACAAAACCTTATGGCGGAAACACACTACCGTGTCGGGGCGTGTCGTGTCGCGCCAGAAGCATATCGCGTTCATACATTTTATATGGTTAGGAGCACATTTGTAGGGCGTGTCGTGTCGTGACTCGCTCTGTCGTGACGCGGACTGCTGGCCGCCGATTGCGCCACGGCGGTGGTGGGGGTTATGACGCGACACGACACGCCCTGCAAATGTGTTTCTATACCCGCGCGTGGTTCGTGTCGCGAACAAGTGGACGCTTTTTTTTTAATTTGTTTTTGCAGCGTGATAATGAGTTACTAGGTAGTAGATTCCTGATAAATATACTTAAATAATTTTTTTTGTAAATAAATACCATTAATACATTATAGAAAACACCCAGACAAACGCAAACACTGCGAGCTTCTGTTCAGAAATGAAAGAAATAAACGTCTGGCGTTTATTTCGTTCATTTCTGAACAGAATCGCGCCCCGACACGACACGTAAGTGTGCACACCCACCGTCACGACAGAGCGCGACACGACAGGCCCCGACACGGTAGTGTGTTTCCGCCATTATTCTAAAAAACTTAAATTAGTTCGTTCGACAAGCGAATGAGCATCCTTGTGACTAATTAGATTACTATTACGTGAATCAGTGGAAATTTGATGCCGCAAAATTAGCTTATAATCAAATTAACAAACAATATCTTCCTATAAACCTAAAATTCTAGATCTTACGTTAACTACTGTAATTAATTAGTTATCCGAAACCTAACCTTTGCCCAGATGACGCGCTGTTGCCGTCCCTATATTTTTCTTTCCTTTTTTGGGTTAAAAGGTAGGTATTAATGAAGAAAATGAAGACTACATTTTCTCCTTCCATATCGCTCAACTTGTAGTATTATACTTCCATACAAGGGTTGTTCTCGTTGGTTTTTATAGTCCTTACATTGTTTGTAGCCGAGTAAACATTTAATTGGCTTGTTTGATGTTATCTTGTTTATCAATATTGATAATTATTGTAAAAGCTGTTGGTTTTCCTATGAATAAATAAATTACCAGTCACTTCAGCTACAACAAAACGTAAAATTAATTTAATTAGGTAACAACTCGCTGTCTATATAAATACTTAATCAACGCATACGCCTTCCTCAATTTTCTTAATGTTACGAACTAGCCGTCAGACTGGAAATAAATACTTTTTGATATAATAATTTTTTATACTTTTCATATTATGGATGGACGGTATTGTTGATAAAATAAAATGTCATTATGGTCTATTCTTGTCTTTTTTGCATTGTTGTTTTTCTATCGATTTTCTCTTTTGGCTCTGTACGTGTACTTTCCATTATAATTTCTTATTTGAGCCATATTTGAGCTATCTTTTCACTACTCTCCTTTTACTTGCATCTTATCATTATATCACTTTTGTTATATTTTATGTTTGATGTCACTGTTATGGAAACTATATTTTGTGCATGTGGTGTTTACCTTCAATCAATTGTACATTTGGCTAAAAACTACTTGTAAAATTACACGTAAGAACATGTAATATTGTAACAATTATGGTAAACCTAATAAATATAAATATAAATATCACTTGCACTTAGTTCACCGTACTTTGCTTGGTTAGTCCCAAAGCGGACATCAATCAGTCGAATGGTTCATAATCAATGATTACAATCTCCTTGGTAAATCGGACGTTGGCTCACTGATAGCGCAATTCGTCTAATTGTTAACTGCCAGTTTGTATTAGCATAAGATGAAAACCTTGGATTTTTATTCAAAATTATACAGTCCACACACAAGAGAGTATGTTCTAATCCCCATCGACTGAAAGGAGATATTTTTACCATGTACTAGACAAACTATTTTCATATCATTAATCTGTGGTACTAGTCTTTTTTGTTTACTAGTCCATGTTAGCTTCATTTGCCATCTCTCTAGCTAGGCTAAGTCGTTTGTGTTGTTGGTTGTTCGTGTGTTGTTCAAAAATGTTTCAAATTGCTGTCTGTCAAGTAGTTGTTAAGGAAGGAAGTTCTTTCAATAGTTCTTACTTCGTCTATTTTCTTTCTGATTAAATTTGACAGTAGTTTCTCCCCCGGGACGTCACTAAGCTTCATCGCTTATTGTCAATCTGAGGTCGCCGTTGTTGATCCTGGCTTTATAGGAGACACAGCGGTTGGAATGTGTGGTGGGCATGTCCTGATGTACTAATCTTAAGTTTACTCATTGTGTCGTTATTAGTTTTGCAATACTTAAATAAATAAAAAAACACTTTTGCACAAAATCAGTCCAAGACCGACACGAGACCGCAAAATCATCAAAGTCATTACTAATCCTATTTACAACTGAATCAAGGTTATTTTATAAATAGCGGATTTAATGGCGACCTAATTTCATTTGTTCGGTAACTCCATTCCCTTGCTGTCTGTAATTGTGCTTCGTTAACTCTGATTCTCTGATAAAAAAAAAAGGACGGGTTGCACTCCGGGAGTGCCGGCAGAAGTGAAAACTTAAACATCAAGAATCTTACGCTTTTTCGATCAGGCTACGGATCTGACCCGAGTTTAACATTTTTTACCCATCTAAAAAAAGTGCCAAGCGCCGCTAAAGAAGTCTTCACTTCAAAAATAAGCTGTTTAGGAGCTTCTCTTTGCTACACGTTAATCTGTTCGTCCCGGCTTGTCGATAAATGACAATCTTTAAACCAAGTCAGTGATAGGTGTAGACTGTAGAGCATCGTGATCCTTCCAGGGGGGCAATAAAATAATATTATTTACATTCAAAAATTATAAAAAATCCTCACAATAACGATGGCGGTATGCCATAAAACGACTTCGGTTGTAGGAATCACTGTTCTTAGCCCTTCCTATCGATTTCCTAGCGCTTATGTATATTTTTATTGTCATCAAAATTATATTTCAACATTTTGCACTGAGCTCTTGTGCAATTACTTTTTCAACCCCTTTCCACAAAAAACTCTGGTTCAAAAGCGTTCTCTAGGATCCATTGAGGGATCAAGCAATGGACCCAAGTGGAAGAAGGGTTTTACTAAATATTATAAAGAAAAAAAAACACCAAACTAACCCCAAAATAAAATAACTGTCAATAACCTAAAATTAGTGAAAAGCGCGGTTATCGGCAATCTCTTTATAAATAAATGAAATAATTCGAACAACAGGTGAAAATTAGTGTTAACGCCATAACTCACGCGTATTTAACAAAAAAATAAACTCTATAGTTGAATACATAATGGCGGAAACACACTACCGTGTCGGGGCCTGTCGTGTCGCGCTCTGTCGTGACGGTGGGTGTGCACACTTACGTGTCGTGTCGGGGCGCGCTTCTGTTCAGAAATGAACGAAATAAACGCCAGACGTTTATTTCTTTCATTTCTGAACAGAAGCTCGCAGTGCTTGCCTTTGTCTGGGTGTTTTCTATAATGTATAATGGTATTTATTTACAAAAAAAGTATTTAAGTATATTTATCAGGAATCTAGTACCTAGTAACTCATTATCACGCTGCAAAAATAAATTAAAAAAAAAAACGTCCACTTGTTCGCGCCACGAGCCGCGCGCGGGTATAGAAACACATTTGCAGGGCGTGTCGTGTCGCGTCATAACCCCCACCACCGCCGTGGCGCAATCGGCGGCCAGCAGTCCGCGCCACGACAGAGCGAGTCACGACACGACACGCCCTACAAATGTGCTCCTAACCATATAAAATGTATGAAGGCGATATGCTTCTGGCGCGACACGACAGGCCCCGACACGGTAGTGTGTTTCCGCCATAAGTATGAAAATTAAACTAAATTAAATTAGCATTTATGGTTTCGTATTTTCGACTCTAAATACCGTTGCTTTGAATTTAGAACTGCTCACAAATGTGGGTGTGGCGCGCTTTATTGTAAATGTTTGCGTTGCGAATCATTTGAATATGGAATCACTATGGAATGCTTCGAATTTCCGATTTTAGAATAACCTTTACATGACATTTTGCTTATGATCATAATCATTTCGTATTCTGGCCCCAATTCTCGTAACAAAAACAGTTTCAATCTCATCTCATACTCGCGTACTATCTCGCTCAATTCCTATTTTGTATGAGTGAGACAGCGCTTGCGATTGACATCAGATTGTAACAGTTTTTATTGCGGGGCTCATTTCAAGCTCAAAATTAAAGAAAAATTTTTCTTCTTCTTTATTTTGGCAATCAATCTTCAGAACTAAAATTTGCTTAAACTAAAAATCCAAAGGTTTCATCTTATGAAATTCAAAATATTTGTTCAGCGAGTAGGTCATCACGAACACTTTCTCTCGTCAATGATTACATTACAGTATTAAATTATTTATGTAATTAATCTACCTTATAAACTAATACCATTTCGGAAAGAAAAGCAAAATGACCACTGGTAAAAGAAATGGCGAAAGACAATATGCTAATACAAACTAGCAGTTAACAATCAGACGCATTACGCTATCAGTGAGCCAACGTCCGATTTACCAAGGAAACTGTAATCATTCATTATAAACCATTCGACTGATTGATGTCCGCTTTGGGACTACCCAAGCGAAGAAGTACGGTGAACTAAGAAAATTCAAGAATTAGAAATTAAACGTAACGTAGATATTCCCTTACGCCCTGAACCCAACATGCAGATGATTGACGGAAGTATTGATTGGTAGTTTAGTTCGATGCGTCATAAATACAATGCATTGATTGGTTAAAAAACGCGAGATGTGATTATTGCAATCTGATATGGGAAAAAAAGGATTTAGATCACATAATATTGGGTTCGGGCGTTAGTGAAGATCGAACCAGTGATTCAATCTTTACTAATCTAAAATAAAGAAGATTCTATTTAAAAATATTACATTAGTTACGAACGCAGATAATGATATAACATAGAAAGTGGTCATGTTTATATGTTTATAATTAGTATGTTACGCCAGTTACATAATTTACTTTAAAATAAAGTTGATACTTGACAAATGCATCTTCTTATGCTCAAACTTCAGATAGCGTTGCATTTTTTTATGACAGAAGACGGCAAACGAGCTAGCTGGTCATCTGATGGTAAGCAAGCACCGCTGCCCATGGACATCCACGACTACAAGATCTTAGATGCGTTGCCCACCTATGAAGGAATAAAAAAGGACGAGGGAAGGAAAGTGAAATAGGGAGATGGAAGCAGGAGGGGTATTAGGCATCCGGCTCTATCACTCATCGTACGATATCACCGCAATTAGTAATATTCTGTGTGGTTTTGCCCCGGTCGAGCCAGCCTATTTCCTCTACAACTCTAAATATTGCGCATTGCTTTCGGAATAAGCCCACTACACATTCCCACCGCTGTGTCTTCTGCAATGCCAGGATCAACAAGGGCGACCACAGATTGACAATAAAATACATTGATTTATAACTCATCCATAAATCTAAGAAGTTAACAGCTGCATTCCTATGCCTGCATTGAAAATATAAGTAATTGTCTATGCTTCGAACGTTCCGTTCCACGGAAAACAAAATACATTCCCGCCGGTTCCCATGCACACGGTAATCATTGACTTACTAACATTAGACTGATCAATGCATGTGTATGTAACAGTCAAACAAAACAAATAACTACAGAATTCAAATGTGGTTTTGTACAGTCAAGAGTAGGTCGACCTTTACATATTGGACTTTGTACCGTTCTTAAGTTCTATGTCATAAGAGCCAGATTTGACCTGCAAGTGTAAAGCTGGACGTTCAACTTACTGTACGTCTTTGGTCAAAAGTGGTTTTGACAGATTTTCTGACTACATAAGGATGTGGTGGTTTAAAACCGCTTTTGTCTGTTTTTGCAACAAAAAACGGTTTTAAAAAGATTTAAGAAATATCGCAGCGAATAGAAAAGATAGGAGTCTATCTATACTCGTAACAAAAATAGTAAAATCTCGTGTCATTCTCAAGCACTGTCTTACTCATACAAAATAGGAATTGAGCGGGATAGCGCATAGCGCGTAAGTTTGAGACGATATTGATGATGCTCTCCAAACAACAGAACAGATTCATAAGTCTTCCAAATCAAAACAAATTCAAAATCAGATGATGTGTATGCAACTAAGCAGTTCAGTTCAGAATACATATTCCACGTCAATTAAACAAAACTGAAACTATGTCTATGTACATAATGAATGTTCAACAACTCAAATAATTCCCGACTGGCACTCAGAAATTCCAAGCTGTGCATTTATTATCTAACAAAATGCAATAGAAAATGCAACTTTATCCCTAAAGGAATACAGTATAAATTGGATTACAGTTTTCTGGACCATGTTTGGTAATTCAGCCACGGCGTCTATGTAAATTTCGCCTGTTGTAAACATATTGGTCTATTTTTCAATGTCCGAACGATCCAAATTGTTTTAGTCTCGTAGGAAATGTTCTAGGATAGGTACAAATATTAATATAAATATATAAACTTCGTTTGCATTGCTTTCCCGTAGAAATTTCGATAAATCCTTGTATGTATAATACATAACCTTCCTCCCAACCCCTAAGTGGAGCTCTGGAGACCTTACTCACCGTAGGAACACAACATGGACGAGACCAATGCTATTTGGCTACGATCTTCTATAAGGTGGAGGTCCTTCCCCAGACGGGCTGCTCCGATTTGAGCGGATTATCCGCTATGCCCTACCTCTCTTAAACCTCTTGAATCACTCTGTATGCTGCAATAAAATCCGTTGAGTAGTTTAAAAAACTAAGCGAACAGACAGAGGAAACGACTTCATTTTATGCTAATTAAGATTACTGAGACCTCACTGAGATATTCAAACTTAGTTTTTCCTGGTGTTTCTAGGTTTTCCGCATCAAACTTACTTTCTTACCAGACTATTTTAATATGTGTCATCTAAAGCCCACCATTCACACGCAGATTGGTCCGGCGGATTGGTCGGCCATCGGACTAATCCGCCTGTGTATGGAAGCGACGAACCGGTACGCCAGACTGTCAAATGGGTTGGCGTCGGGCTCGCAGGTCTGCGGTTGCGAGCCGCGAGCGCCTGTCGAACCCCACATGCCATACTCCCCACACGAGTGGAGGGTTCGTGCAGTGTATGGACAACGCGGGATTGGTCCGCGGTCGGGTCCGGGTTGCGAGTCGGGTCCGGGTTCGTGTAGTGAATGGTGGGCTTAAAAGGCTACTTCTTCTTTTTGTGTATTTTTTTCAATTGGTGTCAACTGTGGGTTAGCCAGGATCAGTATTTACAGGAGACAACGGTGGAAATCTGTGGTGGGTTTGTCCCGAGTCACTGCCTTGTTTGTTGCGTATCGATATTACGAGCCGTACGAATATCCCGTAATTATGAAACCAGCCGTATAATGTATAAACATGGTTCGTTTATTGTTTAAGTAGTTTTTTATTAATTATTAATAAATCAGGCAATTATAGAAACAGGAACTTTATTTCATACTAGCTTCTGCCCGCGGCTTCGCCCGCGTGGCCTAGTAACAATTAGCATATTTTTCTTCAGAAACCAATTCCGGTCCTGCACGACCCGGTACGGTACGGTTCCATCCGGTCCGGTCGGTCCGGTCAGTCCGGGCCGGTCCGGTCGGTCCGGTCCTTGTATGGAACCTACGTGCCAATTAGCATATTTTTCTACAGAAAAAAAAACCGGTCCGGTCCGGCACGGCCCGGTACGGTGCGGTTCCTTCCGGACCGATCAGGTCTGATCCGTTCCGGTCCGGTCCGGTCCTTATATGGACCCTACATGACAAATTTGGCATCTCTAGACCCAGCGGTTTGGGCTGTGCGTCCTCTCGCAACCTCGTTTGCGTATATCTCGCTTTCCCGTGGGATTTTGAAAAATCCTTTCTTAGTACATCCCTAGACGTCGCCGTCGTAAGGAACCTACAGTCCAAATTTGGAATCTCTAGACCCACCGGTTTGGGCTGTGCGTTGATATATGTATAGTTAAGTCAGTCAGGACTTTGAATTTTATATATATATATAGTCCGGTCCGATCAGGTCCAGTCGGTCTGCTCCGGTCCGGTCGGTCCGGTCCTGATAAGGTACCTACATACCAATTAACATATATTTCTTCAGAAAAAAAAACCGGTCCGATCCGGCACGGCCCGGTACGGTACGGTTCCTTCCGGACCGATCAGGTCTGATCCGTTCCGGTCCGGTCCGGTCCTTATATGGACCCTACATGACAAATTTGGCATCTCTAGACCCAGCGGTTTGGGCTGTGCGTCCTCTCGCAACCTCGTTTGCGTATATCTCGCTTTCCCGTGGGAATTTTGAAAAATCCTTTCTTAGTACATCCCAAGACGTCGTAAGGAACCTACATGCCAAATTTGGAATCTCTAGACCCAGCGGTTTGGGCTGCGCGTTGATATACCCTCGCAACTTCGTTTGCGTATATCTCGGATTCCCGTGGGAATTTTGAAAAGAAACATACACTAAATGTTAAGTTGAGCAAATCGCCACATATTAGTGAAAACCGCATCCAAATCGGTTCAGCCGTCAGATTAACGCTAATCTATGTGTAAATGCAAACTTACATACAAACATATAAACATACAAACAGACGGACAAAAAAAAACCGGTCCGGTCCGGTTCGGTCGGGTCCGGCACGGACTCGGTACGGTGCGGTTCCTTCCGGACCGATCAGGTCTGATCCGTTCCGGTCCGGTCCGGTCCGGTCCGGTCGGTCCGGACCATATAAGGACCCTACATGCCAAATTTGGCATCTCTAGACCCAACGGTTTGGTCTGTGCGTCCTCTTGCAACTTCGTTTGCGTATATCTTGCTTTCCCGTGGGAATTTTGAAAAATCCTTTCTTTGTGTATCCCTAGACGTCGTAAGTAACCTACATGCCAAATTTGGAATCTCTAGACCCAGCGGTTTGGGCTGTGCGTTGATATACCCTCGCAACTTCGTTTGCGTATATCTCGGATTCCCGTGGGAATTTTGAAAAGAAACATACACTAAATGTTAAGTTGAGCAAATCGCCACATATTAGTGAAAACCGCCTCCAAATCGGTTCAGCCGTTTCCGAGATTAGCGTGTACAAACATACATACAAACATCCAAACATACAAACATCCAAACATACAAACATACAAACATACAAACAGACGGACAAAATTTTACGAAATTCTTGTTCTATTGCTTATTCTTCATCGCCCTAAACAATTTTTTTGGAAATATATTAAATGTACAGACAAACTTTTTTTACACTTTTATTATATTATAGATAACATTTACTACGTAAATAACCTTTTTATATAGTATTTTAATCGGTTTCCGCACGTCAATCGCCTCTCACCTACTTATTCAAAATTACTGCAGTTAAGGGCGAACGGTATAAGATTTAAAGGGCTTTCAAAAATGTTTATTATTATTTTATTTTTTAATTTATTTACTACACACAAGGATAACCTATTAGGTTTATCTTAAACATAATTTCAATATTTTTCTAAGTACAAGTCCTTGAGAGTCTGGAGTCCGAACTAGACCGAAGTCTGTAGATCCCCAGGTCTTTTTATGATAAAAATGCATTATTTCTTCGTGGACTTACAACCTAACGGTCACTGACTTGGCTGAATGACTATTATGTATCGACCAAAAGCTCAATGTGCCCTATAAAGCACAGAGGAGCGAGGTTTTTAAACCTATCCAAATACTGGCTGGCGCCCGAGTTTCATAGCTTGCGTGTTACATACGACAAACTAAACAAAATGTATAATATTGTGGTTAAAATCATTTATAAATACCTTATTTTCACAAATAAATCATCTAGGTATAAAAATTATAATATGATATTAGTTTTGGCAAAAAGATTTCGGATTCGGTTAACTTTCCAACAAAAAAAAATTGACAGCTTGATTTCACTTTTCATTGGCAAAATTTTAAATTCGCTTTAATGTCATAGCCATCAAATCACAATTTACTAAAAAGTTTCGACACGCAGTCCAGTTTTCAATTATGCTCAATGGGTTTTCTAAATTCGATTTTCAAATTTCTGCATCGAACACGGCAATAACATTTTTTATTTATTTATTTAGGTATTGGCCAGTTTGCCATCCGCCTGAACAGATAAGAATAGGTAATACAGGAAAAATATTTTTACAACAATACTTTATAATTTAATAAAGTTACCAAACTTATTAAAATCTATGTTGTTGTTACGGCTCAAGTGCTCAACCAACCATTTTTATTTTGAAACAGTTTTTTAAACAAAAACTTCACCTCCAGAATGGAATTCGAAGCTTGGAGATGAAAAAATATCTAAACATAAAAAATAAAAAACGAAAAGAAGAACAATCCTGCAGGAACCTTGCAACTGGAAAGTCAGCCCCTTCCAAGTCCCCCGCAGATTATTCAGAAAATACAGGCATAAAGCTCGCGATGCCTTTGCATCGAAAACCAAAGACATTGAACGGTACACAATGCGTTGAGTCATAGATGTCGTTGCCCCCGGCTCCCGCGCAGAAGGGATGGCTTCCGCCAGATTCCATCATTTTATTTCACCTTCTCTATGGTTACATTTCATAAATAGATTTTAACGGCTGTTATTATTTGAATTAGGAGTGTTCTGTTTATGATTTTAATTAATTGATTGGTTACTTACAAAGTTAAACATTTGTTTATTAAGGCTAGGTTTTCCTTCTTTCGGCACTGACAGGCTGGCGACCAAGAAAATGGCTGACGCGACCACGATGTTTGAAATTTTTTTTCTTGGTTAAAAATAATAATGCATTTCAACAATGTTTTCTAGGCAGATCCTAAGTCCTAAGATCCGTTGTCTTGTACCCATAACACAACCAGGGTAAGCCTAGCTTAGACCATGTTCAGATGACAAGCGATCAACGCGCGTTTTGATAACGCGCGTTTACAACTACATACATTTTATTCAGGCCGTACACATGCTAACGCGCGTTATTATAGCACGCGTAATCGCTTGTCATCTGAACATGGTCTTAATTTGGGACCAGGTGTAATTTATTTATAGAATTTACAACTCCGCTACATCATAGTGTAACTAATAGACCATGCTTCACGGCGAATTATTTGTAAATAACAGATTAGCAACAGTCTCACTTTCATTGGATAAAACATATTAGGGTTCCTTTGTCAATAATAGAGATACATTTTTTCTTAACCCCTAAAAATTTGTCACCTACAGTCAACAACACTCAGGGTTAGGTCCTAATAGTAATTTCCCATCTTGATGCTATTTGGAATAAGGTTTTATAGATTTATGTTAATGTTAAGTTTTGTAATTTAGCAAAACTCAAAATATTTTCTTTCTTCTATCTTTCTTTAATGTAACAATAGACCGTGGTGCTCGGCAATCAAGCTTCACTTTTTGTTAATACCACAAAGTTGGCAAACAAGCATAAAGCCCGCCTAGTGATAAGCATCACCGTAGCCGGTGGTATCACTCACGCGTTGCCAACTCTCCCAACCCCCCCAAGTGGACCTCTGGAGACTTTACTCACAGTAACATGGCCGAGACCAATGCTATTTGGCTACGATATTCTGTAAGGTGGAGGTCCTTCCCCAGACGGGCTGCTCCGATTTGAGCGGATTATCCGCTGTGCCCTACCTCTCAAGTTGATGTCTCTAGGCTTTATGTTTCATATTGCTGTCTCTCACTTAGTTACTAAAGAGGACCTTTCAATATTTCCTACTCCGTGAATAATATCTTTCTAGTTAAATTCGTCGTCTCGGGAAATATATTTCTGATTAAATTCGTTGTGAGTTCAGCTGTAGTTTCTTCCCCCGGGACAACAATACCATCATTTCGGAAACAAAGCAAAATGACCACTGCGAAAAGAAATGGCGAAAGAAACCCAGTTAGGTACGACCTTTTTTGTCATTCTATTCATATTTCATCCTAGGATACGCGCTCTACCCCGAATGTTATTTACAGTTTCTAGACAACAAATCGATTTTCCTACGTCTGAAATTATATCTGCTACGTTTCACCAACCTATGTCTCAATCCCAGACACCAAAATAAAAAGCATAGGTACGTATGTACCTACAAACTTCACAATAAATTATGATTCAGAATGCACCGTATCGCCGCCATTTTGGTTCGCGCCATTTTTACCGCGAAAGTTTGACAGTTGAATCACTATATTTATTTTTATTATTTTAAATGGGTTGAAATGGAAGATCGGTGTATGTACTGCCAGTTCTTCTTAGTACAAATCTGCCGTCTAAACTACTAAATAGGTAGTAGGAAAAAATTGTGACCTTGTACGAGTTATGCCTTTAATAATATTTTTTTTTAAATTACTTTGCAGCGGATTTATACAATTTGATTGGCAGCAAATTCGCAGAGTTTCTCTTGCCATTTTTTCTCGTAAATTGTCATTCCAAAAAGGTAGATTATAAAATATATGTATGTACACTAGCGAAGCCCGCGCAACTTCGTTTGCTTACGGGCTCCGACCATTGATGTGCAAAAAAAAATGGGGATGGCTACGACACGACGTAACTGCGAATTCGCATCGCATCGCAAATATCCCGCTTTCATGATTTCAAATAAGCATCCTATTTCGTGAACATTTAGGTGCAGACTATAAGAAATATGTCTTTAGGTCAGACACTAGTATCCATGAATACAACACGCCATTGGCCTTTTAAACACTATAATAACACAATGGATGGTAATCGTAACGACCCGTGAAATGGAGCCGTGAAATTATTACGAAATTTCCAATTAAATACAATTCGTAACATAACAACAATAAAATGCCAGACAGATTCATGATGACCATACTAATACAAAGAAAGCGCTCGACGGTGTCGCTGTGAACACACAAGTAAAGTAATGTCGACCCCAGTGAGCCAGTGTTGAGGGCACGTTAAATCAAGACAGTCGGCCTTCAGGCGTACTAAAACACTTGCCTGCGCCAACCTGCATTGAAGCAGCGTGACAAGAGTTCGCTCTAATCTCCTATTAAAGGAGACCCTTATACGCAGTGGGATGATTTTGGGTTGATATTTTTAGTTTATTTACATTATTAGCTTAACAACTTAACAAAGCCAATAAAATTACACTCATTTTTATTTGCAAATACCTTTAATTCACAAATAAAAATGAGTGTAATTTTATTATTGAATCAGTCCACATTGGCACATCAATCGACATTTATATCATACTCATTTTACATTTTTATATAATAAATCAATACATCAATAAAAAATATAAATTTAATAAAAACGTAAAAAAGCTGTATATGAGCGACCAGCCGGCACTCGGATAAGCCCTGCGCGACTTTTGTGGTGCGGCATATTTGTTATTATATTTTCTGTTTTTACCTTGAATAAATAAAAAAAAAAAAAAAAAAAAATCAAATTTTACCACCACGAATCTTAAAATTTCTAATAAAAGTAGTGTCCCGTACTATCTGGTCCTTCGAGCCGGATACCCAATGAGGACGAACAACGTCATCGGCCTGCCAATAAAGCTCATTAACGTCCTGAGAACGCAACAGCTTTTCCGCCTTCCTTTTAGCAATTCCATTTGCTATTACTAACCCAGCTGACTAATTTATAAATAAAGAAACTAACGCTAATTCCATCCAGTCTAAATGACATAACAATTAATCAGAGTGCTTCCTATACGTGCCATGGACCAACTAAATAAAATAGACTGCGTATACGCATAAATCGCCGCCATTTTGGACCGCGACATTTTTACCGCGAAAGTTTGACAGTTGAATCAGTATACATTTATTTCTATTATTTTAAAAAGTACTTATGATAAAATGGAACTCATTTTAGTCATTTATGTTGGAAAAATCATACCTACTAAAAATAGATTAGCCAAGGTTTAACTAAAACGTGTTTTATCACTTTCTCACTTCATCATTTGAATATTTCCTATTTAATCTAATGTATTTCTGATAATTTAACTATTTCTGATAAAATTCTTTATAAACGGCAAATGACAAAGATATTCGTAAAGCTAAAGAGTTTTCGTAACCCAATTCCATTCGTAAAGCAACCAATGAAAAGCATGAGCGGGATAGAGAGCTAAGAAAAAATATTTTTTTGCTAATTAATGTAAGCATCATCGTTAGGAAACTTTGTAAAATACATACAACAATATGTATACTATCCCACTAATATGATAAAGGCGACAGTTTGTAAGATTAAAAAACATGTCCCTTCAATATAGCAAAAAAATAAAAAACGTCTATGGCGTGTTGACTTTTTTTTTGTCTATGGTCGCCTGTTATTAATTATAGAGCTTCATAGGTGTGCATATTGCATATGTCAAATGACATATATATAAAATTATAAAGGCGAAAGTTATGTGTATGTTTGTTACTTCTCCACGCTCAAATGGCTGGGCCAATTTCTATGATATTTGGTATGTAGGTAGCAGATACCTTGGATTAACACATAGGGTACTTTTTATGTCAAAAACAACCAGATTTCCGTAGGATTTGATCAAAAGTCTCATAGTTAATGGCGCTTTATGAAGTAGATGGCGATGTTTGCAGAAATACACGCAGACGAAGTTGCGCGGGTTTCACTAGTAAATTATAAATAGCAGCGCTTCTCTTTGTATTTGTAACAAATGCATTTTTCTCCTATAAACTTGTATTTGTAATTCTCTATACGAACTAAAAGATAATAATCGTTATGCGCATGCGTGTGCGCCGATCTATCGCGCAGTAATGAGACCACAACTTCCTTTTAACTGGACACATTAGTAATTAATTTATACAAAGGATTTTTAGAGTGGAACTCTTAATTGTTTTCACTTGTGACGTAAATATTTTTGTTTTTAAAAAAAACTTTTTATTCCGTGTTAAATAGATAAACATTTATTTTAGTGCCCGATGATCGGAGAAGACCCCCTTTGAATCCTGAGTATATTGAAGACGAGCTGTTACCCGCGACTTCGTCCGCGTGAAATGTTCAAATAAGGATAACTCCTTTTCTTGTTATGCGATTTAAATGAAACAAAGCCTATATTCTGCTCCAAGCCGAGCTCTATCTCCCTGTGAAAACAGGATTAAAATCCGTTCAGTAATTTAGAAGATGTGCGCGTTCAAACAGACAGACAAAAAAATCCAAAAAAAAATTTTTTGCTTTTATTACCTTACTCTAACTGTTCCCTCTCCATTTTTGCCAAATATGTCCAATGTACAGACATATCGGGGTCTACTGTTTTATTATATGTATGTATAGAAGATGGTTTATGGAAGAATTTAATCAATAATTTGATAAATCTGTCGTTAGCTTTGTATTTACGAAGTTTACTTTGTTCATCTTAACTAATATGTGTTTGCATTTATATCCCCTAACATTATAAAGGCGAAAGTTTGTGTGTTTGTTTGTTACTTCTTCACGCGCAAATGGTTAGGCCAATTTTTATGATATTTGGTATTTAGGTAGCTATATCTTGGATTAACACATAGGGTACTTTTAATCTCGAAAAGTACGCGATTCCCGTAAGATTTGATCAAAAGTCTGATAGTCTATGGCGCTTTATTAAGTAGATGGCGCTGCTGTGCATAAAATTAAAACGCGGATAACTCCGCGGGCAGCAGATAATCTTCACTACATAGTATAAAACAAAGTCGCTTTTTCTGTCCCTATGTCCCTGTGTCCCTATGTCCCTTTGTATGCTTAAATCTTTAAAACTACGCAACGGATTTTGATGCGGTTTTTTTTAATTGATAGAGTGATTCAAGGGGAAGGTTTTAAAGTATCATACATTCCAAAATTCCCACGGGAAAGCGGGATACACGCAAACGAAGTTGCGCGGGTTTCGCTAGTTTACATATATTGTAATTTTAAGAAGAGCGGAGTCGCCTGGCACCGGCATTTTTTTTCACGATGTCCTTCAACTTTTACCAAAAAAAGACAGACATAATCTAATCTATTTTTGGTTTTAATAGCACATAATATTTACATTTTAATCTATCTGTTTGGTAGCTTGTAATCCGTTTTACGATATGCCCAAATCAAAACATAATAAGCAGTTAATATGACGATAAAAATTTTAATGTGTAAAACTTATTGGTTTTAGATACAATAAAAATTAGCATTAAAATGTGATAACATTCTATTTATGGTCGGGAGTCGGGAATAGGTTCATTTATAGTTCGTCTTCACAATCTAGTTTTTCGCCATTCTATCGCAAAATGTCTCAATCGCAAAAGGTCCCATTTGTAAAGTGTCTCTTTCGCAAAATGACCTGAAATTTTTATCACGTTTTGAATTTATTTTCGATTTTATTATAAAGGAAAGATTCTCTATATGGTTTATTATGTAATTATGCCATGTAACAGTGTTGTAAATAAAGTTGATACTGTTTTTATTAACATGTGCAATTAGAAACACTATAGCCTCGATGCGAGTGCCGAAAGCGGAACTATCACCAAAGTTAAGCATCGAAAACTCCTACCAATACTTGGATGGGTTAAAAAAAGTATTTCAGTGTCCTAAAGAAATGGAGACCTCACGTGCACTCGACGTTTCGGTCCGCGCGGGAAATACTATATATAAAATATATCTACTGAATTATTATGAATAAAATATATCTACTGAATAAACAACAAAAACAATTTATCTACTGAATAATTATCAAATAAATTATAAATATTAGCTCTTCTTATTATGAATGTCCACGATGCATATTTTTCCCTATAAACGTGCATTATGCACATTCATAATGAGAAGAGCCAATATTTATAATTTATATGATGATTATTCAGTATATAATTGTATTTGTTGTCGCCAAACCAATTTTCACGAAAATTCTATCAATGATTGAGATGCAATTTGTAAAAATCCCCAAAAAATTTGAATTTCCCGCGCGGACCGAAGTACCACCTTAAGCCACTTCGAGATAAACCTCACTATTACACATTTCTTCTTATATCTAATTATGTCAGTGTTTGATAAGACAATGTTTGCTTACCGGCGTCCTCCTATGTAGTAATGTACCCACTGGGCTTGGTATCTTTGTGGGGGTACCGCCAAGGGGGCTGCGAGGAGCTGGGGACAAAATAAATTATTATTTATTACATTCATATCAAGCCATTATCATCCCAATGCAGGGATACGGGCCTCCCTTCGATCGGAGGTGATTAGACGCTGCTTCAAAGCGGATTCGGGACAAGCCCACCACACATTCCCACCAATGTGTCTCCTGTGTAGCCAGGATCAACAACGGCGACCTCAGATAGACAATAAGCAATGAAGCTTATTGACGTCCCGGGGGAGAAAACTACAGCTGTCTTGGAACTCACAACGAATTAAGAGAGGTAGGGCACAGCGGATAATCCGCTCAAATCGGAGCAGCCTGTCTGGGGAAGGACCTCCACCTTACAGAAGATCGCAGCCAAATAGCATTGGTCTCGGCCATGTTGTGTTCCTACGGCGAGTAAGGTCTCCAGAGCTCCACTTGGGGGGGTTGGGAGGGTTGGCAACGCGTGAGTGATACCCCCGGTATTGCAAGCATCTATAGGCTACGGTGACGGCTTACCATCAGGCTGACCGTATGCTTGTTTGCCACCTTAGTTGTATAAAAAAAAAATCTGAAAGAAGATAGTCGGAGTAGGAAGTATTGAAATTTGAAAGGTACTGATTTGAATCCAAAGTGGATTGGCAGAGGCCAGTGTTTTCGAGCCGCCTGAAGCCACTGACTTTGCTTAACGACTGTCATCTATCGACAACAAACGTGACCGACGGCTTAACGTGCCCAAAGCACGGTATTTAAGTATTATAATTTTGAATCTATATTTCTATACTAATATTATAAAGAGGAAAGATTTGATTGTTTGTTTGCATTGAATAGGTTCCGAAACTACTGGACCGATTTCGAAAATTCTTTCACCAGTAGAAAGCTACATTATCAGGGAGTGACATAAGCTTTTCCCGAAATTCAACGTGGTCCCCACGGGAACGGGTCCGGAACTTCACGCGGACGAAGTCGCGGGCACTAAAGCTAGTAGGTTCTTAATAATAATTAATGCTATTTGTCAATCTGAGGTCGCAATTGTAAATCCTGGCTATACAGGAGACACAGCGGTGGGAATGTGTGGTGGGCTTGTCCCGATGATGTCCATATTCTCATAGTCCATGCAAATAAAGAATCTATCTATGTTTTTGCACATTGCAAAAGAACAGAAATCGTCATATAGGTCAATCTTCGCTTCAACACTTAACCTCCAAACGTATTAATACTTTTAACTTAAAATTTCTTAATATTACGTCACGGCAAACGCAATTGTTAAAAAGTTCTGACTGTACAACATAGGGTTGTCACTCTCAAATATCATCATAAGCCAATGCACAACCCAGGTTTCTGAGATGAGACCTTTGTTTGTTTTAAGTCAGGAAAATACATTACTGCATTCCCCGCCGCTTGGGGAGTGGCGGGGGTATGTCGGGCTCCCCCTATAGACCACTTCGGGTACCGACTAAAAACCTGACTGACTGCCACCGCATCCGCCTAGATGGGCGGGGCTGCGGGAACATTGATACAACCGCTGTCGGTCAAGGTCAGTCTGG
The DNA here is from genome assembly GCA_905163395.2 of Endotricha flammealis. NCBI lineage: Eukaryota > Metazoa > Arthropoda > Insecta > Lepidoptera > Pyralidae > Endotricha > Endotricha flammealis. Next base: position 2,097,651 of record LR990880.1, on the reverse strand, counting down.
TCTGGTCTAGTGAGACATCGGCTACGTTTTTCGTGTCGTGTCTGGTTAACGTTTTCAAACGCTAACCAGACACGAATGTGTCTGGTTAGCGTTTGAAAACGTTTCTGGTTCTTTTCTAGTTTGGTTTAAAGTTTAAACTAGCGATACCGAATCCTTGGAAAGGTTGTGACTCGGTTATGGTTGAACTCTGTTTCGACTATGATTATTCAGCGCGATTGCCCTGCTGCTAACTTACTCTTCAATAAAATCGCAACTTTAAACTTACTTAATAATTTTTTTTTAAATGAATTTTTACGCGTGGCAACCCTCGTTGACCGTGAAATCGCTTGAGTCACATTGTTCGCGTGGGTCTCTTGTTATGCAAATCTGTATATTACACCTGTTTACATACAATTTGTGGGTTTTGTTGCTTCCTCGAACGATTCTTGTTCAAACGAAAATGACTCTATTTAGTCCGATGGGAATGAAATTACTATTAGATTGACTATTAGATTTGTAGACGAGTTACTACATAGGCGACTTACACTTGCAACGATTTGAAACTACACTGAACGCCAACCTCCTGGCGTGTGCAGTCATAAATCCACCATAAAATATGTAGATAAATGGAAAATTGTTGCTACAAGGGTTTCTAGTGTGGATGGCCTTTATGACATTGAATGAGTTTCAATCCATATCGCTCACCAAGCGAGCGACACGTTTTAAATTGTATGGCGCGAAATGTGTGAATAAAAATAATCGACAGACTAGCAATGGTCACTTTATCCCAAGGGCCGCGGGTTCGAATCCTGCGCAAGGCAAACAATTATGTGCATGAACATGTCTGTTTGCCTTGGTCTGGGTGTTTTCTATGTGTACATTATAATAAGTATTTATTTACAAAAAAAAAGTATTTGTGTATGGACGTTTGCAATATCGGGGGTATCACTCACGCGTTGCCAACCCTCCCAACCCCCCAAGTAGAGCTCTGGAGAGCTTACTCACCGTAGGAACACAACATGGCCGAGACCAGTGCTATTTGGCTACGATCTTCTGTAAGGTGGAGGTCCTTCCCTAGACGGGCTGCTCCGATTTGAGCGGATTATCCGCTGTGCCCTTCCAGGGTTGTGTGATTCGTCCAAGAATATTTATTTATTTAATTATTGTACTATGTAATTAGAAAGTTTCATAACGGTACTTACAATCCTAATATTATAAATGAGAAAGTGAGTTTGTTTGTTATTCCTTCACGGCTTGTCTAATCAGCCGATCATTATGAAAATTTGTTTATATGTATATATTGTTAGGAGTACAGAGCCCAACATAGGCTACTTTTTATCCCATGAAAGTGTCATTCCAATGGGAAAATATTTTTTCTACTATAGAGGGCGCTGTATGCCACAAGTCGCGCTATGGGTTGTTTTGTTGTCAAACGAGATCTATGTCATAAAATTAACGCGAGCGAAGCCGCGGGCTAGTAATATCATAAAAATATTTGTTCTTAGTTCTGGTCATCTCTTCATTGGTAGACTTTGTACATTCCAAATTATAGAATAGTATAATTATATTTGATGGGAGACGCCCGTGTTGTAGTTTTACGATTCACTGCCAGTTTACACCGCCGGCAATCATGTACCAGAACTCTATTAATATTTCAAAGCAGACTTCAGGGAAATAAACTCGATATGGACACGAAATACACGAATATACTGAATTCTTGGATTGTTGTGTAAAATATCTTTAAATTATGTAGAACTAGCTTTTGAACGCGGCTTCGCGTTAAATTCGGGGTAACACGCAGGTATTTTTCGTTGGTAACAAAGAGTATGTGTACTGATTTTTAGCTTCCTACATTGAAAACTGCGAAAAGTCCCATATAAAATTTCACCCCCTATTTTAAGGGGTTGGGGCAGGTTTCCAAGAAAAAAAATGTTGCACGATTTTTTTGTTAGTCACAAATAGTCCGCATACCAATTTTCCTTTTGTAGAGAGGTACGGGCGTCTGGGGAAGGACCTTACTCACGGTAGGAACACAACATGGCAAAGACCGATGCTATTTGGCTACGATCTTCTGTAAGGTGGAGGTCCTTCCCCAGACGGGCTGCTCCGATTTGAGCGGAATTTAATGCGTCATTAATTTTAATAATGGTTTTAGAAACTGGCAAGAAACTGACTGGAAAGAATTGTCACTTTTTGCACGTGTCTGTGATGTGCATCTATATTTTTTTATTTTGACAGATAACAATCAAAATAAACATATATCCATTGAAATAGAGTTCAATTTGGCTTGTCAAATGCATAACGATAAAAACTTATCGATTTAAAGATTAGATTATAGGAAAGCGTTTCTTTGTTTCACTTTATGTGATAAGACTAGCAAAACCAGCGCAACTACGTTTGCGTATTCCCGTGGGAATTTCGGAAAATTCCAATCGGATGCCCTCGTCATACAAAGAAACCAAGTTCCAGGTCTCTACGATCAGCTTTAGGCTGTGCGTTGATCCGTCAGTCAGCCAGTTAATTAAGAATAGAGGAGTCAGGCGGGCTATTACTTCGGCCGAAGTATCGGAAGAATTTAAACCAAGAAATACAAGGTTTTTCATGGTTATAATTCAACGAACTACTAAAATAATCATAAAGTACAAGGTATCTCATGGATAGAATTCAACGAATTACTAAAATAACCATGTTTTAAATTATTCCGATACTTCGGCCGCAGTATCGGATTTACGTTTTGCCTCCAGGAATTTAGGCTATCGAGTATCACCAGCATAAAAATGTACCTAGGTATATGAAATATAGCGGTAAGTATCAAATGTCATACAAATTTGTCCAGTTATGTTAATTTCAACGTTAGGAAACGTTGTTGGTGAAAACGGGCATACTTCTATCACTTTTATATACTCGTTTTCTTGTTTAGTTGGAGAGTGACAGACAGCCATGTGTTATTTATTAACTTTAGCTTTTGTGGAACTCACCAGAAGTATAACAGTGAAAATAAATGGAAATCATTATTGTTTAAGCTATCACACGATAAGAAATCGACCTATTTTCCCGCTAAAGAGACAACACAGCCAATGTCTGTTCTGTGTCAACAAAACGGAAATATATATTTCTATTTAATTACACACTAGCCACACCGACGATACTTCAATCGCGTTCCTATGGGATTTTAGAAAAAAAATCTAAGCTGCTTCTTAAAGCGAGGCCCCATTAGTGCTTTGCGCTGCGTTGCGTCGTCGCAGCGTCGTCGTCGCTGCGTCGTTTTCCATATATTTTATATGACATGTCCCGACGATACATGAAGCGGGAGGGAGGGTGAGCTCCACTGCGACGACGGACAGTGATCCAATGCGAAGGGTGAACTGAGACGCAGCTGCGACGGCATGCATACCCTCTTGCGTTGCGTTTTTGCAGCGTCAACGCAACGCAGGTGTGGCATGCAATGCGTTGTTCCATTGCGACGACGCGACGCAACGCAACGCACTAATGGGGTTTCGCTCTTATAGCCAACAAAGAAATGAGAGTTTTTCAAAGGCCTTCCTCTCCTTCTCAAACTATCCCTCTCTGCCGTTTCTTCTTCCCAGTTGCATATTGACGACCACCGTGGCGTAATGGTTACCAATTACCATACATGGCGTCCGCCACCCAGGAGATCCCGGGTTCGAATCCCAATCGGGTCATTATGAAAAACGAACTTTTTTTGATTGGCCTGGGTCTTGGATGTATGTATTTGTATTATCGTTCACATAACACAAGTCTGAAACTTACTTTGGGGTTGGGGCTAGCTCAATTTGTGTGATTTGTCCCTATATATTTATTTATTTATTTATTATATTTGCCCAATGAACCCTAACCGATGTATACACGCCACTACTAAATGCATTCCACGTGGACAAAGGCTAGGAGGAAGTCCAAGAAAGAGATGGACAGACGAACTGACGGAATTCGATTGCAAATGACAAAGTTTATTTTTATTTAACTTTATTGACCACACAAAATACTGATACAATAGGCGGACTTAATGCTAATTGTATTCTCTCACCAGTCAACCATTGGGAGTGCAGAAATTCACGATTGCGATGTTAGAAGTTAATAGAAAAAAATAATTAGTCTATAATAACATGTCAATTTAATTTAATCAATAATAATATTAATAAATACTTCTTCTTCTTCTCCACTTCATGTATCATTCCAGAAATTGAAAGTATTATATTGCAGCGGATGGGTTGCATCTACAGCAATAAAGCGTTCATTATTAATCAATTAAAAATTAAAATATTTTGAGAAAAAGACTTCGTTTTTACTTTAATGAAAGCTAAATGTACTACAGAAAATATTTTCAGTCATCTTTCTTCGTAAGGCTAGTGGTTTTGCTAATATTTCGCGAAATAAGCTAGTAAAACCTGAAAATTCAGTTTAAGAGAAAAATTTGTCATCTTCGAAGTGCCATAGGATGGCTCCTATGGAGTCAATAGAGTTGCGATAATGCTGAAGTTGTTGGTAATTTAATACAATTTTATATATGTAGCAGTCAGGAGAGGAAACAGTGAAATAGGTTCTAAAATTGCGAAGTTTTTCTTGATTTTCTACAGGTTTTTCGAAGTTGCAAATTTGTATTCACACAACCCTAGAACACCCCAAAAATGTATAGGAACTACAACACATTCCAATAGAAAATGTTTTTTTTTTTACACAAGACTAAATTTTTTTTTTTATTCTGATGTTTAAAGCGATCTTTCGATCTTTGCGATCAAGTGGTGCTCGCGCTGTGTGAATCGTGTAGAATTTCTTTATTATTAATTACTTTATACTGTCCTAAAACAATTACATATTATAATACGCGTGAAAAATTCAATTTTTAAATAAAAATAACAATACTTACATTTCGCTGGCAAATGTCTTGGACTGGGCAGTCTTTCCATCCCTGGAAACGCTACATCATCAATATTATTATTATACTTCTTCACGCTTTCCGCCCAATCCTGGATCCAGGTCTTGTCACCTTTACACCGATTTAGACTCAAATACGACAACTTTCCAACCACTTGTTCCGGAGTGATATCCGAGGATACTCCACTATCGTCCCTCAACACTTTCTGTGCGTTTTTCAAAGCTGTACTCTCAAATTTAGCATCTTCTAGCGCAGGTCTATTACTTGGCAATGACACAGGTACAGATGCTTCTCTAGATAACCTATGTAAATAATCATTTGGTACAGATCCTTCTCTGGATAACCTGTGTACATAGTCTGTTGGTACAGACGCTTCTCTGGGTACTCTGTGTACATAATCCGTTTGATCTATTTCAGATTTCGTTAGACTGCAACGTCTCCGACTGGGTATTATGATTTTTGGCATCTTCTTAGAGCTTAATACTCCTGATGTTGTGACCGATGTAAAGCTACCGATATCAGCATCCTCATCATGTTTCGGTGGTGACTTGGCAAAGGTCTTTTCTGTAATCGTTCGTACTCTATTTTTTATTTTTTCCAAATAACTCCTTGTAGACTTGATTTGTTTCGATGTTTGTGCTGCTAAGTCACTTTCATTCGGAGATTCGTAACAACATGAAATTTCTAGAACATTCTTCTCTTTAGAAACTTTATTTGGTAACTCAAAAGCTTTATTTGTTAACGGACTTCGAAGCCCTGTGTCTCTTCTTGGTTCTTTAGTAATTACTCTTTGATAATCAAATACTAATTCTGGGTCTCTCTCTTGTCTTTTATTCAAACTATCATCTATAGCTTCCTTTAGTAAGTTCGCACCAAAAGTTCTATCAATACTCATTCTAGCTTTTTGTTCTTCTGTATAGTTGTCGCCTTCTATTGTATATGTACCAGTTGATGAGTTGTTTGACTGTCTGTCAACATCGTCATCAACATACAAAGGTTCTACTTTCGGTACACATTTCTTAAACAAATCCGGTGTCTCAGACGAAGCCCTACTCTTCCTTATCATAGGACTCCGTGATTCTGGTGTAGAGAGACCGTTATCGGGCGTCAAAATATCTAATTCTGGACTAGAAATATCTGTTAGCATCAAACCTTCAGGACTTTGATCGATTATATCAGCAATACTATGTTTTGGATAACTGGCAGATAAGTTACCATAACTAGGTGTTCTATGGACGTCTCTGTTATAGGAACTCGTTGGGTTCTTTAACGGTAAATTTAATGATTGTCGCGATATGAAATTATCACTTCTTGACATTATGCTATCGACAATGGGACTTTTGGACGATCTTTTTGGCTGGAAAGTGTCTATTACAGGTGATTTGATATGTCTGGTAGTTATTGGAGATGTTATACTTGCAGGATGGGCTAGTGGACTACTTTGCAGCTTTACAGAGCCAGATAAACCGGAATCTTCCTGATCAGAGGAGAAGTAACCCTCAGAATTATACCCCTGAGCTTTCCTAGGTAGTTTGGCGCTCATAGGTGTCTTTTGAGGCGCTGGCACAGGCCTAGTCAGGCTCGCAGACATAGATTGCACCCTCTGATGTCTAGCTTGCGATTTTTTCGCCAATTCCTCCAGTCTACGGTTATCGAACGCCTTTGCGCTACCAAAATCGATGGTGAAAGCCATCGGATGGGGTTTTGGTGTGGTAGGCTCGGATTGATCATTGTTCTGACCTGCCCCAATGTCTTCTGTTTTGCTAAGACTCTGGCTGTCCGATTTCGAACTGGAATCCGATGTAGCGCTCTGCCCTTCAGAAAGGGGACTGGACACGTCCGCTTCAACACTAACACTCATCTTTCAAGGTTCAAAGCAAAAATATGACATCATAATCACAATAGAAATATCAAAAGAAATTATTGCACAGATTTCGAAACATCACTATGGAATTATAGAAAGCGTTGCACTGCACTTAGCGCGGAATTTTAAAAAAAGAATCCAATCGAAAAGTGGAACGAGAACGGGCGATAAACTAAAAATTCAGTATCTACTCCGCCTACATTTGCGACCACGGACAATAAGCGAGAGCGAAAAATATTGCACGAATGACAGGTGCTCATGACGTTCGAATTGGAACTGTGTGTGTGGGTGGTGGAAGGTGGAACTGTTTTTGAGTGACCAACATCAAAATTATATTACTACCTGTCATTTTGTTAGTGAAGCAATTTTATAATTTCACCATAATTATTATTATTTTTATTTAGACTACCCACATTTTAACATTAGATTTTTTTAAACAATGAACTTCTGCATGAGATAATTCTATGCAGAGATTTAAAACTGTTCTTTGCCGATGTGTATAAACTTAATTAAAAAGTTACAGAACTGTCAGTCAGTCAGTGTCAGTTTCATTTCATTCATAAATGTTGACATTGACATGAACCATGGGAGATTCCGCATTTTCAAACGATGGAAAATATTATTCAAATATTAGTCAAGACGGCAGACTTAGGATATGGGACACAGAAACTAATATCCTCAAACAGGAATACACACCAGATTTACATTTAACCTCGCCCCCATCATGTTTACAATGGATATCCATAGCCAATACACCCGTAAGTATTTGCACGTGGTTTTCATTATTTCAATGTTATTTACGCGTTATTTATCTACTAGTTATTAATAATAACACATTTTCTTTGATAATTTATTGATATTTACTAATAGAATATGTATAAGAGTTAATTTATATGAATAAAAAACATTAAAATTCATAAACATAACCTTGCAGAAACAAATAGATGGCAGACGGAAATCTTCGTTAAGCGAACATGAAACACAGTGTATAGCGTTAGGTACGACCAGTGGGAAGATACTTTTATACTCTGTGACGCAGGCGAAAGTGGAAACTGTCTTAAAAGATGAGAAATCCGGGACGCACAACATTATTATAACCTCAATAGATTGGCATAGAAAATATGGATTATACAGTAGTAATAAGTCTAATTACGTGTACCAGTGGGATTTGGGAGAGGGTACAGTTAGTAATAAGTATAATGTCATATATGATACTAAGAATAAACAAGGAAACAGTGTGAACGCCATCAAAATTGTACCACATAATCAGGTGAGTCAAGTTTTTCATTAAATAATAATTTTTATTTACCTAAATAATACCATACAGGCATATAACAGACATAAACAAAAACTTATGAAAGAAAACCGCAGCATAGTAAACAATCAAGATTTGAATTAATGTTAATATGACACCATTAAATAAAATATAAAGAGGGCAGTTAGTGTTAAATCCATATTATCCATCTATAATCTTATATCCAAAGTTAAATTGTTATTTTTATGTTGATAAATGTTATGTAATATGTTTGTTATCACTACACGGATTTATTTCTTGTTTATTGAATGAGATTAGTAACGGGCCAATTCCATTCACTCCAAAACAACAACCTCGCACATTGGGATCATGCTATATCTGGAAGATTATCTTTTTTTGTTATGCCACAAAGTTGGCCAACCCTCCCAACCCCCCAAGTGGAGCTCTGGAGACCTTACTCATCATAGGAACACAACATCGCTGAGACCAATGCTATTTGGCATGGAAGTTACTTCCATACAAAATGTATGTGAATATGCATATGTTGCGGATACACGGACGGGATGGGAACGTGGCCGTGTCGAACAAAAAGTCACGTCCCCATCCCGTCCGAAGTATTATTCCCGTTGCGTATACCTTTATTCAAACTCAAAACAATCTTCAAATACTGTTTATGCTTCATATTTTTTTATTGTTTATATAAATACTGTTTCTTTTATAATATAAATCTGTCATTGGCTATCTGTTATATTTGTTATGCATGTCTAAATATACAAAAAGAGCTGTGGATTTTGTAAGAAAATAAAATAAAATACTTTTCAGGACACAAAAGCGACATTTTTAATAACAGCGTCATGGCAAGTCTGCTTATGGAGGTTGCACAATGGACAGGCAACAGTATTGAAGACCCTCGGCCACAACACTACTGCAAAAGTGATGCTCACGTTAGCCAGTATCAAGAATAACTGCTGGCTGATTGAGGGATCACAGTGAGTATATTTATATTATGAATTAGGATGGCTGGAGTAATCCAGCTCCAACTCTTCGCACGCACAAAGGGCACATAGGCTGCCTAATTGCGGAGAAGGCCCGCAAGACAACAAGTAACAAGAGTAAACTTAGATATTTTAGATTGCCTGTGATAGCTTATAGGGTAGCTAAGTTGTATATGACTAGTGAAAACCTGCCTGTGTAGACGTAAAGTAGGAACTGACTAAAATGACCCTCTACCAACTTCCCTTTTGCGAGCCCAAAAAAAAATTATTTTAATTGTTTGATGTATTTTTTTTGTCCCTTTTTTTTCGGAGGCCTGTTTGTCTATGTCTAAATTTTAAATGAAATAATGTAAATCTTCAATATCAGTCAGCTTCTCCTTTTATAAAATTAAAACTAATTTTTTAATTACTCAACAGAAACGAACGTCTCCTAACATTCTGGGACGTATCAATAACAGAACATAACTTACCAATAGTAAATGGAGAAACACCAAACGGAGAACCAACACCAAGTAAAAGGTATGTTTTTTTTTTTTTTTTTTTTTTCTCTATTTTGCGTTGATTTATAAATTGAAAATATTTTTTATTGTATCGATGACCAACCGCTTCTCACGGGTTTTACTAAGCATCCACATTTTTTTTATCGAAAATCCCCCTTAATTGAAATTGAATATAGTATTGTACATTCTCATCCTGTATATGTATAGTGTGTAAATATATATGTATGTATATAATAAGATTTAGACCCTGTAATACCTTATTTATCGGCAAATAATTTCATTCATCCATTCAAGGAAAAGGAAGAAGTCTACATCACAACAAGAGATATTATCCACACCGACATACAATTTTTTGTTAGAAGACGCACCAAGATTTGTCAATGTTAGCTTGAAGGAGGAAAGCAATGGCACGGAGTTGAGGATCGCTGCAGCAACTAGGAGTGGTGTGGTACATTATTATGAGCATATGTTAAATGGGTAAGTTTCTTTTTAATAGCCATGCATGTCTGGCAATACAATAAAGCAGTATTTTGAACTGGCCACGTTCCAAATTTGGAATCTCTAGACCCACCGGGTTATAGTTAATTATAGTTATTGTATATAGTTAAACCAGTCAGGAATTCTGGTTTCTGGGTCAGGGATCTGGTTTGAATTTTATATGAAGGGTGGTTCAACCAAAACGCAAGATGTTAATAGTAAATAAAACAAAAAGGTTTTAGAGAATTATCTTAATATATTTTTATTATGATAGAAGGATCTATACCAATTATGTGTGAAACAAAACATCGGCCAAATGCTCGCCACGGCTTCTGTGGCATACCTCTATCCTTTGGTCCACATTTTCAATGACTCTGAGACATAATTGAGATTCAAGGATAACGGCCTTCTTGTGGCCAGAAATTGAGGATATGGGCCTGGACGATATATGGTTCCAACAGGATGGTGCCACTTGCCACACAGCCAACGAAACAATGGCTCCTTTGAGCGAGAAATCAATGGCCGTGTTATCGACGATGTTAATTGGCTGCCACGATCATGTGATTAGACCCATAACACAAGCAGGATAAGCCTACCTTACTTTGACACCAGGTCGCGCTGTGTGATTTATGTAAAATTTATTTAATTGTGTGAAATGTTTACAGAGCATCAATAAAACCAATAAAACCGTCAGTGACCATCCAAGTTACGAGCGCTGATGCTGAACCGCTGCCCCTCCAGTGCTGCCAGTTGCAGAAGGCAGACGTACTGCTCGGGTACCAGAGTGGTGTTACCACAAACTTCGAGAGAGTGGTATGTCTACAAAATTATAAATAACTAGCTGACCCGTGCCCACTTCGTTGGGCATAATGTTAAAAGCCTTTTTATTTTTTGGTTTTTTATATAACCTATGACACTCAGCAATAATGTGGCTTTCTATTGGTGAAAGAATTTTTAAAATCGGTTCAGTAGATCCGGAGATTACCCCTTACAATTTAACAAATACACAAACTTTACCTCTTTATAATATTAGTATAGAATATATAGGGACAATTCATACAGATTGAGCTAGCCCCAAAGTAAGTTCGAAACTTGTGTTATGGGATACTAACTCAACGATATTATATTTTATAACAAATACATATATAGATAAACATCTCAAGACCCAAGGCCAATCGGAAAAAGTTCGTTTTTCATCATGACCCGACCGGGGATCGAACCCGGAACCTCCTGGGTGGCCGTCTGGCGTGGTAACCATTACGCCACGGAGGTCGTTAATTATTTATTATCCTGCTAATAAACGCGAAAATTTGAGGATGTATAGATGTTTGTTACTTTGTAATAAAATAAAAACAATTTGGAAGCTACTTTACTACAGACAAACGCATATATTCAAAATTACAACACCGCTCTTTTGCATCCTACAAATATTCAGTTCAAAGATCTTGGACTACAAGTAACTTATATGAGAACTTAAAAGTGCACTAATCTAAAATATTGCGTATGAGCAGCAAGCACGCAGAATCCTTACTATTATTATAAATGAGAAAGTGAGTTTGTTTGTTTGTTATTCCTTCACGGCTTGACTAATCAGCCGATCATTATGAAAATTTGCATACATATTGTTAGGGGTACAGCGCCCAACATAGGCTACTTTTTATCCCGTGAAAGTATGTCGTTCCAATGGGAAAATAATTTTTCTATTATAGAGGGCGCTGTATCGACCAACAGATGGCGCCACAAGTCGCGCTATGGGTTGTTTTGTTGTCAAACGAGATCTATATCATAAAATTAACGCGAGCGAAGCCGCAGGGAAAAGCTAGTAATAAATATTTTAAATGAGAAAATAACTCTGTCTGATAGCATTATAAGACTTGATGGCTCATATATACCATAGTTTTTTCCCCGCATCATTCGGGGAAGAGGATTTCGCGGGTAAAACCGACTTTTCTTATTTTCCAGGTGCCAGATCTAAAAATCAAAACGCAAGTGCTAATCCGCGGTGACGTCAAAGAGAAGAAGAAGAAGAGGCAGAATAGTGTCAGTGAGGTGAACAAAGTGCAAGTGGCGCCTGCGCGCGATGTCGCGTACGTCGAGCCACTTGGCGGCGTTGCACGGAAGCGTGTCACGCCTGGTGCGCAGGTTAGTGTTTTAGGGTTCCTTACTATGCATACACATTTGCACACGGTTTAAAGATTATTCTCAAAAGGCACAAAAAAGCAGTCACATACATGAGAAACAATTTTCACTTAAGGTGGTACATTTTGGTCCGGGGTTTTTTACAAATTGCATCTCAATCATTGATAGAATTTCCGTGAAAATTGGTTTGGCGACAACAAGTACAATATAAAATATATACTGAATAATCATCATATAAGTTATAAATATTGGCTGTTCTCATTATGAATGTGCATAATGCACGTTTATAGGGGAAAAGATGCATCGTGGACATTCATAATAAGAAGAGCGAATATTTATAATTTATTTGATAACTAGCGAAACCCGCGCAACTTCGTTTGCGTGTATCCCTACCCTACCCTACCCCTACCCCTACCCTACCCTACCCTACCCCTACCTTACCCCTACCCTACCCCTAATTTTTTTCCGTAAGAACCTTGTACAGAGTATTAGAAAACTACAAAAAAAAAATCAGCCAAATCGGTCAAGCCGTTTTCATGTTATGTCGTGACAACGGAAAACGGGTTTCATTTTTATATATATAGATTATTCAGTAGATATATTATATTTGTTGTCGCACTTGTCGCGCTGACCGAAACATACTACCATAATACACATTAAAACAGTTCCGTGGCGAGGTACATTTAACCGTGAGAAGATGGGTGGCGTCGCTGTGTTGCACTCTAAAAAACAAACATGAAAGTTAAGCAACGTCAACCCTAGCCAGTGTTTGGATGGGTTTCGTTATCTCGAGCTCCTTCGTTAAGCCGTCGGTTCCAGTTGTTGATGAAGTAAGTCATTAAACCAAGTCGGTGGCTTTGAAAACACCTGCCTCTGCCAATCTGCATTGAAGCAGCGTGGCAGAGTGCGCTCTAATCCCCCTTCGATTGAAGGGAGACCAGTATCCCTGCATGATGATTATGAGTTGATATGATGATGAAGTCAATACTATTTCCTTGGTTTTAGGTGGATGTTCCGATGGAAGCTCGATTGGAGAACCTGGCCCTGGACCCGAAGAGTAGAAACAAGGTGGCAGTGGAGAAAAACCTCACAAGGTTGCTCATGCAAGGTCTACATTCTAAGGACTTGAAGTAAGTACATCTTCACGTATCATAGAGTTTTTAGGATACTAAAAAACTTTATGACTGTATAGATAGATCTCGTTTGACAACAAAACAACCCATAGCGCGACTTGTGGCGCCATCTGTAGGCCGATACAGCGCCCTCTATAGTAGAAAAAATATTTTCCCATTGGAACGACGAAATATTTACTTTCACGGGATAAAAAGTAGCCTATGTAGTAGGCTTACCATCAGGTCGGCCGTATGCTTGGTTGCCACCTTTGTGGTATAAAAAAAAATGTTGGGCTCTGTACCCCTCACAATATGTATGCAAATTTTCATAATGATCGGCTGCTTAGTCAAGCCGTGAAGGAATAACAAACAAACATACTTTCTCATTTATAAGTAATATAAGTATAGATAGATTAGTATAGATACAGCCAGTTTCTGAAAGCAGTTTTAATTTAAATTCCGCATTAAAGTCTTATATCTTTTTTTTTTTAGTTTCACAGTAACAATTATAATTTAATGTGTTATTAACTAGAAAAACGAGTTTCAGAATCTGTTAATCTTTTAATTTGGTCAATGTTAACTATAGATCTTGTTGTATATTTCAGTTTAATTCTAACGGTGCTACAGAAAGATGACGAGACGGTGGCATTGCAGACAGTCAGTGCACTGCCCGCAGACTATATTCCTCAGTTACTGCAGCAGATCATCGATATGGCAGGGAGGAAGACTGTCAAGTGAGTTGGGGTTATATTATTTCACATTCATTGTAATAAAAAGATAAATATTATACTAGACTTTAGAGAGGTAGGGCACAGCGGATGATCCGCTCAAATCGGAGCAGTCCGTCTGGGGAAGGACCTCCACCTAACAGAATTTCGTAGCCAAATAGCATTGGTCTAGGCCATGTTGTGTTCCTACGGTGAGTAAGGGCTCCAGAGCTCCAGTTTATTTGAGTGATACCCCCGGTATTGTAAGCGTCTATATACGGTGATGCTTACCATCAGGCGGGCCGTATGCTTGTTTGCCAACTTTGTGGTATAAAAAAATAAATTAATATTATCGATATGTCCTGTCTGCCTCCTGATAATGCGTAAGTAATGCTAATATTCTTGCAGATGTGCTTGTGCGTGCACGTGGCTGCGCGCCGTGCTTTCGTCGCACGCCGCGCTGCTGCTCGCCGCCAAGGGCTCCGGGCCACTCGCCAAAATGCTGGCGCTCTTCATTGACAGGTGCCTTTATACTTTTTTTAAATTATGGCTTATACTGTGCATATATATAAATACACGCAAACGAAGTTGGGCGGGTTTCACTCGTATGTTAATACATCATTCAAAGCATCGTATTCATGTTGTCTCTGCTAAGTGTAGTCTCTGAGTCTGACACCCCGAAGAAAGATTATAGCATATGACGCGAGTTTATCATATTTTACCCATCTAAAAAAAGTGCCAAGCGTCGCTAAAGAAGTTAGTCACTTCAATACCAACACATTTGGACAAACCCAATGGACTTGAAGGCGTATCTATTCAAAAGGGCTGCGTATTCGATTGCTTTAAATTACAGCGGTGATTACTTAACATCGGATGACCTGCATGCTCGTTTGCCAACCTCTTACAGAAAAAAAAATACACTATCAATACCATGAATCAAATTTTCAAACTCACAAACTTTATTTATGTTTTGACAATAATAACATGAAATAATCTCCAGACGTTCACACCTCTGCCAACTGCTGAACCTGAAGGGTCGACTGGACCTCACCATCACACAGCGCAGCCACAAAGACAACGTGGACTCGCAGGAAGCCGTCCTTGACTACAATGGTAAGTTCTTTTTTCTTCTGACCTCCTATAATACCTCTCTATAAGACACGTCACCTTTTATAACTTGATCCATGTAAGCTCAGCTCGCCCTTCCCCGTCTATATTTTAAGATGTTTGAGAAAGTCGTGTAGAATCTTTACAGGTGACTACCATTTTCATTACACCCAGTTGCCACAAAACGCAGTATTCTACGATAAAACGACACGTATACAACTTTTTTGTATGGTTTGTGACAGATGCAGTCGATTGTTGAGTGTGACGTTAGCAGCGCCTCTGGCGGCGAGAATTGTCATATTTGTGTAGAATTTATTTATATTTTTTAATCATCACCAACAGATACGTCGACAGACGAAGAGATGGAGGCAGAAAAGTACCAGTCTGACAGCGGCCAGTCGTGGGACGACAAGGACGAGGTCGACGGCGAGTCCGAAGACGAGTCAGACGTCGACGACAAATCGGATTGACAATAAGAAAATATAATATTGTTTATTAATTTGTGAGTGTTATTTCAAATGAAAATGTTCTGTATTAAATGAGAGCATAAGCGGTGAATTGTTCCAAACAATTTTAAAATTAAGACTGCCGATAATTGGTACGACGATGCAGCTAATTGGTACAAATTGATACTGTACCCGTTAATTGATACAATATTTTTTGTAAAGTTTAGGTAAATAGAATGCATTATGTATCTACATTATTGTATTGGGTATAACCTGTAAGAATAATGTATTGATTGAAAAAAATAAATACTGAAATGTTCGTTAAGTTCATTCACAGTATTTTACCTCTTGACAGCAGTTAGAACATTCAAAATAAGTGTCACAGGAATAAAGCCTCTACCACACAGGTGCGTAATCATCGGTCGATAATATCGCATGCGTTATTGCGATATCTGTTTCATTACATTTTGTATTAGGATGGCCATGGAGTAACACACTGCTGCGATAATAACGCCGCAATGGAAATAGGACGCTGCGTTTCTCCGTACTGCGATCTTGAATGTTTTTGTATCAGGACGTAAACGTAAACAACGTTAGCTCTGACGAAGAAATATCGGACGATAAAAACGCAACTGTGCGCAAGGAATCGGGACCGTGCATTATCGCATGCGATATTATCGACCGTTAAAAAGGCGCCTGTGTGGTAGAAGCTTAATTCTGTAGCAGAATGTGTGGAACCAACATACAGGTATTCGTGCGCGTCAAGAGGCAACCCTCCGCTATGCCACTAAATTAGGACCCCGTTATGTAATTATCGCACGTAAGTACACATAGGCACTAGGCCTGGTTTCACGGTATTTGTAAACAATTATTATTGCCGCTAATTGAGCGCAGGCCACACTGCCGCCGAGTAGGTTAGTCGGTAGCTCGCGGTGTGAAATGAAAGTTTATTTCAGAAATTAGACCTTCACAGGCCCCTTTTTCTTGTCATTTACAACTTGTATATGTGTGAACCGAAATAGGTATGTAAAGAGGCGAAACGATGTTCGCCCGCCTAGATCGCTCGCCTACCCTGGCGATGTGGCCTGCGTTTTGATACTGTGGTGGCGATAATTTGTACTGTTACCAATAATTATTACGTTTCAGATAATTAGTGCTGTGATGCTGATGATTGGGGGTTTCCGATTTGTAAAAGTGAAACCAAATGACCTCGTTCATACCAACATTATATTTTCTCGTCTTAAAACTAACATACATCACCTCGTATGTCCGCACTTACAACTAATGGCTAACATATGCAATGCTTCTAGTCTAAAAAACATCTGTAACTAAAAATTAAATTCATTGTTCAAAAAAATCGAGAAAAATAAGGCTTGGTATCTGAACAGAAGCATTGCATATGAGAGTCAAAAACCTTAAAAATGTATAATTACAATATACTGAATTTACAGGAATCACGACAAATTGTACAATGGACTAATATAGCACATTGCTTTTAGTTTATCAATACGGAATTAAAAACTCCAAAAAGGATGTAATGTGTAATTTAACTGTATATATTTTTTACGATACATTAGGTAGGTGACAAACAAGCATACGGTCTGCTGATGGTTAGCAGTCACCGTCGCCTATGAACGCATGCACCGGGGGTATCACTCGCGCGTTGGGGACCCTGTAAGAGCTCTGTATACCTTACCCACCCACAGATCAATGCTATTTGGCTATGATACAATGTAAGGTGGAGATCCTTCCCAAGACGGGCTACTAATATTACCTATAAAGACAAGTTTCAATACTATCTACAGAATCTTAAGTTTCCTTATACATTACACCCTCCTAGACCTATCTTAACAATCAACTGCAAGAACTTCACATTAAATGCTTGTACAATAAACAAAAAAATCTATGCATTCTTAGGCGCCGGTCTGAACACACCTACCACTACAGCGTGATCTCTCTCATACGGTTCTAATGTTAGCTGTTCTTGTGGTTTTAATTTATCCGCTTGTAACTTCTTAACTTCAGCAGCGAAAACTGCTTCGGGTTGCGCCGTGGAGTCAATACAGGATGCCTGAAAAAATAGTGTAAGTTAGTGTTGTTTTTGGTAAAGAGTTTTGATGTTTGAATGTGATTAATCTCAGTGAGAGAGTTCAACTTTCAACATGAAATATTTAGATTTTTTGTTTCATCATAGGTCGGTAGTAATTTCTAGAGTGAAAGAAATGCTAGCAGTGTTCCATCTTAACGGCATCAGTGACGAAAAATTTTAGTTATTGTTTGTTATTTTAATATTATCAAGTGAATATATTTGTACCTTTATAGAAATGTTTATCTGCAGTCGTGTACATGAGCGCTAGGAGTCTGTTACACCAATTCGTTAGCCAATTACTTTTTTTATCTAAACTGTATACTTTGTTAATTTTTATGCTTAGAATTGAAAAAAATCATAGTGTCATCAATCTCATGCAAAATTAGTCAAGTACAAATCGAGATCATCAAAAACTATATTCAAATTACACTATTTTTCTTTTGTAAGTCCCACAGATGGGTAAAAGGTTCTCCTACCTTTCGCTCAACAAATCTTTGCTTATAATTATGAATTTGTTTTTAATAAAAATTATGTCCCACAGCTGGGCAAAAGCCTCTCCTCCTCCACCTCCCCCTTTCTGTTGCCTTTTATCTATCTATCATTACATAGTTATCCATATTATTACAAAACCCTACCATCCTACCTTGTTACTGCACATAATGAATTTGTTTTTTTTTAAATTAAATGTTTTTTTATTACCTTTATTGATATAACAAAGTGTCCTCCGTTCTTCAGGAAGTGCTGTGCGTTGAGACTGACGATTCTGGCCTGGTCGGGCTGCGCCACGTCAGCGAATATTGTGTCTACCATGCCGACTAACATTCTGTAAAATGATAAATTTTTCTAACATTATAAATACGTTCTACACAATTCACACACAATATTGAAAAGAAGATTCTTTTTGTCAATGGCCATTCCGAAATGCTGGTAGATAAAAAAAAATATCTAACAATGTAAAAGAAATGTCTTATTTTAATAATATTATAATATTATTTGTTTAAATAATTACCTGTATTTCAATGGATGCCTCGCGTCCTCAATTATAGGTATAATATTAGTTCTTTTCTTGGCTACATTTATTAAATCTCTCCCCGATCTATGTGAGAACTCCACTGCATACACTAATCCTTCCTGAAAAAGCAATGTTTATTTAGTGTTTGAGTTTTACATGCATTTGGCAGTATTGGGATGGGAATAGCGCAAGTAAAATTTATTATGGAATAATTAATAAACAACAAGACTACAGAAAGTGCCTTTGAAGACCTAATGAATAAACAATTTTCTTTTTTTATGATTCAAGGATCTTTTTTTTTCCTGTATATTTCTACGACGCGACGTGGCGATCTGTCTTGCGACAATGAGCCACTTCTATGTCAGATTCTGGATCTGCATTCATGTCAGTAGCATGGATGTGCCTTTGAAGACCTAATGAATAAACAATTTTCTTTTTTTATGATTCAAGGATCTTTTTTTTTTCCTGTATATTTCTACGACGCAACGTGGCGATCTGTCTTGCGACAATGAGCCACTTCTATGTCAGATTCTGGATCTGCATTCATGTCAGTAGCATGGATGGACACAACACAGTTTCAATGTCTCATTCCTTTATGCTGAATCTCTCTTTTAAGTTGGGAACACTGTCTCTGAGTCTCCCGTGTTGTATTACCCCGTCTCTCATCAATCGAAGGGCCAGCCTGTTGTTATGCCTTGAGAGTCTGTCCTAATACTTATTGCTATATCGCGTTATTTATCAAGGATCATAGTTTTTAGAAAATACATACATAATTATACTCGTCCACCGAAATTGCGAAACTCTATTCAGGGCATTGCAATACAAGCGTAGTTCTTAGATTTAAAAGCTAGTTTTTTACTTACAAATCCTAAAATACTATAAACAAATACTGAATTTTTGATACTCACAGGTCCAACAACATCGGAGACATGACTAACGGTGGTGCCACTCGCAGCACCGAGATACAGGACTCTGGATCCGGGTGGCATGTGAATCGCGTCAACTCCACCCATGATGGCTGCTGCCAGCTTCGATCTGAACGGGTTCCATACTCTGTATTCAATCTTTTCTCCTTCGTTCTGAAAATTGAGGTTCTTAGTTGGAGGTTTTTAGAGGGGTTTTTGAGGGGTTGTTACTTGAGTCAAATCAGAAGTGGGTATGTGGTTATGGTCTTCACGAATAGGTCAAGATTAGAGGGACCAATTTATCATCATGTTAACTCAAAATAATCAATCACACAGTACTGACGCGTCGGCTTTTGCTGAGCAGGCCCCTTTTCGGTGTCATATTGTACTCTAAGACTTTGCAGTACTTTTTGTTTGTGAAATACAAATGTAAAATTTTTTTACAATATTTTTATTTACATTCCTAAAAATTAAAAAGAAACGAACTTAGGTACCCTTGTATAGTATAAACAACAAACCTCAACAGATATCCTCTTCTCTCCGTACACTTCAGATCCTGGCACCAGATTCTTGGTGACGAGCGCGTCTTCTTTACCCCGAGCGATGAAGACACCCTGATGTCTGAAAATACACCTCATGTTATAGAAATTATGGTTGAAAATGCGTATGTTTGCTTGGGTTTTATAATCAGTTAGATTATTGGCTTCAAGCGTTCGCTTTCAGAAGAACGAAAGTTATTTGTTCACATCATTTAGTTTTAAAATCTTTACATATAACAGCCACTTTCAAAAAGGAATTTTTAAAGTTAATGACACATTAAATTATAATTGTCACTCAATGTGGAATTAAAAATAAAAATACACATTGAAATTCCCACGGGAAAGCGGGAAACACGCAAACGAAGTTCGCGGCTTTCGCTAACTAATAATAAATTGTCTCCTATTATGGAAAAACAAGCCTACAGACATTTTGATTATAACAAAAAAATTTTTTTTTTTAATACCACAAAGTTGGCATACAAGCATACGGCCCGCCTGAAGGTAAGCATCACCATTGCTTAAAGACGCTTACAATACCGGGGGTATCACTCAAATAAAGTGTAGCTCTGGAGACCTTACTCACCGTAGGAACACAACATGACCAAGACCAATGCTATTATTTGGCTACAATCTTGTTCGGTGTGGGTCCTTCCCCAGACGGGCTGCTCCGATTTGAGCGGATTATCCGCTGTGCCCTACCTCTCTTATCTACTATTTAAATACTAACCTGTGTGGTTCGATGATAACTTGTTTGCCTCCTTTGAAGCCGCCACCTCCACGGCCGCGGCCTCCTCCGCGACCTTACAGACATTTATGACATTAATACATACATACAGACATACATTTTATTGTGTATATTATTTAACATTCAGTAGTGGGTATGTGGTTAAATAGTCTTCACGAATAGGTCAAGATTAGAGGGACCATGTTATCATCATTATAACTTTTTTTTGTTAATTTTCAATTGTACACAATTCACACACAATTCACAGAGTGTCATCTGGTACCAAGTTAAGGCTCACATTATGCTTATAAATAAACAACAGATATTTGTAAAAAAATATATCTTCTCTACATAGTTGGATGTAAGCCTATTCCAATGCCTGCGACTGGTCTGTTAATTTTTATCGGTTTTATTTTACCCAAAAATAATGAACCGGCGGTGTGTTGGTAGTGATCCTACCTTCGGCACCAGGGTGCATGTTCGATTCCCGCTCGAGGAAAGTTTATGTGACGGCATTTGTGTTTGTCACGAGCCAGGGTTTTTTCTTAAGTATATAATTTACAATAATATCTGTTGTCTTGAATCCATAACACAAGCAGGAAGCCTAGCTAACTTTGGGACCATGTGCTGTGTGAATTGTATAAAATTTATTTGTATAATTTAAATTACTCACCACCACCACCTCCCCGACCTCCGAATCCTCGTCCACCGCCTCCTCCCCTCTTCTCGAACCTGCCGCCTCCGCCACCGAAGCCGCCGCGGCCGCCGCCTCCTCCGCGACCTCCGAAACCTCCGCGACCACCGCCGCCGCCTCGGCCTCCTCCGAAGCCCCCGCGACCGCCTCTTGGTGGCCCATTGAATTCTGAAAGATATTATTTTTATAATTCTCATCTCTTGAGAGTTATGTTGTATGCTATACTGACAATTAGTGGACAAAGAGTGTAGCTTTATGGAGTAGTTTCAGTAACCATAAGATCCATGGTTACTGAAGCAGAGGTCAACCAAAGGCAAGGTGGACCAGTAATCAACCCAATCTGACCATGATGACTGGCGATCTCTGAAGGATGCTTTCACACCAATGTGTCGTGTGACCCTCAATAGGGGTCCAGATGGCATGTATGTATCAGACTACCTAACGCCACTTTCTATAAAACGTTAATTACTCATCACATTAAACATGTAGGTACTGAATAAAATAAAATAAAAACAATGGAAAGCCACGTTAGGTATCTGACCAGAAAAAGACCACGCGGGCAATAAATACACGTCTCGTCTCCGTCAATAGCAAAGTAAAAAAAATTAAAACCATATTCAGCTAAAAATTTAGTAGTATGGTCAGAAAGTCGCATTAAGAACGATAGGTGGTTAGTCGTAGTTACTAACAGACATACACACAATGTTCTATTCTACATAAAAGTACTTAAATAGCTTAGTTATATAGTAATATTTGTTTAGAACACATCGTCGGCGTGTGGTCACATAACCTATAAAAATACGACGAAATTCGAGTCAAATTGATTGTACCTTTAGAAACTTTGTTAATAAATGATAGAAACAGGTGTAAAGATTTTATTTATGATGATATCCATGAAATAAATCCGTAAAAACCGTGTGCTTTTAGTAAATTAAAAAAACATAACCTTAAAATCCCCTACATGCGATTATTTTATGAAAAATTCGAAATTGGATATCTATATTGTTTAATTTAATTCAAACAGTATCTAATACACAAATAACATAATATTAACACATGAAAAGTGCAATAGATATTTTAAAATTAGCCCCACGCGGTCATATGCGTGATGGTTTCAGAGTTAAAGATTTTGTTGAAAAGTAATGAAAATAACTCACCTGGTTTACCCATTATTATTTCAAAATGTTATAGCGATAAAAAAACTAGCAATTATTACTTTTTTCACTATCTAAATACAAAAATACACTTTAATTTCTTCAAAAGCCGCGCGGAGCCATGTCGCCGCGCTGCTACCTCCGGAAATGAAACCATTTTGATTAATGCAGTGTTGCTAGGTTTTGCTGGCGCGAGCGAGGCCAGTCCTGTCAAAAAAAAAATATTACCATAAACATTTTTTTTTATATTGAAACTGAATTAAATATATTTTATAATTTTATTTTACGAGAATTGGCAAATCTTTATGTGTAGAATTTGCAATATTTCATTTTAAATCCCATTTTCTTTGAATTGAAACCAACAAGACAAAGTTTACGTGTCATTTTTTACGTTTACATTCAGAATATACAGATTAGATGAAGAGTTTTGTTGATAAATAGATACATGTATCCACTTCACATAGCAAGTGCTTATCAGATACTTTAAATAGACTAAACGACTGTAGGTTAGGTTAGTATTTGCTAGAAATGGATTGTGAATTAAATAAAATCACCCTACAAAACTTCCAATGGTTGAATGAACCAGCATCTTGGAACAGAAGAAATGATACATTATTCGTTAGAACAGACAACAAGACGGATTTTTGGCAAGAAACTTGGTACAAATTTCATTTTAATACAGGACACATTTACGGAGTAATACTTAAAAATGATTTTTGTTTGTCGGTGAGTACCTAATTTACTTTACTGGATATAAATTAAATAGGTTTGTTATTCGAAAATAAAAGAAATGAGACCACCGTTTTTGAAACGCATTTTGATTTCACATTAGAAGCTTTTTTTTTCTTCTTTATATCTGAATGTGTCATTATCTTTAAAAATGCATTTCAGAAACTGGCAGTGTCCAGGAAAGTTTGTCTGATAATTAACGCCATCTTTTGGCTTTGTCATAAAACACAAGAAAGATGTAATAATGGAGTTCACTCATTTTCTCTTCCCAAACCTTAGAGAAAGGATGAATAGAGGCGACACGGTAGGAGTGAGCGAGATGAGTAAATACAATATTCCCAAGGCCAAAAAGAGCTAGAGAAACATTTTTTGTCCTTATCGACGTATACTATTTTTTTGCTGGGCACAGTCGCTAACTGTGCCCAGCTAACGAGAGCGGTTTTCTATAATTCTCAAAATCTGAATTTTCAGGGTGAAAACAAGGTGAAAACTGTGTTCTGTGATTGACTTTATGTGTTTTTGCGTTCATAGACTATGGTGCATTGTAGTGTTTTAGGCTGCAATAGCCGCAGTGAACGTAAAATCGACAACATAACCTTTCATTCGTAAGTACACTATTTAGACTTTATTTCGGCCCTAATTGATAAAAATGAATACAGATTATATTTATTAAGGCTCAAATGACGGCTTCAATGTACAGAAATAACGAAATAAAACGTAAATGTTCAAGAAAATAATCGTATTTTGTAGTATTATACACCCAAATTAAGTAGGTAAGTAAAATGAAGCCAGGCGGCCACTTTCCTGTGTCTCCTAAATTTAGTCGGGTACCACGCGTATTGGGGATACCAGCAATTTACTTGAATTTACCCATGCAATATTACCCACAATTGAGGTAAAATAGTGAAAACTTAAATAAAAAATAAAATATAATCAGGGGTTCTAAACTCATTATAAAATGCGGCCCGCTAGTTATTCTTGTCGATATATAATAAAGAAGTTAAATGGAATAACAATGTTTTTGTTTGTATATTATCATTAGGTATACAGTATGCGATAATTAAGCGACAGTCGCTATTCCAAGACATTTCATAATATTTATCAACGCTCAGCGAACAGACTTTAATTTATATGTATATACCATAGTTCACCAGCCACTCTGGAGTCTAGTATGGGTTCGTAGACATCTCACAATCTCAGAGGATCTGGTCTCATCACGATAAAAAAAAATATTTGAAAACAATCAGTAAAGTTTAAAACAAACATGCAAGCCATTCCACTGTCTTCTTTAACAAAAAAGCTTACAAATTTTTTATTTTTATTTTACCCAACCGATACGGATCGGTTGTATGGAGAGAGATCTGTAGTCACACCAACCTTCCCATACTACTATTATATAGTAGACAATAGGAGTTAGCAAAGATACAGTAAAACAGGCGTGGACAGCGACTTTGATTTATTTATACAAGTATAAATCGAAGTCTCAATATATTGATGATTATAAGAAAAAATACATCGCAAATCATCAATAGTCCTATTAGTTTAACGTATATAAAAATATAAAAAAAACATGGGGTAAATCATGGGGTAATATTCTCTTTTCTGGTAACACTACGTAATCAATGTACTTTGTTTCTCTCCCTTACGGGTATACGCCTGATGACAACTCTATTCATCCTTTCTCTAAGTCCCAAACAGTCAAATCAAATAGCCGCGCCGCTTTCTGTGTACAGTCAGCGGCACAAATATGTTGTCATTTTAGTATCTTGTCATTATAACTTTGATAAAATGATACAAAAGTGACACTCACAGGCACGGACAAATAAATTCTATATTTTCTAGGTATGCGTAGAGGCCGACTTCACAACGTTGTACGACCAAGCAGGACTCATGGTCTACATCGATGAAACCCATTGGTTGAAGACTGGTATTGAATACAACGATGGTCAACCTATGATTGGTAGCGTTTATACAAATGGTGTGTCCGACTGGGCTACAGGTAAAAACTCTTCAAACCTAAAAATTTCGAACTAGCCATGTCGGAACCCTTAGAAAAAAAGAGAAAAATACACGGGCTTCCGATGCGGCAACCTGCCGGTTCCCGCGTTGCTCGAAGCATTTCAAAAACGAACACAAAACAAAGAAAAAACCACAATAATAGTACTACTATGTACTATTATTGTGGTTTTTTCTTTGTTGTTGAGGATGAGATGAGAACTTTTTTTATCCCATCAAAATATTGACTCCGGTAATCGTTACTTACGTGATCATTCAGTTTCGGCACAGGCAACAACATCTACAAATGTGATATTCACACGCGTGACATCACTCAAAATAATAAAAAAAACAGCTAGACGGGTAGTGTGCGACAAACTTATCTGTGCCGGTGGTCAAAACTAGAAATAAAGACTATAGAAGACTAATACGCACAGCTTCGGAAGAATTCGGGCAAGACGCGACACTAGCGCCCCTACGGCATGAGGGCGGCATGAGGTGAACGATTTCAAAACTTTTGTGCGTTTTGTATGCAAAATGTTATAGCGCCCCTAGCGGCATGAGGTGAACGGAAGTTGCCAAGTCATTGTATGAGAAACGTCAAGAGCTGTGCGTATTAGTCTTCTATAGTATTTGCTAGAACTAACCATTACACTGTACTGTATCGAGCTAAAAAAAATCTACCCCTTTTCAGGAATCTACCCTGGCAACCCAAGGAAATTCTGGATTCGGCTCACCAAAGTTAACGACGTGGTTTGCGTAAAATACTCTACTGATAATGTAACTTGGAGTCTATTGAGACTTTGTCAGTTCAAGGGTACAGAAGTGCTTGTAGGACCAATGTGCTGTAGCCCTCAAAGGGAAGGTCTGGAAGTCACATTCACCGAGATTTCATTTACAAAACCTATGGAAGATATTCTACATTCAAATTAAAGAAATATTTTAAAAAACTGGATTTTTTATACTTTCTGTTGGCCCTCTCCCTCTAAATAAATACTGGAATTTAATACAGAACTAGTTTTTGCCCGCGGCTTCGCTCGCGTTAAATTCGGGGTAACACAGTTCCCCTTGCTTCCAACAACGTTAAAAACTGCGATAAGTCCCATATGAAATTTCACCTCCACTTTTAAGGGGTTAGAGGTAGATTTTAAAAAAAAATGCACGATTTTTTTTTTAGTCACAAATAGTCCGCAAACCAATTTTTAGCTTTCTACCTTGAAAATTGCGGAATGCTCCATACAAACTTCCAACCTCCATTTTAGGGAAGTGGGGGGTTAGAAAGAGACAAAAAGTAGCGTATGTCACTCTCCATCCCTTTAACTATCTCCACTTTAAAAATCACGTCAATTCGTCGCTCCGTTTTGCCGTGAAAGACGGACAAACAACACACACACTTTCCCATTTATAATATAAAAAGTACCTATGAAGTATGGATACTAGTTGTGCCTGCGACTTCGTCCGTATCGTAAGGTTCTACTGTGGGTGCTATGTTTGTTAGGTGACCTAATCAAATGAAAGTTATTCTCGTAATTTCTACGCCTCTACTCGCAAAGTTAAACGAAGTCAGGCGAATACGAAATGCGAAAATGTCACCGCCCCAGGTGGGATTCGAACCTACGTCCTCTTAAAATTCGGCCAAATGCCCTTTTCCATTCAAAAATATTATCAAAATATGAATGAAATGAAATGAAATCGTTGATTTCAGAAATTAGACCTTCACAGGCACTTGGGTGGGTGGGTTTTTGGTTTGGTGTGACTAAAGCCCACCATTCACACGCAAACTGGTCCGGCGGATTGGTCGGCCATCGGACTTATCCGCCTGTGTATGGAAGCGACGAATCGGTACGCCAGACTGTCAAATGGGTTGGCGTCGGGCTCGCAGGTCTGCGGTTGCGAGCCACGAGCGCCTGTCGAACCCCACATGCCATCCTTCGAGTGGAGGGTTCGTGCAGTGTATGGGCAACGCCGAATTGGTCCGCGGTCGGGTCCGGGTTCGTGTAGTGAATGGTGGGCTTAAGGATAATTAAAATGAACCGTAGTCACACTCGTGTGGTAAATTGGTGTGACTATGGAGCGGTTGGAACTTTTTGTAGGTGCTTTTAGGAATATTTATTGAATCGAAAACAATGAAAAAAAAATACTTTTTTCTGTAACTTGTACAGCCGAAGTAATAGTGATTACTAGCTGCGCGCAGGTTCACATATTTATGAAGGGAATAAATACTAAAACAAGAATAATAATATAAATCATATATTGACATAGTTATACATTAAAATGTACATGTATTTTATTATCTAAATATAATATGGAATGCACGTTATATAAAATCGTATAACTCTCCGGGTACAGTCAGCTGCATTAACACTTATATTAACTCGTTTATACAAAAGTTATACAAGTTATATATATAACAAACTAATGCTGATATGAACAATGTAAACATATTTGTTTTTTTAAGTCGATGGAATAAGATTAAAATTGCACATAAACAATTTTACTCATGAGCAAAAGTTGTAACCATAGACATTATATTTTTTTATACATTATTATTTTACTGAAATGAATAGGCAAGGAGCACACAATGCCTTATTCAATGAAACAAAATTCGATGGACAATATTAACAATAATAATTAAAAGTGTATCAATTAATCACATATTTATTTTATTTTTATCTAATTTTAATAAATTCATCACCCATGACTTAATGTTACTTTGACATGTTATAGTGTCTAATTCTGCTGCTGACTGTATATTTTTAATACAACAGATTATTATTAGCCAGCAAACAATTTCGATTTCACACTTAGGGCCCAAGCCTGTCAGCACTGCGAAGCTTCACTAATTATTTCCGCGCGAATGTTTTGTACAGCATCAAATCAGTATGACTATGTTTCCTTTGCAAAAAAAACCTTCTAAAACTTCCATAAGATGTTAATGTGTTATGAAAATGCAAAAAAGATTCACAGCGGTGAAATTTTGTAGTGCGGACAGTAATCTCCGCGGCATAAGGTTTGCGCGCACCAATCAGCGTTGGTCGCGCTCAGACGCGAGAATTCCGTCGAATGCGCGCGTCTTCTTTTTACCTTAGCTCGTTCGTACACAAGGCGACGCAAGTCTTCGATACTCGGCGATTTTAGTATCCAAGCGACTACCGCCATACAAGTCCATTGTGGTTCGTACGTAGTCGCGTCGTTGGATGCTAAAATCGCAGAGTATCGGATACTTGCGTCGGCTTGTGTGCGAAGGGGCTTAGAGGGAATATGTGCTTACATCGCGGATTAAGGGTGAATTTGGTATGTAACGTCTCAGACTTGACGCTTTGATGTATTTCGACTCTGTGCTAGTCTCGACCCTTAACTTATTACAATATTGACGAAGCGCAATGGCACCATACATATATAAATGTTTATTTTCGAAATTATTTCCAACGCATATTAAAATAAAATACAAGAATCATTTAGGAATACTTGTAAACACTTAAAAATACTTAAAAACTACTCTTTGCTATTGAAATTATAATAAAACCGACACAAACGATGAACTATAATATAACACAATTAAGGCGCTGTCCCACTGCTGCGCACGAAGAGGCTACGCACGTGTGTTAAGCTTTGCTTTGCAAGAGGATGTACGTGATTGTTTCCACTGCAACCCACGGACACGTTAACCATCAAGTGACGTCATTGATACACGCGTGGCTTGCTCAACATAGCTCAACGCTGTCAACGCCATGCACGCAGCGAATGCGGTACACAGCTTGTTCCACAAAGCGTGCACATCGCTGCGCACGCTGTGAAAACGTAGACCCACGTAGTCATCCACGCAGCTGTAATGTGCCACGTGGCCCACGTGTTCGTGCGCAGCGTGCGCAGCAGTGGGACCCCGCCTTTAACCTGTTTCACTACTCATAGCTTATCTGTCAGCTATATACCACAGTAGTATGATTTTTGACAGATTTTGTATCATCTTGACGATAATTTGCCATTTCTGTATAATATTTAATATACAGTTTTTACCTGATAGATAAGGCTAACAGCAACATACAACCAAGTAGTGAAACAGAAGCACTAAAATTTATTTTTGGAATTTTTTGTATAATTTAACTTTGCGTTTGCGAAAACAAATTTAATAATAGATTCCACTTACTCCATATTGCAGTAATAATAAAAAATACAGTTATAAAATAAAATGACCAAGCATACATACACAATATCACATTTTCATTAATTTATGTACTTAAACATTATGATATGAAATGTCGGTGTATTGAATTAAGCAAACAGTCACAGTCACGGTGCTACTTTTTTTCCACGGGATAAAGAGATTCCCATGGAAAAAAATACTGGCATTTTCCCTTGACCACGCGGGCGGAGCTGCAGGTAACAGCTAGTATGTAATAAAAACTTGAACGATTGATTTTCTTATTCCTTTATCGCGGTCCCAGTTAATGGCGGTCCCGGTCGCCGGAAACCTCAAAAATATCACCACTTACTATATATAATACGACGACCTCCGTGGCGTAATGGTTACCACGCCAGACCGCCACCCAGAACGTCCCGGGTTCGATCCCCGGTCGGGTCATGATGAAAAACGAACTTTTTCTGATTGGCCTCGGATCTTGGATGTTTATCTATATATTATTATGTATTTGTTATAAAATATAATATCGTTGAGTTAGTATCCCATAACACAAGTTACTTACTTTGGGGCTAGCTCAATCTGTATGAATTGTCCGTATATATTTATATTTAATTTTGTACGGATTATATTCTAAAAACAGTGCGATTGCTCAATTCAACTTACACAACAAGACTTACATAAACCATAAACGATAATTCTATGCTATTCTCTTGTACCCTTAACTTAGGTTTAGCTTGGTTGCGGTGCCTCTACAGGTTCGGTTTTGATAGACACCTGCATCTGTGGCAAGGGTGTAAGTGATGATGCTGCATTTGAACGACCGAGGTTGTACATCTGAAAAAACAAAAATATTATGAATAATATATCAACTTAAAAGGTACAGTATTGACATTACTATGTACAGTTAGGTGCATGTCGAGCTTACACTTGCAGTATAATTTTGGCCCTTATGACATGGAACTTAAGAACGGTACAAAGTCCCAATATGTAAAATTTACGGTCTCGAAAATAATTGCATCCAAAGTCTAAACATACCTTCATGAATAATGGTGTAGAAAGCTGTGCTACGCTCGTGGCTTTGCTTAGAGACTCGTCCATTTCTGAGAGTCGGGGCTCCACCGTCGGCACCTTCAGTTTAGGGCTCCGCTTCCTTGACAGATGCTCTTCATCGGAGTCCGAGAGTGGTGGTCGGATCTGTGGATATTTATATACTTAATTAGAAATTAATGGAAATTATTATGAGGAATGGCAAAATTTCATGAAATTTTCGAAAGAATGTGACTTATTATACGTAGGCTAATTACTAAGGTCTGATCTGAAAGGCGATCGCTATAGTGATAATAAACCAGTACAGAAATTAAAAATATATATTTGATATTGTTTGTACCTAAATTTGTATTTATTTAAACATTAATGAAATGAAATGAAATCGTTCATTTCAGAAATTATACCTTCACAGGCACTTTTTCTTGTCATTTACAACTTGTTTTAATTAATATATTATGGTTGCCAACATTGAAAAAAAGTTTTTTTTTAATTTACCTTTCTAGGACGGCCTGGGCCTCTCTTTTTAATTGGGACAGGTAGAGGCGATGGTGAGCGATCCTGAAATAATAATAAATGTTAAGCATCTATTTTAATAAGGGAATAATTATCGAAAATATGGTGCATAACGAAACCCGCAAAACTTCGTTTGCATATATCCGGTTTTCTTGTAGGGATTTCGGAAAATCCTTTCTTATCGGATGCTTACGTCATACAACGATCAGCGGTTTGTGAATTGATCCGTCCGTCATTCAGAACAGAGCATTTTATATCTTTACAGGGCTGATTTTTTAGTCACTATCCAAATTTTTTCTACAAGGTATCATTAAAAGACCATATTTATGAAAAAAAAAAAAATATTTTACCGGGTTGCGCGCGCGGTTTCTATGAATTTAGATAACTTTGTGATGAACTTCATATTTTAGTACTAAGTGATAATAAATGAAAAAACACGTATTTCATGATTTCCACAACAGAAATTATATTAAAATTTGGATAGTGATAAAAAATTCAACCTGTATATATTTTTTTTTTCTTTGTCCTGACTGACTGAGAATCAACGCAAAGCCTAAACCGCTGATCGTAGAGACTTGAAACTAGGAGGATGTATCATACTCATACTAATATACTAATATTATAAATGAGAAAGTGAGTTTGTTTGTTTGTTTGTTATTCCTTCACAGCTTGACTAAGCAGCCGATCATTATGAAAATTTGCATACATATTGTTAGGGGTACAGAGCCCAACATAGGCTACTTTTTATCCCGTGAAAGTATGTCGTTCCAATGGGAAAATAATTTCTCTACTATAGAGGGCGCTGTATTGGCCAACAGATGGCGCCACAAGTCGCGCTATGGGTTGTTTTGTTGTCAAACGAGATCTATGTCATAAAATTAACGCGAGCGAAGCCGCGGGGAAAAGCTAGTTTTATATATATAAAAGAAAGTCGTGTTAGTTACACTATTTATATCTATTTAACGGCTGAAGGGATTTGGCTGAAAATTGGTGGAGAGGTAGCTTAGAACCAGGGGCCCGATTCTACTAAACAAATGCACCAATGGACTCTCAATGGTGTCTCAATCGTGTCTCAATAGAATGCCGATAGTGTATCAGTGGAATAGTTTTTGACATTTGTTATGGACTTAAACAATAACATAATGTTTAACTTATTGTTTAAGTCCACAACAAATGTGTAAAACTATTCCACAGATACACTATCGTATCGTATAAGTTATAAAATATAATATCGTTGAGTTAGTATCCCATAACACAAGTTTCGAACTTACTTTGGGGCTAGCTCAATCTGTATGAATTGTCCCTATATACTATCGGCATTCTATTGAGACACCATTGAGAGTCCATTGGTCCAATGCATTTGTTTAGTAGAATCGGGCCCCAGGAGAAGGGCCGGGTAGGGTTGTGCCTCTCAAGGCGGAACAAACTTTGTCGGGTCAGCTAGTTTACAAATAAAAGAATATAATTTACCCTTCGTTTCCTCTTTGTCCTCGTGCCATCAGCCGATCTAGTCACCATAGACAATTTGGACTCGCTACACTTCGAGCTATTTGTGGTACTGTCACTAATCTCCTCCTTGGCTAAGATACCGCTCATTCGATTACTAAAAAAGCTATCTTCCGCCATTTTTAACGCCTCAAAACATTTATGGCCTTGTAGTGCATATCTTATAATTTTCAAAACTTCAATCCTACATAACAATCTCGTGTCATCACTCATCTTTTTGAATAATGGCAGTAACGAATTCATAAATAGTTTGTCGTCATCAAAATGGTCGTCCGGTAATATAGTGTTGGCGTCAATTTTGATTTCTAACGATGGATTTTTTAATTCGTTCTCTATGGTCGCTTGGTTGCATTTGTCTATCTTCTCCGGCTTGTCTATGTCTATTTTCGTTTTTAAATCCAAAGGTTTGTCTATGATTTCGTTTTTTATTTTCGGCGGGTCCTCCGGTGGCGGGTGTGATGGGGAGTTGGACAGTTCGGAGAAAGATTCGTATTTGTCTTGGGAATATCTTGGTTTTCTGTAAATAAAACAATGAATTTTATTAAACACTGTAATGTTTTGCTAGACATACTCTTGAGAAGTAACTATTTATAAAAATAATAATTCTGAATACTAACATAGTTTTTTAAGTCACATTGTTACTAACAAAATGAACCATGGTCACCTAAATAAAGATAAATTTTATTTATTTATTTATTTAACGAAAACGACATGTGAAATAGCAGTGATATGCCGCTGTTTCGTACAATGAGTGAGAGAGACGGAATACCCCTCCTGCTTCGTACTCCTTTTATCACTTTCTTTCCCTTTTCATTCCTTTATTAGGTGGGCAACGCAACCAAGATCTTGTAGTCGTGGATATCAATGATCAGCTGTAATTGCTAACCATCAGGCATGGAGTACGTAGCCCTTTAGAATAGAGAGGCCTTCAAGATCATTGGGTTTGTCCAAGTGTGTTGGTATTTTGTACAGTCAAGAGCAGGTCGACCTTTACATAATCGGACTTCGTACCATTCTTAAGTTCTAATTCATAAGAGCAAAAATTGTGCTGCAAGTGTAAAGCGACGTGTTCCTGACTGTACATATAATCGATCACGCTATAGGGTTCTTGTTAAATTTCAACCTCTATTTTGGTTGCACGCAGTAATAGACAACTGAGATTTAAGGACAATTATTTTTGAAGCAAATTACAAACATTAAATAAAATAAAATAAATATATAGGGACAATTCATACAGATTGAGCTAGCCCCAAAGTAAGTTCGAAACTTGTGTTATGTTATACTAACTCAACGATATTATATTTTATAACAAATACATATATAGATAAACATCCAAGACCCGAGGCCAATTAGAAAAAGTTCGTTTTTCATCATGATCCGACCGGGGATCGAACCCGGGACCTCCTGGGCGGTCTGGCGAAACACTAAGTCTCTATTGGATACAAACTCGCGTTTGTACTCTTCTGTCATAAAAAAAGCTGTCGATCTCGTACTGTTCCCGAAATAGTAATTAAGCTAAGACTGTCCTTACGGGTGTTGGGGCCCTTCTCACCGCTCTTACCATAGAGAGGTGCGAACAGCCCCCTTCAAAAAGAGGTACTGGGGCGTTTCGCACCGCGGTTCAAACCACTCGAGGTTTGATATCACTGCGGTTCGAATCGACCCCTTCAAAATGAGTACAGGGGCTGTTCGCACCACTGTGGTTGGAGCGGTGCGAATGGCCCCCTTCAAAAAGAGGTACTGGGGCGTTTCGCACCGCGGTTCGAATCACTAGCGGTTTGATATCACTGCGGTTCGAATCGACCCCTTCAAAATGAGTACAGGGGCGTTTTGCACCGCGGTGCGAACATGAAATTAATTAATAGAATACTCACTTGTTCTGCAGTGCTCGTAGTAAAAAAGCCATTTGTTTGTGATATTGGAACCTCCGGCTGCCTGGTGGACAGTGCTCTGGCGGCACACATTTACCCTGTCTGTACGCTTTCGTGTACGAATCTCGGATTGAACGCCATCTTTTCTGTACTTCCTTACCTATGGACAATGATAGAAGATATGGTTAATAAATTATAATTATCATATCAACTCATAATTAACCCACTGCAGGGATACGGGTCTTCCTTCAAAGATATAATTCAATTCTACCTAATACTATACTACATAGTATAAAACAAAGTCGCTTTCTCTGTCCCTATGTCCCTTTGTATGCTTAAATCTTTAAAACTACGCAACGGATTCTGATGCGTTTTTTTTTAATAGATAGAGTGATTCAAGAGGTAGGTTTTTAGGTATAATACATTCCGAAATTCCCACGGGAAAGCGGGATACACGCAGACGAAGTTGCGCGGGTTTAGCTAGTAATATTATAAAGGCGAAAGTTAGCTATGTGTATGTTTCTTACTTCTTCAATAACATGTTAATTTTATGTTAAGGTTGATGTAAGTGTCTGTAATGTTTATAGTAGTATGGTGTGTATAGCGGTATGGCGTGGTAACCATTTCGCCACGGAGGTCGTCATAAGAATACTTTCGTTATATAGGTACATATATAACTGTATAAGTAAATACATGATATTTATTTTTGCTTTGCGTATACGCATCGACTCGCGGCCTTCAACTTGACTGCGTACGAACCCGCTCGCAACGATAAAAATATGTAAAAA
Organism: Endotricha flammealis; assembly: GCA_905163395.2. Lineage (NCBI taxonomy): Eukaryota > Metazoa > Arthropoda > Insecta > Lepidoptera > Pyralidae > Endotricha > Endotricha flammealis. The sequence continues at coordinate 2,062,469 of LR990880.1, read as the reverse complement.
TAATATAATTGAGAAACGTAGGAATGTATTTACTCGTTATTGTTTTTTAATTATGTTCTAACTAGCTTTTCCACGCGGCTTCGCTCGCGGTTAATTTTATGATTTAAAAATCTCGTATAGGTAGTAGCGCGACTTGTGGCGCCATCTATGTAGAAAAAGTATTTTCCCATTGGAATGACATATTTTCATAATGATCGGCTGCTTAGTCAAACCGTGAAGGAATAACAAAGTCTCTTTCTCATTTATAATATTAGTATGATAAAAAGTTATGTTTATTGAAATTTAGAAATCTTAAATACAGGTCTGGCGGTCGAGTGGATTGCAATGGTCACTTTATCCCGAGGGCCGCGGGTTCGAATCCTGCGCAAGGCAAACATTTGTGAGCATGAACACGTCTGTTTGCCCTGGTGTGGATGTTTTCTATGTAAGTAAAGTATTTATTTACAAAAAAAAAGTATTTAAAAATATTTATCAGCAATCTAGACTTGACACTATAACTGCGTTGTATAACTCGTCCATGAATATTTATCATTAATGTCTAAACTAGGGAATACTGGTTATAATATGGATTTGATGCCAAAAAAATTATAGTGACAATGTACAGTCAAGAGCAGGTCGACCTTTACATATTGAACTTTGTACCATACGTATGTCTTGAGCCAAAATTGTACTGCAAGTGTAAAGCTCGACATGCACCTGACTGTACTAAAATGACAATATATTTGCCGCTGACTGTACCACGAAGACAAGTCTGAACATTCAAGAAAAAAAGAGTACCTAAGCCCAACAATAAAATATATATTTTAAAAACATACAATTAGTTAGGCGTGTCATAAAATCGAATTGAAGGCCACTTGTGTCCGTTTTAACATTTTCTATGTATGCCTAATAAGGTATTATATGAACATTATACCTATGTACATACAAAAGACATTTCGAAATACAAAAACACTTCTTAACTAAATAATTATGTGTGTTTTAAAATATGTACCCAAATAAGGTAATGGAAGCGAGAAAAGACGAGTGTTGTCGCTCGATAGTCGACTATCGATAGCGTTTCGATAGACTATCGTAGTTTGAGAAAAAAAATAGTTTATAATTAATTTTTATAGTTGTTACGGTTCAACCAACCATTTTTTATTCTGAAAATATTTTTAAAGATGAATTTCACCTCCCCTAACCTCACCATAAGGTTGCATTGGAAAGATTGCTACTTAGCAATAAGGCCGCCTTGTTGTACTTACACTAGTTTGTAAGATTGTTTTTTTATTAGGTCCTTTTTCCTGTGTGTAATGCAAATAAAGAGAATTCTATCTCACCTGAGGTGAAGTCAAATCAAATTAAAAATACTATATTCTGTTAGCACTCGCGGGCACTGACACGTCAATTACGACATATTGTCCTTTTGTATTAAATATAAAATGAATAAACTACTCTATAAACTACCACCATTTCAGAAACAAAGCAAAATGGCCACTGGGATAAGAAATGGCGAAAGCACAGAAATGTATCAAGAGGCGAAAGAAACCCAGTTACGGCCTATTTTGTCTTAAAATACATAAATGTTTTAAAATACATAAGAGAGGTAGGGCACAGCGGATAATCCGCTCAAATCGTAGCAGCTCGACTGGAGAAGGACCTCCACCTTACAGAAGATCGTAGCCAAATAGCATTGGTCTCGGCCAAGTTGTGTTCCTATACGGTAAGGTCTCCAGAGCTCCACTTGCGGGAGTTGGGAGGGTTGGCAACGCGTGAATGATACCCACGGTATTGAAAGCGTCTATAGGCTACGGTGATGCTTACCATCAGGGGCCCGATTCTACTAAACAAATGCACCAATGGACTCCCAATGGTGTCTCAATCGTGTCTCAATAGAATGTCGCTAGTGTATCTGTAAAATAGTTTTTGATATTTCTTATGGACTTAAACAATAAATTAAACATTATGATATTGTATAAGTCCATAACAAATTTTCGAAAATTATTCCACAGATACACTATCGACATTCTATTGAGACACGATTGAGACACCATTGAGAGTCCATTGGTGCATTTGTTTAGTAGAATCGGGCCCCAGGCTGTATGCTTGTTTGTCAACTTTGTGGTATAAAAAAAAAGAATACAACATCAATAAAAACAAACAAACACATTTAAAAAAAATTTTACTCCTATCGATAGTATTCGTAACATTGCAAAGCTATAGTCTCGATTACTACCATTATTTCTATGCATAACAATAATAAAGGGGTAACTTATTAATTTGTTATTTGTTGCATACGTCACTTCATTAATATTTTTAACGGATTCTCCGGGACTTCCCAGGCCAGTAATGTGCCTAAGTTAAGCCTAGCTCACACCAGCTTGGAGTTACTCTTAAAAATATAAAATTCGTTGAATAATTATTATTTAACGAATATATTTCTTTATAATACTTAAACATGGTGCGTGCATTAAGGTCGTACCAACAAATTTCGCTAAAATTTTGCTGTTTTTCAAGTTGTCTCTACTCCTAGCTACCATAACGAATAACCACCAAAAAAATATATGTTGTGCTATAGTCATTGTACTACATTTATGCTGTTTGAAATTTGAAATTACTGAATATTTATGGAGTAATAAAATATTTAAGGAACCTAGTAATCAAAGAAAGAATGCGATTCAACTTGGGTATTTATGCATCGATTCGTGTAAAATTTACATTAATACATAGGCAATAATATTATCTACTTATTTGTTGTTTGGTTTTTGAATTTGAGTGTATTTCCACCAAGTCACAAGCAATTTTCCGTCAATTACGTAATTTCTGGATAGCTGGTGACTGGACACAAGGTAATCAGTGCGCTCCCACGCTTTCGGATGGATGGACGTATGCCAAATTTTCGCTGCACCATGCATGCTCTCGATTTTTTATTATTATGACGAAAATATCCAAAAATAAAAAATATCAACTAAAAAAAATACAACAAATGCATGAAAGTTATTTATCTTTTTGAATTATATATTATGACGTATATTATATTATCCACGATAATGATTGTGGCGCCACATACAATACTTAAATTTCGACACTGCTGCTATTGGTTACATAGTTTTTTGGTAGATTCAACAAATCGCTAGTTTTAGTCCAGTGTCTCCTGGTTCGATCCTTAGGTTGGTGTTCATGCTTTTCGATTTTTAAACTTTTTTTTACAATATAATTTTATGTTTTACTTTTTACCTACCTACAATTGCAAGCAGTAAAAAACTATAATAAAAATATGTAATAAAATGCATTAAATTTTTTAAATAGGAATCTGAAATTGTCGAAGTATTTTTATACACATTAAAATTATATTTTTCTTTTTATCTCTTTTTAGACGAGAAAAAAAGAGATAAAACGAAAAATATTATTTACTAATGTGTATAAAAATAGACAATATCAGATACCAATTAAAAATTTTGAGGACATTTTTATTATAATATTTTTTTACTTCTCGTACGTAACTTATTGTTAGGTAGGTAAAAAGTAAAACATAAAATTATATTGCTAAAAAGAAGTGTAAAAATCAAATAAAAAACATGAGCACCAACTAAGGATTGAACTTGGACACTAGACATTATTTACCACAAAGTCATAGTAAACAATAAGAGATGTGGCGAAATTTAACTATGTATTGTATGTCGCAAATAAAATTATGATATAGATTACGTCATTTATTTGACTAATAGTGCCTTTCATACCATACTAGTGGGTGCCTGCGGCTTCGCCTGCGTGGAGTTTGGTTTTTCTAGTTTTACGCATTTCTGGGATAAAAAGCACAACTCTAAATGTTGACTCGAGATCTCCGTGTAAAATTTCATCAAAATTCATTCTTTAAATTCAGTGGTTTTTGCGTGATACGGTTTAACACGCAGACGTACAGTTTTTTTTTGTTGAAAATGACTATTTTGGTACTGTATCGATAGTAAAATCCAGCCGATCAATATTTAAAAAAAATGTGTGAAAACCGGTACAACACGAGTTGTAGCAAAATGACCTTTTTCATTGAATGTGAATCAGAGAAAAATACCCAATTTTTCTGTCTAATCCATATTTTGATAGGGCTTATAGTTCCTGAGATAGTATGGTACAACTAGAGCAAAAAAACGGGATTTCTTAAATAATTTTGTGTAACCAACCAAATGCGACATAACATACATCGCCTGCAAAATTTCATTTGCAATGTTAAGATTTGTTTTTAATAATATATATTTAGTTCTATCATAATTCATAATATATCATTTTAAAAGTGTCAACTGATATTGTTTAGTTCTAGAGGTCTATGGAAAGTGTTCAAATATTTTAATAATTGGTTTCTCAACTAGATGTCGTTAATATTACCGCGCCGCGCGTCATTGCCAGCCCTCTAGTGGTGAAAAAGGCAAGGTTTTTAACAAAACTTAGTACTACAAAAGGCTCAATAGATGTCAAGTTTTTGGCATTTTACGTAATATTAAAGCGGGGTGAAGGGGTGAAGTAACGTTACTTAGAGGTCAAATCTTCAAGGTCATCGGCTATATGGAGCCCCTTAAATAAATATATTTCATGTGTATTTATTTAACACGTCGAAGTGATAAGAATGTATAAAAAGTTCTTTTAAAGTATTTTATGTATAAATAACGTATAAATTGAAAAAATATTGAAATTAATTAATGATACTGACATCGGCAATGTATAACATAAACTAATTTTATTTATTAAGATATTTTGTATAACCTGCATAAATAAATTCTTTCGCAATATTTTTTTACTTTATATTTTTGTGTACAATTTTTTTTTAAATATAAAGCACACGATTGGATTCCGATTATAATATAAAAAATAGTTTAAAGGTTACCCTTATAGGCAGATGGTATCATTTCGCCGATTTGATAACCACTATCTGCTAGATAACGCTACGATTGGATTTACAAACATTTTGTTTTACATTACTGATATTTTGTTGACATAACTTCTATTTTAATAACAACGGCTTATCCACCAACCATCATTGGAGAAGCGTGGATTCTGGTGGATTTTCCCATCCAAACCCCTCCATCATATTATTATCCATGAACGAGTATTTCATCGACTGACACCACGAAGGATTGGAACCATGGTGTCAATCGCGGAAGGACTCTTTTTCAATTGGCTGATTGACACCATGGTATAAATCGACTAACATATATTTGGGACGTGGTTGATTGACGTCATGGTGTATAAGTAACTCTTTGAAAGGGGTATCGGGGAAAGCCCACCACACATTCCAACCATTGCGTTGCGTCTCCTGTAGACCCTGGATCAACAACGGCGACCTCAGAATGCCAATAAGCAATGAGACTTAGGCTTATTGACGTCCCGGGGAGAAACTATTGAAACTACAGCTGTGTTGGAACTCACAACGAATTTAATCAGTGACAAATAAGATGAAGTAGGAAGTATTGAAAGGTACCGTACCTACGAGTATTATTTTAACAAGCTAAAATTATTTCAATAATTTACTTTTAAATGCCAAATGTAAATGCATAGTATACAATAAATAGGCCATTCACCTCGAACGAGTTTTTTTTTTGTTTCTCAAGATTCTCAAAAGTAATTTTATTAACATAAAATAGTACATTGTTTAGTTTTAATAGTATAGAGTAGAGGATAAAGCGAGACACACCATGGAGGACGGATGCGGGTCATGCACGACTATTCCGTATTTTTGTTTTATACCACATAGGTGTCAAACAAGCATACCGCCGGCCTGATGGTAAGCCGTCACCGTAGCCTATAGACGCTTGCAATACCGGGGGTATCACTCACGCGTTGCCAACCCTCCCAACCCCCCGCAAGACGAGCTCTGGAGACTACTCACCGCATGAACACAACATGGCCGAGACCAATGCTATTTGGCTACGATCTTCAACTGTTTTTTTCTTGCAAACTCGTTTACCACTGCCACTTTCTCGTAAGAATTTCGAAAATTCTTGTATGTATTATACATAATGATAAACCTTTCTATTCAATCACTCTATTGGCGATGTGCACGACAGTAGCGCCACCTAGAATGCGCAACTTTCCGGGATTATGCCAAATAATGACATCAGTATTTTATTGCTTTCTAGTAAATTAAAGATAAATAAAAAGACGACAAGTGGTATTTTTAAAGGAATTTGTTAAAACAGTGCATAAAATAATGAACATCATTATAAAAACTGGTTTTGAAAGTGTAAAACACAATATTCGTTTCCATCCTCAAACCGTGTTGGTAGGAGAAAAATTAGTTTTAGCACAACATGTAAGAAATGTTGAAGAGCTACGAAAGAACAGCAATAGTTATTTATTACGAGCCCACATAAGACTTCGTAAATATCACATAAAATATAGCGCAAATAAAATTGATCATAATTTTAAGTTTTACTTATTTCTTCTTAAGGCATCTATCCATTTATTTCTTTGATTTAAGTTTAGGTAATATATAGAATTTACACCGACTATTTGTGCCGTTATTTTTGCAGTTCACAACACAACATCTATATATTATTAGGCATTTTTTTATTTTTTTTATTACGAACTCCGTGCAAATTGACTTTACTTTCCCGGATTGTTGCGTATTTCTGCCACGACAAGCGCTGCGATCGCTTTACTATACCCCCACCATGTATTTGCACATAGCGAATATGTTGCTAAAAACGGCGCAGACGACGACGCTGTCGTTCGATAAGATTGGTATGGAAAACAAGGTTTGAACGATGGTCAATTTGACCTTATAGAGCCACACCTTCATTAAACATAAGTACGCCAATAAAGTTTCTTTTTAAAAACATAGTAAAAAAAGTAGTTTGGTTATATCCGCCAAGTGCGTCAAATTGACGCAAATTTTACACCACACTGTGACGTTATATATGTGGGTGACTGGGTGTTGATATCTACTAAAAATAATGTTGCCTAGTAAATTACAAAAATTTAAGGAAAACAATATAAAGTTTAATGCCAGGCCTGGTGGTCGAGTGGCTAGCAATGGTCAGTTTATCCCGAGGGTTCGAATCCTGCGCAAGACAAAGATTTGTGTGCATGAACATGTCTGTTTGCCTTGGTCTGGATGTTTTCTATGTATAATAAGTATTTATTTACAAAAAGTATTTATGAAGTATTTATTTACAAAAAGTATTTATGAGCAATCTAGTATCCCATACAGTCAGGTGCACGTCGAGCTTTTTATACTTGCAGTGCAATATTGGCTCTTATGACATAGAACTTAAGAATAATGGTTACAAAGTCCAATATGTAAAGGTCGACCTGCTCTTGACTGTACAAGCTTAGTTTGGGATAGATAGCGTTGTGTGATTCGTCCAAGAATATTTATTTATAATAATATCATGGCTATTAGTGTCAAACTAAAGTAGAAAAAAAGAGATTTAATGTAGAAATGAAATTATTCAGAAACTGCCTGTTATAGCATCAAAAAATTTTGAAGACATTATAATCAAGATGGGTAAAATCGAATGGTTACAAGCATAGATTTATTATAACTTACTAGCGTAAGATTGGCAAAGCAAAAGAGATAGCTATTAGCATACGCGTTTGTTAGAACAAGATAGATAGACGAGACCATTTTTCCTATACACGCTATGGGCTTGTATCGCCCTAACGTCAGTCATGTTAAAACAAATCCCACTTGTTTTTACAAAATTTATGGTTTTTAAGTGTAGTTTTGGTGTTAATTCGACGTGATTAAATATGGTTTACCTGTGCAGTGCCTGGATGTAAAAGGAAAATCCACAAAATTATATATCTTGCTTGCACACATGTACATTCCACGCACACTAGTGTATTTTGTTTTTGGTCTCGCCCCAATCAAACAAAGCCAATCTATAGGTACGCTAGTATATACTAAATCTATGGTTACAAGTCGCATCGTGCAAGTTTCGTGCGAGATGACGAACTCAAACCGAGAGTTATAGACGATGTTTGCAGTAAAACTCAATGATATGAATATGAATGTGTTATAAGGGATTTGTAGCTATAAAAATAGGGCAAATGGTTTATATTACGAAGATTATCCCTGCTCCCTGAGGTCGGGACAGGGTTCCTTGTATTGTAAAGATAGGAATAAGTAACAAAAACTTTACTGACGAGACGTGTTGTGTCTATTATAAAGCTGAATTGATTTAAAATTCATTTTATTTTATTTTTTTGGTTCCGTTCCTCAAAAGGAAAAAACAGAACCCTTATAAGATCACTTTGTTGTCCGTCTGTATTCTGTATGTCAAGAGTCAAGACCCTTTTTCTCTGGAACGCATGGAGTTATCAAGCTGAAATTCATATCAAATACAAAAGTCTAGTGTGAAAAAATCAAACTTCTAATAGGTCCCGGAGACTGAGATGTGATTAACAGTAAAAAAAAATAACATGTTATAAACGTTAAAAATATAACTGATAATCTTTTAACATTTTGATATTTTTATTGAATTAGTTATAACGAAACATACGAAAAACGCTTACAAAAGTAAACACTCATTTATTATGTTTTAAGATTATCAGTTTTATTTTGACCGTTTAATATAACTTTTTTTTTCACATTTAACGATTAAAAAAATATAACTTTTAATCACATCTCTACGTAAACTTGACTCAAAATGGCATATGACCGTCTCCGGGGCCAATAAGCCAACGCAATCAAAAGATACAGCCGTTTATGCCGCATTTTCGACACTCGACAAAACCTACAGGGTACTTATCCCGTAAACTCAGAATCTTGAAATTTGGTACAAAGCAACATCTTATAGTACAGATAAAGGAAAAATTGCGAAAAGCATAAATCTTTGGTTTTTACTTATAACAATTTTACTTTAATATAAAATTGTTAATGCGCATTGCAGCAGCGTGGCAGAGTACGCTTAAATCTCCTTCGATTGAAGGCAGATCCGTATTCCTGCAGGGGATGATTATCGGTTGTTGACAAAATAAAATGGACAAATTTAACCAAGCAGAGCTACAGACAACGATATTTTAAAAATCAGCAGTAAACCATAGACAAGCTGTTCGGTGCTATGATTTTGCGGCATTGCGATGGTGCACATGCACACCACCACATTCAGTTTAGAGCGAACGACAGAAGCAGTGGTGTTCAATTGACAGAAAACAATATGCTAAAAAAAGACAAAAAACTATTTAAATAAAAATTATCAATTGGACACCACTGCTCCATCGCAATGCCGTAAAACCTCAGTACCGGACAGCTTGTCTATACTTTTATGTCGTTAGTACACTAGTAAAATGATTGGCAATGACTCTTGTCATAATTAGCTTCACTTAACATTCACTTATTGTGGGTACACTTTCGAAATACTTACCGGTTACCGATTCTTCGGCGATAAATTCGGTTTTATTCGATTATTGCTAAGTAGGGCATGGCGGAACAAATTTTGATGTATTTCATTGTAAAAATACCAATGTAATAATCAGTTTGTTAGAACGCGCTAATCTCGGAAGATAATAATTTGAATAATATTAATATGTAAAGAATATTGACTTTAAAGGATGAAGAGAACTGTAAAAAAAATGTGGAAAACAAATAGAGGTAATAATAAAATAGAAAATCCTAACTAATATTATAAATGAGAAAGTGGGTTTGTTTGTTATTCAAATTCAAAATATTTTTATTCAAAGAGGCCTATTTCGAGCTATTTCGAATCGTCACAATTTTTTCCTGTCACCAGTTCAGACGGCAGATTTGTGCTAAGAAGAAGAAACTTAGCACTTATGCTCTTTTGAAATTAAATTGCAATTCCTTCACGGCTTGACTAATAAGCCGGTCATTATGAAATTTTGTAAACTGTCAGGGGTACAGAGCCTAACTTATGCTACTTTTTATACCGTGAAATTATATCATTCCAATGGGAAAATATTTTTTTTACTATAGATGGCGCTGGAATTCGCAATTGCCGGCCAACAGATGGCGCCACAAGTCGCGTTATGGGTTGTTTTGTTTTGTTGTTTATCGAGATCTTTATCATAAAATTAACTGCGAGCGAAGCCGCGGGAAAAAGCTGGTATAAATGAAGGTTACGTATTTACAAAATATCCAAGCAAAAGACAATGATGAATAAAAGACATAAAAAAACAACAGCAAAGGAAACAAAAAGTAAAAAAAATACCTAACCGTCTTGTTTTTGCCGAATTTCGCCATTTTTCGGATAGCTAGATAGATGTAAAGAATAATAAATAATTACTTTCTGCCTATTCGAAATTATTTCTTCAATTTTCGAAATTCCTATAGGAAAAACGACTAGGATTGTTTTTGACGAATTTCGCCATTTTTCGAATAGCTAGATAGACAGGTATTAAGAATAATTATTATTCTTTTCGAAGTTATTTCTTTAATTTTTGAAATTCCCACAGGAAAACGAATAGGATTGTGGTGGTAATGGCGTACGTGAATAATATTATGCTAATATTGATATTGTAGATATAATATTCGGTTTAAATATTGTTTGTCCTTCAATCGTTGAGAGGGTAATGACTCACAGAAACGTTCGCGTATCTTGCTTATATAAGTACAATGTTCATGCCAACAAAAATGGAGGGAGTGGGCAGAGCATTTTAATAAACATAGTTATTTTATTATATCAAAACAAAGAAAAAGAAAATATTATTTTATGGTTTAATATAAAATGATTGGGTTTACGACGTAATTAATAATATATTTTATCATTGAATTATTTTATTTGATCCATGTAACAAAATGATAATAAAAAAATACAGTATAATTTTATATTTTTTTGACACTATGAATTTATAAAATGAAACCACGGAATTTTAAAACTATTTATATCCTTAAACGATCGAGTAAACGAGACGTCGCCTTATATATTGCGCTGCCTCCCTTACTCAGCCGTTCTTGTTCTGTTTTAAGCGGTCATGGTAAATGCTGCCTGCCCTGTGTTATGGGTACCAGTCACCAGACTACGATAGATAACGAAACCCATCCAAACACTGGCTAGAGTCCACGTCGCTTGACTTGCGTGTTCATATTAGAGTGTGACACACAGCGTCGCCATCGAGCTCCTCATGTCTGCTTAGATCGTTATAATTATGCAACGGATTTTGATGTGGTTTTTTAATAGATATTTATTTTATTTTTATTATTAGGTACAATTCCAGATAACAGAACATACAATTGTTTTACATAATATTACATTAACATAAATATAATTCTGGAATCCTAAACAATTGTACACAACACTTATACTAGAAATTTATACATGCAAACATTATAGACTAATTTAAATGACAAAAAGAAAGAAATATTATACGTGTGTTATATGAGAGAACTTTAAAACTAAAACATATAACAACACAGATAGTGCTACAAGAGGAAGGTATATGTATGATATATTTCGAAATTCCCACGGGAAAGCTGGATGCGCGGGTTTCGCTAGTACTCACTATAATAGGAAGGTGACCTCTTTATAAATTACCATTTTTGTTTTTCGATACCACGCCACGTCGCGTCGCGTGGATCTCGTAAAATCATATTCCTAACTAATATTATAAATGAGAAAGTGAGTTTGTTTTTTTGTTATTCCTTCAAGGCTTGACTAAGCAGCCCATCATTATGAAAATTTGTATACATATTGTCAGGGATACAGAGCCCAACATAGGCTACTTTTCACCCCGTGAAAGTATGTCATTCCAATGGGAAAATATTTTTTCTACTATAGAGGGTGCTGTATGGGAAACGGCTATCAGCCAACAGATGGCGCCACAAGTCGCGCTATGGGTGTTTTGTTGTCAAACGAGATATAATAGATGTCATAAAATTAACCGCGAGGGAAGCCGCGGAAAATGCTAGTTTATTATATATTCAAGACAAATAACATTATGCTAATGTTATTTATGGTAATTATAAATTTCTATGACTAGGTAAATTTTTTTTTCTTTTTTTTTATATATTCTTTCTTACCTAAGTATAATGTACATTACCTAAGTACTTACCTAAACCCACTGAGTCTTAAGCAGTTGATATTTTAAATATTTTATATAATAAGTTATTTTTTATACCTATTTTTTTATCCTACTATGTAATGCGAAAGTGTGTATGTTTGTTACTTCTTCACGCTGAAATGGCTGAGCTAATTTTTATGATATTTGGTATCTAGGTAGCTGATAATTTGGATTAACACATAGAGTACTTTTAGTCCGAAAAGTACGCGATGCGAGTCAAAAGTCTGATATAGATGGCGCTGCTGTGCATAAAATTAAACGCGGGTAACATCGCGAGCAGCAGCTAGTTGTAAATAAATGAAAAAAAAGGAATGTAAAATTTCACCACCATATTCCCGGTAGCACAGTGCTAAGAGCACTCGGCCGGATATCGAGGCCGTGGCTATGGGTTCGAATCCCAAATTTTTTTTTTACGAAATACTTATCTAAATCATTTAAATCGCACCATTTGACATATTTTGCATGCCTGAGTCTGGTTAAATGTGTGAATTTCTTTCGACACTTTCAAAATACCTGTATCACATAATAAATAATAGTACCACAATAGTACCACGTACCTACCTGTACCGTTCACCATATTTTTAGCAAAATAAAGATATATTTTGTATTTAAGTTATTTTTGCATTTAACACTCATTATGGTTAAAAAAATATTACCTATTTATCTAGATAAAAATCCTTCCGTTTTCCTCCAACTATTTCCACTTAGCTATTACACAAGGACACGTAATTATTATTAAATAAATCGTATAAAATTCAATCATATTTAAATATTAATAATAACAGGGCAACGCCCATATATATAATCGAATATCATAAACATAATCGTTAAAAGAAAGAAATATTTATAGTATAATCGCTACATACAAAAATACATACCCATTTTAAATCAATAACATCCCAAACGTTTAAAAACAACACTATTGTTCCAATAAACAAAAAGTAAACCGTTCCACAAAATAAAAAAACTGCTATTAATAACGTATAACAACAATATAACTTATATAACGTTTTTAAAACGAATACGTAGATTAAATTCAATTATAAAATGTTTAAATATAGAACACTGTTCGATTCTCCGTTCCGACGGCGTACGAGCGCACGGCAAAAGATTCTCTTTTCGAATAAGAACAAGCGGGGTACCTAGCTATTCGGCCAGTGTTGAATGGTTATCGATGCTTTTTGTCGATAATCTACAATAATTACGTATGATAATATTTAATATACTGTTAACAAAATATGATACAGAGTAGTCTATTATATGTTAGGTACATAAATATGATTAGAGAAAGTGCCTGTTCAAGCCTAGTCTCTGTATAAACATTTTTATGTACATACACAGGTTTTCAATAAAACATTTGACTTGATAAACAATTTGATTTTTATGTTGAGAATTTATAAATATATTTTTTATTAAAAATCAAGTTCAAATTGGAATAGAAAGAATATTTTAAAACAGAGAAAATTAAATAGAAAGTATAAATAAATATTATAAGTATTTATCATTAAAAGATTGCAGGCTATATTCATGCAGTGCTAATAACTAGATGAATATAGGCTGAAAATAATTTTAGCATACCTATTTAATTAGAAAGGGGTTATTTTTTCCATTCAATCCTTATCAATTAGGTATATCATCAGAATCACAAACGATAATCTGTTACGGATATCGATACAAAACTCCACATCACTAGCCGACTAGACTTCGTCCATCGACCAATGCGAGGTTTGACTACTGTTTTCAGCTCGCTTTAAAATTCTCGAAGTGATAAAAATTTATCATTTTGTTTTAATAATTACTTTGTTTCATTTCAAGTATCAAGACCGGTTTTTGTAATGTTCATTAGCTTGAATAATTATTTAATTGAATAGTTTTTGTAATGATAATGTCGTTAGAGAAAAACCTTGTTGTTTGTACGAGTTTTTGGAGAGGTAGAGCAATTATTACGAAATGGGCTAGCTCGACCGGGGAAGTACCACCCTCTCACAGAATATCGACGTGAAGCAGCAATGCGTTTCGTTCGGTGAGTGAGAGATCCGGAAGCTCAACTCCTTCCCTATCCCCTCTTTCCCCCTCCTTCTTTACCTTCCCTTCCTCCTTCCTTTCCTCCAACTTCCTTGGTAGAAAACGCATTGGTAGCTCCCCTGGTGTTACTGATGTCCATAGGCAGTGGTACCGATTTCAAAAATTCTTTCACCAGTAGAAAGCTACATTATCAGGGAGTGACATAGGCTATAGCTTTTCCCGAAATTCAATGTGGCTCCCACGGAAACGGGTACGGAACTTCACGCGGACGAAGTCGCGGGCAATAAAATCTAGTTTTTTTATATGTGTGTTTTTTTATTATTATTTATTAACAGTATTCATATTGTACTATGTAATCACAAAGTTACATAACGATGCTTGCATTATTAGCATTAAAATCTTTGTTCTTAATCTCTGCCCTGATCACCTCTTTTACCACAAATTTGGCAAGTAAGCATACGACACGCCTGATAGTCATCACCGTAGCCTATAGACGCTTGCAGTACCGGGAGTATCACTCACGCGTTACCAACCATTCCGAACCCCCCCCAAGTGGAGCTCTAGAGACTTTACTCACCGTAGGAACAACATGGCCGAGACCAATGCTATTTGGCTACGATCTTCTGTAAGGTGAAGGTCCTTTCCCGGGCTGCTCCGATTTGAGCGGATTATCCGCTATCTCTATCTCTCTATAATTCGTTGTTTGTACCTGCTTATCAATTTTTGTCATACTCTTTAAATTACTAGTATATTTTATGAGGATCTTGATGGTGTCGCTATATGTCGCATTCTAAACGAAAACGCAAGTCAAGGAACGTCGACCCTAGCTAGTGTTTGGATGGGTTTTATTACGCATTCTCAAAAATCGGATCTAGATAGTACCTACTAAGATTTACAATTAAAAAAAACTTTCAAACTTATTATCTGTATAAGCAACAAAGTTGGGAAGAGACCTTTGCCCAGCAGTGGGAAATGACTGATATAAAATCAAATAAGTTAAAAATCAAACTAGATTTTTCGAGTAAACAAATACACATGATGAAAATGTTACAAAATTTTTGTCAGTCATTCTGATAAGGAAACGAGTAATTTCAATAATTCCTAAATAGTCTTTCTGATTCTCTACGATCTTTATGCGTTTTAAGTCTCAAGCTCTGAATCTTTTTGTTTCCGAAGGTGTGATTACCTTAGCTCTCCATATAGTGCTACAAAGGTCTTTATGAACGTGGCCGAAATTGGAACTACAACTCCCGTTCATATTGTATGTCACTTTTTGACAGTTCGCCTTTGAAAAATGTATGGAACTATGCAACAGTAACGCCCTCCTACAAACGTCACTCACGTTTATAAACACCCTTGTACATCTGTACTCGACTACTATCGATAGATGAGCATCAAGTGGTATCAGCTAACCAGCAGTTGCCAAAATAAATAAATTCCTGTATTTTCTGAAGTTCTTACATGAAAAAAGCGTTTATTTAAATAAAATATTTTACACTAATTTCTTTGTTTCTTATCTAATTTCTCCATATGGTTCAGTTCTGCCCCCTTACTCTTGAAGATAATTCCGCATGATCGCCATTGGATTGTTAATTTTAGGTACTCTTTACAGCTAAACTAGTGCTTACTAAATACTAAACTAAATGAAATCGTATTGTATGCTAACCAAATAGTTAGTAAAGTATAAAATTTCAATGGTACGAATTAGGTTTTGCTGTTAATTTTGCATTTGAAATTATACCGAATTGGAATTAAAATTGCGATTGCTATCCAGAGTAACCTAGCAGATGTCAGGATGGAGGAGGAAAATAGTGACGTCATAAAAGTAAAGTAAGAGACAATTGTTCGTCATCCAGGCCACACTACGTCAACATAAAATGTTACCCTACAGTCCGTCAACACAGCAGGCTATCAGTCGTAGGCCAGTAAAAATTTGTCCGCCAGATAAATGCAACACTATCTTCATTCGACGCCACTTTATCTTCCTTGCCAAACATTTATATAATAAATTAAACGCTAGACTTAATATATATCCAGAAGTTCTCTATAAATGTAAAATTACCCTTAGGAATTATTTGTTAGGACTAAATTACACCGAGACAGAATCAATTATAAAATGATACATAAGCAAACATAAAAGAAGGAAAAGAAGGGAAGAGAGAAGAAAAGCAGGGAAAAGAAGGGAGAGAAAAGGAGAAAAAAAAAAGAAAAGAATACACATAACACAGCACTTACTTAAATAGTCATCTTTATTTCATTTATTTTCACTGGGTATTATATAATTCTATAGTTTGTAAAATTCCGGGCGGGGGCACTGGAGTCCTGAAATACAGACTGTCCTAGTTTAGGCTCCAGTCCTCCCAAATGTTGTATGTTTCTATTTGTTTTTGTTAATATCCTAGTTTAAGTTTACATACCTACCCCAATGTTTATAATAGTTAACATGTAACATTCTGGTGGAAAATAAATAATTTTTAATTTTTTTTTAATTTTTTAAAGTATACTAAAAAGTCATTATACCTTGTTTATTAATCATTAAAATTGTGTAGGTCGGTTTGTGTGGGCAAGATAGCAACCCACTTCATCTAAAGTACTCTTAAACTATTTATATCGTAACTAATGGGCATGGTATTAACTACAGAATCCAATTACTCCTGTATCCTGTACCCATAGGAAAATTTGTAAAGCATAAACGTTAGCGCTCTTAACTTAATTTTTCGCTTTTAATTTTTCTTGAAAACAAATACGATCGTTAGTTGTAAATTTATTTATGCAATAAAAATATTTTTATTTTACTTTGATATGTAGTCCAATAAATGGGATACTATTATTCCTGTTTCCATAGGAAGTAAAACAAAAATGTTAACACTCTATTTCACAAGCCTACAATACAATTCTGTATCTTATTGTGTCGTGACGTGTGTGTTTCATATACAATGTGTATCTGGTAAAGCATTTGATTTCGCTACACATTTAAAAATTATACAAATAAATTAAAATAATACAGGGTGCGAGGTTTATACGTTGAATTCATATCAACGCAAATATTAATGTATATAAAACAATTGGTACAATAACATTTATTAATTTAAAGGGAAAATAACTATGGCTTACCACAAGGTTGCGTCATAGGGCCTATTAATATTTACGTCGTTTAATTCCAAAAAAAATAACAAAATTTTATTTTCTTGCGCTTTCCGCAATTGATGTCAACTGTGGGTTAACTGCCAGCGATTTTAGGCTACGTGATGATTGATAATTGGCCTTACTACTGTTATCTATCGACAACTATCGAGACTCGGAACCGACAGGGTAGCATGTCCTCTGAATGGAAGACTGAGCTCTTTTTTAAACACACTTTGAATATTTTTATACATAGAAAAAATCCAGACCAAGTCAAACATACCTTCCTAAACATAGTGCATGCACACAAATGTTTGTCTCGAGCGGGATTCAAACCCGCGGCCCTTGGGATAAAGTAGCCAATCGATCACTCGAAACGTCGCGTCATACAGATTGATGACGGCTGTGACGTCGCTTAGGTCTGACGTTGCGTACAGCGTGAATACCAGACCCTAGTCTAAATAAGAAGTATAAAATATGGGCCATATACATATGAGTCATGTCTGTATGAGTCAAACAAAATACTCAATGGGTTACAGTAATGAGACGTCTAGCAACCAGTTTCTTAAAACGAATAATTTTTTTTTCATTTATTTAACACTAGCTTTTCTCCGCGGCTTCGTTAGAGTTAATTTTATGACACAGATCTCGTTTGACAATAAAACAACCCATAGCGCGACTTGTGGCGCCATCTGTTGGCTGATAGCCGTTTCCCATACAGCGCCCTCTATAGTAGAAAAAATATTTTCCCATTGGAATGACATACTTTCACGGGATAAAGTAGCCTATGTTGGGCTCTGTAGTCAAACAAACTCACTATCTCATTTATAATATTATTTAGGATTTAAAAATATATCCAAAAAAAAATACTTAATTTAACATAATAATATAAAAATTACGCAGGTTTGTACGTTATTTATTAGATTGTACTATCCATACACACCAAATGATTTTCTTAGATTAGCGTAGAAATGACTTTTTTTTTAAAAGTGTGTGAGTAGAATAATAAACATATTTTTAAAAAATATCCCATCCCAACAACGAGATTGCTCGGATGAAACCGCGTGCATCAGTAGTTATTAAAAACGAAATTGAATTCTGTTTTGAGAAATAAATGTCTTAACTTGCACAGCAATAAACAGACAAAATGGCGGACGATCGCGTCATAATGATATTAATTACGTTACCTCAATGCCTACTTGTAATATAAACTTATTCAAAACATATATATTAAATAATTTATATTGTGTTAATTTATATTCCGAAATGATGGTAGTGTATAGAGTAGCTTATCTACTTTATAGTTATAATTATGTATTTAAAAGATGTGTCAAGTGCCCGCGAGTGGCTACAGAATTAAAATATTTTTGATTTTGATTTGATTTTGGATTAGTGGAAATTTTGTAAAAAGAAATCTCTAGATACTGGTTTTAATTGAAATTTTACTATTTGAAAGGTAATTAACCAAATTACTAAATGAAAGATATAAAAATTAACAGCACAGAGGTGAAGTGCGAGTTTCCGCATCAGACAGAGGGCACGGGTTCGATTCTCGCTCGGAGCAAACATTTATGTGATGGCATTTGTGTTTGTTCTCGAGTTTTTCTATGTATTTTATATTATAAATATTATATTTAAAACAAAAAACAATTCAAATTATTTTTTATTGTTTAAACTTAATTTTGCAATATTAAAAAGGATTCCTTTATTCTATTTATCTGGATATTTCTTTTTTAATATTATATCTGTTGTCTGATACCTATAACACCAGAGCTCCACTTGGGGGGTTGGGAGGGTTGACAACGCGTGACTGACACCCCCGGTATTGCAAGCGACTATAGGCTACGGTGACGGCTTACATCAGGCCGACCATTTGCTTGCATGCCACCTTTGTGGTTTATAAAAAAAACTCAAGCAGTTTAAGCCTTACAGCCTGTGCCTGTGTGAATTATGTATTTATTAATTAAAATAAATATCTATTATATCCTCAAAGAAGCTATTTTTAAAACAGCACGAAGAGTAATATTTATTTAGGAGTGAGAGAGACAACACTATTTTTCTCTGCACCCACATAATGACGTGTTTCTTATCAATGATAGTTATCTACAATTTTTTTGATGACTCGTCTAAAACAAAAAAAAATGTACTTATAGGAACGTTAAGTCTTAATTTTTATAATAAAAAAATACAGGTCCATTTGCAGAAGGATTATAAGTGCGAATAAAAAAATAACTACCAGACGTACTTACATCTAGTATTTACTTTTTTATTCGAACTTACGCAATCGTGAATTTCTGCACTTTCCAACGGTTGACTGGTAGAGAATGTAATGTGGTCAATAAAGTTAAATAAATAAATCATTAATTTAATTAAGTATAACTGTAACGCAGAAGTACGAATTTTGTTTTCTAAAATATATGTTATTTTATCTAAAATCTCGTCATAAACTCTTATACGTTGAATTCATATCAACGCAAATATTAATGTATCTAAAACAATTGGTACAATAACATTTATTAATTTAAAGGGAAAATAACTATGGCTTACCACAAGGTTGCGTCATAGGGCCTATTAATATTTACGTCGTTTAATTCCAAAAAAAATAACTAAATTTTATTTTATAACCAGAAGTACGAATTTTGTTTTCTAAAATATATGTTATTTTATCTAAAATCTCGTCATAAACTCTTGAAATCTGAATTTTTAGTCTGTGAGAATAGGCGTGGCATAAAATGGAACTAACATTAAAAAATATATCTTATAAAATTATTTCTTTTAATAATTTCAAACAGTGTCTAAATGCACAGTCTGTGCGGAAAAGTCATTTGAGGGCTCAAATCTTATGACTTTTCCGCACAGACTAGTCAGACAGATCAGCCTTCATTATGAATAAAAAAGAAGAAATATCTAAAAATAAGCGTAATAATATTTAAAAAATAGGGAGACTATACTAATCAAAATTATTTGGGACGTTTTCATGTGAAATGTGTATCGTTGAGTTAGTATCCCATAACATAAGTTTCGAACTTACTTTGGGGCTAGCTCAATCTGTGTGATTTGTGCCTATATATTTATTTATTTTTGTTTAGCCAAAAAAAAACATGTAATTGTAAATTTAAGTGCCCAAATAAGCATATTTTCGATTCCACTCCCACCCGGGGCAAACATTATGTGGTAACATGTGTTTGTCTCACGTCTGGATGATTTCTATGTATTATAAGTATATATTTACAATAATATATTCGTTGTCTGGTACCCATAACACAAGGTTAAGCCCAGCTTACTTTGGGACCAGGTGGGGCTGTGTGAATTGACTAATATATTTATTTTAAATGATAATGAAAGAGGATGGAAAGAGGCTACACAAACAGTGAATGGGGTTAGTTAGATAGAATTATTGCAATTTGCCAATGTACCGAATGAAATGAAATTATTTTCTTTGTAAGGCCATTTCTGTAGTCAAAATGTACAAAAATACAATAATAACGAATTGTACAATATTCAATAATAAGCGCTTATTACAATTGTACGTTATTATGCGTAAAATTGAATATTTAAAAGTATAAAACTAGACGCGACGAGAACTTTAGTCAATAATGTAACTAAAATCACAATAAAACTGTTATATCGCTATAAATGTTTTACATTGCTCTTTCAGCTGCACGTTTAGGTAGCAATACCCTTTTGTAACCGTCAATGGAATATGTTTTAATAATTTCCGCGTGTGGTCGGCGGGTTTCTTAGTAGGTATGCGGGCCGGCCCCTTACGATGATTGAGTCACGAGAACGTTCCGTTGCCCAGTACTGCATAATTCCAAGAGTTTATCTTGAACAGCAATGTACAATGCTTTGTTTGTACAAGATAAAGAAATATTTTATCGTTTTATACCAGTAATGTATAATTATTTGTATAGTTTCACGCGTATTATTACTTGAACGTAATTATTTGTACATTATAAAAGAAATAAAAGCTATTTTTTTAGTCAAAGACATTTTATAATTTTACATAAATATCATTAATGGGCTACACTAAGAAACTCATCGTTATTTGTCAAAAATAGCATTATTCGTATTAATACCTACAAAAATATCCCCAAATTCACTCTTCGTAGTATTTTAGATATACATAGTACCTTTATGTGACTGGAGATATCATATCAGATTAGTGGTGATTGGCGTGAAGAATTTTTTTATAATATAAAGGTCACCCCACACCACACCACACACACACACACAAACAAATAAATATTGACAGTCCGGTGACGCGTTGGTTGGTAGGTAGGGACTCTACCTTCGGCACCAGACGGCGCGGACGCGATCCCTGCACGGGGCAAGAATTTATGTGGTGGCATTTGTGTCTGTTCTCGTGTCTATGTGTTTTCTACGTAGGTATTCCAAATATATATTTACAATAATATAACCGTTGTCTGGTATAACAGACGAGATGTGACAAATATATATTTACAATAATATAACCGTTGTCTGGTATAACAGACGAGATGTGACTGTGTGAACTGTGTAAAATTTATTTTTGAAGTGAAAACTTCTTGAGCGGCGCTTGGCACTTTTTTTAGATGGGTAAAAAAATATATGATAAACTCGCGTCAGATCCGTAGCCTGATCGAAAAAGCGTAAGATTCCCTAACCATTCCAAAATATTCAAAAATGCACAACGTTGATGTTTAAGTTTTCACTTCTGCCGGCACACCCGGAGTGCAACCCGTCCTATTGGGTTCCATAGTAAGCTACAAGGAACACTTTTAGTTTCGCCATGTCCGTCTGTCCGCGGTCTAGCGCCTAGAAGCTTAATGCTAGAAAGCTGTAATTTGGTAAATGGTAACAAAGTGCAGGAACAAAATTTTAAAAAAAAATTTTTTGGTGTGCCTCCCCTACATGTAAAGGGGAATTTTTTTTTCGCGACCACCCTATGTTGTGTTGTGTGGTATCGTTAGATAGGTTAGGTCTCTTCAAAACATTGAGGGATTATCCGTTTCTGAATTATTTACATTTAATTCAATTTTCGTTTATCACGGTGCCCCCCCCCCCATCTATCTCCGAAAGTCTTACATTTAGAAATTTGAAAAGAATCATGATAGTAGTACATATGCTGAACCTTCAATGAAAACTACTTATAACGTTTAAGAAGACTTTACTAGTTAAGTTACCGAGTAATAGCCGGCGAACTTATAAAATAAAATTTCTATGATGAAAACTTACAAATGTGATAGAATTTGATATTGGACTCGACTGAAGGCAAGCAAAGCACAGTAAATACGAAACCCTACATTGTGCGTGGCCCGACACGTACTTGCCCGGTTTTTATTTTAATTTTAATAGGCTACATTGAACCTCACCATAGAACACAGAAACATACAAGTAGAAGCGACAAGTGAGTGTGACCTGGATTCAGGGTTCCCTATGTAATATTTTGTCATAAGTTCCACAAATTATAAAAAACCGTACCTAGTTATTTTTTATGTTCATACAAAAAGCAAACTGAAGACTTACGAAAATAAAAAAAATTGTCAAAAAAAATAGGGTGACAACATAATCAAAATATTAGGGACTTTTTCATGTGAAATCATCAACTTTCACTATCACGTGGTATTTATTGACATAACTTAGAAACAATGTAGACGATTTAACTGATAATGAAAGATAGCCAAACCGTGAATGGGGTAAGGGCTGCAATATCCCGAATACAGATTAAAATAAAATATATTTTTCACTTCTCATGCTCAGAAAATGCTTATTTGCGCAGGATATAGGCTGCACAAAATCGAATTTTGTGCACAAGGGCAAAAACGTATCTACTCATAAATGTACCTATATTAAGGCACAGGAAATAAGCCATACAGCCAAACACAACAAAAAGTTCAGAGATAGAATTTGTTATTTTATAATATTTACTTTAATTTATTTGCCTTATGTGTTTTAAAAAGTCATTAAAGATATTAAAATTTAAATTAAAGTACGGTAGCTTATTTAATTAATTTAAGAAAATTATTTTATTACAAAATTAATTTAATAGTAGGCTGTATAGGTCTGCAGCCCAAGCCTAATTTCAATGTCGTAAGATTAAAAAAAAATAAGCGGCGGGAAATGGGAAACAGGTCTTGTTTTTCGTGCGTTTATTTATTTATTTCCTCGCAATCGAAGTGAAAAGCAGAGTTTATAACTCGTCCACAAAACCATTTCTATCCTCGACATTACTATCAGCCCTCGCCAAGTCTCGGATAGAAATGATTCGTTTTGTGCACTTGTTGTAAAATCGACTATTTTTCTGTCAGTAGAGAGACGTGAAAAGTACTTTCTCTCGGCATCATTTTGTAGATCTTTAAAAGAATTATAAAATGTGCAAAATATAAACCACAATTTCGGAAACAAAATAAAATGGCTGTCGAATAAATGGCGGCAGACAACCAGTTAATGTTTTTTTTTGTTCCATAAAATATTTCTCGCACAAATTAACTAAATAATATTATGAAACCATTAATAAAATAAATAAAAAAAGCAAAAATGTGATTTTTCACTTTTCTATGTACTATTCTCAACTATTAAAATATGCAATAATCTATTTTTTATTTAATTATAATTATTTCTGTATTTGACTGCAGTCCAGGGTTGCCAGATTCAATTTTATGATTTTCCCCAAACTGACTTTTATTTCTCCCCAAAATGATACGTTTTCAACAGAAAACCCCCAAAAGTTTTGTTACAAATAAAAGGGGTTAAAAACTGCCTTTTCCTCACTTCAGATGTCGCTTTTGTCTAATTTTCTACACATTTGACAGCTATCAGTCATTTTCCATACTATTTTTTTTGCCAAGACGAGCCAAGCGGAGCGCAAGGGCACTACCTACCTTTTCTCGAAACGTTTCGTCGTTTTTTTGAACTCTCATAACTTTGGTTTGGATGATGCTATAAATAGTTAAAAATTTCAAGATAAAATGACACCAGTACAATCATTGAACATTCAAAATTTGAATGTCGTAGCTATTATACTTTAGATTTTATTAATGTCTAAAAACCACCCATTTCGTCACTGATTCACTCACTGACTGATCATCAAAATTCTTAAGGTACTTCCTGAAGTCCTAGAATGCCAAAATTTGGTAGTAAGCTAATATTACTACAAACACAACAAAAAAAATCATAAAACTTGGAACTTTCATCCCCCAACCCTTTAACCTAAGGGATGGAAGTTTGTATGAGATTTCGGCTTCCTAATATCCTAGAAAGCTGAAATTTGGTATGTAGGCTAGTATTAGTACACAAACAACAAAAATATCATAAAACTTGGAACTTCACCCCAAAAGAAAAAAAAAATATAAGCAACTTACAAAAAGAAATGAAATCCCACCAAAAACATTTTTATGTAAAATGTTGCCAAGACGCGACCATATGAGTCGCACTGTCAAAAAGTTATCAGATCTCATGTAGAGCCAAGCTTCTAACTTTACACGCCCTACCTCTACAAAGCCTAACTTCACAAACTCTACACCTTAATCAATATATGTGGTTTGGCCATTTCGCTACATTCACATAGTAAGGTGAAAAAATTAAAAACTATTCATCATCATACTTTTGTGTTATACATTAGTTCTTGTAGTATGTAACGAAACGGCAAACACACATATTTTGATTAAAGTGTAAAGTTTGTGAAGTTAGGCCTTGTAGAGTTAGAAGCTTGGCTCTACATGAGATCTGATAACTTTTTGACAGTGCGAGTCATATGGTCTCGTCTTGGCAAAATTTTACATGAAAATGTTTTTGGTGGGATATAATTTTCCTCAAAGGTAACTCGGACGGTTCTTAAGATTCTACTTTCATACAGTAATCTCTCCCTTTGAGCGGTTCTTGAAACCTGAGCCAACATTTAGTATGTCATTAAATGTCATATTATATCTAAAACATTATTAGATAACAAGGGAAAATGAGGAAATCATGAATGTGTGGTTTGTTACCTTTTTGGCAGACTCTTAAATGTGTAGTTTAGATAGTGGTGGAAGATTAGTATGGGAATTAGTATCTTTGAACTTAACCATGGTAGGAATTTCAGGAATATCATCCTGAAGTTCATCTTAAACTCCGATAAGGTTTTTTTCTCTTTGGTTCGTGACAAGCCCACCACACATTCCCACCACTGTGTCTCCTGTGTAGCCAGGATCAACAACGGCGACCTCAGATAGACAATAAGCAATGAAGCTTATTGACGTCCCGGGGGAGAAAACTACAGCTGTCTTGGAACTCACAACGAATTTAATCAGAAAGAAGATAGTCGGAGTAGGACGTATTGAAAGGACTTCCCTCCTTAACAACTACGTGAGAAACAGCAATTTGAAGCAAAAGGCATTATACCCTAGAGAGATGGCAAATCAAGTGAGTTCCTCTTTGGTTCAAAACGTTCAAAACAAAAGAGGCTTTACTAGATAGCTAGACTTTATAGAATAGTAGAGAGAGAGACAGCAGCTTTCTAAATGGCTCTGGATTGATTGTTACACTTTAGCCAGGATGTTAGTACAAAAAAGATGGTTAGGTTAGTATAAAAGTGCAAAAAAATTCGCTAAAATTCCCCATCACGTATTTTATTTCCCCAAAATTTTCCCCAAAGATTCTATTTCCCCAGTTTTTCGCCGAGAGTAAAATTTTTCCCCAAAATCGCGAAAAAAAACCCCAGTCTGGCAACCCTGCTGCAGTCTTTAGTTTAAAGAACAATACATTATCAAAATTAATAGTGAAAATATTTATCATTACGTTATGTGTTCCAGGGAATGCAATTAGCATTAATTCTGTCTAATATGTATATCAGTACTTAACTTATGTATTGTGATCAATAAAGTTAATTAAATAAATTGATTGTACATTTACAAACCGTTATCTGGTCTTTAGTTAAGCACGGCTTTTATCTGCACATTTTATGATTAGTATACAACGAATATTTTCTTTTTTAAGAATTTGTAATACTAACATTTTGGAATTAAATTATTATTATTATCTATACTAATATTATAAAGAGGAAAGATTTGATTGTTTGTTTGAAATGAATAGGCTGCGAAACTACTGGACCGATTTCAAAAATTCTTTCACCAGTAGAAAGCTACATTATCAGGGAGTGTCATAGGCTATAGCTTTTCCCGAAATTCAATGTGGTTCCCACGGGAACGGGTCCGGAAATTCACGCGGACGAAGACGGGCAAAAAAGCTAGTTATAAATATTTTAAATTAAATAACTGATGGAAAACACCCGTAACTTGTTTTCTCGCCATTTCTCAGATAAAATACATTCCTACCAACATATACCAACTTTTATGATATGAAATCCTAACGAAAAAAACTCTATACCAAAAGAGATTAATTAGAATAATATTGCTATATTATTTGCAAAAAACAAAATAACAAGAACGCTTCAACAATACTTTACAAGTGTATTTTAGTTACTCGCCAAACAATTAATTATTCCAATGCAGATCTCTTTGTTCAAGGCTACGTTGTATAGGTATAAGCGTTTGACGATGCGGTTTCGTTTTGATGCAGCATTTCTGTATGTACATTCGACAGTCGTTTTTACATTATTTTAATATGTGTATACGTAATTAAATACTGTAAAAATTAACAAACTATTTCTAAGTGACCTTTATTCGCTAGATATTTCCCCCTGATATTTTACTGACAAAATAACCAACACCATCTGTATTACAAAAACGAAAGTGTTCTTAAAAATTTACAGAAATTTCGTGTTGAAATGGAATAGTATTTTTTTGAGAAATCAATATTCTCTTTAACCATAACATAATTAAGTCGTGGAGTCATTAACATCTACAATATTATTGTGGCGCACCTAGTAACTGAATGTGAAAGACGATTCTCGAAACCGGTCGAGCTAGCCGATTTCGTAATAATTGCTCTAGCACTCCTGAAAACTAACAATTATGTTTCATGGGTCCTAATGGGTTAATAAGGTTTACGGTGATTTATAAATTTGTAAAAGACGTGTCTAGGTGCACGCGAAAGCTCATAGAAATAATTTTTGACTTAAGACTAGCAAAAATACTGTCAGTTTATTTAATAAATAAATAAATAATCAATATATAGGGACAATTCATACAGATTAAGCTAACCCAAAGTAAGTTCGAAACTTGTGTTATGGGATACTCACTCAACGATATTATATATTATAACAAATACATATATAGATAAACATCCAAGACCCGAGGCCAATCAGAAAAAGTTCGTTTTTCATCATGACCCGACCGGGGATCGAACCCGGGACCTCCTGGGTGGCGGTCTGGCGTGGTAACCATTACGCCACGGAGGTCGTCATTTGAGAAATGGTTCTCCGTAAGTGGTGAAAATACCATCATCATCTCAGCCACAAGAAATTCACTGCTGGACATAGTCTTCCCCCATACCATGATTGAGGAAAGCATGTCGTGTTTTTTAAAAATCATAATAACCACCGCATTGTTTGCAATACTATTTATCGTAAGCTAGTTTCGCACGTGTGCGTTTAGATTGAAACGCATCTGTTATCACTCTATATCGTTCTATATATTAATTTGAGCTATGATGAAATTTCATGAAATAGGGAACTAATGTGAAGATACATAATTAAATAATATGAAATTCAATAAAATTAATTAAAACTAAACTAACAATAAAAATTAAAAACTAAACTAACAATAAAAAATAAAACTAAGCATTAAAAAGACATGGTCCCTGTGGCAGGGTGCCCAAATTCAATGTGAAGATTATACTGAACCGGCGAACTTTTTTCCGTCTTAGAAGCACTGCACTATACAATACCCTATGTCCTTTTCCTGGTTCTAAGCTACCTCTCCACCAATTTTCAGACAAATCGCTTCAGCCGACACCCGGCGAACTTTTTTCCGCCCTAAGAGGCACTACCCTACTCTACCCTATGTCCTTTTCCTGGTTCTAAGCTACCTCTCCACCAATTTTCAGACAAATCGCTTCAGCCGACACCCGGCGAACTTTTTTCCGCCCTAAGAGGCACTACCCTACTCTACCCTATGTCCTTTTCCTGGTTCTAAGCTACCTCTCCACCAATTTTCAGACAAATCGCTTCAGCCGACACCCGGCGAACTTTTTTCCGCCCTAAGAGGCACTACCCTACTCTACCCTATGTCCTTTTCCTGGTTCTAAGCTACCTCTCCACCAATTTTCAGACAAATCGCTTCAGCCGACACCCGGCGAACTTTTTTCCGCCCTAAGAGGCACTACCCTACTCTACCCTATGTCCTTTTCCTGGTTCTAAGCTACCTCTCCACCAATTTTCAGACAAATCGCTTCAGCCGACACCCGGCGAACTTTTTTCCGCCCTAAGAGGCACTACCCTACTCTACCCTATGTCCTTTTCCTGGTTCTAAGCTACCTCTCCACTAATTTTAAGACAAATCGCTTCAGCCGACACCCGGCGAACTTTTTTCCGCCCTAAGAGGCACTACCCTACTCTACCCTATGTCCTTTTCCTGGTTCTAAGCTACCTCTCCACCAATTTTCAGACAAATCGCTTCAGCCGACACCCGGCGAACTTTTTTCCGCCCTAAGAGGCACTACCCTACTCTACCCTATGTCCTTCTCCTGGTTCTAAGCTACCTCTTCACCATTTTCAGTCAAATCGCTTCAGTCGTTCTTGAGTGTAATGTGTTGTACGTTGTGTGAATGGTGTAACTAACCGGCTTTCTTTTATATATATAGATTATAACTATATTAAAAAATTTCTCATCATCAGCCATAAAACTCTACTGCTGGACGAATTGACTTTGAAATGATATGATTATTCTTCACAAGTATTTTATCTAGTCCAAAGTGTAGAGATAATAATGATTATTACACCGTTAATAATACAAACCGCTACAACTCAAAATAGGTAGAATTTAACAAGTAAACGATAAAATTTCAGTTTTCAAAATATTCAATAAATTCGCATGTTGAAACCGTAACCGCACTCTAAATTCACCCAAAAATCATCTTGAGCCGGGAAAAAGGTGTAAAAACGTAAACGTACGTTATATTCACCACAAAATCATTTTGAGATCCGGGAAAAAGGTGTAAAAATGTTAACGTACTATGCACCCAAAAATCATCTGGAGATCCGGGAAAAGCTGTGAAAAAATAACGTAGGTACGTTATATTCACCCAAAAATCATTTTGAGATCGGGAAATACGTGTAAAAAAACTTAAACGACCGTGTTTTTTTAAAGAATCTACGGAGCTACCAGGAGCTACCTAACAGTACGCTATATTCACATAAAAAAAGAAATAAGTACATAATTTATTTTGCAAATATTTTTTAATCGTACCACCACTTTGACGACGACCTACTAAATTCACCCTGTAATTTTTTATTTACATAATATAATTTTGAGCTGATAGTGCGGACAGCTGCGTGGTAACATAGTAGGGTAAGGGTTACAGGTTTGATTGCCTAATACTGCATTGAATGTGGGCGTGGCACAATAGTGTCATCGTTGTTTGCCAACGTTTCAACACATTACTCGATGAGAGATTAATCACACGTGTTAATAATTCCATTGTTATACATTAGTTTTTGTAAAAAAAGATACAGTATTGTTTTTTATTTTTTTTTTAAAGAATTGTAATAATTTTTTTTTGTTATACATATTCAATATTCATATTTTACATATAATAATAATTCTATGGTAAGATAAAATTTTGTAAAATTTAAATATTGTTATTATGATTTTTAATTTCATTATGGCCGAAACAATAATGATAAGTTTTGCTTCAGCACAATTCACAAGCTTTTTTATGTTTGTGATTCGTTTTATTTTTATACTTTCTAAAAGTTATTGCGATTGTTGTAAAATAATTAGATTACTGTAAAATATTACTCAATTTCTTTCAAATTCACAATCGACTCAAGTATTATAATCATAATCAATAATTGTATGTAATATTATAATCATTATACTTGGAATATAAATATAATTCGTAAGAGAAATTAATATTTTTGATAGTATATTGTAAAACTATACCTAATTTTTTTATTTTATTATTAGCAATGCATGTCCCACTGCTGGACAAAAGCCCCCCCTTGTTCCCTCCACACGTCCCTGTCCATAGCTGTTAAGGACCAGTCTCCAGCAAAGGTTTTGATACCGTCTGACCATCTCATCATTAAAAATATTATAAGATGTAAAATTTTATAATGAACTAGCGAAACCCCCACATCTTCGTTTGTGTGCCTGTTTTCCCGTAGGAATTTCGAAAAATCCATATCGGATGCCTACGTCATACAAAGAATACATACACATCTAAGTTTGGGGTCTACAATCAGCTATTTAGGCTGAGCGTTGATCTGTCAGTCAGTCAGTCATTCAGCACAGCATTTTATATATACAGATGATGATCAGAATTATGTATAACAAAGAAATAGCCGCACGTGTGATTATTCATTGATCAAATATTGCCATTAAATCTATACTTAGTTATATAATTGGGTCTTGGACGTTTATCTATATATAATGTATTTGTTATGTTATAAAATATAATATCGTTGAGTTAGTATCCCATAACACAAGTTTCGAACTTACTTTGGGGCTAGCTCAAATTATCGATGGCTCAATCTGTGTGAATTGTCCCTATAATTTTATTTTATATTTAATCATACAATAATTATTATTCTTTATAATTTATTATTACAAAAATATTTTTTTCATAATATTATCATATCGGTTTCTTTAAGACTTGTTTGTTCCACGCTATTACGTATGACATACTGCGTTTTTACGTGTCCAATGTGTAACATAGTTATTGTACGATCAAAAAAAAACGCATGAAATTATTTAGAAAAAAAATCCATAAAATATATTTTCCTTTTTGAAAAACTTTATTTTAATTTTTAAGCAAATAATTATAAAATTTAAAAAGAATTCATTCTCTTTTGGATAAAGAACTAGGATGTGATTTTGTAATTATATTATTTAAAGATTCTATAATTACAAAATCGAACGCAGGTCTTCTAAAATCCAAAAGAAAATGGCGTCTTGTTCTATATTTGTTTAAATGTTTTATTTAAAAAAAATGTATTTTTGTTACATCATTATCGTTCCTACTAAAAATAGTGTAAGACAACTTTTAATCATTTTTGAAAACATTAAAATCCAGTTTTCAACAGTCGCATAAGACCTTTCCATTCAAAAGGTCAGTGTCCGGGAACTCGCGAAATTATGGTGCGACTAATAACGTAAACTTTTAAACGAATGTAATTTAATTATTTTCCATCCATAAGAACGTATCAATACCTAAAAAAAAAACAGACAACAATACGCGCGACCGCCAACTGTCGCAATTCTCAAAAATACGTCACACAACAGATATGTAATCTGTTGAGCTGAGCATAATGCGTCTTGAAAATAAAAAATAAAACTATTTTTCCGCAACAAAATGGCCGCTTATTACATACAAAATAGCATATAGATCAACACGTGCCCAGTTAGCGCATATTATATACGTTTCGAAAGCATCCGCTGGCTGCGACTAGCGAGGCGGCTGCGGCCCGCGTACGAACAAAGAGTACGCAACGAGCGACGCGACAATTGCAATCCGGCCGGTTTGGAGGCGCGCGACCGCCGCACGCGCTCGCTGCGGCCCGCCGACATCCGCAAATATGCTACTTATCGTCAACATACCAGCCGCAAACTTCTCCGTCAAGCCCAGCACGGGCCAGCCGGGCACCACGCACTCGTAAACCTCGTCCCAGCACCGTGCCTTCTCAGCCCTGTCACCGTAGTTCGGGTCGTTCGTGTCGAATAAACACGGCCTCTTCTGTACTTCCGTTATTATTATATTACTTTTGACCCCGTCCTGGTCTTTCGTACGGACCATTTTTAATTTTTTTTAAATCAATTTTTATAGCGTATTTTTCTTCTTTTGAAAATGTTTTTGAAGTACGTGCGGTTGCGTGAATCGTTCGAGACGGATGAACGTTATACGCGTATGAACGCCCGCGTGAAACTGGCGGGCGGTCTGAGTAGCGCATCGGCCCAACATGGCCGCCGGCCGGAGTCGCGGGGAACAAATAGGTGTGAGCTGAGGTCGCGATATCGCTAATAAATAAATAAGATGCATAATATCCTGTGCCATTATTACCACTTTTAATAATACACAAAAATATTATAATAATTATTACAAACAACTAGTTATTTTAGTATTATTTAAAAAATATTAAACATTTTTGTACAAAATGTCGGTCCAACAAGTCATAGTAAACGTTACCGGTTACGTAATATTGTGCCGTAGTCTCGTTCTGTAGGTGTCTAATTATATGGCAAAATAACGTATAGTTTTTCTATGGAGTCTTAGTATTATGTGACCTTGTTGATGCGGTATCAAGTGGGCGACGAAAAGTGATGACAATCTTATCAAACAAGAAAAGTAATTACATTTAATCATGCAGAAAATATTTACATTTAACATTAATTAGTTATAGATTATTTTGACACACGGAGTCCGAAGAAAAACTATATCTTTACATAATTTAAAATGAAATCGCGTTCGTTGTCTGTGATTAGATCTTATAAACTAGGTTCGCAGTTTTCAGTAATCAATAGAGTTACTTTAGACTCTAGACGTAAAAAAATTCGGAAAATCCTTGTATATTAAATAAATAAATATTCTTGGACGAATCCATGAAGAAGATACCAAGCACGAATCACACAACACCATCTAGTCCCAAACTAAGCAACTAGGCTTGTACTACGGGTACTAATATACTTAAATATTTTTTTTAATAAATAAATACTTATTTACATGGAAAACACACAGAGCAAGCCAAACAGACATGTTCATGCACACAAATGTTTGCCTTGCGCAGAAATCGAACCCGCGGCCCTGGAGATAAAGTGACTATTGCTAGCCACTCGACCACCAGGCCTGTCATGTATGCATTATACATAATTTTATATGAATGCATTATAGATAATTATATGCCGTTCTCTAGACTAATATAATTTATTTTTTAAATTTAAAAAAGATTTGGCTCTACATATCCTATTAAAAGTTGTTTGATGAAAAAAGATTCTTATATAGAACTAGCTCTTTTGCCCGCAACTTCGTCCGCGTGAAGTTCCGGACCAGTTCCCGTGGGAACCACATTGAATTTCGGAAAAAGCTATACCCTATGTCACTCCCTGATAATGTAGCTTTCTATTGGTGAAATAATTTTTGAAATCGGTCCAGTAGTTTCGGAGCCTATTCAATTCAAACAACAAACAATCAAATCTTTCCTCTATAAAATATTATTAGTATAGAAGTATAGATTTAAATTTCTTGTATATCTACTTGTATTACTACGATTAATACATATAATAAATTATTTTATTTTTATTTTATAGAATTTGAAAATTATTTCCTACATTTCATAGCCCAATCTGTTTGTGTAAACCAAATTATTGACCTGTCCGTCATCTTCCATGATTAATACATATAATAAATTATTTTATTTTTATTTTATAGAATTTGAAAATTATTTCCTACATTTCATAGCCCAATCTGTTTGTGTAAACCAAATTATTGACCTGTCCGTCATCTTCCACCTGCACAACAGCTGACCTGATGATGACCACAGGATGCCATCGACACCTCCCTATACTGGTTCAAAATGACCGCCGCCCCAACTTCGCACAGATTATCCCTAATTTAAAAAAAAAAATTATTTAGCCTATGTTACCCGGGGTTTATGTACCCAAATACTATAGAAGACTAATACCCACAGCTCTTGACGTTTCTCATACAATGACTTGGCAACCTCCGTTCACCTCATGCCGCTAGGGGCGCTATAACATTTTGCATACAAAAGTTTTGAAATCGTTCACCTCATGCCGCCCTCATGCCGTAGGGGCGCTAGTGTCGCGTCTTGCCCGAATTCTTCCGAAGCTGTGGGTATTACTCGTCTATAGTATTTGATGTACCTTCCCAACGATGAAAGAATTTTTGAGATTGGTCTAGTAGTTATTGAGTTAACTCGGTACAAGCAAAAATACAAATCTTCCCTCGTTATATTAGTATAGATAGAAATTGTCGACATGACAGGAAGAAGAAGACCAGACCGTGTTGAGAGAAGCCGAAGAAGAATAAATAAAGTAAAAAAATATATAGGGACAATTCATACAGATTGAGCTAGCCCCAAAGTAAGTTCGAAACTTGTGTTATGAGATACTAACTCAACGATATTATATTTTATAACAAATACATATATAGATAAACATCCAAAACCCGAGGCCAATCAGAAAAAGTTCGTTTTTCATCATGACCCGACCGGGGATCGAACCCGGGACCTCCTGGGTGGCGGTCTGGCGTGGTAACCATTACGCCACGGCGGTCGTCAAATTATAATTAAATAATAAAATGTATAGGTATCATTATAAAGGTTAAGAAAGGGTTGCAAATATACAATTCATTAGATATATTTTTTTAAATTCAATACAAAATTATTACATTTTTAACAATCAGTTTTATAAAACAGTTATTTTTATTATTACTTAAATAATCATAATTTAATAATAAATCAATATAATATATTATTATTAAATAAAAAAATCTAGTTTTTATTCAAATATTGTAAAATCTCAAACATGACAATGTTAGTAACGTGGTATTAATTTGGTATCGTGGTATTTTTTAAATGTCCCAAAAAATTACGACACTACTTGCGGTCACCGGACATTCATACATTTGAAATATTCATTCATTCAAATAAAACTAGCGAAACTCGCGCAACTTGATTTGCGTGCATCCCGCTTTCCCGTGGGAATTTTGGAATGTATTATACTTAAAAACCTTCCCCTTGAATCACTCGATCTATTTTAAAAAACCGCACAAAAGTCCGTTGTGTAGTTTTTGAAGATTTATGTATACATAGCAATAGGGTCACACAGACAGACAGCAAAAGCAAATTTATTTTATACCATGTAAAGATAAATACATAGGGACAAATCACACAGATTGAGCTAGCCCCAAAGTCCGAGACTTGTGTTATGGAATACTAACATTACTAACTCAACGACACTTTATTTTATAACAAATACATATATAAATAAACATCCAAGACCCATCAGAAATCAGAAAAAGTTCGTTTTTAATCATGACCAGACCGGGATTCGCACCCGGGACCTCCTGGATGGCGGAAAGCATGCATAGTAACTGGTAACTAATCATTACGCCATGCCATGCCATGCGTCACAGAGGTCGTCTTTAATTCATACATTAAATTCATTCACATATTTCACACATTCATTGAAATATTACAGTATTTATTGAGAAAGATGAATATAATTTTTTTTTATATTTTTTTATATTTACAATTTTCGAAAAAAAAAATGTTTATTCCAAAAAAATATAATCTTTAAAAAAAATGTAACGTAATTAAAGAAAAATACTATTATTAAAAAAAAATGATATTTATAGAAGGTTTAGAAACTCCGTATATCGGGATTATTCGGGATACGCGAATATGAAAATTATTGTAACACTGACGCGATCAGTTTTTGCCCAAGTCCTGACGTATCACTGTAGACTTGGGCTCGTCGTAAAACTGTGCCCTGGGCCATTGACGATCAGTTTTCGCCCAAGTCCTACAGTTTTACGTCAGGACTTGGGCAAAAACTTATCGTCAGTGCCCAGCTTTATGATCACTTTTTTTTTAATGTTATACGGAAGACAAACAGGCAAGCGGAGAGCTTGTAATATTCCTATTTGAATAAAAATATTCGACTTTGACTTTGAAGTCGTTAGGAGAAGTTTTTATAAAGATCGTAGCCAAATAGCATTGGTTTCGGCCATGTTGTGTTCCTACGGTGAGTACTCCAGAGCGCATGCATTTAGTATAAATTTTTTAATTAAAATTTACCCATCTCACTGATTTAGGCCTCGGTCGTCCCTTAGGCTCGTCCCGCATTCCAAAAAAATCCTAACTCGTCCTCCATCGGTTTTGTAGCAACGACTCGTCCTCCATTGCTAAGTACTTTAAAAGTACAGTTAGCAAAAGAAAACAAAAGTATTTGGGATGATTTAAAGAATAATATTATTATGTTAATAAAATATACCTTTTAAATAAATAATCATTATTAATTAGTATCACATCACTAACTTAATAAACTATTTAAAGCGATATAAAATGTATTTTGTAAAAAAAAAATACGATGGAATAGAAATTATTTTAGGATTATTTTGAAATGTTTTAGAATAGATTAGGAATTCTTTTAAGATTATTTTTAAAGTAAAATAAAGTGTTCACCGGCTTTTTATTGCGTCTTTTGTTTGTTTGCTTGAATAGACTCATTTAGCCAATTGAATTGCTTTCGGTTATCAATGGCAAAACGGGTTTCGCACTAGTTCCCATGACGTGCATTCAATATTTTGACTCATTTCGTTTATCATCTGTTTTTAAGCGTGTAAAGTGAAATCTTGAAATAAATTTGTCAAAGGTAAGTTTAATTTATTTTGAAGTATTGTTAATTGATTTTACATTTGTTAAGTTGTCTTAGTAGTCCAGCCAAATTAGACATGAAAAGGAAGCCGTGCTCGCAAAAGCGCGCGAATCAGAATAACACGCGAGTGTAAGAATTAGTGAAATATTCTATTAATATTCTATATTTACTATTTTATGAACTGATTGTTAAGTAATGTTTATTTTCTATTTATAGTTTTCTTTGTTTTGACGTTTACATTCAACGGTGACGTTTTAAGATATAAAATATTATGCGGGTGGTTAGATAAAATAAAAGAACGAACGTCTCGTTTGACAGTTGGTAAAAAGAAACGTCACCGTCGAATGAAACGGACTCTTGCTTGAAATGTCGACCTGAATAGTTGATATCTATATATATAAAATTCAAAGTCCTGACTGACTTAACTATATATCAACGCACAGCCCAAACCGGTGGGTCTAGAGATTCCAAATTTGGACTGTAGGTTCCTTACGACGTCTAGGGGTGTACTAAGAAAGGATTTTTCAAAATTCCTACGGGAAACCGAGATATACGCAAACGAAGTTGCGAGGGTATATCAACGCACAGCCCAAACCGCTGGGTCTAGAGATTCCAAATTTGGCATGTAGGTTCCTTACGACGTCTAGGGATGTACTAAAAAAGGATTTTTCAAAAATCCCACGGGAAAGCAAGATATACGCATACGAAGTTGCGAGGGGACGCACAGCCCAAACCGCTGGGTATAGAGATGCCAAATTTGCCATGTAGGATCCTTATAAGGTCCAGACCGACCAGACCGGACCGGACCGGAACGGACCGGACCGGACCGGAACGGATCAGACCTGATCTGTCTGGAAGGAACCGCACCGTACCGGGCCGTACCGGACCGGATCGAACCGGACCGGACCGTTTTTTTTTTCTTCATCTATATATATAAAATTCAAAGTCCTGACTGACTTAACTATATATCAACGCACAGCCCAAACCGGTGGGTCTAGAGATTCCAAATTTGGACTGTAGGTTCCTTACGACGTCTAGGGGTGTACTAAGAAAGGATTTTTCAAAATTCCTACGGGAAACCGAGATATACGCAAACGAAGTTGCGAGGGTATATCAACGCACAGCCCAAACCGCTGGGTCTAGAGATTCCAAATTTGGCATGTAGGATCCTTATAAGGTCCAGACCGACCGGACCGGACCGGACCGGAACGGACAGGACCGGACCGGAACGGATCAGACCTGATCGGTCTGGAAGGAACCGCACCGTACCGGGCCGTGCCGGACCGGATCGAACCGGACCGGACCGGTTTTTTTTTCATAGATAAAATTCAAAGTCCTGACTGACTGACTTAACTATACATCAACGCACATCCCAAACCAATGGGCCTAGAGATTTCAAATTTGGACTGTAGGTTCCTTACGACGTCTAGGGGTGTACTAAGAAAGGATTTTTCAAAATTCCTACGGGAAACCGAGATATACGCAAACGAAGTTGCGAGGGTATATCAACGCACAGCCCAAACCGCTGGGTCTAGAGATTCCAAATTTGGCATGTAGGTTCCTTACGACGTCTAGGGATGTACTAAAAAAGGATTTTTCAAAAATCCCACGGGAAAGCAAGATATACGCATACGAAGTTGCGAGGGGACGCACAGCCCAAACCGCTGGGTCTAGAGATGCCAAATTTGACATGTAGGATCCTTATAAGGTCCAGACCGACCGGACCGGACAGGACCGGAACGGACCGGACCGGACCAGAACGGATCAGACCTGATCGGTCTGGAAGGAACCGCACCGTACCGGGCCGTACCGGACCGGATCGAACTGGACCGGACCGTTTTTTTTTTTTTCATCTATATATATAAAATTCAAAGTCCTGACTGACTTAACTATATATCAACGCACAGCCCAAACCGGTGGGTCTAGAGATTCCAAATTTGGACTGTAGGTTCCTTACGACGTCTAGGGGTGTACTAAGAAAGGATTTTTCAAAATTCCTACGGGAAACCGAGATATACGCAAACGAAGTTGCGAGGGTATATCAACGCACAGCCCAAACCGCTGGGTCTAGAGATTCCAAATTTGGCATGTAGGTTCCTTACGACGTCTAGGGATGTACTAAAAAAGGATTTTTCAAAAATCCCACGGGAAAGCAAGATATACGCATACGAAGTTGCGAGGGGACGCACAGCCCAAACCGCTGGGTCTAGAGATGAAAATTTGACATGTAGGATCCTTATAAGGTCCAGACCGACCGGACCGGACCGGACCGGAACGGAACGGATCAGACCTGATCGGTCTGGAAGGAACCGCACCGTACCGGGCCGTACCGGACCGGATTGAACTGGACCGGAACGTTTTTTTTTTTCTTCATCTATATATATAAAATTCAAAGTCCTGACTGACTTAACTATATATCAACGCACAGCCCAAACCGGTGGGTCTAGAGATTCCAAATTTGGACTGTAGGTTCCTTACGACGTCTAGGGGTGTACTAAGAAAGGATTTTTCAAAATTCCTACGGGAAACCGAGATATACGCAAACGAAGTTGCGAGGGTATATCAACGCACAGCCCAAACCGCTGGGTCTAGAGATTCCAAATTTGGCATGTAGGATCCTTATAAGGTCCAGACCGACCGGACCGGACCGGACCGGAACGGACAGGACCGGACCGGAACGGATCAGACCTGATCGGTCTGGAAGGAACCGCACCGTACCGGGCCGTGCCGGACCGGATCGAACCGGACCGGACCGGATTTTTTTTCATAGATAAAATTCAAAGTCCTGACTGACTGACTTAACTATACATCAACGCACAGCCCAAACCAATGGGCCTAGAGATTTCAAATTTGGACTGTAGGTTCCTTACGACGTTTAGGGGTGTACTAAGGAAGGATTTTTCAAAATTCCTACGGGAAACCGAGATATACGCAAACGAAGTTGCGAGGGTATATCAACGCACAGCCCAAACCGCTGGGTCTAGAGATTCCAAATTTGGCATGTAGGTTCCTTACGACGTCTAGGGATGTACTAAAAAAGGATTTTTCAAAAATCCCACGGGAAAGCAAGATATACGCATAGGAAGTTGCGAGGGGACGCACAGCCCAAACCGCTGGGTCTAGAGATGCCAAATTTGACATGTAGGGTCCTTATAAGGTCCAGACCGACCGGACCGGACCGGACCGGAACGGATCAGACCTGATCGGTCTGGAAGGAACCGCACCGTACCGGGCCGTGCCGGACCGGATCGAACCGGACCGGACCGGATCGAACCGGACCGGACCGGATTTTTTTTTATAGATAAAATTCAAAGTCCTGACTGACTGACTGACTTAACTTTATATCAACGCACAGCCCAAACTAATGGGTCTAGAGATTCCAAATTTGGACTGTAGGTTTCTTACGACGTCTAGACGCGTACTAAGAAAGGATTTTTCAAAATTCCCACGGGAAAGCGAGATATACGCATACGAAGTTGCGAGGGGACGCACAGCCCAAACCCCTGAGTCTAGAGATTCCAAATTTGGCATGCAGGGTCCTTATAAGGTCCGGACCGACCGGACCGGACCGGACCGAACCGGACCGGACCGGATTGACCGGACCTGATCGGACCGGATGGAACCGTACCGTACCAGGCCATCCCGGACCGGAATTTGTTTCTGAAGAAAGATATGCTAATTGTTACTAGGCCACGCGGGCGAAGCCGCGGGCGGAAGCTAGTTAAGAATAAATCGATAAATAACCAAGTAATCATTGTTTAATTTTGTGAAAACTGAATTGATCTTTCAATTCAGAAGTGGGATCTACTAAGCCCACGTATTAGTTCCGTTCTAAGTGCATCCTGTGTGCGTGTGTGATAGTAAATACTAAACAACATGGGATCCGATTCAGATAGCAGTATAGACGTAATATTAACACGAAAACGATCTCGCGAAAAGAAAAATCGAAACCGTGATAAAAGTCGTACGTCGAAACGTAAACGGTATGTGGATTCAAGTCATGAAACACACTCGAGGCATACCAGATCGAAAAATAGACGTCATCGACACCATTCGGAAGAGAGCAGTATTGCGGAAGAGTCATCGCCTGAGCGGACAAGAACGAAAAAGGACAAGCACAGACATCGAACGCGAACTTCGAACCTGTCACCACAGCGCGGATCCGAGGTAGCAGAACGGCGTGACGACCGACGTCGCATGACGAGTCATCGGTCGCCTACCCGCACAGGTGACGACCGTGGATGTCGAACCCCAAGCTTGCCACCACAGCGCGTACACGTGAGTCGTTCTGATTTTAGCGATAGTACTCAATTATTGTTAAACGAATTGATTAAATCTATTTCCAATAACCGTCCGGAAGGTAATAAATTTCCAATGTTAGAAAATGTCATACCTGAGTTTGATCCCATGATTAAAGGCCAAACAGTGAACACGTGGATCAGCAAAGTTGAAGAATGTGCACGTTTGTATTAATGGGGAGAAGATCAGATAATTCACTATGCACTTCCCAAGCTGAGCGGCGTGGCCAAGTCATGGTATCAAACTCTGCCGTCAATGTCGTTTTCGTGGCCCGAGTGGCAAGTTAAATTAATAGATTCATTTCCGTATAGTGACGATTACGCTGAGCTTTTGAATGAAATGTTAAGCAAAAAGGCTAAATATAATGATTCCTTAGAATTATATTATTATGATAAAATTAATCTTTTGAATCGCTGTGAGATAAAAGGTAAACGTGCTGTCGATTGTTTATTACACGGGATAGAAGATCGATCTTTGAGATTAGGTGCTAAAGCGGCAAAATGTGTTGAACCTGAACAAGTTTTACAATATTTTCAATCTATAAAACAACAATCACGTGGATTGGATAACAAGTTTAAAACTGTCACAGAAAATAAAACAACTACATCTAATGCTAATTCAAATCAAACTGCTTACTCTAAAAATTTTCGACCGCGCGAAAGTGTAGGACCTAATAGTTTGTTATAATTGCAATGAGACTGGTCATTATAGTTTTAGATGCACTAAGAAGATACTCAAATGTAATATATGTAATAAGTTAGGACACGTGACTACCAATTGCCCTAAATTACCAAACGAAAATAATAAATCTGATTCCACAAAAGAAAAAACTGTTATGAAATTAGACACAATTAGTTTAAGCAATGATAAATATTTGATTGATATGAAATTAAATGGTCAACCTCTTAAAGGGTTCGTCGATTTAGGTAGTAGTGTACTATTATACGTCGTAGTGAAGCAGAAAATTTAGGAATTAAATGGTCAATGACGGGTCAGTTGCCTGTCATGCGCGGTATAGGGAACAACACCGTAGTCCCATTGGGAAGAGCTATTGTACACATAGACATTAATCGAATTTCTGAAAACGTTGAGGTTTACGTGGTAGATGACAGTGTAATTAAGCATGCAGTATTAATTGGCCATAGTTTTACTGAGAAACCGGGAATAACTATAACGAAAACGAGTGATGAATTAACTTTTGAACGTGATTTACCTGCCAAATTAAAATTAGTACTATCGTATGATATCTTAGTTTCTCCAAATGATATGACTACGGTCAACATAAATTGTGATAATGATAACTATTCTGGTCAATTTTATGTCAAGGGCTCGCTGCATGGCTATCCAGGGAGGGAATATTATTTGATGCCCGGCGAGTATACAATGAGTAATGGAATTGGGGCTTTATTAGTACGTGGATTATCGAAAGACCCTATAAAACTAGAACAGGGATTACTGATAACGCGAGCATTGCCTATTAATAACTTTAAAACTGTAAATTTAATAAACTTTGACTCTCCAGAAGTAGATGAGACTATAAATTTCGGTAAACACCTTTCCGATGGCGAAGTAGTACGATTGAAGGACACGTTGAAAACATACAGTGATTGCTTTTCAAACAGTTTGCAAGACATAGGTTTAACCAATGTAGAACAAATTAAAATAGAATTAACTGACTCAATTCCAGTAGTATATAGACCATATAGGTTAGCCTACCCAGAACGTGAGCTGGTTCGATCAATGGTAAAGGAAATGCTGGACGCTGATGTTATATGCGAATCAAATTCCGCATATGCGAGCCCGGTTCTCCTAGTTAAAAAGAAAACCGGGGAGAAGCGACTCTGTATTGATTATCGAGCACTTAATCGGAAAACGAAGAAAGAACATTTTCCCCTACCATTGATCGACGATCAGCTAGACAGATTATCAGGAAATTCACTTTTTATAGCACGTGATTTGGCCTCTGGATATTACCAAATACCCGTTGCTAAAGAATCTCAAGATAAAACAGCGTTCGTGACCCCTGACGGTCAATATCAGTTTAAAAAAATGCCGTTTGGGTTGGCTAATGCACCATCGGTATTCCAGAGGACTATGAATAAGGTGTTATCAAAATTGAACTATACTCTTGTATATATGGATGATGTGCTTATACCAGCACAGACATTCGATGAAGGGTTATTACGGTTGGAACAAGTTTTGAATGCGATTCGTGAAGCAGGTCTTACCCTAAAATTAAGCAAATGTTTCTTTTTTTACAAAGAAATAGATTTTTTAGGTTTTGAGGTTAGCAGTTTGGGTATAAAACCAGGGTCACGAAAAATTAACGCTTTATTGAATTTTCCCGCACCAAAGAATGTACATGAAATTAGGAGGTTTATGGGACTAACAAGCTTTTTTAGACGATTTGTTCAAAATTTTTCGATTATAGCGAGACCCCTTACCGATCTTTTAAAAAA
Source organism: Endotricha flammealis (assembly GCA_905163395.2). Taxonomy (NCBI): domain Eukaryota; kingdom Metazoa; phylum Arthropoda; class Insecta; order Lepidoptera; family Pyralidae; genus Endotricha; species Endotricha flammealis. The sequence goes on along the minus strand of LR990880.1, from coordinate 2,019,097 downwards.
GCATTTTACCTGGAATTGGACTGATGAGCATCAAAATGCATTCGAAACCCTTAAAAACAAACTAATAGAACGACCAATTCTGGCACTTTATGACGGAAATCTTGAGACCGAATTACATACGGACGCGTCAAAGTATGGCATTGCAGGCATCCTAATGCAGCGAGGTACTGATGGGCTCATGCGACCCGTCGCGTATTACAGTCGGAAAACTACTAACGATGAACAAAAATTGCATTCATATGACCTAGAGACTCTCGCAGTAATAGCGTCGATAAATAGATTTCGCGTGTATCTGTTAGGATTAAAATTTAAAATCATTACCGATTGTAATGCGCTACGCACAACCATGACTAAGCGCGACTTAGTGCCCAGAATAGGACGTTGGTGGATACAACTCCAAGAGTTCGATTGTGAAATTGAGTATAGATCTGGAACTAAAATGATGCATGTGGATGCACTTAGTCGCGCCCCAACTAGTGAATGCGTAGAAATAAACAGGCCTCATATTATTGATGTTCTTAACATAGACGTAAAAGACTGGATTGCGACAGTTCAGAGTGACGATGAAGAAGTCAAACGAATAAAAGAGATTTTATCCAATAAAGACACAAAATTTATAGCTGAAGTGCATAAGAATTACGTGTTACGAGGTGATTGCGTGTATAAAATTGTAGATGATGGTGTAAAATGGGTGGTCCCAAAGCCTGTACGATGGCAGATACTACGGATGAACCACGATGACGTGGGTCACTTTGGTTACGAAAAGACACTAAGTAGGATCAAGACTTCGTTTTGGTTTCCCAAAATGCGGCGTTTCACAAAAAAGTATGTATCGGCATGTCTAGAATGTGCGTTTCATAAGGCACCGGGAGGTCCAAAAGAAGGGATGCTCCACCCGATTCCAAAACCAGACATTCCGTTCCATACTTTACACGCCGATCATTTGGGCCCGTTCGTTCGTTCGCGGAAGGGAAATACTTACTTATTAGTAATCATAGATTCTTTTACCAAATTTATCACTATTAAACCTGTCAGAGATACCAAGACGATGACAGCGATACGGATATTTAAAGAACACTTTAGTTATTTTGGTGTACCGTCCCGACTAATTACTGATCGTGGGTCATGCTTTACGAGTTCAAAATTTAAAACATTTACTATTAGTGCAGGTATGAAACATATTTTAAATGCTGTAGCCACTCCGCGAGCGAACGGACAGGTAGAGAGATTTAACAGGACTATATCGGACGCACTAAGCACTAAATGTCACGGGAAAAATGACAATACTTGGGATGAACATGTAGGTGACATACAATTAGGGTTAAATACTATGATTAACAAAACAACCGGTAAAAGTCCCTCCGAACTATTGTTTGGACATGAAATTACGAATGCGTCCGAAAATATATTAAGTGACGTTATTGATGAAACGGTAGAGCGAATTAGTGGAGACGATATGATTAAATTGAGGAGTGACACGATTGATAAAATCGAAAACGATCAGAATGTAGCCAAACAGCGGTTCGATAGGCAAAGGAAACCGGCCACTCAATATAACGTGGGAGACCTCATTCGAATAGAAAGATCGACATTTGAAAAGGACAGAATAGGAAAATCTAAAAAGTTGTTACCAAAGTTCCATGGCCCATATAGGATTCTTAAGATTTTACCTAACGATAGATTTTTAGTACAGGATACCCCTCTTACAAAGAAAGGAAATAAAAGATATGAGAATATAGTTGCTATAGATAAAATACATCCTTGGTTGAACTTTAAAGGTGCCAATAGCGAAAACGACAGTGACAGTGACCGTAGTAATGAATGCGATGATAATGAATGTGATAATAATTAATATAAACTTGATAAAAATAGAAATTCGATAGAAATGTACATTTGATGATAGATAATGATTATACAGGTATTGTATGTCAAACTGTGATAATAGGTCGTGAGTAATCAGTGCTTTACGCATAGATGGTTACAGATTGCGACAGACTATTGTTACAGTTTGATGATGATTGACTGATATTTTCATTGAAAGCACAGGTTGTGAGCAGTTAGTTCCTTGCGAACAGATAACTGCAGATCACAACAGACTGTGCGAGCGATTTGATGTGATTGCGATTTCGATTTACGGATAGAGACTGAGCGAACAGATGTTCACAGATCAGATAGATAATTAGATTAAGATTTAGACTAAATAGAAATTATTGATGAGTATATATATTAAAACCGTATTTTTTTTTTTCTTCTTTTTTCTTCTCTAAATTATGTTTGTAAACTATTGATGGTATTTACGGCCAGCTGTAGTGCGAGGACTCACTCTAAGAGGATGGCCGAATGTAAGAATTAGTGAAATATTCTATTAATATTCTATATTTACTATTTTATGAACTGATTGTTAAGTAATGTTTACTTTCTATTTATAGTTTTCTTTGTTTTGACGTTTACATTCAACGGTGACGTTTTAAGATATAAAATATTATGCGGGTGGTTAGATAAAATAAAAGAACGAACGTCTCGTTTGACAGTTGGTAAAAAGAAACGTCACCGTCGAATGAAACGGACTCTTGCTTGAAATGTCGACCTGAATAGTTGATATTAAGAATAAATCGATAAATAACCAAGTAATCATTGTTTAATTTTGTGAAAACTGAATTGATCTTTCACGAGATATTGAGCAAAAACTGAAAAATCCAAAAAATTCATGGTTTTTTGGGCATACAGTCGCTCGCACAGCACTTTCGAAATTGCAAATCTGGATTTTTAATATTACTCCGGTCAATTTAAACATTTGAAGTTACTTTAACTCCCAACAAGCTGAAAATAGGTAAAATCGTTCAGAATATAATTATGAATAAAATTTGAAAGTTCCCCATCTTTCCCCTGTATGAAAAAAATATATTCAAGGCCAAAGGTGGAAGGAAACTGGGCTTTTTTGTAAGGGAAGTGGTCTATGAACCAATAGCAATGTGGGTATACAATTTTTCATAGGGTACCTCTTCTAAACACTTATGCGTAGAGGCATCAAAATTGTCCCGACAGTTCCGAGATAAATGGCAGTTTTTTAATATCCTTATTAATACGGTTTTTATCCTGGATAGCTCCACTAGACATTCATGGTAAGTGGCATCAAAATTTGTCTAAGAAGTTCCGAGCTAAATGGCAGTTTATGAATAACCTTACTTTTACGGGTTTTTTCACATTGAGGGTATTGATAGCGATACAAGTATAGAAATTATGATGGTATACCTCCACTAGACTCATGGTAGGCGTATTTTTATGATAATACTTACCGTTTTGCTGAAAATCGCGAAAAACTATATTTTTTATCTTTGGCCTTGAATAAAAAAATCCATACAGGGGAAAGATAGGGAACTTTCAGATTTTATTCATAATTCTATTTTAAATGATTTTACCGATTTTCAGCTTAATGGGAATTAATGTAGCTTCACCTAGGGGTGAAGGTGGGGTACAAAAAATTGTTTTTTTTGTTTAATTTGACCGGAGTATATTGATTTAGGTCTTGACAACATATAAAAAAATCTGAATAACACGATCTTGTGCGAGCACGACTCTCTTTTCATGTCTAATTTGGCTGGACTACTAAGGTAATTTAACAAATGTAAAATCAATTACTAATTCACTGCTAATTTAACAATACTTCAAAATAAAATAAACTTACCTTTGACAAATTTATTTCAAGATTTCACTTTACACGCTTAAAAAAGAGATGATAAACGAAATGAGTCAAAATATTGAATGCACGTCACGGGAACTAGTGCGAAACCCGTTTTGCCATTGATAACCGAAAGCAATTCAATTGGTCAAATGAGTCTATTCAAGCAAACAAACAAAAGACGCAATAAAAAGGCGGTGAAAAATTATTTTACTTTAAAAATAATCCTAAAAGAATTCCTAATCTATTCTAAAACATTTTAAAATAATTTCTATTCCATCGTATTTTTTTTTACAAAATACATTTTAAATTGCTTTAAATAGTTTATTAAGTTATTAACATTAAATAGCTAGGTAATAGTTTTTTTTCTGACTGTACAAAATTTCAAGATTTCTCATACAAAAAAAACGAGGGACGTATAAGGCTTATGAAAAGGGACGAGTCGGGAATAAAATATTAAAAAATAAATTTTGGGACGACTTAGGCCTATAAAATTTAATTATGGGGGACGACCTGGGATATTTATTATGGAGGACGAGTCTCGAGGGACGACCGAGGCCTAAATCATCTCAGATTTCTCTGTCTATATCGGAAATGTGCGTTGGATATACTCAGTAGCTGTTATGGGATACTAACTCAACGATACTATATTTTATAACAAATACATATACAGATAAACATTCAAGACCCGAGGCCAATCAGAAAAAGTTCGTTTTTCATCATGACCCGACCGGGGATCGAACCCGGGACCTCCTGGGTGGCGGTCTGGCGTGGTAACCATTACGCTACGGAGGTCGTCAAATAATAAGGTACTCGTTTGTAAAATACAGTCAATAGTAAAATAGGCTCGTAAAGAAACAACGACCGCATTATATGACGTCAGATAACCTTGAACTACCAGAACGCCTTTGATATTTTCGACCTATTACGAAATGAGCTCGTTAGCTTAGCGGTTAGAGCGCCCAGTTCGCAATGCAACAGTGGTGGTCGGGGGTTCAAATCCCTCACGAGCTAATTCTTTTTATGTGGTAAAATTTTATTTTAACTTATTCAAAGTAAATACCTATAAATCATCAGCAAAGAAGCTTGATGGTGTCGCGGTGTCTTACTCGAAACGGACGCAAGTTGAGCAACTTCAATCCTAACTAATGTTTGGATGGGTTTCGATATTTCTAGCGTCTCCTGTTTTAGAGGACGCGTTTAAGTCAAGTCGATGGCCTTCGGGCGGCTTGAAATCACTGGTCTCTGCCAATCCGCATTGGAGCAGCGTGGCAGAGTACGCTCTAATCTACTTCGATTGAAAGTAGACCCGTATCCCAGCAGTGGGTTGATATAATCATGAATCAGAAAGTACCCATTATTATACGGTTTAGTTTAAGAAAGATTGAAATAACATTTCTTCCATATAGCGGCCATAAAACAGCGGTGAATGACGTTTCCTAAAGCTGGGTCCACATTTGTATCATCGTGAATCTCAAAATCAGGCGTATCGTAATTCGTAACGCATGTCTGTATAAGTGTGGACGCCCATTTCGACCATGTCTATCTCTCAACTTGTCATGCTAAAAACCACGTCTACACTTAAACTACGTATAATACGCGGTTATATTCGGATCGGGGTGTATCATGCTACAGACGGGGCGTGTACGTGTAGCATGATTGCGTATCATTTGCGTCCAGCGAAAATGATACACGTCGATGCCACGCGTCGGAGATCTGATACACTAAAATGATACAAATGTGGACCCAGCATATAACGATGTAAATAAACAAAATAGCGCGGATTCCTAAAGAGCCGAGCGGTAAGTAATTGACAGAGTAACGTCAAAAACCAGTGTCGCCATTTGCATGACGGTCGACTTGTCAAAGGTTACACGCGAACGAAGTAGCGACGGCACCGCTATCCCAGGAATCCAAAGCTGTAAGGTAGCCTTTCGAAGCGAGCGTCTATAGCATCAGTGGCGCCGCGGCTGTGACGCCGCGACAAATAGATGTTCAATGCAAATGTATGAAATTCTAGAGAACGTCATTCGAACGCAGCGACACCAGAAACTCTACCGAGTTAATACGCACAGCTTCGGAAGAATTCGGGCAAGACGCGCGACACTAGCGCTACTATAGAAATAGGGCGGCATGAGGTGAACGATTTCAAAACATTTGTGCGTTTTGTATGCAAAATGTTATAGCGCCCCTAGCGGCATGAGGTGAACGGAGGTTGCCAAGTCATTGTATGAGAAACGTCAAGAGCTGTGCGTATTAACTCGGTAGAGTTCCTATAGTAGGTATTTGGCGATACTACGACGTCAGTGACGTCACAGTGCCGCTGTTGACGCCCGCGGCAGTCGCTCGGCCGCCCTTGCAGTGTCGCTGTATTTTGAGTTAGTTTTTCCAAAAATTTCATCTTCTTCTGCGTAAAGATGAAATTTTAATTACATTGGTGTCTCAGCACCCATTGCTTTAAGACTGTTTTAAAGATCAATCCGATCGGGGCGGCGGCGCGCGGCGAAAGTATGATACTACATTTACACTCTCGCCTCGTACCTCGTCTCGTGCTTCGTCTCGCGCCTCGCGTGATCGATGGTTTTTGAGTTGTCTGTTCACACTCTCGTGTTGTGTTCGAGCTAGCCAGAATGGAGGACGTCAAAGTGTTAGCGGCAACATAGTCTTTTTTAACGCGGCACAAGGTTTAAACTCGAATGAAGCGAGAGCGCGAGTGTGAACACCGTGCTCGCATCCCACGCGAACCCCTTTGACTCGTGCCCAAAAAACCGCTCCGGACGCGAGCGCTGCGAGGCGCGAGGCGAGACGCGAGGCGAGCCGCGAGTGCGCGTTTACATTCGCGTCTCGCGGCTCGTCTCGCGCCGCGGCTCGCATTGTGGCTCGCGCGAGAGTGTAAATGAGGTATGAGGCGACCACGATGCGATGCGACTGTGCGTCTGTCGTGGGTATCCAAAGTCACCAAAGCGTCACTGTCGCGGCCTTAGTAAAGCGGCGTTGGTGACGCTATAGACGCTGCGTGTGTGACGCTTAGTTCGAAAGGCTACCATTAACGGGATTAACTGTTTACGTATACATTTGCGATCGAATACATTTCATTTCAGGCTATGTGACGTCACATATACTGATATCTAAAATGTATTGACATTTTCATCAAACACGAGATCAGCTCGTTAGCTTAGCGGTTAGAGCGCCCAGTTGGCACTGCATAAGGGGAGGTCGGGGGTTCAAATCCCTCACGAGCGATGTCGTATTTATTTATTACTTTTTTATTTTTAATAAAGGCGGCAAAAATTTGTGTGCATGTTTGTTACTTGTTCACGCTCAAACGGCTGGGGAAATTTTTATGATATTTAGTATGTAGGTACCTTGGAATAACACATAACCCTACGTTTATCTCGAAAAGTACGCGATTCCCTTAAGATTACTATGACTTGGGAACCTTCAAGAAGCGACATACATGAACTTAAAATGCCGGCAGCGGCTCAGGGACTCCCCGGTGTCTCTGTTCTCCATGGGTGGCGGTGGCGGTGATCAGTTAACATCAGATGACCCGAATGCTCGTCTGCCAACATTAAATTTTTTTTTCATCAAATCTGATAGTCAATGGCGATTTACAAGGTAGATAAGCGCTACTGTGCATAAGTAAATACAAGCAAACAAAGTCGCGGATTTCGCAAGTCTTCTTTGCATAGTAAATAAATATATAGGGACAATTCATACTTATTGAGCTAGCCCCAAAGTAAGTTCGAAACTTGTGTTATGGGATACTAACTCAACGATATTATATTTTATAACAAATACATACAAAGATAAACATCCAAGACCCGAGGCCAATCAGAAAAAGTTCGTTTTTCATCATGACCCGACCGGGGATCGAACCCGGGACCTCCTGGGTGGCGGTCTGGCGTGGTAACCATTACGCCACGGAGGTCGTCGTATAGTATTAAAAAAACTGGCCAAGTGCATGGCGGGCCATGCACAGTGTAGGGTTCTGTATTGGCCATGCATTTCTTGTTTGCAAATGAGTACAATGCCATATTATATGACATTTGTACGTTATCATCAAGAAATTTTATGTTAGTTCTATGGGCTACGGTGATGCTTACCATCAGGCTGGTATGCTTGTTTGCCACCTTAGTAGTATAAAAAAAAAACGACTATTAGTCGGTAACTAAGTAGAGCTTACTTACCTAACTGTAATAGTTTTCCTTGTAGGTTCACTATATGGACTACTACCATGAATTTTTTCAAATTTCTAAACACAAGACTTTCGGAGATAGGGGGGACCACCGTGCAAAACGAAAATTGACACGTTAAATGTAAATAATTCGCGAACGGATCATTGTATCGGAAAATGATATTTCTACACCCTCGATGTTTAAAGAGACGTTTTAAGAGACCTATCTAACGATACCCCACAACATGGTCGGTGCGAAAAAAAATTTTCATTCCCACTTTAAGGACTCCGCCCACTACAACGTATCATACCATGACCGTGCTATGAACGTATCAGACAGGACAAGCAACCCGATACGCTCTACGTGGCTCTACTATGCCCACTAGAGCGTCGGCAAAATATTCTCTCCCACGATAGTTGCCGCTCCGTGCATGGCACGCGACGGTGCTGGTCGGTGACGGAACGGGCTAGTGGGCATTGTCTCATACTTTTTAATACAAAGAATATTTTTTTGTCTGACACGTTCATAGCACGATCATGGTATGATACGTTGTAGTGGGCAGAGTCCTTTACCTGTAGGAAGGCACCCCAAAAAAAAATATTTAAAGAAAATTTATTCTACCACTTTGTTAGCAATGTTAATATGAGTATACATACCAAATTACAGCTTACTAGCATTAAGCGTGTAGGCGCTAGACCGCGGACGGACAGACAGATGGACATGGCGAACTATAAGGGTTCCTTGTAGTTTACTACGGAACCCTAAAAACTTAGACAAAATTGCGAGTCGGACTCGCGCGAGGGTTCCTTACAAACCTGTATGTAGGTATAAGTAAAAGTTATGATATTTTTTTAAATATATTTTTATTATATCATGTATCCAAAAATTTATGATTTTCGCAATTTTTCCTTTATCTGTACTACAAGACGTTGCTTTGTACCAAATTTCAAGATTCTCAGTTTACGGGAAGTACCTGTAGTTTTGACTCCCTTGCGAGTGTCGAAAATGCGGCATGAGGTCCGATTGTTACTTCAATGCGTGACATGTACAGAGACAGATGGACAACAAAGTGATCTTATAATGGTTCCGTTTTGTCCTTTTGAGGTACGGAACCCTAAAAAAAGCGTGTAAAATGAAGTCTCTTCCCTGTGTCTGTCTGTCTCTATGTATGCCTAGATCTTTAAACTTACGCAACGGATTTTAATGCGTTTTTTTTTATAGATAGAGTGATTCAAGAGTAAGGTGTTCATGTATAATACATTCCAAAGTTCCCATGGGAAAGCGGGACACACACAAAGTTGCGCTGGTTTCGCTTGCGGTTTCATAATTTCTTTTTCGCTACCTGTGTACTGAGGTCTGTACTGGTATACCGACCTCTCTTTTATTATATGGTAAACGAATAATGAGTGATAGAGAGAGAATTTTATGAAGACGTGTTTAAACGCCCATCGTATGAGAAAAGATTTTCAGACGTGAAAACACGCCATCCACACGGAAAGGGTTAATATAAATGAAATTAAAACAAAAATCTGGATAGTGTTAACTTTGATTTTCTTTTTTAATTGAGAAAACAAAAAATATAAACTATTTTGATATGGGTTTTCATTCCTACCTACAATTTTTATTTCAATGATGAATATCTTTTTGTTTAGAAGCTGTTATGGATCCCAAAAAATTTTTAAAATCAAGTAAATACCGCCTTTATTTTAATAAAATAAAAAAACAAATAAAAAAAACAGTTTTTTTCACACAAAAATCAATATTATAAACAAAAAATTCGACTCGTGAAGGATTTGAACCCCCGACCACCACTATTAACAATATAAATGGGCGCTCTAACCGCTGAGCTAACGAGCCTCTATTGCGGATGCCGAAATTAAGGTATCTATTCGTCAAGGGTGTATAAAAAAAGTTTTTTTCTAAAGCCATTGTATACAAAGGACTTTCTATACAATACAATACTCTATGTCCTAAGATACAAAGCTCAAATCTCTCAATGTAATATTTTTGTGTTGGAGTAAAGTCGGGTGTCGAGATCGTACAATGAATGATACCGACAACATCTGGTCTATTTCTTTTTTTTATACAACTAAAGTGGCAAACAAGCTTACGGCCCGCCTGATGGTAAGCGGTCGCAGTAACTTAAGGACGCTTGCAACACCGTGAGTATCACTCGCGCATTGCCGACCCTAAAATTCCTTAGAAGGAACCATTGAAATTTTTGTCCTAGAAGTCCCTTTAAAGACTCTAAAGGATTTACTGAGAATACCTAATTAGTTCTTTTATTATTATTTATTTTATTTAATTTTATGTGACTTTATGATTTTTGACCGAATACTACGGGAATGGCTTACTTTTCGGGATAAAAAAATAATATCAGCTACATAGGTACTAAATATCAAAAAAGTGATACCTGCTACAAAAAAAAATAATTGTCCACGGTAGTTTTCGATAACCGTTAAAATGTATACGTTAGAATTATTCTCACCCGTTAAATAAGTGTAAAATAAAGCCGTATATTTAAACATTTTTAGTTAATTTATTGTGTTAAATACAGGGTGTATTTAACACTATATTTCATTTTTATGTTTAAAAAAAATCGTTAAAAATGATAGAAAAACATTTTATGCTGCTGGCAATATTTAGAAATCTAAAACGTGCTGTACGAAATTTTAAAAATAATAATTATGATATTATTTCGTTTAAAAAAAAATGTGATGCCGTGATTTATAAATTACAAAATATACCTGTTTCGTTTGTGTCGGTTCATTTCGATAAAATAATTCTTTTTTTCAATAATATAAAGTTACTGAAACCCTTAGAGCGTGAAACCCAATACTCGCAAGTCGCAACATTTGAGACTATTTAATAAAATCATACACAAAGTTTTTTCACAAATTGTTTCAAACTCCTGATACAACAACTGAAACAACTGAAATGACATTTGTTTGGGTTCGAGATCGCCGCCTTGTCAACGAAGGTCGTCAAGATGGCGACCTCGGATCCACACCGTTTCACGTTGTTTTTTTAAAGTGTACTTTTTTGTTAAAAAGTGTTCATTTAAAATATTCGACATTGGCGAAATTGTCCATGTGTCGTTAAGATACGACAGAAACGCCATTGTTAAGAAAGAAAAAGAAGAAGACATTTGTTTGTTTACAATTTAAATCTTAAATTCCATTTCAACCTTTAGAGTTATCCCAATAAAAAAATTTTTTACAAAGGTACTTACATATTTTTTTCTTAGATACAATCTTTCAGTTTAGTATATTGTATAAACCCTGTTTTTCTTAACTTGACCCATATAGTAAACAATCTTAGCCGGTCTTTTTAACGAAAATAGGCAATTAAAATTATCATTCACACCCAAATAAAAATAATATAGTTAGAAACGGCATTTAACACAACACTCTTAGTATTCTGGCGATTTGTCGATTTTACACATGGATAATTGAATAAAAAGACACGCTAAGATTGTTTACTTTATGGGTCAAGTCTAGAAAAACAAGGTTTAGTAGTTCCATATTAAAAAATGACCGAAAAATCAAAACGTTAATTTGAGGTAGAAAGAGAGGGTAGATCTTCACAGACACTTTCTCTCGTCAAAGAGTACAGTCAAGAGCACGTCAACCTTTACACATCGGACTTTGTACCATACTTAAGTTATGTGTCATAAGAGCCAAAATTGAACTGCAAGTGTAAAGCTCAACGCACACCTGACTGTACTACTGTAATAAATAATTTGCGAAATTTACTCTGTAAGCAACTATCATTTCGGAAACAAAATCAAAATTACGACTGGTAAAAGGAATGGCGAAAGAAAACCAGGTACGGCCTTTTTTGTCATTTAAAAATAGCTCGTTGCATTTTTTATATACCACACATTGATTTTTCATACCATTTACTTAATCGACATATTCATATAAACAAAGGGGATTAGAGCGTACTCTGCCACGCTGCTCCAATGCGGATTGGCGAAGGCCAGTGTTTTCTGAAGGCCACCGACTTGGATTAACGACTGTCATCCATCGACAACACCCGGGATAACCGTGCCCTCTGAAGCACGGAGAAGCTCAAGATAACGAAACCCATAGAAACGCTGGCTAGGGTCAACGTTGCTTAACTTGCGTGTTCGTTTAGAGTAGACACAGCGATGCCATCAAACTCCTCAAATTAATAACAAAACAAAATAAAATAAAAAAATATACAGGAAAATCACACCGATTGAGCTAGCCCCAAAGTAAGTTCGAAACTTGTGGTATGGGATTAGTATCCCATAACACAAGTTTCGAACTTACTTTACCCAACAACAACAATACTATATTTTATAACAAATACATATTTAGATAAACATCCAAGACCCAAGGCCAATCAGAAAAAGTTCGTGTTTCATCATGACCCAACCGGGATTCGAACCCGGGACCTCCTGAGTGGCGGTCTGGCGTGGTAACCATTACGCCACGGAGGTCGTCAAATGTGAACAAAAAAGTAGAACCGACTCGTGGGGGATTTGAACCCCCGACCACCACTTTTTACAGATCAAATTGGGTGCTCTAACCGCTGAGCTAACGAGCCGATACCTGACACGGCGAAAGTCTTAATAACTTACTCGCGTTTGAGTCATCACACGTGCTGATTCACATTCTACCTGCATTTTATGATAATTTTATTCAAAGACAAAAATATTTTATTCTGTTGGCCCTCGCGGCCATTTAGACATGTCATTTACAATGAAAGTGTTACATATTATTATTATTATTTAAGAGAGGTAGGGCACAGCGGATAACCGCTCAAATCGGAGCAGCCCGTCTGGGAAAGAACCTCCACCTTACAGAAGATCGTAGCCAAATAGCATTGGTCTCGGCCATGTTGTGTTAAGTAAGGTCTCCAGAGCTCCTCTTGGGAAGTTGGGAGGGTTGGCAACGCGTGTGTGATAGCCCCGGTATTGCAAGCATCTGTAGACTACGGTGATGCTTACCATCAGGAGGGCCGTATGTTCGTTTGCCAACTTTGTGGTATAAAAAAAATTGTATTAAATAATCTGCTCTATAAACTACCACCATAACGAAACAAAATGACCACCGGTAAAAGAAATGGCGAAAGAAAACCGGACAGAGGACAAACGAGCTGGGGGGGTCACCTAATAATGGTATCCAATCACTGCCCATGGACATCCACGACTACAAGATCTTGGATACGTTAGCCACATATGAAGGAATGAAAAAGGAAGGACGTGGTAACAAACGTTTGACGACCTCCGTGGCGTAATGGTTACCATGTCGGATGCCGGATTTCGATTCCCGGTCGGGTCATGATGAAAAACGTACTTTTTCTGATTGGCCTGGGTCTTGGATGTTTATCTATGTAAGTAGGTATTTGTTATAAAATATAGTATCGTTGAGTTAGTATCCCACAAATTTCGAACTTACTTTAGGGCTAGCTCAAACTGTGATTTGTCCATATATATTATTAATTATTTATAAATAATAATAAAAAAAACACTCATTTCGCAAGTAGATTTATAGGAAATGCTTCCGCAATATGTAATAAACCACCCCAAAACCATACCTAACACATTTTTATTTTACCATGACAAGGATAGCATGGTGAAATGTTGTATTAATATTAATGGTGCAAACGAAACTAATTTGTCTCATCTGCTCCATTGATGTTGCAGGTCAATGGTGCATACGGTACAACGAGATTTTATCGTGGTGGCGTCTGGAGTTGGGTCGCTGAGTTCCCTCTAACATGGTTGAGCACAGTGATGGCTGGCTCTCGCGACTCGTGAACGGGTGCCGCCTGGGGGGGACTGGTCTGCTCATTGTCATCCGTACTGACCAAAGGAGGCGGTTTCGATCCCCGTACGAGGCAAACATTAATATGATGATGTCATTTGCGTTTTATATTTATAAATAGTATTGCGTATATCTCGCTTTCCCGTTGGAATTTTCAAAAATCCTTTCTTAGTACACCCCTAGACGCCGTAAGAAATCTACATTCCAAATTTGGAATCTCTAGACGGGTTTGGGCTGTGAGTTAAGTCAGTCAGGACTTTGAATTTTATATATATATAGATAGATAATATATCTGTTGTCTGTTCGTTATGTTATGATTTTCTGACCATATTATTCCTTCTACAACCAATACGGACAAACCATACAAAAATGACGCATCATATAGGATCCCTGTAGCGTGAGTCATATAAAATTAAGAGTGTTACATAGAATTTCATCATAATGATTTTCCTTATAAGTGAAGTGATAGTCGATCGATAAATAAACCACTTTATAAAACAAAAATAATCAAACAAAATAACAATCAGTTTTAACGTGAGATAACAGACGGTTATTTATTTATCTTTATTAACTATAATACACAAAGTAAGTATGATGCAACAGGCGAACTTAATGCTAAATGCATTCTCAACCAGTCAACTATTGGGAGTGCAGAAATTAAAAAGTGGCTTGTTAAAATACAAAATATTATTAAATAAAAATAATATTTACATATAAAATATAATAGATACAATAATAATAAAATTAAATGAAATGAAATCGTTTATTTCAGAAATTAGACCTTCACAGGCACTTTTTCTTGTCATTTACAACTTGTTTAAATAAAAAAAAAATACGTTTTATACTACCACCATTTCGGACACAAGCAAAATGGCCACCGGTAAAAGAAAAAATACATAGATAATAAATATATCCTTACTCCTTACTAATATTATAAATGAGAAAGTGATTTTGTTTGTTTGTTATTACTTCACGGCTTGACTAAGCAGCCGATCATTATGAAAATTTGCATACATATTGTTAGGGGTACAGAGCCCAACATAGGCAAATTTTTATCCCGTGAAAGTATGTCGTTCCAATAGGAAAATAATTTTTCTACTATAGAGGGCGCTATATCGGCCAACAGATGGCGCCACAAGTCGCGCTATGGGTTTTGTTGTCAAACGAGATCTATGTCATAATATTAACGCGAGCGAAGCCGCGGGGAAAAGCTAGTAATACATAATGATGATTTCTATGCAGTTACTTTAGCTTTTTGTATTATATATATAGAAGTAAATGACTTGGAAGATGCTAAATTAGGTACTACATGATGATCTAAGTTGCCTAGTTAAATGGTGCAACTAAAACAGAATGAACTTGCATACTTCAACGTGCTCCCATATGCGCTTCTCAAGAAAAAACATGTATTTAGTCACGTATACAAAGTTATCAAAATGAATCACTAAAACGCCTAACCTTAGTCAAAGATCTCGGCGTGTAAGATAGATAGTGAATTCAATGTTCACATTGACAAAATTTGTTCCAAGGGGTTTAGGTTGTATTCAGAAATTGTAGGGATTTTAGGTCTCCCAAAATCCTTTTATTCAACGCATTTGTCAGGAGAGGGTTGGAATACACATACAGCGTGGTCTGGAACCCATTTTACCGTTCTACCTTGCCACAAAAAACACATTTCTAACTCAAGTACTTTTATTAATCTGTTACTTGAACTTGGCTTGACACGTTACCGCGTAATGTTGGCATTTATAAATTAATTAGAATTTAGTACAAAAATCTTTGATAACATTTGTATTTAACAGCGGAATAAAAGTACTTGAGTTAGAACTGTGTCTTTTTTGTGGCAAGGGATAATGTTTAATGTATGATAATGTACACAATGTGATTTTTTTGTGGCAAGTTATAATGTATAATGTATGATAATGTAAACAATATGATTTTCTCGCACGCTATTATTTTTTTTATCTTGCAATGTACTGTCCAATTATAATAAATAATGCATATAGTAATATCTAATAACAATACCTTCAAGTCCCCTCGCGATGTACGCACAACACGTGCCTCCTGAGCGCAGATTTGCGCGCGAACCGCCTGCTGCACTTGACGCATGCGTGCGAGCGCACCGACGAGTGCGTACGCATGTGTGCGGACAAACTGTTGGAAAAAATATATGACATAATAATAGATGCTATTTCAAAAAATTTAATATAAATAATAGATCTTATTTCAAAAATTCCAAAAGTGGTCTGCTTTGTATGATCTACTAAATCCGGGTCCATTAAAAATAACATGACATTTTACTACAGGAGACGACCTCATTGTACAGTCAACAAAGGAAAGGGCCGGGCCGTAAATATGTTTTTATTTAAGCTGACCCGACGAACTTTGTTTCGCCTTAGAGCCACCGCCCACTTGTGATTTTTAATCGGCCGTTATAATTTTCGATAGTTTGAGCGGTCGATTTTGAATAGTCAAATGGGCGCACTGCCATATAGCTCCATACTGAATCCCAGAACGATCAAACTATCGGCCAATTAAAAATCACACCCTACCCCTACCCTACCCCTACCCTACCCTCTTGGGATAAAAAGTATCCTATGTCCTTCTCCTGGTTCTAAGCTACCTCTCTACCA
Source organism: Endotricha flammealis (assembly GCA_905163395.2). NCBI lineage: Eukaryota > Metazoa > Arthropoda > Insecta > Lepidoptera > Pyralidae > Endotricha > Endotricha flammealis. The sequence goes on along the minus strand of LR990880.1, from coordinate 2,002,809 downwards.
CATACTCGTACATATATATTTGTAAATAAATTATTTCTCTCTTTCTTTCTCCGCTCCTGTGAATTCCCGTTCTTATGAGAATGTTATGTTAGAAAAGGATAACTATAATGTATACATACTCTGTTCTCGCACTCAGCATCCTCCCACAATCTGGACATTCAGTTTTACTTCCATTATGAACTTTCATATGTCGCTTCAAGAGATACCCCGCTGTGAATCCAGCACCGCACACTTCACAAACATAGTGCTTATTGGCACAATGCACTTTTCGAATGTGCGCTTTGAGGAGCGTTAACGTTCTGAAATTTCGACTGCAATTGTCCTGTAACAAACATCTTTACTTGAAAAATTTTTTTTTGTTATTATTGTTAACTACTAGCTGTTACCCTCTGTTGTCTGTTGTTGGGCTCTGTACCCCTGACAATACATATATAAATATTTTTATAATGATCGGCTGCTTAGTCAAGCCGTGAAGGAATAACAAACAAACAAACTCACTTTCTCATTTAATAATATTAGTATGATAGTTAATTAGTTATACATAGTTAAGGTGATCCGTTTCGGTCCGCGCGGGAGATTCAATTTTTTGGGGGTTTTTCACAAATTGCATCTCAATCATTGATAGAATTTTCGTGAAAATTGATTTTACGACAACAAATATAAAATATCTACTGAATATTATCATATTATAAATTATAAATATTGGCTCTTCTCATCATGAATGTGCATAATGCACGTTTATAGGGAAAAAGATGCATCGTGGACATTCATAATAGGAAGAGCTAATATTTATAATTTATTTGTTATTTAGTCAGTAGATATATTGTATTTGTTGTCGTCAAATCAATTTTTACGAAAATTCTATCAATGATTGAGATGCAATTTGTAAAAAACCCCAAAAAATTTGAATTTCCCGCGCTGACCGAAACGGATCACCTTAAGCCCAGTGGCTATTGGTAGTGACCCAACCTACAAAGCCAGAAAGTGCAGGTTCGATCCCAATATTTCTGCGATAAGCAATTTCTGTTTTAGTTTAGGTATTATCTATGTATTATTAGTGGTATCCTGTCAAAAAGGTGCTTGATAAATAACAAATAAAAATTGATTTTCATTTTTAAAAAAAGTTTAGTGAACACTACACTTTTTTTTTTTTTTTTTTTTTTTTTTTTTTTTCTTAATTTAAAGAGCTTAGTCACCATGTGACTATGTCGCTCTATTGTACCACAATTACATAGATTAATCAATTACTTGCGACGTCTTATACCACACAATACTAATTTATACAGTAGTTTTTCCGACTCCGACAGTGGGCACGACAGAATACTATTACAAAATCCTACATCTGAATACGTCATAAAAATATTGTCAAAAATTTGTCTCCTAAAGGCCTCATTCCTTACGCACTCCATCATAATATGGTACGCATCCTCAACGGAGTCGCACTCCGTACAATTAGGCGACGGCACCTTGCCCATTAAGTATGCGAACCCATTCAACGGAACGTGTCCGGAACGAAGCCTTAAAGCAGTCACAGTATCATTACGGCTCAGAGTACAGTTATCAATCCAAGAAAAACTCAAAGGTTCAGGTTGTATCGTCCTATACCAGATTCCCTTTTCCCTTGATCTCTGGTCAAAATATTCCCGCCACACATTTTTACAATGATGCTTAATTCTATAAAGACATTCGCTGTAAAATGGTTCAATATGTATCGGTAGGCCCTCATCAATTGCTTGGTTTGCCAAAGCATCTACTCTTTCATTTCCGCTAATATCTATATGAGATGGTATCCATTTTATTTTTAATTATCACCTTTTTTGCCATTGACTTAAGCTTCATAATTGTGCCAATGATGTTGTAAGCTATGGGAAGGCCTCGAATTGTCGAGGTACACCTAGCTACATGTAAAAGCGCGCTCTTAGCGTCACTTAATATAACTATTTTGCCTGCATCAATGGATTCTGCATAAGATAAGGCTTCCGCGATAGCCCATAATTCTGCATGCATTATAGTTATATTGGATTTAATTTTGATTTTTATGAAGCTGTCTGTTTGAGGGTCAAAAAAAGCGGCCCCTATTTGATTAATACCATGTTTTGACGCATCAGTAAATAATTTGTAGTATTCCTGATATATTTCATTAAGATAGCCATTACATATATTTAAAATTTCATTACGTAAATATTTATTTTTGGCTTTATTAATGTTCGGAATGTCAACAATAATCACGTCAGATAAGTCCACATTACTGACCCACGTGTCTAAAGTGAACATTTCCAAGTTAGCACTGCAATGTAACGGGATATTCTGAACGTCGTTTAATCTACCCACTAGTGCCGGTACTTTTTTCCTCGTCCATGTGCGGGTCGCGCATAGATTAGAAAGGGTTTCTAATGCGCTTATCAAATTGTTGTTTTTTAATGACTTGCACTTTAAAACGTATTTACCTGCCAAATAATGCCGACGAACGTGTAATGGATGTAAATTTAACTCGCTTTCCATTACATGGATTGGAGTACTTTTTATAAAACCACCAATGATACGCATTGCTTGATTCTGAACTACTTACATCTAATTTACGTAAATGAGATGTATAACTAACGTCATATAAGAAGCTGCCATAATCTAACCGGCTACGAACAATAGATATATATAGTTGTCTTACATATTTTGGATGTACTCCCCACCCTGGCCCAACCAAAATTTTTAAGATCTTAATATACTTGAGGGATTTCGCTTTAATTTCATTTACGTGTTTAGACCATGTCAGTCCGCGGTCGAGCCATAGTCCTAGATATTTAATACACTCGACGACCTCCATTGTTATTTCATTGATTTGAATGACTATTCGCTCTTTAATGGGACGATTACTAAATACACATATTTTGCTCTTTTGCGGTGATAAATTTAATCCCATTGGTAACAGAAGTTTACAAAAGTAATTTAATGAGCTCTGCAATTCTAAAGCTGCTGCGGTTAAGTTGTCACTGGAAATATATAGCACATAATCGTCCGCATATTGAGAGATGTGTATCCCGACTATACTTTTGCATATTTCATGTGTTACTAAATTAAATAATAGCGGGGATAAAGGGTCTCCTTGTGCTAAACCCTGGCTGCAGTAACGTATCAAAGTACGGTTGTTTGACAAAATTTTAAGATGTCTTTCTGTTAAAAAATTCCAAAGATACCTACATATTTTAGTTCCTACCCCCATTTTATTTGCGGTTAATAATAATGTATTGACGTCTACATTATTATACGCGCTATCAATGTCCACGAAACAAGCCACTGTGGTATGCTTCTTTGCAATACCAATTTGTATATCTGTCACCAATCGACTCAGACAGTCTAAACATGATCGAGACTTCCTGAATCCAGCCGTTTTATCTGAAAAGGTGTTATATTTTTCAAGATACCATTCCAGTCTCTTCTGTAACATAGAGTGAAATATTTTGCATACACATGACATCAGAGAGATAGGGCGTAACGACGAAGCTAAGTTTTGATCTCTATTAGGTTTGGGGATAGGTACAACACCAATATCGCGCCAATGGGATGGGACAGACCCGGAATCTAGTATTACATTGTATATTTTCAGGAGTATTATTTTAGCAGTTTTAGTGAGTTTTTTGATCATAGAGAAGGAGATTGCATCGCAGCCTGGGCTAGTATCTTTCGATTTAATACATTTCTCGAGCTCATGTAAGGAAAATGGACACTCTAATAGCTCATTTGTAGTATTAAATTTAGGACAATTAGACATAACAAAATCAGGGCACAGATTATCTAAGAGTTCACTAGCTATATTGTCATCTACGTGATTTTTAGCAGTTTTGTAACCTTTTATCCACCTCATTTTATCCCACATATCTTTAACCGAACTAGTCTCATTTACTGATGTGCAAAAGTTACGCCACGCCTCGTCTTGTGCTTTTCGAATGAGTTTTTGAGAATCTTTTATATTCGTTTGCAATATTTCATAATTTGACGGAGTTGGATTACGCCTAAAATTTTTAAGAGCTAACCGCCTTTTGGCTACTGCCCTTGATAGGTCAGCATTCCAGTACGGCTTTGGTTTAAATGTGCTTTCGGGGTTGCGGCACACTTTAATAGTGGGAATGTATAAATCAGCGGCTTTATTTATTGTCTCAACAAATAGACTGTAAGCGTCCTCACAGATAGGTGGTAACGTCCAATTCGAAAAAGCATTATCGAGGTATTGTTGATAGCCGTTCCAGTCTGCTCGATTGAAATTTCTTTTTCTTACATTTTCCATGCATGACTCTAAGCTAGTTGTAATTTTCAAAATGAAGTGATCACTGCCTAAAGTTTCACTAGTTACGGCCCAGTTTAATTTAAATGCTATATCAGATGAAACTATAGATATATCGGGTGACGATAGACGAAGCACGCCATCAACTAATTGCATTCGTGTATGGTTGCCATCGTTCAAGACTACGAAATTACTTTCCAAGAGAGAATCAAAAATCTGGGAACCTCTAGTATCAGTCTTAATGGACCAATCAGTGTGATGGCCATTAAAATCGCCAAGAATTACGGTATTTTTATCAGAGATAGAGAAAAGGAAATCCCAAACAGCTTGTGTTGTACGCGTACTGGGGGGACAATATACGCTTAAAACGTTCTTAATAAAGTTACAATTAAATAATTTTATATGTACAATTTCTAAGCCATTGTGTTCGAGAACTTGACTGATCTGAGTCTGAATGGATTTATGTGTAAAAATAGCCACGCCCCCGTACGAGTTATCCTTATCGTGTCGAAAAACATTGTAATTACTTACTCTAAGGCAACTATCAGGATCGAGCCACGTTTCTGATACAGCAGCTATATGAATTTTTTCTTGGATTAACACTTGTTCAAAGATTCTCAATTTTGGTCTTAAACTCCTAGCGTTCCACTGGCACATATTGAGCCTTGCCCTTACCTGAGAGTTTCTAGATCCCATAAAGATACGTACACAAATTTCTGACAATAGGTGCATCAGATATGGAGTCGACAACGAAAGATATACACCAATCAAAAGCTATTTTAACAATCGTCTTAATCTTTTCGGTCAATTGAATTTTTCTGTTAAAAATTATATTTCTAATCTTCTCTATAAGGTCCTTAAATGAACTGGTCTTCTCCCTGAAATTTTGTTGCGAGTTGGATTCACTGTCTTCGCTTTCATAATGGCTGTCTTCTTCAGGCTCAGTCGTCGGCCTACTACCACTATCTGTCTTCTTATTTTTCTTCGATTTTTTCTTATTTTTATTTTTTTTAGGGCTTTTGACAACTGTTGCGTACGTGGGAGTGAGGACAGCCTCGCTAGTGGATGAAGTTGATGGTAGCTGACTGTAATTCACCTGCTCTTGTGACTCTTCTATTATGCTCCTCTCATCACTCTTTTTATTTTGATTAATATACGTTAGAGTTGGGACCGGTGTATATAACGCTAGCGCTTTACGGTACGTGCAGTTGTTTTCCGACATTATTTCTCTAATACGCCGCTCCTTTTTAAATATTGGACATGTTGCCGATAAGGCCATATGTGCGCCTGAGCAGTTGGGGCATTTATAAGTAGATGCTTCACAATTGGCATGGTTCCTTCCACATTTTGGACACACTACTCTGTTAGACGGACACATTTTCACAGAGTGACCATATCTCCAACATCGAGAGCATTGTGTCACCGGAAATACGTATGGGAATACTTTAATCCTCATTTCAAATAAATAAATATTTTCCGGAAGCGACTGGCCCATAAAACCTATTCTTATAGATTCGCTCGTTGTCCACCCATCCGGGCTCCTGCGGTTTAGCCTCTTGACATCGACAATCTCAACATCACTGGTTACATTCTTAAGCAGTTCTTCGTCGGATAGATCTAAATCAATATCTTTAATAATGCCATACGACAGTCCGACTTCCCACGTTTTTTGCCGTCTCCATCCCAGTTCTGAGAATGCGTCACAGTCACAAAATTTGTCAGCGCTGCTTTTGCTACTAAATGTGAACAATATTTTGAAGAGGTTATTGTACTTGACCCGTATAACGTCCTTTATATTATGTGCCTTTAGTAATTTGGCTAACGCGAATTGCTTCGGTAATATGCTAGCCGATGAGACAGTGACTTGTATTGTATCGGTGTCCGTGGGTATCTGTCTCGGACTCGTAGTCCCATGAGGTGTTTTTGCCTTCTTTTTATTTTTTGTGTAAGTCTGCCACTCTTCGTCCTTATCTTCTTCTCGGTCCCTTTTACGTGAAATCTCGCTCCCTTCCTTAACTTGTGTATTGTCCACTAATATTTCTACATTTTCGTTTTCCCTCTCCATGTTATCGTTAGTTATCTGTTCCTCATTCTCATTCTCACTCTCGCTGTTCACTTCAAATATAATAATGTCCTCAAATTGTTTTACATCATAAGCCATGTTCAAAATATATTGTTGTCACTCACTATAATAGCTATCGTGTTCCGTCCTTGTCTCACAACAATATCCCTTTTAATTTTTAAATACTACGCTTATAGAAATCGTAAATTACAGAACTACTCGCGGCACGTGTAGCCTGCGCAGGCGTCGCGGGCGAACTGGAACACTACACTTGATCAAGTTTATCATTTTACAAACTACTCTTTTTAGTACATAATAATTTCTTCTTATAAATCTGTTGACAAAATGTATAGTATATTGGTGTTTTATAGCTGAAGACAAGATATAAATAGATGAAAAAAAAATAATTAAAAAATATTTTTTCATTAACTTAATTATAAGTTACATTTCAAGTGACAGGAGCCTCCATTTAAGCAAAGAAATGCTTGTGATTGGACGCTCCGCTCTTTCTGAGTTTTCTTACAATATAAGTTGTGATGAAGTGAATGAAGTTTATATACCTGTGGACAAATAAGGTTGACAGCATCAATATCAATGAAATACTTATTATTTTTCTTGCCAATTCTCTTCTGAACTCCAACATTACCAATAAATGTTATTTCATCAGTATTATCTGTAAATAAAAAACATTTTACATATTGAACTTACCCGTAGGATTTTCGAAAAATCGTTTCTTATCGAATCTCTACTATGTCATAATTTAAAAAAAACTGTTGTTTCTTGCGGCACTTTGTCAACAGGCCATTCACGTCTCAAATGCTAGTAGGATAAAAAATATAGACGTGCAAAAGTATTTCTTGTAAATCTACTTGCAAAATAAATGTTTTTTTCTAATATTTTTTATACAAAGAACACCCTTCAAGGTTCAGTCTATAAGGTCAGCAGTTTAGATTATGTATTGATCTGTCTATCATTCGGATAATAAATAAAATAGACGAAAATCCATTCCAATGGTTACTATTTCATGCAAAATAGGCTGACAGGATTGAAATATGGTACACATGTAGTTTAGTTTACAACCTGAATAAGGTAATTTTATCCAAAAATTTTTTATGCTGCAAAGGTGGCAAACCAGCATGCGGCCCTCCTGATGGTAAGCATCACCATAGCCTATAGACGCTTGCAATACCAAACTGTACGTAAGGGCGATATTTTTTTTCAAATAAATTTTTGCACACCCTTTCCTATAGTCTGACCAATATTTGAATTCGTTTTTTCTTTTGAACCAACTGTTTTTTTCTGTTTTATCTTGGACTGGCGAAACTTCGTTTGCATGTATCCTGCTTTCCCGTGGGAATTTCGAAATTTTCTTTCGGATAGGATGCCTACGTCATACAGCCTAAAATGCAGGTTGATCTAATAAATGAATTATATGTATAGATATTGTATAACTTATGTATTAATTTTTGTAATGTTGTTAGTCTCTGCACTCTGTCGTGTCTTGACGACACATTGACAATTTCGCCAATGTCAAGTATTTAAATGAACACTTTTTATCAAAAAAGTACACTTTAAAAAAGCAACGTGGTACGGTGAGGATCCGAGGTCGCCATCTTGACGACCTTCGTTGACAAGGCGGCGATCTCGAATCACCTCATACAGATTGAGCTAGCCCCAAAGTAAGTTCAAAACTTGTGTTATGGGATACTAACTCAACGATATTATATTTTATAACAAATACATATATGTATAGATAATAAATATCAATCCAGGAACTGGAACAAAAGGATTTTACAGGTAAAACATTTAGCATCTAAAAGATTTTAATTAAATAAAATTTCTCACTAACCATTTTCAGTCATTGATGTGTCAACGGCTATAGGCTCGGCAAATACAACATCGTTCAGTTTATACAATTTAGGGATATCATCTCTTCCCGCTCCTTGTAGAGGCTGTAATAAACAAATAGTATTAATAAATATTTCGAATACTAACATAATTTTTAAGTCACATTGTTACTAACAAAATGGATCATTGGTCATCAATATTTCATTAATTATTAGAGAGTATACTGGCAGCAGCAAAACCATACTAATATTATAAATGTGAATGTGTATTAATTTGTTTGTCCTTCTTTCACGTCGAAAGTTATTAACGGATTGACATTTTGATTGGGGATAGGTTAACTTTTCCCTAACGCGATTGAGTTAACTTTCTCTGACCAAAGTCTGGCAAGTGACATAGGCTACTTTTTACCCTGGAAAAACATCTTATTCCTATGGGAACAAAATAAGTTATATTTATATATATACATAAAATGTAATTATTGGTCAAATCCTCTGGGCAACGATGGTGAAACCGCTGGTACAGCCAGTATTACATACACTGCATTACTATTGTTACAGGAGTTTAACGGCGTCGCTGTGTATCGCATTCTAGGCTGGTTTTAGAGTCGCGCGACAGAACGCTGACCATCGGTGCTAACAGCCTAAAATTTATAAACTTCTAGGAAGCGTTTATAAATAACGCGTAGTAATCAGCGCGGACGGCTCATACATTTTGCTGTCAGCGCCGACGGTCAGCTTAACTCTAAACCAGACTAAAACGTGTCGTCGTCGACCCTACCTAGCAGTCAGAGAATCACTAATAGTCGATATGATGTGCGGATGTATTCTTTAAAATTTTAGCGATTTATAAAAATAATACGTTATCATCAATTAGAACTTTGATTTAAAATGGTACTTTAATCAAATACAATTGGATTCCTATTATAATTTTTTATTTATCGGTAAAAACTGGAAGTTAAACTTACGTCCACACTCGATACTACCAAGTCATTTTTACACAAAACTTCGTCTTTTTCACTGTCACAAGCTGATATATTGATAAAATTATCATGCATTATGATTATTTTCTTTCATTAATGTTAATTCTAATTAGATTTTAATTCATATTTTGCACAAAAGCTGAATTTGAGTAAATTGAGCCATTCGGATCGGACTACGTATACGTCAATCATCAAACTCGAACAAAGACGTCATTGCGTTAACTTTATGGCGGAAACACACTACCGTGTCGGGGCCTGTCGTGTCGCGCCAGAAGCATATCGCGTTCATACATTTTATATGGTTAGGAGCACATTTGTAGGGCGTGTCGTGTCGTGACTCGCTCTGTCGTGGCGCGGACTGCTGGCCGCCGATTGCGCCACGGCGGTGGTGGGGGGTATGACGCGACACGACACGCCCTGCAAATGTGTTTCTATACCCGCGCGCGGCTCGTGGCGCGAACAAGTGGACGCTTTTTTTTTAATTTATTTTTGCAGCGTGATAATGAGTTACTAGGTACTAGATTCCTGATAAATATACTTAAATACTTTTTTTTGTAAATAAATACCATTATACATTATAGAAAACACCCAGACAAAGGCAAACACTGCGAGCTTCTGTTCAGAAATGAAAGAAATAAACGTCTGGCGTTTATTTCGTTCATTTCCGAACAGAAGCGCGCCCCGACACGACACGTAATGGCGGAAACACACTACCGTGTCGGGGCGTGTCGTGTCGCGCCAGAAGCATATCGCGTTCATACATTTTATATGGTTAGGAGCACATTTGTAGGGCGTGTCGTGTCGTGACTCGCTCTGTCGTGGCGCGGACTGCTGGCCGCCGATTGCGCCACGGCGGTGGGGGGGGTTATGACGCGACACGACACGCCCTGCAAATGTGTTTCTATACCCGCGCGCGGTTCGTGTCGCGAACAAGTGGACGCTTTTTTTTTCATTTGTTTTTGCAGCGTGATAATGAGTTACTAGGTAGTAGATTCCTGATAAATATACTTAAATACATTTTTTTGTAAATAAATACCATTAAATACATTATAGAAAACACCCAGACAAAGGCAAACACTGCGAGCTTCTGTTCAGAAATGAAAGAAATAAACGTCTCGCGTTTATTTCGTTCATTTCTGAACAGAATCGCGCCCCGACACGACACGTAAGTGTGCACACCCACCGTCACGACAGAGCGCGACACGACAGGCCCCGACACGGTAGTGTGTTTCCGCCATAAGTGTGCACACCCACCGTCACGACAGAGCGCGACACGACAGGCTCCGACACGGTAGTGTGTTTCCGCCATACTTTACTCTCTAGTTCTCTACATCTGTCAGTTTTTTTTTTCTGATGTGGCTTCTGCATTCCTTTTCGTTGCAATTAGCCAGCGTCATGATGTTGGTTATGGTGGTACATTTTGGTCCGCGCGGGAAATTCAAATTGTTTGGGGTTTTTACAAATTGCATCTCAATCATTGATAGAATTTATGTGAAAATTGGTTTGGCGACAACAAATATAATATATATACTGAATAATCATCATATAAATTATAAATATAGGCTCATCTCATTATGAATGTGCAATGTGCATAGGGAAAAAGATGCGTCGTGGACATTCATAATAAAAAAAGCTAATATTTATAATTTATTTGATAATTATTCATTAGATATATTGTATTTGTTGTCACCAAATCAATTTTCACGAAAATTCTATCAATGATTGAGAATATTGAGATGCAATTTGTAAAAAACCCCAAAAATTTGTAACGTACCACCTTAACCATCATGACATGAGTCTCTGTCTCTGTTTACAGACCACAGATTAAAAATTTTAATTGAACGAAATATTTATTTAGTAGGAGATGGTGGGTTTTTGTTTTTAATTTTTTGTTCTTGTAGAGCTAAAGAGTAATAAAATAGAAAATTAATGTATTATCCTCAAATAAATTACACGAAAATTACAGAGTACTTTTTAAACGAAAATCCTCAGAAGGCTCCAGTACACGTTGGCCGAGCGCGCTCGGCGAGTGCGCTCGGCTCAAATCTGTGCGGGTCGGTACTGACCTGTGTAGGTATAATATTTAATGTTAACTTACTTATGCGCTCACTTATAAAGAAACAGGCACAACCCGCACAGATTTGTCAGTACCCGAAACCTGTTTCATTTTATGTGAGTGCATAAGTTTACATATAAATATTATACCTACACAGGTCAGTACCGACCCGCACAGATTTGTCTGTACCGGAAACCTGCTGCTTTATGTAAGCACCTATAGGCTATAGCTTTTCCCGAAATTCAATGTGGTTGCCACGGGAATGGGTCCGGAACATCACGCGGACGAAGTCGCGGGTAAAAAACCTAATTATTCCATATAACGGACTCATTGTGAAAATAATCAATGAATCTAAATATTTCCTCATTACTTCATTAAGCGCGATGAACTAAACACTCGGCCAACGTGTGATCGCTGTTTGCGCCTGCGGCTTGCGTTAAATTTCTTTGATTTGTGCACGGAAAACCGACACTATTCGGGTCGTCGGCGAGTGTTGGCCGCACAGGTACTTTGTAAGTTGGCCGCAAACGCCAAATACACACAAAACGGCTCAAGCCCGGTTTACATTTTGAGAAGTAACAAGGAGAAGTGACAAATGAGAAGTGAAACAACTGACAAGTGAGAAGTGACAAATAACAAGTGGGTGTTTACACATCTGACAAGTGGAATGCTAAGCAGCTTCAAATACGTTTAGTTCACGTTGTTTTCGAACCGTATAGAGGTCTTCACTTCTAGCAAGCAAGGAATATTTTAATATTTTAATTATAATACTCTCTGCCAATGCATAAATAAATAAAAAGTTTTTGGAAATTCTCTATTCCAAAAACTTTTTATTTATTTATGCATTGGCCATATTAAACAAAAATAATTGAGAATTACTTGGAAAAACAATTTCCGCTTCTAATTAACCAAAAACAAAACGCGAGAAAGACGAGAGCAGTAGGGCGCGGGGCGCGGTGGGCGAGTGAGGGGAAGGCGGGGGTAGCAAAGCTACTTGTCAGGAAATAGAACCGACTTCTATTCACTTGTCAGTTCTCACTTCTCATTTTAGCCTATAGTGCGAATAAATTGTTAATGGAAAATGTGGAGCCTTGTGCTGAAGATTTCGAATTCAAATATATTTCCCCTTGTAAAATTATTAGAACTTTTAAACAACTCAATGTTAAAAATACTGAAGATCATTGGGGAATGTCCATTAAAGCACTTTATGCTGTCATAGACGCCATCGCTCCACATTTAGCCATCATCTTTAATACTTGTGTAGATACTGGTCTGTTCCCTGATTTAATGAAATATAGTAAATTGATACCTTTGTTTAAGTCTGGTGAAAGACATGAACCAGGTAATTACAGACCAATATCTATTTTACCAATTTTGAGCAAAATATTCGAGAATTAATTTGTTCAATATTATTCATAATAAGCAGTATGGTTTCACCGCCGGGATGTCCACCACTGATGCTGGAGTCGCTCTTGTCAAGCATATCCTTAATGCGTGGGAGGGGTCGCAGGATGCTATCGGGGTATTCTGCGATCTCTCAAAGGCCTTTGATTGTGTCGACCACCAGACATTACTGCTCAAATTAAAACATTACGGAGTAAGAGATAATGCGCAAAACTTGATTGCCTCTTATTTGGCCAATAGATTGCAAACCGTTGACATTAACGGTGTGAAATCTAATGGTGCTAACGTGAAAATTGGGGTGCCTCAAGGCTCAATCCTGGGTCCTTTTCTATTTTTAGTTTATATTAACGACCTCCCCTACATGGTCCAAAACATGGCAGATATTCAAGCAGTGCTATTTGCTGATGACACTTCTTTGATTTTCAATATTAACCGCAAGTGTCCCAATGCTATCAAAGTAAATGGTGCACTCTCTGCCATTCAAAACTGGTTCACTTGCAATAACTTATTATTAAATTCAAATAAAACAAAAATAGTAAAATTTACTTTGCCAAATGTACGTCAAGTTGATACGGACATCATGCTCAATGGTAATAAATTAGATTTTGTCAATGAAACTATATTTCTTGGTATTACCTTGGATTCAGGCTTGAAATGGGCCCCCCACATAAAAAAACTTGCAAGCAGACTAAGTTCTGCTGCATACGCAGTCAGGAGAATTAGGCAAATGACTGATGTACCGACAGCGCGTCTAGTATATTTTAGTTACTTTCATAGTATCATGTCGTATGGCATATTGCTGTGGGGTAAAGCAGCCGATATTGAGGCAATATTTATTTTACAAAAAAGAGCTATCCGCTCCATTTATAATATGGGTTCCAGAGATTCATTACGGGAAGTTTTTAAAGAAATCAATGTTTTGACCGTTGCATGTCAATATATTTATGAAAATATAATGTATGTACGTAGAAATATAAACACATTTGTAAAGTTTAGTGATTACTCTGATGTAAATCTTAGAAATAAACATAAATTGATTCTACCTAGGCACCGGCTCGCCAAGACCTCAAAATCTTTTGTTGCAAGTGGTATTAGATTTTATAATAAACTGCCTGAAAACGTGCTGAATTTGCCAGAAAAAAGGTTTAAATCCTTCATTAAACATTCACTCAGCAAAAAGGCTTATTATAGAATTGAAGATTATTTAAATGATAAGAATAGCTGGAATCATCAATTCGGCACAGACACTAAACTCAAGTCTACCTACTGCTAGGTACATAATATATTGCGCATATATATATATAATATGTTATATACACACTGTTTACCCCTTTTTTTTTTACACCTTAAAATGTATATATGTATACCAGTATATTGATACGCCTTTTTTTTTCTATTAATTTTTCTTTACTATTTAAAAAATTAATAATTTGCAGTTTTATTTTAATTTTTTAATCTTGTTTCAATGTTTACTTTTATTTATCGTAATTGTAACTTATGTCATTACCATTTTAAAAGAGCAAGTGCTAAGTTTCTTGCCGGTTCTTCTTAGCACAAATCTGCCGTCTGAACTGGTGGTAGGGAAAAAAAAAAGTGACGATTCGAAAGTGCTTGTAATATGCCTATTTGAATAAAAATATTTTGATTTGATTTGATTTGATTTGTCACTTCTCACTTGTTACTTCTCAAAATGTAAACCTGGCTTTATACCGGCACTTATTTTCCCAGTTGTAGGCTACCAAAGACCTGCCTGCTCCACCTGCTATCATTTCTTCTGGTTAAATTCATTGGAGTGTCAAGAATTGTTGTTTTCCTGTGATCGTCGTTGTTGATCGACTCGATTAGAATTTTTCTAGTAACGTTTTCTAGTAACGTTTTTGGATAATTATCATTCGTTCACCTGTCCCACCCGTCCCGTCGCATATCATTCATTCACTCACTTCACTGTGAAAGAAAATTAACGTGTTCGAGGACTTGTATTTTTTCATTGTAAAATTTTAATATTACAATTGAATGTGAATTGAAGCTCCCTCACCATATTAATCATTTTGTGATCCATTTTAAACGGGATTAAACTATAATTGTCGCGGTTATTGTAAAAATAGTTTATTTCCAAACAAAATGGTTGTAGTTTCTGTGCCGTTTGCACAGCCAGTTGAGGGGGTGCTCCTCACGACACCAACTACGCAACTCCTCGTCAACAACGAGGAAGTTGGCACAGCGACTCTATACATCACAGAAAGGTATATTTTTTGTTATTAAAACTTTTTAATTAGATTTTATTGTAAACAATCTGTTAAAAGAATGAAAGATTTTTATTTTAGAACAAAGACTTAATAATTTTATTTTGCATATTTTGTGTTTTTGTGGTTTCGTAAAGAAAGAAAGAAATGTATAATTTATAAAAATGACTTCAAAAACATTATGCTTAGCTTTGTTCTAAAATATAATAGGTAAATAATGCTAAGTCTTAACTGGGTTTCTGTTGCCCTATCTTTTCTGTAGTATATTTGCTTTGTATCCGAAATGGTGGAAGTTAAATATGTTACAACGTGTTGATTTGTACAGTTGCAATTTTTGAATAGAAATCTGAAGATGCATAAATAATTAGTTGATTCTATTTTAAAAGCCGTAAAGAGATGCCTGTAATTTTTTTTTTTACTTACAAAGATTTGAGAGGTTTTCAGAATAACCGCTGTCAGTGGGCAGAATAGACCACTCGACAATGTGAGACGTTTGTGCAAAGAGTTGCTTATCGCTGGCTACTTTTATAAAACTGCTTGACGGCTTGATGCGAATATGATACTCATAGTCATTTTATTTGAATTAGAAAAAGTAATCATATGCGATAAACACAAACTTAACTTGGTCTTTTTAACTACCAGTTTTAATAATCTATGCTCTTAATCAAACAAATTACAAAATTAAACTGCTCTTCTTACTAACCAACCAGCCCTAGGAAACGGGGAAGCGCGGAGTGCGGGCGGGGCACATCTAGCTATATTTGCAGCAAATGCGTAAACAAGTCACTACATGAAAAAGCGCGGCGAAATTGAACCGAAGTTCGGCCGACCTTCGGCCGAATCTTTAATTTTTACCGAATGTTCGGCCGAAGTTCGTATTCGGTTCAAACAACATTCGGCCCATCCCTAGTTTTTATGGAAAATTACAATTTACCCTAATTTTTCTGTGGCGTTTCTTTGGAGCGGCATGGACTGCCGCGTACTGACAGGCGGGTGTCTGCGCCCTTTCACACGGAGTGATTTATATAACAATTATTGTGTGCCTGTGCCACACGGGCGGATTTTGATTTATTATATTAAATTTAATATTAAATTTTTACTGTGCGAGGAAGGAAGTGTCGCAGGAATCGAAAGAGCTTACATTATGCCTATTTGAAAAAATACTTTGAACAGTGGTAGAGCTCCTAAAACTAATAAAATTTCTATTTTTACAGCAATGTGGTCTGGGGCGGCGGTGTGCGGCCTTCTGGCGCTCCTGCGCCTACCATTTCGCTCCTCTACCCTACTATATCGCTGCATGCAATACAGAGGGAGCCTATATCAGCTCTCTTCATAATTCTCAGCTGTGACTTAAAGTAAGTAGTTTTTATATACTAAGGTTGCAAACAAGCATACGGCCCGCCTGATGGTAAGCAGTCACCATAGCGTATGGACGCTTGCAATACCAAGGGCATCACTCACATGTTGACGATCCTGTAGAAAGTGGAGCTCTGGAGACCTTACTCACCGTAGGAACACAACATGGCCGAGACCAATTCTATTCGGCTACTATCTTTTGTAAGATGTAATATTAAAGTGGACAGAGGTACAGCTGCAAAGAATTATGACCTGACCCCCCAAAACGAAGTAGGAATTAAGTTTTCTCATGTAAATTCTCAATGAATTTATACATTTTTATTACGTCTAGTATTCAATTAAATTTCGTTGTAATCTGTAATTAGAGTTACCAAAAAGAAAATTTTCTGTTGCTGACTGTACTTACTATTGCATAGTATGGTGAAGATCGATGCGAGTCGAAGCGCATATAAGCGTCAAACTTGAACGTGACAGCAAATTCTCCACAAGGAACAGAATAGAATTATATATTTTTTTACATAAAACATGGTTGATACTGTAGCGTTATTGTTTTATTACTGGTAATACGCAGTTACATTTTGATAAAAAAAATAACTAAAACTACCTACTTAATTATACTATTAAAATAAATAAATAAAAATAAAATTAAATATTTACAAATACATAACAGTATTACTTGTAATCAATTGATAATAGGATGTTAAAATAAAGAATTAAATGTTTCACATATATTGCCAAGGTATTTGGCGTGAAAAATAAAAAATGCCATTGAGAAAAACACATATTTTTAGCATTGCTATTTAAATATCTAATGTAAGTATATAAAATTTATAATGATATTAAAATTAAAATAATTATAAATTACATATACAATTTGGTCATTAAGATATTCTTCAATCCTTTAAACTATAGAGCAATAGGAAATGCACATATTTATTCTTAGATAAAAAAATAACACGCGAATTAACGCACAATCGCCAATTTTGCGTGAGCACGACTTACAAAGACGGTATACTTTTTTTTTCTTCCGTTTGGCAATCAGTCTTCAGACGAACATTATATCTTCAATTTATGCTTGTGTATGTCTTCATGTCTCACTCTTGCCGGACAGAGTATATCTATCATATCAACCCATAATCATCCCACTGCAGGGATACGGATCTCCCTTCAATCGAAGGTGATCAGAGCGTCTGCCACGCTGCTCCAATGCTGATTGGCAGAGGCCAGTGTTTTTAAACTGCCCGAAGGCCACCGACTTGGCACAACAGCCGGGACCGACGGCTTAACGTGCCCTCCGAAGCTCGAGATGACGAAACCCATCCAAACGCTGGTTAGGGGCAACGTAGGTGAACTTGCGTGTTCATATTAGAGTGCGACACACAGCGACGCTATCGAGCTTCTCGAACAAAGTATATACTTAATAATTATTATGTTCCAGTGTCCCTGGCCTCGCCCAAAATGACGACAATGATGACGACGACTTCGACGGCGACCACGTGCCACATACGGTCATACAGTGAGTTTATTTTATTTTATTATGTGTATGTCAATGAATTAGGCCAGCCGGGCTAACGTGACAAACGCGACAAAATTTTCCCCAATAGCGTATCTCGGTTATGTCTACAGTAGACAAAACAGGCATTGCTATTGGCGAAGACTTTGTCGCGTGCGAGAAACTATCTCGAGTGTAAGCATGTTAGGCTGGCTGGCTGGGCAGAGTCAAAGTCGAAAATATTCTATTCGGTAGCCCTCGCGGGCACTTAGACACGTCTTTTACAACATATTATGATTATAAAATAGATAAGCTACTCAATAAACTAACACCATTTCGGAAACAAAGCAAAATTATCAACGGTAAAAGAAATGGCGAAAGAAAACCGGTTACGGCCTTTTTTGTCCATCTACATACATTTTTTTTTCCAATGTTAACAAAAGAAAGAACTAAAAATGTAAACATCGTTATGAAGCATAATACGATATGAATACTGTTGATAAATGAAAATTCGAGTAAATCAATGCGATATTTAAAATAAAATATAAAGGGACAATTCATACAGATTGAGCTAGCCCCAAAGTAAGTTCGAAACTTGTGTTATGGGATACTAACTCAACGATATTATATTTTATAACAAATACATTATATAGATAAACATCCAAGACCCGAGGCCAATCAGAAAAAGTTCGTTTTTCATCATGACCCGACCGGGGATCGAACCCGGGACCTCCTGGGTGGCGGTCTGGCGTGGTAACCATTACGTCACGGAGGTTGTAAAAAATTTTGAATTTAGAATACTTGAATCAGATTTAGGCCCTGTTCTTCTCATTCGTTGGCTGACTAAGCGCCTGAGCGGCTTGGCGTGGCTTCACCCCGAACAATTATCTGTTGTCACACACAAATAGATCTAAGGATATTATTATGTTTTTTATTCTTTCGCGTTTTATTTTATTTAAGTATTTGGATAACATAACTAATTACTATCTTTATGTACAATAATAATATATATTATACAGACAAATCAGAGATAGAGCTGGCCCCAAAGTAAGTTCGAAACTTGTGTTATGGAATACTAACTCAACGATACTATATTTTATAGCAAATACATATACAGATAAACATCCAAGACCCAAGCCAATCAGAAAAAGTTCGTTTTTCATCATGACCCGACCGGGATTCGAACCCGGTAACCATTACGCCACGGAGGTCGTCAATATAGTTTTACATTCTAGATTGTAACTCTAAATATGTACACTACATTACAATTTTAATAGAAATTCCAAATTAAATATATTATTTAAGTCTATAAAATCGTTGAAGTTATCTAATCCTTAATTAAAGCAAGCGAAGTATTAGAGCGATCATTGAAAATATGTTTAATAACGGAACATGCATAATTTTGAGGTGTGTATGTCAGTGGGTAGATACAAGCTGATGATGATGTCAAGGATGTCTACTAGACACGTTCTTGTAAGCGTTTAAAATAGTTTAATAAGTAGACCGTGGAATGAATCGTGGAAGAAAATTGGTTCAGTAGACTTTTTGTGGCTGAGATGATGATGTACGGTACTGGATGAAATATATTATTATATTATATTATTTTTAACAGCTTCATCCCAGAAAGTGAGAACGACGTCCAAGCGATGTACACTGCGATGAAGCAGGGACAGGTCCTGAACCCGGATCCATTGCAGGAGGATATGGACAACTACGAGGACCCTTATGTTGGTGAGGGTGATTACGGAGATGATGATGGCGACTATGATGAAGGTACTTCAACTCTTTCTAGTCCTTTATGTCACGTCACGCCTTCTTCACCTTGGGTCTTCTATCTTCAAACACACCCCGGACACTACATACAACGCGCGTGAAATAAATACCTATTTCTACTACATAGCCAAATGTCGTCTGTACACGCGCATATGTGTGGCGTGAAATGTAGTAGGGCTGCCGACGTCGTGTAGTTATCATTCAAAATGGCGGCCGATGTTGAAGTAGGTACTAGTCGTACCTGAGGTACGTGAAGTAATTTTGCACCAGCGCGGCGTAATTCACTAATGCATCGGTTCTATTGAAATATAATGCTACTAGCTCCTCCGCCCGCGTGGTCAAGCGAAAATGCCAATAAGTTCGTTCCCGTGGGAATAAAATAAAAAAACAACTTTATCCGTGTCAACATCATAAAAGGAATCCATATAAAAAATTTCAGCTTTCTAGGTTGAGCGCTCCCGATAATATACGTCTAGTCTTACTATTCCGAATCCTGTGGGAATTAAAAAAAATCCCGTCTTTATCCTTGTCTACTTTATAAAGGGAAGCTTAATACAAAATCTAGGCGTTCTAGGTTGAGCGCCCACGATAATACACGTGCAGTCCTATATTTCTCTTTCCCGTGGGAATATAAAAAAAACCCGACTTTATCCTTGTCAACATAAGGTTAAAGAAATTTATTTCTCATACAAACTTATACCAGTTCATTTACAATGAGATATTATAAAACAGAAAATTATTACATCGACGCCATTATTCTTCCTCTGGTAATACTATAAAATCATACGGTTTACCACTTTTGCACATGCTTCCTGAGTATCCTTTTGTATGCATATAAACTATGGCATTCCTTTATGTTGTGTGGCAGCTTATTGTACAGCAGTGCTCCTTCGAATAGTATTGTTTTTCTGCCATAGTTAGTACGTGGTTTAATTAGCTGAAGTTTATTAGGATTTCTTAAAACATGTCTGGTTGTTCTTGTTTTGAATTTTATACTAGTGTGGATGGAACCAGTAACAATCTTTCTCACTAATATGCAAGTAGAATATGTGTAAAGTTGTTTTATATTTAGCAAATTTGTTTTTTCGTATACATCCTTTGTTGGAGTTCGGTATGGATAATGAAATAGCACTTTAATTATTTTATTTTGTGTTCTTTGCAATGAGTTTAGATTACTTGCTGCAGCTGAGCCCCATATTTCCACTAAATATTCTAAATGAGATTTTACTAAAGAATTATAGACAACATATTTTATTTTCTTTGGGATGCAATTTGACATTTTATAGAGTGCTCCTAGTATTGACATTAATTTTGTGTTAACATGGTTAATATGTGGTTTCCATGTTAACTTATCGTCTATCCATAGGCCCAGATACTTTTCCTGATTGGAACGCTGTACTAATTCATTGTTTATTGTAAGGTCGGGTACCTGTGGAATCTGTTTGTTTTTTGCTGCAAACATCATAAAAGCCGTTTTTGATGCATTCACTGTTAGCAAGTTATATTTGAACCACTCATTTAGTTTATTTAAATCTTTTTGTGCGTCGTTTACAATTGTGTTCATGCATTTGCCAAAGTAAAAAAAAGACACGTGTCATCGGCATAAAGAGTAAGATGACCCTTTAGGCCTATTTTGTCCATATCATTTATGTATATTAAAAACATCAGGGGGCCCAATATTGACCCCTGTGCTATTCCATATGATATAATTTTAGTTGAGCTCTTAAAACTGTCTATTTTAACAAGTTGAGACCTATTTTGTAAGTAAGAAGCTAGTGTACTGTAAGCTGTTCCCATGATACCTAAATCGAGTAGCTTTTGCAGAAGCTTTTGATGACTAACCGTGTCGAATGCTTTTTTTAAATCAATAAATAATCCCAGTGCAAATTTTTTTTCATCAATTTGAGTTTTAATTTTAGTTACTAAGTCTACCGAGGCTGCGAGAGTATTTGATTGAGATCGGAATCCGTATTGCCGGTCATTTAGAAAGCAGTTTCCTATCAAATATGTATTTAACCGATTATATAAAACCCTTTCAAATATTTTTGAGACAACCGGCAAAACCGATACAGGTCTGTAGTTCCCGGGATCCTTCTTACAGCCTGATTTATAAATTGGCGTGACCTTGGCCACCTTTAAAGTATCGGGAAAGACACCACTTGATAAGCACGCGTTGATACAGACAGTTAACCTATCCACAATTATATTTTTAAGGCATTTTATAGCTTTTGTACTAATTTCATCCACACCAGTGCTAGTATTGCTGTCCAAGTTATCAATAATATTCAATATTTCATCTTTATTGCATTCATTAAATTCTTGTAAGGGATTGTTTGGCAAACATTTTTTTGTAGACATTAGAAAGGTATCGGTATTTATGTGATATATCTTAGAGATCTGGTTTGCTAAGTCTGAGCCTATCGAAGAGAAAAAGGAGTTAAATAAATCGCAAATTGCGTTACCGTCAGTGATCAATCCGGCGGAGTCCGATACTAAGTTCGGTGGAACACTGCTGTTCTTGATTTTATTCAGCGCCAAACTATTGATGACTTCCCACATTTTTTTCGGGTTCTTGATATTTTTCTGAAACAGCTTACAGTAGTACTTCCTCTTTTGTTTTTTAATCATGCTTTTTACTTCATCTCGTTGCTTTTCATAGGTTCTCTTTGCGTTTCCGTCCTGTGGTTCCTTCTTTGTTTGCCGCCATAGTTTATTTCGCAGGTTTATCGCGTCAATAATAGATTTATCAATCCAGTCTTCATTAGGTGCATTTTGACATTTGGTCTTATTTATTTTGTTGGTATTTATTTGTTCTTTCATGAACTTTTCTAGATGGTAGTAGTCATTATCTGCATTATTGTAATCCGCTCTCAGTGCGCTATTATATAGATTCTTATAATTCAGTGCACTGTATTTAATTCTTTTCTTCGTTGCAGGTGTCATGGAGCCTATTTCAAGAAATAATTGTTTGTGGTCTGATAGGGCCGTCTCAATGATAGTTACACTGAATGAATGGTTGTTTATGTTTGTGCAAATATGGTCTAAAATTGTTTTTGTTGAGCTGGTTTCTCTAGTGCTAAATTGTTTATTAATTTTGTTCAGTATTTCGTACCCAACTTCTTTTATTTCGTTTTGGTATTGTTTGGTGGTATCCTTGTTGAGGAGGTCAATATTAAAATCACCAAAAACTACGGCCCTTTTTCTTTGTTCTAGTTGGGATGAGTATATTTCCAAAAAATTTTATACATTTGTGTCACCGGGTTTATATATTGCTCCTATATTCAAAGACAACTTATCTATGTGCAGCCACAAATAGTGGTTTCCGTTTTCAACCAGGTTTTCTGTGATTTCATATTTTATACTATTATGTACGTAAATAGATACTCCACCTCCCTTACTATCATAAAGAGAACCTCTATACAAAGTTTCAGCTTTCTTGGTTGAGCGCCTGCGATAATACACTTACAATCCTATTACTCCCTTTCCCGTGGGAATTTCATAAAATCCCATCTTTATCCTAACCTTGTCAACATCATAAAGGGAACCTGTGTAGTGTCTTTAATACTTCGTGAGTCCAAGTAAGTTTGTAGTCCTGTGGAGTCAGACTGGGAAAAACCCCCACCCGCCCCCCAAATTGGCTTAATTTTTTTCTTTGAATAGAATGCCTACATCAGCCTGGAGTAATTTTAATTAAACATTTTATAAATGTTTAATTAATTAATGTTTGTTAAAATTTATATTTTAACGTTCATGTTTAAAACTCCCTACAAACTCAGAACAATAAATAATCAAAATGTATGTTTGTGTGTAGGCGATGAGGAGTTTGAAGATGCGATGGAGAGCAACACAGCGGTCGATGACGCAGCTACCAGGATGTGCCATCTCACCATCGAGAATGGACATCACTCTGATGGTAAATACATCCTATTATTTAATACAATTTGTATGAAATTCAAGCAAATTGAGAGAGGCGTTTATTATAATAAGCACTAGTGAACTTCGTTTGTGTATCACGCTTTCACGTGGGAATTTTTGTATGTATGTATTAAACATACAAATCTTTATCTAGAATCACACTATTCTTATAAACCGCATCAAAATCTGTTGTGTAGTTTTAAAGATCAAGGGCATACATATGGCGTACAGACGGACAGACAGTGAAAATGACTTAATTTTAAACTATGTAAAGCACAGGGTTGCACTGGATAATTATCAACGATAATTATCAAGATATATACGTATTGATAATTATCGTTGATAATAAATAACGTGTACAAAAAAATGCGTGTATCCAAACACAGGCAACACTTTATGTTATTTACCTAATCCGTTTTATTTTTTATTTATTTACCTAATTCGTTTTATTTGCAGTTTTCGAGGATGCCGAAATCGAGGAGTGAATGATGTATTACTTCCATCAGTGTTAATGTGGACGTCGGCACAAACACACAAGCCGATGCTTATTTCTGTATATTTTACGGGTAATGTTCAATAGGTTAATACTAGGTACCCTTACGGCGGCTTTGCTGTAATTTTCTTTAAGAGCACTAAGATCTTTTATTTTAAATACATATTGTGAATTTTTAATTAAAAGACAACCCTACAATGTTTCAGCTTTTCGTCATGTTTCGACAAACTAAAGAGTTGCACAAAATCATTTTGAAATTAATGAAACATTAAATTTAGATTGTCATTTGAAGTAAATAAGAAAAAAGGAACAGATTGATATTTAATGTGGAAATGATACTAACGTGTTTTTTCAATTAGTTAGAATGTCAAATGAAACAAGTCTGGAATAGTTTCTGTCAAATGAATTGACGAAAACGTCTGTTTGTCAGGAAAAGTGTATTTTAGAGAGTAAAATTTTATTGTACAGTCGGGTGCACGTCGAGCTTTACACTTGCTGTACAATTTTGGTTCTTATGACACAGAACTTAAGAATGGTACAAAGTGCAATATGTCGACCTGCTCTTGACTGTACTTGCGAAATAGGCGCCTAGTATTAACCAAAAAAAAAATGATATTGTTATTCAAAACACAACATAACTGTCGACACTTTTGTCCGTTCTCACTTTTTCGAATATTTTTTTAATAATTGAATTTTTTATAAATTTCTGAACATTACTCGTTATGTCCTTTCATTTATTACGGTTGAGCAAATGCGATATTTCAGATTTTTCGTCTATTTCTGTCCTGTCAATTTTTTTTACAAGATGGCGGA
Source organism: Endotricha flammealis (assembly GCA_905163395.2). Classification (NCBI taxonomy): domain Eukaryota; kingdom Metazoa; phylum Arthropoda; class Insecta; order Lepidoptera; family Pyralidae; genus Endotricha; species Endotricha flammealis. Next base: position 1,978,099 of record LR990880.1, on the reverse strand, counting down.
AATTACATATTGCACGATAGTATGGAATTTTGGGTACCATAACTTTGATGTTTTTTTTTTCAATACTTTAATTTTTCAGTAATTGTATTGTCGAGTTTTAAAAATATTATTATAATTCGCCATTTTGACAGAAAACAATGTTTATAAGTATTCAGAGTAGTTACTTTAACGAACTTTTTTTTTGTCGCATCTAGCGGCTAATTCGCATATCGCCGCGACTAAACGCTAGTCCTAAATAAGCCTTATGCGGGTTGCAGACCAAGGGCTAAGCTAAGTTATTTCTAACTTAGTTCAGCTTAGTATGCATAGTTAATATGATTTTTCATACTTCGGCGCAGAACACAACGCGTAATGTATGTTAACTAACTTAGCTTTGCTTTTGTTCTGCAACCCGCATTAAGTGAAAATCTCAAAGCCTTTGTGCTCTTGGCCGGTCTATGTAAACGGACACTAATATGACGTATTTTTTTTATATAAAGAAATCTCAAGAAGAGTCATGCTATCCTTTGCTTTTCACTTGGAGAAAGACAAGGATAGATTCTAATTGTGTAACTGTGTAATCTACTACTCTTAATGTAAAGCGAAAGTTTGTACATTTGTTACAACCAGTTTCTGAAACGCATTTTTAAAGTTAATGTCACGTTAAATTATAGCTATCACTGTCAAAGTAAAGAAGAAAAAGAGATAGCTAGAGACCTTAGAATGAGGGTTTTCTGAAATGACACTCACTAGGCGGCAGCACTGAGACGTCAGGTCCAGAAACCTGTTAAAAAGTGTCATGGCGCCTATTAATTCGTGCGTGTCTGATTTTTTGGCGTTGACTCTTTTGACAGCGCGGATTATTGGGATGGGACCTCTTGCCAAAGTGGCGTCAACTATTGGCGATTTTCGTGAAAACCCTCATTAAATATGCGTTTTAAATACTGACTGGTCAACCAAAAATATTTGAATAATAAAGTTCTGAATATATCTAATTTCTATTATATACATTCCTTCGGACGTAATAAAACACATTTATTAATGACATGTCAGTCAGTGTGTGATATAGTTATCGAGCACGCAGCCCTTTTAAATAGAGGCACCTTCAAGTCCTTGTCCAAGAGGGTTTGTCCAAATGTGTTGGAATTTTGCACATATTCGCTCACTATTTCGTTTTGCACGCGCAGTAGTTGACAACTGAGATTTGATCTCTATTGGTTACCTCCTCGCTGGTGATAGTCGACCAATAACACAGACTTGGCATAACGATTGTCATTCATCGACAACTTTGCCCTCCGAAGCATGGAGAAGCCAAAGTTAACGAAAGCAATCCAAACACTATTTAGAGGGTCAATGCTTAACTTGTGTTTTCGTTTTAGAGTGCGTACACACGACGCCATGAAGTTAATAAAAAATAAAAAACCTTATTCCATTCTACTATTTTTGGCACAAAAGCTCCAAATAAACGTCCGATTTGAAATATAAATCACTATATGACGCACTGTATGACAAGCTAATTGAAACAATAGTTGAATTTCATTGGAATCTTTGGGGAAAATATTGGAGTGTAATGTACATTTTGACGAAGTCGCGGGCAAAAAATAAACATTCAGCATAATATGTGTACGAATTTGAGTGTTACGTAAAATATTAATGTGATTAATATGTATGTTAATGTAATATTAATTTATAACTGTATTAAGTAAATTAAACTGATTTGTAATAAAAAAAAATTACACTTACGCTATGAATGTTGACCTGTATTTCATGCAATTTGCTCTTCTCTTGTGCTTCCCGCAATTAGAACTGCAGGTAGCTGGTGCCAGTGGTTTCAAGTGACTTGGTCACGCACTTGACGATTGTTACCTATCGACCAAATAATTATTTTTCGTGCGTAAATAACAACTTCGCAGTGTAGAGCTCTAAGTTTGGCTTAGCTCCTAAGACGCAATGATGAAAAATAAAAACAATACAGGTCAACAGGTCACGGAAGCACATTGCAGAATATTTCGGTGTACCCCAGTAGCCCCCTCTAACAACGCCCCCTGTTTTTTTTTATATAAAAAATGTTCCAGTTGCCCTTCGTGTCATACTGAAAGGGGCGAAGGACAGACGGAACTACTGGTATATACCCCAATAATAACGTAATAATAGCCTACGATTTATTTAAGTTGCATCATTTTTTGTTTGGCTTCCTTAATCACTTTGTAGTCGTATGTAATAGATATCTAATTCTATGTTCATCAATGACTTGTCGTGTAGTGACTATTTGTAGTATTTCAAAACAATGTCTAAAATAGGATTGAATTGAGCGACAAGTAAATGCTGGTATTGTTTTCTGTTAATTGTAAATTTAGTATATCAAATTGTAAATTCGGTGCAAAACTGTCAATTGACTAAACGCAAAAAGATGGTACTTTCATCCCAGGTATCTATATTATCCGCAGGCAGGATGTCGATTCTATGGAACGTCTATTGGGTTGCAATCCTGCCGCGCGCATTTGGATCGCGTTGACCGTCTGGTGTGGATCCGGCTAATGAGAAAAGCAAACAACTTGAACAAGTGACTAATTATACAGTAAAAAACGGTAAAGCGTTGAATATGACAGTGTTGCACGGGAAATGTAAAATATTTTAGTAATTTTTGTATATAAGCCGTTAAAAAAATGTCATAAATAAATTCTAAACTCGGTGAGAAATGTCATAAAATTCGCGTTACGCCTAAAATTTAAAGTCAATTTGGATGAATTGTATAAGAACATTTTTTTAAATATATCGTGGGCCAAACACTCTGATATGTCTACCAAAGAAACACTTTGTAAGCCAATAATGGACAGAACTGATATTAGTTCGTGGTCCCTATTTAATTTTTCATACTTATCGTATTTGAGAGTAAAAAGTAAAGGAGGGCAGAAATGTATGGACCTTGGAAGCAATAACGATAAGCGATATGTCGTTGGAAAGGTTTTTTATTTACAACTTTTACTATGGTGGCAAATCTCGAATCTATGTGGGATAAAAGTTATGCTTAAAAAAACTAATGCTGCCGCGCTGCTTATCCACACAGACCTAATGAGTATACAGTTGCGTCACAACTCGCGCCATTTGACGTGCCACAAGTTTTTTCCCACAGTGATAAGAGACTTGCTGTCATAGTGGGTGAGGTCTTTACAGGGTCGGCATCGCGCGAATGATAATCCTGGCGTTGCAAGCGTCCATAGACTACGCACGGGGACTGCCCACACTAACATCAGGCGGGCCGTATGCACCTATGCCACCTTAGAGGTATAAAAAAACTAAACGTTGTAGGATATGAAAAGACATTTCTAATGACATATCGCTCAATGTTATTGGTCATAACGGCCAACTTGTCTAGTCCTTCGATTACATACTTTTATTTATTTATAAAAAAACATTGTAATGCCGACATAAACTTAGCGCGGCGTATCTTGGACTGAATGTGTGAGGCGCTCAATAGTATAGTTTAAAGTAGTATTTGTATTCTCAAATATGTCTATAATATTGACAACAGTTTTAATAAAATAAACCATATCAAAAAAATGTGTTTTGTTTCGAAGAAAATGAAGTAAGAATCCCTTCATGAGGTCAAGCCCATACAGACTTTGTAACATACAATGAAGAATTTACCGGCCACATTTTCGCAATGTAACATAATTACCTTGTTTGTTTTCTTTTTATTATCGTAATTTTTATAAGTACCATTTTGAAAGAGCAAGTGGTAAGTTTCTTGCCAGTTCGTAGTACGAATCTGCCGTCTGAATTGGTGGTAGGAAAAAAATTTGACCGATTCGAAAGAATTTGTAATATGCCTATTTTTTATAGCATACTAGCTTTTTCCCGCGGCTTCGGTGGCAGTTAATTTTATGACATAGATCTCGTAAGACAACAAACCAACCCATAGCGCGACTTGTGGCGCCATCTGTTGGCGGATACAGCGCCCTCTATAGTAAAAAAAATATTTTCCCATTGGAATGATACTTTAACGGGATAAAAACGGGCTCTGTACACCTGACAATATATTTACAAATTTTCATAATGATCGGATGATTAGTCAAGCCGTGAAGGAATAACAAACAAAGAAACTAACTTTCTCATTTATAATATTAGTTATTAGTATGATTAATATTATTTACGCTAATATAATTACAATCTAGCCTGAAAACAGACTAATTAATTTTTTATTGACCTAGTTTTATAAAGTTAATATGAGAATGTGTCCATAGGCTTTTGCCGTCTCTATTATGAGAAAGTAGCGCCTACTTTAAAACACCATTGACAATCAAGACTTGACCAAAGCCTACGGGAATCGCGTACTTTTCGGGATAAAAAGTACCCTGTGTTAATCCAGGGTATCGGCTACCTACATACCAAATATTATAAAAAATGGCCCAGCCATTTGAGCGTGAAGAAGTAAGTAAAATACACAACAGACATACACACAGCGCATCTGTTGCAGCCCGTCTGGGGAAGGACCTCCACCTTACAGAAGATCTCAGCCAAATAGCATTGGTCTCGGCCATGTTGTGTTCCTACGGTGAGTAAGGGTCTCCAGAGCTTCACTTAGAGGGGTTGGGAGGGTTGGCAACGCGGGAGTGATACCCCCAGTATTGCAAGCGTCTAAGGTTACGATGATGCTTACCATCAGGCGGGCCGTATGCTTGTTTGCCAACTTTGTGGCATAAAAAAAACTTTCGCCTTTATAATATTAGCAGGATACACAAGAACTAGAGAGAAGTGTTACATTATCGAGTCTAGTTTTAGTTCTGAATAAACAATTTTTAATTTCCTGTAAAAGTAAGACCCGAAATAAAAGAAAACAATTTATTTTACACTACTATTTTTTTTATTAGGAAAACACAATACATTAAAGTTCATTATTATCAACAATCAAGATAGTGTGAAAGTTTTATGTACTTTTGTACTTAGTAATCATGCAAACTTTTTTATATGTATAAAATAAAAAAATTAAATCAACAAAATGTTGTTCACTTAATTACCGGAACCATTCTATTGAAATACTCCAGAATAAGCTTGAAACACATAGAGGAAGACTGCGGGCACGAGTCACCTTTAAATAATTGGTTAAAATATTGGTAAAAGAATTCAACGCCATCTAGTTTCAAATTCAGCAAACTTATACTATGGGATATTTTTAAAAATAATTATATAGGTACTAGTCAAAACAACATAACGACAAATATTAAGTGTCTAAAACGATAATTTTTTGGTGAATCAACTTGTATCAATTTCACACTACAAACATTACCTGGTCCCAAAGTACGCCTTACTTTGGGACTAGGTGACACTGTGTGAACCGCACCGCGTCCGACACGCATTCGTCCTCTTTGTGTAGCTAGTTTTACAGAAGTTAATTCTATTTTTGACACAATTTCGTCAATGCACACAGCAAAACAATACAAGGACTTTCTTTTCGTGGAGAACAGCGCCCGCCCCGCGTCCAACACGCACCCGTCCTCTTTATGTATCTCGCTTTACAGTCGCCCGAACCCAATATGCGCTCTCAATTGATGATTGTTCGTGATTGATAGAAGTATTGATTCGTAGTTTACTTCCATAGATTAAAAATACAATGCATCGATTGGTTAAAGAGACGTAATGTGACTTTTTCAACTGACATGGGAATTTTTTTTGGGTTCGGGCGTTAGAGACAAAACTGACAGGAAGTCCAATGGAAGATTCACATCTGACGGTACGAAAATTTAAATTGACGAGCTCCGTGGCGTAATGGTTACCACGCCGGCCCGCCACCCAGGAGGTACCGGGTTCGAATCCCGGTCGGGTCATGATGAAAAAGGAACTTTTTCTGATTGGCCTCGGGTCTTGGATGTTTATCTATATAATGTATTTGTTATAAAATATAGTATCGTTAAGGTAGTATCCCATAACTCAAGTTTCGAACTTACTTGCTTACTGGGCAAGCTCAATCCGTGTGATTTGTCCCATATATATTTAGTTATAAAAAAACGATATCAAATTGAGTAAGCAGATTATCTAGAAAACGATCCGTCAGATGCTAATCCTACTTTTGACACAATTTCGTCAATGCCGACAGTCGAACAAATGAGTAAAGTCTCACTAGCTCGACGATCGAAATGGATCAAAGTGAGAATAAATTAATTAACCGTACTATTCGGAGCTTCGTTTCAACGATATGATCTCCAATGCTCTGTAGACGTATGGTCAAACAAAGGAAATGGATTTACTAGAAAATTTGTAATAACATAGTACAGTCAGGTGCACGTTGATCTTTACACATGCAGTACAATTAAGATTGGTACAAAGTCCGATATGTAAACGTTGACGCGCACTTGACTGTACAATATGAATACTATTGATAAATATTTTTTCTAGTAAATCCATCCATATTTAGAAATCTTTTATCATATTTCCGGCTCGGGTCAATCCTTTCCTTTGTCGACTGTACGTGTACGGGACAAGTCCACCACACATTCCCACCGATGTGTCTCCTGTGTAGCCAGGATCAACAACGGCGACCTCAGATTGACAATAAGCAATGTAGCTTATTGACGTCCCGGGGGAGAAACTGCAGCTGTCTTGGAACTCACAACGAATTTAATCAGAAGGAAGACAAACGGAGTAGGAAGTATTGAAAGTTCTGTCTTACTAACTTGGATAAGTTAGTAAGTCAGTTAAATAAATTGATATTGTTTGACATGTTTTGTACAATTTTGATATTTTATCAGATGAATAGACTAAATGGGACATACGGCCATTTTCTGAAACTTATTTTAATTTCACATTAAGTCTCAATGCTTTTATCTTTTTTCTTTTTAACTTGGCACCATTAACTTTAAAAATGCGTTTCAGAAACTGGCTACGCAAGTGGTGAATAGCCTTAAATGTTAGGATGCACATTGGGACTTTAGACAAAAAAAAGTGTCAAATTCGTCAAATAAATGAAAAAATTGCGTACTATAAGTACTTTTTATTCTTATCAAAAACTTTCACATTTCAACTTAAAGTAAGTCCTAGTAATATATATATCCTATTTTTATACCGCATAGGTAGCAAACAAGTCGACCAAAAATAATTTTAAATTAGATGACCTTTTCGACTTTGACCGGAACTGCACAAGATTTCGGCTAATGTATCCACTTTCGGACAATTATTTAAAATGTTAAAAATGAATTTACAGTCACGTGCAATAACATGTATAGTTGTTGTTACAGAATAGGAGAGCATTTGCCGCAGATTTGTATAGACTTTATCGATATTTCACTTGATTTAACTAAAGTTACTTGGATAGAAGTATTGGCGTGGAGGGCACGAAAATCCCGAACTTGTATACAACGGGTTGGCGGTGAAAATGTTGTTTTCTGCGCGTGCCAGGAGCGTTGGCGTATAATATACAATATAATTGCAAGCGACTGTTTTTAAAACGAAACTCCGATGTCTTAGAAATTATAAGGGCGTATATACACAACAAATACCCCCAACATTACGTCACAACGCTTAAAATATGGTCATCTAATTGAGCGGTGCACGATGTTGGTTTGTGTATATACCCTTAGACGGTTGTTTTTACTGCGAGATGAACTTACCTTTATTTTTGTTATATTAGGTTTTATTGGGTATAGTTGAGGGTTTTTTTTTAAAATAAAAAATTGTCAGCAAATGACCTTTGTACCTAAATCAAAAGACCATTCATGTCTGAAGTGTTAGTAGGATAAAACAATATTGACAAAAGTATTTCTTGTGAATCTACTTGAAAAATAATGCACGAAGGGGTTTATGGGAAATTTTATATATTAATATTTTTATTGTACGGACAGGTGCACGTCGAGCTTTACACTTGCCGTACAATTTTGGCTCTTATTACATAGAACTTAAGAATGGTACAAAGTTCGATATGTAAAGGTCGACCTGCTCTTGACTGTACTATGTAATGACAAAAATTTCATAACAAATGCTTACATTATTGGCATAATAAACCTTTGCCCTTTATTTGTTGACTGTACAATCAGCCAATGGAAGAGATGAGCAGGTAAAGATTCAAGTACCTAAATATTGCGTGAAGGGAGTCACTCGATTTTTTAGCCGCTAGTAAAAATATAATAAAAATTGCTAATTGCTAATTATATAATACTAGCTGTTATCCGAGGCTTCGCCCGCGTAATAATTAGCCTATGTTCGGCTCTGTACCCCGAAGAATATGTATGCAAATTTTCATAATGATCGGCTGCTTAGTCAAGCCGTGAAGGAATAACAAACTCACTTTCTCATTTATAATATTAGTATGAAGACTAAAATACAAAGTAGGTATGTAAATATAGTGAAAATAATATTATAATTTAAAATAGTTAAAATGTAACAAACAATAAGGTGGCCAACCGATTGTATACCCTATTCAGGGCCCATGTATTAGAATAATTAGCTTTAAGCTGTACATGTGCAATGAATGAAAATAAATAAATAATAAAAACATATCTTCCTTGACAGCTATAATGTAATGCGTGTCGGCTAGTATCTGAAACACATTTTACTTTTAATTCCACATTAAGTCGCTATTTCCTTAACAGCTTAAATATGTACTTAACATTAAAAATTTCAGCAATTTGCTGCGTGTACTCCAATTCTCAACTATACCCAAAAAATTATACCTAAATTACAAAAAAAACTAAATTTACCATCACGCCGTAGTCGTCAGGGGGGTGTTATTAATCAATTCTACGTTTTTGGCCTCTTTACTGACCTCTACTTCGGGTGTACCGTTTATCTCTTTCTCGCATTTGTCCTCCTCTTTCATCTCGACGTCATCCTGTGATTTCTCACTGTCCGGTTGGCTGGATGTGTCGGTTTCCGTTTTGGGGTCTTCCTTGGGTTCAGTTTCCGGTTCAGGTTCAACTTCGGGTTCAGTTTCTGGTTCTGTGTCCTGGCTTTGTGTGTCAGATTTTGTCTCTTCTGTCTTCTCTGGGGTATTGTCTGTGGATTTTTTTTATTTGTTAATATAAACTCATAATAATGATTGTAAGATGTATACATGGTGACTTTTCAAGGGGTTGCCATTTTTGAGAAGGGACTAAGAATCAGGGGCTTGATCTATTGGCGTAAAAAAGCATTTTTTTTTAAATATATTATATTGCGTATTTTAGTAGGGCAAGCCCGGCTTTTCGGCTTTATTGGAAGGACCGCCACTAATTTCAAGTTAATGTTTTTCTACGAATATAAAATTATACTTTTATTTAATACATACCAGTTTCGTCAACGTCCATGGGTGTCTCTTTCTTTTCATCTCCATTAACTTTCTGAAATACAAATATATATATTATTAAAACAAATACAATAGTATGCAGCTACAATCCACGCCATGAGAGATGCGATATGCTGGTCAATTTTCGTAACAAACAAAGCTTCAATCTCATCTCATACTGACGCACTATCTCGCTCAAATCCTTTTGTTTGAGTGAGACGGCGCTTAAAATTGACATGAGATTGTAACTTTTGTTACGAGAGTAGGTTGATCCGATTCATTGCTAATTTGACTTACGCAGTAGACGTTTTATAGTAAAACTTAATATTTTATATTACTATTTATTTAGAGAGGTGGGGCACAGCGGATAATCCGCTCAAATAGGAGCAGCCCGTCTGGGGAAGGACCTCCACCTTACAGAAGATCGTAGCCAAATAGCATTGGTCTCGGCTATGTTGTGTTCCTACGGTGAGTAAGGTCTCCAGAGCTCCACTTGGGGGGGTTTGGGGGGTTGGCAACGCGTGAGTGATACCTCCGGTATTGCAAGCGTCTATAGGCTACGGTGATGCTTACCATCATGCGGGCCGTATGCTTTTTAGCCACCTATGTGGTAATATAAAAAAATAAAAATAAAACTAGCGAAACCAGCTCAACTTCGCTTGCGTATTATGCACAAAATCGCCATCAACTTTATAAAACGCCATTGGCTATCAGACTTGACCAAATCCTACGGGAATCGCGTACTTTTCGGGATAAAAAGTAAACTCTGTGAAATTGCAAAGTATCAGCTACCTACATTATCACATATCATAAAACATATCAAAATTGGCCCAGCCATTTGAGCGTGAAGAACAAACATACAAATTTTCTCCTTTATAATATTAGTGGTAAATGGTACACAAATCGTCTACTGTGCAGATCGAATCACGTCATACGCCAAGTCTTATCTCTGGTGGCGCGGATTGTATATTTGTGAAATAATCATCGTATTATTTTATTAATAACTACAATGTTTATTAATAAGAATATCTACCCAAAACCAGTATACCCTTCTTATACTAAACAAAAATCTACTTCTACTTGGAAAAGACGTCACAATATACAGGTAACAGTAACAATATAAAAAATGATGTGCATATATTATTGCTATTAACTGTTATCCATCACCTATCAAAACATTTCTCAAAAACAGAAAAAAATTAAAACTAATAACAAAGAACTACAACAAATAAAATTAATCTACAATAAGTACTTAGACATTATGGATACTTATTTTATTGAATAAAATTGGCGACGAATTCTATAAAAAGTTTTGTTTACCAAAAACTTTGACCGTAACCGCTGCATTGAGTGATATACTTGGATCACGGAGCACGTAGAATTTCGTGCGTTGACCTGTTACTCCCGTGTTTATATCATATTGCCGTCCTGCTCGCATAGATGTAATGACCCGGAGTTGCGAGCGTGACACTCAAATCAGACCAGCCGAATTAATATTCGAAGAGGACAACATTATCCGAAAAATTGCAGGCAGATCTATGAATTTTATGTTACAAGTTATCTATACAATTTTCGTAGGTACTTCAGAAATAAGAGAGGTAGGGCACAGCTGATTATCAGCTCAAATTGGCGCAGCCCGTTTGGGGAAGGAACTCCACCTTACAGAAGATTTAGCCAAATAGCATTGGTCTCGGCCATGCTGTGTTCCTACGGTGAGGAAGGTCTCCAGAGCTCCACTTGGGGTTGGGAGGGTTGGCAACGCGTGACTGATACCCCCGGTATTGCAAATGTCTATAGGCTATGGTGATGCTTACAATCAGGCGGGCGGCCGTATAATTGTTTGCCAACTTTGTGGTATAAAAAAACACGTGGATTTGTGCAAGGGCACCAGGAATAGACAGCGGGTCATTGTACGGAATTCTACGTGCTCCGCGATCGTATTTTAGGTAGGAGTAAGGCGGTTAGGTAAAACGCGTCATCCAAACATCCAAAATCGAATAGTTTATACAGAAAGTAGGCCTTCGCTCCGCCCCGTTGGGCATACTAATTGTGTATTATTAATTACTAGCTTTTCCACGCGGCTTCGCTCGCGGTTAATTTTACGGCATAGATCACGTTTGACAACAAAACCCATAGCGCGACTTGTGGCGCCATCTGTTGGCTGACATTAATAGTTTTACAGCGCCATCTAAAGTCGTTTTATTTCCCCCCATTGGAATGACATACTTTCACGGCATAAAAATGCTTATGTCGGGCTTTGTACCCCTAACAATATGTATGCAAATTTTCATAATGATCGGCTGCTTAGTCAAGCCGTGAAGGAATAACAAACAAACTCACTTTCTCATTTATAATATTAGTATGATTTGTTTAAAGTATCCATAAGTCAGAACCCCACCAATTAACCCGTGACTAAGGCTGAGTTTACACCTGCAATTTTCTCGCAATCACGAGAGAGCTACCTGCGAATTAATAACATGTCTGCGTATTTGGGGAAAGAGGGGAAAGCTTTGCTTAAGTTTTTCTACAACAAAAAAAACTGGACGTGTCGACGACGTCCGTCTTGTTCAACAAAAACTAGAAACAATCGCCAGTCTTAAAATATAAATCTATAAGACATAAACATGAATCGATAAAATTAATACGTTTATTTCAGAAATTAAAAGACTTTCACAGGCACCCTTTCAAGCACCATCATTAAATTTTTATTGGAAATGTAAATATAATACCTTAAGTAAATTCTTTTTTAGTTTTTTTTTTTTTTTTTCTTGTCAACTCTCGTTCAGTCATCGATACAGACATGAATCTGAATATTTAATTACATATAGTATATAATATGTAATTTTTTATTAATATATTTTATTTATGTGTATGTTTATAGTCGTATATACATAATTAGTTATTAGGTAACCAGTAGATAACTTTTAATTTTATCCCGCCAACAATATATATTTATTTCCGCCTTATCCGATGGTTGACTGGTAGAGAATGCCTTCAGGCATTAAGTCCGCTAATTGTACTTTTCCTTGTGCAATCAAGATAATAAATAAATATAATGAAACGGAATAAACGTAATATTTGAACGGCCCAAAGCTGTTTGCAAGAAACTTTTGCAAGTTTTTCTGAAAGAAATTGCAAGTGTAAACTCAGCCGATTAACTAATTACGATGACTCGTTTGGAGTAACCTAATTTCGGCGTGCCTTTTTGCTGCTGCTATCTGTCCCTTGTGGCCTTTTCTGCCGACCCTATTACCAGTGACATTATAATTTTATAATGGTATAACAAAATATATAAAAAGAATATTCATCCCGATGATGTGTTGGCAGTTATTCTACATTTGGTAGAAGAGGGCGCGCGTTCGATTTATGCTCGGGGCAAAACATTTTTGTAATGGCTTTTTTATTTGTCTCGAGTTTGGGTGTTTTCTATGTAGGGTAGAGCACTAGTCGTGGGACAGCAAGTGGTGAGACACTTCTTTTTCTTTTGGAGTTAAGAGAACTAGGATAAATAAATATATAGGGACAAATCACACAGATTGAGCTAGCCCAAAAGTAAGTTCGAAACTTGTGTTATGGGATACTAACTCGACGATATTATATTTTATAACAAATACATTATATAGATAAACATCCAGGACCCGAGGCCAATCAGAAAAAGTTTTCATCATGACCCGACCGGGATTCGAACCCGGGACCTCCTGGGTGGCGGTCTGTCGAGGTTACCATTACGCTGGACGTCGTCAATAAATTACAAAGTTTGGGTAGCACCTAATCCTAAAGTATTCTGAAACATCATAATAAAGATCTAATACCTGTGGTTTGATCTCCTCAGCTGTACTCGGCTGGGCGCTAGACGTGGAGGACACTTCGTCTTCTTGTTCTTGTTTCCTCTGCCTTTTGTTCTGTCTTTTGGGTTTCTGTTCTACTTCTTCTTCTTTCTCTTCTTCGGGTTGTTCTTCCGCTGTCTCCTCTTCCGGTTCCGGCGTGTCCTCTTTTGGGCCTGACGGGTCTTCCTGTTGAGTTGAGATTAGAAATTATAGTTGTGAAGAGTTTGTGTGGATTCACTAACGTTTTTTTTTTCAATATTGATTTCATTGTGTTTGTTTGCTTGCTTGCATTGAATAGGCTTCGAAACTACTGGAAAGTTACCCCCGGGTGACATTAGTTATATTATATAAAAAAATAAATAAAAAAAATCATTTTATAGTACATTACTAAAACTAGTGTGAACCCGGGGCATTTTGCTACTTTTTATTGAAATAAAATTAAAAAATTTTTTTTTTTAAATTTTAATTTTGGACCTAATGACGAGAGAATGCGTCTGTGAGGACTTCCTCTCTGAGTAAATATAATGAATGTTGAATGCTTGCTTTTGTTTAGTTTGATAGCAGTGAATACTCACCACTAGCAGGACGGTGTGCTGTCCCCCCGCGGAGACCATAAGGCCGCCCTTCTCGGCCAGCACCGGCTCCGGCGCGTCGGCGCTGGCGCCCGTGCCCAGCTGCCCTTCGCTGCCCATGCCCCAGCCGTACACCTCGCCTGCCAACACACGTCACCAAATACATCACACCAACTAACATAGTATCACGAGGAGGCGTAGGTACAGTCAACAAAGGAATTGACTGACCCACCTGTATATATGATTAAAGATTTCTAAATATTGCCTGAAGGGATTTACTAGAAAATTAATTTATCAACAGTATTCATATTGTACTATGTAATTACAAATTTTCAAGTAAATTCCTTCACGCAATATTTAGAAATCTTTAATCATATGTACAGGGGGGGGGGGGGGGGGGGGTCAGTCAATTCCTTTGTTGACTGTACTACGTAGGCGATTACGAAGCGATCCGATGCGGTGACGCGCGATTTCAGTTTAGTTCGCGTCGCGCCGTGCCCTACGTGCGTTTGGTCACGTAGGCCACTTCAATAGGTACCGACAGTAGTTAAACATTGGTTTCCCTGGATCTTAAATCTCTAATAGATCCAGAGTCACCAATATTTAACTTGAATAGATGAAAATAAGTTAAATATTGGTGGCTCTGAATCTAGTAGAGATCCAGATCCAGAGTCACCAATATTTTACCACTACCGACTTATTCTTCTTTTAGTTCGCTAGCAGTTCGCTCACGTAGGATGTCGCGTTAGATTTTTTAAACAATGTACGTATGTATTTTAGTGGTGTCTTCAAAATTTTTGGGTGAATTTTTTCTTTCAAAAAATCAATTTCAACGTAAAAGCTAATTAATAAGTAAGCTATTATTATTACTTTTAAACTACTGATATTGGAAACTACTTGTTGATCCCAATAAATAAATATAAAAAATGGTGGTGGTCGATGGTCATACCGTTGTCCGTGACGGCGAAAGAACTGCTGGTAGTGGCGGCCACGCTGACGCAGACCTTGTTCTGCAGCACAGGAACCGCCTCCAGGGTCTCCGCGTCGCCTTCGCGGGAACCCAGCCCCAGTCTAACACAACACATCTTTAAGTTATAGAAAAACTGGAAGTGTACCCTACAACTATTTAGAATAGAATGGATTAAACCACTATTACAATAACACAGTGTTTTTTTTAAAAGAACACATCATGTAACATACTATGTGTGCTGCAGTCATCCAAAAAGGTTATTAGCTCAGTGTAATATTTACTCACAGTTTGTAATGGTCGACAGTAAACTAACTATTCTACAAGAAAAATAAATCTCTGAATCGACTGAACCGAATTTGTAAATTCTTTTACCAATAGAAAACCACGTTTATAACGTGGCTTTAATCACGTTTATAGCGTGGCTTTAATCACGTTTGAAGCGTGGCTTCAATCACGTTTATAGCGTGGCTTTAATCATGTTAATAGCGTGGCTTTAATCACGTTTATATCGTGGCTATAATCACGTTTGAAGAGTGGCTTTAATCACGTTTACATCGTGGCTTTAATCACGTTTGAATCGTGGCTTTAATCACGTTTTAAGCGTGGCTTTAATCACGTTTAAAGCGTGGCTTTAATCACGTTTATATCGTGGCTATAATCACGTTTGAAGAGTGGCTTTAATCACGTTTACATCGTGGCTTTAATCACGTTTGAAGCGTGGCTTTAATCACGTTTGTAGCGTGGCTTTCTATTGGTAAAAGAATTTCCAATATCAGTACAGTCGTTAGTCGTAAGTTAGTAATTGTACAGACAATACGTATATCTAGGATTTCAGAAACAAAAGGATGTGTAGTTGTGTAAATTAGTAACCGTTTACCCAGATTTCGGTGTTTTTCCCTTATTAATTCAAGACCTTTATTTAGAGAGTAGGTCATCACAGACACGTTCTCTCATCATACAGTAATAAATTGTGTAAAAAATAAATATATTAATTACCTTCCATACTCGCATCGACCGATAGCATACACGAGTCCCTTATCGTCCAACGCCAGCGAGTGGTGCTGCCCGGCGCTGATGTGCCGCCAAGTGCTGCCGGCGATGGAAAACGCGTCGCACTCCGTCGGAGAGTATAAAGACGTTTTACGTTTTTCCCCTGTTATGCCTGTTGAGGGAAATATAATTTTAGTGAAACCAGCGCTTCTACGGGATTCGCGTACTTTTCGGGATAAAAAGTATCCTATGTTAATCCAAGGTATCAGCTACCTACATGCCAAATATCATAAATATTGGCGCACCCATTCAAGCGTGAAGATGTAACAAATACACACATAACTTTCGCCTTTATAATATTAGTAGGATTTCAATTCAAATTCGTTTATCTAGGTTTATTTTCATCACATCAAATAAACGCCAGTTTTTTTAATGATTTTGGTATGCATTTAACATTTTCACTTGGGATAGGTTTCAGTGGTCATGCCTGATTGGAATATTTAATCATTTTTATTTATTTCTTTATTGCACAAAAGAAAGGTCAATTGGCGGATTGTCTACCAGTCAACCATCGAACAAGGCAGAAATATTGTATTATTTCCACATAATTGTGTTTTTTTACATGTGTAAGCGCAGTATGTTTAAAGCAGTATCCATTTCAGAGAATGAGAAAAGCAGACTGCAAGGATAAGTATCAAATTAGATAGTATTATTATATATTTTTTTAAAACAAGTATGTATGTATAACAATTGATTTAATATAAAATTTAAGATTATCTTTAACTATGAAAACTGTATTTATCAATATTAATATATTACGTCCGTCCGTCCAAAACTGCTATTATACGCATAGTTATAAGTTTTTGGTTTATATAGAGAACCTCTTATTGGCCATACTATCTGATAAGTGATTATTGTAAAATTTAATTGTATTCGCTGTTGGTTTTCTGAATAAATAAATAAATAAACATTTGGTATTAACCGAGCTGCCCGTAGTTGTTCAGCCCCCAGGCGAAGAGCTTGTCGTTGTTGGCGTCGACGGCGAAGGTGGCGTGGTAGCCGGCGAAGACGCGGGAGGCGCCGCCCTTCAGGGTCACCTTGGACGGCACGAGCAGGGCGCCTGGTTATCGGGAAAAAAATAATAATTAAAAAATCTTTATTGTATCAAAATATACATAGAAAATTCATTAAGTGTATGAACCACTAAATATTGTAAGTCTGCAGAAGGTAAACGTAAGAAACTGTGAAATAACTAAATCGTATCATTTTTTTGAATTTACCGTCAGTTATACAATAACGTAACTAATAAACATTGTGTAATGCGTGTTTAGTAATACAATGTTTTGTCACTTTCACACTTCATTTAATTCTCATCATACGTTTACTAATAAAAGTAAAAGCTATTTTTAGTCTTAAAAATAAAATAAAAAATCAACAAAAGCACAATAGGCGGCCTTATTGGTTTAAAAGTTCTTTATTCTCAAAAGACACAAAAAGCAGTCATTTACATGAGAGAAACAATTTTCACTTAAGACTGCACCGAGCAAAATCAGCAAAAACGGAAGTCAGGTTAAATCGGATCGCAATTTTTTTCAAAAAAATATAAAATATATGTAATTATTATAACAAAGAGTGTGTTTACAATGTATATCTGTTAATAATCTAAAATAATTAACAATTTAATAAATATAATTACGTAAAATTGTAAAAAAATAAGAAGACTGCGTCGGCGTTTAGGTAAAATTGAATTATTTAATTATGATTTTTTTTAAAGACGTCTCGTATACGCCTTACGAAATTACTATGGACTCGAGACGTTGAATAAAACAAGCGAGCAACACACGAATAATTCAGTCGCCCACAAAAGCCCAGAGAGAGATCACGATGAGTTACTAACTTTTAGTTCATATCGTACCGATTGAGCGAACGAGCAGGCAGAGTGTGCGAGATGAACTGATGACGTACACACAGGCGGCGTGGCGCGCTAAATACCTAATCTTTGTCCGCGACAAAAGTTCGGCGCAGTCTTAAGTAATAGGTACATAATAAAACAGTTCCGTCGCGAGGCAATACAAATCACTAAACTTAAACTATGATACACACTACGATGCATGATGCTTATCGCTATGCAATTTCTTCCAAGCAACCAGTTAGAAAAATACAAATATGAGAGAGATGAGGTAGGTGGCGTAACAGTACTCTTTAATCTATTCGACTCTGAAAACATTATTTATTATATATCTGTTTTCTATCTTTTTTTAACTCTGAAAGGGACTGAGTAAACTAGACATCAGTTTTTTAAAAATAAATTTCACCTATTTTAAAAAAAATGGAAATTGATTCATGTCACTAAAGGAGAATAGACATTTTAGTAAATAAATAATTTAAAAAAATGAGTGGAATATCAAAATTAGAATCATAATAAGCAACTTCTTATATGGCAGTCAACTCAGAGTTATGGTTAGAAATAAACATCCAAGCTCCATACATTTTTGTCCATTCTCCTTTGTCTACTTTTCTTATCTTTCAGAATTAAAACGGATAGTCAACATAATATCACAACCCATAATCATCCCACCTGTCACGCTATTTAAAATATCATTTTTATTTTCTCGTCAACTGTGCCCCAATAATCACCAACTGTCATCCATTAACAGAAGCACGCAAAATATAGTAGTGGTAGTATATAAAAACGTCACTTACTGAACCCTTGCCTTGTGTCCCTTGTCGCCGACCGCTGCGCCAGGCGGCCGAGCTGCCCCTGCTCGCCGCAGCCCATCGTGAACACGGAGCCCGACGCCTGCGAAACAAACAACATTCAAACCCGCGGTCTTCTCGATAAGGTGACCATTGCCAGCCACTCGACCACCAGGGCTGTCAAGTGGCTAGCAATAGTGACTTTATCTGTAACTAAAGATAATATGGTAATATTGATACTGACTGTGAGAATGGCAAGATGATCTCCGCCGGAAGCCAACCCAGCTGCAGGTTCAGGTAAGGCGAGGCGATGAGGAGCTTTGCACGCCTTTCCTTCACGCCCGCTCATCACCAAGCCCATGCTGCCGTGCGAGTCCTGAAATATATCATCATTCATCATCATCATCTCAACCACAAGAAGTCCACTGCTGGACATAGGCCCCCCAAAAAAAAATCCAGTGCGACCTGCCCCTTTACTCTTGAAGATAATTCCGCACGATCGCCATTGGATTGTTAATTTTAGATACTCTTTACAGCTAAACTAGCGCTAACTAAGTACCAAACTAAATGAAATCGGATTGTACGCTAACCAAATCATAGATTTAGTATTTACTAGCGTATAGATCGCCAATGGTTTGTTTAAGGCTAGACCAAAAACAAAATACACTAGTGTGCGTGTAAGGTACATGTGTGCAAGCAAGATATATAATTTTGTGGATTTTCCTTTTTGGTTGAGTTACATCCAGGCACTGCACAGGTACCCACATTTAATCACGTCTAATTAACACCAAAACTACACTTAAAAACCATAAATTTTGTAAAAATAAGTGGGATTGTTTTTAACACAACTGACGTCAGGCGGATACAAGCCGATAGCGTGTATAGGAAGAATGGTTTCGCCTATCTATCTCGCTCTAAAAAACGCGTATGCTATGATCTTTCTCTTTTGCATTGCCAATCTAACGCTAGTATATAATAAATCTATGAACCAAATAGTTAATAAAGTATTAACTTTCAATGGTACAAATTACGATTTGCTGTTAATTTTGCATTTGAAAATATACAGAATTGAAATTAAAATCGCGATTGCTTTGCAGAGTAACCTAGCTGTTGGCAGCGGCTTCCTGCAACATCACATTCATTTCATATTTATTTATGTTTCATTTCAAATAGAATTTTGTTCATGGGTGATATCTGGGATATAAACTACATGTGTACAAAATTTAAAGCAAATCTATTAAAACGTGAGAGTAGCAAACATACTTACAAATTTGAGTTTATAATATTGAGATTTTGATATAAGTTAATGTTCTGGTCCGCCTGGACTGGGCCGGACAAAATGGAATGGAACAGCAGTACAAATAGCTTGCTCACTCTTTCTCAGAAATTACGCACAAAAATGTTAGACAAGCTCTTGTTTTCTTAAATAATTAAAATACAGAATACTTTAAAATATTAACAAAAGAGTTTTAATCAAAGCTCCATATGTACAGTCAAGAGCATCGACCTTTACATATTGGACTTTGTACCATTCTTAAGTTCTATGTCATAAGAGCCAAAATTGTATTGCAAGTGTAAATCTCGACGTGCACCTCACTGTACAAACAAAATTCTTCAAACTTTTAAATTGGGGTTCTTCAAAAGGGGCATTAAAACATTTCTACAGGGTCGGCAACGCGCGAGTGATACTCCCGGTGTTGCGGCGTCCATAGGCTACGGTGACCGCTCACCATCAGGCGAGCCGTAAGCTTGTTTGCCACCTTAGTGGTATAAAAAAAATACACTCACTCTGAAAGAACCCCACGCATACACATCTCCGTTATCCAGTAAGGCGGCCGAATGGGAATCGCCACACGATACCACTACGGCTTTGGAGGGTAGGGTCACTTTCTTGGGCGTCGCCTCATCTTTTTCGCCAGATGTCGCCCTGCCGAGGGCGCCTTCATCGTTGCAACCGAATGTCCATACCTACAAATTAAGACAATTAAAACTTATTTACGTGTGGGATTTTGGCGCTACCTACGACAGCGTACACTTGGGCTCGTGATTAGAAATTTAATTTCTTTGTGTTTCAGTGTTTGATTCCTAGTATTAATGGTGTAATGTGAAGCAAACATTGGTTTAAGTGCATAGTAATTAAAGTTTGTGATCAGGAGCTATTAAAAGTGCATATCGTGTTGACTTCAAGATCCGCCTTTACTGAAGAAATTTTGCTATCATCTTTCTTCGATTTGACCATAGCGCTATTTGGATCGACTTCCCGCGTTTAGTGCTTGATTTCTGTATGTACCTGGATCTGTATTTTATTTATTTTTATAAATGTACTCATACATTGTAACTATAACAAACGAGTGAAAGAAAAAAATTGCTAAATGACAAAAAAGGCCGTAACCGGGTTTCTTTCGCCATTTCTTTTACCGGTGGCCATTTTGCTCGTGTCCGAAATGGTGGTAGTATATAACGTAGTTTATTTTCTTTATACATATATACAAATTGTAAACGACAAGAAAAAGTGCCTGTGAGGGTCTAATTTCTGAAATAAACGATTTCATTTAATTTCTTCGGGTCTTGACTCAGAGACTGTCATACTGAGTCAAGAAAGCATGAATATGCTGCTTGGAATTACGTACACAAGCATTACTTGAAGATGATACAAAGGAATCTTTGTATGAAGTCCGATTGCCAAAGGAAAGAAAAAAAAATTTACGTGTGCTTCCCACAATTTGTGTCAACTGTGATTAACATGAACACTGGCTCATTTTTTTGTATAAATAAAATGCGAGTTGAAATGACGACTTTAAACTTTATTTAATAACTAGCTTTTCCCCACGGCTTCGCTCGCGGTTAATTTTACGACATAGATCTCGTTTGACAGCAAAACAACCCATAGCGCGAATTGTGGCGCAATCTGTTGGTCGACATCGTGATTGCAGCGCCATCTATTACCGCCATACGCCTAGTTTCTGAATAAACGATATAAAAAAAATGCTTCGATATTCTGTGAGAAGTTCGTACTTTTGATATGACCATTTCAATTATTTTAATTCGATTACCTTCCCAGCACTGTCAAGTGCGATGGTATGCATGCCACCTGCGCACACTTGTACAATTTTATCACCCAATGCTGTGACGTGTTTGAATCTGAAACAAGACAAACAAAATATTATGTAATTTTTATTTTATTTTATTTCGCTAGTGAAACCGCAGGCATCGGCTAGTAAATATAAATAAATATTCTTGGACGAACCACAAAGTGCCGTTTAGTCCCAAACGAAGCACGTACGACCATAAATTTCATAAAAATTAGAAACACTGCCATCTATAAAATACTTTCGTAACTATGTTCACGACTGTCACTCTGTCATCAACAGATGGCAGCACTATACAAAATGGCGGGTCGTTTGGTATAGACAGTAATAAATATACTGGAAAAACAAAATTACAATAAACATTTAAATTAATTAAGTAGGTACCTTTCATGGTAATTTTTTTAGGCACAATAAAATTATGCTGATTTTAAAGTCTAAAAGTATGAAACGTCTGCGCTGAACTATGCGTCATTCAAAAACGCTTCCTGAAAATTCATATATTTTCGGCTGTCAGGGCTGACGTTCAGCGTGACTGTAAAACCAGATAAATTGCACGACAACTCCTGCAAGTACGCACGCAACCAATTGCAAAACATGTCTAAACTGTTCTCGCTTTATTTCTTAAAGATAAATTCTTTATTTGTATGAACTAATTTACTAATCTACATTGATTGTTATAATTTTCGGGACATCCATTAGTTCTCATGTATAAATAACCTCTGCGACAAGTCGCGATAGATTGCGGAATAAATTGCAGGAACATAAATTGCATTAACATCCACATGAAATTGCAAAATGTAAATGCAGCCCAAGTATCTTAGAAGACTATGCCATAACATTGATTTTTATATGAAACCGCAGCGGCACCGCAACGCCGCCGCATCGCTGCCGCAACGTGTGAAATCACTCTAACACTGACAATGACTTTGCTCTTATCAATACTAGACACTAACATCCCTATATACTTATCTCTGATAAGGATAAACGTGAGATTGTTCACTATTGAATAACACTGTAATCTAAACTAGAATTATTTTTAACTAGAAATATGGCATCACTAATATTTATATTTTAGATTTAATTATATGCTACGAGAAATTTACAACACTATTTATATTGACATTCAGAGTATAGTACACACATTGTTAAGCCGTTTAGCCGTCGGTCCCGGCTGTTGTCGATGGATGGACAGTCCTTAAGCCAAGTCGGTGGCCTTAGGGCGGTTTGAAAACACCGACCTCTGCCAATCCGCATTGGAGCAGCGTGGCAGAGTACGCTCTAATCACCTTCGATTGAAGGGAGACCCGTATCCCAGTAGTGGGATGATTATGGGTTGATATCATGATGATG
Source organism: Endotricha flammealis (assembly GCA_905163395.2). Taxonomy (NCBI): domain Eukaryota; kingdom Metazoa; phylum Arthropoda; class Insecta; order Lepidoptera; family Pyralidae; genus Endotricha; species Endotricha flammealis. The sequence continues at coordinate 1,955,372 of LR990880.1, read as the reverse complement.
ATGATTCACATTGTACTACTTATATAATTACAAATTTTCAAGTAAATCCCTTAATGCAATATTGAGTAATCTTTAACCATATATACAGGGGGTTTTCATTCATCTGTTGATTGTACCTCATAGAGTAGATTAATTAACACAACTCATTTATTATTGTATGTACTTTGATTGGAAAGAGTGCCTGTAATAAATACTCTCTGATTATTATATATAAACCCACGAAATCCCGTTATTCCTGTTTCCAGACTGATATCTTTATCTTTGATGACGATATGATCCTTTAATGCCATGCGCGCGAACTGATCTAACCGTCGAACGAATTTGTTTGTAACTCGCGTTTTGTACGCGCGCGATGGGACGCCTCATCAGGGACATAGGGCTTATAGGTTTTTCCAGGTGGGTCGATCTTGAGCGGCAGCCTCTCGCTCCAGCTAATACCAACAGATGCAGCCTATCTCTCAACTAAACGCCGTCAGGTGCTACGCGGCCGGATCTTATTTTTCCATCGACATCAGACCGTGTTTGTCAGACATGTTGTCAGGTCTGCGCCACGCACGCCCAATGCAGCGCCATTTTCTTAGAAGTATCTCCTTGTCATCTTTACTTAGTATAAAATGAGTTGCTTTCCGTGTCTGTCTGTTCCTACGTATGCTTGGATCTTTAGAACTACGCTACGGATTTTGATGTGTTTTTTTTAAATAGTGATTCAAGAGGAAGGTTTTTTTGTATAATGCATTTCGAAATTCCCACGGGAAAGCGGGATACACGCAAACGAAGTTGCGCGGGTTTCGGTAGTCAGTAATAAAAATTATCCTAAAATTTAATCAAGGTTTTATAGTAACCGTGTACAAATTCAAGAAAATCTTTCAAACCCAATTTTGCATGAAAGAGTGTTACAAACATCCTCACAAACTTTCGAATTTATAATTAGTAAGGATTTTTTTCATCCCTGTGTACTTACTTTGAAGTCTCCACGACATCCTCCCCAAGACCAAGCTGGCCGACATCGCCCTGACCGCAAGCAAACACTCGTCCCCTTGTTTTAGGTGCGCTCGGAATCTCCAATTGGATCGCTGGAAGAAACATAGCAATAATACAGATATTTGTATCTACACAGCTACAGTTTCATGCTACTACATCGGTCAAATGCAGGTGCAGAAAACACACCATTTTTATTTCTTCTCTTTTTTCACAGGCTTTTAGCCATATTTGACTATGTCAGCCTCATAGGGAAGTACATTACTCCACCTCATTGCAAGTGACGCAAATATGTAAAAAAAAAATTGTCACCCGAAATAGGGACACTTAGTACTGCGTTAATGTTCCGACTAAAAATTGACAGATAAAACAGACAGTTCGCTTTATCATTGTTAGCAGTGTTTAGCGGGAGAAGCAGTGTCGAGTGGAATAGAGTTTATATGTAAGCCTTATGCTACAGAACATCCAAGAACTATTAAACATCAATGTAGTATAACGTGGAAGGAGCACTTCAATAGATGTTCTGTAGCAAAGGGCATTTGGTATCACACCTTTACAACGGAGCCATTTATGGTACCATGGTTTGACTGTGTCAGTCTCTCTAGGGAGACTTTAGTATCTGCATTTTGACGACCTCCGTGGCGTAATGGTTACCACGCCAGACCGCCACCCAGGAGGTCCCGGGTTCGATCCCCGGTCGGGTCATGATGAAAAACGAACTTTTTCTGATTGGCCTCGGGTCTTGGATGTTTATCTATATATGTATTTGTTATAAAATATAATATCGTTGAGTTAGTATCCCATAACACAAGTTTCGAACTTACTTTGGGGCTAGCTCAATCTGTATGAGTTGTCCCCATATATTATATTATTCAAGGTGCGGTCAGGACACATTCTGCTAAACAAATTTTATACTAATGGGCATGAAAACATCAGAAAAATGTGACGAATGTCAAGTTGTTGAGGATGTAACACATTTGTTAGCGGAATGTGGCCGTTATGACGTGCTGAGGAACAGATTGTTTCCACAAATGAGACTACCCTGGTGGGAACATTAACGAAATATTAGGTAACCCTCTTTCGGGTGTTGCAAAGAAGTTGTACGTCTTTGCAACACTTGCAATGAGGGACATGGAGTAGTTTGTCCAACGAACTTCCCTATGAGGCTGACATAGTCAAGCTTGGCTAAAAGCCTCAAAGAAAAATAGAGAAAGAAAAAAAAAAAACAGTTCATGTTCAGATGCAGGTATTTTAGACAAGATGTACTGTTATTGAGCAATGACCTCTTGAAAATCATTCTGCTTGATCGGCATTGGATTGTTACATTAAGTTTTCTTGTCTCAAATCAACTCTAATAAAACCGGATGGCACGCTAACCAGTTAGTAATGTATAAAGTTTCAAGACTATGAAATAAGATTTGCCATGCAGTTTGATTTGCAATTTATGTTAACCACTGTACAGGTTATTATGGTGCAATAATATATTGAGTAATTTTGAATTGAAATAAGATGAAAGAATTAGCGATTTTGTTTATTTAGTTTAGGAATTAGAGAACCATAAGCGGTCCCTAGACGATCAAAATTGCTTGACAAGCACATGAAGCAATTTTGGCTGTTTAGAACGAAGCTTGGTGCGCTTGACAAGCAAACTACGTGATTGACAATGCTTGATGAAAATTTAAATTTTTGCAATGCTTGTCAAGCATGTTTGATCGTCTACAAGTTTGTAGTTTGAGTTTTACTGGGTCACTCTGTGGCTCGGACCACTGAATGAGTGCGGATGCTTGACAAGCCTGCTTGATAAGCCTCATCAAGCATGCTGTCAAGCAATTTTGATCGTCTGGGGACCGCTATAGGTTCATCTATGAAGTAGCAACCCATAGATCGCATAATCTGTGTACATTAGAAGTACCTAATTGTATTACTTAAACTAGTTTTGTACAAATATTTCTAGTCTTATGACGTTGGTCTACAAATTATTACTAAGATGTAATATTAATGATGTAATTATGAACCTGAACGCGTGGAAATTTACCAATAATATCTATTTATGTGATAAAAACTTCCGCAAACACCTAATCTCAATGCAATGGCATAATAACCTCAAATTTTCAATATTTTACTACACTTTCAAATAGAAACGAAAAACTTAATACAAATCTGTAATTATTTACATAAAATAGTAATGTTACGACATTGTAAATAAACAAAATCGTATTTTAGAACCGTGAAATGCATTCGCGTCTTATTTCCCGCCATCATGGTTTGACAGGTCATTGACGTCGACCAGAATTGTAGAAAACAACATAGTATTATCAATTTTGTTAGCTCACCTCCACGTTTTTTCTTGTTTTTAGGTGCCGAGGACGTTGTGGCGGACGATGTCTTGGACGCTGTGCGTTTCACGCCCCGCGCCGCCGGCATAATGCCTGCAATATTGCAAACGACGCGTCAATAACATTCACACGAAGCGCGGCAAATGCACAAATATCCGATGGCTTCGCAACTATCACGTTTTCACTACTTTTATAATCTCATTAACGCAGTATTTCCACATTGCCTGCATCTGCATCAATTACAAGGCTACGGCCTCATAGATTTATGCGAAGCGCACATAGGTTATATTATGCATTTCTATAGCACTACATTGAGAACAAAACAACGCTTCATAGATACACGAAAGATGGACTGATAGCAACAACGTAGATTACTTACTGATTTATAAATTATTTGTAATGGAAATTACGAAGTGAATCGCGAATTATCACTTTAGAATATGAGATGACGTATTATTTTAACAGAGTACAAAATCTCACATCTCCCAAGACTCGCTTCGCTTGGCCAACGACTGAGTGATGCGACACGTTTCGTTTCAACAAAACGGCATTCATTGTAATGACATATCGTAGTATCGATTTTTTTAAAACACAATAAAACCTTTTTTTAGTTGTTTTAAAAAGGTAATCAATGAAAATTAAACATTAATAAATATCCGTTTTCGGACCTATAGGTTAAATTTACAATTTTTACAACCAATTACAATTTGAAATCAATCCATCGAAATCGCAGCGAATCGATGGTAGAATAATATGCAATTCAATGTAGCTAGGTATATTTTACTGAATCGTTTCATTCTGTAATAGAAATTTCAATAGAATCATAATTTCTAATATTGCTAGTACACGATGATATAATAATAGTTATATTGAAAAGTTATTCATGAACTTCATCATCAAATTTAATACAGTATACGACTTACGACATCAGCGCCTCCATCAAAAGTTAATCGAATAATCGTTATCATAAAATAACGTCTTTTTTATCTGTGGTGACATTTAGAGTATAGTTCTTCAATCCGTTCCACTACACTTGGCATAAAATCACCAAGTCTGATTTCAAGTATAAATCAAAATTTCAAATAAACATAAATCGATCACAAATTACTTTATTTGTATAAAACACACAAAGTTTTTACCACGAATAGCTAATATTAATTAGTTTAAACAATAATTAAATTTCAATAGAAATCTTGTGCCAAGTATACGAAAATGTATATAAGGATGTTATTTTGAATAATCGATATATGGTATCGATTTTATTACAACAAAAATAGGCTTGGCTTTTTGGAAATATTTCAACAACAAAACAAAGAACTATTTAATTTTATTTGTAAAAGATATTTTATAAACTGATTATCGTTAACTACAGTCTATGTATTTTGTTTTATCAATGTCATCCACCAAACAAGTAGGAAAGTAAGCAAATGGACCAACGCGGTTTGAAAACAATAGGTAGGCTAAAAATAAAACCTGTGTTATAAAAGCTAACACGTTCAGCTGGTTTTGTTTGATGTTGTATAATGTGTAATTATTTATAAACACAATTAATTAATTAATTCCTGATGTCTGAAGCCGAGTGTGTGATTTTATACAAGCAAGCAAAGGTTTCCAACCTCGGGGTACCTACTCTAACATAAAAGGTATAATTTTATATTTTTTGACCTTGTGTGTGTAGATAGATTATAAAAAAAACGTGACAGAATCATAAATTTTATGGTGAGTCACAGAGTAGGGTTCCGAGTACTTCCGAGCAGAGTTTTGCTGAGTTCGTCACTAGATGTCGCTGTATGTTGGAATTTTAATATTTGTTTCACGATGCACTATAAACTTTTTTCACAAAAAATAATGATTAATCGCATCAAAATCTCAGAATGGGAATGGGCCAATGGTATATTGAGTAAAGATCACTTTTATTAGTGTAATATAAGTAGTCACATCATTGCTCCCAACATACGGAAAAACCGGAAAAAGGTAGGTCTAGGGGGAACTAGCGAACGTAAGGACATTTTTCGGATGGATTTTAATAAGGGTCCCTATTATTTTTAAATAGAAATGTAATATAGCTTATGTTACCCAGGGATAGTAGTGTAGCTTTCCAACGGTAAGAGACTCGTGTATAACATCTTCCGATGCGAGTAAATAATACATATATTTATGGCTTGTAAATGGGCCGTTTCGACCGGGGCAGTAGGTACCACCCACAGAAACGTCTCACAGAATTTCGACGTGATATAGAGGTAATCATACTCCTATGTTTCTTTTTTTAAATAAATCTTTCTTTTAATAAAAAATCTAAATATAAAGATTTATTTATTTATTTTACATTATTGTACCCATTAGACGACGCGACGCCAGTTTATGGCCTGTGGCCTGTTGCCATAAACTGGCGTCGCGTCGTCTAATGGGCCTTTACACTTATGTCCTGATTCCTGTTTCCTTCCCCAATTCTTATTTTTTTATTCCTTTAGGTGGGGAAATGCATGACGACCTCCGTGGCGTATAATGGTTACCATGCCGGACCGCCCCACCCAGGAGGTCCCGGTTCGAATTCCGGTCGGGTCATGATGAAAAACTTACTTTTTCTGATTGGCCTGGGTTTGGGATGTTTATTTAAATATTTGTTATAAAATATAGTATCGTTGAATTAGTATCCCATAACACTAGTCTTGAACTTACTTTGGGGCTAGCTCAATCTGTGTGATTTGTCCCTATATATTTTTTAATATTTATTCCTGTTTCCTTCCCCATTTCTTTTTTCTCCATTCCTTCTTAGGGCAATGCATCAAAGATCTTGTAGTCGTGGATGGCCATGGGCAGCGATGATTGCTTAACATCAGGGGGGCAATTCCCGTAACAAGAACCGATTCTACTTCGATTCAACGACACACGCTGTCCCTTTCAATTCCTATTTTGTATGAGTGAGACAGCGAGTGTCGTTGAATCGAAATAGAATCGGTTCTTGTTACGTGAATTGGCCCACAGGTGACCCACCAGGCGCGGTCGCAGCCCGACATTTTGGAGGGGGTCACTCACTACACTAATAAAAAATAGGTATCTGGAATAAAATAAACATTATTGCACAGGACACAATTTTATTTGATACATTACTTATAAAACAAATGGAAGTGTCTTTTTGTATTTGCGATTCGGGTGATAATATTTGAGACGTCTGGTACTATTTCCGAGTGAATGTATATAAGAGCTAAACCAACATGTTAGCTCTCAACCACGTTTTTACACGCCTAAGCGTAGAAAAGCTCTGCTGTCGCACCACTTATGGGAGGAGTTGCCAGAATTTTGGCCATCGTACGTAGTTCATAAAAACACCACTAGATGTCAACAATCTATAAATTTATCGCTGTTAGGTAGTCCACCAAACGAAGGAATCTCAGGAGAGAATATTCGTGTAGTAGCGAATTTTGGCATATTTGTAGGAAATGGTGTTTTAAACATTAAACTAAAAGTACTGAGGGTGGAGCGACGCGACGGAGGGAGGTTTATAGGTCCCGGGTTTGAGTTTTTCGTTAAAATCTCGTAAATGGTAGCCCATATGAAATAATGTTTTTCTACTTAAATAATCTTCATAAAATTCTCTACAAAAAGGTTTTACATATTTTTTTGCTGGGACCAACATAGAGGGAAGAAAATGGACAATGAAAAACAAACTTATATTTTCTAAATTAAAGTCCTTACTGACTGACTTAACAATCATATCAACGCACAGCCCAAACCGCTGGGCCTAGAGATTCAAAATTTGGAATGTAGGTTCCTACTGACGTCTAGGGGTGTACTAAGAAAGGATTTTTCAAAATTCCCACGGGATAGCGAGATATTCGCAAACGAAGTTGCGAGGGTATATCAACACACAGCCCAAACCGCTGGGTCTAGAAATTCAAAATTTAACATGTGAACACGGGACCTTTATCCTACTTTATTGTTTAAAACACTATTTCCTACAAATATGTCAAAATTCGCTACTACACGAATTACTTCCCCTGAAAGCTATTATTATGTCTTCGTTGGGTGGACTAAGGGGATAGCTAGAAATTTCATTTTATTATGTGGCAAATTTTTGAGTTTCAATTTGACCTTAGATTTGGGGGGGGGGGGGGGGGGTCAAAGTATATACATGGGAAAGCATATTCTGCTTCCAGAGGAGATACAACAGCTCTCGCCCAGCACATCTGGAAGTTCCTAGAGGCAACCGGTCTGGACAGGGATATTTAATTAAAGGGCACTACAAAAGATCAGCAATGGTCGAAGCAGTATCTTTGAAGCCCACAGCAACAAATAATAATAATAATTGGGGGGTGGGGTCATGTCAACTGTGACCCCCCCCCCTTCGGACAGCGCCTGTGACCCACTAGCTCGGTTGTTCTAGTCATTAAAAAAACTCCTTTTTTGGCATAATGTCGGTCGGTTAAAAATAATACCCATCACAGGCCGGTACGAATTTGTCGCGACAAAATGCACCCGTGCATTCGACAAATATCTATTTATATGCTAATATTAAATTAGGTTATTATGTACCAGACTGTACCATGACTGCAGTCAACAACTGTGGTTTCACAGGTGTCCTAAACCCATGGTACACCAAACGAAACGCATAAGATATTATCCATACTTATAGTAAAACACTAGACCCCGGTATGTCTGTACATCCTACCAATATTATTAAGGCGAAAGTTATGTGTATGTTTGTTACTTCTTCACGCTCAGATAGCTGCTCCAATATTTATGATATTTGGTATGTAGGTAGCTGATATCTTGGAATAACACATAAAATATATACTTTATCCCGAAAAGTACGCGATTTCCGTAGGATTTGCTCAAAAATCTGATATAGATGGCGCTGCTTTGCATAAATAAATACACGCAGACGAAGTTGCGGGGTTTATTTATTTATTTATTTAAACTTTATTGACCACAATATAAGGGTACAAAAGGCGGACTTAACGCTAACAGCATTATCTACCAGTCAACCTTTGGGTAGTGCAGATATACATGAATGCGGTTACACTAATAAAACATAAAATCATGATTACTTTTTAATTTTTTTGTTAAATAAAAAATAATTAAATATATATCCAGGGACTAGCTTCTCACGGGTATGTACATGTACAGTCACCTCCATAAATATGTAATCACTTTGGAACCTTGTCACTAGGACATTGTTGATATGTTCACTCAAATGTCTTAAGTAAGTGAAATGATATACGAAAGTGACAAAGTCCTTTGAAGAAATTACATATTTATCGAGGTGTACATACAAAAAATATTGAATACAAGAGAGTACTCTGCCACGCTCCAATGCGTATGGTAGAGGCTATTGAAAGTCATTTTAAACAATATGACAATTATTACTATTAATAATTTATTTACTATTGCATATAATTATAATAATCGAAATGTAATAAAATAAATAATTGTATTCATAAATACAAGCATGGGAGGGTCTATCATAAGCACCGCCCACCTCGAAAGCCTTACGTCTATCTCTTTTGCACATTCTATCTCTCTCGTACAATTTTTTTTGTCACAATAAATAATAGATTGCCAGTAAGTCAATGTTTGGCCGATGTCTCTCGCGTAGGGTACGAAGGGAAGCCTTGTTAATACTGCCTACTCCGTCTAACATCTTTCTGATTAAAAAGGAAAAAAAAGGAGAGAAAAAAAAGTACAAAATGACAAAAAAGGCCGTAACCGGTTTTCTTTCGCCATTTCTTTTTACCGGTTGCCATTTTGCTTGTGTCCGAAATGGTGGTAGTATATAACGTAGTTTATTTTCTTTATTTAAACAAGTTGTAAATGACAAGAAAAAGTGCCTGTGAAGGTCTAATGTCTGAAATAAACGATTTCATTTCATTAAATTCGTTGTACGCTGCAAGCTGTTTATGAACTAGCAAGCTGGCTGGTCAAGCTGGAAGCAAATACTTTTTTGATGTCATTATCTATATAAATAAAAGGAGAAGCTGACTAACTGACTGACTGACTGACTGACTATCAACGCAGGGTCTAAACTATAAGGGTTAGAAACTTGAAATTTTGCACAGGGATTCCTTTTATAACGTAGGGGAGCACCTAGAAAGAATTTTTCAAAATTCCCACGGGAAAGCGAGATATACGCAAACGAAGATATAAGTAATTATATAAAATAATGACAAAAAAAAGTGTAAGTATTTCTGATACGTCATTAATGTCGATTCTTGTCTTGTTTGTATTGCTCTCTTTATCGATTTTCTGCCTTGTAGCGTACATTTATTTTATTACTAGCTGAACCCGCGGCTCCGCTCGCGTCGTCAAGGGAAAATGTTAATAATTTTTCCAATGGGAATCTCTTTATCCCGTGGGAAAAAGTAGCCTATGTCACTCTCCAGACCTTAAACTATCCACAATAAAAAAATAATTATCAATCCGTTTATTACTTTCGACGTGAAGTTTGTCCTCCAAACAAACAAACACTTTCACTTTTATAATAGGTACAGTCACCTCCATAAATATGTAATCACTTTAGTACCTTGTCACTTTCGTATATCATTTCAATTACTTAAGACATTTGAGTGAACATGTCAACAATGTTATAGTGACAAGGTTCTAAAGTGACTACATATTTATGGAGGTGACCGTACCTATTAGTATGGAAGTATGGATGTGGATATTTCCCTATTTTACATTAACCTCTTTTCTTCTACTTCTCTCTCATTTTTATTGCATCCTTACAGTCTTTATGTTTGAGATACTGTTATTTTTTCCATTGTGTAAGTCAATGACACTGACACAGAATCAAGTTTTCGATATTTATCTCCGATAGCGTAGTGCGTGGGGTCCCGTGAATTATTGGAAGATCTTAGATTCGATTTTTCATATTAACTATGAGAGTTTAATAGGTAGATATCGATTGAGTAACATGAGGTTATTTTTTTGTAATGGTAGAGGGTACAAACAAGCGGGTCCCCAAGGGGCCCAAGTCCGCTATTTTATTTATTTATTTATTTATTTATTATCATTCATTGCACATGTACAGCTTAAATCTAATTAATCTAATGGTGTGTGGTACATGGACCCTGAATAGGGTATTGCAACTACAATCGGTGGGCCACCTTAATGTTACATCACTACATACATAGTATAAAACAAAGTCGCTTTTTCTGTCCCTATGTCCCTATGTCCCTTTGTATGCTTAAATCTTTAAAACTACGCAACGGATTTTGATGCGGTTTTTTTTAATTGATAAAGTGATTCAAGGGGAAGGTTTTAAATTTAAAAATATCATACATTCCAAAATTCCCACGGGAAAGCGGGATACACGCAAACGAAGTTGCGCGGGTTTCGCTAGTTATACAATAAATTTTAAATTAGGCGACCAACTATTGCCATATCATCACCTTATTGTCATTATATTTCCATAGTGCCAAATTTGATATTCTGCTAAAAGTTAACTAGTATCTCAATGTATTGATTACTAGCTTTTTTGCCCGCGACTCCGTCCGCGTGAAGTTCCGGACCCGTTCCCGTGGGAACCACATTGAATTTCGGGAAACGCTAGGGTCTATGTCACTCCCTGATAATGGCGGAGTTATCCTCTAACCTCCTCCTTTTTTTGAAGTCGGTTGAAAATTAGTTAAGTCTAGTTAAATGTACAACAGAATCAGCACCAATGTAGCTTTCTACTGGTGAATTTTTGAAATCGGTCCAGTAGTTTCGGAGCCTATTCAATTCAAACAAACAAACAATCAAATCTTTCCTTCATAGAGTGTCAGTGGAATATGAACGGAATGGTCGACAGTTAAAATCTACCATGAACTATTTCAGTTAAATCTCTTTTATGTGAAAGATACTACCGAAAAGATCAATAGTAGTTCGATAGTGTGTCAATGAAATGGCCTCGGACTTATACAAGTATGATGTCAAAAACTATTCAAGTGACACACTATCGGCACTCTATTGGTGCATTTGTATTTAGCAGACTTGGGCCCCTGATGTAGAGCAAGACCAAGACCGCAACACAAATTGAATCGCAAATGCTAGCGCATCACAAACGGAGAAGAGATTATAATGAGACCCGCGTAACTTTGTTTTCCCATGGGAATTTAGGATAATCCGTTCTTATCGGATGCCTACGTCATACTAAGAACACAGCTTCCAAGTTTCAGGTCTTTACGATCCGTACCACGACCTTTCATAACTATCCTTAAATGATTGTATTGCGGTGTCTCTCTTACTCAGCCGTTCTTGTTTAGTTTTAAGCGGTCATGGAAGGAGCCCAGAGATAATAGGCCGTGCGTTGAACCGTTAGTCAGTCATTCAGGACCATCGAGTACGTAGCCCTATGTTCAGGACAAACTGTATATATGTGTGTGTTTTAAGAGAGGTAGGGTACAGCGCATAATCCGCTCAAATCGGAGAAGACCGTCTGGGGAAGGACCTCCACCTTGCAGAAGATCGTAGCTAAATAGCATTGCTCTCGGCCATGTTGTGTTCCTACGGTGAGTAAGGTCTCCAGAGCTCCACTTGGGGTGTTTGGGAGGGTTGGCAACGCGTGAGTGATACCCCCGGTATTGCAAGCGTCTATAGACTACTGTGATGCTTACCATCAGGCGGGCCGTATGCTTGTTTGCCACCTTTGTGGCATAAAAAAACATAGGGCTTGGATGTTTATCTATATATGTATTTGTTATAAAGTATAGTGTATCCTATAACACAAGTTTCGAACTTACTTTGGAGCTATATCTGTGTGATTTGTCCCTATATATTTATTATACTTTAAATAAAAAATGTTTCAGTATCTTCGCCATTTGTGACTCGCTTTATGCAGCATTTTATTTCAGTCCGCCTTGCAGCTAGTTCCTGGACCACATTTTAATTGTAATTCCACATTAAATATCCAGTTATAATTTTTTTCTTCAGTTTGACAGAGATTAATGTGTCATTAACTTTAATATGCATTTCAGAAACAGGCTGTTAGTCTTAAACTTAGATAAATACTTACATGTTAGATAAATACTTACATGAAGTATTTGTCTATTTATCAATATCTCTCAGGTCTAAACAGCCTAAAAAAAGGAAGGGTTGCACTCCGGGAGTGCCGGCAGAAGTGAAAACTTAAACATCAACGTTGTGCATTTTTGAATATTTTGGAATGGTTAGGGAATCTTACGCTTTTTCGATCAGGCTACGGATCTGATGCGAGTATAACATTTTTTACCCATCTAAAAAAAGTGCCGAGCGCCGCTAAAGAAGTTTACACTTCAAAATAGGACAGGCGAAGCCAAGTCCCTCACTAAAAACAATCTCCGTGTGATAATAGCTTACATGTGAGTTAATAAATATATCGTTTAAGCAACACGACCATTAAACAACCGTGACACAGGTTAAGCATTCCAGGAATCTGTCAGCGTGCGGGTGTAAAGCAACATACCTATTCTCGATTTTATTACGGACCCACGCAAAGGAACGACCACTTGCGTTTATAATAATTAATTTGGATTAACATTGCTTTGTTTTTTTAATATTTTGTTTGTTTTACAAAACAGATAATACAAATTGATATTTTACATTTCTTTAAAATTAAACTAGAATAATATTAAGTATTAAGAAGACAGGCCCTTTTGGCAAAACGCTGGCAGGTTTTTTACTTTTAAAAATTGTATGTGCGACATCTATGAGATTTTGCAAATAGTTTCTGAAACGCGTAGTTTCAGAAACATTACAAATTATACAAAATTAATTAAATGCTTTCATTTATTCAATTAATGCACCTACCATATCTAAACGCATTATAAAATCTGATGAACATGACTTGCTAAGAATATGATATTGCACATAAAAAACATTATATCAGTGAAATTACATTTATAATTCAAACAAATTGCAAATGTCTCAATCTGTCTGTATAGTTTTTTCTTCTTTATACTTTTCGTTTATTTATTTAAATCGTACATTTTGTAACAAACAAAGCCAGTCTCTGAAAAGCATTTTTAAAGTTAATGACATATTAAATTATACAATACAATACAAAACACTTTATTGCCATTAAAAATATAAACATACAGATAAAAAAAATAAAAATAATTAACAAAATTAATGAACAAAAGGCCTTATCGCAGAAGCAATCTCTTCCAGACAACCTAGAAGAAGTGGAAATTAAGAATAATAGACGGGGTATGTGGCGAAAATATATAACTAAATATTTTAATAACAAAATTACGTAGTATGCGTATACAACTGCAAAATTCAATAGCTAGATCCACAAGGGCGCATCTGCAGTACACTCACTACTGCACATGCGACCCTGTCAATCTAAAGAAAAAAAAAGATCGGTAGCCAGAGAATTAATGGTGCTAATTCTGTTGTATACGTTAACCTAGAGTCTTGTTAAATGTACGGTGGCCTCGAAGATTAGGAGTACCATTTTAGAAAAAAATCGCTTGCACATCTTGTAAGCGGATTTTTTGTGAGCTCCGTCCTTTTCATTGTCACCAAACAGGGTTTTTGTTTATTAGAGCCACATGTGTCCACTAGGATGTTGGATGTTGCAACCAAAAATCATCCTAAAGATGGTCCTGCTATCTACAACAGAATTAGCACCTGTCTAGTCTAGTTACAAGACCAAACTAATTTTGACAGGACTAGAAGTGTTGCTATCCTTGTCATTAATTGTAAACCAAGGAAGGACAACAACGCCTTTGGTCCAGTCACACACCTTTGGTCCAGTTACACACCTTTGGTCCAGTCATTAGTTTAGTCTAGGTAAATGTAAATGTAATGTACAACAGAATTAGCACCAATGTGAAATTAAAATAACATTCAATTACACATTAAGTTTCTAGCGCCAAAATCTTTTATTTCTCTGTAGTTCCTATTCTTAATTAACATGGACAGTAGAAAAGAATGCAGAATGACATTAAAATCTTTTTTTGTTAATAATACAGAAACAACAAGTCGACATCACAGGAGACCGAAGAGCTGGCAGCTACCTCGGACAAAGAATTAGTCTAGCTATTCAAAGGGGGAACGCTGCCAGTATCTTCGGAACCTTGCCTAAAGGGACTCCTTTTAATAATATATTTTAGTTATTTTATTATATTTTTTAAGGTTTTTAGTTTTAGTTTCATTATAATTTATGTTTATAATAATATGTTTAGTTTAGTTTTAATGTGTATGTATTCAATAAAGGTATAAAATACACAAACCCACATGAATATTGAAACTATTAAAGCTCAGATTAAAAAAAATGTTATAAGGAAATAATCACTCAAGCCAATAATACTTTAGGGTACAATACAACCATTAAATGATTATGAGGGGTGTTCAGTTCATGATATGCTGAGTAATGACATAAATGTATATTGTCAATTTGTCATGCTACTTATTCTGTTGGGGAAAGACAGGGACGGCCCACTGCTGGGATACGGGTCTTCCTTCAATCGGGATTATACCGTACTCTGCCACGCAGCTCCAATGCGGATTGGCGGAGACCAGTTTTACAAGCTGCCTGAAGGCCATTACATGGCTTACCGACTGTCATCCATCGATAATAACCGGGACCGACGGCTTAACGTGCTCTTTGCACGGAGACGTTCGAGATGACGAAACCCATCCAAACACTGGTTATTGTCTACGTTGCTTAACGTGTGACAGTCGAAGAGTGAAGAAGAGATAGTTTTAATCTAAGCTACATGAGGAGCTCGATGGCGTCGCTGTGTGTCGCACTCTAATATGAACACGCAAGTCAAGCAACGTCGACCCTAGACAGTGTTTGGATGGGTTTCGTTATCTCGAGCTTCTCCGTGCTTCGGACGGCGCGTTAAGCCGTCGGTCCCGTCCCGGCTGTCAAGATGACAGTCGTTAAGCCAAGTCGGTGGCCTTCGGGCGGCTTGAAAACGCAGGCCTCCGCCAATACGCATTGGGGCAGCGTGGCAGAGTACGCTAATACTCTTCGATAGAAGGGAGATCTGTATTCCTACAGTAGAATGATTATGGGTGGATATGATGATTATTCATCATTACCTTGGGGGACTGGTCTGCTCGTTTTATTAACATCTACAGTAATATTCGACATAATATTTAGGATTTGACCCTATTTGGATCGACATCCTGCGTTTGGTACTTGATTTCTGTATGTACCTGGATCTGTATTTTATTTATTCTTATAAATGTACTTATACATTGTAACTAACGAGTGGAAGAAAAAAATTGCTAAATGACAAAAAAGGTCGTAACCGGTTTTCTTTCGCCATTTCTTTTACCGGTGACCATTTTGCTTGTGTCCGAAATGGTGGTAGTTTATAACGTAGTTTATTTCCTATAAACATATATACAAATTGTAAATGACAAGAAAAAGTGCCTGTGAAGGTCTAATTTCTGAAATAAACGATTTAATTTCATTGATCGTGTTATTAAGTTTAATTCAAGCCCTTGTGGGTGTTTTTTTTTATGGTTGAATGATGGAAAGCGGTCACGGCCACCTATGGACATCAGTAACACCAGGGGCGCTACCAATGCGTTGTCCACCAAGGAAGTTGCAGGAAAGGAAGGAGGAAGGGAAGGGAAAGAAGAACGGGCAAAGAGGGGATAGGGAAGGAGTTGGGCTTCCGGATCTCTCACTCACCGAACGAAACGCATTGCTGCTTCACGTCGATATTCTGTGAGAGGGTGGTACTTCCCCGGTCGAGCTAGCCCATTTCGTAACAATTGCTCTACCACTCCTGTGTGTTTGTTTATTCCGTCCGAATATGTATGGCTTCTCATATTTTACGTTAGGATATGAAATATCAACACCAACATGGATCAGAGAGCTATCGTCTGTTGCAAATTGAAAAAACGTTATTAAAACCAATACATAAACGATATTATAATCCATATTAACATTATGAAAGTGTGTTTGTTTGTTTGTTCTCCCGTCACGTCGAAAGTAATGAACGGATTGATATGATTTTTTTATTGGGGATAGTTTAAAGGCTGGAGAGTGACATAGGCATTTTTTCCCACGGGATAAAGAGATTCCCATGGGAAAAATTATTGACATTTTCCATTCGCGGGCGGAGCCGAGGGTAACAGCTAGTAACAAATAAATAAAATAGTTTGTCATGTTAATTTACGGAAAGTTCTAATATTATCATCGATGAATATTATATTATAAAATGTAAAGTATATGGCGACCTCCGTGGCTTAATGGTTACCACGCCAGACCGCCACCCAGAGGTCCCGGGTTCGAATCCCGGTCGGGTCATGATGAAAAACTGCGATTTGGTGAGTGAGAGATCCAGAAGTCCAACTACAACAAAAAAAAAGGACGGGTTGCACTCCGGGGTGCCGGCAGAAGTGAAAACTTAAACATCAACGTTGTGCATTTTTGAATATTTTTGAATGGTTAGGAAATCTTACGCTTTTTCGATCAGGCTACGGATCTGACGCGAGTTTAACATCTTTTACCCATCTAAAACGGTGCCAAGCACCGCTAAAGAAGTTTTCACTTCGAAAACAAGCAGTTCCTGAGATTAGTTCAAATAAACAAGCTCTTCAGCTTATGAATAGACAATTTTGCAATTCTAGTATATTAAAACTCTCTGGTCTACCTCCCCTAACATTGTGAATAGAATAGAACCCCACACCCTCTCGACAAGTCAAGAATAGTTTGTTATTGCGCCATTGACGTGTATTGTTAGCTTTATAGGTTTTTATTAGGGCGTGAGAATATTAAGAGTGGTCATAGACCATTTTTTTATACCACTAAGGTGGCAAACAAGCATACGGCCCGCCTGATGGTAAGCGGTCACCGTAGCATATGGACCCTTGCAACACCGTTGCAAAACAGTATGACTTGCACGTTGCGGACCCTGTAAAAATCTTTTAATGTCCATTTTTGAAGAACCCCATATTATGGTATAGGTACAATGCAGGTGCACGTCGAGCTTTACAAGTGCAGTACAATTTTGGCTCTTATGACATAGAACTTAAGAATGGTACAAAGTTCAATATGTATAGGTGGACCTGTTCTTGACTGTATAAACTTATTTGAAGTGGAAAAAAGTGACCTAAGACCCACTGGATTCAACTGGATGGGGACAGATCCTTCGGCACTAAGGATTACTCTGCCACGCTGCTCCAACGCGGAATGGCAGAGGCCAGTATTTTCAAGCCGCATACAGCCCGCCGACTTGGCTAAAAATACATGCATACACACACTAAAAAAGAAAAATATTTTTGTAGACGTTGTGAATTATTAAAAATAAAATAAAATTGTCATAAGATTGTCATTGAACTTTACTTCCGTGAAGGTTCCAATTTCGAAATAATAATTACCTAAGTACTTAAAATGAAATAGTGATGTATCCATGTTCATTGAAATTTTTACGGATACGCATATAAGAATACTCGGAATATTTTGTATTTTTTCATAAATATTAATAGTTTGCCTTTAACGTTATACGGTTTGGGACGAATTTGCTAATAAGTACCTACCTAATAATAATATGTGTTCTGTTATTATTATTTTATACTTAAGTAAATTTTTTTTTCTTCTTGTGGAGAAATAGTCATTATTATCTTAGGTAATACCTATAAATACTATTTTAAAGTAGAGGCGGACTAAATGAATGATGGATCCATCACCGTGCAACCGAAACCACTGAATATAAAATGAAATTTGACGCTTTGACACATTGGTTCTGTTTTTTTTTCGGCTTTTCCAGCAGGCTGACGTACCTAAGTGTGCAAGCTAAGAAATGATGTTTGGATGTTTCATGTAGCAAGGCGTAGCGTGGAGAACGAGATAGAGAAGGATGATGGGGTAGCCCACCGAAATTGCAACCTTGTGTAGAGTTCATGTCTTAGCGTAGTTCATACTGCAATAATACTGCAGGAAACTTTAAACTATGCTATTCTTCAGCCAGTGTCTGGAAGCAGGGTCTGTTTGACCATTGCGATGTATAGTGTCTCTAATATTCAGAAAATACTCGAGTTATCCTACAAATTAGCAAGTTACCGACAAGCTTTGCAAATCAATTATAAACGGATCTCCGAAACTTCAACCCCATATTATCTGTCATAAAAAAACAAGATGTCTACCACTAAATGTCATACAACAAAAGCGCCGTTCTGTTCAAAAGGAGTACCTACAAAGAGCGGCAAATAAGCGTATAATGACTGCTATTCATTATTACCAACATAACAATACAGTTTTTGACAGCGTGAAGTTTGATTATAAAGAAAACTTTATGGTGTTTGTTATTAACGGCCAGTATTCTTTGGCTGTTAGGTTGGTAGTTAGTGTAAACTGCATTGGTAGCGCACGGCTTTTTACAAGGTGTTTTTTAGTGTACAGAATGAAATGAGCAAACTACGGGGTCCTTTGGATGAACTTGTGTTCTATTGTAGTCGAGGGACTGTGAATCGATTTGTAATTGTTTAGTGATAGGTTTATGGCTTTTATTCGGAGATTTATATCAGTACAGTGGGAAGTAATGTACTTAAGTGGGTTACGGATTTTGGGCATTATACAATATTTTTTGGTTGATATTTTTATCACCATAGATTTCTGATTTGATGATGATGTGATTAATGAAGTGGTATACATTTTAAACTGGGCATATTCTGAAACTGCACAAAGCATATGCCTGAAAACTAAAATCTGAATCTAAAATTTTCCACAATATTTTTTAAACTACCCATTTTTTTATCTTTTTGTGATGTTTGCTTGCAGTAAACAAAATGAGCTTAAGTTCCATTTCAGAATTAAAAATTAATTTTTTCTTGTTTTGTGATATCATTGAACACTTACCATATTTTTGGAAACTTCCATGGAAATGCTAAGCCTGCACGAACGTTATAAATTAATACTTAAACATGAACATAAGCTTCAGAACTATCAGCCAGTTCATATTCCTTCAATAAACATCGTTTCGTATAATATTTGAACATGTGGTTATCTGAGTCATTAATGATCCGACGTCTTAATCAAGCGACCGGTTGATTTAACGATACCGAGTAAGACGGATATAGTTTCACGAATGTAGAGCAAGTGGGACGTCAATATTTACGCTTACTGTTTAGTTTTCTTTGAAATATAAATTATTCTATGAAGAAATGCTGAGATTGGAGATATCGTTTTAGATTTATTTCAAAAAGTAGATTCGTGATTAATATTAACCATCCCATATCATGTATCTATTTATATGTATTGCAATTAAGTTAGTTTAATGACAAAACCATCGGGAATAAACGCCATCATGTCTCTGCTGATCAAGGTCTACTTTCATATTGAAAATACTCATCATATCAACCCAGAATCATTCCACTGCTGGGTTAAGGAAGGATAAGGGTCTTCGCTGCTCCAATGCGGATTGGCAGAGGTCATTGTTGACTTGGATTTACAATTCTTCGTCTTCCATCGACATCAGACTAGACTGACGACTTAACTTGCACTCCGAACTCCGAACCACATCAGGTCAGGTGGTCAGTGCATGGTTGCTTGACTTTCATATTCATTCGACGCCACCGAGCAACGAGTAAGAACCATAAAAGTATACATATTTCAACACTCATTATGTGATTAATCCTGGTATTTTGTAAAGCTTATTAGTTTTGTTGTAAATGGATTCTTATGACTCATCTTTTCAAGGGCCTTTTGTCTATGATCTCCCTTCTGTCTCAAATTGGATAACCAAAAAATCCTTCTACCGTGAATGCTTATCTATTATCAGGTGACTTAATATTTTGAGGTTACTGACTAAGAATATGCTAATATTTTGGACTCTACAATTTTTGTATTCTACTTCAAAGAGCCAAAATCGTATTGTTATGTGGCCTATTTATAAATAAACAACATTTTCTTATAGAAGGCTCATTTACCATATTTAATTTAGAATTTGATTAATAGCAAAAATTTATTATCTTAAACAACGAATGTTATACTTTCGATGATTTAATAAAGTCAGCTGTCGCGTGGGTGTATGCTGTGGGACGCACAAAAATATCTGCAGTTTAACCGTTATAGTCAAGAATCCGCCTAACCGCCTACATAACAATCCCAATTGTTTCACAAACTGAAAAATGGCGAACGTACCCACCAACCAATAGGAGGCGTTGCCAAAGAAACGATCGAACACACCCCATTGGTCGATACCATCTCTTCAATTCACCTCGGCCAATCACAATTAAGAACGGAAGTTCAAATCAAACCAGTTCCAAATTGTCCTTCGCGAGACGCGCACGTATTTGAACTTTTCAATAATAAAAAAGAATATCGTATACCGGAGTTTTGTGGTTTTTCGGTCAGTGTTATTAATTTACGAGTGTTTGACAATATTTATTTATTATATGTGCTAGTTTCGTAGTGATACAAACTAATTAGGTTGTGTTTCGTCATCTTGAGTATTATTTTTAGAATTGTTAAAGTCAGTTGGACTGTTCTTAATTTAGCGGTGCACATGAGTGTGAGTATGCCACGGGTTGGCTTCCTTATTTTTAATCAGACAAGAAAAATCGTATTTATAAGGACAGTATAAAAAATGTCCGTAAAAAAAGTAGGAGTACATTTACGGATACGGAAAAAATGTATTGTCCCATCACTAATACATAAGTATGTCAAATGAAACGTGCTGACGTTCGTTTTTTGAAATTATTTGAAAAACCAACAAAACAAAAGAGGTTTTTATTGCAGGCATTTATTGAAGTAGAAAATATTTGTGTATAAACCTGTTTCTTAATAAATTGATGATTCTTTATTACTAGCAAAAAATATTTTTAACTAGCTGTTATCAGCGGTTTTTTCTGTAATCATATCATTTGAATAAAAAATACTCTACGTTCACAGTCATTTTAACTCTGACAGATGATGTGAAAACAGGTTTAAAACCACAGAAATATTTTAAAACACTCAAAATAAGTGTCACAGGCTCACAGGAATAATTCTGCAGCAGAAATAATGTGTGAGGAGACATAGACGGACTGCTCGAACTCGACTGTGAACGGATTTTAGCGCATGAAATTCTCCAGACCTTAACCTATCCCTTTCGGACCGTTAGGGCTACTTCCCCGCATGACTAATTAAAACATGTCAATCCGCTCGTTAATTTCGACATGAAAGAAGAATACTTTCGCGTTTATAATATTTTATTAGCGCCCCGTCCCGGCTTTGCACAGGTTTTCGTAACATACTTTCGCATTTTAATATTATATTAGGTTTTCGTAAGGATCCCCGATTTAAAAAAAATATTATATAGCTTAAGTCACCCGCGAATAGCGTAGCTTCCAAATGGTGAAAGAATTTTTCAAAACATTCCAGTATTTTCGGAGCCTATTCAATGCAAACAAACAATCAAATCTATCCTAATATTATTATAGAGAAGTGGCATTTTAGTGTAGTTTAGAATTTTGCAAGTCGATTTACATGAATATACTTTCGCACGTCAATTTTTTTTTATCCAACCAGCACTACGACGTAAATGATCTGTTTAGAAGATATTATGATGATGCAAATAAAGAATCTATTTTTAATGGTGGTATTTTAAACCCACCACACATTCCGACCGCTGTGTCTCCTGTAAAGGATCAACAACGGCGACCTTAGATTGACAATAATAATAAATAAATAATAATAAATAAATAATAATAAATAAATAATAATAAATAAATAATAATAAATAAATATATAGGGACAATTCATACAGATTGAGCTAGCCCCAAAGTAAGTTCGAAACTTGTGTTATGGGATACTAACTCAACGATATTATATTTTATGACAAATACATATATAGATAAACATCCAAGACCCGAGGCCAATCAGAAAAAGTTAGTTTTTCATCATGACCCGACCGGGGATCGAACCCGGGACCTCCTGGGTGGCGGTCTGGCGTGGTAACCATTACGCCACGGAGGTCGTCAAATCCTCGTCAAATAATCAATGAAGCTTATTGACTTTCCGGTGAAACTACTGTCTGTGGAACTCACAATGAATTTAATCAGAAAGAAATTAGACAGTAGTAATTCGTAGGAAGTATTGAAAAGGATTGCCATCTTTAACAACTACGTGAGAGACAGTAATTGGAAACATCAATAAGTTTCATTGTCAATCTGAGGTCGTCGTTGTTGATATTGGCTTTACAGGACACACAGCAGCGGTGGGATTGACTGATTGACAGGTCAACGGCAATCAACGCACACCTCAAACCGAAACGTAAACCAAACTTAGAGGTTGTAAAGACCTGAAACTAGCATAATAAGCATCCGATAAGACAGGACTTTTCG
Source organism: Endotricha flammealis (assembly GCA_905163395.2). Lineage (NCBI taxonomy): Eukaryota > Metazoa > Arthropoda > Insecta > Lepidoptera > Pyralidae > Endotricha > Endotricha flammealis. The sequence goes on along the minus strand of LR990880.1, from coordinate 1,932,807 downwards.
TCAAAAAAGTTGCACGGGTTTCGATAGTCTGTTGATCTATTCTATACATAAAAGTGCTATGTCCTGAATGACTAATAAATAAGAGAGGTAGGGCACAGCGGATAATCCGTTCAAATCGGAGCAGCCCGGGAAGGACCTCCACCTTACAGATGATCGTAGCCAAATAGCATTGGTCCCGGCCATGTTGTGTTCCAACGGTGAGTAAGGTCTCCAGAGCTCCACTTGAGGTGGTCGGGAGGGTTGGCAACGCGTGAGTGATACCCCGGTATTGCAAGCGTCTATAGGCTACGGTGATGCTTACCATCAGGCAGGCCGTACTCTTGTTTGCCAACTTTGTAGACCGACGGGTCAACGTATAGCCTAAACCGCTGATCGTAGAGACCTGAAACATTGAGGGCGTGTTCTTTGTATGACATGATTCCTGTGTTGCGAGCGAAAGAGAACTTATTTAACAACGAGCTGTTACCCGCGTCTTCGCCCTCGTGAAATGTTCAAATAAAGATAACTCCTTTTCCTGTCATGCGATTTAAATAAAACAAAGCCTATATTCTGCTCCAAGCCGAGCTCTATCTCCCTGTGAAAACAGGATTAAAATCCGTTCAGTAACTTAGAAGATGTGCGCGTTCAAACAGACAGACAGACAATAAATTCAAAAAAAAAATTTTTCGCTTTTATTACCTTTCTCTAACTGTTCCCTCTCCGTTTTTTCCAAATATGTTCAAAGTACAGACATATCGGGATCTACTGTTTTATTATATGTACTAGCTGTGCCCGCGGCTTCGCCCGCGTGGAATTGGACTTGTGACTAATTAAGTAGTATAGACAGATTTAACAGTCTCCTATTACTGTAGTTTTCCCCGAGACGTCAGTGTTCTTCATTGCTCATTGTCTATTTGCTCGCCGCTGTTAATCTTGGCTACCTACTGTGTACGAATCCGTTGCTTTATTATTTTAATAGCTGTTACCCGCAACTCCGCCCGCGTGGTCAAGCGAAAATGCCAATAATTTCGTTTCCGTGGGAATTAAAAAGAAAACAACTTTATCCTTGTCAACATCATAAAGGGAATCTCTATTAAAAAAATCAGCTTTTCAGGTTAAGCGCTTCCGTTAATATACGCGTTGTCTAATTATTCCGAATCCTGTGGGAATTTAAAAACAATCCCATCTTTATCCTTGTCTACTTTATAAAGGGAAGCTTAATACAAAATCTAGGAGTTCAAGGTTGAGCACCCACGATAATACACGTGCAGTCCTATTTTTTCGTTCCCGTAGGAATAATAAAAAATCCGACTTTATCCTTGTCAACATCATTAAGGGAATCTCTATAAAAAATTTCAGCTTTTTAGGTTGAGCACTTCCGAAGTCCCGATAATACACGTGTAGTCTTATTATTCCGAATCCTGTGGAAATTTTAAAAATCCCATCTTTATCCTTTATCCTTTTTATCTTTATCCTAAGTACTTTATTAAGGGAAGCTTAATACAAAATCTTGGCGTTCTAGGTTGAGCGTCCACAATAACACACGTGCAGTCCGATTACTCCCGTTACCGTGGAAATTGTATAAAACCCCATCTTTATCCTTGTCAACATAATAAAGAAACCTCTTTACGAAATTTCAGCTTTCTAGGTTGAGCGCCTGCGATAATACACTTGCAGTCCTATTACTCCCTTTCCCGTGGGAATGTCGTAAAACCCCATCTCTATCCTTGTCAACATCATAAAGGGAACCTCTATACAAAATTTCAGCTTTCTAGGTCGAGCGCCCTTGATAATACACGCGTAGACGCTTAGGTAGTAGGTCACCTCATTTCATCCCTCTAGTCTAGGGGTTGAGTTTTGAAAAATCCTGAAACACGTACTTACTCATTTACCGCCAGGAGAATTCCTGCAAAGTTTCAAATAAAATGTCTAACTAATCTAGTTTCTTCATACAAACTTTGGACCTCCGTTTCACCCCCTTAGGATGTGACTTTTGAAAAATCCTTTCTTAGAACCTATGTACCAAATTTGAAGTCTCTAGACCCAGTGGTTTGGGCTGTGCGTTGATATGTCAGTCACCAATCAGTCAGTTTCTGGGATGATTTCTGAGAAAAATATTTTACGCGTGTTTCATGCCTTTCAATAAAGAACCTTCATGCTGAATTTCATTCGAATAACGTCAAAAACGGCAAAGTTTCATACTAACTTTGCACCCGCGTTTAACCCCCTAAGAGATGAATTTTGAAAAAAATATTTTACTCATGTTTCATACTTTTCAGTAAAGAACCTTCATGCTGAATTTCATTTGAATAACCTCAAAAACGGCAAAGTTTCATACTAACTTTGCACCCCCGTTTCACCCCCTAAGGGATGATTTCTGAGAAAAATATTTTACTCGTGTTTCATGTCTTTCAATAAAGAACCTTAATACTGAATTTCATTCGAATAACTTCAAAAACGGCAAAGATTCATACTAACTTTGCACCCCCGTTTAACCCCCTAAGGGATGAATTCTGAAAAAAAATATTTTACTCATGTTTCATGCTTTTCGGTAGAGAACCTTAATGCTGAATTTCATTTGAATAACTTTAAAAACGGCAAAGTTTCATACTAACTTTGCGCCCCCGTTTAACCCCATAGGGGATGTTTTTTGAAAAAAAATATTTTACTCGTGTTTCATGCCTTTCAATAAAGAACCTTCATGCTGAATTTCATTAGAATAACTTCAAAAACGGCAAAGTTTCATACTAACTTTGCACCCCCGTTTTACCCCCTTAGGGGATGAATTTCCAAAAATCCTTTCTTAGTGAGCACCTACGCCCCAAAAGGAACCCCCATGCAAAATTTGAGACTCCTGGCACTTCTAGTTTCGGAGATTTCGTGATGAATCAGTCAGTGATTTTCTCTTTTATATATATAGATAGAAAAGAAAAGAAAATTAAATCACTATAATAACTAAATTAAAACTAAAAGAGACAGTTTCTTTAACATCTGTAATATGGATTCCAACCGACTCTAACCTAAATTTTTTTATATTCTATTTTTAAGTTGACAAACAAAACGCCCACGTAATGTTCAACTAGTATCACCCAAATACCCCAAGGCGAGTACGTTGCCAACTTTTAAAATGGACTTCAAAGCATAAATCTATGGGGTTTTTGGCTGATCTTTCCACACGGAACACACAGCATCTCCTTAAGAAATTCATTTCATTTAATCGTGAATGAATCACCATTATCTCCGCCACAAGAAGTCCTCTACTGGATATAAATAAATATAATAGTGACAAATCACACAGATTGAGCTAGCCTCAAAGTTCGAGACTTGTGTTATGGTTACTAACTCAACGATACTATATTTTATAGCAAATACATATATGGATAAACATCCAAGACCCAGGCCAATGAAAAAAAAAACGTTTTTCATCATGACCCGACCGGGATTCGAGCCCGAGACCTCCTGGGTGGTGGACCGTCATGGTAACCATTACACCACGGAGGTCGTCAAATTGAATTTAAGCCTCCATAATCGCTTACGCACGAAAAGTAATGAACACCAGCATAAGGTTCCAATAGTAACTTCAAAAAGGGTGCGAAGAGGTTCTTACAGGGTCGGCAACGTGTTAGTAATGCTCCTGGCATTGGAAACGTCCATAGGCTGCGGTGATTGCTTACCACCAGGCGGCCGTATGCTTGTTTGCCACTTTAGTGGTATAAAACAAGTAATAATGAGGAGCTCTATGGCGTCAATGTAGTAGAAATGTAGTTGTGCCATTAGGAACATTTATTTTGACGACCTCCGTGGCGTAATGGTTACCACGCCAGACCGCTACCCAGGAGGTCCCGGGTTCGATTCCCGGTCGGGTCATGATGAAAAACGAACTTTTTCTGATTGGCCTCGGGTCTTGGATGTTTATCTATCTATAAATGTATTTGTTATAAAATATAATATCGTTGAGTTAGTATCCCATAACACAAGTTTCAAACTTACTTTGGGGCTAGCTCAATCTGTAAGAATTGTCCCTTTATATTTATTTATTATTATTTATTTATGACAGCACAACTAAGTTTTGCTTAGTGGTGGCTAACAGGAATAATTACTTATTTAGGATAGCGCAACTTAGTTGTGTATACTAGTAGTTCCACGAGGAAAGCATGCTCTAAACGAAGTAAAGTAACGTTTACTTTAGCCAGTAGTTGGATGGGTTTCGTTATCTGGAGCTTCTCCGTGCTTTGGAGGGCACGTTAAGCCGTCGGTTCCGCCGGTCGTTGGATGACAGTCGGTGGTCTTCACGTACATACGTCTCGTACGTCGTCACGTAGTGAAGTCCTTTCAATACTTCCTACTCCGACTATCTTCTTTCTGATTAAATTAGTTGTGCGTTCCGAGACAGCTGTAGTTAGACCGTGGTGTTTTGCAATCGAGCCTCACTTGATTTGCCATCTCTCTAAGGTATGATGCCTTTTGCTTCAAATTGCTGTCTCTAACGTAGTTGTTAAGGAGGGAAATCCTTCTATACTTCCTACACCGACTATCTTCTTTCTGATTAAATTCGTTGTGAGTTCCAAGACAGCTGTAGTTTTCTCTCCCGGGACGTCAATAAGCTTCATCGCTTATTGTCAAACTGAGGTCGCCGTTGTTGATCATGGCTACACAGGAGACACATCGGTGGGAACGTGTGGTGGGCTGATCCCGAATAAAGATGGTGGTCTTCAAGCTGCTTGATAATACTAGCCTCACATATCCTCAAAAACGTTCCTTCCAATATTATCATACTAATATTATAAATGAGAAAGTGAGTTTGTTATTCCTTCACAGCTTGATTAAGCAGCCAAACATTATGATTTGTATACATATATCGCCAGGGGTACAGAGCCCAACATACGCAAATTTTTACGCGGGCGAAGCCGCGGGTAACAGCTAGTAAGGATAAAATTTGTTAAGATTTTTTTTGTTAAGGGTTTGGTACAAATCACTGGTTTGGTGTATGTTGTTTAAAAATGGGAAGCATTCGGCCTATTATGTAGTTAATAAGAATAAACTATTAATGTATGTAATTCTTAACAATGTCGCTTAAAATATTAACTAAATACTGTCTTTTCAACATTAAAATTTTATAGCGTTATCAATTAAATCTATCAATTAGAAAAATGTTAAGGTGTGTCCACATCCACAACACTCCATCCAAGTTTTTTATCGTTTCAAGGAATCAAATCTTTTATTCAGAGATATGCCCAACCAGGCACTTTCTCTAAATCATAAATCATTTATTTGCTCAGATAAAGGTATATACAAGTGATAACACCGGAGCTGGTGCTTGGCCTAAATTGGGGGTGTAGTAATAAAACTACACCTTGATCTAATGAGCTGAGGACTGTATATTGTGAACTGATGAACTATAATGTGTTGTAAAATAAAATGACATATCAAAAGAAGTGACATAAAAAAATAGACAAAATTATAAAGAAATCAGAATTAACAAAAAGGTTGTACGTCATGAACAACAAGGTCTTAACATAATATTTATGTGTATTTACAGTTCTTTTGTCTGCTACTTGTATAGCATGCAAATATTACATTTAGGTCGAGCATTATTATTTGAAAATATAATAAAACACCATTAAATTCCTTAAAAAAAAACAATAATAATAATACAATAATAAATTAAATTAACATGGTTACGGAATTGGAATTTTATAATTAAAATTCTAGCCAATGTGTAGTGATTATTTTCGATATTTACCTAATTTCATAAACTACATAATACATAAATCCGCTGCTGTAGCAATAGGATTCGCTTCGCGTCTAAAATAGGCCCTTTAAAATTATTTCCAAAGTCATCTAATGTGGTTCTGTCTTTAGGCCTACATCCACGGGTCCCGCAGCATCACACCAAGATGTTATCTCGAACGTAAAACGTATCTTTTATGGTACAAAACTGTAGGAGGTAAATTAATAGCTTCGTACACTCATTTTACACTGAAAGTTACTGCTATGGCAACGTTATAAACAGACTAACAAGACGGACATGTGTTTCACTGATAATTTTATTGGAAATTCTAATTAATTGGTCGATAAATTTTGATTTGGTCGAGTCGCTTCTTGTATTTTTTCTATTTATAATTTTTTTATGAACTTATTATATGATATCGTGCTGTGTTTTTTAAAAATAATACCTATTAATATTATAAATGGGAAACTTTGTGAGTTTGTTACTCTTTCACGCAAAAACGGTTTTGCTAGATTTGCTAGAAGAGGTACCCCATAATAAGTTGTCATCGCTATCGAAAAGTATCAATACTTTCAATGTGAAAAAATAAAACAAAAAAAACGAATCATAAACCGCTATTTAACTCGGAACTGCCGGGACAGATTTCGACGAGTGTTTAGAAGAGATATTTATATAAATAAAAGGAGAAGCCGACTGACTGACTGACTGACAATCAATGCAGGGCCTTAACGGCCTTAACTATAAGGGTTAGAAACTTGAAATTTTGCACTGGGGTTCCTTTTATCACGTAGGGGAGCACTAAGAAAGGATTTTTCAAAATTCCCACGGGAAAGCGAGATATACGCAAACGAAGTTGCGCGGGTTTCGCTAGTATAACATTTATAGCCACCAGACACAAAAATGCCCAGTCTCATTTGGTAGTTTATAACTTGGAATTGTTATTATCCCGGAAATCAGTCCGGGAACAAGAATAATTGGTGTCTGGACAATTTAGAAAATTATTATTATTAGCCAAAGCGCAAAGAATTAGCCTCGCAATACAGCGGGGTAACTCTGCCAGCCTTCTGGGAACGCTCCCGTTTTCGAGGGATCTGGGTCAAGTTTTTTATTTGTAAATAGTAGTTGAGTTTTATTTCTTTTAAAGTGTTAATTTGTTTCTATATGTTGTCAATAAATACTATGTTTATTTAGAAAAGAAATGGACTAATCAGTTTCGGGTGTACTTAACACCCTCATTTGAGATACAGGTCAGCTGCGGGAGCGTAGGGCTCTCACGGCCAAAACTGGTCAATTTGAGACTAGACGTTATTTATAGGAACTACTTAGACTATTAGGGAATGTAGACATTTTTGGAGACTCGACAACGTCGCTCGGTAGGATGTAGAGGCGAGTTTCTTTTTTAAGCCACAAAGTTGGCAAACAAGTATACGGCCCGCCTGATGCTTGGCATCACCGTAGCCTATAGACGCTTGCCGTTGCCAACCATCCCAACCCCCCCAAGTGGAGTTCTGGAGACCTTACTCACCGTAGGAGCACGACATGGCCGAGACCAATTCTATTTGGGTACGATCTTCTGTAAAGTAGAGGTCCTTCCCCAGACGAGCTGCTCCGATTTGAGCGGATTATCCGCTATGCGCCTACCTCTATTAAAAGTGCACGCTAGTGGAGACTCTCTTTCTATAAATAAATAAATAATCGAAACACTACTGACACACCGTTGTCGCTCGTTTTATCACTACATAGTATAAAACAAAGTCGCTTTTTCTGTCCCTATGTCCCTTTGTCCCTTTGTCCCTTTGTATGCTTAAATCTTTAAAACTACGCAACGGATTTTGATGCGGTTTTTTTTAATTGATAGAGTGATTCAAGGGGAAGGTTTTAAAGTATCATACATTCCAAAATTCCCACGGGAAAGCGGGATACACGCAAACGAAGTTGCGCGGGTTTCGCTAGTATTGTTTATGAGAAAGAGAGCGCTAGAGATTTGAGATAGATTTTGACTGTTTTTGTTACAAGAACAGAGAGATGTGCTGGGGCAGAGTGAAAAAACTTCTGGGGCCTAACTCTTGAAAATAATTCCGCTCGATCGCCATTGGATTGTTACTTTTAGGTACTCTTTACAGCTGGACTAGCGGTAACTAAATACTAAACTAAATGAAATCGGATTGTATACAATCCTAATATTATAAAGGCGAAAGTTATGTGTATGTTTGTTAACGTTTCGTCTCGCTTAAATGGCTGGGCCAATTCTTATGATATTTGTTATGGCTGGATTAACATGTAGGGAAATTTTTATCCCGAAAAGTACACGTTTTCCGTAGGATTTGGTCAAAAGTACCACAGAATACCAGCGTCGCGGTACTCGTGCCGCGACTTATGCTGAGTGGAGGCCGGGCGCGCAATATTTATAGTCTATAAGTAATTTAAAAAAATATTGTATTAGATAAGTACTACAAATAATTGTAAGTTTTAAGTGCCCAATAAACGTATTTTCTTTCTTTCAAAAGTCTGATATAGATGGCGCTGCTGTGCATAAATATATAGGGACACGCGAACGAAGTTGTGCGAGTTTCACTAGCAGTTACTATAACCAAATAGTTAATAAAGTATAAAACTTCAAGGATACTAATTAGGATTTTGTGTTAATTTTAAATTGGAATTAAATTCTCGATTGCATTGCAAAGTAACATAGACATGACTTATGCCGTTGACGACCGTGTCGTGAAAAAAACCGCCATAAAAATTTCAAATGCTCAAACGTACAATGTGGGTACCACACCGTTAATAGTGCTGTGATTTGTCCGGGTATCGCGGTCGGTAATCTGTCGATAAATCTTGTGTTTTACAGCTGGCGCGAGCGATAGGGATCGCGTACGCCACGTGGGGTAATAGGGATGTGACGAGTTATCCTTTTATATCGTTGACATCGGTATACTAAATATACGTTTATTATAAAATTTTATTGTATTTTATAATATTGGGACTAATTATTATAATAAAATTCCTGTGCTGTGTTAATTCAAATGATATTATAAATATTAGCGATTAGATGTCGGCAATGTTGGTATATTTAATTCTAATACATTTTTGTAGTTTATAAAGTACTTAGTTTAATTTATTTTAAGCTAACAAATTGTAAATGACCAGACAAAGTGTTTTTAGGGATCCGTAGTTTTCTTTTGAATTTGTTGTCTACATTTCTACACAACTACATATATAGAGGAAAAATTTGTATTTGTATGTGTGTGTGTGTATGTAATGAATAAACTCAAAAATTACTTGTCCGAATCCGAAGAAATCTAGCCACTTAATAACCGTGGTTGTCAAAAGTAAATATGAATGAATTATTCAGATATATCCCGCCATTTACTGGACTGTTGACGAATGTATCTCATTTGGATGTCTGCCAATTTGTGAAGTATTAAAAAACCATCCTATTTCCCCCTCAATGATTGTTATTTAAAACTGACATCGTTTGAGATCATTTGGCTTTGGTGTACGTGAGGTATAATTTTATAAGTTTCTGAGTGTGTTAATTATATGTTTAGCTAGATTCTTTTGCTGACCAAAACGGTAAGCTTGATTAAGCGGCACTATCTTACTGTTTTATACTGTATCAATAAACCTCTATGTAATATTTAAAAAATATTGGGTTTACTCCTGTTAAAAATCTATACTAATATTATAAAGGAGTAAAGTTTGTGTGTTTGTATATTTGTTAAATTGTAAGGGGTAATCTCGGGATCTACTGAACCGATTTTAAAAATTCTTTCACCAATAGAAAGCCACATTATTGCTGAGTGTCATAGGTTATATACCGGAAAATAAAAACCGGAAAATAAAAAGGCTTTTACGTGGTAGTCGGTTTTGCAAAGTGAATCGGAGAAAAAAAGGTGTACTAAAAAAGGATTATTAACATTATGCCCAACGAAGTGGGCACGGGTCAGCTAGTTAATAATAAAACGGGAATTAATCTTGTTATTGCCTGACGTTTTAACCAGCCATGAAAGAAATTCTGAAAATACGACTGACGTTTCGTTGAATTTTAACCAGTTTTGAACCATAATCTAACTACTTATAATAGTAATGTCTTTTTGACAGGACTACGTGTTTCATTGTTTCGAATAGTTTCGGATGGACACTTTCATGGTTTCACAGGCAACGCGAAAGTTTAAAATTATTGGAGTCCTATTATTCTGTTACCCATGGAATTTGGGAATACCAAAAAATCCTGACTATCCGTTATCTCTTCTTTCGTGCTCATGTTAAGTTGTCGGTCACCTCTGGAGAAGATGACAGATTTTTTGTGAGTTTTTTGATCCTCCTTTCTTCGTTTTCCTCAATGCTGAGGGTCGTGACCTCTCTGGAGTACCGCGCTTCGACGAACAATGCTCCGCCATCTACTCCTATTCCCCGTAGCGTGAATAGCTCCGCACACCGTCGTGCGTGTCTAAGGTGGCACGGATCTGGTCGGACCAACGCATTGGACTACGGCCACGGGGTCTTTTGCCCTCAATTTTTCCGGTGACTACGAGTTTTTCAAGGTTGTCTCCTTCTCTCCCGGCGATGTGACTGAAGTACTCCAGTATTCTTTGAAGACATATGGTGGAAAGTCTTGTTTTTACTCGCAGTTCCTTCAGTATCGAAGCGTTGGTTCGACGAGCCGTCCAAGGAATGCGCAGCAACCTTCTCCATACCCACATCTCGAAGGCGTCTATTCGGCTCCGGTCAGCCGATCTCAATGTCTATGTCTCACAGAAATATTGGGAAAACCAGTGTCCGTACGAGTCCGATCTTCGTGGTGATCCCGATGTTCCTGTCCCTCCAGATGTTCTGTAATTGAGACATGGCATTCTTCGCCATCCCGATTCGTCTGCGCACTTCCGCCTCGCATGATCCGTGATTGCAAATTGTGGAGCCCAGGTAGTTGAAGCTTGGAACGGTTTCAAGTGTGAGAGTGCCTCTGGGCTGCAATTTGCAAGTTTTTTGATAGAGATGTATAAATCTGGCGTTTGCAAAAAAATCTTTGTGTTTTTTTTATGCTATAAAGTTGGCAAACAAGCATACGGCCCGCCTGATGGTGAGGTGGTTAGACGCTTGCAATACCGGGGGTGGAGCCAAGTGGAACTCTGGAGACCGTACTCACCGTTACGATTGTTATTGGAACAAAATAAAATAAATTTTTGAATTTATAAAAAAATGACTGTATTTGGACTAAAACATGAATGAATTGACAAGATAAAAGACATACATAGTTATACATATTGATAAAAATTAAAAGAAGTAAAAAGATTAAACTTAAATAATGAACTTATGAACTAAAGAGGATGTTTTCTGAATTGAACACTTGGCCACAGACTTGGCTTTGTAATGCTGGTCAAAGTTTGAAACAATTTGTATCGACCTAGTCACAACACTATTAACCCGTCAGCTTAATATATCAGCAGGCCTCCCTAGATGGTGTCGATGATAAAAATTACTTAAAACACCAAACATTTAACATGTTTCCCCTTAACCCTCTTGCGTCCCTCTCCCACTTGACATTACCCCCAATAATCGAGCGAGACGACCATATGATAGTAAACTTAAAAGACAATCACACTAAGGTCCATTATGGATTGTGTTTTTGGTAATTTATTGTAAATCTTTTGTTGTCTTGAACTTTAATCTGGACGATGCTTCAAACTACGTGATGGCATGTACCAAAAAATTGTTAAGTGTATATTCTTTATGTTATCAGAGTTCCGTATATATGTTACGCTCAAAGAACGAAAGGCGAAAACGCTCAGTGAGCAAAAAATAGCTCACAATGCTTTGATGAACCCTAACCTAACCCACCAATGACTGTCTGAATACCAACAGACATTAGTGGAATAGGATAGGGATATCTTGTGATCATAACACCTTTTTCTTACGATTTCGCGTTGTGAGCTATTTTTCCGCTCACTGAGCGTTTTCGGTCTTTGAGCGTAACATATATATATATATATGATAGTTGCCCCCCCCCCCCCCCCGGGATATATATATATTTGAAGTTTTTTAAATATTGCGTGAAGAAATTTACTTGATTTATTTATCAATAGTACAATGTATTATCACATTGTACTATGTAATTACATTTTCAAGTACGTCTCCATTTATGATTGTTTTTAAAAGAAAAAATGCACCTGCAGGTGGGATTTGAACCCACCACGTCGTCGTCGGCTAACTTGTAAAAATATAAAACCAAATGTGTTTAAATGTTTCTGTGGGGATCCCTAATATAGACGATTGATGGTGCCAAGGCGTCTTGAGATTTGGTGAGCGATTGTGACTGAGAAATTGATTTAGAAGTGTCCACAGGCTGACTGTAAATTACTAAAATTGTCACGAATATTGTCACGTATGGCACTGACATGTTTTTTATTCATTTTATATATGGATAGATCTACACTATTTTGTAGAGAGAGGGGGATTGCTGTATAGCGTAGCCTTCTTCTACTCAATACGCAATGTTTATTGCACCAAAGTTACGTAGCCTTCATGCTAAGGTCTTAGAGCTAAACCTTTGGACCCTGTTGGGCACTACAACATTAATGGACACAAGAGGGCGCTATTTACATTTATATGTAAAATTTATTTTTTAAAGTAACTCAGAGTTATTTAATAAAATAAATGTTATTTTAAAATATATAAAAAAACTATTTTACACATCTTAGATTGCTAGAGCCTATAACCACCGCTATAAACTGGTTAGTGGCTCGTAAATGGGCTGGCTTGATCGGGGCAGTACCACCCTCTCACAGAATATCGACGAGGAATAGCGGTGATATGCCGCAGTTTCATAAATCATACCCCTCCTGTTTCCTACTTCGCTTTTCTCTTTCCTTCCCCCGTCCTTCCTTTTTCATCCCTATATTTATCTATGTGAGCATCCAAGATCTTGAAGTCGTGGATGTCCATGGGCAGCGGTGATTGCTTACCATCAGGTGACCAGCTAGCTCGTTTGTCCTCCTCTGTCATAAAAAAGTTTTTTTATACCACAAAGTTGGCAAACAAGCATACGACCCGCCTGGTGGTAAGCATCACCGTAGCCGATAGACGCTTGCAATACCGGGGGTACCTACCACTCGCGCGTTGCCAACCCTCCCAACCCCCCCTCCCCCCCAAGTGGAGCTCTGCAGACCTTACTCACCGTAGGAACACAACATGGCCAAGACCAATGCAAAGTACCTACTTTGGTTAATTCAATATTTTATTCGTATGAGTATGAGTATTAATATTTTTTTTTGTTACAGGTACTTCAAGAGCATCATTTAAAATGAGAAAGAAGAGAAAACCAATAGTAAAATGCAAATTAAATTAACAAAAAAGCGTTTAAATAAATAAAAATATTACAAAATAAAACTAAAAGTGAACTGTGGACGATTACCAGACAGGGACTGGATAATTATAAAAAAAAAAAACTAAACAAAACAGTTTAGTATTCATGCATTTTGAGAATTAAAAAAAAGTATAAAGTGTAAAGTTGAGTGCACCATAAAAACAACTCATTCAAAAAACAAATATCGGATCTTTTTAAAATCGTAAAACAAATAAGTAATCGACGTTTAAAAGTGATTGCTGTTGTTTAAACATTTTTAGGACTGCTGCCTTTTTGTGCTTATTTAGCTGCCCGAAGGGATTTCCAATAACAAAACAGTGAAAGAATAAACAAAACCCGATAGCATTTACCGTAAAGACTACCATTTTAAATATCGGTTTTAAATTTTTTAAACACACAATGCCTTTCCGTGAATAAACAACTGAAATAATCCCAAAGATTTAGTGATTAGTGGACATTTATTTATCCATGACTTAACAACACTAGTGGCCCCAAAAGTGCAATTTTCAAAATTCAGTGCGTTCCAAAACAAAATCATTGATCGAAACTTAAATTTATGTCAATTTTTTTAATGAGTTCGGATAAACGCTACCATAAAGTTTGTTGACGAAAGAAGAACAGTGTTATTATAATCTGTGACATACAGTGTCAAAGTGGCAGGGGACGAGCATCTGGACATGCTGGGGGGCCCCGAGTGGGGGCAGCGGGAAGCCACCCCCCCTAGAGACGCTCCCCTGCCGAGCTTCGGATTCACACAGGAGCAAGTGGCGTGCGTATGTGAGGTTAGTAACCTTTTATTTTTAAAAAAAAGTAACGAATGCATTATGGTTTTAATGGATGACTTTTTATTTCATTACACATATTAATAACGCTCCGTATTATTGCAAAAGTCCCTAAGATACAATGATAAGAAAAAAGGAATGATTCCAAAAGCTTGTAATTTAATTACCTAAGTAATTGGGCCTATTGAATAAAAAAGCGTTGAAGTTGATGACTGCTTACCACTTATTTGCCACAAAAAACTGTCATGATATTATCAGATAGAGGCTATCAGCAACTGGTATAGTGGTATACCAGTTGCATAGTCACGTTCCACTATGATTTTGGCAGTCTCTTCTGACGGTTTTTAGCATTTCATTGGTTTTTAGCAGCGGCTACTTTATTTATATTTTTTATGTTTCTACAATTAATAAAGTGTTTTAAAAGAGAACCTATTTTAACCGAAGTGAGGCTTTGATGAATTTTTTTAATCTCTATTAACTTGACATATAAATCGAAAACTGAATGCAAAAATGTTTATGGCCACTGTAAGCAGACTTTAAAGGTCATTGTACGAAATTCTTCCTAATTCGCGACAGCGAAATACTATTTTTATTTTGGCGTCTTATTTTGTCGTATTTTCAATTAGTATACTGAATTTTCCAAAACCCAGCTAACCAGGCTATAAAAAAGCCATTCTACGGTTAAGCCAGCAAAACAAACAGTTGCCATGGTAACACCCGGTCGCTACCCGGATATCCGGTTACGGAGGGCGTGGCTATTGGGTAGGCGTTGACGATCTGAACTTGCTGAGGTAACATACAATTTGACTTCAAGTTACTTCAATGTAATTGTTTTTTTTTATATTTTTATTATTTACTAGCGGACCCGCACGGGTTTACTAAAGATCCCTGTTTTTTTTAAAACATATAATAGCCTAGGTTTGTCACCCGCGGATAGCGTTAACTTCCGAACGTCGAAAGAATTTTTCGAATCGGTCCAGTAGCTTGAGTTTAAATTACAAAAATATAATTACAAAAATATAAATATTTCCTTTTTATAATATTAAGTAGTATATATTAATTATCTTCAACAGTTTCTATGCGTTATCAAATTAAAATAAAAATGAAATATATTCCGAAAATTAATCAGTCTGTGGAAATGAACCGAATGGTCGACAGTTAAAATCTACCATGAACTACTATTTCAGTTAAATAGATTTTATTTATTTTATTTAATCTTTGCACATAAATTAAAATAATAATAATACAGTAATAGATACAGTGTACAAAGGTGAGCTTATCTCTTTAAGAGATTTCTTCCAGCCTACCCAACCGTGTGTCATACATGTTGTACAAGGGTGGTAAACAAATTTTATGTGAAAGATACTACCGAAAAGATCAATAGTAGTTCGATAGTGTGTCAATGAATGACCAAATGATAAAAACTATTCAAGTGACACACTATCGACACTCTATTGGTGCATTTGTAGCAGACTTGGGCTCCTGATCTTCTGTTTTTCGTGTGCTTTCATCAACTTAACGTTAGTATCAACTGATGGTACGTAGTAGATGGTGTGTCAGTATCTATAAGCGACGTAACGACCACTGACTCTATCCAGAACAGGAGGGCTACTACGAAACGTAAATCCGATATTTCGGCCGAAGTATCGGAAGAATTTTAACCGTGAAATACAAGTTATTTCATGATTATAATTCAATGAACCACTAAAATAACCATAAAGTACAAGGTATTTCATGGATAGACTTTAAGGAATTACTAAAATAACCATGAAATACCTTGTATTTCACGGTTAAAATTCTTCCGATACTTCGCCCGAAATATCGGATTAACGTTTCGTAGTAGCCCTCCAGTCTCGGTTAGAATTTAGAATTATTGTAGTTGCTTAACTTGGGTAATCGTTTCGCTTTCACACCCATAACGAAGACATCAACTTTGATTATTCCTTTAATATTATCTGGATACACGATACATATCACAAATAAGTACAGTCAAGAGCAGGTCGACCTTTACATATTGGACTTTGTACCATTCTTAAGTTCTATGTTATAAGAGCCAAAATTGTACTGCAAGTGTAAAGCTCGACGTGCACCTGACTGTACTATGATTTTGTAATCTATCTATGTATAATCTAAAAAATGCTGTGTTAGTCTCGCTAAAACTCGAGAACGGCTGGCCCGATTCGACTAATTTTGACATTGAAATATTTGTGGCAGTTCAGGCACAGAATAAATAAAAGTTAGTAGTTCAGGGAAGGTTTAAATGGTGAGAAAATATGGAGAAATTGCGATGAAAATACTAAAAACGATAATTATATTTTCTCAAACAAATGCTACGCTGACTTAGTTGCGCGGGTCAGGCATACATTTTCGACGCGCGGTTGATAGAGAAGGAGTTATTACTTCCTCTCCTCTCCTCGCGGCCTGCGGCGGCGTTCTACTCTCCGTCCGTCTTACGAATTTTCACGTCACGTGTCCTGCCTGACGCAAGTTTACATTTTTCCCAAAAAGAGCAAAACGCCGCTAAAGAAGTTTTCCCTTCAAAAATCATAATCGAACTTTTGACTAACGTTAAGTTACTAACCCTTAGTCTACAAGGGTGGTAAATAAACTGACAATAATGGAAAGCAACCCTCATCCCTAATGGGGTATCAGTTACAGTAATTTGCGGGAGGGCGGCGCACCAAATAATGGGATTTGATGTTAGATGTTACGCCTAGTGTGAGTAACTGATCATTTTTGATTTTATAGTGGGAATATTCTTAATTAAAAGGTTTGAAGGATTATCAACTGGTAGAAACTTTATTAACAGATTGGTTTGAATCTGTCGTAGGGGTAGATAACGAATAATAATTATTCGTAGACTTATCATAAACTTTTTGAAAATAATAATTTTGAGTAGACCCTAACTATTAACTACTATGAATTGGTGGTGTCTCGTAATCGGGGCAGTACTTCTCACAGACTATCAATGTGAAATAGCGGTGACATGCCGCAATTAACAAGGCTACTCTTTATGAGCAGAATCGGCTAGAAGATGTCGATTCAAAAACCAACTTAAAAACAACCAACCTAAGCGTGCTGTTTTCCGGCGATTCCGGGGACGACTGCCTATATACGGAGACCGCGCCCTACACGTCGTCGTCATTATGTGTGAACAGTACCTAGTAGAATGTAAATTATTTGCTTGAAATAAAGATAAACTTATTATTATTATAAAGCCCGGAGAACCGGATAACCTGGAGAAACTGGTCATAGTTGGCAAAGTGGAGGGTAAACGACCGCGGGGCAGATCACCGACGTGCGGGGTGGAGTCAAACAGCTGCTTGGAACCCCCAGACGCCCTAAGAAAAGCCGAGGATAGAGATAGTAGGAAGGCTTTGACGACTTATGCAATGGAGAAACTCCAATGTGGACACGACCTTCAGTAATAAAGAGCACGACAAAGAAGAAGATTATTAAGCCAACTAACGTATACATCTACACTAACAATGGTTCCGGTCAACTTCATTGCGTGCCTTGCAATAGAACTTTTTCAGTCAAAAATTTGGCAATGCCAGTCACATTCGCTCGCATATTCGAAGAGGACATTACCGAAAAATTGCAGGCAGATCTATGTATTTTATGTTACTAAGTTATCTATACAATTTTCGTAGGTAATTCACAAATAAGAGAGGTAGGGCACAGCTGATTATCCGCTCAAATTGGCGAAGCCCGTCTGGGGAAGGACCTCCACCTTACAGAAGATCGTAGCCAAATAGCATTGGTCTCGGCCATGTTGTGTTCCTACGGTGAGTAAGGTCTCCAGAGCTCCACTTGGGGGGTTGGGAGGGTTGGCAACGCGTGAGCGATACCCCCGGTATTGCAAGCGTCTATAGGCTACGGTGATGCTTACCATCAGGCGGGACGTGTGCTTGTTTGCAAACTTTGTGGTATAAAAAAAACAAAGATTAAGACAGAGTAAACGTTTTTTTTAATCACAAAGACTATAGGGTGGTCACTATTTGCGCAGGACCGCACATGTAAGGACGTCCGGCAGTTTTTGCATCCTAAACCAATAACCCCATGTGGTCTAAAACAAATAACCACTTTCTATGGAAACATGCCAAATTTTAACAAGACGCTCACTCACACAGTTTTTGGTACTTATTTTTTTAGTTAATGACAAAACTCTACCTAGGTAGCTAACGTAACGTTCTAATATTGGTTGGTACCATGAAAAGCTAACCATTCGACTTTTTGACGACGAATTCTAAGTGTGTATTTTTATCCAAATCTATATTTAAATTTTAAACCTATATTTAAATTAGTTTTATTGATTTTTAGGATAATGCGATGTAAATGAAACCTATTAAGTAATTAAAATGTACTTTTATTTTACATATAATTATTAAAACAGAATTATAATACGTAACGTTTTGGTAAGAATTATCTTAGAGAGTTATTTTCGAGTGGTCGCCATTTTGACGAAAGTTAGCTCTTACTGTCAAATTAAAGAAAAAAGAGTTACGAGACTTAATGTGAAATTAAAATGCGTTCGACATTGCTTAACTTGGGTGTTAGTTTTAGATTTCGACACACAGCGACGCCATCGAGCTACTCAAGGACTTAGGGCTTAACATTAATTATCCAGAAATAGTAATTTATCCAGAAATATTTATTTATTCATTTTCCACAGGTGCTCCAACAAGCCGGCAACATCGAACGCTTAGGACGATTCCTGTGGTCGCTACCGGCGTGCGAGCGTCTCCACGCTCACGAATCAGTCTTAAAAGCGAAGGCGATGGTCGCCTTTCATAGAGGAAACTTCAAGGAGTTATACAGATTGCTGGAATCGCACACATTTAGTCCCCATAACCATTCCAAGCTGCAAAACCTCTGGCTAAAAGGTGCGTATCACCCGATTTTAGAGACATAATTATTTTTGAATTTCTAACGAAGACGAAGAATTAAAAATTATGTATACTTATGTTCTGTCGAAGTAAAGAGTTTCAAACTACTGTGTTTCGAAATTTTTACTCTGTCGAAATAATTAATTGTCGAAATTCAGAGTGACACCCTGATTTTATATGGGTCCTAAAATGCAACCCTGAGGTACGCCTGTTGTAATGCGCCTCTCTCGCGGTTATTGTTAGTGTCACTGAATTGGCTTAACGATTGTTATCTACCCACAACAGTTGGGACATCCGAAAGTTATTTTTAAAACTACAATCGATCGCTTACCCTCGCAAACTGCAGTTGTAATAAAATAATGCAAAAGTCAGTTTGTGTTTAGGAGAAGCCTATATCCAGTAGTGGACTTCTTGTGCCTGAGATGATAATGACGTAATAGTCAGGGACCTTATTAGATTGACACCAGTTAACTTTCTAGAAGTACCCCTAAAGGAGCCGAAGAAAAGTGACTTTATTTTAATTCGTACTGTCTTGACGTCATGAATTTCACAGCTAATCCCACAATATGTACCTACCTAACCAATATTATTGTCTTAATTTTTGTTCGTTTCTCCCTTAAACAGCACTTGGCTACTTGGCTTTTTACCATAATAACAGTTGGTTAATATCAACAGCTCATTATATGGAAGCCGAGAGGTTGCGCGGCAGGCCGCTCGGTGCCGTCGGTAAATACCGAGTGAGACGCAAGTTCCCACTACCCAGGACTATTTGGGATGGAGAGGAAACCTCATATTGTTTCAAGGTAAGAATCAAAGAAGTTAATGAAAGAAAATAACAATGAAACTCAAAAGAAAAACATAATATACTCATTACATAAACAGAATCAAGCTACAGGTCAAGCATTGCTTGACCGCTGGCTATTTTTATGTGGTTTTTAAGTGGATATTTTTTTTGTGTGCGATTCTAATTGCACTGTTTTTGTGCAGGAGAAATCTCGGTCAGTTCTCCGTGACTGGTATCTTCACAATCCCTACCCCTCGCCGAGGGAGAAGAGGGAATTAGCAGAGACAACAGGACTCACCACTGTACAGGTTATTCATCTTTACAAATTACTCGTATGATAGATACAAAGAAAAAAGGTTTATTCGGTGACAATATTAAACACGCAAAGGTAGAAGGAGGGCAAAATACAAAAACACAAAGTTGGCAAACAAGCATACAGCCCGCCTGATGGTAAGCATCACCGTAGCCTATAGACGCTTGCAATACCGGGGGTATCACTCACGCGTTGCCAACCTTCCCAACCCTCCCAAGTGGAGCTCTGGAGATCTTACTCACCGTAGGAACGCAACATGGCCGAGACCAATGTTATTTGGCGACGATCTTCTGTAAGGTGGAGGTCCGTCCGCAGACGGGCTGTTCCGATTTGAGCGGATTATCCGCTATGCTCTACCTCTCTTACAAAGTAAGTAAAGTAGGTACGTAGTAGTACAAATATTACGCCAACCCAGCATTATCTACTAACCTCTCTTCTTTCCCTCTTACCTTTCACATCTATTCACAAAACAGTCTTCTATTGTCATATAAAAAAGAGTCACTCCAAAACTTGGCTATTTCCCCAATTTTGTAAATTTCTCCCTGTGTTTTTTTTAAGCTTCTTTGTATCCATTCAAACATTATGCCAACCAATCTAGACTTCGTTATTTAACGTCATTGCAACTATGTAGTTGGTCTTTTCCACATAGACACTAACTATATGTAGTTATTTGTGGAGGAAGCCGCGGTATCAAGTTACGGCCACCGCAAGATTTGCTCCACCGCCCGTCTACGGTCAGTTTTTGTTAATAAAGAACTGGAATTAACTAGAATAAGCCGGTTATTTTTAACTGGAATATCATAATTATATTCCTGATGTTACAAAGTTAAAGGCAACTTTGTAACATCAGGTAGGTAATGCATCAGTTTCCACCCTGAAATATTGCGCCGCCACTGCTCCTTTTCAATACTTCCTACTCCGACTATCTTCTTTCTGATTAAATTCGTTGTGAGTTCCAAGACAGCTGTAGTTTTCTCCCCCGGGGGGGGGGGGTCAATAAGCTTCATCGCTTATTGTCAATCTGAGGTCGCCGTTGTTGATCCTGGCTACACAGGAGACACATCGGTGGGAATATGTGTTACAACCAGTGTTTATACACAACAGCCGGGATCGACGATTTAAATCCGACAAGGATAGGAAGAATTAGGATATAAGGAAAGGATAGGTCCTTATCTGACTTAACCTATGGTCGGTACAGCTTGTTAGTCGTTTCCACTTCGCCCTTTCATTCGTCATCTCGACCTTATCATTCCTTCTCCACATTATCTTTCTACACTCACTTTTCTTTTCTTAAATTTCGTTAACCCACTAGGTTTTATGAGATATCGATGTTACGTAATAATAATATGATTGTAATTATAATATTTTTTGAATAATTAAAAAAAAAAAAATAAACCATTTAAATTAATAATGTAAATGTTTCAGGTATCAAATTGGTTCAAGAATAGGCGGCAAAGGGACAGGCAGGCAGAACACAAAGACAGGTGAGTTACTTGTTCAATGAATCAAATCATTTATACACTTTTAAATAGGGTTTGTGCAATACATGCAGATCTTTATTTTAAAACTAGCTTTTCCCCGCGTGTTCCCCTCGCGTTAATTTTATGACAAAGATCCATTTCAAAACAAAACAACCCATAGCGCGACTTGTGGCGCCATCTGTTGGCCGATACAGCGCCCTCTATAGTAGAAAAAAATATTTTCCCATCGGAATGACATACTTTCACGGGATAAAAAGTAGCCTATGTTGGGCTCTGTACCCCTAACAATATGTAGGTATACAAATTTTCATAATGATTGGCTGATTAGTCAAGCCGTGAAGGAATAACAAACAAACTCACTTTCTCATTTATAATATTAGCTAGGATTAGTATTTATGTAATTTAGCTATAATAATGTAATGCCATGCGAATTAGTACAACATTTTCCCTAGGGTCACAACATTGACAAATACGACGATAATGTTTTAAATTTTTTGAAATTGTCAACAGAGTAAAACGTATTTTACCGCACAAAGAAAACAAGTAAAATAAATAAATAAATATTTCGGGACAATACATACAAATTGAGCTAGCCCCAAAGGATGTTCGAAATGCCAACGGTTTATTTATTTATATTATTAACTTTATTGACCACAATGTACTGATACAATAGGCGGACTTAACGCTATTGCAATTGCGAAAGTATTCATATTGTACTACACTGGGCGTCAAAAATAAGTAGTACAGTTTTAAAATTGCAATTACTCTTAAACTATAGAAGTTAGAGTTTTGAAATAAAAGTCATTTTATAGAAAATTTAACAAAGTTTTCTAAAAATAATACTTTATTTAGCATTAGTAAAGTTTTACACTGAAAATTAGGAAAAAACTAAAAAGCTAATCATTTTGAAGGAACTATCAAGAACTTAATTTTTACGTTATGGGCCTTGTTCCCACTTTAGTAACTTGTGTTGCCGCCTCGGGCTCTGATGACAGCTTGGAGCCGGTTTGGCATGCTGAACACTAAGTTTCGGAGGCGGTGTTGGGGAATATTCACCCATTCTTCTATCAGGACCTGTTTTAGAGCCCTGAGGGTGGCGGGGGGTGGTCTGAGTCTTCTGACTAGCCTCCCAAGCTCATCCCAGGCGTGTTCAATCGGGTTAAGATCTGGGCTTCTTGATGGCCAAGCCATCAAGCTGATGCCAACCTCCTGAATGTACTCTTGTACGAGATGAGCGGTGTGTGGCCGGGCGTTATCATGCATTAGTATAGCACCATCACCCATATTTTCTAAATATGGCCCTGCATACTCGTTAAGGATCTCCAATGCATATCTTTCACCAGTCAGAGTGCCATTTTCTATGACCACTAGCTCTGTGCGACCCTCTGAAGAGATGCCAGCCCATACGTGTACAGAGCCCCCGCCGTATTGAACTCTTTCCGAGATGCAACCTTGAATGTATCGCTCACCAGGTCGCCTGTATACTCTCCGCCTTCCATCGGAAGTGAATAACGAAAACCGAGACTCATCTGTGAACAAAACTCTTGTCCATTCTTCTTCGCCCCATTGTACGTGTTGACGCGCGTAGCGTAGTCGTACTACTCGATGCCCTGTCTCAAGTTTGGGGCCATTTGCTGGCCTGTACGACTTCAGGTTGGCTTCAGCAAGTCTTCTCCTCACTGTACTCTCACTAACGTAGTCTCTTCGGGTCTGAAGAAGCTGTTGCTGGACCTAAACCGCATTAAGGTGACGATTTCTTAACACAGTAGAGACAATTAAGCGGTCTTCTCGGGTACTAGTGCACCTGGGTCTGCCATTACTTGGTCTCCTTAGATGGTTTCCAGTCTCTTCGTATCTTCGCTTTACTTGCTGGATCGTTCTTAGAGTTACACCCACCGTTCTTGCAGTACGACGCATACTGATGCCTACTTCGAGAAAAGTTATGATTCTTGCACATTCTTCTGGTGAAAGAGGCATGATTAGTAAAGTTTACTCGCTGAAGACACATTTGCTTTTGAATTGCAATTGTATTATCAGTAATAAAGAAAACAATAAAAAACAAAAGTACAAGCCAACAGTTTAAAAAAATAGTGTTTTTATTTATAAAGTTTTTTTTCAGGCAATCTTTAAAAAATTATATTATGCATGAAGTTTTTATTAAATGAAATTAAATTGTCTTTTAACTTTTTTTTATTTCAAAGGTCTAGCTTCTGCAGTTTAGAAGATATTGCAATTTTAAAACTGTACTACTTATTTTTGACGCCCAGTGTAGATAAGGTATATCCCGGTCGGGTCATGATGAATAACGAACTTTTTCTGATTGCCCTCGGGTCTTGGATGTATAGTATTTGTTATTATAAAATATAGTATCGTTGAGTTAGTATCCCTTATCACAAGTTTCGAACTTACTTTGGGGCTAGCTCAATCTGTGTGATTTGTCCCTATATATTTGTTTATTTAACTTTGTTCTTCGTTCTCTAGCCTGGTCACCTCTTTCATTGCTCGAGTACCGTACCATAATATTATTCTACTTATATTGCTGATCATACATTGTAATTTGTAACATGATCCATTAAAACGAGCATAGCGGTAATGAAATTTGATATTCTGTCGAATTTGCAAATAATACGATTGAAAATAAAACATAATTTCTTATCTATACTTTAAAAAAATACAACGTCTGCCTGTTTCTCTTAACGTCTGAACTAGGTAATGGAATTTTTGAAGTGAAAACTTCTTTAGCGGCTTGGCACTGTTTTTAGATGGGTAAAAAATGTTAAACTCGTGTCAGATCCGTAGCCTGATCGAAAAAGCGTAAGATTCCCTAACCATTCCGAAATATTCAAAAATGCACAACGTTGATGTTTAAGTTTTCACTTCTGCCGTACTCCTGGAGTGCAACCCGTCCTTTTTTTTTCAACGTTTGGTGCACTCATCAAAATCAAAGAAAAAAATTGGCTAAGATTCACCGGATAAAGTGTACCTTCTCACAAAATATCAACGTGAAGTAGCAAACGTGAGTGATAGATCCGAGTTTAACATATTTCTTATTTCTTTTCTCATATTTCTTCAAGCTGGTTACACATCGGTAGCGCCACTAGCGCCCCTAGTATTGCTAGGTATTGCTAATGTCCAAACAAACACGGTCCACTTGCTTGTTTGTCTGCTCTAAAGGTATAACAAAAAAAAATACGATATTGTTTTCAAAATTGATTAAACTGAACTTTTGTATAACTGAAAGTAATAATACTTATCTGATAGAATATACTTAATTAGGTACTTAAAAACATTCAAATCAAAACGAATAAGTATTAAGAAAGGTAGGGCACAGCGGATAATCCGCTCAAATCGGAGCAGCCGGCGTCTGGGGAAGGACCTCCACCTTACAGAAGATCGTAGCCATTGGTCTCGGCCCTCGGCCATGTTGTCTTCTTACGGTGAGTAAGGTCTCTAGAGCTTCACTTGGGAGGGCTGGGAGGATTGGCAACGCCTGGTATTGCAATAGAAGCACGGGCAGTCACGGGGAAGCTAGTCGATCCAAACTTTCTTCGTTCATGTTATATGTCTTGTGCCGCTCGGAGGGGACAATGGAGATCATTGTCTTCACCCGAGCGGAAGTAAATTCCTAGTTTTAATTGTGTTGTTCAAATCTGAAGCCTCCATATGGAAATACCAAGTACCCGGGGATAGTCATCCCCGGAGTTGATACTAGTACTCGGGCAAGGAGCCATGCTCGAGGCCCGCACGCGCCGTAGGGCGCAGGAAACCCGAGTCGAGTCTGGTATTGCAAGTCGTCTATCTATCTATAGGCTACGGTGACAGCTTACCATCAGGCCTACCGTATGCTTGTTTGCCACCTTTGTGGTATAAAAAAAATGTTTATGCACACAATTATTATTTGTTTTATTCGAGATT
Organism: Endotricha flammealis; assembly: GCA_905163395.2. Lineage (NCBI taxonomy): Eukaryota > Metazoa > Arthropoda > Insecta > Lepidoptera > Pyralidae > Endotricha > Endotricha flammealis. The sequence goes on along the minus strand of LR990880.1, from coordinate 1,907,570 downwards.
CGAACCTACATCTTACTTTAGTGGATTTTTTATCCAAAAAAGAATAATCATATTAAACCACGGGACTTTTGCTCCAGTGAATTGTAACAGATGCGTTGATGGCTGATAAAGGGATTTAAACATTTTGTCTGTTTAGTGACGAATATCGCCAGAACATGTGAAGTATAATATAAAATTATTTTAGGGTTTTGATGGGAGATAAATAAATCCATACTAATATTATAAATGTGAAAGTGTGTTTGTTTGTCCTGCCTTCACGTCGAAAGTAATGAGCGGATTGATATGAATTTTTTATTGGGGATAGTTTAAAGTCCGGAGAGTGACATAGGCTACTTTTTTCCCAAGGGATAAAAACATTCCCATTGGAAAAAATATTAACATTTTCCCTTGACCACGCGGGCGGGCCGCGGCGGGTAACAGCTAGTAAATGAATAAATCCTACACTATTCACACAGACCCACTTGGTCCAGCACAGTATAATAAATAGTTCTAACGTACTCAAAGTAAGCTACACTTACCCTGCTTGTGTTAAGGCTACCAGATAACATATATATTATTGTAAATATATACTTATAATACATAGAACACACCCAGACTCGAGATCAAACACAAATGCCATCACATAAGTTTGACCCGAGCGGGAATCGAACTGGCTACCTTTGGTGACGAAGGTAGGATCCAAAGTGCCAATGTAACATACCACCGGGCTGTATAATAAACTAGGAGACGACATAGTCCCGTCATTCTCTCTCCCATGGGAATAACCAAAAATCACTTTTCACTTATAATGTGTTTTTTTGAACTTGACCAATGTAGTAAATAGTCTTAGCGTGTCTTTTTATTCAATTATCCATGTGTAAAATCGATAAATCGGCAGAATAATAAGAGTGTTGTGTTAAATGCCATTTCTAACTACCTATATTATTATTATTTGGGTGTGAATGATAATTTTAATTGCCTATTTTCGTTAAAAAAGACGTGCTAAGATTGTTCAAGTCTAACTAAAACAGGGTTTACGTAAAAAAAAACTTTTGAGTAAAATTTCGTTCTTTCCTGCGAGTTCCCTAGGTCGTCTGACCACCTTGGTGAGATGACCTAGGGAACTCGCAGGAAATCACTGGATTTAGACATAGTTACGGACATGGTTAAAAATGCGTATTAAGAACTGTCTCAGATACACGGACTGCTTGAAGCAGTCAGAATGAACTGCTTCAAGCTGGGACTGCATAGTGAACTAAGTCTTCTACATACACACAAAGTACGAATCGCTCGAGCAGTTGCAACTGCTTCGGGCGGTCGTGCCGTCAAAACTTCAAGCTGTTGGCTATGACTGCAAGAGCGGTCCGAGTATGTTGATCAGGCTAACTGCTCGAGCAGTCCGCCTATAAACAGCCCATAGAGCTCACAAAATAGATGAATTTGACTTTGAAAATAAATATTAACTACATCCAAACAGCGACACAAACATTTTAATCTTGTTATCGGCCCATCACTCATCCACCAGTGCATCTGTTCTGAATCATTCACGCAGAAGTCCCGGGTTCAATCCAAGATATCCAAAAAAAATGTTTGGGTTCCGCGTATATAAAATAAATAACTAATTGTGTGTGCCCGTGACTCCGTTCGGTAAATTTTTATTTATTTACTAGCGTTACCCGCGGCTCCGCCCGCGTGGTCAATGTCAATAATTTATCCCAAGAGAATCTCTTTATCCCGTGGGAAAAAAGAAGCCTATGTCACTCTCCAGACTTTAAACTATCCCTAATAAAAAAATCATATCAATCCGTTTATTACTTTCGACCTTAGATTTCGACGTGAAGGGAGGACAAATAAACAAACACACTTTCACATTTATAATAATACTATTTTTTTTGCCCGCGACTTCGTCCGCGTGAAGTCCGGGACCCGTTCCCGTGGGAACCACATTGAATTTCGGGAAAAGCTATAGCCTATGTCACTCCCTGATAATATAGCTTTCTACTGGTGAAAGAATTTTTGAAATCGGTCCAGTAGTTTTGGAGCCTATTCAATGCAAACAAACAATCAAATCTTTCCTCTTTATAATATAAGTATAGATTAGTTTAGACGTGGTTTAGATAGATGTCCAATAAGCTTGACTGCTTGTCAATTTGTACTTGTTAATCCTGGCACTCTTGTGACAACGGTGGAATATCTGGGCTCCCGAAAATAATTTATTTTATTGTATTTATAGTATCAAATAGCATACACGTACTATGTGTGTGACGCGCCCACCCGTCTTACGAATATCCATAAAATCGGTCGTGTCCCGAAATGAACGCGTGAGGTCTCTATCTTATGGAATGTTTATTTCGACAGGCTCGGTAGAGTGTCTAGGAATAGCTAGTTTATCAACTAGTTTTATAAATGATAGCATAAAGCAATAAGGCCGCCATGTTGTGAGTCTGTAAGTTTAAAAAAACTTACTTGTCTGTAAGTTTTTCGTCCATTGTATTACTTAAAGTTGTGTATTGAAAATAAAGCAAATTCTAAGATTCGAAAGAGCTTGTATTAGGCCTATTTGAATAAAAAAATCTTTGATTTTGACTGTATCTATCTGTCTCGGTAGCGTGGTTAGGTATAGTGCCTCCTTTTTGCGTCGTTCGTCCTCAATGCTGAGGGTCGTGGCCTCTCCGAATCAGTCTCTCGTGGACTATCTCGCGCCAGCTTGCTCTGTCTTCGGCAGCGTGGATGGCATCGCAGACTGAGGTATAGTTAGTTTATCTCAAACCTTAGCGGAATGCGCAACTTCGTTTGCTTGTTTTTCGTGGAAATTTCAGAGAATCCGTTCTTATCGGAGTTAGATCTGAATTGACTGTATACAATTCAGATCTATGAAATGATCCATACAACATTGAGTCACTGATGACTGTATCTACACACAGCGATTTTTAGCGAAAAAGTCGTGTGTGTACAAGGAATAACATTACATCACAATCGTGGTAGATTTACCTCCATTTCTCTGAATACCAGCAACGCATGAAAGGAGGGGTAGGGAGGCCTTTGGCCCAGCAGTGGACAGTTTAAGCCAAAACAATATTACATTGATATGATTGTCATAATTTTCGTGATTCTCATTAATGTTTGTCCTGTACCTAGATCGATCTCGTGCCCTTTGACTATACAACTTACATTATAATTTTAGTATAACCGCCATCACATCTATATAACTTATACACTTATATTTAGTTTGTCTATCCATTTAGTTGGTTTCCACTGTAACTTGACACCAAGTCCGGCACTGGATGACTTTATTGTACGAAAATAAACTCTAAAACAATGCTTATAAGGTACAAAATACATTGCAAATGAAACCTCGTTTTACAATATGATTTTTTTATGTACGAAAAACAAACTTATGTTGTAGTTGTTAGGGTTTAATTTGAAATGGACATTTCTTTATAATTATGATAGAATTTTGTCTTGTATGCGGGTTATATGAAGTTTAACAATGTTATAGAAATAGATGTAGATTGGTTGTAATTTCTGAATTTTTATTATTATTATTGCCAGTTTAAACTGTCCCACTGTTGGGAAAAGGCCTCTCTACCAGAGTTCCTCATATTCAAGTTAAACAATATTTACTTGAAACCAATATACGATGATATGTTATATCAATGATGACTATTGATGACAAGTATGGCGACCTCCGTGGCGTAATGGTTACCACGCCAGACCGCCACCCAGAAGGTCCCGGGTTCAAATCCCGGTCGGGTCATGATGAAAAACGATCTTTTTCTGATTTGCCTTGGGTATGTATTTGCTATAATTCTTATAAAATATAGTATCGTTGAGTTAGTATCCCATAACACAAGTTTCGAACTTACTTTGGGGCTAGCTCAATCTACGTGTGATATGTCCCTATATTTATTTATTTTATTGTCTTCCTGTCTGTTTGTACGCGGAGTTAGATAGCAGCGTAGCTGTGTGATTTCAGTCAGTTTTTGGTTGGGTTTCGTTTCGTTACCTTGAGCTTCTCCGTGCTTCGGAGGGCACGTTAAGCGGTCGGTCCTATCTATGGATGACAATTGAAAGAAAGAAAGAAAGAAAAAATATTTATTTGGAACACTTAAAGTATATTGTATTAAAAAAACAATATAACTTAAAATTACATACTTATAAACTATTGTTCGAGTCTGTTTGTTAATCTCCAAAACGAACGATTTCGACAGTTCTTTCAATAAAAGGATACTATAAACCAAAAGATTATGTAGAGTTTTTTTTAAATGCCAAAGAGCTTCCTTCCTAGCTGTATCGAAAGACAGTTTAAAAAACCGATTCGATACATATAGATTTCAATTTAATATAATTTTCTGACTAAATTCGTCAATGTAAACTCGAGGTGACGTTTCGCGTGCGGGAGCGAGAAGCGCGTATGCGTTGGAGCGAGACGACGGCATGTAACCCGACACCGCCACATCTGCGTTACTAAAAGCCAACAGGGACGTACTTAGGTTATTGTTGGGATGTATAAATTGTTATACGTTATCATTTCAAATCAGCATAATTTTGTTATTATTTCCTCTCTATTATATTTATAACTATGGGGAGGGATTTTTATATTGTCAATTATTTAGTAGGTCGGGTACATACTTAAAACTAAGATGACAGTTATTTTATTATTATGTTATAGTAAATTGCGCAAAAAAAAAGTTAATTAAACATTAAGTCTCAAGTTCTTACAGCCAGTTGCAGAAACTCATTTTGATTTTTATTCCATGTAAAGACTTAAGCTGTAACATATTTTCTCCAAATATTATTTTGATATACAAGTTTGATATATTTGTTTTGCTTTTTGTAAATAAATACTTATTACATAGAAAACATTCAGATCCAAACAACTGACATAGATACTCATGAATGTTTGCCTTGCGCAGGATTCGAACCCACGGACCTCGAGATAAAGTAACCAATGCTAGCCACTCGACCACCAGACCTGTCAAAACCGCGGGTATCAGCCAATTTTACTATAGTTTTACGCAAAAATGAATTACAACAATATAAAACGTACTTGTAAACGTATCGTATTACAAAAAGAATAGTATTCTGTTTTCTTTGTTTTTTTTTTCGTTTCTTTGTTTTTTTCTTCGCCTCTTTGTTTTTTTTGGCAATCCCGTCCTAATTCTATGAACACATTGGGCCCAATCAGCTGGAAAACAACGCATGAATGAATTTTAGTTCGGATTTAAAAAAAATACAGGTCTGTTTTTATTTTTTCAAAGAATTTTGAGAGTAATCAACTCTTTGATTTAATCTATTATGAAGGCTACTGAGTACTTGCTATCTTAACTTTGTCCTGAATGACTGACTGACTGATCAATGCACCGTATAAACCGTCAGATTACTGTTCTGTAATCTGAGTCTAAACCGGTGATAGAGTTTTGAAATTTGGAGTTTGTGTTCTTTGAATGATGTAGGCATTCGATAAGAAAGAATCAAATTCTCACGGGAAAGCGTGTATACACGCAAATGAGAACCGCATATTTCGCTAGTGTTAAGTAAAAGAATGATATGTTTTCTAATATTATTATGTCTAGTACATAGTTATTAAGTATGTTACATAACTCAGCAAAATGTGTACATACAAACAAATGTCAATTACCCATTTATTGTTTTTCTGTGTAAAAAATATTTTTTATTCGTTAACAACTTCGATCACAAATAAAGTTAACAATTACAATTTATTTAACATGTAATTTTATTTATGATTATTGGTTTTCGTTATTGGATTGTCTATTTTGCGAATTTAATGCTGAATCCTACTGGATTTGAATCCACGTTTTTACAAACAAGAGGTTTAAATAGCTTTATTTACTTAATAAGACATACAAATGTTACTTTAAATATTAACAAAAAAAGGACGGGTTTCACTCCGGGAGTGCCGGCAGAAGTGAAAACTTTTAAACATCAACGTTGTGCATTTTTGAATATTTTGGAACGGTTAGTGAATCTGACGCTTTTTCGATCAGGCTACGGATCTGATGCGAGTTTTAAATTTTTTACCCATCTAAAAAAAGTGCCAAGCGCCGCTTAATAAGTTTTCACTTCAAAAATTTAATTAAAAAATCCTTTTAGCCACTTAATTTAGACATGTTTGCAAATAACCATCTAAATCATTCAAATGTTCCTTAACGGGTATCGAACCTGCATCATCACAACTGATGCATAAACAATATAGAAACCATAGTTTTTTTTTTCGAAAATAGGCCTCAATACAAATAGAACGAACGAACAATGTGACAAGAGCGGTCCTGACAGCCGCCCCTGTGTAATCGGACACCGCCAAACATGGCGGACGACGGTGTTTTTTTTTAATTTTCGCTAGGCTTAGCATAGATGTGAGGTTAGATGATGGTTCCTGATAATTTACAAAACTGACAATAACTGGTTATGAAACTTTGGTTATGAAAATGGTATAAGGGATTGTGTTTTTAAAGAAAAATTTCACTATTTTCCCGCCCCAGGTGGGATTCGAACCCACGTTCTTTCGATCCGGCCGAGTGCTCTTTCCAACTGAGCTACCGGGAAGGTTAGAAATAGTGGCGAAATCATACTAATATTATTAATGAGAAAGTGAGTTTGTTTGTTTTTTATTCCTTCACGGCTTGTCTAAGCAGCCGACCATTATGAAAATTTGTATACATAGTTAGGTATACAGAGATTTTTAAACTTTTGAAAAATTTTTGCTTTACTTAATTCATGCGTGAAGGAATTAATAACTATTATACAAAGAGGAGCTCGATGGCGTCGCACGCGTAAACGAGCACGCAAGTTAAACAACTTCGACTCTTGCCAGTATTTGGATACGTTTTGTTATATCGAGCTCCTTTCTCTGAGACAGTCGTTAAGCCAAGTCAGTTGACTTCAGCCTTGAAAACCTCTGCCAATCCGCATGAAGCAGCGTGGCGGAGTACGCTATAATTTCCCTTCGATTTGATATCGACTCGTATGCAACCAGTTTATTATGGCTTGATATTGATACCTAACCTCTCTCTTTTCTCTTTGTTCATAGTGGCGGCACAGGGGACAAGCAACTGGATTCATCAACAGACGACGACAGTGACGCACCGCCCCACCAACCCCAACACGCACCCCCAGCGCACGCTCCCCAACCGCTCTACCCACTTTACGAGCACCCCTTAGCACACCTACAGTACCACCACACGTGACCTTACACACATCCTGTATAAACTGAATATCATCATGTATGATACCTAACATGTGATTTTGAGCAGCCTGTATAAATGCAGGGTGACTTTTCAGGGGGTTGCCTTTTTTGAAGAGGGACTGGCTTAATCAGGAGCTTAATCAATTGGCGTAAAAAGCATTTTTTTTATTATATTGCGTATTTTAGTAGGGCAAGCCCGGCTTTTCGGCTTTTATGAAAGGACCGCCACTGTTTCAAGTTAATATTTTTCCAAAAATACCACGAATAAATATAATTACGATAAAGTCATATTTAAATATTGCTCTATTATAGAGCTTATTTAAAAAAATGGAAACCTCTTGAAAAGTTATCCTGTATAATGTAATAACATTTTATGACATCTGTATAAAACAACTTTCCATCAAGTCTACAGTCGCCTGCAGAGATACCTGACCCCCCCCCCCCCCCCCTCAACCCCGATATTTAAGTTTTCTCATGTAAGTCTAAATGTTTTTAATTTAAATAAAAATGTCCATTTTTATTACGTCTAGTATTCGATGTTTCAATGAAATCTGATTAAAGTTAACTAAAAAAACTTAATTCGTACTTAATAATGTAAGTAGGAGGAGTTCGATGGCGTCGCTTTGTGTCGCACTCTAATATGAACACGCAAGTCAAGCGACGTCGACCCAAGCCAGTGTTTGGATGGGTTTCGTTATCTCGAGCTTCTCCGTGCTTTGGCACGTTAAGCCGTCGGTCCCGGCTGTTATCGGTAGATGACAGTCGTTAAACCAAGTCGGTGGCCTTCGGGCGGCTTGAAAACACCGGCCTCTGCCAATCCGCATTGGTGCAGCGTGGCAGAGTACGCTCTAGTCCCCTTCGATGGAAGGGTATCCCAGCTGTGGGATGATTATGGGTTGATATGATAATGATGATGTAAGATGTAAGTACCTTACTTATTTTTATATTGAGCTACTAATAGATTTATTATATACTAGCGTTAGATTGGCATGCAAAAGAGATAGATCATAGCATACACGTTTCGCAAGATAGATAGGCGAGACCATTCTTCCTATACACGCTATCGGCCTGCAGAGGCCTGACGTCAGTCGTGTTAAAAACAAATCCCACTTATTTTTACAAAATTTATGGTTTTTAAGTGTAGTTTTGGTGTTAATTAGACGTGATTAAATATGGTTACCTGTGCAGTGCCTGGATGTAACTCGAACAAAATCCACAAAATTAGCACTATCTTGCTTGCACACATGTACATTACACGCACACTAGTGTATTTTGTTTTTGGTCTCGCCTTAATCAAACCATATCCGATTCATAGGTAATTAGGTACGCTAGTACATATATACTAAATCGATGGAGCTACTTAACTGGACAAATTTGTATTTACCCGCACTATATTTCACATGTAAGTGACCGTATGGTTTTTAATGGGAAAATAAATATTCTTTAACCTTAATTCTGACTTCATTCGGAGAATCCGGTTTCTCTGCATCTGACTGTAACGATTGCTTGTTTGCCTGCAGCATAAAAAAAATCCTGTTATTCCTGTTTATAACTTATTATTATGTAATTTTAATCATCCTGTACAAAATATAATGTATAACGTGTTATAGTGACACCCTGTATATAATTTACACATTTGAATTTGAACAACCTGTATAAACATAATGTTAGTTACACCCTGTATATGACTTGTAATTTTACATTTTCATTGAGAAGAAATAGTCACATTCTGTATTCCTACGATCTATAAATATAACGGTGAAATCGTCCTTTGCCCAGAAAGAAATAAATAAAGAAAGAGAGAAAAAATTATTATTTGACACAAATCAGTCCTACCTAAGCCTTAGAGAGGTAGGGTACAGCCATGGAGCAATTCCTTCGTGGGCACAGCGGATAATCCGCTCAAATCGGAGCAGCCCGTCTGGGGAAAACCTCCACCTTGTCAAATAGCATTGGTCTCGGCCATGTTGTATTCCTACGGTGAGTAAGGTCTCCAGAGCTTCACTTGGGGGGGTTGGGATACCCCCGGTATTGCAAGCGTCTATAGGCTACGGTGACGGCTTACTATCAGGCCGGCCGTATGCTTGTTTGCCACCTTTGTGGTATAAAAAAAAACCTAGTCCTATCCTAAATAGAACTTATTTGTGTTTTTACGTCAAATAATCAATTTTTCTTTCTTCCTTTCTTGTACAGTCAGTTTATTTGATGCTTTATTTCAAAAACTACATTGCAGCCGACTGTATTTTTGACCTGTTTTTTTTTGTGGAAAATAAAAAAAAATTAATACGCAAAATCAATATTATAACAATAATTGGTTTAAAATACTTAAAATATTAATATAGCGATTATGTAAATAATACCGGTTTATTAATAAAACATTTGAATATTAAAAACATTATGTTTATTAATAATTATGACTCGTGTTACTGGCCAATTAGGGTTGACACGTTCAATATAATTTAATATTTTCGACACAATTTGTTGATTCGCGACACAATGCTCACAGCGCCACCTGATCCCAAAGTAAGCGAAGCTTTACCTGCTTGTGCTATGGGTACCAGACAACGAATATATAATTTATACTTACATAGAAAACACTCGAGAGCAAATAAAAATGCCATCGCATAACCATTCGGCGACCTCCGTGGCGTAATGGTTACCACGCCAGACCGCCACCCAAGAGGTCCCGGGTTCGAATCCCGGTCGGGTCATGTTAAAAAACGAACTCTTTCTGATTGGCCTCGGGTCTTGGATGTTTATCTATATATGTTATAAAATATAGTAGAGTTAGCCCCATTAATAACATAAGTTTCGAACTTTGGGGCTAGCTCAATCTGTGTGATTTGTCCCTATATATTTATATTTATTTATTTATTATTTACTTTACACCACCACCGGGCTATGTAAAGATGTATAAAAAGAAACCACAGACGCCACTACATTATATATTTTGTAGATTTTATATATAAATATCTAATATTGTCAACCCTAATTAATAGCCGTTACAAAATAAGCTTAACTATACAGATATCGGTTACAATATAATAATATTAAACAATGACTCATGACAGGTAGATAACATTTTTAACTAATTATTATTTTGTCTAGTTAAACAAACACGTTCAAACTTAAACTTTTACATCCAACTTTATATTACTGAAATTGATTTTTTTGAAAGAAAAATTTCACCTCCTTTCAACTTTATGTTAGTTAATGGCATATCACGTTTTTTTAAATTAATTGATTAATATAAATTGTCGCGTGTTGGGAAGGTCCATCTTACAAAAGATCGTAGCCAAATAGCATTGGTCTCGGCCATGTTCTGTTCCTACGGTGAGTGAGATGTTTACACGGTCAGCAACGCGCGCGTCCCCCCGGTATTTCAAGCGTCTATAGGCTGCGGTAAATGCTTATCATCAGTCGGGCCGTATGCTTGTTTGCCACCTTTTGTGGTATAAAAAAATATTATATAAATTAAGGAGAAATTAGACGGTTAATTTTTGCTCATGTCATTTTCGATGAACGACGAATACGAAGTGTCTAATTATGACGTTTCATCTTTCATCATAATCATCACTGGATGTGCCTTGTTGATGAAAGCAAATACTATAGAAACGAGTAATACGCACAGCTCTTGACGTTTCTCATACAATGACTTGGCAACCTCCGTTCACCTCATGCCGCTATAACATTTTGCATACAAAACGCACAAAAGTTTTGAAATCGTTCACCTCATGCCGCCCTCATGTCGTAGGGGCGCTAGTGTCGCCATCTTGCCCGAATTCTTCCGAAGCTGTGCGTATTAAACTCGGTAGAGTTTCTATAGTATTTGATGAAAGTCGTTCGCCGTTCGTTTTCACCGACAATACAAAAAGTCGTTCACTGGTCATCATTCACTGCCGTTCATTGAAAATGAATCATTTTTGAGGAACCGTCTAACTTTCCCTTTGAATTTTTATAATGACAGACCAACCTGTGTGACTTCACACGAGCTATCTCTTTTCTTCTTTAGTGACAGCCATAATTTTCCCATTTAATATTATTGTAATGTGTCATTAACTTCAAAAATAGTTTTGAGCAATTAACAGTTATTGTTAATACTTATGTTTTCAATATTTTTACAAAATGGCAAAAAATATTTCAGCTAAACCATTTAATATACGTCCGGGACAATTTGACGTTTTCGCAATTTTATTGTCTACCGTTGGTTTCCCCTAGGTTTGCTCCCTGGCTCTATGCTGCTCTTGAAGTTGATCGAAGTTAGGCGAATAAGTGTTGCAATGTGAGATGATTCGTCTTACGCATTACCCCATCTCAACTTCGCGAGCAGTTGAACTATAATATGAATACAACTAGCTGTTACCCGCGGCTCCGCCCGCGTGGTCAAGCGAAAATGCCAATAAGTTCGTTCCCGTGGGAATTAAAAAAAAAACTGTTCTTTCTCAACATCATAAAGGGAATCTCTATAAAAAATTTCAGCTTTCTAGGTTGAGCGCCCTCGATAATACACGTGTATCCCTCTAGGGAATGGATTTTGAAAAATCCTGAAACACATACTTACTCATTTACCGCCAGGAGTATTCCTATGAAGTTTCAAATAAAATGGTCTAACTAATCTAGTTTATTCATACTAACTTTGCGCCCCGTTCAACTCCCTAAGGGATGAATTTTGAAAAAAATATTTTACTCATGTTTCATGCCTTTCAGTAAAGAACCTTCATGCTGAATTTCATTCGAATAACTTCAAAAACGGCAAAGTTTCATACTAACTTTGCACCCCCGTTTAACCCCCTAAGGGATGATTTTTGAGAAAAAATTATGTTCGTTTAATGCCTTTCAATAAAGAACCTTCATGGTCATTCGAATAACTTCAAAAACGGCAAAGTTTCATACTATCTTTGCACCCCTGTTTAACCCCCTAAGGGATGAATTTTGAAAAAAATATTTTCTCATGTTTCATGCTTTTCAGTAAAGAACCTTAATCTGAATTTCATTTGAATAACTTTAAAAACGGCAAAGTTTCATACTATCTTTGCGCCCCCGTTTAAGCCCCTAAGGGATGAATTTTGAAAAAAAATTTTTACTCAGGTTTCATGCTTTTCAGTAAAGAACCTTCATGCTGAATTTCATTAGAATAACTTCAAAAACGGCAAAGTTTCATACTATCTTTGCACCCCCGTTTTTCCCCTTAGGGGATGAATTTCCAAAAATCCTTTCTTACTGAGCACCTACGCCCCAAAAGGAACCCCCATGCAAAATTTGAGACTCCTGGCACTTGTAGTTTCGGAGATTTCGTGATGAATCAGTCAGTGATTTTCTCTGTATATGTATTTAGATATACATATAATGTATTTATGATTAATAAAATAAATTAAGCATTTTTTTCCAAAAATTCTGTAAATCAATATTATTGCCCAAAAAGCATTGCATTTTACAATAAAACACAATTAAATAATAATTACTTTGTTTTTATCACAACTTATAATAAAATGTATAAATGGAGTCGTTTGAAGGCCAGGCGTAATCGGTTTGAAACTTCTTGTCTATACTGTTTCAAATCTCGTTTCGAAACCAATGTTTTAAAGAATTCGTTGCTGTACGTGCGTTGACAGTTTTTGATAAACAACACGCTTGGTTGGATTCGTCGCTGTTGTTGTTGTTGTGCGTCGACTACGTACTGTCGATGCACGAGTTTACATTCTCTTTGGCTCGAACAGCGACTAATTCGATATAAACCAAGCGAACCTTGCATGGCCGCTTATTCTGTATTATCAGTGTAATATTTAAATAATTTTACTATGTAAATGGTATAAAACTATATTTATTGTATTATTAGTTTAATATTAATATAATTTATTGTATATTATTAATAATAAATTATTTAGATAGTAATAATGCGTGTCCCTTTAAATAATAATAGTGAGAAAAACTTGCGTAAAAATTTGTTTTAACAGATTACGTCATTCAGCTCACCTTACTGAATCGGTGCGGGATCGGTGCCGGATCAGTATCGTTTGTTGGTTTGATAAATGTACACTTTTGTTCCCTAAATTGTAAACTACACAACAATAGAAATATGTCACTTGGTTAGACAGACATTACTTAATCATTAAACAGGTAGATTAAAATAAGGTTAGCTGTGACAGTCGTGCTAGTATGAACTGTATTTAAATATCAATATAATAAAATTGAAATACATATTATTTTAATTATTTAATCAAATAAGTGAACATTTTTGATTGCAAAATTTTTGTTTGTTTCCAAGGAACTCATTGGAGTTCCTTGGAACAAAGCAATTTAGACCCTTTTTAAACCATTGTAAAGATTAAATCAGTACTCGACGTCGCGTCGCACCGATTCTGTATAGATCGGCTCCTGCAAATCCTGCATCAATCCAACACCGATCCAGTAAAAAATTGTGGCAAATTCTGAAGTGGCATATTTTGTTCTAAATAAGATAAGAATACTTAGGATGTATTTAAGCATTTTTTTTAAATGAAGTGTGTTGTTAAATTATTAATGTTGTTTTATTTCTTACTATCGTAGCTCAATCATATTATTCCCGTTCTCATGGGTATTTCAAACCTCTCTCATTGCACACACATTCTCAAATGTGTGTTTCTCACTATGCAGACTAAATTATCAACAATACAATATTACAAACAGTGACGTTCATTTGATCTATACGTAAATATTATAATATTTATGAAGAGGAAAGATTTGATTGATTGCTTTTCTCCAAAACTACTAAACCGATTTGTAAAATTATTTGACTTTTGGACTACACTATCTTCCGAGTGACACAAAGCGCGAAGCTCAAGATCGTTCGGGATGGCGAGGCACTGTAGACGCCCTCTGGGACTTAGGACCTATTGGGTCTTCTACACCTGACGAGTACAGTGGCGATAGAGACAGTAAAACGATACTAGGCCGAGAGAGTAATAAACAAATCATAGTTCTAGTGACTCCCTCGCCACTCTGCTAGGCCGAGACACGTCAAAATGTTCATATGTACGTACCGAGCACTCGGCCAAGGGCACTGTCTCGCCACTGTACTCGTTAAGTGTGGTAGACCCATTAAGTCATCTTTGGGTGACATTGGCTTTATTATTATAGCCCGTGTGAAGCTAGGGTGGACTACTAATATTATAAAATAATATAAACAGATTAAAAATACAAACAAAACAATTTATTTAAGGTATCCATTTAAAAAGTTACATTCATAAGTGTATTGCCTTCATCTTTGTCAGTGACGACGACCCTCGAGTTCGAGTAGAAACCGATGTCGATTACCTCACGGGAGACCTTCTTGTTGCTAAGCCCACCGCTGGACATCACAGCACCAATGTTCATACTCCAGAAATGATGGCCCTTGTACGGGGTAGAGTAGTTGATAGCCGTGTCACCAGATAAACTAGCCTCATACTCCATTTCAATCTGGATGATACCTCTGGTCGCTTGCAGTTGGGCAACCACTGATTGCCCAGGGGTAAGTGTGACTTCCATGGATGAGGTAGCACCAACAGTCACAGTCCTGGACTTCTGTGAGTCCTTGCCCCATGATGAAGTGTATTGGAATGAGAAAGTGTTGCTGGCTTCGAAGACTTCGATGTTAATTCCGTAGCTGATCTCCCTTCCTATTGTCAGGGAGCCACTGGTACTCCAAGTTGAAGAGACAGTTTCCGCAACAGATTGGGAGATGCCAACGTTGAAGGTTGCCTCCTTTGTGCTGTTGTTCTCAAAGATTTGCTGAAGAATAATAGTTGGTTGGGAGGTGATCTTCAAAAGCCTGCCGTTCTTTGGGACTAAGGTTCTTTGGACTTGTTTCCAGCCGTAACTCTTGTAAAGGTCTCCCCAGGGTGTGTTGCTGTGGAGGTATGCGTCGTCAGGGCGTTTGCCGAAATGATCCCTGACTGCGTTCTTCAGGCTATTGTCCTCTACATTGAAAGTGGCTTTCTCGGTGTCGCTAATGATTCCTATGTCATTGCCATCGAAGGAGACCTTGAGGTTTGACTTCTCGCCCTCGAAGGTGCCAGAGAGGTCCACATCAATCCTGGCTAATACTAACACCGGCAGGGTCAGGAAGACAAGTTTGAACGCCATTTTGGATCTGGAAATAGAAGACTATTTATTTTGCTGATCGTCGAATTGTTGACGATTTTTTTTTTACTTAATTCTTAAGAAGGTCCTCTTAAGCAATATTTGATGGCTCCTCTACATGAAAACCTAGCGTGATGAACCATCATATAGAGGTAGTAGTGGCATATGATGCCCCAACATAATGTGTCATTGTGATGGACCATCTTATTAAGGAGCTATCACAAACATCTCCGTTTCTCCCCCGGGTCGTCAATAAGCTTATTGTCAATCTGTGGTAGCTGTTTATCCTGGCTTCACAGGAGACACTGAAGGAATGTGTGATGGATTTATCTTGATAATAAGCAATCATTTTCCATGGATTCCTTTTAGGAACTCTTTGTCATTGGCAACCATCTTAAGATGGTTATGGTTGCTCAAACCAACTGCTGTAGTCTTGATGATGAAGAAGATCAGATACTCACTTGGATCTGTTGGATTCGAGACGAATGACCTACTGCGAATGATTTTAATCGATTAAATTGATCTTATATATACAAATTTTTGTATAGTGTACTGTGAAACCTATCTAGGTCGTCGACACATGTGATTTTATTTAAAAAAAAATATTTTGTTTGTGTGCTCTTGAATATTGTGTATACTTGCATGATTTTTAAAGATCTTTTTTTGTATCACTAAGGTGGCAAACAAGCATTTATTGAGCATTATACCATTATACTAAGCAGTCACCGTATACCGCAGGAATCCAGCGTGTGAGAATGAACTAGGTATGTGGTGTCAAATTTATATTTTTAATTAATAAGCATATGATTTTTAAATTTAATAAAATTATGAGTGAATGCGTTGTGAGCGTTTTAGTTTGATTAGTCAATGTGATAGAGAAAATTTATTATTATTATAATATTGTCAATATTTATAAAAAAGTGACAGGCCTAGTGGTCAAATGGCTAGCAATGGTTACTTTAGCCCAAGAGCCGCGGGTTCGAATCCTGCGCTAATCAAACATTTGTGTGCATGAACATGTCTGTTTTCCATGGCCTGGGTATTTTTATAAGAACCCATAATGCAAGCTTGGTTGCTTAGTTTAGAACTAGATGGCGTTGTGTGATTCGTCCAAGAATATTTATTTATTTGCATATGTTCACTATGGTTTGTGTTCACTAATGTTTGTGTGAGACACACTTATGTTGTTGTGTGACTGTTTTGTGTGAAAGAGAAAGTCTTTTCATAAGGGTAATAATAAAAAAATACAAACAGATTAGAAAATATTTTTTTATTTAACTTCATTTAATATGCCATAATGATATTGCCATGATATTTGTCAGTGACGACGACCCTTGAATCAGAGTAGAAGCCGATGTCGATGACCTCACGGGAGACCTTGTTGTTGCTAAGCTTACCGCTGGACATCACAGCGCCAATGTCGAGACCCCAGAAATGATGACCCTTGTACGGGGTAGAGTAGTTGATAGCCGTCTGTCCAGATAAACTCGCCTCATACTCCATCTCGATCTGGATGATGCCTCTGGTAGCCTGAAGTTGGGCAACCACTGCCTGTCCAGGGGCAAGTGTGATCTCCATGGCTGAGGAAGCTCCTACAGTGACAGTCTTGGACTTCTGGGTATTCTTGCCCCACGATGCGGTGTATCCGAATGTGAATTTCTGGCTAGCCTTGAATACTTCGATGTCGAATCCGTAGCTGATCTCTGTGCCTACTGACAGGGAGCCACCGGTGCTCCATGATGACGAGACGGTTTCCTCAACAGACTGGGAGATGCCGACGTTGAAGGTAGCGGGCTTTGAGCTGTTATTCTCAAAGATTTGCTGAAGAACAATAGTTGGTTGGGAAGTGATTTTTAAAAGCCTGCCGTTCTTTGGGACTAAGGTCCTTTGGACCTGTCTCCAGCCGTATGTCTTGTAAAGGTCTCCCCAGGGTGTGTTGCTGTGGAGGTATGCGTCATCAGGGCGTTTGCCGAAGTAATCCCTGACTGCGTTCTTCAGGCTATTGTCCTGGACGTTGAAGGTGGCCTTCTCCGTCTCGCTTATGATACCGACGTCGTTTCCAGCGAAGGAGACCTTCAGGTTTGAGTTGTCTCCCTCGAAGGTGCCAGAGAGGTCCACATCAATCCTGGCTAATGCCAACGCCGGCAGGACAAGGAAGACGAGTTTGAACGCCATTTTGGATCTGGAAAAACAAAAAGATATAATAGACATGTCTTCATCACATCGTCATTATGTCAACTCATAATCATCCCTCAGGGATATGGTGTCTAAATGGTAAAAAATCCCACTTTATACAGCGGCATCTGCTGGTCCCAAACGTAGGCTGCTGCTAACTTTTGTAAATATATACTTTTGATACATAGAAAACATCCAGACTAAAATCAAACCAGAATCATTCCACTGCAGGGCCCATCTCACTGGTCTCCCTTCAATCGAAGAAGGTTACAGCGTACTCTGCCACGTTGCTCCAATGCAAATCGGCAGAGGCCAGTGTTTTGAAGTCACCTTAAGCACTGCCGGGACTGGTCTAATTTGCCTTCAAAAGCACGGAGAAGCTCGAGATCACACCCATCCAAATACTGGCTTGGGTCGTCGTTGCTTGACTTGCGTGTTCAGAGCGACACACAGCGACACCATCGAGCTTCTCAATAGTGTATCAGCAACCATGGTTTCATGGTTATGTTCTCATGAAGATCTCGATCTTTATGATGAAGACCAGAAGATACTCACTTGTCTGTTGGATTCGAGACGAATGAGCGACTGCGAATGATTTTAATCGATTGATTTGAGCTTATATACGACTGCAATGTTGTAGTGAATGTTGAGAATACGACATTTCATTTAATTCCCAGATTCTAAACTTTTATTGAAATTAAATCGTTGATTCGAGAGGCCTTCACAGGAAAATTCTCTATAATTTTACGTTATGTTTCTGGGTTTCAGTATGTTTTAAATTATGTAATAAATAAGCTATTTTATAAACTACCACCATTTCAGTGTAGTGTAATGTATGGTAGTGTCATAGGTGTGTATAACTATGGGAATACCCATAGGAATTTTGAAAGAAAAGTCTTAGTCACTTCAGTAGAGAGTGTGAGAGTGATTTTTTTATTTCTGACTTTGACTACTGTTATTTAATTTATTTTATCAAAACTTTCTACTATGTGAAAACAAATTATAAATTATTTATCTCTGTTACAAGAAGAAGAAAACAACAGAATACTTAAAACCATTTATTACAAAATCATTTATTATTAATCTAAAAAGCGACATCCATAAGTTTGTTTCCGTATTGTTTGTCGTTGACGATAACCCTGGAGTCCGAGTAGAATCCGATGTCGATGACCTCACGGGAGACCTTCCTGTTGCTAAGACGACCAGCTGACATCACAGCGCCAATGTCCAGACCCCAGAAATGATGACCCTTGTATGTCTTACCGTAGTTGATAGCCGTCTGTCCGGATAAACTGGCCTCATACTCCATTTCGATCTGGACGACACCTCTGGTGGCTTGGAGCTGGGCTACAACTGATTCGCCAGGCTGAAGAACAATGTTTAAAGCTGATGATGCACCAACTGTCACTGACTTGGACTTCGTGGTCTCCTGACCCCATGAGTTGGAGTAGGAGAAAGACATGGACTGACCAACGTTGAAAACTTCGATGTTGAACTCATAACTGATTTCCATACCAACGTCGAGTTGTCCACCTTTGCTCCAGGTGTTGGAGACGGTGTTCTCAACTGATTGGGAGATGCCAACGTTGAATGTCGCTGGTCTAGTGCTGTTGTTCTCGAAGACCTGTTGAAGGACGATGGTAGGTTGGGAAGTCATTTTCAAAATTCTACCGCTCTTCGGGACTAAGGTCCGTTGGACCTGTCTCCAGCCGTAGGTCTTGTAAAGGTCTCCCCAGGGTGTGTTGCTGTGGAGGTATGCGTCATCAGGGCGCTGGCCGAAGTAATCCCTGACTGCGTTCTTCAAGCTGTTATCCTGTACATTGAAAGTGGCTTTTTCGTTTTCGCTTATGATTCCAACGTCATTTCCCGAGAAGTAAACCTTTAAGTTCGACTCTTCTCCTTCGAATTTTCCATCGAGAGCCACTTCTATACCGGCTAATGCAACTGCTGGCAGGGCCAGAAGACAGAAGAGGAACGCCATTTTGGATCTGGAATAAGAAATAATAATTATAATGAAATATTTTTATGATTTGCGGAGTAATAGATTGTTGTAATCTTAGGTATAAAAAGATGAAATATCAAAAGATTAGTCTTGTTTCAAGAGTTATTTAATCCATTAGGATGGGCATCTTCTAAAGATTTAACAAAGATGCTGATTGAAGCGACTTTTCTCGGACCACTCTCTGACAACTCGTTGCAGACTCTACAACAACTCACACAGAGCTTTCTATCGTTGTGGTTAGACTTTTCAACGTTAAATCGAAAGTGTCCAACAATCCCAGCCGGCCCAACTTCCTTGAAGCCTGTGGTCGAAGCTTCAGGTCGCTTTTATGGTCTTCAGATTGAGGACCTTCAAGCCTAATTCTACACACGCAGACAGGACTCTCAGCAGGGAATCACTGCATACAGCGGATTTATAGTCTTGGCCGCCCTAGGCCGTGTTCCAGTCCCTTTCTCAGCTTCCTAGATTTAGAAGGGTTTGTCACGGATAGACGGCACAGCCAGAGCCTAGACTACGCCGCCCAGGCCGCCCTAGGCCGGACCTTAAGGTAAGTCCGCCATTGACTTATCAGTATGAGAGCGTACGATGATACTCACATTGTTTGATGGATTCGAAACCACGTAGACCAAATGAGTGACTTCGAATGACTTTCTTATGGAAATTAAAGTATTTATATGAAAAATATTTTGATTGTGTTGTAGTTGCTATACTAAATAAGACATTATGTGATTTTTCTGTCGGTGTACTGTGGAAATAGTATGAGACCCGATTTTATATCGCAAAATACACCGAGATCGATAATAATGAGATCGCACGGGTAAAACCAGCGTCCGAAAGCCACCAATCCGAATAGAATATAATTAGCTATTTATGTAATAACTAGTGAAACCTGCGCAACTTCGTTCGCGTGAATTTATTTATACACAACAGTCCTTTTATTCCCGTTCCCGTGGGAATTTCGGGATAAAAAGTACCCTGTGTTATTCTAGGTTATAGTCTACCCGTGTACCTAATTTCAATAAAATCCGTTTAGTAGTTTTTGCGTGAAAGAGCAACAAACATCCATTCCATACATACATCCTTAAAAACTTTCGCCTTTAGTAGGATTTATAAACTTTTTATATCACTTTTATAATATTAGGCAAGTAATGTATGTTTTGTATTAAAAAAAATATTTATGTAAGAAATGTAATAATATTTTTTTTGTTTATTTTGTTTTCTTTAATGTGCTTAGAAGAATAAGATAATAAGGAATAAGAAGGATAAGTTTAGATGCAATGAATATTAATCAAAAACATCATCATAGTTCCAATGGTTCCAATTTCTTTTGTATACAACGCTGGGCATTTTATGAAATGACAAAAATATTTAATTGACTTCAACAATATATAAGCTGCGTTGTGATTTTGAAATGTAACAAATTTTTTACAACTTAAACAAAATTATTTTGCTGAAGTTAATATCATTGGATTTGCTAATATAATTTATTAAATATTAATTACTTAACGATATATTTAGAAAAATACTAATCTGAACCGCGGCTTCGCTCGTGTAGATCAAAGTCAAACAAAAAAATACTTTATTCTGTGGCTCGCGAGCACTTAGACACGTCATTTACAAAAAGATTACATTATTTTAGCTAATCCCGTACAAAAAATGCGTTATTTGAGTACCTAAGTATCAAATCAATCGGTTTTTTTTTCAACCACAACCACATGTGATTCACCTAATGCGATATTGAAGAGATTTTACAACTAAATATAATTAAAATTTTATAACCATAGAGAATTTTATAATCATAAGAGAGGTAGGGCACAGCGGATAATCCGCTTAAATCAGATTAGCCCGTCTGGGGAAGGACCTCCACCTCACAGAAGATAGTAGCCAAATAGCATTGGTCTCGGCCATATTGTGTTCTTAAGGTAAGTAAGGCCTCCAGAGCTCCACTTAGTGGGGTTGGTAGATTGGCAACGAGTGAGTGATACCCCCGGTATTGCAAGCGTCTATCTATAGGCTACGGTGATGCTTACCATCAGGCGGGCGGGCCGTATGCTTATATGCCAACTTTGTAGTATAAAAAAATAATTTAAAAACCGGGCAAGCACGTGTCGGGTCACGCACAATGTATGGTTCCGTATTGGCTACGCATTTCTTAGTTACAGATGAGTACAATGCCATATTCTATGACATTTGTACGTTTTTGTCAAAGAAATTTTACTTCATAAGTTCGTCGGCTATTACTCGGTAACTAGTAGTGCCTACTTAACCGTTATAGTTTTCCTTGTAGGTTCACTATATGGACCACTACCATGAATTTTTTCAAATTTCTAAACACAAGCCTTTCGGAGATAGAGGGGGGGGGGGGGACCACCGTGCAAAACGAAAATTGACACGTTAAATGCAAATAATTCGCAAACGGATCATTTTATCGGAAAATGATCATCCCATACCCTCGTTGTTTTAAGAGATCTAACGATACCCCACAACGTGGGATAGGTGTGAAAAATTTTCACTCTCACTTTACCTATGTACTTGTACACTGTGCTTGGTATGGTCCCCACCATACCAAGCACCCCAAAAAAAATATTTACTCAAAATTTTGTTCCAGCACTTTACATTACACATTACAGCTTTCTAGCATTAAGCGTCTAGGCGCTAGACCGCGGACCGCGGTCTTGGTTTACGACTCATCAACCGATATCAGCTGGGTCCGACGGCTTAATGTGCCCTCCGAAGCACGGAGAAGAACTTACTTTTCTACTCTAACTCAATCTGTGTGATTTGTCCCTATAAATTTATTTATTTTCTAGCAGCATCAAAAAACCAGAGTGGTTTTGTTTGGATGCAACTCATATCAGTGAAAAACAGAAAACTCAGTGATGTAGTTTTTTTTTTGGTACCAAATAAACAGTCTTTAATCTTTCTTTACATACAATCGCCACAGGTTTAAAAGTGTACATGCATATTTCTTTTCCTTTTGTTTCTTGCGGCACCTCTCAACAGGCCACTGCTAGTACGACAAAAACATTGACGTGCAAAAGTATGTCTTGTAATTTATCTACTAGTTTTAAATATTGTGCCTTCTACAAATTGCCTTGCCCAACATTATGGTATCGTAGATTATAAGTTTTACTGTAAAATACGTACGTGCAATAAAGATATTGAGTATTGCATAATAAATGATATAATTTTTTCATTAATTTTATTTATTTAATATTATTATTAAAACTAAACAGCGACATCCATAAGCACATTTCCGTTTTGTGAGTCAGTGACGATGACCCTAGGATCATGGTAGAATCTTATAACTACGACCTCACTGGAAACCTTTATATTGCTAAGCCCACTGCTGGACATCACATCAGCTATTTGTAGACCCCAGAAATGATGATCATTGTGCTTATTAGCATAATTAACAGCTGCATGTCCAAATAAACTGGCTTCATAGTCCATTTCAATCTGTACAGCGCTTCTGGTCGCTTGAAGTTCAGTTGAAGCTGATTCTCCAGGCTGGAGGACAATATACATAGGTGATGATGGCCCTATAGTCACGGCAGTCATCTTCAAGACATCCTGGCCCCATGGGTTGGAGTAGGAGAAGGATACCTGGCTACCGTTGTTGAGTTCCATGTTGAACTAAAATGATATGAATATCATTATTTTTACTTAGAGAGTTTCATCACAGGCACGTCCTCTTGTCATGTTGTACAGTCAGATGTACGTCGAGCTTTACACTTGCAGTGCAATTTTAGCTCTTATGATATGACATAGCTTAAGAATGGTACAAAGTCCAATATGTAAAGGTCGACCTGCTCTTGACTGTACATATAAAAATTATAGTCCAGTCAATAACGTCGTTGTAGAGTGCGTGAGAGGGAACCTAAGCGATTTCTTCAGAAACTGGCGTTACCTAGGAAAATAAAATAGTTTTTAGTATTTTACTCGCAATTTTTCCATTTTCCGTTTAAACCTTCCCTGAATTTCCACAAATATTTCAAAATCAAAATTATCCAAATCGAATTCGATAAAACGCACAGTGGTGATAATTCTGTTGTTCAGAGGTTGTACATTAAAATTTAACAAGACTAAACTAATTTTGACAGGACTAGAAGTGTTGCTATCCTTGTCACTTTGATCCTGTCAAAATTAGTTTAGTCTTGACAGAATTAGCACCTAATTAATTTTTATGTATAGGAAATAGAAGATTTTTATTTTAAGCATAGGTACTTAGCTATAAGGTTTTAGTCATAAACAATAATAAAAAAATACATTTAAAGTACTTATACATTACCTCATAACTGATGTCCATTCCAATATCTAGCTGTCCATTTATACTCCAAGCGTTATGGACAGTGTTCTGTACTGTTTGTGAAAACCCCACATTAACAGTTACAGGCATGGAGGTGTTATTTATAAATCCGTATCGAGAAACGACTGTATTTTGGGAACTAATACTCAATATTCTACCGCTCATTGGCATTAAAGTTCTTTGGACCTGTCTCCAGCCGTAGGTTCTATAAAGGTCTCCCCAGGGTGTGATGCTGTGGAGGTAGGCATTATTAGGGCGCCGTCCGAGGTAACCTGTAATTAAGAAGAATTATTTTTTGGATTCAAATTTTAACACTAAGGTGGCAAACTAGCATACAGCCCGCCTGATGGTAGGCAGTCACCACCGTAAGCTAAGTGCAATACCAGGGGGTGTCACTCGCGCTGCCGTCTCGTTGCCGACCTTACTCCCCGTAGAAACATAGAATGACCAAGACCAATGCTATTTGGCTACGATTATAAGGTGGTCCTTCCCCAGACGGGCTGCTCCATTTTAGCGGATTATCCGCTGTGCTCTACCTCTCTTTAATATACTATAAATTCAATATACTTTGACGACCTCCGTGGCGTAATGGTTACCACGCCAGACCGCCACCGAGGAGGTCCCGGGTTCGATCCCCGGTCGGGTCATGATGAAAAACGAACTTTTTCTGATTGGCCTCGGGTCTTGGATGTTTATCTATATATGTATTTGTTATAAAATATAATATCGTTGAGTTAGTATCCCATAACACAAGTTTCGAACTTACTTTGGGGCTAGCGCAATCTGTATGAATTGTCCCTATATATTTATTATTATTATGTATATTAATTTGTATTAATAAATAAATATTCTTGAACGAACCACACAACGCCATCTAAGCAATTAAGCTTGTACTATACTGGGTACTAGATTGCTGATAAATACCTATACTTAAATACTTTTTTTATTATATACATAGAAAACACCCAGACCAAGGTAAACACATGTTCATGCACACCAATGTTTGCCTTGAGCAAGATTCGAACCCCCGGCCCTTGAGATAAAGTGAACATTGCTAGCCACTCGACCACCGGGCCTGTTGATAGGTCGTATATGTAATACTAACTGTACATATTGCTATTTCTTACCAGGGTCCATGTTTTAATAATAAAAATAGAAATTAACTAAGTACCTACATGTCTTTAGGTTAAATCGTAAACATGTGCAATCACACTAATATTATAAATGAGAAAGTGAGTTTGTTTTGTTATTCCTTCACGGCTTGCAGCCGATCATTATGAAAATTTTGAATACATATTGTCAGGGGTACAGAGCCCAACATAGGCTAATTTTTACGCGGGCGAAGCCGCGAGTAACAGGTATAGTAATAAATAAATAAAATAACCCTCGATTAAGTTCTTCAGACTGTTGTCCTGTATATTGAATGTGGCTTTTTCGTTTTCGCTAATAATTCCTAAATCCTTTCCCGAATAGTATACATTCAGATTTGAGTCTTCTCCCTCGAATTTACCATCGAGTGACACTTCTATGGCGGCTAATGCAACTGCTGGCAGGACCAAAAGACAGAAGAGGAATGACATTTTGGATCTGGAAGAAGAAAATTATTAATCTATAGATTTAAGAAAATTAATAATCGACCTCCGTGGTGTAATGGTTACCACGCCATACCGCCACCCAGGAGGTCCCGGGTTCGATCCCCGGTCGGGTCATGATGAAAAACGAACTTTTTCTGATTGGCCTCGGGTCTTGGATGTTTATCTATGAATGTATTTGTTATAAAATATAATATCGTCAAGTTATTATCCCATAACACAAGTTTACTTACTTTGGGGCTAGCCCAATCTGTATGAATTGTCCCTATATATTTATTTATTATTTTAGGTCGGCAAAGCGTGAGTGATACTCCGGTGGTGTTGCAAGCGTCCATAGGCTACTACCGCTACTACGGTGACCGCATACCCTCAGGCGGGCCGTAAGCTTGTTTGTCACCTTAGTGGTATAAAAAAAATCTATACTAATATTATAAAGATGAAAGATTTGTATTTTTCTTTGTAACGAATACTCAAAAGCTAGGTACTAGACCAATTTCAAAAATTCTTTCACCGTTGTTTGGGAAGGTACATTATCCCTGTGTAACATGGGCTATATTATATGTACTGTTACCCGCGGCTCCGCCCGCGTGGTCAAGGGAAAATGTCAATAATTTTTCCCATGGGAATCTCTTTATCCCGTGGGAAAAAGTAGCCTATGTCACTCTCCAGACCTTAAACCCCCAATAAAAAAAACATATCAATCCGTTAATTACTTTCTCGTGAAGGGGAACAAACAAACAAATAAACACACTTTCACATTTTTAATTTATAGTAATGGATATATATGTATATACCTAAGGTATATAATAGATTTAATAGGTCCTTAGTAAAATCCATGAGAAGTAGGAGCGGGGCGCTAGTAAGTATTTAATAAATCATTTTGTCGCTCGCTAAAATAATATGAAATTAATAAAACAAGGTTCATTGTACGCATACCAATACAAAACGCATAGAAAGCAGTTCCGTTCCGTTGCTATGTAGCAATATTGCACCATATAAGTAATTATATTAGATTTAAGTCGAATAATTACCTATCTTATACATAATGCTATGAATGGTAAAATTTTAAAGCACTTTTGATCCATTTTGAATTAGTAGAGCATTAATAAAATTGAAATGGGCTAACCCAGGGATGTAGGTACCACGGTTTCACAGAATATATAGGTAAAAGGACAAATTACACAGATTGAGCTAGCCCCAAAGTCAACTTCGAAACTTGTGTTATGGGATACTATCTCAACGATACTATATTTCATAACAAATACTATTTAGATAAACATCCAACACCCAGGTCAATCAGAAAAAGTTAGTTTTTCATCATTCCGATTCCGACCGGGATTCGAACCCGGGGCCTCCTGGGTTGCGGTCTGGCGTGGTAACCATTACGCCACGGAGGTCGTCAAGTCAGAATATTGGCATGCAGCAGATATTTGTTTCGCTCGATGACTTCTCCCTATTCTCTTGTAGCAAGTAACGGTCGGCGGTGTCCACTTTCTATCAGGTGGCTCACTTGCTCGTTTGCCGTTTGTCATAAAAAAAACATCTGCGCTCAATAGAGCTCCAGAAGCGAAATTTCGCTTCTGATCGATGGGCCTTAAAAAAGATACATTCATACCTGGTAGGTAACTATGATTCTGCAGCTATTTGCTCCAAGTCTTTTTCACTTGTGGTCTCGTGAACTACTAGTTTCAGTACAAAGCTATCTAATCTGATAGATTAGAATAAATTGGATAAGATTAGAGATAATTAAAAAATTAAGAGAATTAAATGCAATCACATTTTACTGAATGACTGACGTATCTACGCAGTTGTTCTGAGACTTGGGACGAACACACCCTTCTTTGTGTGACATAGGCATCCGAATTTTTTTGTAGATTCCCCTGGGAAAGCGGGATATTCGCAAAAAATGTGCGGTGAGTGCCACCGCCGCCGCGCCGCTGATTTCAAGACCGCGTTTTAAAAGCGGTTTATTTTACAATTCACAAAGCGCCAACCAGCTTCTAAAGTAAACGGATATATTATTGAAAATATATACTTATAATACATAGAAAAAGCAGAGACTCGAGAACCACACAAACGCCGTCGCATGTCTGCGAGCGGAAATCGATCCCACGCCCTCTGGTTCCGAAGATACCAACGCACCACCGGGCTTACGGTTTGATATTGTATTTCAATATAATCATATCATGCCACTGAAGGGATACGGTTCTTCCTTCGATCGAAGAGGATTAGAGCGTACTCTGCCACGCTACTCTAATGCCATGGCAGAATAATGAAACCTGTAATGAAGTCAGGGTATAGCAATGAATCCACACAATAAATTTGTACATGTCATTTAATCAAATTTCATTCTACGTGAAAAATAAAAAATTGTATATACATTTTATTTTATATACCGAGCAAAAAGAAAGATCATTGATACGAGTAACATAAAGAAACATGGAAGTTTGTTACAGTGTAGACAACGAGGTTTCATACCAATTACGAGCCTTCAAACTTAGTACAGTAGAATTAGTCGCTACGAACAGCGACGAATTCAACCAAACGTGTTGTTTACCAAAACCTGTTGACGCACGATCAGCGCAGCGACTAATTTTATTCTTCTATTTCACAAAGAGCATTTAGCTATGATAATATAAAAATATTGTCAGACAAAATGGTTTACTCTTTATTTTTTGTTCGACTGAAGCGGATTTTTCACTATGAGATTTAATATGTCATCTTGAGATTTGATATTTTAACGGTCGTTATACATTTTGTACGAGACCATTCACGTCACATGCTATAATACATATTACATTATCTCAAGTCCCCGGACACCACGCCTCCCCCTGCCTCGCCTGTTTGCGTTCATAGCTCAAGATATAATAATCCGAATGAAAAAGCGATGTTCGACTGTTGGATTTACTTATTCAGAGGAACTGCGCCAACACAGAATATGTGACAGTACCATGTTTACCTTGTGACCCCACAACTAGAAATAGGTTGTCGCAGCCGCTCCGTCGACCAGTTGTCTCGATAAAATAAATCCGAAAAATTCGAACGAGAAAAAAAAATCTTACTAATGTACGACGATCAAAAACAGATGAGTCGAACAATTGAGAAAAAATGAAAAAAATGATACTTTTAGAGTAAAATCTAATATTTTTATTATTTGACATTTCCTCAAGTATGAGAAATCCGGGATATTGCGTACATATCCAATGCTTTATCTTCTAGTTTGTTATCTATGAGAAACGACCTTAAATTACACCGTAGATCAAAGAGATTTACTTAAGACACACTACACACATCGTATTTCATCATTCAGAAGCGTGCTACACCGGACATTATACTGATTGGTCGGCGGGAATCAATTTTGAAAAAATTCCCACCGAACCGATTAATTTAAAATTTTCAAATAAATTATTATTCCCTACCGACCAACTGAGTGCGTTTTGTAAATAGTTTAGAAACATTTGAGTAGACTCACGATTGTAAGCTACGAAATATCGAGTGTCTAGTGCAAATCTTCTCAACGATCTACGGATTTTACGTTTCATAAGTAAAATTTTAAATTAATTTTTAATACTAAATACTTGTCCTAGTTTTTAATTAAAAATACGAGCTAGCGAGCGTAGTAATATAAATAATGATTATATCTATACCTAAGCTAAGTTGGAGAAATAATTTATATAAACAAACTTAACATAGTTTAGTAGATAAAGATAAAATGGTGCTAATTCTGTTGTACATTTATCCAGACTAAACTAATTTTGACAGGACCAAAGGTGTTGTTGTCCTTCCTTGGTTTACAATTAGTGACAAGGATAGCAACACTTCTAGTCCTGTCAAAATTAGTTTAGTGTAGTTAAATGTACAACAGAATTAGCACCAGTATCTGATGGACAAAAAAGGCCGTATTAAGGGTGGAAAGATTAAGAAAAGAGGAAGGGAAGGACATTAAGTATAAATATATATTATAATATAAGAAATATTAAGTAACCCTCTTTCGGGTGATGCAAGGAAATTATACATCTTTGCAACACTTGCAATGAGGGACATGGAGTAGTTTGTCCAGCGAACTTCCCTATGACTCTGACATAGTCAAGCATGACTAAAAGCCTCAAAGAAAATAGAGAAAATAACTTTTTTCTTTGTTTAAAGTAAGGAAAATGCATTAATCCATGTCCAAAACCTCATTTGCCGGCCTACTATAATGTTCGGTTTGTTTACGTAAACTATTTCTCCATCTTAGCTTAGGTTATGTTATTTGCTCTAGAATTTAAAGTTTACAGGTTTATAGGTTAGTTTTCATTCTTCGTGAAGAATCCCATCTAAACACTAGGTGGGTTCGTCGTTACTTAACGTGCGTGTTCATTTAACGACACCATGATAAGTGGACATTTATAGTAATTTTTATAAAAATCAATTTTGATCAACAAACAGGTTAGCTGTGTTGTATGCTTCCTGTTTGCCTTCTTAGTCTATAAAAAATATGGCAATTTAGCGCAAAAAAGATTTTTCCTCCTATTTTACAAGCCGATACATAATTGTAACTTTAGAAATGTCTACCTTGTCAGGAATTGCAGACTCGAAGATATACCTGACACTTGCGAGGGCGTTTTTGTGACACAGACATTCAATAAAATCTTCTGAAATTCCCACGGGAAAGTTTCACTAGTATTCATTAAGACGATTGGCCATCCAACCTTAAATTACCTCCCAGTTACTAAAACTGCATTTTAATTCCACATTAAGTATCAAACGTGTCATTATATTTTGTTTTATACCACTAAGGTGACAAACAAGCTCACGGTCCGCCTGATGGTAAGCAGTCACCGTAGCCTTATGAACGCTTGCAATACCGGGAGTATCACTCGCGCGTTGCCGATGTAGAAAGTGGAGCTCTGGTGACCTTACTCACCGTAGCAACACAACATGGCCGAGACCAATGCTATTTGGTTACAATCAAGCAGCATTTGCGAGATTATAACTTCTAAAATAACATTTTTAATACATAAGTCTTCTCTCACATCCAAACTGGCATAACAGTTATATTGTTCTCACAAATAAGCACTTTTAACACTATCACAAGCACTTTATTTTGCACAACACTCATATAAGTCCATGGCGTTTCTTGTACTCTTCAAGATTGAGCGAACGCTTCGGACCGGTCTCTTTCACTTTTGTCGTTAACTGTTTCGGTTGAGATGATACAGCTTCTGAAAAATAAAAGAATATGACATGACAGTCTCTCCGTGACCACGACACATCCAGACTAAGAGAAATATACATAACACAAATAATCATGCACACAAATGTTTGTCTTGCGCAGAATTCGAACCCGCCGACATTGGGACAAAGTGGCCATTGCTAGCCACTCTCGGGAACGGGAATAATCTAAAATGTAACCTGCATTTTTGTACAAATAAACGATTTGATTGATTGTTTTATGTACAGTAAGGGGCATAAGAACATATGTCTTCGTGCTCCTATCAATAGGAGCAGTTGGTAGGAGCTGGAGGAAGAAGGGGATTGTAAAATGATAACAATACCATGCTATCTTGCCTCATGTGGAGATTTAATTAATTTATGAGTAATTGATTTAGCGTTTTCTACTTCATACACTACTGTAAATCTTCCTAAAACAAATAAATAAATTTAAAACTAGCTGTGCCCGCGACTTAGTTCGGGTGGTTGTCGAAAACACTATCGCGATATGAATAATTTTCTCCGTTTTTGCAATTTTGACTGATGCTTCGCTTCTATTGGTCGCAGCGTAATGTTATATAGCTTAAAGCCTCGACAAATGGACTATCCAACACAAACATTTTCAATTCGAACCAGTAGTTTTTGGGCAGTAGATTAGCGCGTTCAAACAAACAAACTCTCCGCCACCCAGGAGGTCCCGGGTTCGATCCCCGGTCGGTGCATGCATGATGAAAAACGAACTTTTTCTGATTGGCCTCGGGTCTTGGATGTTTATCTATATATGTATTTGTTATAAAATATAATATCGTTGAGTTAGTATCCCATAACACAAGTTTCGAACTTACTTTGGGGCTAGCTCAATCTGTATGAATTGTCCCTATATATTTATTCATATTTATATATTAGTATAAGTATATATAGATTAATACGCACTTGCAACAGGTAAATCCAACTCGATGTTAATATCGAAATCGTGGAGTGAGTACATGCTCTCGTTGTCCGTTGACGACGGCTTCTCTTTGCTCTTCGTCTTGTCCGATTCTGGATGCTGCTGTTTTAATACATTATAGGTAAAGGTTGAGTTCTCAAGGGGACGCCATTTAAAAAAAATAAGCTCTAGACCAATATAAAAGTATGGCTTTAGCTGATCGCACATTTGTCAGAAACGTACGCGACGCACGCACCGTACACGCCGCATTTCGCAAAGAGCGGTAGGCATCCGAATTAGAAGGAAGCATTCTGTTGACGTCATTTAACGGCGCGTGCTCAAATTGTTGGCAGTACACTAAAGATTTGCGTACGGCGCGTACGCGAATGTGCGAGGCTATCAAGAAATGCGGCGCGTTCGGCGCGTACGTTGCTGACAAATGTGCGATCAGCTTTAATCGTAATTTTATTTATTCGTAGTATTTTTTGAACGTTTTTTTTTCTATATGACTTATTACTAAATGGGAGTTCAAATGAGTTTCGATACTATCTGGCCGACATCCAAAAACAACAGTAGATATTATTAATTTTTTATCTCACCACTAGTCTTTCCTTCTCTTGCCTCTCCTTGTCTTT
This sequence comes from Endotricha flammealis, assembly GCA_905163395.2. Lineage (NCBI taxonomy): Eukaryota > Metazoa > Arthropoda > Insecta > Lepidoptera > Pyralidae > Endotricha > Endotricha flammealis. The sequence continues at coordinate 1,875,450 of LR990880.1, read as the reverse complement.
GGCCAGCATCTCTTCTTGCTCCCTCTGCTTCTGTGCCTCCGCTTCGGCCAATTCGTTTTTGAATAACTCCTAAACAAATAAAATACAATTATAATTTATAAAGGCACTAACCATCATTTTTAACCACCGACGGAAAAAGGAGGGGTGTTATAAGTTTGACGTGTATCTGCGTAATTCTCTGTAACGGATAATCCAATTTTGATGCGGTTTTAGTTTTGTTTGAGAGGTAATTTGATCGAGTGTGTTCTTCTATTATTAAAAGAAAACTTTTCAGCCGGTCGGGATTTTTTTATATTTTAAATATTGTTAAGTGATTATATGAATATAGTTTTTATTGTATTTTTTTATTTATAATGAACGAGGGCGAAATCCTGTACACAACTAGTCTTATTGTGTGCGTAATTCATCCGATTATAAAATTTAAGTTTAAAAATAAAAAAATTAAAATTACCTATTTTTATTAAACATTTTCCCCCTTACTAAGAAACGTAGTACGAGTATAGTTATTCACTGTTGTGTCACGGTCTTTGTTGATGAGAATTAAATGAAGTGTGAAAGTGACAAAACATTGTATGACTATACACGCATTACACAACGTTAAGGGCGTTTATTTTTAAATTACCTCTTAATAATATTTGTATATTATATTACCTGACTGCGGTTGCCGACATGTGATTTGAAGTTCATAACGGGTTTGGTGTGACGTCTTGTGAAGGGGTCGTCTGTCTTCTTGCCCTTGTTCGCTTTCACCTGGAGACAAAAGAGTATATAAACACAAATATTTTTATTCATCATCATCATATCATCGTCATCATATCAACCATAGATTTAGTATACACTAGCGTACCTATAGATCGGTATGGGATACTAACTCAACGATATTATATTTTATAACAAATCTATATATATAAAATTCAAAGTCCTGACTGACTTAACTATATATCAACGCACAGCCCAAACCGGTGGGTCTAGAGATTCCAAATTTGGACTGTAGATTCCTTACGACGTCTAGGGGTGTACTAAGAAAGGATTTTTCAAAATTCCTACGGGATACCGAGATATACGCAAACGAAGTTGCGAGGGTATATCAACGCACAGCCCAAACCGCTGGGTCTAGAGATTTCAAATTTGGCATGTAGGTTCCTTACGACGTCTAGGGATGTACTAAAAAAGGATTTTTCAAAAATCCCACGGAAAAGCAAGATATACGCATACGAAGACGCACAGCCCAAACCGCTGGGTCTAGAGATGCCAAATTTGACATGTAGGATCCTTATAAGGTCCAGACCGACCGGACCGGACCGGACCGGACCGGAACGGACCGGACCGGACCGGAACGGATCAGACCTGATCGGTCTGGAAGGAACCGCACCGTACCGGGCCGTACCGGACCGGATCGAACCGGACCGGACCGTTTTTTTTTCTTCATCTATATATATAAAATTCAAAGTCCTGACTGACTTAACTATATATCAACGCACAGCCCAAACCGGTGGGTCTAGAGATTCCAAATTTGGACTGTAGGTTCCTTACGACGTCTAGGGGTGTACTAAGAAAGGATTTTTCAAAATTCCTACGGGAAACCGAGATATACGCAAACGAAGTTGCGAGGGTATATCAACGCACAGCCCAAACCGCTGGGTCTAGAGATTCCAAATTTGGCATGTAGGATCCTTATAAGGTCCAGACCGACCGGACCGGACCGGACCGGAACGGACCGGACCGGACCGGAACGGATCAGACCTGATCGGTCTGGAAGGAACCGCACCGTACCGGGCCGTGCCGAACCGGATCGAACCGGACCGGACCGGTTTTTTTTCTATATATATAAAATTCAAAGTCCTGACTGACTTAACTATATATCAACGCACAGCCCAAACCGGTGGGTCTAGAGATTCCAAATTTGGACTGTAGGTTCCTTACGACGTCTAGGGGTGTACTAAGAAAGGATTTTTCAAAATTCCTACGGGAAACCGAGATATACGCAAACGAAGTTGCGAGGGTATATCAACGCACAGCCCAAACCGCTGGGTCTAGAGATTCCAAATTTGGCATGTAGGATCCTTATAAGGTCCAGACCGACCGGACCGGACCGGACCGGAACGGACCGGACCGGACCGGAACGGATCAGACCTGATCGGTCTGGAAGGAACCGCACCGTACCGGGCCGTTGAATTTTATCTATGAAAAAAAATCCGGTCCGGTCCGGTTCGATCCGGTCCGGACCGGATTTTTTTTCATAGATAAAATTCAAAGTCCTGACTGACTGACTTAACTATACATCAACGCACAGCCCAAACCAATGGGCCTAGAGATTTCAAATTTGGACTGTAGGTTCCTTACGACGTCTAGGGGTGTACTAAGAAAGGATTTTTTAAAATTCCTACGGGAAACCGAGATATACGCAAACGAAGTTGCGAGGGTATATCAACGCACAGCCCAAACCGCTGGGTCTAGAGATTCCAAATTTGACAAGTAGGTTCCTTACGACGTCTAGGGATGTACTAAGAAAGGATTTTTCAAAATTCCCACGGGAAAAGATATATGCATACGAAGTTGCGAGGGGACGCACAGCCCAAACCGCTGGGTCTAGAGATGCCAAATTTGACATGTAGGGTCCTTATAAGGTCCAGACCGACCGGACCGGACCGGACCGGAACGGATCAGACCTGATCGGTCTGGAAGGAACCGCACCGTACCGGGCCGTGCCGGACCGGATCGAACCGGACCGGACCGGATTTTTTTCATAGATAAAATTCAAAGTCCTGACTGACTGACTTAACTATACATCAACGCACAGCCCAAACTAATGGGTCTAGAGATTCCAAATTTGGACTGTAGGTTTCTTACGACGTCTAGACGCGTACTAAGAAAGGATTTTTCAAAATTCCCACGGGAAAGCGAGATATACGCATACGAAGTTGCGAGGGGACGCACAGCCCAAACCGCTGAGTCTAGAGATTCCAAATTTGGCATGCAGGGTCCTTATAAGGTCCGGACCGACCGGACCGGACCGGACCGGACCGGACCGGATGGAACCGTACCGTACCAGGCCATCCCGGACCGGAATTTGTTTCTGAAGAAAGATATGCTAATTGTTACTAGGCCACGCGGGCGAAGCCGCGGGCGGAAGCTAGTACATTATATAGATAAACATCCAAGACCCGAGGCCAATCAGAAAAAGTTCGTTTTTCATCATGACCCGACCGGGGATCGAACCCGGGACCTCCTGGGTGGCGGTCTGGCGTGGTAACCATTACGCCACGGAGGTCGTCAAATCGTCGGAGTCGTCATCTACCGATAACAGCCGGAACCGACGGCTTAACGTGTCCTCCGAAGCACGGAGAAGCTCAAGATAACGAAACCCATCCAAACGCTAGGGTCAACGTCGCTTAACTTGCGTGTTCATATTAGAGTGACATAGCGACGCCATTGAGTTCCATTTCAGTTTCCAGTTTCCAGGTTAAACCATAAAATTTTAAAATCATAAATGGTTGTTTCAAAACATGTATATTGTTATGAATCCGTCACTAACCTCCTCCATGATGGCTTTCTCAGCAGTCTCCACGTTCAGTTTGCGATTCCTGTTGTTAATATATGAGATGCTTTGAATTGATGATGTCCTCGTCTTGTCCAGCTGGTTTGCCCTCTCCTCCAACTCTTGGATCTTGGCGTTCAAGTCTAATACTAGTTCGTCGTCACCACTGAAATAATTAGCAAAAAAATATTGGTTGTTGATTGACAACTTTGAACATTCGGATAGTAAACGTAAAATATAAACAAAAATTAAAACAAAATACTTTTTTTTCTTTTACTTTATTATGTAAGCTGACTGTATTAATTACTTTGACCAATCCCGCTCAGCTATTATGAATAATATGTCGTCTGACCAACTGGCCGCTGGTCTGCCGACCGATCTCCAGTCCCAGATCTCCTGTCTCGGCCTCCAATCCGTAAGTGCCCTGGTCCATCTACCTTCGGCTTGTATGGACTCACGTCAACTCGAAAATACATGAGAGATAGCAGACCAGGCCGAAAGGCAGCAACCCTTGCGGGCCTGGTCTGCTCCTATCTTTAACACCGATATTGCATTTTATATTTTAGATTTAATTTTATGTTGAGACAAATTAATGGCACTATTTAATGACATTACGCATACGTAATGTTGTATGTGCCTAGTTTTAAATGTTGTGTTAAAAATGTATGATAAAATAACAAAAGGTGGTCATAGTGCTTTTGTTTCCGAAATGGTAGTAGTTTATAGAGTAGACTAATTTATACAAATCATTTATTACTGTATACTCTGACAAGAGAACGTGTTTGTGAAAACCTATTATCTGAATAAAACTAGAAATTTGAATTTGGCCAAATGTCCTGCCCATCCCCACTTCAGTTCACTACCCATAATGGCTAGATATTATGCATAATATTTGTATTACGGCGAATTGCTCAAAATCACACTGATATAAAAAAACATACCGTAATTGTGCGACGTCCCTTTCCTTCATGAGTTGCGTCTTCTTCATGGCGTAATTGGTGGGATGAGATCGGAACCTCTCTTTTTCAGCTACAATTTTTTCTATGTCTTCTTCCTGCAGACGTGAAAGTTTATTTTATTCAAAACTAGCGCCCCGCCCCGGCTTCGTACGTGTTTTAATAGAGATCCCTATTTTTTTGTAAATATAATATAGCTTATGTTACTCGCGGACAGTGTAGCTCTCCAAAGGTAAAAGAATTCTTGTAATCGGTAAAGTAGTTTTTGGGTTTATTCATTAACTAGCTTTTCCACGTGGCGTTAATTTTATGACATAGATCTCATTTGACAACAAAACAACCCATAGCGCGACTTGTGGCGCCATCTGTTGGCCGATACAGCGCCCTCTATAGCAGAAAAAATATTTTCCCATTGGAACGACATACTTTCACGGGATAAAAAGTAGCCTATGTTGGGCTCTGTACCCCTAACAATATGTATGCAAATTTTCATAATGATCGGCTGCTTAGTCAAGCCGTGAAGGAATAACAAACAAACTCACTTTCTCATTTATAATATTAGTAAGGATAAATAAATATATAGGGACAATTCACACAGATTGAGCTAGCCCCAAAGTAAGTAACTTGTGTTATGGGATACTAACTCAACGATACTATGTTTTATAACAAATACATTTAATAAACATCCAAGACCGGAGGCCAATCAGAAAAGTTCGTTTTTCATCATGACTCTTACGGGATTCGAACCCGGGACCTCCTGGGTGGCGGTCCGGCATGGCAACCATTACGCCACGGAGGTCGTCGAATCATTACACACACACACACAAACACACAAAAAAATTATATTAGTGTAGATTGGTCTAATACGAGTGGTCTAATACGTTTTGAAAGTGGTAGAGCGTAACCACTACTATGAATTGGTAGTGGCTCGTTCGTGGCTGGGTCGAGGCAGTACCACCCTCCCACAGAATATCGACGTGCAATAGCGTATTTTTAATGACGTATGTTCGTTTATTCATATGTAAAACAAGCCGCGTTATTACGAGGATTAAAATAACATTCAACAATTACGTAGGACCTTTAAAATAATGATATCACATAATAAAACTAAACTAAACATATTATTATAAACAAATTATAATATAGCGTGTTTTGTACGATGAGTAAGAGATCCGGAACTCTTCCTGTTTCCTATTACCTTTTATACTTTCCTTTTTCATTCCTTTATAGTTGGGCTACCCATCCAAGATTCTTTTAGTCGTGGATGTCCATGGGCAGAGAATTGCTTACCATCAGGTGACCCGAGCTTGATTGTCCTCTGCCATAAAAAGATTCCAAACAGTAGCTGGTCATACCTTAAATTCATACATAAGCGCTTCTTTGACTTCAGTAATTTTATTCCTAACAAAATCCATAGTCGGTGGTTTCTTGCCAGCGTCCTTTATTGCTTTGTGCCATTTTGTGAACTCTCCGTCTGTAAATTCCTGAAAAAAAAATACACAATTTTATTTTCAATCATGTACAGTCAAGAGCAGGTCGACCTTTACATATGTACCGTTCTTAAGTTCTATGTCATAAGAGCCAGAATTGTACTCAAGTGTAAAGCTTGACGTGCACCTTACTGTACAATTAATTAAAATGCACATACATAAATGTGAGTGAGTTTGTCCTTTCGAAAGCAATCAATGAATAGAAAATGATTTTAATCTTAATCTCAATAAAAATCAAGGGCGTGGTTCTTTGACGTTTAACTTTTAGACAGGCCCGGTGGTCGAGTGGCTAGCAACGGTCTTTATCCCAAGAGTCGCGGGTTCGGATCCTGCGCAAGGCAAACATTTGTGTGCATGAACATGTCTGTTTACCTTGGTCTGGGTGTTTTCTATGTATAATAAGTATTTATTTACAAAAAAAAAAGTATTTAAGTTTATTTATCAGCAATCTAGTACCGATAGTACAAGCTTAGTTGCTTAGTTTGAGAGTAGATGGCGTTGTGTGATTCGTCCAAGAATATTTATTATTTATTTAACTCGTAGCGAACAGCATTTCTACTCTGAAGTAAGTTCTGTGGGCGAAAACAGTAAATAAAATATTACGTTAGAGCCACAGCACACGGCGTATTTTAAAAGCACAGAACACGCGCATCCATCGCGGAGTTGCAAGCATTTGTTCGTGAAGTCTGACATACAAAGAGTTCAATGTAAAACGAAACGCGCGTCCTCTGCGCGTTTAAAATACGCCGTGTGCTGTGGCTCTTATGCTAACCTGATTACTAACGAATTCGAGTCTGAAAACTCTGTCTTGTGTGCCGTGTCGTAATTTCAGTCCTTTATTCGTCCTTGTGTTGCCTAGATTATAAATTTTCGCTGTTTCATACACATCTATTATTTCGGCTACCTGAAAATAAATATATTAAAAATTAATCTTCATTAACAACCCATAATCATCCCACTGCTGGAATACCTCTTCAATAGAATAAATAAATAAATATATAGGGACAATTCATACAGATTGAGCTAGCCCCAAAGTAAGTTCGAAACTTGTGTTATGGGATACTAACTCAACGATATTATATTTTATAACAAACTAGCTTTTCCCCGCGGCTTCGCTCGCGTTAATTTTATGACATAGATCTCGTTTGACAACAAAACAACTCAGAGCGCGACTTGTGGCGCCACCTGTTGGCCGATACAGGGCACTCTATAGTAGAAAAATTATTTTCCCATTGGAACGACATACTTTCACGGGATAAAAGTAGCCTATGTTGGGCTCTGTACCCCTAACAATATGTATGCAAATTTTTGATCGGCTGCTTAGTCAAGCCGTGAAGGAATAACAAACAAACAAACAAACTCACTTTCTCATTTATAATATTAGTAAGGATACATATATGTATAGATAAACATCCAAGACTCGAGGCTAATCAGAAAAAGGTCGGTTTTCATCATGACCCGACCGGGCATCGAACCCGGGACACCCTGGGTGGCAGTCTGGCGTGGTAACCATTACGCCACGGAAGCCGTCAATAGAAGGGGATTAGAACGGACTCTGCCACGCTGCTCCATTGCGGATTTGTATTTATTGGCGAAGGCCAATGTTTTGAACCGTCTGAAGGTAGTGAAGGCCACCGACTTGGATTAACGGCAGTCATCCATCGACAACGGTCGGGAGCGACGGCACAGCCCGGACACTCCATACAACGCGCATGTAATAATTACCTATTTCTACTACATAGGCCAATGTCGTCTGTACACGCGCACACGTATACGCATTAGTTCACTAAGCGCACACCTTTGCGACTGCACCCGCCTCGATACCCGCCCGGGGTGAGGTGACGCGAGAGGTGCGGAAAGGAGAGTGGCCATTCTACCGAGGGTTATTCCTTATTCTATGCCGACGATGGCTCAACCATCAAAACACTGACTGGGATCAACGTTGCTTAACTTGCGTGTCCGTTTTAGAGTACGACACACAGCCACGTCAAGGAGACCCTCAATTTAAATTATTAATTTATTTTATCGAATATTATCGTAGTGGACAAAAAAAAACACCAAAATAAAAATATCATTTCTCTCACAGTTTGTACAATCAAGAGCAGGTCGACCTTTACATATCGGATTTTGTACCATTCTTAAGTTCTATGTCATAAGAGCCAAAATTGTACTGCAAGTGTAAAGCTCGACGTGCACCTGACTGTACAGTCAACAAAGGAGTTGACTGACCCCCCTCTGTATATATGATTAAAGATTTCTAAATAGTGCGTGAAATTTTATTTATCAATAGTATTCATATTGTACTATGTAATTACAAATTTTCAAGTAAATCCCTTCACGCAATATTTAGAAATCTTTAATCATATATACAGAGGGGGGTCAGTCAACTCCTTTGTTGACTGTACTATCTAGCCCCTAGAAAATTACTTACCCTATACACAGGATTTCCATTGTTGTTACCAATGCCGATCCTAACGAAACAGCCATTGACAACACGAGCGAAAAAAGGCAGGTGTACCAACCGTTCCAGTTTAAATCTGAAATGAAATATAAATAAATAAATAATATATAAATTAAGACTATAAATAAGTCTTAAAATACTGTCGTACGTACCTGCTTAACCTAAGTTTGTTGATTTGGTCTTTGGTGTCCGCGTATTTGACCTCAACTTCTCTCTCCCTCTCTCTCTTCTTTTCTTCCTCTTCTCCACCCGATGATGAAGAGCTTGATGAGCTTCTGCGACCTACCGAAACAATATGTAATATCAAAAGCTGCGAAAGCTTGAAACACGCCGATAGGCGTCTTCCGCATCTGGGAAGGAGTTTGTAATTTTTCAGAATGCTAACGGCGAGCAAGTGTCGTGTTGTATTATTCAACAATAGTATACGATGCATGTATGTTTTACCATTTGATTTCGCAAGATATAAGCAAATTAAAAAAAATTAGTTAATCTATATACCTATATATAAATGAAACCCGTTTTCCGTTGTCACGACATAACATGAAAACGGCTTGACCGATTTGGCTGATTTTTTTTGTAATTTTCTAATACTCTGTACAAGGTTCTTACGGAAAAAAATATTAAGAAAATCTCTCAGAAAGATTGAAAAAAACACGAAACAGTACCCGAGCGAAGCCGGGCCGGGCAGCTAGTAATAATATAATTATGCTTCAGATAATTACATCTATTTTGGTACGCACAATTCTTTTACAACTTAAGATGGTACGTTTCGGTCCGCGCGGGAAATTCAAATACTTTTTTGGGTGTTTTTACAAATTGCATCTCAATCATTGATAGAATTTTCGTGAAAATTAGTTTGCAAGTTTATAGGGAAAAAGATTGGACATTGGACATTAATAATAAGAAGGGCTAATATTTATAATTTATTAGATAATATTCAGTAGATACATTGTATTTGTTGTCGCCAAATCAATTTTCACGAAAATTCTACCAATGATTGAGATGCAATTTGTAAAAAACCCCAAAAAATTTGAATTTCCCGCGCGGACCGAAACGTATCACCTTAACTAAAGTAAATAGATATTAAAATATTATAAAATTGCATTTAACAAATTCTCATGTCAACGAATAGAAGTGAATGCTTACCTTGCGACTTATTATCGTCAGAATCTGAGCCGGAGTCGTCAGAATAAATGTCTGAGGCCTTCAGTTTGACGCTCTGTTTGCTGGTACCTCCTATGATCTCAGCGTCTGCATCCTAAAAGGTTAGGTTAGGTTATTGTCTACTCTTGAGAGATTCAGTATTTTCAAGGGTTTTTAAACTAATAATAAATACACATTAATTAGTTTAATATGGCAGCATTTTGTTTTTTATGTCATACAGTAGACAAACAAGCAAGCGGGCCACCTGATGGAAAGCGGTCACCGCCGCCTATGAACATCAGTAACACCAAGGGCGCTACCAATGCGTTGTCCACCAAGGAGGTTGGAGGAAAGGAAGGGAAAAGAGGGGGAAAGAGGGGATAGGGAAGGAGTTTATTATAGAAAACATTATACATATCATGGTTGTCTTTTTTTCTTCTTTCTGGATGTCAATGGGCAGCAGTTGATTGCTTACTATCAGATGACCCGCTAGCTTGTTTGGACGACCTCCGTGGCGTAATGGTTACCATGCCGGACCACCACCCAGGTCCCGGGTTCGAATCCCGGTCGGGTCATGATGAAAAACGAACTTTTTCTGATTGGCCTCGGGTCTTGGATGTTTATCTATGTATGTATTTGTTATAAAATATAATATCGTTGAGTTAGTATCCCATAACACAAGTTTCGAACTTACTTTGGGGCTAGCTCAATCTATGTCATTTGTATTGTTGTCATAAATTTATCCTACTAATATAATAAAGGCGAAAGTTATGTGTATGTTTGTTACTTCTTCACAGTGAAATGGCTGGACCATTATTTATGATATTTGGTATGTAGGTAGCTAATACCTTGGATTAACACATAGGGTACTTTTTATCCCGAAAAGTACGCGATTCCCGCCATCTATATTAGACTTTTGAAGTAGGATTTCTTCAAGTCTAATATAGATGGCGTTACTGTGAATAAATAAATACACGTAAACGAAGTTGCGCGGGTTTCACTAGTTTATTAATATAACTAGCTAATGCCCGCGGCTTCGCACGCGTTAATTTTATGACATAGATCTCGTTTGACAACAAAACAACCCACAGCGCGACTTGTGGCGCCATCTGTTGGCCGATACAGCGCCCTCTATAGTAGAAAAAATATTTTTCCTCTGGAATGACATACTTTCACGAGATAAAAAGTAGCCTATGTTGGGCTCTGTACCCCTAACAATACATATACAAAGTTTCATAATGATCGGTTGATTAGTCAAGCCGTGAAGGAATAACAAACAAACTCACTTTCTCGTTTATAATATTAGTAAGGATTTTAAAAGAGTTGCAACACTCACATCATCGTCATCCTTATCCTTATTCTTCTCCTGCTCCAACCTCTGCTTCTTCTTAATGTGTTCCACTCTCGTGGCTTTGGCGTCGCGTTGCGCCCTCAACGCGGCCATCGCGTTCTGTCTCCGATCGTCAACGTTACGTTTACGCTCCGTCTTCGCACCGAACAGTGGTGATGCTGATCTCTCTGCCGATTCTGTTGGAGAAAATAAAAAACGTTTATCTAAGAAATTATGGCTTCCATAGATTTATTATAACTTACTAGCGTAAGAAGATTGGCAATGCAAAAGAGATAGATAGCATACGCGTTTGTTAGAGCGAGATAGATAGACGAGACCATTTTTCCTATACACGCTATGGGCTTGTATATGCTTCGCCCTAACGTCAGTCATGTTAAAACAAATCCCACTTATTTTTACAAAATTTAAGGTTTTTAAGTGTAGTTTTGGTGTTAATTCGACGTGATTAAATATGGTTACCTGTGCAGTGCCTGGATGTAACTCAAACTAAAAGGAAAATCCACAAAATTATATATCTTGCTTGCACACATGTACATTACACGCACACTAGTGTATTTTTTTTTTGGTCTCGCCTCAATCAAACAAAGCCGATCTATAGGTACGCTAGTCTATACTAATATTATAAAGAAGTAAAGTTTGTGTGTTTGTATATTTGTTAAATTGTAAGGGGTAATCTCGGGATCTACTGAACCGATTTTAAAAATTCTTTCACCAATAGAAAGCCACATTATTGCTGAGTGTCATAGGTTATATAAAAAAAACGAAAAATAAAAAGGCTTTTATGTGGTAGTCGGTTTTGCAAAGTGAATCGGAGAAAAAACGGTCGAATGAAAGCGTTTCTTACGAACGCCTGTACTAAAAAAGGATTATTAACATTATGCCCAACGAAGTAAGTGGGCACGGGTCAGCTAGTATATACTAAATCTATGATGCCTTCACATTTACATCTTTCCTTGTCATTGACAACTTGTTTAAATAAAAGAAAATAAACTACTTTATAAACTAAGACTAAGTAGATGTCCTCACTGGAGGGCACACTCTAAATGTGACTGTGAGCTTTCATCACATCTGATTAAAGCGCAAATAATCGCTGATCGCAGATACAAAAACAATACAAAAACTAAGAGCACCCCGTCCCGGCTTCGCACAGGTATTACTATGAATTCCATTTTTTTTTAAATATAGCCTATGTTACCCGGAGGTATAATGTACCTTGCCAACGGTGAAATAATTTTTTAAATCGATCCTGTTGTTTTTGAGTTTATTCGTTACAAACATACACACACATAAAAAAATAAAAACCTTTCCTCTTTAATATTAGTGTAGACTACCAGAAGATTTGTCCAAATCAAAGTCAAAATTTATTTATTCTCGGCCCTTGAGTGCACTTATACACTTTTACAATAAATAATAAATATATAGGGACAATTCATACAGATTGAGCTAGCCCCAAAGTAAGTTCGAAACTTGTGTCATGGGATACTAACTCAACGATATTATATTTTGTAACAAATACATATATAGATAAACATCCAAGACCCGAGGCCAATCAGAAAAAGTTCGTTTTTCATCATGACCCGACCGGGGATCGAACCCGGAACCTCCTGGGTGGCGGTCTGGCGTGGTAACCATTACGCCACGGAGGTCGTCAACCTCGACTTTTACAATGTTAGATATATTTTGTAATCTACCTGTATTTCGGAATGTCATGCTTTGAGGAGAAGAATAACCTATAGAAACTCTGTCAAATAGGTTCTTTTTCACTTGCCATACAATAAAATAAAACTTATTGATTACAATGAAAGCTTCCTGCGACTTTCTGATTCAATTTGAATTAAAACTTATTGATTACAATGAAAGCTTTCTGCGATTTTCTGATTAAACAATTAGAATTAGAATTTACATCACTCACCAGCATCTTTAGGATCGTCGAGTATCTCTCCAGGGCTTGGTGGTGGCATATCCTGCTCTTTTTCTGGTTCTGTCTGTTCCCCTGGCTCTGGATCTGGAAATTTTTAGAAAATATAAAAAAACATACATAAGATGTTCATTTTCATAGTAGTATCCAGATATTTTGTAATATTTTAAGAATAGACATCAGTGTTACTGAAATTAGGTTGCTAATAAATTCATAGTGGTCATCCTGTTCTTGTATAATTTTATATAAGTCTATTACAAAGTTAGAAGTACCTAGTAACAACTTTTTTAAAAATTCTGTTTGGCAATCAGTCTTCAGAGTACCGTCTTTATGTTTCGCTCGTGCAGGACGAGGAGGCGCTATGTATAAGTAAAAGCTAATTTTGAAAAAAAAAAACATTCAGTTCTTAAAAATGAATAAAAACACTAGACATATCAACGGTGTTGTCATTACATAAATAATCTTGTGACCTCTGGCCATGGTCGATTCCTGTATATTTCTTGAGCGAACTTGAACCTTTAGTGACCTTAAATGAACTTAATCTAGTTTAAAATTTAATAAATATTTTTTTTAAATATTTGTTTTTATTTCTCGACGTCGACAAGGAGGAAAACCGAGAATTTAGGTCTTCTAGACCAAAATTCTCGGTTAATCACCTCGTTTTAAATAATTAAAATAGTAAATAAACTCATAAGCTACCTCTCTTCTCCGTCCTCTGTCTTTCCTTCTCCCTCTCTCTTTCCCTCTGTCGGGAATCCCTCATCGCCTTCCGTCTCTTTCTCGCTTCCCGCCGTCTCGCTATCTCCCCCGGCGACGCCGACCTTTCTGCTGCGGTGCGTTTCGCCAAACGCAGTTTGCGTTCTATTTCCCATCTATGATTTAAAAAAATAACATTATTGAATACAAGACGATTCCCGCGGTTTCAGTATAGTCTAATTTTTTATGCATAACCGAGGCACAAACAAATACACGTTTACATTAACAAAAGAACATTGTTGGCAATAACTTAGCGTTAAAGCAAACTGATTGTCAAACGTTACCGTTTTGCCCACAGAATTGTTCCCGTTCACAAAATTACAAACGGGATAAAAACGATCATTATGTGTTAATCTGTGCTCCATGGGTGGCGGTGATTACTCAGCCGTTTTTGCGTGGAGTTACAAACATTCATACTTACAAGCTTTTTCAAGCATTTTCTTTTACAATTTCCACGATCCTCAACACTCACCTTGTCTTCAATAGATCTCTTCTCTCAATACGTTTGAATATTTCCTGTTCTCTCTCCTTCTCCGACATGGCTGCCAGACGCTTTCTGTCATCTTCGTCACCCATAAGGTTTTCATCGTAACTGTAATTATTAGGTTGATTATATTTTATTAAGAAAACAAATTGCATAATAGAGTAGTATTAAGCGCTATCCACACATTTACGGGTACACGTCCCTGCCGTGTTCCGTCAGGGACGGGGAAAAAATCGGTTACGTACAACGTGTATGATCTTGTTCACACAGCTCCGTGTCAGGCGTCAGTGTCCCGGAGCACGCTCGGTCGCACGGACGCACTGACAGTGCTATCCGATTTATGTTAAAGTTGACGATATTTTCTGAAAGAAACAGATTACACTGATACCGATTTCCCTGATATGTGTGAACACGGGTGACGGATGGCACGTCCCTGACGGGAACACTGAAACGGGGAACACGGATAGCCCTGACCCGGATATGTGTGGATAGCGCTTTATTTTTGTAGGCCTCAAACTGGATGTCCGCGACAAGCGACGAGGCGCTGTAAAGGCGTGTACGCACGACCGAACACGAACATGGTGAACATCGAACACGAACACTTTGTTCGCACGTGCGTACCACTAACGAACATCAAACAATTTGTTCGTCAAAAGTGTTCGTGTCGATCCAATTTGGTTGTTCTGTGTGGACGATGTTCTCAGCACCACCGAACAAAAACATTGTTAACACGAACATCGAACCAAAAGAGTAAGGCTTGGTAGCCTCTTTTGTTCGACACCATGTTCTTGTTTGGTCGTGAGTGGTTGCGTGCGTATGTTCGCTTTGCTAATTTACGTCCACACGTGCGAACCACATGTTCGGTGTTCGTGTTCGATGTTCACCATGTTCGTGTTCGGTCGTGCGTACACGCCTGAAGGTGTCGTGTCGCTGTCATCCAGTTCACTTCAATAAAAATCTGTGTTAGGTCGCGTCGTATCGCCTCGCTTGTCGCGGACATCCAGTTAAGGCCAAAGTGAAAAAAAAAATTACCCGTCGTCAAATTCTTCCTCCGAATCAATGGAATCATTGTCTGAAGAGTGTGAGGACACTTCACCTGCAAACAAATTTCATCATGAAGATATACGTACCGTTAAGTAATCTTAGATAACAGACAGTAGAAGTGACTTTATTTATACAGATTTTTTTAACCACTAAGGTTCAATTCAATTCGATTCTTTATTGCTCCTCAAATTACATGCAGATTAAATACACTATACAGTAATATAATATAATACAATAATTCTACACTCACTTAAGGGCCCTGTTGGGCGCTGCAAAAGCAGATAGGAGGAATTTCGCCATAATATTAATAATTATAATACTCCGTTATATGGTTACAATTTTATTTATTGGATTATATTAATGTAATGTCAATTACCTGATTATTATTATATCAAATTAATTGGTTCAATTGATTAGTCTGTGAGAGGTGGCAAACTAGCTTACGGCCCACTTGATGGTAAGCGGTCACTATGTAAAAGACTATACTTGTGACCTTAGTTAATTTGACATTAAAAGAATTGAGCGCCAAGGTACAGACTGTGTCGGAGCTGGTCAAAGAGTGCAAATTTGCTCTAAATAAACTAGCCGAGGTAACGACGGTCACTGTAGCATGGGTTCCAGGCTATTAGGGAACATTAGGGAATGAAAGAGCAGACGAGCTCGCAAGAGAAGGCGCCAGCTCGAGACCTATAGGATCGGAGCCTCAGCTTCCGATACCAGCCACCGTCACTAAGGGAGTGATAAACGAACTTATGAAACGCGAGGCACAGGACACATGGGCTGGGAGTAACAGCTGAAGACAAGCAAAACTGTTTGTAAAAAGAAAGAATCACAAAAGAACCGATCACTACTATCACTAAGCCGGGAAAGACTGGGCACAGTCATGGGAATCATCACGGGGCACTGTAGACTTAACCGACATATGTCCCTAATAGACAACAGCATAGACCCTGCATGTCCTGAATGCGGGGTACCAGAGACCAGCAAGCACTTCCTGGCTAAGTGCATACACTACAGCAGACTCAGGTGGGAGACTTTTGAAGCAGATAGGATCGAAGAAGGAAAACTATGTGACCTGGACCCTGGTTGCATAGCGGAGTTGTGCAGAAGGACTTCTGAAGTTAAAGTTTTCTGGTGGGAGGTCATTGGGGCCACAGTAACAACCATATCCACACGGGAATAGGGTGTAATGAGTCCAAATAGCGACTTGAACACCCGCCTGTGCCTTGCAGGAATCCCATATAATAATAATAATACATAATAAAGAATTTTCATACCTTCTTCCGGTTCACTGTACGAATCCTTTTTTTTCGTAGAACCAGCGCTATCTGTGCTCCTTCGCAGTTCACTCCCACTCTCTTTTCTCGGCTCCGGTTTCTTTCTGCTGTCATCCGAATGATCTGAGGATGTCTTCCGTGAACTCCGTGGCTGCTCTTTCTTGCTTGACGTCGTGCTGTGCGCATCACTGTCCGAGTCGGATCCAGAAGATGATGATTTTGCTGAAAGATAGTTAATTTTTGTGAGAAATTTAAAACAAAAAATATTGAAAAATATTATGCACTAAAAAATTATAGTCCAAAATTTTTATTCAAATTAGTCCTATTACAAGCTGGTCTGAACTGAATCGTTAGAAATTTTTTCTACCACCAATTATGTATACACTGAAAGTTTTATTTTCTAAAATATTTTTGACATAAAAGTCATCCACAGAAAACTAGCGCTAGGACCACACAAGCAGAAACCTTTCTGATACAAAACCAAATATGCAATTTTTGGCAAAAATTTTTTGTTATAAATATTGTTAAATGTGTAACATACAGAAAATTGAAATATTTGTACAGTCAAGAGCAGGTCGACATTTACATATTGGACTTTGTACCATTCTTAAGTTCTATGTCATAAGAGCCAAAATTGTACTGAAGTGTAAAGCTCGACATACACCTGACTGTACATATTTATATTGTGTGTTTTTCTTTCTTTATTTGTATCCAGAAGTTTTTTTTTATTATTTTCATGTAAGCAATGATCAGGTTATATGAATATTGTTTACTTACAGTTCTTTTTGTTATCATCATCGTCCCAATCTGACTCGCTATCCGACGAATGACCCTTAGACTTGGATGGAGGTGGGGAGTCACCTTTTTTCTTCTTTTTTGCAAGGTTCAGAAATTGCTGTAACAGAATGTTTTATATATAAAAACTGAACAAAAAGTATTAAAATGAAATTTCAAAATACCTCCACAACCCAGAAGAGGTTCTCTAACAGAGAAGTGCGAAAAATATTGATGCTCAAAAGTGTATCTTGTAAATCAATTAGCAAAATATCATTTTATTTCTTTTTTATTCAGATCTCTGATCCTAAAAGCTAAATGAACCATTGGTAAAAAGAAAACCAATTAAATATGATTTGAATACATAATTTTATCAGTTGAATGTATGAAATTCTATCAGGGGAATTCCCTTAACTAAAATAATGTCTATGGTAGGTTGAGCAGTGCTATTTCTGTTATTATATTAGCATTTTTATTTTGTATGACATAAAATCTTCCTCATGGTTATCAAATAACAAGGATTAAATTACAACTATGTTGCACAAATATTATTTTACAAAAATCCATAGACAAGACTAATACTAAATAAAAACTTCAATTCATTCTATTATAACCTATAAATAAAATTTGCAAATTACAATTTTTAAATACAATGATTCATACATTTTTCGTTGAAAAGAGAAAGTATGAAAGATTATGTAATGGATATGCCTTTTCACGATGCCTAAACGAACTAAACTGGCTAGACCTAAGATTATTACGTAGCATTTCGTAGAAAACATTTTCATCATAATTAAATGATGAAAAAATGATATTGTGTTTTTAAAGATTTATATAGGATAAAAAAAGGTGTGTTATAATTGTGGAATGTCTGTTTTCATACATTATTGTTATGAGTCATGACTTTAGAAGCCATTGCAGTCGAAATTGGAAAGTAAATAACATAAACTTCTTCATTGAAACTTTTAAACATTTTTATCATTTCTTTTCATGAAAATACAACCAGTATTTAGGTTATAAGTCGAGTAATGCGCATCAGACGGATATAGAACATCGAAACATTGATCTTGGCCCAAATACGTAATTGAAATCACAGAAAATATAATGTCGTTTAGACGTTATTTTCTAACCTACGAAATATTTAATGAAAACTCACTGAATCCAAATCTGAACAATCGCTGCTAGAATCTGAATCAATTAACGGTTTGTTTTTCCTTTTAGCCATAATGAAACACTAATTTAACGACGTAATTTACAACGAAAATGTACAATACAATCGCTAGCTTTACTTCACGATTCACGAACTGTTCACGAAGTTGCACGCACCGCACAGCACAGGCAGCTGAGGCAGCGAGCGAGCGAAGTCATCCACAGATGAAATAGCGTGGTTTGGTGTCAAAAATAAAAGAAGAAAAAAATGTAATCGGATTCACGCTTCAACAAATGAAAAAAAAAGTAAAAATATTTTTAACGCAAATAAAATGTTAATCTACTTTAATTTGAAAATTAATTCAAGGCATTTAGGTACATTAAATAAACAACTCTTTTTTGATTATTTTATTTTATTTTGTAGTCAAGAAGAAAATGAATTATCTTTTAATTATTTTAATAAAGTCAACAAATAAAGGCCAGAGTGGTTGCTAATAATGAAAATAAGAAAACGAGAAGAAGAAAATTTACTACCTTACCTTACCTACTTGTGTTGTGTACAATCGTATCGTATCACAGAGTACTTTTATAAATACTGAAAATCGTATCGTACGCAATCGAAATTACGAAATATTTTCAATTTTTACTATTACACGTTCACAAAATAAACATTTCTAATTATTTTCCTTATTTTTAAGTAGTTTTTCCATAAATAAAAGTGTTTTGTTGTGCGAGAAGTGAAAAATCAAAAGTAAATCGTATAACGGGAGACCCCGTTTAGTTTATTTACAGAACTTACCATGCCTCATGATTTAAAAGATTTGGGGGTGAGGAAAGCCCTATTGGTGAGTAATTACATTTATTTAAAAAGCAAACTAATCTAAGGAGCATTAGAATAATCAATATGTGTTCTAAACGCAGGTTTCTAGGAGTTTCTATAATTATTGCAAGTCATTCTCTGTTCATTACGTTATACGGAGAAAAAAGTGTGATGACGCTGGTACAAGCTGTATTTTAAGATAATGGCTCTAAGCAACAGAATGACCACTATTATTTTACTACTAGAATACCATTTTAAGTATGTTTTGGTCCTTTGACCACAATAAATAAATGAAAATATAATAGTCATAAACTGAAGGAGAAACGGCCAGTTTCTGAGTCGTATTTTAATTTTAATTCCACATTATGTCTTCTTTTTTCTGCTTTAGTTTTGACAGTGACAGCTGTAATTTAATGTGTCATTTAAAACTGGCTTTAGGGCGATTCACAGCTGCATCGTAAAAGTAATTTTGGAACCATGAAATCATTTCTAGCACATTACTGTACCTAAAAATTTATTTGTAATTCTTGTATATTACAGGCTCCCCTCTCCCCGACACCATGTGCAGAGATCAGCGATGACGAGCTGGTCTCCATTTCGGTGAGGGATCTCAATCGACAGCTGAAGATGAGAGGACTCACACGGGATCAAATTGTTAGGTCAGTTAGTAGTTAATAAGCTGTACTTACATGAATGAAGAGAGTGCCTGTGAATTTAATTTCATTAAGGCCTGCACTATTTGGTTTTAAACCTAGTTTGTTCAGACAAATATTTTTACGGAACAAGTCCACCACACACCACACATTTCCACTGCTGTGTCTCCGGTATAGCCAGGATCAACATCTGCGGCCTCAGATTGACAATAAGTAATGAAGCTTCTTGACATCCAGGGGGAGAAACTACAGCTGTCTTGGAACTCACAACGAATTTAATCAGAAAGAAAATAGACACAGTCAACACAAATATATTGTTATGAAATACATACGGTGCCGCTGGTTGTGTTTTGCACTTAATTGTTAAACTGATAGGTAACTATAACATTCTCCAACTTTCAGCTATTTTTAAGAAGTAAAATATATGTATTGTTACTGTTCATATTATAATTGTCATGCCAATCGGCATATAATGATATTTATATATTGTAAATAATAATAATTGTAATGTCACTCTATGGACCATGTCTGAAAATAAATGATTTTTATTTTATAATGTCTTATATTACAGAATGAAACAGAGACGTCGAACTCTGAAAAACAGAGGATATGCAGCGTCATGTCGCATCAAACGTATCGAGCAGAAGGATGAGTTGGAAACTGAGAAAAGTCAGGTACCTATATAACATTAACATAATCTTAGCGTCTAGGCGCTAGACTTCTTATGGACAGACTGACATGGCCAAACTATAAGAAGTTATTTTACTACGAAACTCAAAAAAATTTTTTTTTTCTGCACTAATGTACGATCAGGGGCCGTACCATGAGTCATGACCTCTTATAACAATTCTTAAACAATTGTGTAAATGAGACGTCACCTTACATCATGTATTGCGCTGTTTCCTTTACTCACGTTCTTATTATGTTTCAAGCGGTCATGGTATGGCCCCTGTCTTTAGACCATAAGCAATGATGTGTGTGGCAAAGGCCTATGTCCAAGGACAACCTGACTAATTAGAGGATGGCGATCCCACAATAACTTATAAATTAAGAACAAGATAAGGAAAAATGAAAAAATATTTTAAGTTTACATGTATATCATTTATTGTTAAATTTTGTAGTCAGAGAATAAAGGCTTTTATTATTATTATTAATGATGTGTGTGCGATATTGAAATAGTATATGATTAAACATTTTTCAGGAATGGCACGACATGGAGCTGATGCAGGAGGAAAACACGAGGATTCGAGAGGAGGTTGAGGCGTTGAGAGGGAAATATGATGCTCTGAAACATTTCGCTATTATGAAGAACATACCCTTGCCTCCTGATCTAGAAATATTGCCATAAATGTAATGAAGCTAGGGCGTAAGGGTACTAAAAACCTAGGGCATACAAATAAAACCTGACCGCCTGAACAGATTTTTTTGCTAAGAACACTCGATCAAATTACCTCTCAAACAAAAAAAAACGCGTCGAAATCGAACCATCTTGGATGCTATGATGTCACGTGAATTACAGATACGCAGATACATACGTCAAAATTATATAATGTTTCTCGCTCGCACTGTAGATGAGCTCCCCTCTGTGTTTCCTTCGGACTATGACATGGGACTATATAAAGGTTGCTGGTATACATAACGTGTTTTTTCCCGGACGGGACGGGAAGTTAAATATAGTTCCATACAAAATGTATGTGAATATGCATGTCGCGGATACACGGACGGGACGGGAACGTGGCCGTGTCGAACAAGTCACGTCCCCGTCCCGTCCGAGGTATTATCCCGTTGCGTATACAGCGACCTTAAGAGGTACATTAGAGGTCTCGTCAGAGGTGGGCAACGCATTGGTAGTGTCCCTAGTGTTGCTGATGTCCATAGGCGGCGGTGATCACTTTCAGGCTCGTGTATCATAAAACTATGTATTTAGAAAGTTTTATAACAACAATGTATTTATTGGCATAAAAATCTTTTGTTCTTAGATCTCTACCCTGCTCACCTCATTCATTGGTTGACTTGACTGTACCAATCTTTATATAGTTTACTAGATGACCCGGCAAACTTTGTTTTGCCTTAGAGGCACTACCCTACCCTACCCCTACCCTACCCTACCCCTACCCTACCCCTACCCTACCCCTACCCTACCCCTACCCTACCCTACCCTACCCCTACCCTACCCCTACCCTACCCCTTTTCTTAATATTTTTTTCCGTAAGAACCATCCTCGTACTTCAAGGAATATTCTAAAAAAAAAATCAGCCAAATCGGTCAAGCCGTTTTCATGTTATGTCGTGACAACGGAAAACGGGTTTCATTTTTATATATATAGATTTAAGATTATTCGAGCCTACCTTTAGTGTAAGTAGTAAAAATATATATATATAAGTTAAATTAAGTAATTAATATAGTACCTAAGTAAAATATTCCGAACAAGTGATAATTATTTATAATAAAATAATTTTAAAGTGCATTATTTTGTTTTATTTGTCTCTTCTCCCCTCCCTTCACCTCTACACTCCCCTTCTCTCTCTCCCCACGATAGAGGAACCCCTGAGGAACCCCCACTTTTCTACTTAAGCTAGGTTTATTCTGCTTGTGTCATGTGTAGCTACCGACAGCGGCTATGCTAACATACTTCATACTAATAAGTGAGAAAGTGAGTTTGTTTGTTAGTCCTTCACGGCTTGACTTGATCAATTTCAAAATTTGTTTACTGTAGTGTATGTAGAGCGAGGAGTATAATAAGTAATGTTTTAATATATAAATATGTAAACAGCATTTACTCGGCAATCGAGCCTATCACTCGTGCCCATCTAAACCCACTCATTACAATACAGTCATATTTGTCAGGGGTACAGAGCCCAACTTATACTACTTTTTATGCCGTGAAAGTATGTTATTCCAATGGGAAAATATATTTTCTACTATAGGTGGCGCTGCAATTGCGATGTCGGCCAACAGATGGCGCCACAAGTCGCGCTATAGGTTGTTTTGTTGTCAAACGAAATCTATGTCATAAAATTAACCGCGAGCAAAGGTAACACCCAGAGTTCATAAAACCCAACCCAGACAATAAAATAAATTCGACCGTGTCGAACAAATGAGAAAAAATATGTCACTAGTTCGACGCGACGCGACGGTCGAAGAAATGAGAAAAAAAAGGACGGCAGAAGTGAAAACTAACATCAACGTTATGTAATTTTTACTATTTTGGAATGGTTAGGTAATCTTACGCTTTTTCGATCAGGCTACGGATCTGACGCGAGTTTAACATTTTTTTAAAAGTGCCAAGCGCCGCTAAAGAAGTTTTCACTTCAAAAAAACTCACTAGTTCGACAAATAGAGGGGAAAAGACCACGTGGACGATCACCTAGTCGATGGTCGGACTAAGTAGGTAACCGCCCGTAACCGGACTAACTGCGACTGCCCTGCGAGAGGCTGAGGACCGTGCGAAATGGAGAAATATCGTGAGATATGCAACGGACACCTTTCTGAAGGTCGTGACTTTCAGAAATAAAGTGGACGAAGAGAGAGTTCGACATGAGTTGATGAATGGAACTAGTGAGAATAATCCCAATGTAGCACGAAACGCGACGCCAATCATAAAAGCATCGGCATAAAAATATAGACAAGTTGCCCGGCACCATTGCTTCTGTCGCAAACTCGCAACTGACTGAAGGGTGGTGGTGTGCATGTGCACCATCGCAATGCCGCAAAATCTCAATACCAGACAGCTTGTCTATACTTTTATGTCGATGCATAAAAGGGTGTAATCTGACCTAGCTACGAGCTACTAACACAAATAAGTACCTACTTACGGTAAGGCTTATCAATTTAATATTACTACCAATAGCTTCCATTCGAGATCGTGCTTCTCAAAGCAATACCAAGTAAATCCTATAACTGTCAAATAGAGTATCATCACAGACATCCCGTTTGCATGTTGGCACTTCCACCAATTAACACACGAATATGTTGTAGTTTCAGTGTAAAAGCAGACAGATTACAAAAATCTAGTATTATTTATAGAGCTTATCGTTGTTCGGTTTTGCAAGCCACATTAGAGAGACCACCACAGCCACCCCGGGATTGGACAAGTAGGAGTCGCCGTCGCGTCGCTGAATACGGCTTGAACGACATGATGATGATAGTAGAATATCGTGTACTAGCCCATGCCCGAGGTTATACCCGCGAAATTCTATTGTTGCCGTTCCCGGACTGATACCCAGGATGAAAACTATCCTATGTGTTTAGGGTTGCCAGATGTCCAGTATTTAGGCGTATACCGGACAGAACAATGTCCGGTATTATTAGTATAAAAAAACCCGTATATTTTGCAACCTACCATACACCTACACCCAACGTTTGGGGTTGTCCGGTATTATTTCGCGACTCACCTGGCAACACTATATGTGTTAATCCAGACTAAAAACTACTCGTGATCCAAATTTCAAGCAAATGCATCCATTTTTGCGTGAAAGAGTAACAAACGTCCATACTTACAAACTTTCACTTTATTATAATAATAATAATAATCTTATACAAAATAATTACGTCCTGTATAACAAATAAAATTAATAGCCATATAGAAAAATATAATATACTAGCCGAGGAACAAAAGGGATGCAGGCGGAGCCACAGAGGGTGTAAAGAACAACTTATAATTGATTCCACAGTATTGAAACATGCTCATACAAATAATAGAAATATTAGCTTAACCTATATCCACTACAAAAAAGCATTCGATAGTGTACCGCACTCGTGGTTAATACGCATAATGCAAATTTATAAAATTAACAGTAATATTATTTCATTCTTGGAGAGTGCCATGGCCAATTGGAAAACGACAATTTCATTAACTTTAAATAACAGCACGACTGATGTAAGTAACGTGAAGATTGAAAATGGTATTTTCCAGGGAGATTCATTGAGCCCACTGTGGTTCTGCTTGGCCCTGAATCCTCTGTCCACTCTCTTAAATGCCACAAATAAAGGATATAAACTAAACTCAGAAACTAAAATAAATCATTTAATGTACATGGACGACATTAAGTTGTTCACAAAAACCGAAAAGGAAATGAAAGACTTAGTAAAAATTACATCAAAATTTAGTGAAGACATAAATATGTCATTTGGATTAGATAAATGTAAAACAATAAATATAAAGAAGGGGAAGTTGACAGGAGAAAATTGTGATACTGATGATGAAATACATATTGAACATTTAGAGGTAACTGAAACATACAAATATTTAGGCATAAAGCAGGCAAAAAATATAAACCATACACAAATAAAAAAAGAATTAGTTAACGAATATACTAGTAGATTAAATAAGATTTGTAAAAAACAATTATATGCCAAAAATTTATTTAAAGCTATTAACACCTTTGCAGTACCTATATTAACCTTGTGACGTTGCGTTCCAACGCACACATACGCGCGGCTCGCGAGGCAGGCGGACCGGACAGCAATGCGCGCTGCCCCTCGCCGCGCTTCACCGTGCCCTCACCGCCACCGCTCCTACCAGGCCGCTATAAAAGCCCTGCGAACAAGCGTCTCGGTGGCCATTCGGATATGAGCCCACGCGCGCGTACATCTCTCTAGTAAGCTCCTCTCTTCCTACCCCGTTACGCTGCCCGAATCTAGTCCCATAGTCGGACTCTTGTTATACGTCGTTACGCTGCCCGAATACCGTCCGATAGTCGGACCTCCGCCGGGCCTTGTTATATTACCATTAGATTAATTCATATTGTGAGAACCCCGGTCAACGGCCTCGAGGTTATTAGTTTGTAACCTCCTCGTAAATTCCATTTTGTCGTTGGACCTTTTCGAAGGTACCCCGTGTATAGATTCCCGTGGCTTCTACCTCGACCTGCGTGGTATCCCACTTACCCTTCCTGGCTCCCGTTCTAACTCGTTTAGGCACCTTAGGTAAATTGGCACGACGAGACACTTGTGGCGCGGACTGGATTCGATTCTGACCCGCCTCGTCCTGCCTAGAATAACTCCCGCGATCAGCCTAGGTTCGATAGGTAAATCCGTGAGACGGGACCCTTAGGGGGCGCGGACTGGATTTGATTCTGAATACGCCCCGCGCTCACATAGTTCTGATAGTTCATGTAGGCGAGATAGGGCTCCCTTGAAATAACCCTCTGAATAGTGTAGGCGTCATAGGTAAATAGACACACAGGACGCTTCTGCGGCGCGGACTGGATTCGATTCTGACCCGCCCTGTGATTGTCACAGTATAGTTATCTCCCGTAGGCTCGACTCCGTACTCGCGGACGCTCCGTCCTGACCCTAATCCTGTCTTAGAACCCTGTAACGTTTATCCACGCAGCCTCGAGATCGAAGTACAGTCCCAACTCGATAACCCTGATTGACGAATGATATTATCCGCGCGCCGCCTGCCTCCGTATCGAATAAGCCCCCGCCGGTAGATCGAGAACACAGCTACCTTCCGACCGTCATATCCAATTTGTAAGGGCCAGCGGGCCCACCCGGGAGTAGATAATAAGTGCACCCATTGTAGAATAAACTTAAGTCATAGGATAAGCGAATAAATCTTTGTATTACTCTGTTGGTATCACGGATTTCATTTACAACCCTCTCAATCACCCCAGTCTCACATAGGCACTCACACACCCCTCCTGTCGCCTCACTGGAGACTTCAGGGGGTCTAAGGAGGTGAAAGGTATCCTCGGCCAGGAGGTTCGATTCCTCCGCCCAAGATTGACCTCCCTCACCTCCATTGTTAACCAGCGGGCCGTCCCGGGTTCGATTCCCGAGACGCACCCTCGTTACACTGGCGCCCAACGTACTTACCCCTTCG
The DNA here is from genome assembly GCA_905163395.2 of Endotricha flammealis. NCBI lineage: Eukaryota > Metazoa > Arthropoda > Insecta > Lepidoptera > Pyralidae > Endotricha > Endotricha flammealis. The sequence goes on along the minus strand of LR990880.1, from coordinate 1,848,807 downwards.
CGTTTGCACCCCTTGGGTCCCTACGTCCCACAGGTGCCCAGCGAAATCTTTCGTACACGTTCAGCTTAAATTATAGCAACGGTCAACGAATTTTTGTGCCTATTTGAGACCGGTGAAAGAGGGAATAGAAGCTAGGAATAAGAAACTTTGTAAGTCGCGTAAAACAGGAAGAGAGAGAGCAAAATATCCCGTACAGATCCCGTAATTAATCATAGCATATCATAGCCCGTACTTAAAGTTCCGTATAAACAATAATATAGAAGCTAAATCCGTGTTATAATAGACAAAAATAAAACCCGCCGATAAAATAAAATATAAACCCGAAAGACAGAGTAAATAAGGAATAAGAAGTAAAATAATCTAGAGAGACGTTCGCGTTCGCGAAGGAAATATTGTCGATAATCTGTCAAGAGAGTAATCACCTAAAGTTAAAACCCCGATAAGAAGTAAATAGACATATCCGAACGGCCCAATAAATAAATAAGAAGTAGATAGAAGTAAATTTAAAAGTTAAAGTAGGATAAATTAAATATAAGAAACAACTCGGTAAAAATAATCGATAGTGTAGATAAAGAAAAATAAAAAGTAGGTAATTGTGAAAATAAAAGGAGGTAGAAAAAAAAATAAACGACCTAAGGTCGCCGGTCGGGCGGACCAAGTAGGAATAAAAGTTAAGTAAACATTGAACGAATAAAATAAAACGTTTAGACAGAAATAAAAACCATAAAACGCGTAAATAATTTTTTTTGTTGTTTCGGGAGTAGGCAAACAAATCTGTTTTGGATAAAACTAAATTAAAGTAGATAAACGGAGCGATTTTTTTTTGGTAACCGGAGCAGGCAAACAAGACATTTTTTTTCTTTCGTAAAACGTAAAGTATCAGACATTAATAGGTATTTAAATTAGATAAATAAGGAGATTTTTTTTTGGAGGAGGCAAACAAGACATTTTTTTTTTGGGTAAAACTTAAAATATCCGACGTTAATAGGGATTTCAAATAGATAAATAAGGAAATTTTTTTTGGAGGAGGCAAACAAGAAGTTTTTTTTTGACCGGGGTCTTCCAAGTTTCACAATAACCTAAGATAAATAAGTAGACATAAAGAATATAGATATTTTTTTTGTATAACCAAAGGAGGCAAACAGTCCTTTTTCTTTGTTTCGTTTCGTTCCTTAGTTGTTTCACAATTTACGAACGGAGTAAATTGAAACAAACATAGTCTAGTAGAAGTTTTTTTGTAATCAAAGGAGGCAAACAGGATAAATTCTTTTTGTCGTCTCCCATTTGATAGATAAAGTTACACTCACGCGGATTATAACGTAAACGAACAGTGAAAATAAATTATTGATTTTTTTTTAAAACTCGGAGGAGGCAGACAGGATTTATTATTCTGTTCTTTAGTAAAAGTACACATTTCCGAACAAGGTATTGGTTCATGGTTTATAACCGAAGTTATACACAAAAGCCACAATTGTAGATGGCGACATCTTGGCTCTATAAACTGACAAAGGAACAATTAGTACTTAAGCTGGAAGAAGAGGGAATACAGTCCACCGGTACAGTCGATGACTTGAGAAAGCGACTGGTACAATTTATTAGGGAAAAGGAACCCCCGGAAGAAAACAGCCAAGAACAGACAGAAGAATCACAAGAAGAGGAAAAATTTCAGGACACAACCATGGAAGACTCCAGAGAACTTAGAGGCCTAGAGAAAACACTGACGAGGTGGAACGTAACATTCGACACAACAGGCGACGCCGTGGAATTTTTCGAAAGGATAGAGGAACTGACATATACTATAACGAGAAACAAAGATGACCTCCTCCAATTCATCCCCAGACTGCTACAAGGAAAAGCACTATTATGGCACAGGAATAACCACCACAACTGGCAAAGGTGGGAAGACTTCGAAAAAGACTTCAAACTATTCTATTTCCCACAGAATTACGAGGGGAACCTACTGTTCCGCATTGCGGCCCGGAAGCAATACCCGGACGAGAGATTCATAGACTACATCACGCAGATGCAAACACTTATAAGGAGGTACGGTAAGATGGACAAAACGGAAACAATAGACATGGTGTACAATAATATGAAACCTAACTACAAGTACTACATAAAGAGACAGGGCTGCGGGACTCTGAGAGATCTAATAGCAATGGCGGGAGATTTCGAAAGTATACATCACGAGGAAATAAGGAGAAGCAATTTCCAAGACAGATATCCCAGGGGCAACATACCAGACAACAGAAGAAGGGACCAACCTACAACATCGCGGCAAGGGACAAAAATAAGAGGGAACTACAACCAAGCAACTCACTGCTGGAATTGCGGAGAAGCTAATCACAGCGCAAGACAATGCAGAAACCAAAGACAGATATTCTGCAGCAGCTGTGGGACAATGGGAGTGCTAAGCAGAAACTGTTGCAGAAGGACAAAAACAAGCACACTTAGCGGAAATATAGAAAAGGATATCAGACCATTTATAAAAGTAAAGGTGGAAGGAAGAGAATATGACGGACTGGTAGACACAGGCTCGATAGGGACATACATCAACGACAGGATATTGCAAGAGTGCGGAAAGAGCATAAGAACCACCGCAGGGAGCAGACAGAAAGCGATCCTGGCAGACGGAACGGAAATAGAAATTGAAGGAAGCACAGGAATAAAATTGGAAATTAATGGAAAAGAATTTACACACGAAATAATGTACTTGCCTACAGCGGAGCATATAATAGTGGGAATGGACGTATTACAACGGTGCGGAATGATGTTGCTCTGGAGTAAAAAGGAAATAGAAAACACAACGTCACAAAATATAAACAGCCTATCAACAAACAAACAAGAAACAATAGAGGAGGTGGTACAGAGGGAGCTCGAGATATGCGAAAGAGCCCCGAAGGGGAATTCCGGGACTACACAAAAGATCAAATTAAGACATAACGAACCAGTGAAACAAAATATACTAGCAGACGAATTATCCAGAAGCCCGATAAGCACCATAATGAAAGAGAACGAGGACTGGTACGCGAGAAAGGAAAGAATGTTCAGGAGTAACGAAATCGAGAGCGACGACTACCGAATAACAAACGGGAAGTTATATAAAAAGATTACAAACCCCGCATACGGAGTCACGCTAAGGGACGGTTCCGACTGGAAACTATGCGTGCGAAAAAAGGAAATACAAGGGTTGATATCGGAAAATCACGATACCTCAACAGCAGGACACCTGGGAACATCAAAAACCCTAAGCAGAATAGCACAAAGATATTATTGGCCAGGCATGTTCCGCGACGTAGCAAAGTATGCAAAACAGTGCGTAGTATGCCGGAAAACGAAGATCCCACATGAAAAGAAGGATCAAACCCGCAAACTGTCAGAGAAAAGTAATAACGAGAAACAGAATAAGGACAAGGTCCTCAAGAAGCAGAAGGGGCTTTTACCCGTTTTTCCCAACCGTGGGGAGGAAAGGGGTTCCTCCTCAATCGTTAGAGCACAAGACTCCATAACGAAAACCGAAGGAGGTATCAAGTATGACAATAAATGTCAAAATAAATTTGCCTATATTTTAGAATCACACCGCCGCAGCGTCACCCAGTGCCAGCGCCGAGACCGCCAACAGCGCGCTCTCCAGCGCATCGCCACCGACGCCAGCGCCGAGGACACCGACGCATCCAGTGCCCTCACGGCGCGCACCCGCGCCGCACCCGCCGACGCCACCACGCCCGCAGGCTCGTGTCCAGCCCGGGCAAAGGCGCCTCTGTCCACCGCCGTCGCCGCCAGTCCCGCTTGGTCCGCGGCCCGATGTACGCGCCCACGAAGAGAAAAAGCTAAGTCCCTAGGCTGAATTAATTTATATTAGAAGTTTTTTTCTCTCAGTGTTTTTACCGGTCAACAATTGTTGACAATATTTAAATTTTTTGTTTGATGTCAAAAGGACAATCAATGTTTAAATGTAGGTCAAAAGGACTCATGTATGTTCAGTCATATAAGTTTTTTTTTGCTCATGTCAAAGTGACATTTAACATGTTCATATGTCAAAGTGACATTTAACGTTAGTCTTTGATCACAGCAATGAGTTGCCTGTCAAAATGACACTTGAAAGTTAGGTTAATATTTTATCAAGTTTGCTATGATAGCAAAAAAAACATTAGATATCTAATTTAAGTGATAAAACCGTGAGATTGAGATTAAGATAGTATATACCCAAGTCGTTTATAGAGCCAAGTATACAATAAGTGAATAGGAATATCAATAAACATAAATGTTGTTGACAGAATAAGCCGAAACATAGTTAACAGAGATTGTGAAGAGGTGAACCCCGATAGTTAAAGTGAGATTATGATTATGTTGTTTAATGATAAATAGCCGAGTGACAAACAGTCACTACAGATGTACAAATAATGTGCTTTTGTTCCACGCAGGAACAAACAAGCCGCGCCTAAAGAAGGGCGACCAGTTAATAGATGCAATTGATTTTGGTTTTGTCCCTTTACACAGATATTATGAGAGGACATAAAGACAACTCAGTGTTGTGTTGTTATTTATACAAATAGTAAGATAAGTGAGAAACATGGTTGATTGGTGTTTCACCTCTATAAAAAGACAGTAGTAAATGAAAAGATTTAGTCGTTGTTTGGCCTCCTTAGATATATAAGTGGGACCCCAGGAGGGTCATATGTATAATTTAAAGTGTGTTACTCAGGTGATTTTCCCCTGCAGGTAAAATCTTCCGGAGGGGGAGGAGAATGTGACGTTGCGTTCCAACGCACACATACGCGCGGCTCGCGAGGCAGGCGGACCGGACAGCAATGCGCGCTGCCCCTCGCCGCGCTTCACCGTGCCCTCACCGCCACCGCTCCTACCAGGCCGCTATAAAAGCCCTGCGAACAAGCGTCTCGGTGGCCATTCGGATATGAGCCCACGCGCGCGTACATCTCTCTAGTAAGCTCCTCTCTTCCTACCCCGTTACGCTGCCCGAATCTAGTCCCATAGTCGGACTCTTGTTATACGTCGTTACGCTGCCCGAATACCGTCCGATAGTCGGACCTCCGCCGGGCCTTGTTATATTACCATTAGATTAATTCATATTGTGAGAACCCCGGTCAACGGCCTCGAGGTTATTAGTTTGTAACCTCCTCGTAAATTCCATTTTGTCGTTGGACCTTTTCGAAGGTACCCCGTGTATAGATTCCCGTGGCTTCTACCTCGACCTGCGTGGTATCCCACTTACCCTTCCTGGCTCCCGTTCTAACTCGTTTAGGCACCTTAGGTAAATTGGCACGACGAGACACTTGTGGCGCGGACTGGATTCGATTCTGACCCGCCTCGTCCTGCCTAGAATAACTCCCGCGATCAGCCTAGGTTCGATAGGTAAATCCGTGAGACGGGACCCTTAGGGGGCGCGGACTGGATTTGATTCTGAATACGCCCCGCGCTCACATAGTTCTGATAGTTCATGTAGGCGAGATAGGGCTCCCTTGAAATAACCCTCTGAATAGTGTAGGCGTCATAGGTAAATAGACACACAGGACGCTTCTGCGGCGCGGACTGGATTCGATTCTGACCCGCCCTGTGATTGTCACAGTATAGTTATCTCCCGTAGGCTCGACTCCGTACTCGCGGACGCTCCGTCCTGACCCTAATCCTGTCTTAGAACCCTGTAACGTTTATCCACGCAGCCTCGAGATCGAAGTACAGTCCCAACTCGATAACCCTGATTGACGAATGATATTATCCGCGCGCCGCCTGCCTCCGTATCGAATAAGCCCCCGCCGGTAGATCGAGAACACAGCTACCTTCCGACCGTCATATCCAATTTGTAAGGGCCAGCGGGCCCACCCGGGAGTAGATAATAAGTGCACCCATTGTAGAATAAACTTAAGTCATAGGATAAGCGAATAAATCTTTGTATTACTCTGTTGGTATCACGGATTTCATTTACAACCCTCTCAATCACCCCAGTCTCACATAGGCACTCACACACCCCTCCTGTCGCCTCACTGGAGACTTCAGGGGGTCTAAGGAGGTGAAAGGTATCCTCGGCCAGGAGGTTCGATTCCTCCGCCCAAGATTGACCTCCCTCACCTCCATTGTTAACCAGCGGGCCGTCCCGGGTTCGATTCCCGAGACGCACCCTCGTTACAACCTATTCATTTGGAGTAATTAAATGGAGTTTAACAGACATTCATCGTATAGAAATAAAAACCAGAACCATTCTAACTAAACATAAATACTTACATCCTAAAAGCGCGATAGAAAGAATGACCGTTAAAAGAAACAAAGGTGGAAGGGGTTTCATAGATTTAAAAGCTCTATTTGAAGGACAAATTAAAAATCTTAGAGATTTCTTCTATTCAAAAGCTCAATCTAGCATTATACATTCGGCAATCGTTAATTTAGATAATAGCTATACACCCTTAGATCTGCAAAATAAACATAAAACTTACAAGACTATAGAGGAGAGACAGAAGGAAAAACACGAAACATGGAAGAGTAAAGTTTTACACGGAAGACACGTAAACGACTTCTTAGAACAAGCACACGTTGATGTAGAAGCCTCAAATAAGTGGCTTAAATTGGGTACTCTATATCCAGAAACAGAAGGTTTTATGTTGGCTATTCAGGACCAGGTGATAAACACAAGAAATTATAAAAAACATATCATTAAAGACCCAAACATAGTATCCGACATGTGTAGAAAATGCCAAAGACAACCAGAAACTATCCAGCACATCACTAGCGCATGCCCCAACCTGACACAGACAGATTATACACATCGCCACAACCAAATAGCAAATATCATACATCAAAATTTAGCCATCAAACATCAACTCACTACAGAAAACCAACAACCCTACTATCAATACACTCCTAAGCCTGTGCTTGAGAGCACCAGCCACAAGATGTACTTTGATCGAGCTATTTTAACCGATAAAACCATCCACAATAATAGACCTGATATAACACTCCTAGACAAAGATAATAAAACTGCTTACTTAGTTGACATAGCTGTGCCCAATACTCACAACATTCAAAAAACAATAGCTGAAAAGATCCATAAATACACCGAATTGAAAGAAGAAGTTTTAAGAATCTGGAATCTCGACAAAGTATACATTGTTCCGCTGGTGCTTTCGAGTACAGGGATAATCCCTAAATCTTACCACCAGAGTATAAAATTGTTAGGCTTGCCTGAAAATACATACATATTAGCCCAAAAAGCCGCAATCTTAAATACTTGTCGAATAGTCCGCAAATTCTTATCTGACGATACCAACAACACAGACAACTAAGGTTACTTGGTGTTTGACCCGTAACCTTAGTTCACTTTACCAAAATGTTGTCATTTTGAGAAAAAATATAAAAATCCAAATAATAATAACTTTATTCAGCAAAAATGTAACAGAGTATTACAGGAGCTGGTGGTTCCATTTAAGCTAAACAATGCTTGTGTTTGGAACCACCGCTTTTCCAAGGATCGAATTCATAATAACAGTAATCAATATAACTAGTAGATATAGTATCCAAAGAACAAACTGTTTTAACAAAATATTTCGTGAATTTATGTTGTGTTGTGTGTGTTGTGTATGAGTAGCAAAAATAAAATTTGAAATAAAATTTTCTCTAGTGAAGGAGCTCAAACTGTAACCTGCACAAATGACTCAATTTCATCATATGATTTCGACAGGAGCCATTGTGTCAAGATTTTTTTACAATGATAGTGAGTTAGCGGGTATATGTTCACTGATTTATTCACCGTGTTATACAATTTCGATGACATACTAGCGTATTGTCGCTTAGCAAATGTAGATTTCACAGTCATTATGGGTGCTACTTTGTATTTCAATCTGTTTTTTAGTCGTGACTTACAAAATTTTATAGTTTTATGTTTTTTCAATATTAAATGGAGTATGTACAGCTTTCTGACAGACAAAAGGCCAGATTCTGCGTATAGTTTATCTGTAGGGTATCTAAAACTTTTAAAAAACATAACTTTTAGCAATGATCTTTGGGCCCTTTCCAATTCCAGGAATTTTATCTTTGTAGATCCTCCCCAGATTGCAAGACAGTACGTAATTGCAGATTGTGCTAAGGAGATGTAGGTATGTTTTAGCAAATCTACAGTGGCAGCTTGTCGTAGATTTTTGAATGCCCAAATAAGTTTTCTCACTCTATTCATGATCAGTTCCAAATGCGAGTGCCACGATAGTCGTTGATCGATCATTATACCCAAATATTTGGTGACTGGCAGTTTCTCGATTGCCATGCAGGGGCAGTCCTCCTGGTTAGAGGAGCAGCATTTGTGTATTTTGACTAAAAAATTTTTCGGAGGTTGCGTTCGTTCATCCTTTGTAAAACAGATATAATTTGTTTTAGATAGGTTCAATGTGAGAAGATTACTGTCCAACCATTTCGCAATCATTTTCAGGCCTGATTCTGCTACTGCACGTACACTGTTCCAGTTGTTACCAGTAAAAACAATGGCGGTGTCGTCAGCGTATGAAATTATTCGTCCACCTTCAAGTTTCATGTCGCAAAGGTCGTTGATGTAGAGGAGGAATAAAGTCGGGCCCAAAACACTTCCCTGTGGCACTCCAAACGCAACAGATTCCTCGCTACTCGTGTATTCACCGATTTTGACCTGCTGTTTGCGATTTTGTAGATAGTCGGTAAATAGGTCAAGCGCCACACCTCTTATTCCAATAGTGTTGAGTCGCTTTAGAAGAGTAGGGACAAAGACCGTATCAAATGCTTTTCTCAAGTCGAGAAAAACTGTAAGACATCTGTCCCCACAATCCACCGCGTCGGTAATCGCAGAGGTCAATGCCAGAGCTGCATCCTCTGTGGACATATTCTGCCTGAATCCAAATTGAGATGATGAGAGAATATTCAAGGCCTTTAGGTAGTTGACAAGACGTTTGTTAATGATTTTTTCCAGTATCTTGGAGATGGATGTGAGGACTGCTATCGGTCTATAGTTTGATGGATCGGTTTTGTCTCCGCACTTATAAACAGGTGTTATTTGTGCTTTTTTAAGTGCAGATGGAAAAGTTCCCTGCTCAAAACATAAGTTTACCAGATGAGTAACAACAGGAACAATGAGTTCGCTCGCCGCTTTAAGGAAGTTAGTGGGTATTTTATCCCAGCCAGGAGCACTGTCCGATTTCATGCCCATCAAAATTGCAAAAACTTCGGTTTGGTCGGTGTTGAAGAATGCAAATGACGATGATGGTTGATCAGTTACTAAACCTGAATTGTTCCTGTGGCTCGTCATAGCAGTGTCTGTAATCTGTTCCGCCAGTAGTCTGCCTATTTTACAGAAGTATTTGTTCACTGTGTTAACTGAGTCCAGTGGAGTGGAATGAGATACTAGTAACTCTAAGTTATCAGCTTTGGGTTGTTTTCGCTGTGTGATTTCATTCACCTTTTTCCAGAGCTTCTTTGGGTTTTTAAGTGCTGCTGCCAGTTGCTCTTGATCATATGTACGCTTCTGTCTTTTTATTATCATTGTACAATAGTTCCGGTATCTCTTGTATGTAATTTTTAGGACTTCGTTGAAGGGGTCGAGTTTTAGTTTCTTTTGCATATTGTTCCTGTTTCTAATACAGCGGAGCAAGCCTTCCGTCATCCAAGGTTTCAGTATTCTATTTTTTATAAGGATGATATTCTCAGAAGTATTTGTGGAGATACATTGAGAAATTTTTGAAATTAATATGTTTGCAAGAGTGTTAGGATTCCTTTCATTAAGTAGTTCTAATAAATTACATTCTTCTAATTGTTTCAACGCACCGTTCAAGTTTAATACCGTTTTAGTTTTAGTTTCTCCATATATTTTTTTTTGTTGGATATTTTCAGAATAGACATTAAGTGATCTGTAATTGATGTATTCACAATGAATATTTCTGGGGTAATATCTGTTTTAATTTTAAGTAGGATGTGGTCAAGGCAATTCTTTCCTCTCGTTGGGAGCTCATGACCTGGCAGCAAACCATTCATAGCCATCGCATTTAAATAATTTAGTCTGTTTACGCGCTCATAAGTTTGTTCATTTGAATTTTGAATTAAATTAATGTTAATGTCTCCGGTTACAATGATGTTTTTATTGCACGATGTATTAGTTAAGTAGTTATCTAGCGAGCTAATAAAATCAGATGCGTTCGTCTTCGAAGGGGATCTATATATACCGAGGACCAGGAGATCTGGCAATATATGAATTTCCAGACATGAAGCGTGAATAAGTTCTATTTCTTTAATTTTGGCTTTATGAATTTTCTTAATGTAAGCGACTACTCCATCAGCCTTATTCATGTGTTTAGTAGATTGGTACGAGGTGTAGTTCCTCAGTTGAGGTAAATGTTTGTTAGCACTCAATCTGCATTCAGTAAGAATCATTATGTCGGGAATAATTTTAAGAGCAGCTAAGTTGGTCTCGAGATCGTTAAAATTAGAGTAAACACTACGTATATTTTGGGACATAATCGTGAAATCAGTATTTTTTATTTTGGACATTTTTCTAAAATCGCTAGGCTCACATGTGAATGAGGCTGCTAATTGCAGTCTATCTATCTCAGTGACGTTAGAAATATGACTATCCATAATGGTTAGAATGAAAATTGTATAGGGCTCGTGTGAGTGAGGTGAATATTATTTTAGTGTGAGATTCAGCTTTTTTTACAGTTTGTTCATTTGAGCATTTACAAAATAATGTGAATAAAGATATTGCTTCATATATATAATATCTAGGGATATTGGGGTGTGTATGGTGGGTAGTTAAGATGATGTGTACTCTTACAATAATAGTTTTAAATTCACTGCTAAGAAAAATAATAAGTGTAAAATAATATAAATAACAACCTGAATTTAAGCACTCATATAGTCATTGTTTTTTAAGATCTTCCAGCTGTGCTTCACTCTTGACTAGTATCTGAGGAGCACCTTCTGCTTTTCGTAGATATACCTTTCCATTTTGTATCCAGCAGAAGGCATAGGTGCGAGTCGCAACTAAGTCTCTTGCCAGAAAATGTAGACGCTTAGCTTTACTGGTCAAATATTCAGAGACGTAGAAAGGTTTCTTATTGTCGGTGAAGCCAATATGAGAGCAATTTAATTTTTCAGAATATTCTTTGTTATATTTCTTAAAGGATTGAATCACTTTAATCTTTTTTAAGGGATTCATGAAGTTGATGACTATTGGTCTATTCTCCTGAGACTTTTTGTTAATGCGATAAATTTCGCGGATGTCACCTTCCGAAACCTCAGTGTTTAGTTTTTGAAGAACGTTTTTCGCAGTTAATTCAAGGTCATTTTTGGTTTCGTTAGTCTTCTCAGGAATATTCCGTAACTCTATGCTGCCCAGGCGGGTGTTACGATGAAGTTCTTCGATTTTGTCTTCCAGGAGTACCACATTGTCACGGCACGCCATGCAGTCCTTCTCAAGATTACCAACTTTGGTATTTAGTTCCTCGTAGCTTTGTGAAATAAATTCAATAGATTTTTTAATTTCTATATTTGTCTTGTGTGCCTCCTTGTTTTGTGTTTTTATTTCATTTAATTCTAAAGTTAACTTATTTATAAATTTGTCTTGATCCGCTTTAAATGACGACAACATCGCTTTAACTTCGTCTTTGAAAGATTGTAGTTCGGATTTCGTAGGAGAATCCTCAATTCGTTGACGCTTGGGCCTGTTAGATACAGTTTCAGATTCGGGATTAGAAGTTTTATTACCCACGATGTCCTGGGATTTTGTGTTCGGCGGCGTGCGGGGTGTGCGATGCATTTTGTATACAATATTTAATTAATATGAAACGCTGCCGTAGTAAATATAATTATTAAAACGACTCACGGCACTGCTTGTAACTGTTTTCGTAGCGTATCCAACGCCCGTGTCGTAGGAGTAAATTATCTGAACCAGACGCGTAGCACTAGTTCACTCCGTAGCACTGTGTGTCGGTCCGTAGCGATGACGTAGTGGGCGTAGCAGATCCGCACGGCATATAGTAGATGAATTCGGCGCCGTCGCTTACTTGTTCGGTGGCGCATTGGCTATCGACGACGGCTGCTCAATCCACACCGACGCACAGGGGCCACGTTCAAATCCACCGAGATGCACAGCACAACTTTACAAAATTAATTTTTAAACTGAATTATTAATTTATAAAATAAAATATAATAAGAACGAGTAAAGGTCTTCAGACACGTCCACACCAGAAGGCGGTCCGAGGGGAAGAGGAGAATTAGAAGAAGAGAAGATTATATTAGCAACAATATGAACGATGGAAACTAGAGGCTTTAGAAATCTATTTGAATAGTTTCAGTTACAATAAAAATGGTTGTAAAAAAGCTTATACCAAAACTATTTGATTCGGATTTTTATTTCGAATATCGGCTAAATCCGGTAACTGAGCTTCATGACCATCCCTTGTCAAAAAAAATCAGCATTTCTGAATTGTAAGCGAGCAAAAATTGTTTCAAATATTATTCAGGGGAAGTAAAATATTTCAAACAGCCAGCAAAGTTGGGGGAGTTCCGTGCCACAATGTATAGCAATAATTCAAAGTTGAAAGTATTTTGAATTCGTCCTTTTCAAATACCATATTTTAAAATTTCTGTTGCGACGTTTTATTTTTGTTTAGAAATATTTTATTGAAAAGATTCTCGTCGCATTAGTGTCAATCACAGGTGTCAACACATGAATGTGTACCCGGCCGTAAATATGATTCGCTAGTATTCAAGGTGGTGAACTATTTCAACTATAGCTATAGGTATGTATACATAGTAGGTATGTATTGTATGTACCGTAGCCTTTATTTTTAAAAGCTTTTATTTAACTTGACCTGTATGTATGTATGTATGTATGTATGTAAGGGTGGAATCTTGGAACGATAATTTGAACCACTTCCCGAAGACCGATTGAGCTGAAATTTTGCTTAAAACTGTAGATCAGATGACAATACAATATTATGATAACAAAATTACGATACAGCCGTTTGTGTTCCGTTTTTCGTACAAAACAGTTCCGACCAAGAACCTATAGGGTACTTCCGGTTGTTCTAGAATCATGAAATTTGGCAAGAAGCAAGATGATGTAGTACAAGTACAGGAATAAATCTGAAAATCGTAAATTTGTAGTTACTTCTTCTTCTTTAAACAATCAATATAATGTGACCCTACCCTTGGTACATTTTACATTGGTACATGGCTCTTTTTATACCGGTTATGAATTAAAATGTATTTTATCTATTACTAGCTTTTCCTCGCGACTTCGCTTGCGTTAATTTTGTGACAGAGATCTCGTTTGACAACAAAACAACCCATAGCGCGACTTGTGGCGCCATCTGTTGGCCGATAGCATTTGATACAGCGCCCTTTAAAGTAGAAAAAATATTTTCCCTTTGGATTGACATACGGATTCACGGTAAAAAGGTAGCCTATGTTGGGCTCTGTACCCCTGACATATACAAATTTTCATGATGATCAACTGATTAGTTAAGCCGTGAAGGAATAACAAACAAACAAACTCACTTTCTCATTTATAATATTAGTATGATAGTACGACTAGTATGAGGAGCTCGATGGCGTCGCTGTGTGTCACACTCTAATATGAAAACACAAGTTAAGCGACGGCGACCCTAGCCAGCGTTTGGATGGGTTTCGTTATCTCGAGCTTCTTCGTGCTTCGGAGGGCACGTTAAGTCGTCGGTCCCGGCTGTTGTCGATAGATGACAGTCATTAAGCCAAGTCGGTGGCCTTAGGGCGGTTTGAAAACACCGACCTCTGCCAATCCGCATTGGAGCAGCGTGGCAGAGTAGGTACGCTCTAATCACCTTCGATTGAAGGGAGACCTGAGACCAGCAGTGGAATATGATGCACAGCAATAGATGGCACTGCGAAACCTGTCCAGTGATAACTAAAAAGTAAAAAATAAATTAAAAGTAAAAAAATATATTTAAAAACAAGCTTTTATTTAATTGCGCTAAAAAGAATAAAATAAACATTTTTATTTTAAAATTTTAACTATCAACTTATAACGTCATTACACAATTTATATGACATAAAAGCTTGTCGCGACATTTACCTGTTTAGGAAAACATAATTATCGAACTAACATTTATTCGTACTACGAGTAAATGTTAGTAATTAAATCTCGCGACAAGCTTATGTCATATAAATTGTGTAATGACGTTATAAGTTGATAGTTAAAATTTTAAAATAAAAATGTTTATTTTATTCTTTTTAGCGCAATTAAATAAAAGCTTGTTTTTAAATAATTTTTTTAACTTTTAATTTATTTCTGAATATATTTTCTTTGTTAGCGCCCCAAAGAAGTCCCCTATCCGACGGAATACATCACATTTTTAGTATTTAAGTATCCAATTTGTATTTTATTATCCAATAAGCGTTAAACAAATAAAAATTCTAACCGCAAGAGTTATTGTAAAATGTTGTTCTCTTTTTTTTTTTTTTTTTTTTTTATACCACAAAGGTGGCAAACAAGCTTACGGTCCGCCTGATGGTGAGCGGTCACCGTAGCCTATGGACGCTTGCAACACCGGCAGCATCACTCGCGCGTTGCCGACCCTGTAAAAATCTTTTAATGCCCTTTTTGAAGAACCCCATATTATAGTCTAAAGGAAAGACCTCGGCGGGGATCTCATTCCACAGCCTCAGCGTTCGCGGGAGGAAACTCCTCTGAAACCGCGTAGTACGCGACCATTTTGGTTCTAGTGTGTGAGGTTGGATTCCCCGCCGGTGACGAGCAGTTCGATGGTAGAAAGTGGCCGTAGGCATCAAGTCAAACAATTCCTCGGAACAAACCCCATTATACAAGCGGTAGAACACGCATAGGGAGGCGAAGTCTCTCCGCAGACTGAGGGGCTCAATACCGCTTGTTAGCTCGGGATCGTCGACAATCCTCATAGCACGTCTTTGAGTTGAGTCTAGAGGTCCAAGTTGGTACGCCGGCGCTCCAGCCCATAGGTGAGAGCAGTACTCCATGTGGGGTCGGACTTGAGATTTATACAATACAAGTCTCTGCCCCGGATTGAAGTACTGCTTCGCCCTATTCAGCACACCGAGCTTTTTCGACGCCAACTTGACCTTGTCTTCTATGTGACTGCGAAACTGGACGTTGCTTGAGATCTCGACTCCAAGGATCCCTAAGCTGCCGGTAGTTATTAAGGGTGTCCCTTGGAATTGTGGGGCCACTGAAAAAGGGGATTTCTTCGCGGTGAACGCGCAGACTTGTGTCTTGGTGGGGTTAAATTGGACTAAGTTACGTCGTCCCCAATCGCTCACCCTGGTTAGGGTGCCTTCGATTTCAGACACAAGTCGTTCGCGGTTCTCCTCCACTACGGAACGAGGGATGCTAGGCCGGCCCGTGTAATAGGTGTCCCCGGTACTGTCGTCTGCATAACAATGAATATTATCTACAGACAACATATCATTGATATGCAGCAGAAAGAGGGTCGGGGATAGAACGGAGCCTTGTGGCACGCCAGTATTAATGTCCATGCGGTCCGAGAAACTGCCGTCAACTATGGCACTTATGCTTCTGTTGGACAGAAAGCTGGCTACCCATTTGCATAGTCCCTCGGGCAGTCCGTACGATGGTAGCTTCGATAGAAGACCCCTGTGCCAGACCCGATCGAATGCCTTCGCTATATCTAGGCTGACTGCCAATGCCTCACCTTGACTCTCAACGGCTTGAGCCCATCGGTGCGTGAGATACACTAGAAGGTCTCCTGTGGAGCGACCATGGCGGAATCCATATTGCCGGTCGCTGATGAGGTCATTATCTTCTAGGTATCTCAGCAGCTGCGTGTTAATCACACGCTCCATTACCTTTGAGAGTAGGGAGGTTATAGCTATTGGCCTATAGTTCGACGGATCTGATCTGTCGCCCTTTTTGGGCACAGGGTGCACAAAGGCTATCTTCCACGAAGTCGGAACTTGCCTAGTGGAATAGGAGAGCGCGAACAGGCGCGTCAATATCGGACACAACTCAGAAGCACACCGCTGAAGCACCACTGCCGGTATACCGTCAGGCCCACTCGACTTATGAATGTCAAGAGACAACAACTCACGCCGGACTTCCCGCTGGGTAATGGATATTTCCGGCATGGAGTACCCGCACCACGTGAGAGTAGGCGGTTCGGTGTCTCCATCATCCATAGTCGAGTTTGAGGCGAAGAGAGATCCCAATAAATCAGCCTTCTCTTTCGCACTGTGGGCCAGGTCACCATCGGGCTTACGGAGCGGTGGCAGGGACGACTGACAGAAATTTCCTTCGGCAGCTTTGGCAAGCAACCAAAAAGCGCGGCTACCAGAAGGGTACTTCGCAAGTCGCTCACCAATTCTGCCGACGAAATCGAATTTAGCTCTGGCGGTCACTCTCTTACTGGACCTCGAGGCAGCATTGAATATCCGCTTCGCATCACCAACACCTGGTTCTTTATTAGCACGGGCCGTGGTCCAAGCCTTATATGCAGCTTGCTTAAATGCTCTAGCTTCGCTGCAGACCTTATTAAACCACGGCCGTTTCGCAGTCCCGGTGGCAACCAGCGGGTTAGGGATAAAACATTCCATACCCGCCAGTATGGTATCCGCCACCGCCGTTGCGCAGGTGTCAGGATCTTTTGATGCGAAGCACAGCTGCCTCCACGGGTACGATGCATAGAACTCACGCAATCCATCCCAGTCTGCTGACTTATAGTGCCACACGCGACGCTTTCCGCACGGGCGAAGTGAGTGAGGTCGCGTACAAGGCACTTTGGTTCGGATAAGGCAGTGGTCAGAGGAGCCAAGCGGCGCTTCCACAGAGATCGAATACCTATCCGGACGTGAAGTCAGCAGAAGATCCAGTAATGAGCTTGTATGACCCTCCACATCTGGTATTCTCGTTGGAGAGTTGACCAATTGGGAGAGTCCATAGGTCAGAGCCAATTCGTGAGCAGCCCTTCCTGCAAAGTCTGTCGTTCGTGAATTCAACCAATCAACGTGGTGGGCGTTAAAGTCGCCTAGAACGACCAACTCTGCGGAAGGGTACTGTTCGTATATCCTGTCAGCCGTCAACTGCAGGTGCTCAAATAATCGAGTCGTGTCCGAGTCACCGCTGTGGGACCTGTAAAGGCACGCGTAGATACGTGTGGACCCACTGTGGTCTACGCGCAGCCATAAAACTGACAGGTCCCGGTCTTCAAGGCCACTTAGACGGCGACAGCAAATATCGTCCCGTACGTACACACACACACCGGCGCGGCGAACAAATTTTTGCTCCAGCCTGTAACCCGGATAAAGTAAGTACGATGTGTCGGCCGGGCAGGATATTTGCGTCTCCGTCAAGAACAGAAGGGTCGGCTTCGCAGTCTCCAGATGCCAATGGACTGCATTCATGTTGGAGTGAAGCCCCCGGATGTTGCAGAAGTCCACGTCGAGTGTGGACGGGGGAGCCGCTGTGGTACGATTCCTTCTATTGTTTTTCTTGGCCATTGTTGGAGGGGTTTAAAAGATTAGGTGAGTCGTTGTATCGGCAGCACGGGCGACAAAGAGGTTGCGGTGATGACCCGCAAAATGCTAAGGGGGTCTCGCGGATTGCTGGTGCGGCGGGCGGAAGGGCCACCAGTCCCCCCACCCAGAGCAGCAGTCCGGTCCACTCCGGTCCCCGATTCCGGCAGACCACCACTCCGGAGGATTATGCACAGGCTGGCGGTTCAGCCTCCCGGGGCGGGGATTACAAAGCGGTCCCCGGGTTCGGGAACCCAACTATCCTGCGGGCGGCCAGCGGTCAGCCGTTTCACTGGTTCTCCCTGACCGCCGCACCAACATGCCCCTGTGCCCGCGACAGCAAAGTGCGGTGTCACTACCACCGCGGGTCCTCCAACTGCCGATACAACGCTTCCCCGTGGAGCCCTGGAGTCCTTACTCACCGTAGGAACACAACATGGCCGAGACCAATGCTATTTGGCTACGATCTTCTGTAAGGCGGAGGTCCTTCCCCAGACGGGCTGCTCCAATTTGAGCGGATTATCCGCTGTGCCCTACCTCTCTAAATTCTCTGTTCTCGTGTAAATAACAATGTTGTAATGAGATATAAAGATCTTTGTACCGAAAATAATTCTGATTGGTTCATTCCGGATCGGAACGGATCATTGTATCAAAGAATGATCTTCCCACACTCCCTATATTTTTAAGAGAGCTGTCCAATGCCATGAGATGGGCACGAAAAAATTATAATTTCTACTTTACACTGTAAGAAAGCACTTGCACACATTTTTTTTGTTTTTTTTGTTAGCATAATTAATTACCTACTTATTGTGTAACCATCAATGATATTACATATAATACAATGAAATATCATTGGTAAACATTCTATATTACAGCTTTCTCGTATTTAGCGTCTCGGAGCTAAAACACGGACAGACATATATGCGAAAAACTATAAAGGTTCCTTATAAGTTTACTAAGTAACCCTAAAAAAAGAGGAATATGTAATATGTATTTAATATTTGTAGGTATTTCCCAAAATTCCTGAAGTTTGTAGTAGTTGCACTGCAACGTAATATATCACAGGCTAACTGTGAAACTGCACTTCGACTCATTTAGAAATTGTACACGGTTACAGATTAGGGCTAAATCGACTAAATTCCTAGGTCGACCTAACTGGAACCAATGAAACGAAAGTAATTCAGATAAATGCCTCTATAGAGCAAACTAGCCTTTGCCCACGGCTTCGAATGAGGTAAATTTTGTAAGTACAAACTCAAATAATTTATTCAGAGACTAGGCCTTAATAGTAAATAAATAAATAAATATTCTTGGACGAGCCAGGTGATTTAAGTCTACTACTTGAGTAGACTTAAATCACCTGGATGATTTGCTCAGGTGATTTAAGTGGAACAATCCAATCACACAACGCCATCTAGTCTAGTCCGGGACTAAGCCACTAAGCTTGTACTATGGGTTACTAGATTGCTGGTAAATATACTTAAATACTTTTTTTTGTAAATAAATATTTATTATACATAGAAAACACCCAGACCAAGGCAAACAGACATGTTCATGAACACAAATGTTTGCCTTGCGCAGGACTCGATCCCGCTGCCCTTGGGATAAAGTGACCATTGCTAGCCACTCGACCACCGGGCCTGTCTAATTACAGTCACTTTCCTAATCATTGACAACTTGTATAGGTACTTTATTAAATTTATATAAACTACCACCATTTCGGAAACAAGCAAAATGGCCAAAATGAGAAATGGCGAAAGAAAACCTGTTACGGCCTTTTTTTGTCATTTTATGATTTTAGATTTTTTAACGTTACAATAATAAGAGGTAACAGACAGACAGAGTTGCATTCGCATGTACGTACAACAGAATTTAGCCTCAATGTTTGAGATGTACAATATTACTAGCTGATAGCAAAGGGGAATTCCAGATTTAGGCCCAGAGTGCACAAGAAATTCGTTTTTAGTAAAAAATATAAAATAAATTTAATTAATTTTTCGCACTAATCATGAGAAGTTGGTAATAGTTTTTATATTTTGAAAGTAATTAAACGACTAATTACCTATTATCTTAGAGAATTTTTAATATTATTAATACAGGCTTACCATACAAAAAATTAAAACAAAAAATAAATCACAAGCTGTTTATTTTTTTAAAGATTAGAAAAATAATAAAATAAAATGAGTTTAATTATATTTTTTAAAAACTTATCGATTTTTCTATCTATTTTTGTGCACGTACTGGCAACATCAAAATGAACTGTCAAATGTGACAATTCGAATGTCAATTAACATAGCTGTTGATTTCGAGATCGCCGCCTTGTCAACGACGGTCGTCAAGATGGCGACCTCGGATCCTCACCGTACCACGTTGCCCTTTTAAAGTGTATTTTTTGTTAAAAAGTGTTCATTTAAAATACTCGACATTGGCGAAATTGTCTGTGTCGTTAAGACACGACAGAAACGCCATTAATTAAGAAAGAAGAAGAAGAAGAACAAAGTGATTCGATTGCGTTAATTCGGTTTAAAAACGACTAAGCTTATGAATACTGACTCCGACGATCCTTCTGTACTTGACGACCACGGCCTGAACATGGATTCCGCTCTTGTTTCTCACGACGACCCCGGCAATAACACGGATTTGACGACTGACGACCCCAGCATTCACTCGGCTCTAGTTTGAAAACCCCAAGTTTTTTAATCCCTTTCTTTTACCAATAAATAACTGGCATTGCATACTATTATTTCCATATAGTTTCATATGTGTGCACTGAGGGCCTAAATTACTATGGCAACCTGGCATTCCCCTTTCATGCAAATCTGTCAAGTCGTTCCATCCACACAAATTTTCGCGTTTGTAATACTAGTAAGTAAGGCTAGAGAAACCCACGCAACTTCGTTTGTGTGAATCCAACTACTATAAATAAATAAATAAAATATAGGGACAAATCACACAGATTCGCTAGCCCCAAAGTAAATTCGAAACTTGTGTTATGGGATACTAACTCAACGATACTATGTTTTATATAAATATAGATAAGCATCCAAGACTCGAGGCCAATCAGAAAAAGTTCGTTTTACATCATGACCCGACCGGGATTCGTCTGGCATGGTAACCATTACGCCACGGAGATCGTCAAACTATTACTCCTAATGAAAACTAACACATCCTCCATGTTTTACGTCTCCACGATTAGCGGTTTAGACTGTGCGTTGATCCATCGTTCAGTCAGTCAGGACAAAGCATTTTATTCATATAGATTAGTAAGGACATTGATTTCCTCAGCAAAACAGCTCACGTCAAACTGATAAAACGCCCAAAACAGAGAAAGATGGCAATCTTAAACAGAAAAGGGAATCGATATCTTACGTCCAAAACTAAGGCCGTAGACGAGACACGAATCGCGTAAAACATAAATGGGAAAAAACAAAAGGCCGTAACTCAGTGGGCCGGCGTAAATTTTTCAGAGCACAGTGGGCCCGCTTTCACGACGCTTTCATTCAGTAAGCGTTTTTACTGGGAATTCTCCTCTGACAAATGCCTAGTATTACCTCCACACTGCGGGTCGGCGTCACCTGTCTACGTGGAAAAAACCTGGTGTTTATTTTCTTATAATATTATTTTATTTTATTTCTTAATTTAAAGTTGGAAATCATAAGTTTTTCACGAAAATATTCAAACATTAAGAAGAAGTACAGTGGTTTTCGAGATATTTTTTTGTCTTCAAAAGCTGTGCATTTTTTATTTACTTTAAAAAAATCTTACATTTTATTTGACACTCGTATTGTGTACGATTGTTAATACATGTAATAATATTATGTTTTAATATATACTTTCTTCTGTATCTTTCTTCGAACAGTTGTCATCATGTTAATTCGTTTGAATTGCTTCACTTGATTCAACAATGAAGTGATTAACACCGACACCATTTTACACCATGTACATGGTTATAACTAAGGAACCTCTCAATGTATGCGCAAGACAAGTTTCCACTAAAGACAGATGGAGAACGGTAGTGTATGTAACGTTACCGGGAGACACATAAATTCAGTTGGTAAGAGAGATAGGGCACAGCGGATCCGCTTAAATTGAAGCAGTCCATCTGGGGAAGGACCTCACCTTACAGAAGCCATGCCATGTTGTGTTTCTACGGTGAGTAAGGTCTCCAGAGCTCCACTTTTTACAGTGTCCACAATGCGCGAGTGATGCCCCGGTATTGCAAGCGTCTATAGGCTATGGTGACTGCTTACCATCAAGCGGGCCGTATGCTTGTTTGCTTAGTGGTAAAAAAAAATACAAAAATAACTTTTGTGTCCACGAATTATATAAATTCGTAGCACTGTGCGAAAGCAGGTGTAAGGCAATTTGGGTGCGCAACTCGCGAAATAAATTCGGAGCGTAACGCGATTTACTTGATTTAATATAGAGGCCTGTTTTTCCAACGAGCTGGTAGTGATGTATGATCGACGTATATTTGCATGATCGTCATTATGTTTGACCGGGTTTTTTGTAAAGGTTTTTACATTTTTTTTATAACTAGTGCCCGTCCCACGGACGGATTTTTATATGGATCCCTTTTTGAAAATATAATAAAGCTTATATAATGTCACATGTGGAAACTGTGGAAAGTGTAGCTTCTCTACGGTGAAAGAATTTTTCAAATCGGTCTGGTACTTTTGGAGTTTATTCGTTACAAACAATACAAAGGAGGTGGTCCATTTCCCTTATAAAAATAACCCACTATAAGCGGGGCAATCATTAAAACGAAATTCCGAATACACGGACTAACGTTTTGTTGAATTCTAACCAGTTTTAAAGCTTATTCTAATTAGTAATGTCTTTTTGTCAGGACTACGTGTTTCGTTGTTTCCGATGGACACTTTCAAGGTTGCCCAGTAGATGCCAGTAGGTTACAAGGTACGCTAGTATACTAAATCTATGGTTACAATAGACCGCTTCACTTGATTTGCCATTTGTCTGGGCTATGATTCTTATTGTTTCAAATTGCTGTCACGTAGTTGCAAAGGCACGTTCTTTCAATACTTTCTACTCTGTTTAATTTCTATCTGATTATAATTCGTTGTGAGTTAAAAGACAGCTGTAGTTTCTCCCTCAGGACGTCAATAAGCTTCATTGCTTATTGTCCATCTGAGGTCGCCGTTGATGATCTTGGCTGTACAGGAGACAGCGTTGGGAATGTGTGGTTTTGCCCGCTAGCGAGTCTCCTGATGGTAAGCAATTATTAATTTTTCACGTATGCATTAATTGTTACGGGTGATACCGAATAGAATAAGGAAAAGCTTTCATTTTGAAAACAAAGTACCTACCTTCAATCTTTTTTCCAAGAAAAACGTATCGTATTTAAAACAATACGCAGTTACGAAAGAATACATTCAAGTTTCGGAGTAAAGGGTTCTCTCATAAACACACAACTCAAGAGTAACAATCGTTTGATTGTCTGTGGCTTAACGAACTTGGAACAAAATACAACTAGGTGGTAATAGTGAAAAGAAAAATTTGGTTCCGTAGTTGTTTTTTTTTAAGTTCAGAAGGAAAGATAGGTAGATGGGAAAGAGAGGTATGGCACAGCGGATAATCCGCTCAAATCGGAGCAGCCCGTCTAGGGAAGGACCTCCACCTTACAGAAGACCGTAGTCAAATAGCATTGGTCTCGGCCATTTTGTGTTCCTACGGTGAGTAAGGTCTCCAGAGCTCCACTTTGTTGGGAGGGTTGGCGACGCGTGAGCGATACCACCGGTATTGCAAGCGTCTATAGGTTACCGTGACGCTTACCATCACGCGGGTCGTATGCTTGATTGCCACCTTTGAAGCATAAAAAAAGAGGAAAGCCGAGAAGAGCTTACATGGATCAAGCGAAACAAAAGACAGGCGTCACGTCATCAGAAGGTGAGAGGTGAAGTAGCTGGCACAAGACAGGTAAAAGAAGCTGCTGCACCGACAAGCACGCAACTCTTTTAGAAGAATTTAGAAGTTATTTTTCGTTAGCTGTTGCCTGCGGCTTCTGGCGGCGGTGGTTTTCTCTATGACATACTCAACCCTATATATAAAACATTATTATGTGTATACCTTTATAGGTATATATGTTGATGTATATATTTATGTATTCTTATAACTTGTTTTGCATACCTATTACTTTTGAGTAACTGCTGCGCCACCTACCTTTTCTTTATTATTGTATTTTTCTTACTGGTTGCCTGGAAGAAATTGCCTAGCGATAAGGCGCCCATTGTACTTTTGTTAATGAATTTATTTATGTATTTTTATCTATTTTTATGTTGATTTTGGTGCAATAAGAGTATTTATTATTAATATTATTATTTTCATTCGCTTAATAATGTTTTAGAACACTGGTATGGTAGCGTCTAAAAAAATACAGGTGTGCTAATTGAATGTTTTATTTTTTCCTTGTGTCTACTTTTAAACACAAAAGAAAAAGAAAAAAGAATACAAACTGTACCCTAAAATGTCCAGTATTTCCCTGATTGTAGGACAACAGGGCTACGAAATGAGAGAAAATTATGCATGCGTAACAGAACGCAAAAGTTTTTCCAAACACTAGTACATTTGGGGGCTTGTTTGCACTTTTTTTAATATCGGGCGAACGAATTCTGGTTACCTCATTGACGACCTCCGTGGCGTAATGGTTACCACGTCTGACCGCCACCCAGGGCCCAGGAGATCCTGGGTTCGATTCCCGGTCGGGTCATGATGAAAAATTAACTTTTTCTGTTTGGCCTCGGGTCTTGGATGTTTATCTATATATGTATTTGTTTTAAAAAAAATGTTTAATATCGTTGAGTTAGTATCCCATAACACAAGTTTCGAACTTACTTTGGGGCTAGCTCTATCTGTGTGATTTGTCCCTATATATTTATTGAAGAGAGGTAGGTCACAGCGGATAATCCGCTCAAATCGGAGCAGCCTGTCTGGGGAAGGACCTCCACCTTACAGAAGATCGTAGCCAAATAGCATTGGTCTCGGCCATGTTGTGTTCCTACGGTGAGTAAAGTCTCCAGAGCTCCACTTGGGGGGGTTAGGAGGGTTGGCAACGTCTGAGTGATATTGTATTGTAAGCGTCTATAGGCTAAGGTGATGCTTACCATCAGGCCGTATGCTTGTTTGCCAACTTTGTGGTATAAAAAAATAATATAATTTTAAATACTAATTACTAAATTTTATTTTAGATAATGTTTCAGTCAACCAAGATACTTTAGGGCCTAAAATAGTCCTGCAATGTAGTAAGCTTAATATGCAGTTGAATATACAAATACATAACTAAAAAGAAATAATAAAGTTTCAAATGTTAATAAAAACTTCAAAAACTTTTGGTACGACACCCCAAAAATCTTTGAGGGAAGTTTAAAATTATTCTTACACCTGCATCACAAACGCTAAACAAATTTCGCGCCATATTTGAGGAGGCCATTTTGTTTTTGGTTGTATTTTGTATTCGGGACATATCTCTGTGTCTCCTAGCTAAGAACAACAAGGGCCACTTCAGATAGTTCAGATTGACTATAACCAATGAAGCTTAAATTAAATTAATATTTAAACACTAGTCAAACCCGCGCAACTTTGTTTGCATGTGTTTATTTATGCACAGCAGCGCCATCTATAACAGAATTTTGACCAAATCCTAATCGCGTATTTTTCGGGATAAAAAGTACCCTATGTGTTAATAAAAGGTATCAGCTACTTACTTACCAAATATCTATACATATAATAAAACAGTGGACCCCGATATGTCTGTACTTTGAACATATTTGGCAAAAATGGAGAGGGAACAGTTAGAGAAAGGTAATAAAAGCGAAAAAAATTTAGTTTTGAATTTATTGTCTGTCTGTCTGTTTGAACGCGCACATCTTCTATGTTACTGAACGGATTTTAATTCTGTTTTCATAGGGAGATAGAGCTCGGCTTGGAGCTGAATATAGGCTTTGTTTCATTTAAATCGCATGGCAGGAAAAGGAGTTATCCTTATTTGAACATTTCACGCGGACGAAGTCGCGGGTAACAGCTCGTCATAAATATTGGCTCAGCCAGAGCGTGAAGAAGTAACAAACATACACATAACTTTCACCTTTATAATATTAGTAGGATAGGATACATTATTGTTGTGATATTTAATTTTATTTTCAGTGTTTTAAACACTTCTTATCTTGGGCTCTTTAGTCGATTGAGGCCGGCCGGCCAATATCCGCGGTCTCAGTGGACCTAGTAGATTTTTGAACTGGGCCATTGAGCCCGCTGACAAAATTTGGGATTTGTACAGTCAAGCAGCAAATAACTCGATAGCCGGCCCAGTCCATTAAATAATTAGTTACCTTACGGTAGCCTTGAAAAGATTGCTGTTAGCAATAAGGCCGCCTTGTTGCAATTTCACTAGTCTTTAAGTTATATACTTATGTATACTGTGTCCTGTTTTTGTGATTTGCAATTAATAAAGCTTATTCTATATATCTATCTGATTTAATACATCTGTCAGAGATAAACTAACTGTGAATAGGCAATAGTTAAGTATTGACATAGAATAAGTAATAATCCGTGGTAGAATGGACACTCTCCGCCCCGCACCGGACCGAGTTACCGCACCCCGGGAGCCCCTCGAGGAGCCCTCAGTCGCCAAGGTGGAACGAATGTGTATACGTGTGCGCGTGTAGAGAGAGACGACATTGGTCTATTAGTAGAAAAAGGTAATTATTTCACGCGCCTTGTATGGAGTGTCCGGGCTGTGGTATTGATTCTGATATCACTCAAGTGAACCAGGATAACGGAGGTGTTATCAAGAGGTTGATTAACAGTGAACTTAGAATAAGGGCCCTCGGCAACAAAAAATAATGAGGCCACGGTGAGGACAATAAATAAATGCGACGAAGAAATAAAGTAATTTGTCTTTGACTGCCTCGCTGCGCTGGCAACACAACCTATGAACTTGGGTATACTTTTTTTAATAAAATAAAATAAACAATTTCTGTTATTAATTTACCCATATATAAAAATTGTTACTAAGCATACACTATAGTAATAATTTTTACTTATAATATTATATTTTTATACCAATAAAGTGGCAAACAAGCATGGTAAGCAGTCACCGGAGCCTATAGACGCTTGCAATACCGGGAGTATCATTCGGGCGTTGCCGACCCTGTAAAAAGTTGAGATCTGGAGACCTTACGCACCGTAGGAACACAACATGGCCGAGATTTTATTTATTCTTATAAATGTACTCATACATTGTAACAAACGAGTGAAAGAAAAAAATTGCTAAATGACAAAAAAGGCCGTAACCGGGTTTCTTTCGCCATTTCTTTTACCGGCGGCCATTTTACTTGTGTCCGAAATGGTGGTAGTATATAACGTAGTTTATTTTCTTTATACAAATTGTAAATGACAAGAAAAAGTGCCTGTGAAGGTCTAATTTCTGAAATAAACGATTTCATTTCATTTCATTTCGAGACCAATGCTATTTGGCTACGATCTTCTGTAAGGTGGAGGTCCTTCCCCAGACGGACTGCTTCGATTTGAGCGGATTATCAAAAGGAAAGGACAAAAGGAAAAAAACGGACCTTTTCACTTTATTATCCGTCTGTCTCTCTGTCGAAACTCTTTATTTTCGGGAATGCGTGGAGGTATCAAATTAAAATAACTGTATCAGGTCTACGGTCCCATGAAGTTGTGAAAAAATCTTTCTAAGTTTATGAAAAAAAAAAATACGGCCGTTTATTCAGCAAAAACGTATATTTCGACTCTGGGTAGCTTACTTTGGAACCAGGTGCCACACATAGCGCGACTTGTGGCACCATCTGTTGGCCGACATCGCAATTGCAGCGCCATCTATAGTAGAAAAAATATTTTCCCATTGGAATGACCTACTTTCATGGGATAAAAAGTAGCCTATGTTGGGCTCTGTACCCCTGACAATAATGTATACAATGATCGGCTGCTTAGTCAAGCCGTGAGGGAATAACAAACAAACAAACTCACTTTCTCATTTTATAATATTAGATAATTTATCATATCATACTAATATTATAAATGAGAAAGTGAGTTTGTTTGGCCCCACAACTCGCGCTATGGGTTGTTTTGTTGTCAAACGAGATCTATGTCATAAAATTTACGCGAGCGAAGCCGCGGGGAAAAGCTAGTTTAATATTATTCTTTCCACCCTGAACGCAACACTCATCCACCATATTACTTCGTAAATTTTGACGACAATCAAACAAGTCCGCAGTTTATGTGACAACCATTGCCAGTAACAAATGATTCAAGGCAGCCATTGTGAAAATATTAATTAATGCCCAGGAAATAAGAATTCAAGCGCAGCCGGTAATCATACTGTTTATTTACTGAATCTTAACAGTAAATTAATGGGGACGGTCACAAGAAACGATCTGTTTGTGACGATAATTTACGACAATTTCAAAATTGTATCGTTAACTAACTGAGTTCGCTGATCTTCGGCTGTTTTCTCATAAAATAAACTAGTAAATTACTCGCAACTTCTTTTGCGTATATCTCGCTTTCCCTTGGTTTAGAAAAATCTCCTTCCTGACAATAAATAAATAAATAAATAAATATATAGGGACAATTTATACAGATTGAGCTAGCCCCAAAGTGAGTTCGAAACTTGTGTTATGGGATACTAACTCAACGATATTATATTTAATAACAAATACATATATAGATAAACATCCAAGACCCGAGGCCAATCAGAAAAAGTTCGTTTTTCATCATGATCCGACCGGGGATTGAACCCGGGACCTCCTGGGTGGCGGTCTGGCGTGGTAACCATTACGCCACGGAGGTCGTCAATTTCAATCTTATCTCAACATAGGCAACGGTGCTTACCATCACGCGGACCGTATGCTTGTTTGCCACCTTAGTGGTATAAAAAAAACAAGCGCACTATCTCGCTCAATTCTTATTATGTATGAATGAGACAGCACTAGTGATT
The DNA here is from genome assembly GCA_905163395.2 of Endotricha flammealis. NCBI lineage: Eukaryota > Metazoa > Arthropoda > Insecta > Lepidoptera > Pyralidae > Endotricha > Endotricha flammealis. The sequence goes on along the minus strand of LR990880.1, from coordinate 1,820,327 downwards.
GACATGAGATTGTTAACTGTTTTTGGTTACGAGAATAAAGAGAAGAGGCTGTTTCAGAAACCGTAGTGGCACGCGGTATGAAATGGTGTGTTTCAGAAACTGGCTGGTAAGTATTTAAAATGTTTCTTTAGATAAAAAAAATATTTTACAAACCTTATAACCTTTCGGCACTCACTTAAGATTTATTTAACATCAATAAATATTTCATTGGGCTCCTCAACCGCTAAAAGCACTCGAACCCGGCCCCTCAGCCCCTCGGCCCCTCAGCCTCTCGGCCTCTCCAAGAAAATTGCATTTGGTATCGAGTTTCGTAAAAGAAATGTAATGACTGTGTCCTTTTTTAAGATCCCGATCTTTGAATGGGGAAAAAGGGATAAAAAATTGGCCTGAATTCTTAGATGACTATTTCAGGAGATTTTAACTAAATTAGTGAGGTTGGAATGCTGTGTTAATTGTTATCTGATTGAATATCTGACTAATTGATTAACATAGTTATATGATTTTGGACATTCGATTGATATTGGAGAGTATGTGGTTAAAAATACACACGTAGGAAGAATTTGCCACGATATTACGCTCGCATTATTAACTTCCTTTTTCCAAAATGATTTTTATGTACCATACCAAGTACCATTTTAAAGGAGCTTGTGTTATAAGAGCTTGAAAGTACTAACTTACCAGTGTTTCCAGTACCAGTTCTTCTTAGTACAAATCTGTCCTCTAAACTGTTGGTAGTATAAGATTCGATTCGAAAGAGCTTGTTAGGCCTATTTGAATAAAAATATTAAGTACTAGCTTTTGCCCGCGGCTTCGCGCGTTAAGTTCGGGGTAAAACGGTTATCGTTGTTTCCTAACTTGATTTTTTTGTTAGTCACAAATAGCATAACATTTTTTAGCTTTCTACCTTGAAAATTGCGGAATGCTCCATACAAACTTCCACCCCCCATTTTAGGGAAATGGGGGGTTAGAAAGAGATATAAAGTAGCTTATGTCACTCTTCATCCCTTCAACTATCTCCATTTAAAAAATCACGTCGACTCGTCGCTCCGTTTTGCCGTGAAAGACAGACAAACAAACAGACACACACTTTCCTATTTATAATATTAGCATGGATTGTATTGTAAAGTCAGCCAATGTAAGAGGTATACAGTAAGAAATTGATTAAGTTTATTATCAGATCAGATAGAAATAAGTAGATTACTCATAGTTTTTGTGCCAAGTAAGAATGAATATAGGTACACTGTAACACTCTATTTGCGAAAGTAAGCCGCGTGAAATCTGAAAATTCTAATGTAGAATTGGAATTACAAATCATTTTAAACAAAGAAGCGACTGTTTCGTTAAGCTTGTTCAGTATAATATTTGAAATGGTCCCGTAGTAGGTAATCAAAATTTTATAATGAACTAGTAAACTACAACTTCGTTTGCGTATATCTCGCTTTCCCGTGGGAGTTTTGAAAAATCCTTTCTTACCACACCCCTAGACGTCGTAAGGAATCTACATTCCAAATTTGGAATCTCTAGACCCAGCGGTTTGGGCTGTGCGTTGATTTATAGTTAAGTCAGTCAGGACTTTGAATTATATTTAGATTAATGAATTTATTTTATTCAAGTAATTGAATTTATTTTATTTGACGACCTCCGTGGCGTAATGGTTACCACCCCAGACCGGTCCCGGGTTCGATCCCCGGTCGGGTCATGATGAAAAACGAACTTTTTCTGATTGGCCTCGGGTCTTGGATGTTTATCTATATATGTATTTGTTATAAAATATAATATCGTTGAGTTAGTATCCCATAACACAAGTTTCGAACTTACTTTGGGGCTGGCTCAATCTGTATGAATTGTCCCTATATATTTATTTATTATTTAATTACAGAACTCATTATTTGTTATTAAAATACTTAGGAACTATGTTAGTTATTATCACAACAATTTAATTTTAAACAATCACAAAAAGTAGTCGTCGTGTCATACCCGAGTCCTACTAGACATGGCACAGCAACATGTCACGTAAGATTGCTGTCACAGGGACTGACTCCGCTTACCCTTTTTAGGGTTTTGATTGTTTTTTTTGAAAGGGTTTCTACTTTAAGTTGATTAAAAACCAATAAGACTGGGTAACCCAACCGCTTGGGTAAGTAAGAATTTTAAACGGAAACCCTTTCAAGGGGTTTCCCAATAAATAACTCGAATATACGAATATATATATTTCTATACCCTCATTCCCCCTCCTTCTTTCCCTTCCCTTCCTCCTTCCTTTCCTCCAACTTCCTTGGTGGACAACGCATTGGTAGCGCTCCTGGTGTTACTGATGTCCATAGGCGGCCGTGACCGCTTTCCATCAGTGGCCCGCTTGCTTGCTTGTCTACTGTATGACATAAAAAAGACTAAAGAAAGTGTCTGTGAGGACCTACTCTTTTTTAAACGTCTTGAATTTGAAACCAAGCATAGTAGCTAAATCGGAAAATGGAATTGGTCGGTGTTCGTGCTTCGACAGTACGTGGTCGACGCATGAACTGCGACGAATTCTATCAAAAGTGTTGTTTACCAAAACTGGGGCCCGATTCTACTAACACAAATGCACCAATAGACTCTCAATGGTGTCTCAATCGTGTCTCAAAAGAATGCCCATAGTGTATCAGTGGAATAGTTTTTTACATTTGTTATGGACTTAAACAATAACATAATGTTTAACTTATCGTTTACTAGCGAAACCCGCGCAACTTCGTTTGCGTGTATCCCGCTTTCCCGTGGGAATTTTGGAATGTATGATACTTTAAAACCTTCCCCTTGAATCACTCTATCAATTAAAAAAACCCGCATCAAAATCCGTTGCGTAGTTTAAGATTTAAGCATACAAAGGGACATAGGGACATAGGGACAGAAAAAGCGACTTTGTTTTATACTATGTAGTGAAGTCCATAACAAATGTCAAAAATTATTCCACTGATACACTATCGGCATTCTTTTGAGACACGATTGAGACACCATTGAGTCCATTGGTGCATTTGTGTTAGTAGAATCGGGCCCCAGGGGCCCGATTCTACTAACACAAATGCTGAAAGCTGATAGTGTATCAGTGAAATAGTTTTTGACATTTGTCAAGGACTTAAACAATAAGTTAAACATTATGTTATTGTCTAAGTCCATCACAAATGTCAAAAACTATTCCACTGATACACTATCGGCATTCTTTTGAGACACGATTGAGACACCATTGAGAATCCATAAGTGCATTTGTGTTAGTAGAATCGGGCCCCTGTTGTGTTGTATCAACACGCCACGGGTCTCGCACTCAGCGGCTTGATCTTCATCTGTTTTATTCTGCAAGGGATCCCTAAATATGTGTATTAAAATTGTGTTAAAAATTCGCGATTCTTTTCTGTGTTTCCTCGCATATATTAGCATAAATATGAAAAGTGGAGTTTCCACTGCATAAATCACTCTGTTGAAATGAAATATTATTGTTTGTTTTAATTTAGTGTTATTTTGCTTTTATAGTCGTATTAGTAGAATAAGAAAACTGGGTAAGTATCTGTCGGGACATGTATAGTGTTGGGTTCAGTATTTGTCATATCAACTTTATTTATAAGATGACGATCTATAATGCATTTTAATTTTTAATTTCACAGCTATCTTTTTTTCATTAGTTTGTCTGTGACAGCTTAAAATTTCTAAAAATGCGTTTCAGAAAGTTGCTGTATAAATTATTTAAATACATTATTTAAATTATATTTTCCAAGATAACAAAAAATAACAAACTTGCGATCTAACACATTTCTTAAATATTTGTAATACATTGTTTCTTATAACAAGTGAACTGTAATGTGTTCTTATGAGAATAAATTCTTTCTCAATTAAATTTTAAAACAAATTATAATGAACGTAATACAAAAATCCTTAAAAAATATAATAAAATAACTAAAATATATTATTAAAAGGAGTCCCTTTAGGCAAGGTTCCGAAGATACTGGCAGCGTTACCCCTTTGAATGGCTAGACTAATTCTTTGTCCGAGGTAGCTGCTAGCTCTTCGGTCTCCTGTGATGTCGACTAACCTTTTTGCAATTTTCTTAAAAAGTCTTATAGCACAAGAACCTCACGGACCCACGTACCAAGGGGATGGGACGCCGAATGGGACAAAATCATATTCGGAGTCTAGACCCCTGTATTTACAAGCTTTAGCTTTTTCAGCCGCTTTACAAGCCGCACCAGCTCTGTTGTTGGTTCCATGTAGATGGGAAGGGGCCAGTGTGTCTGAACAGGTTGCATCCCATACCAGCATCCGGCCCATCTTCCATGGAATCAAACTCATACCGTCCGGTTTCTTGCCATCGTCTCTTGCGCCATCGGAACCCCAAGCCGTAGACAAGTCGCGATTCGGAGCGTGTCAGGCTCAAGAAATGTTCCTGTATTTGACGAAGGGTACGCGTGAAGCCAGTAGCCGGCCTCATGCGCACCCACGGCCAAAAGCCTAGCACGCGCCGAACTTGTACTACAGCTCAAAAGATTGTCATAAGTCAATTTGCAGTTTATGTCGTCCCAACTCCTCTGTGAATTTGCAGAAACTGGAAAATTTTGACCTGTGCATGCAATTTTTTTTTATTTTTTTTTATTTCCTAAAAATACATTAAACAAAATTAACAGATATTTAAAGTATCACAAAAACCAGTGATTCGGTTTGTCCGGATACTTGAGTGTCGTCTACAAACAATATTATAAACGCTACTTATCTAAATTACTAAACAATACCAAATCTAATTTTTTTTTTTGGCGCTTTACTTAAACCTTAAACCATCGAAATAATATTACTACGTAGTAATATTATTTCGATGCCTTAAACCTTATTTTTATGATTCTTATTATTATTATTTCATGGCCTAAAATACAATATTTTATTTCTAAATAAAATTTAATTTAAAACTACCTACATAAGCATTATTATACTATACTATGGGCACTGAGCAGAGCAGGCGTCCAGCTCGAGCAAAGAACATCAAACCGGTTGGCGCGAACAGTGTTATGCAACATGAAGCACAATTCTATCCGCAGCAATACAAATGAACGAATATAATTTAATTGTTGTGTTGTAGCAGTTCTGTGAATTAAGAAAGCGTTTCTAGCTTCTTCCAAGCCAGCAGTCTCAAAGTTATATAATACGTTTATTTGTAACACAGATAGACGGTTAAACACGTTTTTTTTAAATAGAGTTATTCAAAAGGAAGGTATATAATCGACGACCTCCGTGGCGTAATGGTTACCACGCCAGACCGCCACCCAGGAGGTCCCGGGTTCGATCCCCGGTCGGGTCATGATGGAAAACGAACTTTTTCTGATTGGCCTCGGGTCTTGGATGTTTATCTATATATGTACTAGAGAAACCCGCGCAACTTCGTATGCGTTTATCCTTTCCCGTGGGAATTTCAAAAATCCTTTTTTTGATTGCCTACATCATACACCACACTTTTCAGAACACACCCAAAAAATTGTCATAGTATAGATTTTTTTTTCTATTTTTATACTTCTCATTACAATCTTTGGAGTGGGCGTTTATGAAATAGGCTAGCTAGCCCGACCAGTGAAGAGCCACCCTTTTACAGAATATTGACGTGAAGCAACAATGCGTTTCGTTCGGGGAGTGAAATATCCGAAATTCTTGTTTGTCACCTTTGTGGGATAGAAAAAAATCTAACTCATTCCTTATACTATTTCTCGCTATATCCTGTTTTTTCCTGTTATAGGTCGGCAACGGGTTAGGGACCCTAGAATCTAGGTGCTCCATTAGTCGACGGCAATCACCTAATATCAAATAATCCATATTCCTGAGCTTGTTTTCCAATTACTTCCGTAAAAAAAATGTATAAGTATATCGGTAATTCAATACCTCAGCCTACAACAACACTACGAAATAATAGAGCGAGTCGACGTAATGAGATTTCCTATAAGTGAGAAAGAGACAATATCAAAATGTATGCCATTTAACCATTGACCAATTTAACTTGAACACTGTCAAATATCATACAATTAAATATTTAATTACTTACAATTTATTATCGATGAATATGATTCAGTCCGCTTTATACATAGTTAGAATTTTAGCTGTTTTTCCGATATCATAAACAGAATAAATAGACGACATTATGATTGAATATTCACAATTTATAATTACATGACAGATGATACACTTCACTTCATAGATGTGTCAAAATGAAATTTAATTGAAATCAAAAGCACTAAGGAGTATGAGTATTGATATCAACTCGAAGAAAATTACCCACAAAATACATTTTTTTCAAGAATTTCAATAAAATAAGAATCACATCCTCCACCAATTCTCTTAAACAATTTTTATGCAAAATTTGAAGTAGATTGGACCAAGGAATCAAGTTGTCCCATAGTAACTTTACCCCCCTTTTTTACCCCCTTAGAGTTCGAATTTCGAAAAATCCTTTCTTATCGAACGCCTACGTCTTATAATAGTTCCACCTGCCAAATTTCAGATTTTTACGATGAGCGGTTTAGGCTGTGCGTTGATTCTCAGTCAGTCAGTCAGTCAGTCAGTCAGTCAGGACAAAGCATTTTATATACCTAGTCTTGCCATAAATATTGTAAAATAGTTTTTTTATATTTTTCAATGGCAAATAACATTTAGTACTTTTACAATGTGTTAGTTTAATCTATATATATAAAATTCAAAGTCCTGACTGACTGACTTAACTATATATCAACGCACAGCCCAAACCGGTGGGTCTAGAGACTCCAAATTTGGACTGTAGGTTCCTTACGACGTCTAGGGGTGTACTAAGAAAGGATTTTTCAAAATTCCTACGGGAAACCGAGATATACGCATACGAAGTTGCGAGGGTGTATCAACGCACAGCCAAAACCGCTGCGTCTAGAGATTCCAAATTTGGCATGTAGGTTCTTTACGACGTCTAGGGATGTACTAAGAAAGGATTTTTCAAAATTCCCACGGGAAAGCGAGATATACGCAAACGAAGTTGAGAGGGGACGCACAGCCTAAACCGCTGGGTCTAGAGATGCCAAATTTGTCATGTAGGGTCATTATAGACCGGAACGGACCGGACCGGACCGGAACGGATCAGACCTGATCGGTCTGGAAGGAACCGCACCGTACCGGGCCGTGCCGGACCGGATCGAACCGGACCGGACCGGTTTTTTTTTCATCTAAATATATAAAATTCAAAGTCCTGACTGACTGACTGACTGACTTAACTATATATCAACGCACAGCCCAAACCGGTGGGTCTAGAGACTCCAAATTTGGACTGTAGGTTCCTTACGACGTCTAAGAAAGGATTTTTCAAAATTCCTACGGGAAACCGAGATATACGCAAACGAAGTTGCGAGGGTGTATCAACGCACAGCCAAAACCGCTGCGTCTAGAGATTCCAAATTTGGCATGTAGGTTCCTTACGACGTCTAGGGATGTACTAAGAAAGGATTTTTCAAAACTCCCACGGGAAAGCGAGATATACGCATACGAAATTGCGAGGGGACGCACAGCCCAAACCGCTGTGTCTAGAGATGCCAAATTTCACATGTAGGGTCCTTATAAGGTCCAGACCGACCGGACCGGAACGGACCGGACCGGACCGGAACGTATCAGACCTGATCGGTCTGGAAGGAACCGCACCGTACCGGGCCGTGCCGGACCGGATCGAACCGGACCGGACCGTTTTTTTTTTCATCTATATATATAAAATTCAAAGTCCTGACTGACTGACTTAACTATATATCAACGCACAGCCCAAACCGGTGGGTCTAGAGACTCCAAATTTGGAATGTAGGTTCCTTACGACGTCTAGGGGTGTAATAAGAAAAGATTTTTCATAATTCCTACGGGAAACCGAGATATACGCAAACGAAGTTGCGAGGGTGTATCAACGCACAGCCAAAACCGCTGCGTCTAGAGATTCCAAATTTGGCATGTAGGTTCCTTACGACGTCTAGGGATGTACTAAGAAATGACTTTTCAAAATTCCCACGGGAAAGCGAGATATACGCAAACGAAGTTGAGAGGGGACGCACAGCCTAAACCGCTGGGTCTAGAGATGCCAAATTTGTCATGTAGGGTCCTTATAAGGGCCGGACCGATCGGACCGGACCGGACCGGATCGACCGGACCTGATCGGACCGGATGAAACCGTACCGTACCGGGCCGTGCCGGACCGGAATTTGTTTCGGAAGAAAGATATGCTAATTGTTACTAGGCCACGCGGGCGAAGCCGCGGGCGGAAGCTAGTACATAAATATAAAACAATTTAAAATATAAAAGGTTTATTCGAAGTGGTCTCCATTGGCTGCAATACAGTCCTTTAAACTTTGAGTGCGTGTATCAATAGAAACACGCACTCTTTCCATGGGAAAATTCTTCACTGCCACTCGTATGGATTGTGTTAGGGACTCCAAATTATCATGGCGTTTAGAGCAAGCCGTACTCTCTAAAACGCACCATAAATCATAATCCAGCGGTTTAAGATCGGGACTAGACGACGGCCAGTCTTCAGCTCTGATGAAGTCGGAAACGTTCGATTCCAACCAAGACTGCGTGGACCGAGCTTTGTGACCCGGCGCCGAGTCTTGCTGGAAGGACCATTCTTGGTTATTGAACATGGAGTTGTTAAGGGGCTTAACTACCTTCTCAAGAATGGTATCTTGATACACTTGTGCCGATGTTTTGATACCTTTTTCACAAAAGTATGGCTCAGTCACTCCTTCATAGCTAACACCCCACCAAACGATCACTGAAGTCCGGTAATGCCCACTTTTCACTCTGTCGACTAATTGGGAAGCTTCCTTAGAGCTTTGAGCATAAATACGGTCATTTTGTTTGTTAAATTGTTGCTCAATTGTAAAAAAAATCTCATCCGTAAACAAAAATGTTCTGTGACTTCCCTTTGCGTACCGCTTCAGTAGTTTTTTCGATTTTACCACCCTATTCTTTTTTAAATTATCAGTTAAGAAATGACCAGTATGTCTCTTATAAGCTACAAGTCCTAAGTCATCTTTTAAAATACGCGACATGGTTCTAGCTGCTATCTTCATCTCCCGAGATAAAATCTTTTGCTTTCGGACAGGATTTCTTCGAATTCTTTCCCTTACTGCTTTGACCACCTTTTTCGTACGAACACTACGTGGACGGCCAGATCTTTTTCTGTCACAAACAGAGGAGCTCTCATTGTACCTATTAATGGCCCGGTACACAAACATTTTACTAATACCAAGCGTATGGAGAGGTTTCAAAATTGCACTTGGCTCCATACCTACTTTGTGTAATGCAATCACAGCGATTCGGTTCTCTTTATCACCCCACTCCATTTTAATATCGCAAAATATTGTACAATGTATTGGCGCCAAAATAAGAAAAGACAATGAAAAATCATATAAAAATGACAGATTCCAAATTCAAATGTAATATTTTGTTTATTTTTCATTGTAACAGTATTTATGGCCAGACTAAGTATATAGATTTGTTATAAAAATATAACATCGTTGAGTTAGTATCCCATAACACAAGGCTAGTTCAATCTGTATGAATTGTCCCTTATTTATTTATTTATTTATAATTTCCGTAATTCCCACGGGAAAGTGGGATATATACGCAAACGAAGTTGCGCGAGTTTCAGTAGTAAAATTAATACAGAACACCCAAATAAATTCATCCCAACAATATTAGAATGTACCATGTAGCATTTCAAATCGGCTTATGTAGCACTAAATTGTTGCAAGAACGATTTGTAAACATACGTTGGTATAATGGCCATTGAAACGTCGTTAATTTTTGTCATCCTACTAATATTAATCCTACTAATATAACTTGACGACCTCCGTGGCGTAATGGCCACCCAGGAGGTCCCGGGTTCGATCCCCGGTCGGGTCATGATGGAAAACGAACTTTTTCTGATTGCCCTCGGGTCTTGGATGTTTATCTATGTATGTATTTGTTATAAAATATAATATCGTTGAGTTAGTATCCCATAACACAAGTTTCGAACTTACTTTGGGGCTAGCTCAATCTGTATGAATTGTCCCTTTAGATATTATTTAGATATTATTATAAAGGCGAAAGTTATGTGAATGTTTGTTACTTCTTCACGCTCAAATGGCTGGGCCAATATTTATGATATTTGGTATGTAGGTAGCGAATACCTTAGATTAACACATTAGGGGTTTTTATACCGAAAAGTACGCGATTTCCGTAGGATTTGATCAAAAGTCTGATATAGGTGGCGCTGCTGTGCATTAATAAATACACGCAAACGAAGTTGCACGGGTTTCACTAGTTACTAATAGAAACCACTCAACTTATACCTAAGGGCGCTTATATATAAATAAATAAATAGCTTTTCCGTAAATAAATAGGTACCGATCGGCGCAGGTATATATTTATTTCTATGTGTCAATGCAATCTATACTAATCTATTCTAATATTATAAAGAGGAAAGATTTGATTGTTTGTTTGTTTGAATTGAATAGGCTCCGAAACTACTGGACCGATTTCAAAAATTCTTTCACCAGTAAAAATCTACATTATCAGGGAGTGACATAGGCTATAGCTTTTCCCGAAATTCAATGTGGTTCCCACGGGAACGGGTCCGGAACTTCACGCGGATAAGTCGCGGGCAAAAAAGCTAGTCACTTATAAAGAAACAGGTTGCGATTTTTGCAACAATTTTATTGTACCCGACCGATCGGTACATCATCTCATCTGTCATTCCTGTCTGTCAATTAAATTCATACATACTAATTCTTCCCATTATTTTGTATAAGGGTTCAATTAAACATTATTTACAGTTCGGAGCCTTATTTACCTGAACCACCTACATCTACACATTTATTTTTAAGTTCTTATACGTAAGACAGTAAATAAATCATTATCATCAAGAGAGGTAATCCGCTCAAATCGAAGCAGCCCGTCTGGAGAAGAACCTCCACCTTACAGAAGATCGTAGCCAAATAGCATTGGTCTAGGCCATGTTGTGTTCTTACGGTGAGTAAGGTCTCCAGAACTCCACTTTGGGGGGTTAGGAGGGTTGGCAACGCGTGAGTGATACTCCGGTATTGAAAGCGTCTATAGGCTACAGTGATGCTTACCATCAGGCGGGCCGTATGCACGTTAACCAACTTTGTGGTATAAAAAAAAAAACTTTCTTTGAAATACGAATTATACAGCGTCCGCCCTTAATAATACCCCGTATACACTCACAATCCAATGACGAATCCGTTTGCCGGCAGCCCGTAAATTTCTGCCGCGACCAAATGAATTGTAACTGATAATTTAGTAGCATTTCCTACACAAGCGACCCCTACGAGAGGGGCGTGACCACTTCTGTATATGTTAACGTGGATGTTCGTACGTTAGTAGTTAACTACGCAGTGTAATTTGCGTTTTTTGTTTTCACCAACGCCTCCTTTTTAGGGTACCGTAGTAAACTACAAGGAACCCTTATAGTTTCGCCATGTCCGCCCGTCTGTCTATCCGCGGTCTAGCGCCTAGACGCTTAATACTAGAAGGCTGTAATTTGGTATGTATACGCATAATAACAATGCTAAAAAAGTGTTGCAATAAAATTTCGTTAAATATTTTTTTATGAGGTATGTAAAGTGAGAATATTTTTTTAGCGTGTGGGGTGTCGTTAGGTAGGTCTTTTAAAAACATGGAGGGTGTGGAAAGATCACTTTTCAATACAATAATCCGTTTCGGAATTATTTACATTTATCAATTTTTGTTTTGCACGGTATAATTAGTTTAATTATTCTATCTCCGAAAGTCTTATGTTTAGAAATTAGAAAAATCATGGTAGTAGTCCTTATGCTGAACCTTCAATGAAAACTATTACGGTTAAGTAGGCTCTACTAGTTACCGAGTAATAGCCGACGAAAGAAAATACGGAACCCTACATTGTGCGTGGCCCGACACGTACTTGCCGGTTTTTATGCCGCCGCGGTTTTTTATGTTTATAGTCAGGAAAATTATTATGCATTACATGTCCTGGGTCTGTTGGGCTCTTCCCTAGGCATTATTATTATAAGTCATTTATTTCCCAAATCCATACAATTGTTCAATCACTACTAATTATTATTTAATTGTGTGGGACAGCCCATTTTAGGGCATAGGCCTCCTGCAACTCTTTCCATTTTCCTCTTTCCTTAGATAAGCGTGTCCATGTGGCTCCGACTAGGTCCATGATGTCATCGTGCCATCGTCGCCTAGGTCATCCTCGGGCTTCCCTAGGCATACCATGGGCTCAAAACCTAACTGTTAAGATAAAAAAAAAGTTAAAAACATTGTTTAATTAATACGACAAAATAAAAGAATTCTGCCTTTCTGTGACTGGGGAGTGACTTTGATGAATCGTACCATTTTATTATCTGCCAAATATTTTATTAGACTCCAAATTTTATTCTACTGTTTCTATATTACAAATTGGAGTGGAAGAGCGTGCTAACTCGACCGGGGAAGTAGCACCTCACAGAACATAAACGTGAAACAGGAATACTCTTTTCTCTTTCTCTCTTTTGTGTCTGTCTTGTTATTGCCATGGCAAAAGTCTAGACGCTGGTATTCTGCGGATGCCTTCATCAACATCCCCAGGCCACTGACCACTGAAAGGAAGAAAGAGAAAAAAATATTTTTATTGGTGCTTTACATCTTAAAATTAAACATAACAAACCTTATCTATAACAAATTCAAAGTCTTGACCTGTCTTGTCTTGACTGATTTGACAAATATCATTATTTTTATATTATTTTTCCAAAATTATTTTCATATTTTTTGAAATATAAAAAAAACATACAGAAATTATGTACTAAATGCGAAGTATAGATATAGGCTCCCAATGATTAACCAAAAGCTATTTCTAAATTTTAAAAATTGTTGGCGAGAACGTGCATTATTCTCTTCTCACCTTTATTTCTATTCAGAAAATGGACTGTAATAAAGTATTGTTAAAACTTTGATAGAAGCACAACATACCATGTATGCTCAATTGAGATAGGTACCTGAATGCACGTTGCAGGCTATTGCAAACATAGGTTGATGGGACACTGAAAATACAAATTCAGTTTTCATGTCCATGGGTAGCAATTGCTTACCATCATTGTCTTCTTCTGTCTTTAAAAAAACTCAACAATAATCACGTTACACCGACGGTCGCAGGTTCGAATCCTGTGCAAGACAAAGATTTGTGTGCATGAACAAGAACATTTATTTTAAACAAAATATTTAAATAATACACAATGTTTAATGGTAACAGACATCGGATATATTATTTTATAAGGAACTAGCTTTTCCCCGCGGCTTCGCTCGCGTTAATTTTGTGACGACTTGTGGCGCCATCTGTTGGTCAATACAGCGCCCTCTATAGTAGAAAAAATATTTTTTGGAACGACATACTTTCACGGGATAAAAAGCCTATGTTGGGCCCCTAACAATATGTATGCAAATTTTCATAATGATCGGCTGATTAGTCAAGCCGTGAAGGAATAACAAACAAACTCACTTTCTCATTTATAATATTAGTAAGGATAAGAGCTCGATAGAGACGCTGTGTATCGCACTGTAATATGAACACGCAAGTTAAGCGACGTCGCCCCTAGCCAGTGTTTGGATGGATTTTGTTATTTCGAGATTCTCCGTGCTTCGGAGAGCACGCTAAGCCGTCGGTCCCGGCTGTTGTCGATGGATGACAGTCGTTAAGCCAAGTCGGTGGCCTTCGGGCGGTTTGAAAACACCGGCCTCTGCCAATCCGCATTGCAGCAGCGTGGCAGAGTACGCTCTAATCCTTCAATTGAAGGGAGGCCCGTATCCCAGCAGTGGGATGATTACCTATGGGTTGATATTATGAAATAATAAATAAAAAAATATATAGGGACAATTCATACAGATTGAGCTAGCCCCAAAGTAAGTTCGAAACTTGTGTTATGGAATACTAACTCAACGATAAATTCAAATTCAAATTAATTAATGATAATTATTATATTTTATAACAAATACATTATATATATAAACATCCAAGACCCGAGGCCAATCAGAAAGAGTTCGTTTTTCATCATGACCCGACCGGGGATCGAACCCGGGACCTCCTGGGTGGCGGTCTGGCGTGGTAACCATTACGCCACGGAGGTCGTCGAATATACTTATAATACATACTAATACATAGAAAACACCCAGATACGAGAACAGACATAAATGCCATCACATAAAATGTTTGCCTCGAGCGGGAAAGAACACGCGCCCTACGGTGAGGTAGGACAACATAACAACGTAGCACTGCTGTAAAATTATTTTCAAAATTTCATTTATAACTAGAGGACCGGCGGCTTCGTTTGGGTATTACTAAGATCCCTTATTTATTTATAATAAATAATAAATAAATATATAGGGACAATTCATACAGATTGAGCTAGCCCGTAAGTTCGAAACTTGTGTTAAGGGATACTAACTCAACGATATTATATTTTATAACAAATACATATATAGATAAACATCCAAGACCCGAGGTCAATCAGAAAATGTTCGTTTTTCATCATGACCCGACCGGGGATCGAACCCGGGACCTCCTGGGTGGCGGTCTAGCGTGGTAACCATTACGCCACGGAGGTCGTCATTTGAAAATATAATATAGCCTATGTTACCCGGGGATAACATACCTTTATAATGGTGAAAGAATTTTTGAAATCGGTCTAGTAGTTTTTAAGTTTAAGTCAAACCCATAAAAATACAAATCTTTCTTCTTTACAATATGACTAGCTTCTTTGCCCGCGACTTCGTCCGCGTGAAGTTCCGGACCCGTTCCCGTGGGATTGAATTTCGGGAAAAACTATAGCCTACGTCACTCCCTGATAACATACCTTTATAATAGTGAAAGAATTTTTGAAATCGGTTCAGTAGTTTTTAAGTTTATTCATTACAAACACAACACACACCTATAAAAATACAAATCTTTCTTCTTTACAATATGACTAGCTTCTTTGCCAGCGACTTCATCCGCGTGAAGTTCCGGACCCGTTCCCGTGAGATTGAATTTCGGGAAAAGCTATAGCCTATGTCACTCACTGATAATGTAGCTTTCTACTGGTGAAAGAATTTTTGAAATCGGTCCAGTAGTTTCGGAGCCTATTCATTTCAAACAAACAATCAAATCTTTCCTCTTTATAATAATAGTATAGATATGAAGTGTAGATTTTCAGTTAGTGACCATCCCCTATTTCTTTGGCCAGTAAATGTTTGGGCAAAAGCCAAAATATTATTATTTGTTTTTTTATGTAGCGGTTGAATTTATTGTCTAAAGTGTTTTTCAGATAGCATGGGTACGGTGACGTTTGAGTTATTCCATTTCACGCATGTTTTATTCGAAACAAAAAACCGCGAAGTACAAAAAGAAATAGAAAAAGAGTGAAGAGTAAGCGACTACAAAAAAGTTGTAAATTCAAATTTGCATTATTAATGATATAAATGATACATTTATTTTTAATTCCCTGTAAATTCCCTTCAAATCCCAAATGTCACCGTACCCATGCTATCTGAAAAACATTGTACTAGCGAAACCAGCTCATCTATTTTTTAAAGCGCCATTGACTATAAAGTTCCCCGGAGATGATCATTCGTCAATTGGTACGTGATTGACCGTTTCAATTGAAGGTGCGAATGATGGAGCTTCAATCGATGCGTCAATTGCTCGCCCACATTTGCTTTCTAGACAGTAGAAACAATTGCACAACGAGACGATTATCGGTTGCGTCAATCGCGATTGTCAATGGTCCATCATTCGCCATCAATCACGTAGTTGCGAATGACAATGGCTTCAATTGCCTCTGTAGACGATCATTTGGTCCTAAATTGACAATTGCGAATGACCGTCTCCTACTTTAGACTTTTGACTAAACCATACGGGAAACGCGTACTTTTCGGGATAAAAAGTGTGTGTCTCTATGTGTTAATCCAAAGTATCAGCTACCTATATACCAAATATCATTGGCAGACTGAAAGCTTTTGGATGATTTTGCTTGTAGCTGGCCAAGTTTGACACCCATAAGTGAGGCACGGGAGGATGCATACGTTGTACAATTTGCTTTTCATTGATATTGGTACTGTTTCATTTTTGACTATTTCTTTTAGAGACCAGTACCGCTTCCAAGTGTTACTTATTCTTCTGTCAATTTCTTTGGGGTTTTGGTCTTTAATTGATATTAATTGTCCTAAATATATATAATCTTCTACATATTCTATGGCGTCTTCGTTGGATTCATGGATAACCCTGCTTTCCTGTTTCATGATCTAGTTGTTGTATCATCGTTTGCAGTACACTCATGATTATCTTTTATCAATTGGAACCATTGATAAAAGATAATGATGAGTGTACTATTTAACACCAATTATTTATGACAAAATCCCTTCACACGTTAGCTCGATAAATTCAAGTGAGAATCTAATCCAGAATTTTATAGGCATCTGTTACTCGAGTCTGCTCTATAAATAGTAACAATGTATTGTACTATAAATTTATTGTAATATATAATAGTAACTGAAAAGTCGTTTTATGATTAAGGAATAATTACTTATTCAATCAAATTTTATCTTTTTATGACATTACTAGCTGTTACACGCGGCTCCGCCCGCGTGGTCAAGGGACTATGTCAATATTTTTTCCCATGGGAATCTCTTTATCCCGTGGGAAAAATAGGGCCTATATCACTCTCCAGACCTTAAAATATTCCCAATAAAAAAATCAAATCAATCCGTTTATTACTTTCGACGCGAAAAGAGGACAAACAAACAAATAAACAAACACACTTTCATATGAGTGCAAATGTATTTCGCCAACAAACTGTTATACAGTTTGGCGATTTTTAGTTATTAAGATATTATGTACATGTTTTGCTAAAACTAAAAAAAAAAAAAAAAAAAATATTTATAATTATGTGAAGTTTCATATTTAGAGGTATGTGAGGTGAAAAATATATTTTTCACTTCACAAGCTCGGCAACCTCACTCTCACTTCTATAATTTTTTATACCTACCATTTTCATAGGACTGGCGTCCTCTGAAAATGCATTAATATTTATTTCATGCCAGTGCGCCAACCTTATTTCTAGAATAATCGACTGGCCAGCACGACACCGCATGAAAAAAAAACACTTATCTATATATATAAAAATAAAACCCGTTTTCCGTTGTCACGACAACATGAAAACGGCTTGACCGATTTGGCTGATTTTTTTTTTTAAATATTCCTTATGGTTCTTACGGAGAGAAAAATTTAAAAATTCCCACGGGAAAGCGGGATACACGCAAACGAAGTTGCGCGGGTTTCGCTAGTTTACAATACACAATACAATACAATATTCTTTATTGCACCAAAAAAAAAAAAACAACAAATTAAAAGTACAAACATGTAGGTAAAGTACAACAGGCGGTCTTATCGCTAAAGCAATCTCTTCCAGACGACCTTAGGGTAGAGAAATAAAATTGAAAAATAACAGGTAGGTGGCGCAAAATTTTACAAAAACTTAATTAGAAACAATAATAAAACATAATATGATTAAAAAAAAAAATATTACAATAATAATTAGGG
This sequence comes from Endotricha flammealis, assembly GCA_905163395.2. Taxonomy (NCBI): domain Eukaryota; kingdom Metazoa; phylum Arthropoda; class Insecta; order Lepidoptera; family Pyralidae; genus Endotricha; species Endotricha flammealis. Next base: position 1,802,725 of record LR990880.1, on the reverse strand, counting down.
GCTAGGTCCATACAGACGCGTCCGCAAAACACCCACAGTTGCGGGCGCGTCCCTATGGGCCCCAATCGGCGATAAATTACAATAATATTAATTATAAAAGCATACAACATATAATAATAATATGTCGGATGGCCTAACGGTTATTCTTTGTGCAATTCAACATCACAAGGGCGTATCGAGGGTAATCGTGGTATGAGAGAAACAACAGTTTTAGTTCTACTTTAAATAACTTTATTAAACTACCAGCACTTCACAATGACCACTGAGGGAAAAGAAGTGCCGCAAGAAAAACCCCAGTCTAGGTCTTTTTATTCTTTTGTAATTTAAATTATAATCATCATTAAACTATTAAACAATAAGCAATAATTTAAACAATAGGTTAAGCTAAATAGAACAGCGTTATGACAGCGTGTGCATCGCGCCAGAGCCAGGGAGAGAATGCCCCTTCCCTTTGCGTTCCACGCCTTTTATACTGTGGCTAGTGCGTCACCGCTCCGCCCGGTGCAACCGATGACTCACGGCGCACGTGCTGTTTTGACGTTGCGCCGCCAGCTGCCAATGATTCATCGGTCGGTGTTGTTCTCCACCACCCGTGCCGTCACGGCCATTCTGACATGCGCACGTCCTCGTGCGTCTTTACAGGATATTATCTGAAACAATACTAATTTTTTCTTTGAATTTTTTTTTTTTTAACGGTCGACCATCCTGACTCTAACTCTCTACCAAGTCTAGTCTCTAATAATAATAACCTTAGATCTTAGAATATGATCCTTCAGAGTCAGATACCCTGGACCGATCATAACCCTTCAAACATCATTGGTCCGGCTGAGCCCTTCAATGATTACAATCTATCTTACTTCCTTTCTTTTTTTTTTTTTACATTGATCATCATCTTTTTTTTTTAACTTCACTCTTTTTTTACTCTTACTTTCTTTCCCTTTTTTTTTCCTCTTTTCTTTGCAACATGTAAATCAACTCTTTTTATTTTTAACTATGAAATATAGCATTTGCTACAAAACTAATTTGGTCCTATAACTAATGAGTCTACCGACATACTTCGCACATGACAGTGCTCGGAACTATTACTATTGGCAGTTAAGGTCCTAGATATCAGTATTAATAGTCGGGTGGTTGGTTCCATGAACACGTTTATTAAAATCACGCGCCGTCACGCCATCATCACTATAACTTTCAATCAGATTAAGACTACAGGACAACGCACGACTACAAGATCTGGATGCAATAGCAGAAAGGTGGCGGAAATATTGTGAGAACCTTCGAAAACCCAGACGATCATGAACCACCACATATGCCAATTACATGGGAGAACATAACCCAAGAACCTCCTATTCTACTGTCTGAAATCAATGCTGCAATAGCTGTCAGATCAACTAACAGCCGAGATCTTAAAAGCGACGGGAACGACAGGAGTTAGCGCTATACATAAAATATGTGACAGCATCTGGCGTACCGGTGAATGCGACGATTGGACCAAATCAATAATTCTGCCATTACACAAAAAAAAAAGGTTCTACGTATAAATGTGACAACTACAGAATTCTAGCTGCTAGCAAAGTGTTATTGCACATTATCAATAACAGGATACGTCACTTTCAGGACTGGCAAATACCGCAGGAACAGGCTGGCTTTGTTAAAGGCAAAGGCGTGAACAAATCTTGAACATTCGCCAGATGATCGAAAAGACCTACGAGCTTAACACTCCCTTAATCTTGTGTTTTATAGACTATAGCAAAGCCTTCGACTGTGTCAACTGGGCTGACCTGTGGTCAATATTGAATGAGCTTGGAGTACCAAAACACCTGAGTGCTAAAGACCGATGTCGATGGAGGGACATCGTGAAACAAAAATTGTCACTTCACAAGGGGGCTCACGACCCTCAGCAATGAGGACCACGACGAGAAGAGGAGGACTTACTTACTCCCGTTAATATGTCTCGCTCAACTCATACCTATAATTTTCTAAAATTGTAGTAACTCTAAAAAGCCCCTTATATTTACGATCTACCTTGGTTTGATTCGTTATAAGAACAAAGCTCCAACGGAGAAATGTTAGCGTACCATAGTCTTGCCTCTATTGTACCGAACAGCAAGAGTTTGGAATAATTGCCGAATATTAGTAGAGGCATTTGACCTGACTGATCACGATCTGATCTATCGGTGTCTAGAGAGTTAATATAATTTTTTGATAATACACGCGAATTACCCATAATACTAAAAATAGGTTCTATTGGAGTGAACTCAGTGACTCTACATCGAGTAGTGTTGACAGTTAATTGGATGTCGCCTAATTGTCCCTGCCATGAATGACTACTTTGAATAACTCTACTTCGAACGACTCTACCTCTAATGGCTCTACCTGTAATGATCTACCTTAAATGGCTTTACCTTGAATAGCTCTACCAATTTTGAGCAAGAAGAAGAAGCTTTAATTTCTGAACAAGTTAACTTAATATTGTTAATTACAACGGGAATTCCCTCATCCAAAATATCACGACCTAATAGAACATCCTCGTTACGATATTCATCCAACATCCTGTACATAGGTTTTTTTTTTTTATTTTATTTTATTTTAGTCTCAATTACTGCGCTAAATGAGGCTGTATTCTGAACCAGATCTTTGACACACAGAGGCGGATTAAATGTCGATAGCGCCCTAGGCAAGCACCTCATGGGCGCCCTTAGCGGCCATGTTACAAATTTTAACTAAATAGCACTGGTAATAGTAAACATAGGTGACTGTAGTTAGCATTACTACATACATGTGTTGTATGGTAGAGGTTTTTATTTGTCTCATTGCATTTTTGGAAGTCTACACTTGTCACTTTATATTAAAGAACAACAACAGCCTCCGTTTCTATCACTCCAAGATAATATTAGTAGAGAGAATTGTTTCCAAGAGAGGCCAGGACCGACCTAACTATCGACGTGAGCCGTGAATGGAATATGTGATGAGTGAAAAAAAAGAAACAACAGGGACAGACAGAACGAACATATAAACATTTCGAACAATTTTACAAAATTCGTCATTACTCACGACAATGAAATTGGTACTTAGTCTTTATGTATTTTGCCAATACATGTCTACTCAGTTCCCTTGGCCTTATCACCAAAGGGATCGTTTGTAGTAATGAGAAAACTTTACTCAAAGAAACTTAATTTAACATTCTACAATACAGTCAACACTGCATTGCATCACTCCTTATACCAACAGTGTTAATTGGCCTAACACACAAACTCAAGCCTATCCATAGGCATCGAGCCACAAAATATGTTCAGTCTCAAATTGCTGTATCTCCACGGCAATACCAGCCGACCGACAAAATCACCATTGCCAACTCAACATTGACCAACAACTCCGTGTGATATCTCACAGACCCACTGGTCTCTCGCTACATAGATTACTTACTCTACTCAACATTATAAAATAGTACAATTCGAACTATACTTTAAATTATACTCCACCATCGAAACCATTGAGCAACTATCTCTCAACATTTAATTTAAAGTGTCTCTCACTTTACATGAAAACAGAACTTTTCAAAATTCAAAACTTAAAATTCATCGTCATTGCTCAGTAGTCTCCACTTTAAAATTATCAAATAATACTCTCCTCAAGAAATCCCGGGCACCTCGACTTCGCCGGTGGTCCCGTCTGCCTCGCCAGCTCGCCACCATCATCAGTAAACCGGGTCCACTTCAGAGTCTGCACACCGCTGACCCGCTGATCCTCGTCTCGCTCCATTGTCCGGAAATCGAAAATAAAACATTGTTTGAGTTCATTGAAGTTAAACAAAACGTTTATCTCGAAAACGGTGCGTCCTAGCGATAAAAGGATGAAAATTTTGAACCCCTTTTAAGAACCCCACTCTAAACGCGATACATTTGATTTTGACCTCCAAAGTCAAAAATCTCAAAGTCAAAGTTAAAGCCAAAAATACTTTATTCTGTGTGTGCATTAACCTTTAAATGACCTTGACCTCTAAATCATTGTGTGCATTAACCTTTTAATGACCTTGACCTCGCATTGACCTTTATTGACCTTGACCTCTAAATCATTAATTTTAATGAATAGTGCTAAATGACCAATGAGCTTAACTTCATACACAGTTTCAGCTCAAACTTACATAGTTTCAACTTAAGCTTACACAGTTTCAGCTTAAACTTACAGTTTCAGCCCAACTTAGCACTTTAAGCTTAAACTTAGCATCATACGTAATCGGGTACACTTCACCAGTTCACCACGGGCACACACCCGTCTAACTCGGGGCGCGTCGCTGCCTTGGTTGCACTGCGACTCGGGACGCGTCGCTGCCTCGGTTGAACTGCGACTCGGGACGCGTCGCTGCTACGCTGCTGTTGTACCGCAGCCGCTTGGAGCGCGTCGTGGCTCAGCCTACCCCGTCACACATCGTCGAGTATCGGACGGTCGTACACCTGAAATGACACATTTTAAAATCCCTACACGTTGAGGTTAAGTACCCACCATACGATACTCTTTGTCGCTGAATTCCTCTACTCGTAGTCCGCTAAACTACGCTACTCGTAGTCGACGACAGCAAAATCTCCGTCATACATTGAACTCACTTTCTTAACTCGGAAATAACTCCATCCAATTTACATGTCACACCTACCTAATCTGTTAAACTCTCAATACCACGACATGTATCCCGCTTCTGATGTCGGATGGCCTAACGGTTATTCTTTGTGCAATTCAACATCACAAGGGCGTATCGAGGGTAATCGTGGTATGAGAGAAACAACAGTTTTAGTTCTACTTTAAATAACTTTATTAAACTACCAGCACTTCACAATGACCACTGAGGGAAAAGAAGTGCCGCAAGAAAAACCCCAGTCTAGGTCTTTTTATTCTTTTGTAATTTAAATTATAATCATCATTAAACTATTAAACAATAAGCAATAATTTAAACAATAGGTTAAGCTAAATAGAACAGCGTTATGACAGCGTGTGCATCGCGCCAGAGCCAGGGAGAGAATGCCCCTTCCCTTTGCGTTCCACGCCTTTTATACTGTGGCTAGTGCGTCACCGCTCCGCCCGGTGCAACCGATGACTCACGGCGCACGTGCTGTTTTGACGTTGCGCCGCCAGCTGCCAATGATTCATCGGTCGGTGTTGTTCTCCACCACCCGTGCCGTCAAATAAATAAAATATATATTATGTATATATTATACTTAATAATACTTAATAAATACATATAAAATATACTATAACCAAATAGAGAAATGATGCAGAAGAAAGTGAAAACAGACGAAGTCACAAAAAAGAAGGGAGAAAGTTCAGGTGTTTAAGGACAAATAATAGTTTTTGACCTGGTTTTTAAAAGAACAATGAGTTTGTGCATTACGAATGTGTACAGGCAGAGCATTCCAAAGGCGTACAGCTTCAACTGAGAAGGATTTTGAATAAAATTTTAGAGTATGCGAAGGGGTCATGAGGCGAAGAGCAAGGGTACTACGCAAAGAACGGTCGCTTACCGCGCTGTGATAAGTGAACCGTTCCTTTAGATACGAGGGAGTAGTGGGACTAAAGAGAATAGAGTAGAGAAAACAGACAATATGCCAATTACGGCGCAGTCTGATGGGAAGCCACTTAAGTTGAATCCGAAAATCAGAAACATGGTCATACTTACGAAGTCCAAATATAAAGCGAATGCAAAAATTCTGGAGGCGCTCAAGTTTGCTTAACTGTACTTCAGTGACATCGAGATAGCATGAGTCAGCATAATCGAGAATGGGAAATAGCAGGGTTTGTGCTAGCGCAATCTTGGTGTCAATGGGTAGAAAATTTCGCAGTCGCCTCAGGGAATACGAAGAAGCAAATAGTTTTCTACTAACCTCGGCAATTTGTGGTGACCAAGATAAAGTTTTGTCCATGACTACACCTAAATTTCTAACACAATCACCATAAGGTATGACGGATCCATTAAAAATAACTGGTGCAAGACATGTTCAGTCAATCTTGGAGATAAGGCGGGAACTACCAATAGCCTGTGTTTTAGCTGGGTTAACGATTATGCCATGACAGCTGCTCCATTCGGAAATACGCAAGAGGTCGTCATTAATTATGGAGATCGCATTCGACAACTGTCCCAGAGGCGCGTGTGTATAAATTTGAAGGTCATCTGCATATAGGTGATAAGAGGAGCGAAGATCAGAAGTAATAGAATTTATAAACAGTGAAAAAAGGAGTGGAGATAACACGCCACCCTGAGGCACGCCGGCAGCAGTGCTACACCAAGAAGAGAAAGAATCTTCGATGCGCACACGCTGCCGTCGCCCATACAGGTAAGAATGAAACCAGTCAATTGCTGAGGAAGAGATGTTGAGAGAAGAAAGTAGCTTTATTAGTATTTCAAAATCTACCGTATTAAATGCATTGCTGAAATCTAATAGAGATAGAACAGTGAGATGCGAATCATTCATATTAAGACGTATATCATCCGTGATTTTTACTAAAGCCGTAGTCGTACTATGACCGGGACGGAAGCCAGACTGGAGAGGATTAAGGATATTATTTTTATTAAGGAAATACGAAAGCTGCTGATGGGCTAAACGTTCAAGGACTTTAGAAAGAAAAGGTAGGATGGAAATGGGACGGTAATCAGAGAACGATAAAGGATTCGATTTTTTAGGTACGGGAACAATATAAGCATTCTTCCAAGCTGAAGGAAATACACCGGAAAAAATGGAATTATTCAAGATCTCAGTGATAGTTGGAAGGACAATGTCAAGGATTGGGAGAATCATATTACGACTAATGCTGTCATCTCCTACGGCGTTCGAGACTACAGACTTAATACTCCTCTCAACATCACCCTCAGCAAATGCAGCGAAAAGCAAAGGAGAATAATCAGGAGTTGGTAAGGAAGAAATATTACCTAAAGTGGCAGCTTTAATGCTGGGGTCGAAAGTTGATGAAGAAGAAAAATGGTTAGCAAGTCCATCAATGTCAACATTTTTAGACAAGCTGTGATTATTTTTACCAACACCGAGAGATTTCAAAAACTTCCAGACTTTAGCTGGATCACCATTTTGGACTGAGCTATGAATATGGCGTCTTTGTGCTTCTCTACACTTCCTATTGCAGATGTTACGGGCTCGAATATATAAATGGCGAAACTGATGCGGATTAGCCTTGTATTTACGCTTGGCAATGTTTTTCCTGTTCATAAGGCTTTTAATTTCCTCAGTCAACCAGGGAGCTGGGAGATGTTTAACTCTCACTGGACGAATAGGAGCATGAACGTCGTACAGTCTAATTAAGTTAGAGGTCAACACGTCCACTTGTTCATCAACAGTTCGAATTTTCCCTATCGCAGACCAATCAATGTCACGCGCATCCTCACGTAAGGATTCCAAGTTGACGGCACCAAAATTGCGCTGCATAAGTATCTTAGGTTTAGGTTTAGGTGGGCGAAGTTTATATGAGAGAAGGATAAGATCATGAAAAGAGAAAGCATCAGCCGAGCACTGGCCGTGAAGAGCTACGTGCGAGGGAGAAGAAACCATAATAAGGTCGAGAAGAGAGGAGTTTAATATATTATTTCCGTTTTTCTTGCACCTACCATTTTCCTCGCTGTAGTGAGGTGAAAAGTTGTGTGTTTCGCTCGGCAGCAAAGTTATTCTGCGTCTCGTACCTTTGAAACCCTCGCTACGCTCAGGATTCTATATTTGAACCACTCGCGAATCCTTCGCTAGCTCAGGTTTCAATATAAGTACTCGCGCCAAAAAACAACTTTGCAGCCATGCATAACATTCTCATCGTCATGTGTCATCATTTGTAAAACGCTATTTTAAATTTAGGAATCTTTCCAATATTATGTCTTGTTAATAAACCAGAGATATATTTTTTATTAATATCACCACGCCATAAATCTCCAAAGAGCTAGACAGAGACCGAAAAGCTTTCAAAAAATCTCGCCCAACGGAAATTGAACGTAAAATATTCGAGTAGCATAAAACTTTCAATTGAAACTTTGACATTCGAAACTCAACTTGATTTTAAGCTCGTTTCATTAAATGCCAATTAAAATTGATACTTTAAAAGCTTCCTAGAAGTTCGTAGACAAAGTTGCGAATGCTATTTGTGTCATGCGAAAGCTCAGTAGCAAATCTCTTACTTATTTAAACCTTTCATCTCTAGAACGGAGATAACTGGTCATTTTTTAGGGTTCCGTAGTAAACTAAGGAACCCTTATACACTGGGCGTCAAAAATAAGTAGTACAGTTTTAAAAATGCAATATCTCCTAAACTGCAGAAGCTAGACCTTTGAAATAAAAAAAAGTTAAAAGACAATTTAATTTCATTTAATAAAAACTTCGTGCATAATATCATTTTTTAAAGATTGACTGAAAAAAACTTAATAAATAAAAACACTATTTTTTTAAACTGTTGGCTTGTACTTTTGTTTTTTATTGTTTTCTTTATTGCTGATAAATCAATTGCAATTCAAAAGCAAATGTGTCTTCAGCGAGTAAACTTTACTAATCATGCCTCTTTCACCAGAAGAATGTGCAAGAATCATAACTTTTCTCGAAATAGGCATCAGTATGCGTCGTACTGCAAGAACGGTGGGTGTAACTCTAAGAACGATCCAGCAAGTAAAGCGAAGATACGAAGAGACTGGAAACCATCTAAGGAGACCAAGTAATGGCAGACCCAGGTGCACTAGTACCCGAGAAGACCGCTTAATTGTCTCTACTGTGTTAAGAAATCGTCACCTTAATGCAGTTGAGGTCCAGCAACAGCTTCTTCAGACCCGAAGAGACTACGTTAGTGAGAGTACAGTGAGGAGAAGACTTGCTGAAGCCAACCTGAAGTCGTACAGGCCAGCAAATGGCCCCAAGCTTGAGACAGGGCAGTAGCAAGACTACGCTACGCGCGTCAACACGTACAATGGGGCGAAGAAGAATGGACAAGAGTTTTGTTCACAGATGAGTCTCGGTTTTCTTTATTCACTTCCGATGGAAGGCGGAGAGTATACAGGCGACCTGGTGACCGATACATTCAAGGTTGCATCTCGGAAAGAGTTCAATACGGCGGGGGCTCTGTACACGTATGGGCTGGCATCTCTTCAGAGGGTCGCACAGAGCTAGTGGTCATAGAAAATGGCACTCTGACTGGTGAAAGATTTGCATTAGAGATCCTTAACGAGTATGCAGGGCCATATTTGGCAAATATGGGTGATGGAGCTATACTAATGCATGATAACGCCCGGCCACACACCGCTCATCTCGTACAAGAGTACATTCAGGAGGTTGGCATCAGCTTGATTGCTTGGCCATCAAGAAGCCCAGATCTTAACCCGATTGAACACGCCTGGGATGAGCTTGGGAGGCTAGTCAGAAGACTCAGACCACCCCCCGCCACCCTCAGGGCTCTAAAACAGGCCCTGATAGAAGAATGGGTGAATATTCCCCAACACCGCCTCCGAAACTTAGTGTTCAGCATGCCAAACCGGCTCCAAGCTGTCATCAGAGCCCGAGGCGGCAACACAAGTTACTAAAGTGGGAACAAGGCCCAAAACGTAAAAATTAAGTTCTTGATAGTTCCTTCAAAATGGTTAGCTTTTTAGTTTTTTCCTAATTTTCAGTGTAAAACTTTACTAATGCTAAATAAAGTATTATTTTTAGAAAACTTTGTTAAATTTGCTATAAAATGACTTTTATTTCAAAACTCTAACTTCTATAGTTTAAGAGTAATTGCAATTTTAAAACTGTACTACTTATTTTTGACGCCCAGTGTAGTTTCGCCATGTCCGTCTGTCTGTCTGTCCGTCCGCGGCCTAGCGCCTAGACGCTTAATGCTAGAAAGCTGTAATTTGGTATGTATACACATATTATCGACGACCTCCGTGGCGTAATGGTTACCACGCCAGACCGCCACACAGGAGGTCCCGGGTTCGATCCCCGGTCGGGTCATGATGAAAAACGAACTTTTTCTGATTGGCCTCGGGTCTTGGATGTTTATCTATATATGTATTTGTTATAAAATATAATATCGTTGAGTTAGTATCCCATAACACAAGTTTCGAACTTACTTTAGGGCTAGCTCAATCTGTATGAATTGTCCCTATATATTTATTATTATTATTATTTATTATCAATGCTAACATAGTGTTGGAACAAAATTTTGAAAAATATTTGTTTGGGGTGCCTCCCCTACATTTAAAGTGGGAATGAAATTTTTTTTTCGCGCCCACCCCATGTTGTGGGGTATCGTTAGATAGGTCTCTTCAAAACATTGAGGCTATGGGAAGATCATATTTCGATGCCATGATCCGTTTCGGAATTATTTACATTTATCGTGTCAATTTTCGTTTTGCACGGTGGTCCCCCCCCCCTCTATCTCCGAAAGTCTTATGTTTAGAAATTTGAAAAAAATCATAGTAGTAGTCCATATGCTGAACCATCAATGAAAACTATAACGGTTAAGTAGGCACTACTAGTTACCGAGTAATAGCCGACAAACTTAAAAAATAAAATTTCTTTGATGAAAACTTACAAATGTCATAGAATATGGCATTGTACCCATCTGCAAGCAAGCAAAGCATAGCCAATACGGAACCCTACATTGTGCGTGGCCCGACACGTACTTGCCCGATTATTTATCATTTATGTTTATTTTGGACCGCGGGTGTTCAATATTATTGAAATGAAATGAAATGAAATCGTTTATTTCAGAAATTAGACCTTCACTTTTTCTTGTCATTTACAACTTGTTTAAATAAAGAAAATAAACTACGTTATATACTACCACCATTTCGGACACAAGCAAAATGGCAACCGGTAAAAAGAAATGGCGAAAGAAAACCGGTTACGGCCTTTTTTGTCATTTTGTCCTTTTTTTTTCTCTCTCCTTTTTTTTTTACATTTTTATCCTCCATCATCAACTTTAGTGTGGACAATAAATATTCATATCTATACTAATATTATAAAGCTGAAGAGTTTGTTTGTATGTCTGTTTGAACGCGCTAATCTCAGGAACTACTGGTTCGAATTGAAAAAATCTTTTTGTGTTGGATAGTCCATTTGTCGAGGAAGGCTTTAAGAAGACCCGACTTTACTTTGGGACCTGGTGGCGCTGTGTGACTTGAGTAACATTTATTTACTAACATTATTTATGTCATCTTTAATAATAAATAAGTACTTTATCTTCCTGAAATCGAGACATTTTTAAAGAAGTTGGGCACAGCGGGTAATACTCTCAAATCGAAACAGCCCATCTGGGGAAGGACCTCCACCTTACAGAAGATCGTAGCCAAATAGCATTGGTCCTGGCCATGTTGTGTTCCTACGGTGAGTAAGGTACCAAACACACGAGCAGCATTTTTCTGTCGACCACTCAACTGCTGTCGACGCAGCAAAACTGCAGCTGTCGACGCAACAAACTGCGCTGTCGACGAAGCAAAATGCCGCTGTCGACGGCTGCAGTCCATCAATGTCGACAGCTTTGTGTCGACAGCATTGTGCACACAGCAAAGGTCTCTTGAGTTCCACTTTTTAAAGGGCCGGCAACGCGTGAGCGATACCCCCGGTATTGCAAGCATCCATAGGCTACGGTGACTGCTTACCATGAGGCGGGCCGTAAGCTTGTTTGCCACCTTAGTGGTATAAAAAAATATTTAGTATCTTCATATACTTCATAGAAAAGCAATGTATAGAAATATAATAACCATCCACCAGTGGACCTCGATATAATGTCATTAATGCAAGAGCTTAAGGATTGTATCCAGTACTGGCTATTAATTGAAAGCGATACTTTTGCGATGGTCCATTTTCACTTTCTAACTTCATGCCTAACTTCATGTCGCTTCAATCAACTTCGCGAGAGCATGCATAGCAAGCGATTAATAATGTAGATATTATCATCGTATTCGTCACATAATGAGAATATGATGTTGGATGACAATTGGAAAGAATAAGACTAAAGGTGCTTCTTCATCGCGAGCATTCGCGTGTAATGTTACATTTTAGATTCGACTTTGAGCATTACATTACAATACTACCTCCCTGATTGACGAGCGTTCGCGTCCCTCACTGCTGTAATGCTCGAATCTGAGCGTTATATTACACGCGAATGCTCCCGATGAAGAAGCACCTTTACGCGAACGGGGCGGTATCTGCAGATATAGTTAGATCGCCTACTGCTCATCCACCACCCACGGTGAAAAGAGGTGATCCAAAACAAACCCAGGCTCCGGCGCAAAAAATTTGTATTCCAGATTTTATAGGATGTTTATAAATACTATTCTGAACTATCACTATCTCTCTATCGTGTAGCTATAAATTTTTTGAAGCGAAAACTTCTTTGCACTTTTTTAGATGGGTAAAAAATGTTACTCGCGTCAGATATCGCGTCAGATCTGTAGCCATCGAAAAAGCGTAAGACGGAGATGGAGAGGACGTTGATGTTTAAGCTTTCACTTCTGCCGGAGTGCAACCTGTCTTTTTTTTGCTCTTATAGGTTTGTAGGCGTTCTTATTAAAATCTTCGGGTCTACTATGCAAGTGTCCATCCGAAACAATGAAAAACGTAGTCCTATCAAAAGTCATTACTAGTTGGAATAAGGTTCAAAACGTCAGTACGTTTTTCGGAGTTTGCTTTCATTGTTGGTCCGTTTATTGTGGGGTTTTCTACTAAGGGAATTGTATCACCTCTTTTGACGTCCAAACCCCCATTGCCAATACTCGCCACGTTTACGGCAGTCGGGTTGGCGAGCGGAGTTTTTTAAAATTCTTTACTACTATTTTCCACTAGTCGCCTTTACACCCTTGGGAGGAGAAGGGGTAATACTCTAATCTCCAGTCACCACACGGCCATTTTATCATATTTTATAGCTTTAAATATAGCCAAACCTTAAAACAAACCTGCCGAGTGCGTGGTTTTAGTCAAATCTCCGTGGTTTCAGACGAGGGCGTTTTAACAGTCCTCGCCCTCTGTTCGCGTTTGCGAATGCAAAACCTCTGGTAAGCTTCTGAGAGCCTGGTACCGGCGCTTCACTTTTCAACATGGAATTGTAAGATATATTAATAAATAATGTGCACTTATAGCAAAATAGAAAAAAGAAATAAAAACTGTTCAAACTAGCGAAACCGGCGCAACTTCGTTTGCGTGAAGGAATACCATTTTATACAATTCACACACGCCAACTAATCCCAAAGTAAGCTAAGCTCTTCCTGCTTGTGTTATGGTTACCAAACAATAGATATATTTTAAAAATCAATCAAAATTAATATATCAATCGATATAAACATAAATCGATTGCAATTAGGTTTCCCTATCCCCTCTTTCCCCCTCCTTCTTTCCCTTCCCGGCCTCCTTCCTTTCCTGCAACTTCCTTGGTGGACAACGCATTGGTAGCGCCCCTGGTGTTACTGATGTCCATAGGCGGCGGTGACCGCTTTCCATCAGGTTGCCCGCTTGCTTGTTTGTCTACTGTATGATATAAAAAATTAACACTTTATTGCGATAAAACATACAATATTGTGTTACAATAAAAAGGTACGAAAAGCTAATTCAAACAGAATTTGTTGAATATCACTGGAATTCTTATGTCGAGTATATAAATATACACACCTTTTGAAAATATAGATATGAAATGAAATCGTATATTTCAGAAATTAGACGGTCACAGGCACTTTTTCTTGTCATTTACAATTTGTATATATGTATAAAGAAAATAAACTACGTTATATACTACCACCATTAGACATTAGATAGACAAATATTTATATGTATAATGTATTTATGCGTGAGTATTATATGTCAGTTATATGTGGTCTTCTTGTTTAAATTTATAAGTTTATTTTATCATTATTATTATTATTATTTTTGCTAGCCCTGCTTCATTTATAAATCAGTTACCGTAAGGTTGCCTTGAAAAGATTGCTTCAAGCAATAAGGCCGCCTTGTTGCTAATACACTAGACTGTAAGCTATTTTGTGTTCTCGTATTATGTTTGTATTGTATTGTATTGTTTATAGTCTGTGTGTTGCAAATAAAGCATATTCTATCTATCTATCTATCATCATATCAACCCATAGTCATCCCACTGCTGGGATACGGGTCTCCCTTCAATCGAAGGTGATTAGAGCGTACTCTGCCACGCTGCTCCAAAGCGGATTGGCAGAGGCCGGTGTTTTCAAACCGCCCTAAGGCCACCGACTTGGCTTAACGACTGTCATCGATCGACAACAGCCGGGACCGACGGCTTAAAGTGCCCTCCGAAGCACGGAGAAGCTCGAGATAACGAAGCCCATCCAAACGCTGGCTAGGGTCGACGTCGCTTAACTGCGTGTTCATATTAGAGTGCGACACACAGCGACGCGAGCTCCTCCTATCTATCTATAGATAGACAAAAACAAAGGTTTTCAGGTTATATCCAAGGTTAAAGATAATATTCTCAATATTCATACAACCCGACTATCCGGTCAGTTGCCAATGTTGTAGGTACTAATAAAAATTTACATCCCTTCCAATTCGGACCCTGAGGGTTAGCAAAAAAGTCACCAAGTCTTTTAATACAAGCCCCCATGTTATGGGAGCTATCAAATTTTCACGTCGTCGCCCGTACCCTAGTTTAGTGGAGGGCCAATTTCGTGATTCTGCCGACTGTACCATTTTTAGGATCGTTTACATGTTCAGATTATTATGAGGTCTACAAGCTCGCGAATTTAAGCGAAAATGAGAGATATATAAAATAATAAATATATAGGGACAAATCAAATCACACAGATTGAGCCCCAAAGTAAGTTCGAAACTTGTGTTGTAGGATACTATATTTTATAACAAATACATATATAGAATCGAGACCAATCAGAAAAAGTTCGTTTTTCATCATGACCCGATCGGGATTCGAACACGGGACCTCCTGGGTGGCGGGCTGATGTGGTAACCATTACGGAAGTCGCCAATATTGCTAAGAGAAAGTACCAGTTCTTAGTAAAAATCTGCCGTTTGATCTGGTGGTGGTAGAATAAAGGATGACTCACGGCCATGCTAGACCATGTCGGGTCCGAGCCGAGCGGATTGTCACTCGGTTGCCGCTCGGTGAACGCTATTCATTTGAAAAGAAAAGAAGTTTCAAAAAGCTTTTATTAGGAACAGTGCTGAAATTTTAAACAAAAATTTCCTTCAGTACGGGATTTTTAAAACTTCCCACGGGAACGGGAAATGGGAATGCGCGGAAATCACACCGGGATTAAAATAATATAGTCTCGACAGATATAAAGGATCCTTTATACGGCTTACAAATGCCAACGCATCATACCTCAATGCTTAGGCCAGGAGTTGCGGAATAAAATATTTGGTGTTTTGACGAAATGGTGAAAAAGAGAGGTATTCTTTTTGCATATGTATGTAACGAAGAGTTAAATATGTGTAGATGACGCAAGCATTAGTGCAGATGTAAGTGCGCTTAGATCGGTAGTTTTTAAGTAGGCGTTTTGAATTGATATCTTCCAGCCAATTCTGGAGGGCTACAACAAAACGTAGTAGCCCCTGTTCATCAAAAAAAAAAAAAACAAAATGACAAAAAAGGCCGTAACCGGTTTTCTTTCGCCATTTCTTTTTACCGGTTGCCATTTTGCTTGTGTCCGAAATGGTGGTAGTATATAACGTAGTTTATTTTTCTTTATTTAAACAAGTTGTAAATGACAAGAAAAAGTGCCTGTGAAGGTCTAATTTCTGAAATAAACGATTTCATTTAATTTCATTTCATAAAGAGTAACAACCTTGTCAACAGACCTTCGCTACTCTCCACTCTGCTGCGCAAGATCTCCCAGTATTCCTCGGAAATCTCGCATGTGGTGAGATGAAGTTTTGGCATTGTGTCGGAACCACAGAGGTTCTATGTGGTCGTACCACTAAAATGTGGAACGCGCTGCCTGCTCACGTGTTTCCTTCTACTTACGCCCGGGTTTTTCAAACGGAGCGTGATAAAGTTTTTCTCCTAAATCGTGCCTGCGATTTAGGATTTGCCGATGGATCGCACTTCTGGGGCCCGATTCTACTAATACAGGAGGGGTGGAGTCAACTTGTTCGGCTAAATCTCTATCTATACTAATATTATAAAGAGAAAAGATTTGATTGTTTGTTTGTTTGCATTGAATAGGCTCCGAAACTACTGGACCGATTTCAAAAATTCTTACACCAGTAAAAATCTACATTATCAGGGAGTGACATAGGCTATAGCTTTTCCCGAAATTCAATGTGGTTCCCACGGGAACGGGTCCGGAACTTCACGCGGGCATAAAAGCTAGTAAAAAATATATACAAAATGGAGGATGAATAAACTTGCGTCACCTGTTTATCAGTGTAATATCTGCGGCACGCATGTTACGTTTGTCTGTTTCTTGCGGGAGAAATGTTGCACTTACGAAAGAATAATTTATAAGAAACCTGGAGATATTTTTGGTCTACATACCTAGTATAAATGAACTTTATTCTCTAGACGTTAAAGTTCCTATTTCGTTGGTACAATAATGTTTATTTCTATAAGTAAACTGTGAAAAATTTACGAGAATTTTTCAAGAAATTAATATATACTAATATAATAAAGCTGGAGTGTTTGTTTGTGTACACGCTAATCCCTGAAATTACCAGTCAGATATGAAAATCTAACATCCTTACTAAGAAGTACCATCTTCTCACAGAATGTCGTGAAACAATATCGTGTGGTTTGGCCCTAGCGTTATGTTCAGTGAGTGAGAGATACGGACGCCCGACTCCCTTGCTATCCCTTTCTCCCTATTCTCTTTCTTATAGCGTCTAGAGTATCCATACTTATATTATAAACGTGAAAGTGTGTTTGTTTGTTCCTCCTCCCTTCACGTCGAAAGTAATGAATGGATTGATATGATTTTTTTATTGAAGATAGTTTAAAGTCTGGAGAGTGACATAGGCTACTTTTTATCCCAGAAAAACATCGCACTCCCACGGGAAAAAAGTATAACATTTTTTTTTTTTTTTTTTTTAACGGGGATAAATTAAGGTCTAGGGAGTGACATAAGGCTTCTTTTTTCCCACGGGATAAAGATATTCCCATGGGCGGAGCCGCGGGTAACAGCTAGTTGATAATAAAAACGGAGAAGTTCGTTTGTCTGCCGTATTATGACATAAAAAACACATCACTCTCAACTAAAAGCAAATATATAAATTCTATTCCACCAATCGGCTAAAAATCTAATAAACTCAAACTAAGATAATTCATTTAGAGACTAGGCATAAAGGCACTTTCTCTAATAATTTACAACTTAGGTATATACCTAACTAGCTTTCCCCGCGACTTCGCTCGCGGTTAATTTTATGACACAGATCTTGTTTGACAACAAAACAACCCACAGCATTAACTTGTGGCGCCATCTGCTGGACGACATCGCAATTGCAGCGCCACCTATAGTAGAAAAAATGGTTTCCCATTAAAATGACATACTTTCACGGGTTTTATGTTAGGCTCTGTACTCCTGACCATATGTATACAAATATTTATACTGATCGGCTGATTAGTCAAGCCGTGAAGGAATAACAAACAAACTGTAGCGACACATTGAAGTCACGGGCGGATTGTGCATGCGCAGCGATTTAGCCGCAGGCCACGCTGCCATGTACAATCCGAGCCAGTCGTCCCCTATACCCCGTCCGCGTAGTCGCGTAGGTAGATTAAGGCAAGGTTGAAGGATTAGTGATTGTGAGGACAGTTTGTCAGAAGGATAACCCTGGACTTGTATTTTTGGCAACAATAAACAGTAGTGTCAACTCGTACTTTCACATATTCCCACTGCATCTGTAAGGGTATAAACCTCGTAAAAAACAAACTCAATTTCTCCTTTATAATATTAGTTAGATATTAGTCAGAAGGTCGTGTCCGGATCCGTTCCCGTGGGAACCACATTGAATTTCGGGAACAGCTAAAGCCTATGTCTGCCTGTAGCTTTCTACTGGTGAAAGAATTTTTGAAATCGATCCAGTAGTATCGGAGCCTATTCAATGCAAACAAACAAACAATCAAATCTTTCCTCTTTATAATATTAGTATAGAAGCATAGATAGACTACTTTGTAAACTATTTCGGAAATAAGAAAATAGCAAAATGGCTACCGGTGAAAGAAATGACGAAAGAAAACCAGTGAAATACATCCCTTTTGTCCTTAATTTTTTTTACAATAACAATAATAATATACCCCATCCCCTATACTATAAAGTGTGTCAGTCAATGAGTATCAATATGACGGCAATAAGGTCTCTTGGGCCCTACCTGTGATTCTCTCGAGTAAATATTTTCATGCTCCGTTCCTTAACAATAGCGTCACTTTTACGAAGGTCAGGGTTATGGGACGCGTTTTATATGTTCTTATAAGTTTTAAGTAATTTATCTTTCAGATATTTTTATGGACAGCGACTGTGAACTGCATGTTGGTAGTGACACTACTTTGGGGTAGCCATTGCCACTCTACCACCGAGCCTGTCAAATATAATACCATAATAAGTAGGTCCATCTTGGGGCGCGCGTCTGGAATCAGAGACTGTATACCTTAGAGTATAGATAAGCAAGCTATATAGCGCTCTTGAGCAAGTATGAACGGTAAGCACGAGTATAAACAAACAGACGAACTCAAAACAGCAACAACGAAGCCGCACGCTGATTGTTTCTCTCGATGTTATTTATTCGGATTTTAAGGAATCATCGTGAAATGTGCAGCGCAGAGCTGTAAAAACCATGAAATGGAAGCAAACTAAAAAATTTGCACTATAGAACATCTGCTTACGCTTTGCACAATGGTCAAAGATCGATGCGCGTATTAGGTAATCTTTCAAATGGTACTGACTGATTGACTAGATGTCACTTGACACTTTCGATTTACAGATAAATTAGAACAAATGATAGTTTTATAGTTATTAAGTAATTAATTTTATTACATCTTGAATCATATTGTTATTGCTAAAGATGTAATAAAATTATTAAATGATACTCGGCACTTCCGGTTCGACTTTTTAAATGTTACAAGTCGTACTTCCGTTCTGAAAATAACTTGGTTTACGATTTATTTATGTTTTAAATCCTTGTTAAATTTATGTTAAAATTGTTTTACGTTTATTATAAATTTATTTAATTTACAAGTTTAAAATTAGAAGTAAAATGAATTGCTATTTTGACTTGTTGTAACGATTGGCGGGGAGGTAGCGATTGGCGGGGAGCGAGGTTATATAAAGACATGGTAGAACGTTAGGCGGCAGTTATTGTGAGGCCGCCGGACATTAAAGATAAGTTCCAATTGTTTTTATTATTATTGTAATTTTGTATTTGTATGAATAAGGTGTGTTAAAATACCTGATCGATAAAAAAGGCCATAACCGGTTTTCTTTCGCCATTTCTTTTACCGGTGGCCATTTTGGTTTATTTCCGAAATGGTGGTAGTTTATAAAGTAGTTTTGATTTAATAAACATTTTGATTATCTGCCCAAGTTTTGGTTTTAATTGAAAATATATAATTTACTAATTACCTACTTTGTTTAATTTACTTTCTTGATACTTATTTCCTTTTAATGATCTTAATAAGCTGACATATTAGGGAGTTATCTAACACGCGCGCTCTATAGCTTGCTTATCTATACTCTAAGCTGTACTGAGTCGAGCGAGACAGCATAAATACGCTGCTTTGAATAGTATTTTTATCATATTACAAGACACTGGCTAATTGCAACGAACAAGAAGACAGAAGCCAAAACTTAAAGAAAAAAAAGTTGTGTCAAATACAATACATGTTAATAATTTTCTCACGGATTTTAAACGAACAATGCGATTATTATTTATTTGATAGATAAATTGACATTGCATTTCACTTCTTAGCTAGCGGTCAAGCTAGAGAGACGACCTATGCTATCGCATGAGTAAATATTTACTCATGTGATGCTATCCTCGAGCGAAACACCGAACTAAGTATGGTTTGTATAGCTAGGATAATAAAATAAAAATAAAATAAAATAAAATCTTTATTCAGATTACTTATTGCATAAACAATTTAGGTATAGTAAAATTAAAAAGGGGTACAATTTATAGGGTGCCTGTGCTAGGTTCTAACGATATAATCATATTATGTACTTCATTGTTCAGTGTATTGAAAATATACCATTTTTAGGTTATCAGTCGTCTCACTCACACACTCCCCCTACAGTGCTGATTTAACGAAAAATTAATAAGATCCACTCTTCATCAATCTATAGGTATAGTCACTATATCTACCTAAAGCATATTAACATTTACACAAAGTAGATAAATATTTGCAAAACCGACTGGGAATTCCAATGAGACCAATGCTATTTGGCTACGATCTTCTGTAAGGAGGTCCTTCCCCAGACGGGCTGCTGCCGATTTGAGCGGATTATCCACTGTCCTACCTCTCTTAAAACATTATTACTTTATCCATACTTCCATAAGTACTTACTTACTAATATTATAAATGGGAAAGTGTGTGTCTGTTTGTTTGTGTATTATTTTTAAGTAAAATGATTGCTAAGGTCTTCAGAGTATTTATTTATATTATAATACAAAGTCTTGTCTTAATAATTAATATTAGTCATAATTGGTCGTGGGCCATACTGCCCGTACGCAGAGCCAAATCGCAAGCAGTTAATGACGTTTGTCGCTTTGACATTTCTAGTTTGCGTTCCATTATAGTTTGTCCGCGTAGACAGAGAAAACTATAGACTGCTGGATGTTTTTTATTTCACTTACAATAGAAAAGGATGGTCATATACGCATGGCTGATAAAAAAAAGAGACAAAGAGAATATTTTTTTGTCCCTCACTGCGTGGCCGGTTTTTTCAAGGCCAGCAACTTTAATTGCTAAACAAACTTTGACGTTTGCTGCAGGTGATAACTAATTTTAAAGTTTTTGTTTTGTTTATTCAATTACGAATAACTATTTTGTGTTAATTAAGTTCCTGGAGGTGATTGCATCTGTAGAAAATGGTGCGGTGCAGTATAATGGGATGTAAAAGTGATAGTGAGAGAAAAATTAGTGGGTTGTCGTTTCATTCGTAAGTAGACATTATTCCCGACTATTTTACTATTTATCATAGTTAAATATACTAATTTTGGTTTATTTTCGACGAATGATATCAAGTCTCATCATGATTTTGAAAAATGCGTGAGATTTTTAACATTTTTGTTAACATAACCTTTCAAGTCAGTGTTGCTATTTTTTTTGGTGGAAATTTTCCCTAAAATAGGAAATTTTCTGTCAGTCGCGTTAGGGGCAAGGAAGTAGAGTTGGAGTATAGGCTTAGGGGCACTATGAGACGCCAAGAAAACATGAAAAAAAAGTTTTTGAGAATTTTTTTTTTTAACAAAAATTTAAGTTTTTTTTTATTTCCTTCTTTTTTGGGTTCCATTGAGAGTGGAGTGGGAGTTGGGGGGGGGGGGGGGGGGCACTTGCAAACACTTTTAGCCCTTTGCACCAACCCCGTGCGCTACCGTTCTCGAGATATACGCAATTGGAAAAAAAGCGGATTTTCAAAACTGCAAATTTCTCAGGGGCACGGGGTTGGTACAAAGGACCAAAAGTGTTCGTAAGTGCCCCCCCCCCCCCCCCCTAGATAAGATGAGACCAAAAGAAGGGGAGATTTCTAGAAAAAAAATGCTGCCCCCTATCATATAGATATTTGGATCCCAAAACTTGGCTCAAAATATATATAAAAAAAAATTACACCGAAAGAAATAATCCGTAATGTTCACACGAAATTAGTACTTTTCCAAGGCCATTAGATGAGAACTTTAGTTGTTATTAAAAACAAATTAAAAAAAAAAAAACCCGACTGCATGAAATTACCACCTAAAAGGGAAAAACAAACTCCATGATTTAGTGTAAAGTGTATGCACCGTGTATTATGTTTTATTTTATACCTACTCCAATACTTTATATGTTTTAAATCACAGAAGTTTTTATATTTTTATGTACTCAATGTTTAGGTATCAAGACGAATTAGTGAATATAATAAAAATAAAATATCCTATTATGTTTTAGATTGTTTTCATTTTATTTCCTACAAACTACTTTAATAAACGGGCAGTTTTCAAGACACAGTCTTCGCATTATTTTTTTACATATAATTCATGAGTGAGAATTTGAAAAATGCCTGTTATCTTGAAGTGTACATACATATAATATAATACCTACCTACCAATACTTAACTAAAGATTTAATTATTGGCATCCGCACGCATTCATTTTTATGATTTGTCCCCGATGTTTTGAAACTAATAGGTAAGTATTCGTTAGTTCTATTAATGGATTAAAAACTTTAAAAAGTACTAAGTATCAGCATGTCAATTTTATACATACAAAAAGTAAATCGAGAGTTTGGGGTAAATTTATCCTTACCTGGCAACTCTAAATCTAGTATATACTTTTTTTTCTGTCCCTTTCAGCGGCACGCTTAGTAGCTGTCTATAGTTTTCTCTGTCTACGTTTGTCCGTCTTTCACGGCAAAACGGAGCGACTAATTGACGTAATTTTTTAAGTGGAGATAGTTGAAGGGATGGAGAGTGACATAGGCTACTTTTTGTCTCTTTCTAACCCCCCACTTCCCTAAAATGGTGGGTGGAAGTTTGTATGGAGCATTCCGCAATTTTCAAGGTAGAAAACTAAAAACTGTTATGCGGACTATTTGTGACTAACAAAAAAATCGTGCATCAATTTTTTTGGAAATCTGCCCCCAACCCCTTAAAAGATAGGGTGAAATTTTATATGGGACTTTTCGCAGTTTACACAGAATTTAACGCGAGCGAAGCCGCGGGCAAAAGCTAGTAACATTAATAAAAATGTACGTAGGTAACAAATCATCTTTGATGCTCAATCCCTGATTGATTGAACATATTAATTAACAAGATGAAAAGGTATAAAGTTACAAAAAGCTGTAGGTTTCGAATTATTAATTAATCCTACAAACGTATTTTAACATATTACAAGAATATATCCCGCAGGTGTAATCCCTATTGTATGAGGCCTTAAAAATTAAAACGAGGTCAAAGTTAATCAATGTTTTATATGCGAAACCTCAGTTTGAGCGTTCAACTCTTTGTGTTGGCGTTTTAATTCATAAGCTGTAACGGAATTCATTTTATTCATGACAAGCCAAACCCTCTTAACTTTGTTTGTGAATATCTCGCTTTCCCGTGGGAATTTCCAAAAAGCAGATGTCAACACCCAATATAAGGAAACCGCCTTTCAAGTTTGTTTGTGTTACAGTTTCTGAGATTTCGTGATTAATCACTAACAATAATAATGAATGAAAGAACGAATGAATGAATAATAATGATCAGTGAGTGGTATTTTGATTTATTATGTCTTAAACTTACTGATGTATCTTACTTTATTCGCCAACAAACTGTCTTAACAGTTTGGCGATAATTTGTGTAACAATATAAAAAGTCTCTAACTTACAGCCGGCTTGATGGTCTGACGACATCACAAAAGCAGCGGGCAAGAACTGGCAGAGAAGAGCCCAACACCATATCAAATGGCGCAGATAGGAGACCAACCAAGTTGGTTTACAAGGGTTGAAGGAGATTTATGATTTCGTTGACTTTTTTCAAAAATCACGGGCGTACTCCGTGGAGTTCCAGTGCATTGTTCTTTTATAAGGAGATCGCAAACGCCTTGAAACTTGTGCCCCAAAGACTGGCAGTTACAGATCGCGCCAAACTTCTAGTCCGCTCTGAAGTTGCTTCTAATGCTCCCCGCTCCCCGCCTCCCCGCCTTTATACCTGTATTTTGCTACTGCGACGCGAATCGTGCCGAGTTCAGAGCGGACTAGAAGTTTGCCGCGATCTGTACTTATTTCCATTCAGCGAGGTAGGTAACGCTGCAAGGGTTTTGAGTATACTGCCACCTGTCTTTTTAATACAGTTTTAGTTGAATTTTTAAAAGAACTATTAAATATATAGTTGTGTATTGAATAAAGATAACTGGAAAAAAATCGCTGGTCGCTTATACAATGTAACCATCTACCTGTGAAGCGCTGTTTCAACCTCAATATTGAGATAATATGGAAACATTCCTTTTTATAATAATTCTTAATTAAAACGATGCTTTATTCTTTATACAATTTAAATTGCTTTTTATTTATAATCAAGAGTGGTAGAGCGTTAATGAAATGGTCTAGCAAGTCTAGCTAGACAGAAGTACCACCCAGACAGGTAGGGCACTGCCACAGAATTCATAATGCACTGCAGAATAATCCGCTCCGCATCTTTCGCAGCCCGTCTGGGGAAGGACCTCCACCTTACAGAAAATCGTAGCCAAATAGCATTGGTCTCGGCCATGTTGTGCTCGTACGATGAGTAAGGTCTCTCTACGGTGATGCTTACCATCAGGCGGGGCGTATGCTTGTTTGCCAACTTTGTGGTATAAAAAAAAACCACCCACTCACAGAATGTCGGCGTAAAGTTGCTTCACAACGATAGTCTGTGTATGCCAGGTATGCCAGACGAGCTAGCTTATATCATAAATCTACCACTCCAAATTTTGCATGTTGTGCGTGTCAAAGTGGAACGATCACGTAAGTCAAACAACGACAACCCTAGTCCATACTTGGATGGGATGTGCTCCTTCGAAGGGCACGTTAAGCGGTCGTCTCGCTCCACTGTTGTCGATAGGTACCTAACAGTTGTCATGTCAGTGACCGTTGGGTGCATTGAAAATACCTTTGACACTAATTGCGGGAATAAGAAAATAAGAGTCAAAGAAATAAATATTTCATTCATAATAATTATATAAAACACAATATAAAGTCAAAAATGTTTTATTCTGTTAGCCCTCGCGGGCACTTAGACACATTATTTACGACATATTATTGTACTGTATTAAATATTTCTAATTTTATATAAACTACTCTATAAACTACCACAATTTGAATATGGAGTCCCGTCGTACCCTGCACTTTGCGGTCTTACTCTTCTGCGTCATAAAAAATCGTACCCCACAATACTTATTCGTAAAGTTGCAGTTTGCCCAACGTTCACGAATACCCGATCGTCTAATGTTTCCTGCATACAGGACAGCTTCATTCCGTGGCGACAAGATGCTGGAACAACATCCCAACCCCTATTCGTAATTCATGTACGGTTGATACTTTTAAGAATAATTATAAGAAGCATATTTTGAATGTTCAGAAATCACAGCGTTATGCACAATTACTTATGTGATCATAGCTTATTCCATCAATGAACCTAATAGAGTGTTATATGTATGAATAATATAGTTTAATAGTGGTAGTAATATTAAGAAATAAATAAAAGTGTATACGAAGTGGGACGATGATCCCGGCCACCACCGGTTTCCACGGAAAACCAGCGTCGTGGTACTCGTGCCACGACACGACACATGCTGAGTGGATACCCATTTGGGACACAATTAGTTTATAAGTATGTAATTTTAAGTTATACATAAATGTTTTTTTATATAAGTGTTCCAAATAAATATTTTTTCTTTCTTTCATTTCGGAAACAAAGCAAAATGACCACCGGTAACGCCTTTTTTTGTCTAACAGATATTTTTCTTTTTTTTTTTAATTTTACAAAAAAGAAATATACATGTATGAAAAAGTCCGCGAAATTGTATATAAATAAGAAGAAGAAGAACATAAAATAAAGAAGTAAAGTATTCTATCCACAGATATCAGAATACAAGAGATATGGTTTGTGGGCGGGGCACATGACGCCATTTTCTGCACAAATGTGCAGGAACTTGATTGTTCTAAGTCATTCACAAAACAACGCTTCCGCGAACACACGTCCGTGAATGTCAACAAAAATGCCGGCTTGTGCTTTAATTACGTGCAAAAATCGCAGTGATACGGTAAATTCAAGTAATAGTGGTGTTACTTATCATAGGTAAGTCATTTATTTAATATTTTTCTATATAAATGACAAATTAACGAAATATTTTTGAGGCATACAAATCATTAAACAATATACGGCATAGTCGATACTTCCGTTAAAAATATTGTCCATTGCTTGTTTTGGATACGCGTTTTTCAATGTTTTGCGGTATGCACGTACAATGGAATGCAAACGTAACGATAATTACAATGTTGTGAAAATATCGTGGTACCGCCGCTTGTAGCTTCCGCGATCTGTCAAAGTAATAATGGCCGTCGCACAAGCCATGTAGTGCTGCCAAAAGTAGAATATTTTAGTATCGATAATTTTGTATTTCTAATTTTTGAAAGTATAATAATTTGAAACTTTTACTACAGTGCATTCCTTGTACAGGGTGTCCTAGTCCCATAAGTATTGGATCAAACTCAAGGGGAAAGTAGCTCACCTAAAAACTCATTTGATTAGTTTTTAAAAAATCGCTTGTTATTATGTACTAATTTTTTTAAAGTTCTTTCTTTTAATTGGTTGTATAAAAATTACTATTTTCCAAAAATAAAATAAATAAAAACTAAAAACTTTGGTAATTCTTTTTTCTTTTTTAATTATTTAAAATTAAATAGGTATTATAGTTCATAGTTGTAGTCCGTAATAAATTGTTATTGTAAAATATCGAGAGGTAAAGTTATCGATAATGCTTGTCGCCCTTTTTCATTAGGTGCCCGTCACTATAATACACTTCTTACATCTGTGTTCGTAATCGAACTGCAAATCACGGGCTTACGATTTGTGTGAGTGTGACTGTCGGAGATTATTCTATGATTGTGTTAAAATGTAACTGTGTGTGTAAGTGGCGACATCGGTTCCGGTACAAAAACTGTCTTATTACATTTCTCTTCTTTCTGTGTTCTGAGATTCTATCAGTATTACTCGTGTCGATCTGTCAGTAAGGTGCCGAGCAGATGTAACCCTACGGAGATATTCCTAATGTCCATTTTATTGGTGTTTTGCGCGTGTAACCACCTACCTGTGAAGCGCTGTTTCAACCTCAATATTGAGATAATATGGAAACATTCCTTTTTATAATAATTCTTAATTAAAACGATGCTTTATTCTTTATACAATTTAAATTGCTTTTTATTTATAATCAAGAGTGGTAGAGCGTAAATGAAATGGTCTAGCAAGTCTAGCTAGACAGAAGTACCACCCAGAGAGGTAGGGCACTGCCACAGAATTCATAATGCACTGCGGATAATCCGCTCAAATCGAAGCAGCCCGTCTGGGGAAGGACCTCCACCTTACAGAAAATCGTAGCCAAATAGCATTGGTCTCGGCCATGTTGTGCTCGTACGATGAGTAAGGTCTCTCTACGGTGATGCTTACCATCAGGCGGAGCGTATGCTTGTTTGCCAACTTTGTGGTATAAAAAAAAACCACCCACTCACAGAATGTCGGCGTAAAGTTGCTTCACAACGATAGTCTGTGTATGCCAGGTATGCCAGACGAGCTAGCATATATCATAAATCTACCACTCCAAATTTTGCATGTTGTGCGTGGCAAAGTGGAACGATCACGTAAGTCAAACAACGACAACCCTAGTCCATACTTGGATGGGTTGTGCTCCTTCGGAGGGCACGTTAGCGGTCTGTCTCGCTCCACTGTTGTCGATAGGTACCTAACAGTTGTCATGTCAGTGACCGTTGGGTGCATTGAAAACACCTTTGACACTAATTGCGGGAAAAAGAAAATAAGAGTCAAAGAATCAAATATTTCATTCATAATAATTATATAAAATACAATATAAAGTCAAAAATGTTTTATATACACATCATTTACGACATATTATTATCATTCTGTATTAAATATTTCTAATCTATACTAATATTATAAAGAGGTAAAGTTTGTGTATTTGTTAAATTGTAAGGGGTAATCTCGGGATCTACTGAACCGATTTTAAAAATTCTTTCACCAATAGAAAGCCACATTATTGCTGATTCATAGGTTATATAAAAAACTAAAAAATAAAAAGGCTTTTAACATTATGCCCAACGAAGTGGGCACGGGTCAGCTAGTTTTATATAAACTACTTTATAAACTGCCACCATTTCGGAAACAATGCCAAATGGCCACTGGTAAATGAAATGGCGAAGGAAAACCGGTTACGCCTTTTTTTGTCTAACAGACATTTTTGTCTTTTCTTTTTTAAATTTTTACAAAAATGAATTTATACATGTATGAAAAACGTCCGCGAAATTGTATATAAATAAGAAGAAGAAGAACATAAAATAAAGAAGTAAAGTATTCTATCAGTATTACTCGTGTCGATCTGTCAGTAAGGTGCCGAGCAGATGTAACCCTACGGAGATATTCCTAATGTCCATTTTATTGGTGTTTTGCGCGTGTCTACGTAAAGGACAGGACATACATGGAGTCGTTGTTAGTTTTTATATCAATTACTAATATTAAAAAGAGAAAGATTTGATCGTATTGACTGCGAAACTACTGGACCCATTTGGAAAATTCTTTTATCATTGGGAAACTACACTATCCCCGAGTGAATTATGTTATATTCATTCATACTAATATTATAAATGTGAAAGTGTGTTTGTTTGTTTTGTCCTCCCTTCACGTCGAAAGTAATTAACGGATTGGGATGTTTTTTTTATTGGGGTTAGTTTAAGGTCTGAAGAGTGACATAGGCTACTTTTTTCCCACGGGATAGAGAGATTCCCATGGGAAAAAATATTGACATTTTCTCTTGATCACGCGGGCGGAGCCGCGGGTAACAGCTAGTATTTATTATATTCTCCAGTACTGAATGGAGTATGTGCCGGTGGGAATTAAAAAAAAAATGTATACAGAACAACACACACTCCACACATTTCTATGTTCCTGCAGGGTGATCCTACGTGCTGAGGCCGCCGCGCACTGAGTTATTGGCAACACCATATATCACCAGCACACGGGCGTTGTAAATAAGCTAACCAGAGGTTATCGGTTACCGTTGTGGGTTTACCATGAATTATCTAATACTGATTTTACCATTAGGGGTGAAAGGATAAAAATAAAAGTTATTTGTATTACTTGAAACTTATCTAAGCTCTGGTTTTTTAGAAAAGCGGTGGTATGTTGCGGCCGTAATATTACGGGGCGTCTTTACGATTGACGACGTGGAAAGTTAGACGCCGACCCCACTGCGCGCGGTCTAGCGGTTAGGGTTCCGAGTTCTGCCGTCCGTCGTGCTTTGACCGTCGTTGCGATCCTGCTGGTGTGTAAGATTCTAAGCCATCACCATTGACTTAAAAGTAAAGACAAGCTGTCCGGTACTAAGATTTTGCGGAAGTCAGTTCGAGCGAGCGACAGAAGCAGTGGTGTCCAATTTTATTGACAAAAAACGAGCTGTTAAAAAAAAGTTCTGTTTTACTGATTCCCAAGTAAAGATTTCTAAATATTGCGTGAAATAGTTTCTACGGAAAATCAATCATAAAAACACAATAAACATAAAACTTATCTATTTCGTTCGTAGTCGACTTAAAAATAATAAGTACCGACGGATGTCATCAATGTAATCATACTAGGAACATCCTGTGCACGAGAGGTCCTTATGATGTCAATACTTGAAATTAATTGTGACTGAGGCACAATGGGTGCAGAATGCAATTGAATTAAATATGAATGCATTTTATTCGATAAATTGACACAGTTGTAAGAGAGGTAGGGCGTAGCGGATAATCCGCTCAAATCGGAGCAACCCGTCTGGGGAAGGACCTCCCCTCCACCTTACAGAAGATCGTAGACAAATAGCATTGGTCTCGGCTATGTTGTGTTCCTGCGGTGAGTAAGGTCTCCAGAGCTCCACTTGGGGGGGTTGGGACGGTTGGCAACGCGTGAGTGATACCCCCGGT
Source organism: Endotricha flammealis (assembly GCA_905163395.2). Taxonomy (NCBI): domain Eukaryota; kingdom Metazoa; phylum Arthropoda; class Insecta; order Lepidoptera; family Pyralidae; genus Endotricha; species Endotricha flammealis. The sequence continues at coordinate 1,772,905 of LR990880.1, read as the reverse complement.
ATTGTAAGCTCCATAGGCTACGGTGATGCTTATCGGGCGGGCCGTATGCTTGTTTACCAACTTTGCGGTATATAAAAAAATATGAATTAAATGTGAAGTCGCAAGCAGACAGTTCTAACAAGTTAGAGATCTAAGAATAAAGATTTTTATTTTCTGCTAGTAAATGTAAGCATAGTTATGACACTTTATAATTACATAGTACATAACGACTAATCACTACATAGTATAAAACAAAGTCGCTTTTTCTGTCCCTATGTCCCTATGTCCCTATGTCCCTTTGTATGCTTAAATCTTTAAAACTACGCAACGGATTTTGATGCGGTGCGTTTTTTTAATTGATAGAGTGATTCAAGGGGAAGGTTTTAAAGTATCATACATTCCAAAATTCCCACGGGAAAGCGGGATACACGCAAACGAAGTTGCGCGGGTTTCGCTAGTTAATTAATAAATAACCTTCTTTTTGACTGTTGTTTGTGTTGCACATACATTCGTCACAAAGTTAATTCGTCATACGACTATATACATTAAAAGTAAATTCGTCAAAATTTTTCATAGGTGTTAATTTCGTGACAAATACATTGTGACGAATCTGCAACAACTTTTTGGTCTTGTAGCGTACATTTTAGTTATAATTTATATTATTTATTTAATTAGACAAATACCACGCTGTGCCACTGTCTTATATTGTCAACCAGCGCAGTTTATTGTAGCGATATTTTCTTTTATAATCCCGTGCCTTGCTCCTGAGCTTTTTAGAGATGGGAAAAATCACTATCGATACAAAATCATTACTGTTATTTAAAAAAAAATATTTCGACTTTAAAATGATGTGTATTTAAAATCATAATAATGTATTAAACTAATTTGGAGTGGCAGAGCATTCATGAAATAGTCTAGTTTGCAGCGAGAAAGTACCACCATCTGACAGAATATTGGCGTGAAGTAGTTATGTGTTTCGTACGGTGATACGACGCCGTATCAAACTTTTTGGCAGACATTCAACCCCTCCCATTCGTCTTCTAAGTCATTTCACAATTCGTCAATTAAGCGATACTGGATACATTTTTAAAACATTATTATTACATATGTGAAGTAGGTATACGGGTCTATCCTCGTAATATTTTATTTAATCAAGTTCTTATCTCTAACAGATAGCGTTATTACACATTTAGTATGAGCCAGGCAGCATGTTCGATCTAAAGAATTTGTCGTTTTAGTTAAAAACTATTGTTTGTACACAAAATAAGTCATAATACGCAAAAAGGAGATTTCTCCCGCTTGGCTTATCCTAACTAAATCTTACATCATTTTTCAAAAATTTCTCGATATCGATAAAATTTTACAACCGTCACTAGTTGTTATAACTAATACAATGCCATCTTCATTCTCGGAAATCATTTCTGTGTTTCTTTATTGGCAAAACAAGAAAACTATTTTTAATAAACCGCAAAGCAACGGTGAAGGAGCAAGTGGAAGACAAGAAGAAGAAAATAATTTAAAATAGTAATGTTTTTTATTTTTTTTTATTAAAAAAAACATTGTAACACACAGACTCACCGCGACAATATTAGATTAATTAAAATAAAATAAAGTCATAAAATTTTAAGAGAGGTAGGGCACAGCGGATAATCCGCTCAAATCGGAGCAGCCCGTGTGGGGAAGGACAAGGAGAAGAAGGTGGAGGATCTTACAGAAGATTGTATTGTATTGTGAGTGCCAAATAGCATTGGTCTCGGCCATGTTGTGTTCCTACGGTGAGTAAGGCCTCCAGAGCTCCACTTAGGGGGGGGGGGGGGGGGGGGGGATTGGGAGGCTGGAGGCTTGGCAACGCGTGAGTGATACCCCGGTATTGCAAGCGTCTTTAGGCTACGGTGACTGCTTACCATCAGGCGGGTCGTTTGCTTGTTTACCAACTTTGTATTGTAGAGACCTGGGCTTCTACTACGAAAAGTCAATTACGAACAATCGGATGCGACCGATAGCCGACCGAAGTTTCCGTTGTGACGTTACCACGAACTTAGTTCGGATCCGATCCTCTTCATCGGAATCATAGACAATTGGTAGACTAATATCGGACCGAATGAAACCTACGCACTAGTGACACAACGTGACACAAAGCTTATCGACATTTTATCGATAATTCATTTCTAAGTCAATATTATTCTATCTAACGAGTAATGTTAATTTGTAAATTATAAAAATGAAATGTTATGTCCATTTCATAATTTTAAATAAGAGAAAAAGCAATAATAGTAGAAGACGGTAGTGCGATGATTGTGCACTTTGGTATAGAAGCATGAAATTTCTACCATGGATAGAGTGTCCCACGGTGATCGTTTTAAGATGTGGAGGGAAGTCAGATTCTTCCTCTGTGAGTGGGGGGAGGGGGGCAAAGGGGGTGAATTCCACGTCTTGATGATTATTTTTTTACTGATCCGTTAATGTTACTAGGGCTTGTATGGCGTCGTTTTCATATAAACCGAATACAAGGAATTCATTTTTAACAATAAAAATGTATGGTCCCATACAAAAAAAATAAAAATACTGCCAAAAAGTAAAAAGTTCCGCTACGTTTTTTTTGTAAGCACGTTATTTTTACTTTCAAATCTTAATTATTATGATATTAAAAAAATACTGTGTTATAGCTTATTTAATGTAGTTTATAACAAATATATATAATTGTAGTATACTTTTCATACAAAAACTATTTAAAAAAAAAGAAGAACGTGCAAATTCCAGAATATGCGCGCGGTGATTCAGTGAGATGTAGGTACGCGTAGCGACAAATTTTCATAATGTACTATGGTCATTTGTTATAAATATTTATAGCAATGCTACTAGCCATTATGCGACGTAGTTTTAATGTAATCAAATGTAAGAAATGTGTTTTTATTGCTTCCACGGAAAAAAACATTTAATAATTTTGACATAGAGAAGGTTACTAATAAAACGTCAGAAATAAAAGTAAAATGATGTTTAACCAGCAGTCACCAGTACAAAAGCAAAGTGCTGTACATTTGAGTGCAGCTTTGTTACATTTGCATCTTCCAGTACACCCTTTTTTAACGCTGCACCTAATTAACTCAGCACATAAAGTTGCTACTTCAAGTAGCGTTGTCCAGACTGGCTACCATTCGTTCGAATCTTTAATCCAACCCCAGTTAGATGGTTCAGGAATATCTGGAACTTTTGTTAAAGATTGCATCCAAATGTAAGCCTGATAAGAAGCGCGTTTTATATATTGCTAGAGTGCCTTTTTTGTGGGGGGGTATGTTCTCTATGGCTCGGGATTTTTGGGTAAAGAGTTTTTTTTCTGGCTTCATTTATAGTCAGCATTTCACTAATGCGGTCATACATTAAAACCACAAATCTGCAATGAGTCGTCGCTTATTTGTTGTGGCATTGTTGTCATTTCTTCAAAGGCGCTGTTTACTTCTGGAAAAGATCGCCATGTTTCCCATGCTGTTTTTTCCCTCTACCAACAAAAGTGAACTCCGTATCACACCCTGTGAACGCATGAAAGACGGGAACGTACTCACATTGTGACAAACTCATTGACGCTACCAGGTCGTGTAGCGGAACCTTGAGCCAACACCAAATGCAACCTGTAGTTCAGATAAATATATCTTTCTGAAGAATGCCACAGCCAGTACTAATACATCTGTGTCTACGGTGCGTATTGTCACTCTGCTAAATCCTTTCTTTACTGCACCAGCTAAATGCAAAAACATTCGGGTGTCAGCTTCGTCGTGAAAACATGGGGCTATGTCACGTATATCTGAGATATTGATAAAACAGAGAACTTCGATTCAATGTGTCGCGTATATTTCTTTTTCTCCTGCCTGTAAAGAACAAGTTGTTGTGATAAAAATAAAAACAATTCGGTCTTGTTCTCATTCACTGAAAGGAAACTCTTCCAGTTCTTAGGCGTCGCATGCGTGGGAAGCCACTCTTTTCCTTGTGCCTTTTTCTCGTAAAGCAGCTTTAAAGCTCAACTCAAACAACTTGCGCCGATAGCTAGATAGATAGATGTTTTCACGATGAAGCTGACTGAATGTTTTTACATTTAGCTGATGCAGTAAAGAAAGGATTTAGCAGAGTGACAATACGCACCGTCTGTAGACACAGATGTATTAGTACTGGCTGTGGCATTCTTCAGAAAGTTATCTTTATCTGAACTATGGGTTGCATTTGGCGTTGCCTCCAGTTTCCGCAAGACCTGGTAGCGTCAATGAGTTTGTCACAATGTGAGTACGTTCCCGTCTTTCATGCGTTCGCAGTAGGGTGTGATACGGAGTTCTTTGCTGGTAGAGGGAAAAAACAGCATGGGAAATATGGCGATCTTTTCCAGAAGTAAACAGCGCCTTTGAAGAAATGATGACAATGCCACAACAAATAAGCGACGACTCATTGAAAGATTTGTGGTTTTAATGTATGACCACAATAGTGAAATGCTGACTGTAAATGAAGCCAGAAAAAAACTCTTTACCCAAAAATCCTGAGCCATAGAGGACAAAAGCGGCACTTCAGCAATATATAAAACGCGCTTCCTATCAGGCTTACATTTGGATGCAATCTTTAACAAAAGTTCCAGATATTCCTGAACCATCTAACTGGGGTTGGATTAAAAATTCGAACGAATGGCAGCCAGTCTGGACAACACTATCCCCACTATCACTATGTTAATTACGTGCAGTGCAGCGTTAAAAAAGGGTGTACTGGAAGATGCAAATGTAACAAAGCTGCACTCAAATGTACAGCACTTTGCTTTTGTACTGGTGACTGCTGGTTAAACGTCATTTTACTTTTATTTCTGATGTTTTATTAGTAACCTTCTCTAAGTCAAAATTATTAAATGTTTTTCTCCGTGGAAGCAATAAAAACGCATTTCTTTCATTTGTTTACATTAAAACTATGTCGCAAAATGGCTAGTAGCATTGCTTTAAAATATTAATAACAAATGACTATAGTACATTATGAAAATTTGTCGCTACGCGTACCTACATCTCACCTAATCACCGCGCGCATCTTCTGGAATTTGCACGTTCTTCTTTTTTTTTAAATAGTTTTTGTATGACAAGTATAATACAATTATATATATTTGTAAACTACATTAAATAAGCTTTATCACAGTATTTTTTAATATCATAATAATTAAGATTTGAAAGTAAAAATAACGTGCTAACAAAAAAAAAGTAGCGGCACTTTTCACTTTTTGGCAGTATTTTTAATTTTTTTGTATGGGACCATACATTTTTATTGTTAAAAATGAATTCCTTGTATTCGGTTTATATGAAAACGACACCATACAAGCCCTAGTAACATTAACGGATCAGTAAAAAAATAATCATCAAGACGTGGAATTCACCCCCTTTGCCCCCCTCCCCCCACTCACAGAGGAAGAATCTGACTTCCCTCCACATCTTAAAACGATCATTGTGAGACACTCTATCCATGGTAGAAATTTCATGCTTCTATACCAAAGTGCACAATAAGGCTCAAATATGGCACAACCGTCTTCTACTATAATACTCATGATTTTCTCAATAAACGAAAATTGAATGTATATCCTAATAGTTTAAAAAGTCGTCACGAAGCTAAGCTACTCATTTATCAGAATGACTTTTCAATTTGGTTGCATTATAAGTACGGCACAGTAAAAATTGTATTACCAAAATGGTAGATTTTTATTAGTATTGGCGTACAATTATCGAAGGCAATAATTCTCAATATCGTTTAAAGTTGTTATATTTTTACACTTTTGTATTTAAAAATAATCTTTCAGTATATTGGATTAATTTTTTCACAAAACTTTATTTGATTTTCAAGTTTTGTCAGTCGGTGGTAGAATTTTTGACTACTACACATACATACTATTTGATTATGACATTTAGTCTCGTCTGTCTGTCTGACGCAGCCGTCACTTCACTGCCAGTGACATGACGCGTTGTATAGTGTTTCTGTTAAGTTCGTTTCGTATTTATTTATACTCCAAGTTGAAACATGACTGCACCAACGGCGGCGCAAATCGAAGCACTCCTCAATTTCCTCGAGGAGCATCGCGACCTAGCGAGAGGAAATTTGAGGAGTGTCTGTTGACTGTTGACACGTCGGCTGTGGGACGGGATCTGCAGCTCCTTAAATGCCATGGGGGTGTACGAAATCCGTAAAACAATGGCAAAAAGTAAGTTTTCTTGGTTTTAAATATGTGTACTTATATCAATTTGCTATGAATTGCGTAGACATACATATAGATAGGTACTCAAATATCATTATTTTGTTGTAGGTGTGGACAGATAGAAAATATTTGGCCAAAAAGGCAGCAGCGGCAGGACGAAGTTCTACATCTTCTACTGGTGGTCTCCGCCTCTCTTCCAATGGGACGAAAAAGTAATTTCTATTATGAGAGATAGGTTTGGTGAGCCGCAGACAAGAGTGCCTGCATTTGTTGAGGTTTGTACACATATTTTGCTTGTTTCTTTGTCTATGATGAAAGAACATAATATGTGTATACAATTCTTATCATACACATATTAAAATTCCTAAGACTAAGTTTATGTTTAATTTGTTTAGGTCTTATTCTTCTGAACTATCAAATTTATAAAATTATAGCCTATAAATCTTTATTTACTTTCCAGCTCAGTAAAGAACCATCTGAGCCAACTGCTGCCTTATTGCCAACACAAGAAGAAAATACAATTTATGGTATGTAAAACAAATCAATATTAACAAGTTATGTTGAATAAATTTAATAAGATTTATCTAATATAAAAGAGATGATTTCTAACCATGGCATAGTTTCAACACTTCAGTCACTTTTACTATAAAGTGTATATGCTGTGTGCTATACATATGATGTTGTTTTATACAGTGTCATAAAGTGCACAAATGGAAATGTGTGTTAAAATAATTCAGTTAGTAAAAAACATACCAAAAAAATCTATTTTTTTTTCAAACTTCTCAAGTACAACAGGCTGTAACTTTTGAACCACTTGTGTTGTACACATGTTGTATTGTTGTCTTGCGGGCCTTCTACGAAATTAGGCAGCCGATGTGCCCTTTGTCTGTGCGATATTAAAAAATAGTGGTTTTTTACCATGACTATTTATGCTTTGTATTTAATTTATTCTTCAAAACACATCATTATAACAAACTACTCACTAATGTATTTATATTATATTTTTTTAAAGTAGTAGTTATGTTTTTTTAAATTATACTTTTTTAGTACATTCATATTGTTTACCCCCAGGTCCGTTAGAAGAACCAAGAGAACAGCCAGACATTGTCCAGCCGGGTCCAAGTCAAGAAGGTGCTCCATGTCGCTGTATGTTATATTACAATTTCTGATTAACAATATTATTACGAGTTCCAATTCCTTTGCAAAATATTTTAAACCAATATTCTGAATATTCTAAACATAAAGCAAGTTATGTTACTAACTGGGAGCACGACAGTACCCCCGCCAAGTCGAGCATTCAAATTTATAGGAAAGTTTGGGTTCCCTTAAAACCCGAAAAAAGTTTGAAGCTTTTATATTTAAAAGCATTTATTCAACAGCTTATGTAATTTTAATTTTCTTTTTTAGCCACAATACGACGGAAGACAGAGGGCCAGCTGTAGCTGCAGCTTCAGCTGACAGATCACTGTGCAACAGACTGTTCCATCTGGAGGAGCAACGTCTGGAGCGCGCGAGGGCTAGAACTGGCGGGCATTAGAATGGCAGTTCAAGAAATGAGTAGGCTTATGAGGCAGTTAATTGAACAATTGAAACACTGACCTCTGCCAAACCGCATTGGAGCAGCGTGGCAGAGTACGCTCTAATCACCTTCAATTGAAGGGATATCCCTGCAGTGGGATGATTATAGGTTGACATGAAGAAAAAGAGTATATTTAATTAAATTACTTGTTAAATAAAATATGTATATGTTTTTTTTTTACAAAGCCCTTTAATGATATACCTATATGATTTTCATATAAGAACTACCTCCTAAAGTGTTTTTCAGATAGCATGGGTACGGTGACGTTTGAGTTATTTTCACGTATTTCATTTCACGCACGTTTTATTCGAAACAAAAAACCGCGAAGTACAAAAAGAAATAGAAAAAGAGTGAAGAATAAGCGACTACAAAAAAGTAGTAAATTCAAATTTGCATAATTAATGATACATTTATTTTTAATTCCCTGTAAATTCCCTTCAAATCCCAAATGTCACCATACCCATGCTATCTGAAAAACATTGTAATTAGTCATTTTTTAAATTTTCTTAGAACAAGAATTATAAAAATATATAATATATAACACAATTAACTAAATTACACAATTGGAAAATTGAGTTTATTGTAGTATATTTCATAATTCAATTATAACTAGGATTCTTGTCGAGAGGCTTCTGCTTGGAGCTCGTCTTCTGACAGTTCGGGAGCAGTCACTCCAGCCGCAATGCCCATATGAAAGCATCGTGCGTCGCTCCACCATAGCGCATAGGAAGCATCCACATTTAGGATTTTACAGTCGGAGTCGCATATCTGTCAAATAAAATTATTGTGTATTTTTACCAAAATATTATTAATCAGTCAGTAGGGGCCTAACCTCCAGAGTGATAGATATTTTTCATAATAACACAAGATTGTATAAGCACTAAGCTTAGGAAGATGTATTTAATTGTCATGATATATCAACATAGGAACATAACTTAACTTACCACTTGAGTGTTGAGTGAGTGAAAATGTTTTCGATTGAAAAATTGCTCCTCATTGTTACTCGGCTTTGCGATTGCTACGTGAGTGCAAACAATACATCTAACAACCTCCGGTAAATAGTATTTCATATAAAACCTGTAAGAAAATCAACACATAAAGTTGTACAACAAATATATTATAAATCATAAATTATTTTAAAGTTTGCAATAATGGTCAGTGACTTCAATTGAACTCAAATAGGTGTGCCTTTAATATTTCTAAAGTAGGGGCCTAACCTCCAGAGTGATAGATATTTTTCATAATAACACAAGATTGTATAAGCACTAAGCTTAGGAAGATGTATTTAATTGTCATGATATATCAACATAGGAACATAACTTAACTTACCACTTGGGTGTTGAGCGAGTGAAAATGTTTTAGATTGAAAAATTGCTCCTCATTGTTACTCGGCTTTGCGATTGCTACGTGAGGGCAAACAATACATCTAACAACCTCCGGTAAATAGTATTTCATATAAAACCTGTAAGAAAATCAACACATAAAGTTGTACAACAAATATATAAATCATAAATTATTTTAAAGTTTGCAATAATGGTCAGTGACTTCAATTGAACTCAAATAGGTGTGGCTTTAATATTTCTAAAGTAGGGGCCTAACCTCCAGAGTGATAGATATTTTTCATAATAACACAAGATTGTATAAGCACTAAGCTTAGGAAGATGTATTTAATTGTCATGATATATCAACATAGGAACAATAACTTAACTTACCACTTGGGTGTTGAGCGAGTGAAAATGTTTTAGATTGAAAAATTGCTCCTCATTGTTACTCGGCTTTGCGATTGCTACGTGAGTGCAAACAATACATCTAACAACCTCCGGTAAATAGTATTTCATATAAAACCTGTAAGAAAATCAACACATAAAGTTGTACAACAAATATATAAATCATAAATTATTTTAAAGTTTGCAATAATGGTCAGTGACTTCAATTGAACTCAAATAGGTGTGGCTTTAATATTTCTAATAATTAATGGAAGGAAATACAAAGACATACAAGTTGAAGTCTATTCTTCATAGGTACCTTTATTGCAGAGTCAATTCCTCGCCTGTTCCTCTTTGGTGGCATAAGAGGGATAAGTTCTTTACAGAGATCCTCATATAGTGCTCGAGTGAGTCTATAATTCGATATAAACTCAAATCGGGCACTAAATTCATATTAAAGGCATCTCTTAATTGGCGGCGATTCCTTGCGCTCCTCCTATCGCCGCCGTTTCAACTAAAAGTGTGCCATTTTGCTGTAATATAAAGACATTAAACTGATGTAACTTCAACAACATTAATTTCATTAAGATGTACACAGTAAATTCATAAATATAATATACTTACCGTAGAGAATTCTTCGATTTTCATGGTTACGATAATCACAAGTTATCTATTTTGATATCGTGAATTTTGACATTAAATCAACGACGAACCTCCTGTCAAACTCAAATAGTCGGTAGCACTTCGTGCGTTCAGAGTAGGGTTTAGGACTAAACAACTGTCAAACAATGTTCGGTCGGAACGAATGACAATCGCGCCGACCGACCGACCTATAGACGCGCTCGTAGTAAGAAACGTCCGAAGAATCGGCCGAATCTTCGTAAATCGTATGTTCGTAGTAGACGCCCTGAAACTAGAAGGGTGTGCTGGTCTTTGTGGCAAAAAAGGCCGTACCTGGTTTTCTTTCGCTTTTTCTTTTACCATGGTCATTTGACATTTGTTGTTTTCGTTTGTAACTTGTAGAGTGGATAATAATGTATTTTTTTTTAATGTCATACATTACACAAACAAGCGGGCCACCTGAATGAAAGCAGTCACGGCCACCTATGGACATCAGTAATACCAGGGGCGCTACCAATGCGTTGTCCACCAAGGAGGTTGGAAGAAAGGAAGGAGGAAGAGAAGGGAAAGAAGGTAAGGGAAGGAAAGAGGGGATAGGGAAGGAGTTGGGCTTCCGGATCTCTCACTCACCGAACGAAACGCATTGCTGCTTCACGTCGATATTCTGTGAGAGGGTGGTACTTCCCTGGTCGAGTAATTGCTCTACAACTTCAAAAAGTTTAATTAAACGTTATTATGGTACACTTTGACTAGAGAAAGTTTTTTATTTTATTTTTTTGTTTTAAAGTCAGGAAAATGCATTACTGCATGTCCCGCTACTTGGGGAAGCGACGGGGGTCTGTCGGGCTCGCCTCTCTAGCCAATGAGGGATACCGACTAAAAACCTGACTGTCTGCCACCTTCTCCGCCTTCACGTGGCGGGGTCGCGGGCACTGGTGATACTTCCGCAACCCCGCCGGCAGGTGCCCGTGGACCCATCTCACATAAATAAATAAATAAAATAAATAAATATGTAGGGACAATTCATATAGATTGAGCTAGCCCCAAAGTAAGTTCAAAACTTGTGTTATGGGATACTAACTCAACGATATTATATTTTATAACAAATACATATATAGATAAACATCCAAGACCCGAGGCCAATCAGAAAAAGTTCGTTTTTCATCATGACCCGACCGGGGATCGAACCCGGGACCTCCTGGGTGGCGGTCTGGCGTGGTAACCATTACGCCACGGAGGTCGTCACATGTTAAACACATTACATATTAAACATGTGGAGGCCTAATTCTCTGAATAAATAATTAGATTTTTTTTGATTCTTCTTTGAAGTTGCACGAGTTTTGCTATTCACTATTAAAAGCGTCCAATATTCATTCCGAAAATTCCTTCAATTAAAATTACGATCAAAGCTCTCGGAACAAAATAATACCGGTAGTTCCCATCGCATTGAAACTAAAGGAAAACTTTTCGGTATTAAAAAGTTCCGGAATCGTACCATTTAAATAATTATTCACACTTTTTTTTATGTCTCTCTCATACGGCAGACAATTAGAATAAATTTTACACATTCACACAGCGTCACTCTCAAAGTAAGCTGGGCTTAACCTTGCCACAGGAACACCCTGTCTTTTCAATTTTTAATTTAGAAAAATTTCGGAATTTTTTTGTTAACATTTTTAACTATACTAACATTAAATTTTAAACAAAAACTTAACTAATATTTTGAAGTAGATTTAAAATCTTAGTTTAGATTTTAATGTTCATCATCAGCCTACATTTGTCCACTGCTGGACATAGGCCTCCCCAACTGCACGCCACCGCGCACGATCCTCGGCCACTCTCATCCAGCTCTTGCCAGCCACCTTGCGAAGATCATCGCTCCACCTAGTCTGAGGGCGTCCTACGCTACGCTTACCGATCCGCGGTCTCCACTCAAGAACTCGTTCTCGAATTTTAATGTTAGTATGTTTTAACTTTAGTTTTAAAAAAAAACTTACCACAGAATAATAAATAGTACTGTCTTACATTAAAAAAAACTTTACAACGGTGAGTGCTCCGATGAGTTGTTCGGTCTTATTCCAGTTTCTCGGTTCCACTGTCGTACCATCCGCCACAGACCCCAGTTTCATCAACATCATCTGGATGAATGGAGCTCACCACAGTTCGATTCCTGCGACACTTCATTCCTCGCACAGTAAAGATTTGGTACCAACTCCCGCCAGCGGTGTTTCCAAATGACTATGACTTGGGAACCTTCAAGAAAGGAGCACACACTTTAAAAGTCGCGGCTCAGGGTCTCCCACGGTGTCTCTGTGCTTCATGGGTGGCGGTGATTACTAACATCAAGTAGCCCGCATACTCGTCTGCCAACCTTAAAAAAAACCTTAATTTCTATAATGTGGTCACTGATTCAGCTAAGGCGACTGAGCTCAGTTACATACAACTTGAATGCTTATATAACTGTCCACCTTACGTAATTAATAGTGGTGTGAACTATGATACGGATTAATGTATCGATAAATCGTATGTCCACTACGATATCGTTGCCAGTGACGTTAATCGATCGTTCGAAACCTTACTCTCGTGACGTTGATTTGTGGATTAGTGATGCACTTCTATCGATTTTGATAAAAAATATAACTGAAAATTTTAAATGACAAAAAAGGCCGTAACCGGTTTTCTTTCGCCATTTCTTGTGGCCAGTGCCACCACTGGTGTGGCGTGGATATGGTGGCAGATTAATAGTTTATAACGTAGTTTATTTTCTTTTTTATTATACAAGTTTTAAATTGTAAATGATAAGAAAAATGCCTGTGAAGGCCTAATTTCTGAAATAAATAAATATATAGGGACAAATCACACAGATTGAGCTAGCCCAAAAGTAATTTCGAAACTTGTGTTATGGGATACTAACTCAACGATACTATATTTTATAACAAATACACACACACATCCGCTGTGCCCTACCTCTCATCATTTTCAATACACTGTGTGTATTATAAGCACCGTGGCAGAGTACGCCCTATTCCTCTCCGATTGAAGGAAGACTCGTGTCCCTGCATTGGGATAAACAAAAATCCTACATGCAGGTAGCATATTATCATCTCGGTGACTTTCAGTTCTTGAGAATTCTGACCTCCTGCAAAATTCAAAATATTTATTCAGTGAGTAGGTTCACTCAGAAACTTTCTCTCGTGAATGATTACATTACAGTATTAAATTATTTATGTAATTAATCTACTCTATAGACTACTACCATTTCGGAGAGAAAAGCAAAATTACCACTGGTAAAAGAAATGGCGAAAGAAAACCAGTTACGGCCTTTTTTGTCATATAGAAATACATTTTTGACGACCTCCGTGGCGTAATGGTTACCACGCCAGACCGCCACCCAGGAGGTCCCGGGTTCGATCCCCGGTCGGGTCATGATGAAAAACGAACTTTTTCTGATTGTTTATCTATAAATGTATTTGTTATAAAATATAATATCGTTGAGTTAGTATCCCATAACACAAGTTTCGAACTTACTTTGGGGCTAGCTCAATCTGTATGAATTGTCCCTGTATCTATTGGAACCTCTTCTGTATTTGTTAAACCTAATGATAGAAACGGGGGTTTTCCCAGACGCTAACCGGCCGATCACGATCCTTCCTAGCATATCTAAAATATTTGAAACTGTAATTTACTCTAGACTATTAATTTTTTTAAATAAAAACAATATTCTCAGTTCAAATCAGTTTGGTTTCCGCCAAGGTCGATCTACAACTATGGCTATATATCAATTTCTAAATGATGTATGGGACGCAATAAATAATAAAAAAAGATGTGTGGCATTGTTTTTAGACATGTCAAAAGCCTTCGACAGCGTAGTTCACTCAATTCTCTTAAAACAATTGGAAAGCATTGGAATCAGGGGAAGTGCACTTAAATTGTTGGAATCATATCTAAATAATAGACTACAATATACTGTCACCCAACATCTCAATAGAGACACGAGAACATTAGAACAAATTAAATCCACCCTACTAGAAACAAAAATAGGTATTCCACAAGGCAGTATATTGGGACCGCTACTATTCCTTATATACATAAATGACTTGCCTAAATTTACAAAACACCCTTGTGTTTTATTTGCTGACGATGCTACCTTATTATTTGTAGATAATGGATTAATGGGAAAAGAATTCGAATCGGAAATATGTAGAACTTTGAAAGAACTTGTAAATAAACTGTCGAGCCTAAATCTTAATATTAACGCTACAAAAACTAAAATTATGCAATTGCGTAAATATAATAGTATTAAATTGAATTTAAATATAAAAATTGATAACACCCAAATTGATGAAACTAATGAATCAGAATTTCTTGGAGTAACCCTTGACATGCATATGAACTGGAAAGCCCATATCGACAAAATAAATAATAAAATCTCGAGTTATTGTTATGCCTTATCGGTACTAGCTGATGTCTCGACGACAGAAGTGACCCGTAGTGTCTATTATGGCAATGTGTACCCATTATTGACTTATGGTGTAATTTTTTGGGGTAACTCAGTAAATGTTGGAAATACCTTTGTGCTTCAAAAGAGATGCCTGAGAATAATGTACAACCTTTATAAGGATGATTCGCTGCGTCCAATTTTCAAAGAAAAAAGATTTCTTACTTTAACTGGCATATACATACTAGAAACATGTTCATTTGTAAAAGGCAATGAATCTTGCTTTAAAAAAATCTCCGACTGTCGTACTCGAACTACTGCCATGAGACGTCGCGACAATCTGTACATGCCAAAAGTAAATTCGATGATTTATAGGAAAAGTACATATTGCAGTGCTATCCGCATCTACAACCATCTGCCTGACTGGTTAAAAGACCTACCTAATAATAAATTTAAGAGTAAATTGAAAATGTGGTTAATAGAAAATGTGTTTTATGATTTAAATGAGTTTTTTGGAATTTAATTTTATTGATAATGTATTTGGTATTTTGTTGTTGTCTATTTTGTATTCTGTAAATTTTGTGTGATTTTTTGTTATTGTATGCCCGGCATGGGTGAAACTGATGTACCTCCACTATGCAATGTCAACTAGCCCTCTGTAATCTCAGTTATATACAATAAAAATAATTCTATTCTATTCTATTCTATATATTTATTATTTATTATTTATTGATATTATTTTTAT
Organism: Endotricha flammealis; assembly: GCA_905163395.2. Taxonomy (NCBI): domain Eukaryota; kingdom Metazoa; phylum Arthropoda; class Insecta; order Lepidoptera; family Pyralidae; genus Endotricha; species Endotricha flammealis. The sequence continues at coordinate 1,757,638 of LR990880.1, read as the reverse complement.
TAATTAAAAAAAATACAGATCCAGGTAGCATACAGAAATTCTCAGTAAAGTAGAGGCAGTGTTTTCACTAACTTGAGCGAGTTAGCTCGTGTCGTAATACAAAACTAAGCGGGTTACCGAAATGCCTGAAATTCTACCACTCAAATAATGTCGATCATGTGCGAAAAAGAAGTACATATACTATCAGTAGCGAGTGCGAGCGAGACGGCAAACGGTGTAGTTTCATATTGTCCCCATCTCAATATTGAGATTAAAAGTGACGCTTCGCTTGGCGCAAATTATTAGACGTACCGTTTGCAAAAAAAGAAAACAACAAACAATATTTATATTAATATTAAAAATAAAATAAAAACTTTATTTTTCAAAAGTCCTTTCAATACTACCTGCTCCGTCTGATATCTTCCTGATTAAATTCGTTGTGTGCTCCGAGACAGCTGTAGTTTCTCCCCCGGGACGTCAATAACCTTCATTGCTTATTGTCGATCTGAGGTCGCCGTTGTTGATCCTTTACAGGAGACACAGCAGTAGGAATGTGTGCCGGGCCGCTTCTCAAAAACCTCGAGCGCCTCCGTGTTACGGCGAGCAAATTAAGCTATACCGACTGTGGTCGATAGATAACAGTCGTTAAGACAATTCGGTGACCGCTAGTATTGAAAACACTGACGTGAGCCATCCTCGGTTTATAATAATTGCGGGAAGCACATAAATAGAATGAGATAAAACTAGTACTTCACGACAAAGAAAGAGGTAGTTAAAATAAAGAGAAGTATTTGAAATATCTGTCTGAAACGATAATGTCAATTACACAAAGAAAATAGTAACAAATTTGAAATGTTACGTTAAAATGTTTTTTTTTTGCAAACCGTACAAAGTCAGAGCTCACTTCACTGAAACGTAGCTCTGCAGGCGACGTTTTTGCGCACCCTACCTCTGACACAGACACCTTTTTATGTAAAAAGTACAGTGTTTTGTTGTGTTAGACATGGCAATATCATTTTTTATTTTACTTTTTTAATTCAACAAACACCACCGTGTGTCGACTTGAACCTGCTCGTATTATGGAGACCAAGAAATGTATACTAATATAATAATCTGTCACTAATGATGGTCCCACATCGGTAGTTATCCCTACAATGCATGATTTTTTTAAATAGTGTCAAATTAATATTATGTGATATAGTGTCTAGACATAATAAATTATTATAATAACCATTAAAATATGTATATACTGTACCAGATATGGAATGCCATGTAGGGTACAAGGTGATTTTGTTGCAGGAGGTCAGAGTGCCCATGATAATGATCAACTTTTACTATGAGGGCCACATGTCAAATCGCTGTTTCAAAAAATGTTCATACCTATTCGATCAACTTTGGCTCTTTGACCTTGTATAAAGTTATTGAACAAATTGTGACATTAAGTGTGAGAGCAAAAATCATATTATGTTTTAAAATGTTAGCTAATGTAATAATTTGTTCTATAACTATAACACCGTTCTGAGAGTACCATATGCGGGTGGAGCTGGGTGGAGCGGATCGTGGATTAATTTCGAGCACTGTGATTGGTCATATCATGATCCGCTCCACTCAGGCCCACGACTTCGCGTCAGTGGAAATGCCTAAGTCGCGGGAATTTCTATAAGCTTGCAAGTCTATGCACAGCCTATATTTCCCTCTGAAAGTACCTTTTTGTCACTCTGTTCTAGAATTTACAAGAACTGAATACACAAGTTTATGGTGAAATAATATTATTCTAGATTTCTAATTTTAAAAATTAAAAATATTAAAAAAAGCTAACTCAAAAAGACACGGTAAGTTTGGCGTGCTGATTTTAGCACTACCTACAATAGCGTCAACTTGAGCTGGTGATTAATTTTTCTGGGAGTTTCGAAGATTTTGTATTGATGTGGGAACGATAGGCTTCGTAACCAGTAATTTAAACGAGAAATAATAAGTGCAGCCACAGAACTTTTTTTTGGCCACATCATCCAACTTTTTTTTTATAACTAAGCAATGGGAAAATGAGTTAGCCTCTAATAAACTAATTCGCCTTTTTTACAACGCCAACTAAATATCATAAAGACAGCAATCAAGTAAAGAACAACAATTAATATTACTTGTCTTTCAGATTTATACCTTGCCACCTTAGAGTAATAACAATATATGAAGGGAGTGTCCTCCGTTTCGTTCGATACACCTCAACTGGTGCCAGTCTGGCACCAAACGCCGAACCGCTTCGAAGTTGTCAAAGCGCGCCAAACGTGTTTCCTGGAAAAAAAAAATGGCGGTTTGCGCTCTTAAATCGTGTCACAACACGTCTGAAAAACAAAAGAAATGTAACGATATCACTTTTCACAGGAAAGTTTTAAATATTTCATATTAAGTAGTTAATTATGAAAAAGAAATAATACGATTTTAGCGTATTATTTTAATGCTCGGTGTTGCCCGATTGTGAAAATAGTTTCCCATTTTAACTATTTTTATTGCTTCGACTGATTAATTATGTGACACGTTCTCTAATAGAAGTCTTAGATTTTTAGAAGCGTAAAATGTTATTAAAAAGAAGGCCGTTTAATATTATATTATGATATTATTATTATGATTTAGCTTCTCTTTACGCCTTCACAGCTGTTATGGCCGCCACCGAGAGTTCATTCTAAACTTTCTTTCTACTCTTTCGCGCCGCATACATGCTTTCTAAAACTTAGGAGATATTATTTTACAAAACAATCACGAAATAAAACGACACGTAAATTTTTAAACTGTATTCATTAATATTTAGATATATGTAACTACAGGAATAACACGCAAGTCCAAAAAGCAAAAATATTAATTATTTAAATGGTAGTCAGCCCTTACAAGATATTCCATTTTACGAGGCTATGAAAGTTGTAACGTTCACATTGCACATTGTTTTAGTGTGTGTAACCGTGGAGACGCTCGTAAATCACGCACACTAAAACAATTGTGCATGTGTACGCCTTACAACATTCATAGCAGAACGCTCTTCGTCTAATACAATATCTGTAATCGATTCTTCGTCAATGGAAGTTACTAACTACAGAACTTACACTATTTCCTTTATTATATCAGCTGCTTTTTCAGCTATCATAATTACTGGTGCTTCGGTATTACCACTTGGTATGAAAGGCATAACACTCGCATCTACCACTCGAAGGTGTTTTGTATCATAAACTCGCAGCTCAGGGTCCACAACCACACCCATCGAGCATGTACTAGTGTAATGGAATAAGCTAGTAGCCATATTAAGTATATAACATTTGAAGTATTCCCGACTTTTAAAAGTATGACTAGCACAGTCAGGTATCATAGGATCAATAAATTTAGCTCCTTTACTCTTAAAGAAAGTAGAATTCTCAATTCTTAATGCATCTTCAACGATCGTAATCATACTATCTATATCACAGTCATCAGAAAAGAATCCAGTTCTTATTATTGGATCGTCATTAGGGTTTGCACTTTTTAATGAAACTTTTCCACTAGATTTTGGATGCAAGAATGCCGGCACCATCGCATATAGTAGTTTTCCTTCCAAAGCTTTATTCATATTGTCACAAATCTCGTTGTCATGTGTAAAAACGATTGCGCAGAGTGTTGAAAAAAGAGTAGCACTTTGGATAATAAAATTTTGAGCTTGATAATCTGGAACGGTTTTTGAATCATCCAAAGCAACATATCCTACCATTCCAGGCATTGGAAACTCAATAGGATTGGGTAGGAGTTCAGGTTCAATTATATCACCAACCGTATGTATTAGAAAAACAGAGACATGGTCTTGTAAATTTTTACCAACTCCGGGCGAATCTACTATCACTTCAATTCCCAACTCCTCTAGGTCATCCTTAGGTCCTATACCAGATAACATTAGTAGTTTTGGCGTGTTAAACACTCCCGCAGATAGGATTACTTCTTTTCTTGCGTTCACGGTTATTTGACCGTATTTTGTGTCAACAAGGACGCCTGTCGCAACTTTGTTTGTATCGAATAAAATTTTAGTAACAGTTGCTTCTTTTAGAAACTTTAGATTAGGTCTTTTATCCTTTATAGGATGCAAATAACAATTCGCGGTGCTCTGTCGTATTCCATCAGCAATTGTGTGTAATGGTAGTGAAAATGCAAACTTATCGCCCACTGTGTCCAGAATCACGTCATATCCTACTTCTTTGAGTGCATCTAAGTAATCATTTGTAATATTATCGGGTTGTCTGGCCACACCTATGTTTCCACAAAGACCATGATTGGCTTTGTATGGAGAGTTCAAAATTGCTGGATCAACGAGTCTTTCACTTTTCAAAAAGTATTCGTGTACGTTATTGTAGTTCCATAAATCGCTATTGACCATGTCAGCCCATTTGTTATAATCATCGGGGAAACCTCTGCTGTATATGAGATGGCCAATCGAGCTAGATCCACCAAAGATTTTTCCAGACGTTAGCTCTAGGTTATTGCCTTTGTGTGCTTGGGAAGTGACACCATCTACTTCAGAGTGATAACTCCAATCAAACTTTGACAATGGAAACAAAGAGAATGCACCGGACAACTGAAAAATAAAATCAACATATCATATTATATCAAATCAACTTATAATAATCTCACTGCAGGCACTACAGTGAGATTATTATAAGTTGGTTGTTGATGGCTTCAATCTTAGGAATTTAAGATTTTTTTTATTGCATCATTCACTACATTATATGCATTAACGCAAATATCTAAACTTATTATTGTATTTTTTATACCAATTTTTCAATCCATTACTTGCATTGCATTGCAATGTAATAATAATTTGTAATCAAAACTTTGTACTTTTAAGACCAGCTGACCATACCGGAGTCGACGAATCTCAAAATAAGGAAACTCGCCCAAACACTAACTAGGATTGACGTTGTTTAACTTGCGTGTTCAGTTTAGAGTGAGACACAAAACAACGCAATCAAGCTCCTCAAATAAAAAACTCTAAAAATTGTTATATTAAAAACATCTGTTCAATGTATTACAAGTTGGCCTTGTAGGCGTAGATGTTGTACAATTGCGACTAAATCATCTGTAGTTTAGCAATGGCAATTAGACCTAGCTAGAACTTAGAAGGCTAGGAACCCCTAGGGACTAAGCAGTGGACAAAAGCTAGTATTCTATAAAATCAGGACAAGTTAACCACACATTTCCACCGTTGTGTCTCCTGTATACCCAGGATCAGCAACGGCGACCTCAGATTGACAATAAGCAATGAAGCTTATTGACGTCCCGGGGAAGAAATTACCAAACTATCTTGGAACTCACAACGATTTTAATCAGAAAGAAATTAGATGGAAGGACTTCCCCTCCAACCACATGCGAGACAGCAATTTGATACAAAAGGCATTATAGCTTATTTAGACAGAATCAGATGGTAAATCATGAAGCTTAGTTGCCGAGCGCCTCGGTTAATAGTCGCGCTAATATTATAAAGGCGAAAGTTGAATGTTTTTTTACTTCTTCACGCTCAAATGGCTGGGTCAATATTTATGGTATTTGTTATGTAGGTAGCTGATACTTTGGATTAACACATAGGGTACTTTTTATCCCGAAAAGTATTCCTTTCGGATTCCCATAGGCATTCATCAAAAGTCTGATATAGATGTGCATAAATAAACACACGCAAACGAAGTTGCGCGGGTTTCACTAGTATTCTAAAAAAATTACACATACCAAAGATTGCTCAGGTGCACCTGCCTCAATCACCAGGATCTTCCAACTTTCCCTCTCAGACAGCCTGTTTGCCAGCACACTGCCAGCTGTGCCCGCGCCGACTATTATAATATCAAAGGTTGCGTCATCTGTAATTTTAAAATTAACACGTTATCATGTTCATTAACATGTTCTCAAAATATTCATTTTTAGGTGAATGGTCGACCTAAGGAAAGTCGCAGGAAGTCGATGCAGGCAGCTACCAGCTGATTATACTGGAAGTGTATGAAAGCTGAAATGATGATGATTTTGATGACGTGAATGGTAGCATAACAACTGATACAATTTGCAAATAAAATCACACAGCGGGCCACTAGGCCCCGAATTAGGTACCATTTTGGCCAAGAAAAAAAAATCTCTCCAAATCCTTGTTTTTTTGTACGTGTATGACATGTTAAAATTAAAGATTTTTAAAAACCGTATGTATTTTTATATTTTTATCATACACGTACCAAAAACAAGGATTTGGACATAGAAAACACTGTTGAGAGACTGTAAAATTTCAGGAATTGTTTGGTGAAAATGGGCATTAACCTCTTTTTTTAACACAAAACAACGAATACATATTTATGTAGACAATACTCTAAAGGTCGCTGTATACGTAACGTGTTTTTTTTTCCCGGACGGAACGGGGACGGGACGGCGACGGCAAGTGGTGGGCGGGGATTTTTAATGCAAACGCACCGTGATCGTTTACTCGGAACCAACGTGCTAGTGTTGTGAACAACATGGATTTTTCATTTGAAGAATGGGCTTTAATTGCTATTGCTTTAGATGACGAAGAAACTACGGCCGTCAGAAGAAAAGAAGATTTTCTGTACGCCCTACATGGCAGAAAAGAGAACAAGAAGGAGAATACCATACTCTTTACATGAAACTTTTGGATGACGAGACACAATTTTATTATACTTGGTATATTATGGCTATATACTTCGGGCTTGCAAAATCATATAAAGCTGGACTCGATTAGTTTTTCGTCGTCCATTTTCCCTTGCTAGAGATATCTACATCGCTACTTCACTCTCCGGAGTGCACGGGGCGACTGTGCATATGCAGCGGAACCATGGACGGGACGAAGCACGTGCGTGGCGGGGCCCCCCGTCCCGTCCATGCATCCGTTACGGTATGCTCTTTCACTTACATTTAATATGAAACGATGTTTCAAAAACTCACGTCCCGTCCCGTCCCCGTTCCGTTCGGGAAAAAATACGTTACGTATGCAGCGACCAGCAGTGCGGTGAGCGGTGCACACACAAAAATTTCGCTAAAAACTTTTGGTAACGCGTTTCGGTGACATGATCGTCAGTGTCGCCGAATCTCACACTCGTTGACTTCTTTCTGTACGGGGACCTTTAAAAGTAAATTTAAAAAAATTTTTTTTTTGTTTAAAGTTAGGAAAATGCATTACTGCATGTCCCGCCACTTGGGGAAGCGACGGGGGTCTGTCGGGCTCACCTCTCTAGCCAATGAGGGATACCGACTAAAAACCTGACTGTTTGCCACCTTCTCCGCCGTCACAGTGGCACGGTTGCGGGAACTGGTGATACTTCCGCAACCCCGCCTGCGGGTGTCCGTGGACCTATCCCATTTGGGCACGGCAGCGTGCACGAATAGGCATGCTGCTCCAAATAAATAAAAAAAACAATACCTGGAATATAAGAACTTAAAGGATAGAACAATGGAGTCAGGGTTATTGCAGCAACCGTGAATAAGACGGCCTGCGCAGCGTGCGTCGTGGTGACAGCTGTTGCCGCGTCCATTCTGCTGTGAGAAGAAAAACCTTGGTTTAATTAAGTAGCGATTAGCTGAGTGCTGTTTATTTGTTTGCGTTCTATCATGGCGATGACGTAAACAAACCGACCAGAGAAGAACTCTCAAGTAATGAAATGAAATGAAATCGTTTATTTCAGAAATTTCACACACACTTTTCCACCTTCACAGGCACTTTTTCTTGTCATTTACAACTTGTATACTACAAAGAAAATAAACTACCTACGTTATAAACTACCACCATTTCGAAAAAAATGGCGACCGGTAAAAGAAATGGCGAAAACCCGGTTACGGCCTTTTTTGTCATTTGACAATTTTTCTTCCACTCGTTAGTTACAATACGCGGAATGTTATATACAATAGTGTGGAATGAACAAGTCTTAAATCTAAAATATAAAAAAGTCAGTACTGACAAGAGTGAGCGCACCAGTCCTGGGGGGACTGGTCTGCTCACTCTTGTTGGCAGCACCCGTTGACAAGTTGACGCAAGAGTCAGCCATCGCTGTGCTCAACCATATACCAACCATTAGACGACCTCCGTGGCGTAATGGTTACCACGCCAGACCGCCACCCAGAAGGTCCCGGGTTCGATCCCCGGTCGGGTCATGATGAAAAACGAACTTTTTCTGACTGGCCTCGGGTCTTGGATGTTTATCTATATAATATGTATTTGTTATAAAATATAATATCGTTGAGTTAGTATCCCATAACACAAGTTTCGAACTTACTTTGGGGCTAGCTCAATCTGTATGAATTTTCCCTATATATTATATAAGAGGGAACTCAGCGACCCGACTTCCGACACCACCACCAGTTTGGACATTTGAAAGAATTTATGAATTTATAAGTTGCGTGTTACATATCAAAGTAAGTATCTTACATGCTCACATTTTAAAATGAGTAACCCGGCTAATTTGAATATGTAACACGCGTTTGATAAAACAATATTATCACGTTCGAATGTGACCAAAATACTCGTACCTACTACACACTCAAAGATGTAGGTACTTTATCAATCTTTTAATACAACAAATGTAACATTTTAAATGTTTATTATTTAAACTATTTTAAACCAAAACTAATATTAAAAATTAATCAAAGTCGTACCTGAAATGCGTGCAGTGTGCTTCACTAAATACTTAGCAATGTAAAATACGTTGAGCAAAGTAAGAACCGATTTCGACTCGCCAACAAAAATTTTTCTATACTGAAGGCTAATCGTGGCTTCGTTCGAAAATGTCAATATGTATATTATGTTTTTTATGTGCTAAACTTTTCTATCTCATCTATACATTAAAAAAAAAATACGAGAACTCTCACTCCTCCAAGCATAGAGCTACATGGCATGAGGGATGCGGTGACGAAAGGTCCGACCTAGAAGACCATTCTAGCATTGCGAGGGCTGTAGTAGAAGTAGAAGAACATAAAAAAAAATGCCCAAAAAAAATCTATAAAGAGGTAGGTGACAGCGGATAATCCGCTCAAATCGGAGCAGCACGTCTGCGGAAGTACATCACAGAAGATCGAAGCCAAATAGTATTGGTCTCGGCCATGTTGTGTTCCTACGGTGAGTAAGGTCTCCAGAGATCCACTTTTTACGAGGTCTATAGGCTGCAGTGACTGCTTACCATGAGGCGGACCGTATGCTTGTTTGCCACCTTAGTGGTATAAAATGCTTAGAAATGCTTAAAATGCTTCCTGAATGGCTAATTCACTGACGGATCAACGCAGTGACTGCTCATCGTTTTGATAGATACATAGAATAAAACTGTAAAAGGGCCAATTCCGTACATTGAAAAAAAAAAAACCTCCAGAGGTCTTTCTAAAGGTAACAGATGCCGAAAATGTGATTTTTGAAATTTTTGTCTGTCTGTTGTCCGCTTTTCACGGAAAAACTACTAAACGGATTTTGATGAAACTATTTTTGTTATATAGCTGTTGGTCTTCGCCAACATATAGGCTATAATTTATTTTGAAGATCGGAATACCTGATGTGGAACCCTAGCAGCCTAGCTAAACTATAAGAGATACAAATATAGCACCTTGGGAAAAGTTAATCAACATGATGAGCATTTTCTAATACTGTAAAAAAATCGAAGATCTGGCACACTTGTGAAACCGTAGCAGCCTAGCTAAACTATAAGAGATACAAATATAGCGCCTTAGCAAAAGTTGATTAGATGATGAGCATTTCCTATTGATGTACAAAAATCGAAGATTTGGCACGGAAAAGTAGATTAGCTGAGCATTTTCTATTGATGTACAAAAATCTGGCACACTTGATGTGGAACCGTAGCAGCCCAGCTAAACTAAAAGAGATAGGTACAAATATAGCGCCTTAGGAAAAGTTGATAAGCGTGATGAACATTTTCTATTGACGTACAAAAATCGAAGATATGGCACACTTGATGAGGAGCCCTAGCAGCCCAGCTAAACTATAAGAGATACAAATATAGCGCCTTAGGAAAAGTTGTTCAGCCTAATGAGCATTTGTTGTTTACGCATGGTAATAAACCAGATCGCGTGATGTCAAGCAGTTAGATGTAAAATAACGTAGTTGTAGAGTGCGTGAGCGGGAACCTAAGCGATTTCTTCAGAAATCTAATCACGATGCTTAGGGAGAAAACATACTCAAAGTGCAGTTTTCATTTTTTCCATATTCCCATCCGTTTTCGAATTACACGCTTTGGAACAGTGATGAGGCCTCATTCTGTTGGCAGCCATGACAGGTCACTAATCCATCTTCTTAGGGAAAAAATGTAAATAATGAAAGTGATAGATAATTTTATTAGCTTTCATTTCGTCATAAACTATTTGCCGCCATAACGTACTATTTTTGAGATATAAGTGAAAAAACTAAAATTGGAACCTTTATCACCTTCCCCTCCCTCCGGCTCACCTCTTAGACGCCTGGACTTTAAGTATGTTTTCTCCCTAAGCACCCTAATTAAGTTTATTACGAAGAAATTTTATAAATTTCACGTCACTCAAATAACCGACGTTTAAACTACGTCTATTCCGTCCATTAAATTAAACAGACGGTCACGACACTTAACCAATGTTTAGTGCACGGTGAACAGCAAAATTTGGTTAAACAGCCGGTTAGGGTCTAAACATCTGTTTAAAATTTAAACATCAGTTGGTGAACTCCGGTCTAAGTAACATGTTTATAGAGTAGTGTGTACCTACAAAATACAATTTTGGTACTTCTATTGTAAAAATGTTAAAGTTAATTCGTAAACACTTTCCTTTGTGCTACAGAAGCTTTTATATTGGACTTCTTTCATGCACAGCAGTCTATCTATCTATCATAAAGTAATCGTGTGGTCCACGCGAACGAAGTCGCGGGCACAACTAGTTAGTAATAAAACTGAACTAATCGTTGAGAACCCGCGAATTTTTGTTAGCGAATATTCCGCTTTCCCGTGGGAATTTATGGAATATCCTTGCATGTGTTTTACATATAAACTTCTCCTTGAATCACTTGTATCGATTGCAGTAGAGTTGAGTAGTTTAAAGGTGGCCCGCCAACAAGTTGGTCAGAAGACCTAAGGAAAGTCGCAGGAAGCCGCTGGATGCAGGCCGCTGCCAGCAGGTCGCGTTGGAGGCGTTTGGTGGGAGCCTATGTCCAACAGTGGACTTCTTGTGGCTGAGATGCTGATGATGAAGAGTTTAACAGATCTAAGCGAACAGACAGCGGACGCGACTTCATTTTATATTATGTAAAGATGTACATAATAATTTTACTAATTTTAAAAACATTTTGTATTGATACAACTGTACGGAAAATATGGGTGTATGGTGGTATATGTTAAAAATAAAATTAAGTGTGACAGTAATGTAGTCAGTATAACAGCTAGGTTCTGAAACGCATTTTTAAAGTTAATGACACATTAAATCATAGGTCACTGTCAAACTAAGGAAGCAAAAAGAGATAGCTTGATACTAATGCTACAGATATTCAGTACAGATAGTTCACTCCATACATTAAACGTGGCCTTTCTAAGTGCGCTTATTCTTCGGGCAATTTTTAGTACTGAAATGGAAAACTAGATGTCGCCCGAAAAAACCCATCACGGACAACTAAGTTGCTTTTGCGCTTATAGTCAAACCAATAGATGGCAGAAGTGAGTGGCGTCAAATAATCAGAGCACTAATCCGATTTTTTTAAATTCAAAATTAGTTTATACTTTTGAGAGGGTGAAGCAGCGCGCAACGGAGGCAGCCCCCACGCACCGCGCTGCCGCCTGTCGCGCGTCGTAGTCGGCTTGAATCAAGTTGAATCTTTGGCTCGAATCGAGTACTGCCGTGCATAGTCGCATGCACTACTTAATATGTATACAGAAACTGTATTGACAATATATTATGTCATATGTATACTTCATATACTTTTGTTATTATATTTTTATAATATACTAGCTTCTGCCCGCGGCTTCGCCCGCGTGGCCTAGTAACAATTAGCATATTTTTCTTCAGAAACAAATTCCGGTCCTGCACGGCCCGGTACGGTACGGTTCCATCCGGTCCGGTCGGTCCGGTCAGTCCGGGCCGGTCTGGTCGGTCCGGTCCTGATATGGAACCTACATGCCAATTAGCATATTTTTCTACAGAGAAAAAAACCGGTCCGGTCCGGCACGCCCCGGTACGGTGCGGTTCCTTCCGGACCGATCAGGTCTGATCCGTTCCAGTCCGGTCCGGTCCGGTCCTTATATGGACCCTACATGACAAATTTGGCATCTCTAGACCCAGCGGTTTGGGCTGTGCGTTGATATATGTATAGTTAAGTCAGTCAGGACTTTGAATTTTATATATATATATATATATATATATGTAGGATCAGGATGGCCTTCCGAATGCTGATCCGACATCTGGGATATGTTTCAAATAAACAACTTAAAGTTCAATCACAAATTTAATGTTCTAATCACTAAAAATAATAGTCAAACAAAATAATAAAACGTCCACAATCTGCACAAAGTGTCTTTTCTAATTTAACGGTTAAAATGTCCTTATTACTAACTATTTGATAATTAATCACTATGAATAATTAATTCTATTGGACTCTACTAAACGAAAGTAGTTCCTCAATGCGCGCACGTTCTATATGGGACAGCTCTAATACACCTCTGTCCGGGGCTCCGCACATGCCGCACCGAGACTCTACTGAAGTGACACATAGGTAGCTAGGTATATGTATCGCTTGCGTTTTGTAGGTTCCATACGATGACCATCCGACACGGCCATTCTGCGAGACGCACGTCCTCGTGTGTTCACTCTGCAAAAGAAGGTTTGCACAGTATCAACCGCTCGGCCAACTCTGACCTAATCGAAAAGGAACATTATCTTGAAATTATAGTACTTGTTACATGAGTACGGATACATGATACAAATTAACAATACTAGAAATATGCCATGTTATAATTATTTGATCTTTTCAAGAAATCTTTGACTTTTAATCAATATTGCAATTCTTGTAAACATAATAGAATCATAAACTTATCAGTGAAATAGCTGTACATTAAACTCAATCGCTACCAGTGGCCTTGAGGTGTCCTCATTTTACGCCCTACTCAGGGCCTCGACCTACTCTGGGCCCAACACATCACCTTGCTGAATCCACAGCTCGCGCCTTCCGCCTCGCGGAATCGCCACGCACCACCTGGTAACTCACACTGCACCCATGGTAACTGCATTCCGCATGCTCACGGACTACAAAAGTAGATACCGATTTCTCTTAAGCTACGGCTACCGCTACCCATGGAGCAAACCACAACTCAATGCAAGCTATTCAACTATTTGGGCTTCTGTTTGCCCCTCACTCTCATTATCTAAATTTTGCTCGTCAAAGTTTTCTTGATCCCCAGGCATCTTTCGTAGTCTATCATGGGCATATTTGTAAGTACGTTCAGAATCTAAAGCTCGTAAAGTGTATCTATCACCATCTAAAATTTCTATTATTTTGAACGGACCACGATATTTTTGATCTAGCTTTGTTTGGTTTCGTTCCTCATTTTGTATTAAAACAAAGTCACCTATAGAGAATTTATTCAACCTTGCCTTATTTTTATCAAACCTTTGCTTGTTGTAAACAGCCGCCTTTTCTATATTATGAGTGGCATTTGTTCTGACGGTTTGTAAATCTACTTCCTCATCAGCATCGTCACATGTCATTAAAGTCAACGGTCGCGCTACTTTACCGATCATCAACTGAAGTGGACTAGCTTGAGTGGTTCGATTCATTGTGCAATTGATTGCCAGCTGTACGTCCCCTAAAGCATCTTGCCAAGATTGTTCTTTAGAAGTCTCTACGGCAGTAAGCATAGATTTTAAGACGCACATTACACGTTCTACTTGCCCATTTGCACGTGAAGATCCTGTTGCAATAAGGTGCAAGTTGATGTTTGAATTTTCGCAAAAACTTCTAAATTCGCTACTTGCAAAACAACGACCTTGATCTGCTATTATTCGCGAAGGTGTACCGAATAAAGTTATACTTTCTTTAACAGCTCTAATGCTATTTTTAGTATCAATTTGATTTGAGTGTTTAAGTAAAACAAACTTGGTAAACGCATCTATTAAAACGAATACGTATTCTTTTGCATCTTTTTTTTCGCTAAGCTTTCCGGTAACATCAATATGAACTGTATGCCATGGTGATGATACCTTAGGTATTGGATGAAGCTGGGCCTGTATTTTCCCAGAGTGAGATTTTGTTACTTTGCATGTTACACAATTATCAACAAAATGTTTCACATAACGTGACATGCCTTCAAACCAATAGTGATCGTAAACCTTTTCTAGTGTTTTATCGTAACCGAGATGATAAATTGAATTGTGTATGTTGTTAATTACTGACCACCTTAAGTTACGCGGAACAATTGGTAAACACTTTGTACGTCCATTACTTTGTATTTTGCGGTAAAGAACTCCCGATCGAAATTCATAAGTATTAGCAACATCACTATCCATCTGACCACTATTTAGTTTTTCAACTAAACCTAAAATATCTTTATCACGTTGCTGTTCAGCCAGAATCCAATTAGAAGAAAGCTCTGTTAACTCAATGCGTTTTTCCTCCACTCGGCATTTTGAATGTATTGGTTTTTCTTTTAATAAGTTTCGCGAAAAGAAATCTACATGTGTCATGTTTTTACCTGAGTTATAAACTACTTCAAAATCAAATGACTGTAAAAAGGCCCACCAACGGTGTACACGTGGAGTTAAGTCAATTTTTTTACTAGCGCACTTTAATGAGTTACAATCTGTAACCACTGTAAACTTTCGACCGTATAAATAGGGACGGAAGTGCTTTATTGCGTTGACGACGGCGAGAGTTTCAAGTTCATAGGAATGATATCGTGACTCCGCCGCCGAAGTGCGTTTACTATAATAACAAATAACACGTTTTTTATTCTCTACGACTTGGAATAGTATTGCGCCGTAGCCCTCTGAGCTAGCGTCAGTATGTAACTCAATGGGGTATTGTGGGTCGAATATCATAAGCACAGGCTGTTTAGTAAGCGTAGCGATAACGTTTCTTCTAATTTGTTCATGACATCCTGTCCATTTAAAAGGAACTTTTTCTGACGTCAACTTATACAATGGTCCCATGGTCTTAGCAAACTTCGGAATGAATTGGCGGAAATAAGTTGCAAGTCCTATAAACTGCCTCAATTGCGCTACTGTTTCAGGTGGTGGTAAAGAAGTGAGAGCTTCGATTTTACACTTATTTGGCCTTATTTCGCCTGCTTGAACCTCATATCCTAGGAAATCTAGTTTTATTTTTAAGAAAGAGCACTTTTTAAGATTCATAGAAAAACCTGCTTTTGTTAATGTGTCAAGTACCTTTTGCAATCGCTCTATACCTAGCTCTATAGTTTCCGATACGATCAAAATATCGTCTGCGTAAACTATCACATAAGAGTGTGCTAGATCCCCTAGAGCTACAATTATCGCTCGCTGAAATACAGACATAGCATTGCGTAAACCGAACGGCATGGACAAATATTCATAGTGTCCGTCCGGTGTTACGAAAGCAGTACGTTCGACAGACTCTTCTTTAATCGGTATTAAATGAAATCCGCTAGCACAATCTAATTTTGTAAAGAAATGAGCGCCGTTTAGCCTGGCAATTAAATCGGAAATAATGGGTAAAGGATATCGGTCTGGCACAGTGTTACTATTTAATTCACGATAGTCGATACACATTCGATCCGACCCATCTTGTTTTTTAACTAATAAGGCTGGACTCGCAAAAGGCGAGTAACTTGGTCTAATAATATTTGCGCACAATAATTCATCAACTTTTCTCCGCATAATTTCCCTTTCTTCTGGACTAAGACGGTATGGTCGTCTTTGCACAGTTTTATTTGGGTCAATTAATCGAATTTCTAATTCACCCGTATTTACTCGCGTTTTAGGCATTTCAGTAGTGAAATACTTTGAATAATTTTGAAGTATAGAAATAAGTTCGGATTTATTTTCTTGTGGTATGTCTGTTTTTATATCTCGAAAGTCATAGGCGACCTTTGTGTTTACAGTTAAGCTATCCACTTGTAAATGCTGCTTTGTAAGTGAGAACTGAGATGCGGTCATGTTTATAACAAAGCCCTGTTTTAAAATCTCGCGACCTAGCATTATGTCGCTATGCATATAAATATCAGGCAAGACATGAAATAAAATCTCTATAGTGTACGTACATATTTCAACACAACATACAATTTGTTCGGTGCTGAATATTGACCCTTGGCCTATACCGGTTAACTTTATGGTATTATGAATTCTTTTTCCCGAAAAATTGGAGGCCACACTTTCTTTTATCAGCGAACACTCAGCACCCGAATCAAATTGAAAATTATACAACACACCTTTATGATTAAGTTTTCCTGCAGGGGGATCCACAGCACACACGTTCACACGCCGCTCTGCCTGAGCTGCGCCGGCTCGCGAAGCGCTGTTCCCGCCGTTGTCTGCGCCCTTGCACGCTGAGCACCGCGACGCGATGTGTCCTGGCTCGCCGCACTTGTAGCATTGTATGAAGCTAGTTATTTTATGCTGCTGCGATCCTTTCTTAGTCAAATTGGTGGTTGAAGTTGACATTTTCATCTTCATTTCTGCAGTTTTAAGTCTGCATTCCGTAAGTTTGTGTCCCAGTTTTCCACAGTGATGACATTTTATTGTATTAGACTGCGTAAGACGCATCCGTTTAGCTTCTGGGGAATTCTTGTCATAGGAGTTATCTAAGTTTTGTTTTCGGTATGAGAAGGCATGCAATTCCTTCTGTAAGTCTTGACGCGTAATAATTTCTGTTATAAATGCAATTCGTTGCAATCGAGGGTCCATTTTAGCCAAATGCGCCAGTACCGTAGAAATAATAATTTGTTCGGAGCTCGTATCCTTCAACTTTGTCATTAAAGATGATATCACTCGACTCGCGTATGCTGCATAAGTTTCACCTTCTTTTGGCTTATCATAACTCAGATTTATCAAAGTGGCAGCGGTCGTTTCTGAAGTGGCAAATCGTTCAAGAAACAATTCTTTGAATTGTTCCCACATTATGCCGGGATATGTAACGTGGGAAAGCCATGTAGAAGCCGCCCCTTTCAAAGCTTTGCTTATCACAACAATTAGTTGACTTCCTTGAAGTGGTTTTTCAGCGAAGCATAATTCGACGGTTGCGCACCACGATTTAGCATCCATATCTGGTAGATCTGGATTGAACTCTGGTAATTTTATTTGGTTACTCACATGCGGCACGTTCAGCGTTTGTATGAGTGCACGTAACTGCTCTTTCTGTAATTCAAATATTTCCCGCCAACGAGTATCTTCCAGGTTACGTCCTCTGTTCTCACGATAATCTTCTCCATGTTCCGATCCCACTTCTGATGTAGGATCAGGATGGCCTTCCGAATGCTGATCCGACATCTGGGATATGTTTCAAATAAACAACTTAAAGTTCAATCACAAATTTAATGTTCTAATCACTAAAAATAATAGTCAAACAAAATAATAAAACGTCCACAATCTGCACAAAGTGTCTTTTCTAATTTAACGGTTAAAATGTCCTTATTACTAACTATTTGATAATTAATCACTATGAATAATTAATTCTATTGGACTCTACTAAACGAAAGTAGTTCCTCAATGCGCGCACGTTCTATATGGGACAGCTCTAATACACCTCTGTCCGGGGCTCCGCACATGCCGCACCGAGACTCTACTGAAGTGACACATAGGTAGCTAGGTATATGTATCGCTTGCGTTTTGTAGGTTCCATACGATGACCATCCGACATATATATATATATATAGTCCGGTCCGATCAGGTCCAGTCGGTCCGCTCCGGTCCGGTCGGTCCGGTCCTGATAAGGTACCTACATACCAATTAACGTATATTTCTTCAGAAAAAAAAACCGGTGCGATCCGGTTCGGTCCGGTCCGGCACGGACTCGGTACGGTGCGATTCCTTCCGGACCGATCAGGTCTGATCCGTTCCGGTCCGGTCCGGTCCGTTCTGGTCCGGTCCGATCCGGTCCGGTCCGGTCGGTCCGGACCTTATAATGACCCTACATGCCAAATTTGGCATCTCTAGACCCAACGGTTTGGGCTGTGCGTCCTCTCGCAACTTCGTTTGCGTATATCTCGCTTTCCCGTGGGAATTTTGAAAAAACCTTTCTTAGTACATCCCTAGACATCGTAAGGAATCTACATGCCAAATTTGGAATCTCTAGACCCAGCGGTTTGGGCTGTGCGTTGATATACCCTCGCAACTTCGTTTGCGTATATCTCAGATTCCCGTAAGAATTTTGAAAAGAAACATACACTAAATGTTAAGTTGAGCAAATCGCCACATATTAGTGAAAACCGCATCCAAATCGGTTCAGCCGTTTCTGAGATTAGCGTGTGCAAACATACATACAAACATATAAACATACAAACAGACGGACAAAAAAAAAACGGTCCGGTCCGGTTCGGTCCGGTCCGGCACGGACTTTGTACGGTGCGGTTCCTTCCGGACCGATCAGGTCTGATCCGTTCCGGTCCGGTCCGGTCCGGTCTGGTCGGTCGGGACCATATAAGGACCCTACATGCCAAATTTGGCATCTCTAGACCCAACGGTTTGGTCTGTGCGTCCTCTTGCAACTTCGTTTGCGTATATCTCGCTTTCCCGTGGGAATTTTGAAAAATCCTTTCTTGGTATATCCCTAGACGTCGTAAGTAACCTACATGCCAAATTTGGAATCTCTAGACCCAGCGGTTTGGGCTGTGCGTTGATATACCCTCGCAACTTCGTTTGCGTATATCTCGGATTCCCGTGGGAATTTTGAAAAGAAACATACACTAAATGTTAAGTTGAGCAAATCGCCACATATTAGTGAAAACCGCATCCAAATCGGTTTAGCCGTTTCTGAGATTAGCGTGTACAAACATACATACAAACATACAAACATACATACATACAAACATACAAACAGACGGACAAAATTTTACGAAATTCTTGTTCTATTGCTTATTCTTCATCGCGCTAAACAATTTTTTTGGAAATATATTCAACTAGCGAAACCCGCGCAACTTCGTTTACGTGTATCCCGCTTTCCCGTGGGAATTTTGGAATGTATGATACTTTAAAACCTTCCCCTTGAATCACTCTATCAATTAAAAAAAACCGCATCAAAATCCGTTGCGTAGTTTTAAAGATTTAAGCATACAAAGGGACATAGGGACATAGGGACAGAAAAAGCGACTTTTCGAGAGTGCGTGGGCGCTGTTTCCATGCTTTTGTTTATGCATTCAGATGCCTTTAGATCACCTCATATATTCCTCGAAACCAGAGGATGTTTAGTCTTATTAAATTGTTGCAAGTACAACAATACTTTATTATTTAACTAGCGAAACCCGCGCAACTTCGTTTGCGTGTATCCCGCTTTCCCGTGGGAATTTTGGAATGTATGATACTTTAAAACCTTCCCCTTGAATCACTCTATCAATTAAAAAAAACCGCATCAACATCCGTTGCGTAGTTTTAAAGATTTAAGCATACAAAGGGACAAAAGGACATAGGGACATAGGGACAGAAAAAGCGACTTTGTTTTATACTATGTAGTGATTACGATGAAACATTTTAAGGGGCTCTGGTCCTGAATGTATTGTTACGTTGTGAACTTCATTCACACGTAATTTTATAATTAAAACATTTGAATATTAACTTTTCTAACTTAGAACGTAATCCAATACTCATGCGTTTCAAAAATGCCCATATATGGTTAGATCGCTGCGCTCGCGTTTTATAAGCGACAATGCCTTATATGGCCAGCTAGTGGGTGGACCTTATTTCTAAGTATTAAGGCCCATATTCGTTTGATAGATTATCGTTCATTGATTGGGTGTGGGCTGGCCATATGTTGCGCTAAACTTCAGTCATTGGCGGAACGCCGTCGTGCCCGCTCATGTCATTTGAAACAAAGGATTGGAAGTTTCTAGTAATTTCTAAAATTCCGTTAACAGTCATAGGAGTCAATAAGTTACATCGGCAAACTCCTATTGCCATTCGACATCATTTTTTTAATTGATAGAGTGATTCAAGGGGAAGGTTTTAAAGTATCATACATTCCAAAATTCCCACGGGAAAGCGGGATACACGCAAACGAAGTTGCGCGGGTTTCGCTAGTTAATTAATAATAAATAAACTTCTTTTTGTGGGTTGTTTGTGTTGCACATACATTCGTCACAAAGCGCAAAGTTAATATGACATTGTAGAATTCGTCAAAATTTTCATAGGTGTTATTTCCAGACTTTATATTGTGACGAATATGCAAAAACTTTTTGGTCTTGTAGCGTTCATTTTAGTTATAATTTATATTATTAATTTAATTAGACAAATACCACGCTGTGCCACTGTCTTATATTGTCAACCAGCGCAGTTTATTGCAGCGATTTTTTTTTTAATAATCCCGTGCCTTGCTCCTGAGCATTTTAGGGATGGGAAAAATCACTATCGATACAAAATAATTTCTGTTATTTTGATAAATTTATTTCGACTGTAAAATGATGTGTATTTAAAATCATAATAATGTATTAAACTAATTTGGAGAGGCAGAGCATTCATAAAATGGGCTAGTTCCAGCGAGAAAGTACCACCATCTGACAGAATATTGGCGTGAAGTAGTAATGTGCTTCGTACGGTGATACGACGCCTTATCAAACTTTTTGGCAGACATTTAACCCATCCCATTCGTCTTCTAAGTCTGTCTTTCACAATTCGTCAATTAAGCGATACAGGATATATTTTTAAAACATTATAATTACATATGTGAAGTAGGTATACGGGTCTATCCTCGTAACGAACGTTTTCACTTCTGCCGGCACTCCCGGAGTGCAACCGGTCATTTTTTTTCTTTTTTAATTCAACAAACACCACTGTGTCTCTACTTGAACCTGCTCATATTATGGATACCAAGAGATGTATACTAATATTATAACCTGTCACTCAAATGATGCTCCCCACACCGGTAGTTATATAAAGTTATTGAACAAATTGTAACATTCAGTGTGCGAGCAAAAATCATTATATGTTTTGAAATGAAATTAAATTAAATCGTTTATTTCAGAAATTAGACCTTCACAGGCACTTTTTCTTGTCATTTACAATTTATATAAATGCATAAAGAAAATAAACTACGTTATATACTACCACCATTTCGGACACAAGCAAAATGGCCACCGGTAAAAGAAATGGCGAAAGAAACCCGGTTGCGGCCTTTTTTTGTCATTTAGCAATTTTTTCTTTCACTCGTTTGTTATAATATACATTCATAAGAATAAATAAAATACAGAACAAGGTACATACAGAAACCAAGCACTGAATTAAATTGTTAGCTAATGTTATATATATGCCATACGGGTACGTTTCCACTAACTCAAATTTAAATTCAAAATATTTTTATTCAAATAGGCCTAATATAAGCTCTTTCGAATCGTCACAATTTTTTCCTACCACCTGTTCAGACGGCAGATTTGTGCTAAGAAGAAACTGGCAAGAAACTTAGCACTTCTCTTTTAAAATGGTATTAATAAGATACAAATTACAATGACAGAAAATATAAAATTAACACAATATATCTGTAATTTCTGATGACGAAAAAAAAAAATTATACAAATAATTAAAGATTAATAACACTATAAATGAAGAGAAAAAAAAGCGTATTAATATACTGGTATACATATATACCTACATTTAAAGGTGTAAAAAAATGCCATATATGACATGATGCTATGAAAGTAGCTAAAATAAACTAGACGCGCTGTCGCTACATCAGTCATCCGCCTAATTCTCCTGACCGCGTACGCTGCAGAACTGAGTCTGCTGGCAAGTTTTTTATATGGGGAGCCCATTTCAAGCTAATTTACAAAATCTAATTTAGTACCATCGAGATTAATGTCAGTATTTACCTGACGAACATTTGGCAAAGTGAATTTTACTACTTTAGTTTTATTTGAGTTTAATAACAGATTGTTGCAAGTAAACCAGTTTTGAATAGCAGAGAGTGCACCATTTACATTGTTAGTGTTGCGACACTGGCGATTAAAATTAAAAATCAAAGAAGTGTCATCAGCAAATAGCACTGCTTCAATATCTGTCATGTTCTTGACCATAAAAGGGAGGTCATTAATATAAATTAAAAATAGGAAAGGACCTAGGATCGAGCCTTGGGGCACCCCAATTCTCACATTTGCACCCTTAGATTTCACACCGTTGATATCAACGGTCTGCAATCTATTGGCTAAGTAAGACGCAATCAGATTTTGCGCATTATCTCTAACTCCGTAATGATTTAGTTTGAGCAAAAGCGTCTGGTGATCTACACAATCAAAAGCTTTAGAGAGATCGCAAAATACCCCGATGGCATCCTGCGATCCCTCCCATGTATTCAGGATATGCTTGATGAGCGCAACTCCAGCATCAGTAGTGGACATCCCGGCGGTGAAACCATTTTTTTAAATTTTTTTATATATAGGGACAATTCATACAGATTGAGCTAGCCCCAAAGTAAGTTCGAAACTTGTGTTATGGGATACTAACTTAACGATATTATATTTTATAACAAATAAATATATAGATAAACATCCAAGACCCGAGGCCAATCAGAAAAAGTGTGTTTTTCATCATGACCCGACCGGGGATCGAACCCGGGACCTCCTGGGTGGCGGTCTGGCGTGGTAACCATTACGCCACGGAGGTCGTCGTATTGCTTACTATGAATAATATTAAACTTTTTAAAATGCTCTTGCATCTGCTCAAGCATAACCTTTTCAAAGATTTTGCTCAAAACTGGTAAAATAGAAATTGGTCTGTAATTTCCAGGTTCATTTTTTTCACCAGACTTAATCAAAGGAATCAACTTGCTGTACTTCATTAGATCAGGAAACAGACCAGTATCTATACAAACATTAAAAATTATGGCCAAATGTGGAGCAATGGCAACTGACGCGGAGCTAGGCAGAGTGAATAGTGAATTGACCAATCTTAGTGCTGGAAATCTGCACTCTGCGTAATTTCGAGCACTGTGATTGGTCATATCATGATCCGCTCCACTCAGGCCCACGTCATCGCGTCAGTAAAAATGCATAAGTCGCGGGAATTTCTATAAGTTCGCAAGTCTACGCAAGGCACTGCCTGTATTTCCTTCTCAAAGTACCTTTTTGTCACTCTGTTCTAGAATTTACAAGAACTGAATACACAAGTTTATGGTGAAATGATATTATTCTAGATTTGTAACAGATTTTAGAATCAAAAATATTAAAAAAGCTAACACAAAAAGACGCGGTAAAAGTTTGGCGTGATGATTTTAGCACTACCTGCAATAGCGTCAACTTGAGCTGGTGATTAATTTAATTTCTGAGAGTTTCGAAGATGTTGTTGATGTGGGACGATGGGCTTCGCAACCAGCAATATAAACAGCATATTTGATTAGCCCACCACACATTCCCACCACTGTGTCTCCTGTGTAGCCAGGATCAACAACGGCCACCTCAGATAGACAATAAGCAATGAAGCTTATTGACGTCCCGGGGAATAAACTACAGCTGTCTTGGAACTCACAACGAATTTAATCAGAAAGAAGATAGTCGGAGTAGGAAGTATTGAAAGGATATTTGATTAAATATGATTTAATAGCTTCTCTTTACGCCTTGACAGCTGTTATGGCCGCCACCGAGAGCTCATTCTAAACTTTCTTCCTACTCTTTCGAGCCGCATGCTTTCTAAAACTAAGGTTTACAAAACAATCACAAAATGAAACGACACGTAAATTTTTAAACTGTATTCATTTATATTTAGATATGTAACTCCAGGTTATACACGCAAGTTGTAGTAGTAACACGCAAGAATAACAACCAAAAAGCAAAAATATTAATTATTTAAATGGTAGTCAGCCCTTACAAGATATTCCATTTTACGAGGCTATGAAAGTTGTAACATTCACATGCACATTGTTTTAGTGTGTGTAACCGTGGAGACGCTCGTAAATCACGCAACTAAAACAATTGTGCAAGTGTACGCCTTAGAACATTTATAGCAGAACGCTCTTCGTGAAATACAATATCTGTAATCGATTCTTCGTCAATAGAAGTCACTAACTACAGATCTTACACTATTTCCTTAATTATATCAGCTGCTTTTTCAGCTATCATAATTACTGGTGCTTCGGTATTACCACTTGGTATGAAAGGCATAACACTCGCATCTACCACTCGAAGGTGTTTTGTATCATAAACTCGCAGCTCAGGGTCCACAACCACACCCATCGAGCATGTACTAGTGTAATGGAATAAGCTAGTAGCCATATTAAGTATATAACATTTGAAGTATTCCCGACTTTTAAAAGTATGACTAGCACAGTCAGGTATCATAGGATCAATAAATTTAGCTCCTTTACTCTTAAAGAAAGTAGAATTCTCAATTCTTAATGCATCTTCAACGATCGTAATCATACTATCTATATCACAGTCATCAGAAAAGAATCCAGTTCTTATAATTGGATCGTCATCAGGGTTTGCACTTTTTAATGAAACTTTTCCACTAGATTTTGGATGCAAGAATGCCGGCACCATCGCATATAGTAGTTTTCCTTCCAAAGCTTTATTCATATTGTCACAAATCTCGTTGTCATGTGTAAAAACGATTGCGCAGAGTGTTGAAAAAAGAGTAGCACTTTGGATAATAAAATTTTGAGCTTGATAATCTGGAACGGTTTTTGAATCATCCAAAGCAACATATCCTACCATTCCAGGCATTGGAAACTCAATAGGATTGGGTAGGAGTTCAGGTTCAATTATATCACCAACCGTATGTATTAGAAAAACAGAGACATGGTCTTGTAAATTTTTACCAACTCCGGGCGAATCTACTATCACTTCAATTCCCAACTCCTCTAGGTCATCCTTAGGTCCTATACCAGACAACATTAGTAGTTTTGGCGTGTTAAACACTCCCGCAGATAGGATTACTTCTTTTTTTGCATTCACGGTTATTTGACCGTATTTCGTGTCAACAAGGACGCCTGTCGCAACTTTGTTTGTATCGAATAAAATTTTAGTAACAGTTGCTTCTTTTAGAAACTTTAGATTAGGTCTTTTATCCTTTATAGGATGCAAATAACAATTCGCGGTGCTCTGTCGTATTCCATCAGCAATTGTGTGTAATGGTAGTGAAAATGCAAACTTATCGCCCACTGTGTCCAGAATCACGTCATATCCTACTTCTTTGAGTGCATCTAAGTAATCATTTGTAATATTATCGGGTTGTCTGGCCACACCTATGTTTCCACAAAGACCATGATTGGCTTTGTATGGAGAGTTCAAAATTGCTGGATCAACGAGTCTTTCACTTTTCAAAAAGTATTCGTGTACGTTATTGTAGTTCCATAAATCGCTATTGACCATGTCAGCCCATTTGTTATAATCATCAGGGAAACCTCTGCTGTATATGAGATGGCCAATCGAGCTAGATCCACCAAAGATTTTTCCAGACGTCAGCTCTAGATTATTGCCTTTGTGTGCTTGGGAAGTGACACCATCTACTTCAGAGTGATAACTCCAATCAAACTTTGACAATGGAAACAAAGAGAATGCACCGGACAACTGAAAAATAAAATCAACATATCATATTATATCAAATCAACTTATAATAATCTCACTGCAGGCACTACAGTGAGATTATTATAAGTTGGTTGTTGATGGCTCCCTTCAATCTTAGGAATTTAAGATTTTTTTTATTGCATCATTCACTACATTATATGCATTAACGCAAATATCTAAACTTATTATTGTATTTTTTATACCAATTTTTCAATTCATTACTTGCATTGCAATGTAATAATAATTTGTAATCAAAACTTTGTACTTTTAAGACCAGCTGACCATACCGGAACTGACGAATCTCAAAATAACGAAACTCGCCCAAACACTAACTAGGATTGACGTTGTTTAACTTGCGTGTACAGTTTAGAGTGAGACACAAAACAACGCAATCAAGCTCCTCAAAAAAAACTCTAAAAATTGTTATATTACATACCTAAGTATTCAAAAAACATCTGTTCAATGTATTACAAGTTGTCCTTGTAGGCGTAGATGTTGTACAATTGCGACTAAATCATCTGTAGTTTAGCAATGGCAATTAGACCTAGCTAGAACTTAGAAGGCTAGGAACCCCTAGGGACTAAGCAGTGGACAAAAGCTAGTATTCTATAAAATCAGGACAAGTTAACCACACATTTCCACCGTTGTGTCTCCTGTATACCCAGGATCAGCAACGGCGACCTCAGATTGACAATAAGCAATGAAGCTTATTGACGTCCCGGGGAAGAAATTACCAAACTATCTTGGAACTCACAACGATTTTAATCAGAAAGAAATTAGATGGAAGGACTTCCCCTCCAACCACATGCGAGACAGCAATTTGATACAAAAGGCATTATAGCTTATTTAGACAGAATCAGATGGTAAATCGTGAAGCTTAGTTGCCGAGCGCCTCGGTTAATAGTCCCGCTAATATTATAAAGGCGAAAGTTGAATGTTTTTTTACTTCTTCACGCTCAAATGGCTGGGTCAATATTTATGATATTTGTTATGTAGGTAGCTGATACTTTGGATTAACACATAGGGTACTTTTTATCCCGAAAAGTATTCCTTTTGGATTCCCATAGGATTTCATCAAAAGTCTGATATAGATGTGCATAAATAAATACACGCAAACGAAGTTGCGCGGGTTTCACTAGTATTCTATAAAAATTACACATACGAAAGATTCCTGAGGTGCACCTGCCTCAATCACCAGGATCTTCCAACTTTCCCTCTCAGACAGCCTGTTTGCCAGCACACTGCCAGCTGTGCCCGCGCCGACTATTATAATATCGAAGGTTGAGTCATCTGTAATTTTAAAATTAACACGTTCTCAAAATATTAATTTTTAGGTGAAAGGTGGTCAACCTAAGGAAAGTCGCAGGAAGCCGATGCAGGCAGCTACCAGCTGATTATACTGGAAGTGTATGAAAGCTGAAATGATGATGATTTTGATGAGGTGAATGGTAGCATAACAACTGATATAATTTGCAATTAAATTCACACAGCGGGCCACTCGGCCCCGAATTAGGTACCATTTTGGCCAAGAAATTTAAAAAATAATCTTCCATGTCCAAATCTTTGTTTTTTGTACGTGTATAACATGTAAAAATTAAAGATTTTTAAAAACCGTATGTATTTTTATATTTTTATCGATAACTTAATATGTCATACACATACCAAAAACAAGGATTTGGACATAGAAAACACTGTTGAGAGACTGTAAAATTTTAGGACTTGTTGGTGAAAATGGGCATTAACCTCTTTTTTGAATACAAAACAACGAATACATATTTAGGTAGACAATACTCTAAATCAGCAGTGCGGCGAGCGGTGCACACACAAAAATTTCGCTGAAAATTTTAGGTGTGCAACGCGTTTCGGTGACATGACATCCTCTGATCGTCAGTGTCGCCGAATCTCACACTCGTTGACTTCTTTCTGTACGGGGACCTTTATAAGTAAATTTAAAAAACATTTTTTTTTGTTTAAAGTCAGGAAAATGCATTACTGCATATCCCGCCCCTTGGGGAAGCGACGGGGGTCTGTCGGGCTCACCTCTCTAGCCAATGAGGGATACCGACTAAAAACCTGACTGTTTGCCACCTTCTCTGCCGTCACAGTGGCAGGGTTGCGGGAACTGGTGATACTTCCGCAACCCCGCCTGCGGGTGTCCGTGGACCAATCCCATTTGGGCACGGCAGCGTGCACGAATAGGCATGCTGCTCCAAAAAAAAGAAAAAAAAACAATACCTGGAATATAAGAACTTAAAGGATAGAACAATGGAACCAGGGTTATTGCAGCAACCGTGAATAAGACGGCCTGCGCAGCTTGCGTCGCGGTGACAGCTGTTGCCGCGTCCATTCTGCAGTGAGAAGAAGAACCTTGGTTTAATTAAGTAGCGATTAGCTGAGTGCTGTTTTTTTGTTTGCGTTCGATCATGGCGATGACGTAAACAAACCGACCAGAGAAGAACTTTCAAGTAATGAAATGAAACGAAATCGTTTATTACAGAAATTTCACACACACCTTTCCACCTTCACAGGCACTTTTTCTTGTCATTTACAACTTGTATACTACAAAGAAAATAAACTACCTACGTCATAAACTACCACTATTTCGAAAACAAGCAAAATGGCCACCGGTAAAAGAAATGGCGAAAGAAACCCGGTTACGGCCTTTTTTGTCATTTGGCAATTATTTATTTACAATGGTGTGGAATGAACAAGTCTAAAATCTAAAATAAAAAAAAGTCAGTACTGACAAGAGTGAGCAGACCAGTCCTGTGGGGACTGGTCTGCTCTCTCTTATTGGTAGCACCCGTTCACAAGTTGACGCAAGAGTCATCGCTGTGCTCAACCATATCAGAGGGAACTCAGCGGCATGACTTACCGACACCACCACCAGTTTGGGCATTTGAAAGAATTTATGAATTTACTAGCTTCCGCCCGCGGCTTCGCCCGCGTGGCCTAGTACCTTTCTTAGTACATCCCTAGACGTCGTAAGGACTCTACATGCCAAATTTGATATACCCTCGCAACTTCGTTTGCTTATATCTCGGTTTCCCGTGGGAATTTTAAAAAATCCTTTATTAGTACGCCCCTAGACGTCGTAAGGAACCTACAGTCCAAATTTGGAATCTCCAGACCCATTGGTTTGGGCTGTGCGTTGATATATAGTTAAGTCAGTCAGTCAGTCAGTCAGGACTTTGAATTTTATCTATGAAAAAAAATCCGGTCCGGTCCGGTTCGATCCGGTCCGGCACGGCCCAGTACGGTGCGGTTCCTTCCAGACCGATCAGGTCTGATCCGTTCCGGTCCGGTCCTTTCCGGTCCGGTCCGGTCCGGTCGGTCTGGACCTTATAAGGACCCTACATGTCAAATTTAATATACCCTTGCAACTTCGTTTGCTTATATCTCGGTTACCCGTGGGAATTTTGAAAACTCCTTTCTTAGTACGCCCCTAGACGTCGTAAGGAACCTACAGTCCAAATTTGGAATCTCTAGACTCATTGGTTTTGGCTGTGCGTTGATATATAGTTAAGTCAGTCAGTCAGTCAGTCAGGACTTTGAATTTTATCTATGAAAAAAAATCCGGTCCGGTCCGGTTCGATCCGGTCCGGCACGGCCCAGTACGGTGCGGTTCCTTTCAGACCGATCAGGTCTGATCCGGTCCGGTCCGGTCCGGTCCGTCTGGACCTTATAAGGACCCTACATGTCAGATTTGGCATCTCTAGACCCAGCAGTTTGGGCTGTGCGTCCCCTCGCAACTTCGTATGCGTATATCTCGCTTTCCCGTGGGAAATTTAAAAAAATCCTTTCTTAGTACATCCCTAGACGTCGTAAGGAACCTACATGCCAAATTTGGAATCTCTAGACCCAGCGGTTTGGGCTGTGCGTTGATATACCCTTGCAACTTCGTGTGCGTATATCTCGGTTTCCCGTGGGAATTTTGAAAAATCCTTTCTTAGTACACCCCTAGACGTCGTAAGGAAAATACAGTCCAAATTTGGAATCTCTAGACCCATTAGTTTGGGCTGTGCGTTGATATATAGTTAAGTCAGTCAGTCAGGACTTTGAATTTTATCTATGAAAAAAAAATCCGGTCCGGTCCGGTTTGATCCGGTCCGGCTCGGCCCGGTACGGTGCAGTTCCTTCCAGACCGATCAGGTCTGATGCGTTTCGGTCCGGTCCGGTCCGTTCCGGTCCGGTCCGGTCCGTTCCGGTCCTGTCCGGTCCGGTCGGTCTGGACCTTATAAGGACCCTACATGTCAAATTTGGCATCTCTAGACCCAGCGGTTTGGACTGTGCGTTTGATATACCTTCGCAACTTCGTTCGCGTATATCT
Source organism: Endotricha flammealis (assembly GCA_905163395.2). Taxonomy (NCBI): domain Eukaryota; kingdom Metazoa; phylum Arthropoda; class Insecta; order Lepidoptera; family Pyralidae; genus Endotricha; species Endotricha flammealis. Next base: position 1,727,659 of record LR990880.1, on the reverse strand, counting down.
CGGTTTCCCGTAGGAATTTTGAAAAATCCTTTCTTAGTACACCCCTAGACGTCGTAAGGAACCTACATGATAAATTTGGAATCTCTATACCCAGCGGTTTGGGCTGTGCGTTGATATACTCTCGCAACTTCGTTTGCGTATATCTCGGTTTCCCGTAGGAATTCTGAAAAATCCTTTCTTAATACACCCCTAGACGTCGTATGGAACCTACAGTCCAAATTTGGAATCTCTAGACCCACCGGTTTGGGCTGTGCGTTGATATATAGTTAAGTCAGTCAGGACTTTGAATTTTATATATATAGATAAGTTGCGTGTTACATTTCAAAGTAAGTATCTTACATGCTCACATTTTAAAACGAGTAACCCGGCTAATTTGGATATGTAACGCGTTTGATAAAACAATATGAAACTTTCTTTCAATATGGTCGGTTTGTACACGTTAACACGTTCGAATGTGACCAAAATACTCGTACCTACTACACACTCAAAGATGTAGGTACTTTATCAATCTTTTAATACAACAAATGTAACATTTTAAATGTTTATTGTTTAAACTATTTTAAACCAAAACTAATATTAAAAATTAATCAAAGTCGTACCTGAAATGCGTGCAGTGTGCTTCACTAAATACTTAGCAATGTAAAATACGTTGAGCAAAGTAAGAACCGATTTCGACTCGCCAACAATAATTTTTCTATACTGAAGGCTAATCGTGGCTTCGCTCGAAAATGTCAATATATGTATTATGTTTTTCGTGTGCTAAACTTTTCTATCTCATCTATACATTTAAAGAAAATACGAGAACTCTCACTCCTCCAAGCATATAGCTACATGGCATGAGAGAAGCGGTGACGAAAGGTCCGAGCTACACGATCATTCTAGCAATGCGAGGGCTGAAGTAGAAGTAGAAGAACATAAAAAATAAAAAATGCCCAAAAAAAACATAAAAATACGTACGGCGCAAATCGGAGCAGCCCGTCTGCGGAAGAACATCACAGAAGATCGTAGCCAAATAGTATTGGTCTCTCTCGGCCATGTTGTGTTCCTACGGTGAGTTAGGACTGCAGAGATCCACTTTTTACAGGGTCTTTAGGTCTAGGCTGCAGTGACTGCTTACCATCAGGCGGACCGTATGCTTGTTTGCCACCTTGTTGTTGTTGTTGTTAGGTTGGTGCGAGAACCCAAAGTGGGTTTTGGCCTCCGATAATAAGATTCTCCACTTTGGTCTGTCCTGCGCCACTTCCCACCACTCTTCCACGTGGAGATTGCTCAGGTCCTTCTCAACCTCGTCCCTCCAGCGATATCAGGGACGGCCAACTGGGCGTCGCCCCTTTGGCCGTCCCAAATATGCTCGCTCCCGGTCCTCTCCCATTGTTTCCACGTGTCCGAGCCAGCGGAGTCTGTGTGACTTCGTCTCGCCGATGATTTGCCACCTTTGTGGTATAGAATGCTTAGTCCTGAATGACTAATTCACTGACGAATCAACGCAGTCACTGCTGATCGTTAGATAGATAGATAGATAGATAGATAGAATATACTTTATTTGCAATACACATACAGCACAAATAAATATTACATTAATATCTTACATACAAGTGTATTAGCAACAAGGCGGCCTTATTGCCAAAAACAATATTTTCAAGGCAACCTTAGGGTAACGAATTAAAGAAAGAAACTGGCAGGGTAAGCAAAACAAGAATGTGACAAACAAAATTAGTACATAAATCTATACATATAAAACAATACCGTGATAGGGTGACTGACAGGTATACCCTTGGACCTGTAGACTTGAAATTTGGACAGAATGTTCCTTGAGTATTCTAGGGGAGCACTAAGAAGGGATTTTTTGAAATTCCACCCCTAATGGGGTGAAATGGTGTGTCAAAGTTTGTATGAAGAAACAAAAACGCGTGGCCCGATTCAAACAAAACTTGATATAAATACTCTACAAAGCAAACAAATAAACACTCGTTTCAATATTTTTTGATAATTAATTGCTAAGAGGAAGAATTGGGGGGTAGAAAGTTCTTAAATCTGTAAATCGAAACCGTGACTTACGGACAACGCCTAGCCTAAACTACTCGATAAATAAACTTGAAATTTGGACAGAATATTTCTTGAGTTCTCTAGATGAGTACTAAGAAGGGATTTTTTGAATTTCCCACGGGAAAGCGAGATATACGCAAACAAAGTTGCGAGGGCTGTACTGATCCGCTGAGTCTAGAGATTTCAAATTTAGAATGTAGGTTCCTTACGACATGTCTAAGGGTGTACTAAGAAAGGATTTTTCAAAATTCCCACGGAAAAGCGATATACACGCAAACGTAGTTGCGAGGGTATATCAACGCACAGCCCAAACCGCTGGGTCTAGAGATTCCAATTTTGGCATATGTAGGTTCCATAAAAGGACCGGAACGACCGGACCGGACCGGACCGGACCAGAACGAATCGGACCTGATCGGACGGGATGAAACCGTACCGTACGTGCGTGCGGGCCGTGCCGGATCGGACCGGACTGGAATTTGTTTCTGAAGAAAAATATGCTAATTGTTAGTAGGCCACGCGGGCAAAGCCGAGGACAGAAGCTAGTTAGTAATAAAACGGAACTAATCGTTGAGAACCCGCGGATTTTTGTTAGCGTATATTCCGCTTTCCCGTGGGAATTTATGGAATATCCTTACATGTGTTATAAATATAAACTTCCCCTTGAACCACTTGTATTTATTGATGATTTTTTTTATAATCCGTTGAGTAGTTCAAAGGGCCCGCCTACAAGTTGGTCAGACGACCTAAGGAAAGTCGCAGGAAGCCGCTGGATGCAGGCCGCTGCCAGCAGGTCGCGTTGGAGAGGTTTGGGGGAGCCTATGTCCAGCAGTGGACTTCTTGTGGCTGAGATGCTGATGATGAGCAGTTTAACAGATCTAAGCGAACAGACAGCCGACGCGACTACATTTTATATTATGTAAAGATGTACATAATAATTTTACTAATTTTTAAAACATTTTGTATTGATACAACCTGTTTAAATATCATAAATGTACACTATTTACTTATTTTATAGTTTATGTTGGTATTGATGTAAATACGAAAAATATGGGTAACGCAATATGCGTTACCCATATTTTAAAAATAAAATTGGGTAGGGTAGGGTAATTGTAGGGTAGGGGTAGGGTAGGGTAGGATAGGGGTGGAGTAGGGTGGAGTAGGGTAGGGGTAGGGTAGGGTAGTGCCTCTAAGGCAAAACAAAGTTTGCCGGGTCAGTTAGTAATAAATAAATAATAAATATATAGGGACAATTCACACAGATTGAGCTAGCCCCAAAGTAAGTTCGAAACTTGTGTTATGGGATACTAACTCAACGATACTATAATTTATAACAAATACATATATATATGTCGTAGGTTTATGATGTAATCAGGTTTTTGATCAAAAACCTAGGCTTTTGATCATGATCCGTAAGAAGACAAAATCATTACTTTGTTTTGGCATAAACCTGAAAACAAAAACCTAGACTGGGTTCGTTTTATGATAAAACTAATGGCAAAATCCTCGACTGGTTTAGTTCTATCCATCTTAAAACTAACCACAACGCGTTTTGTGGCCGTTTCGGAAAATAGGCCACAACGCGTTGACTGAACCTTAAGAAAAATTCGGGGTTATGATCACAAGATAACCCTTTTTTTTTTTTTTTTAACGGGGGGAAATCCTCATGGACTGCGTGCCGGACTCTTACCGACTAAAACCACCCCGGTGTCTCCTCGCACGTGCGCGCGGGGCCGCGGGAATCCAGATTCTTCCGCAGCCCCACACTAGTGCTGGCCGGTTCTGCCCGGGCCTCGTCTCCTGCACGGGGTAGTGAGGTGTTGAACTACCCCGTGCATCGCCTCAGAGGCGCACGCCGACACCCGCGCGCGCCTGCGACTCGGGTCCATCAAATAGGGGGCGGGGACTTCCCCAATTCATGGGGGCCGGAAAAGGGCGTTGTCCGCCCTTCTCCTGCGCCCGGTGCGCCTTCTGCGGCCGGGAAAGGGAGTCAAGATCTCTCTCTCCCGTTCCGCAGTTTCCTTCTGCGACATCACGTCCTCGCAGAAGGACACCACCGCGTCCCACGACTCTGCGCTACCGACCATCCTTCGCACTACGGCCGGCAGCGACAGATCGCTTCCTACTTCATTTGTGAGGACACGGCGCTCCTCCTCCCAAGCTACACACTCGGCGAGCGTGTGTTGCGCCGTGTCCTCCCCGCAATGAACGCAGTGGTGGCACCGAGCGTCCGCACAAGATAACCCTAACCTAACCCACCAATGTCTGTCTGAATATTGGTGGGTTAGGTAAGGGTTATCGCCGAGAGAGCGAAGCGAGTGAGGCGCGAATTTTTCTTACGATTCCGCGTTGCGACCATCTTAAAACTAAACATATTTTCACAACAGATTTTGCCATTAGTTTTATCATAAAACTAACCCAGTTTTTGATGAAATAACTGGATATTTTCAGGTTTATGGTAAAACAAAGCAATGATTTTGTCTTCTTACAGATCTTGATCAAAAATCTGATTTCCATAGCGTAGCCATTACGCCACGGAGGTGTTAAAATAAAAACTTATTAAAATGTTATCTACAAAAAAAGCAGTTCCAGTTTCAGAAAGTAAAATGGTCTATTCATCACGCCAAGAGCATCTTAACAAAGGCGGGGAAGTTTCAAGACAACGCATCTAATAAATACCATACATAAATAACTTCGTCTCTGCTTTATAATGGGACGAATGTTGCAGGATTTCAAAGCTTAACTTCAAGGCTATAAGGCTTCAGCGTTTTGTAAAGATGGGCTGCAAATGACTGGGGAATTTGGGATATTACCGAGTTTCGAAGTTGTGGATCTGGTAATTTCGCTTGAAATGGACATAATAAATAAATATTCTTGCACGAATCACACAACGCCATCTAGTCCCAAACTAAGCAACTAAGCTTGTACTATGTTGTACCTACCTACGTATATACAGCAACTCTGCCAACAAGGGCCGCGGGTTCGAATCTTGCGCAAGGCAAACATTTGTGTGCATGAACATGTCTGTTTCTTATTCTGGGTGTTTTCTATGTATAATAAGTATTTATTTAAAAAAAAACATATTTATGTATATTTATCAGCAATCTAGTACCCATAGTACAAGCTTAGTTGCTTAGTTTGGGACTAGATGGCGTTGTGTGATTCGTAAAAAAACTGTGTCGTCCTATATATATATATATCACATCTTATCAGGACGCCATTACAGGAAGGTGCGTGAAACACGTAGATTCTTATTATCACAAACGTTTGGTATGCTTGTCTAGGATGCATACCATAACGTCAGCACAAAATGCACTAAGGGCCTTTGAAGATCAAGCATAATTTATTATTATTATTTTTTCAGAAATTAAACATTATTAAAACTAAACTAACTAACTAATTATTATAAACAAATTATAATGAACCTAAAACTAAAAACCTTAAAAAATATAATAAAATAACTAAAATATATTATAAGGAGTCCCATAATTTGTAAGAAACCTCTTGTCTGCACTGCACTGTTTTAATGCTGTTTTCATTTCTGAGCGGAAGGTCCTCGAAGCTAAACGTTCTTGGTTTACAACTCTTTTCCAAACCAATATTGGGCAACAAATGAAGGGGTGCATCCCTTTAGTACCCCATACCTGTAGTTCTATAGAACTGTTGAGGTGTCATATTAGTGTTTAATATCCCATCAGTACAGTATTGATGGGTGAATAGCATGAATAACCCAACAGTTCTATAGAACTACAGATTTGGGTTACTACAGGGATGCACCCAGACACAAATTGATAGTTTTATTAGTCGGTGGCCTACTGTGAAGTGAATAATAAAGGCCTATTACTCAATATTTAATTTTATATTGGTATGAAATGTTCTTCTAAAACTTACCACATCCAAATACATTTAATTCGCTGTACGAAACGAAAATGTCGCGAGCAGCAGTTGATTCGTATTAAAGAAGTAATTTTATATTGTACTAGCTTTTTTGCCCGCGACTTCGTCCGTGTGACGTTCCGGACCCGTTCCCGTGGGAACCACATTGAATTTCGGGAAAAGCTGATGTCACTCCCTGATAATGTAGCTTTCTACTGGTGAAAGAATTTTGAAATCGGTCCAGTAATTTCGGAGCCTATTCAATGCAAACAAACAAACAAACAATCAAATCTTTCCTCTTTATAATATTAGTATAGATGATTTCTGCAAGAATGTCCTCGGGTTAAGCCCACCACACTTTCCCACCGATGTGTCTCCTGTGTAGCCAGGATCAACAAACGGCGACCTCAGATTGACAATAAGCAATGAAGCTTATTGACGTCCCGGGAGAAAACTACAGCTGTCTTGGAACTCACAACGAATTTAATCAGAAAGAAGATAGTCGGAGTAGGAAGTATTGAAAGGACTTTTGCAGATTATTATTACATAGGCATGGTATGCCCCTGTATTTTTTGGTATATTCCTACTAGTCCCTGTGGAGTAGTCCCATTATGAGACTAACTGGTATTTCCCATTCATTGGACTACTGGTAGTCTTATAATTTAATCCCAGAGGTACCATGATTCCATTGTCAAAACACAAAGTTGTATTGTCGCAGGGCAGTACCAATCCGCCATGGTTATGGCGGAAAAGGTGACAGACAGTCAGGTTTTTAGTCGGCCCCTCATTGTCTAGAGGGAGGAGCCCGATAGACCATAGACCCGCGTCGCTTCCCCAAGTGGCGGGACATGCAGTAGTAGTAGTAATGCACTTTCCTGACTAATAACAAAAAGTGGTACCTACTACCAATGCGTTGCAGGCTCATTTACGGCGTTTATTCCACCAATGGATAGAGTGGTTCTTGATTAAGGTTTATGTTTATAATATAACTAGCTGTTACCCACGGCTCCACCCGCGTGGTCAAGGTAAACTAACAAAAAAAAAACCCATGGGAATCTCTTTATCCCGTGGGAAAAACGTAGCCATATCATCTCCAGCCTTAAATTATCCCCGTTAAAAAATTATGAAAAAATATTTATATACTTTTTTTCTCGTGGGAATGAGATGTTTTTTCGGGATAAAAAGTAGTCTATCTCACTCTCCAGACCTTAAACTATCCCCAATAAAAAAAAACATATCAATCCGTTCATTACTTTCCGGTTCATCCGGACAAACAAACAAACAAACACACCTTCACATTTATAATATTAGCTATGGAAGTATGTTTTGTTCAAATTGAATGAATGTGAACGATACTAATTAGGTTAAAAATCAAGACATACGCATGTATGGTCTCCTTACTAGTGTTCTGCATGAGTCCATTCCGGTTATAATAATCTAACCTACAAATCAAAAGTAAAACAAATGTAAAAACACTACAACAATATTCAGAGTGCCCTTGACTAAAGCCCTCTTAACTACTACCAAAGTGTGATTCGGTTTGTTCATTTGTATTATTAGAACACTTTGTGTGAGGGTACTACGACATTCCAGGAAATATATATGTGTGCGTGTAGTTATTTTATGCACAGCAGCGCCATCTATATCATAAAGGTGAAAGTTATGTGGATGTTTGTTACTTCTTCACGCTCAAATGGCTGGACCAATATTTATAATATTTAGTACGAGCTGTTACCCGCGACTTCGACCGCGTGAAATGTTCAAATAAGGATAACTCCTTTTCCTGTCATGCGATTTAAATGAAACAAAGCCTATATTCCGAGCTCTAGCTTCCTGTGAAAACAGCATTCAAATCCGTTCAGTAACTTAGAAGATGTGCGCGTTCAAACAGACTAGACAGACAAAAAATTCACAAAAAAAAAACGGTTTTATTACCTTTCTCTAACTGTTCCCTCTCCATTTTTGCCAAATATGTTCAAAGTACAGATATATAGGGTTCTACTGTTTAATTATATGTATAGATGTAGGTAGCTGATATCTTGGATTAACACATGGGTACTTTTTATCCCGAAAAGTACGCGATTTCCGTAGGATTTGATCAAAAGTCTGATATAGGTGGCGCTGCTGTGCATAAATAAATACACGTAAACGAAGTTGCGCGGGCTTCACTAGTTATTAATAAACTAGTGAAAATTTTTATTTTTTTTTCTCCGTTAGATCCATTATCGTACTTCAAGGAATATCCTAAAAAAGAATTAGCGAAATAGGTTCAGTTGTTCTCGAGATTTGCGCATAACAACCATTAAGGACGACCTCCGTGGCGTAATAGTTACCACGCCAGACCGCCACCCAGGAGGTCCCGGGTTCGATCCCCGGTCGGGTCATGATGAAAAACGAACTTTTTCTGATTGGCCTCGGGTCTTGGATGTTTATCTATGTATGTATTTGTTATAAAATATAATATCGTTGAGTTAGTATCCCATAACACAAGTTTCGAACTTACTTTGGGGCTAGCTCAATCTGTATGAATTGTCTATATATATATATATATATATATATTAAGCGATTCATTCAGTTTTGAAGCTGCGTGAGTAAAATAAACAAAATATAGTTTTTATTGAATACCGGAATAGAACCAGCTAAATCTATTAACGAAATGGCAACACACAATTTATTTTTAATAATAAAAACAACATGGTGTATATATATTATCCTATATAGTTTGTAAGCCCACAAAGCGGTTGGAACCGGTTTTATCCGGATACCGAACCGGATAAACCGGATAAGCCCCACAAAGGTTTGCCCTTATACCCGGCCGAGCTCCGTAAGAGATATAATAAAGTATTTTTTGAAGTTTGCAACAATTTCTGCTTATAAAAAGGATTTCATTTTCTACTCAATTCAAAAGAGAAATGCTGTGGTGATTTTGAAATTTAGGAATTTCTAGTCGAGAGCAATTTTAATGGTACATTTTTTATAATTAAATTATTTTTTATTGAATCACATATTATTATTTTGGTGTCTTTTTTTATCCCTATGCCGTGCTTTCTAAGTTGTTTTAACACATTTGATACTGTCATATTATTTTTTTTTAATAATATTTTTTACCTCCAATAATATTGGCTTTGATAGGGACTAGTGCGTGACAGCTCTGGACAGGGACGGAACGGACTGAAAAGGGGAGGCTTTTGCCAAGCAGTGACATACATGGCTATTAAAATAAAATGGCTGTTGTCGATGGATGGCAGTTAAGCCTAGTTGCTGGCCTTCAGGCTGAAAACATTGGCCTTTACCAACTCGCATTGAAGCAGTGTGGCAGAGTAGGTTCTAATTCTTTTCAAGGCAGACCCGTAACAATGCGGTGGGATGATTTTGGGTTGATAGATATGATGATATGAGTTTCACCGTGCTAAGGTATGCAATACTCAATTACTAGCTACTAAATCAAAAAGCATTTTCCACTCTGACATTCATGAATATACTTAGTACTTCTATTTAATTTCTAGACAACGCTGTAAATTGTACAGCTATGTGTTTAGCCTCCGGCATCGCTCGAAGCCTGCAAGTTCTGTTTGCAAGCAGACTTAACTATTTACCCACAAACACGTTGAACTTAGCGTGACTTGCTTGTGGTGCATAGACAATTTATTTGTCATAGACTGTAATTACCACAATAAAAATATTATATTGTGAGCGGCAACCACCAGATCGTTACACCTGAGAAATCTGGGCAGGTTCTTTGGGAGTCGGTAGGCATTTAATGATGTGACATCAATGGCGAGGTTCATGGAATATTTGGCTGCTGAATGATGGATGGAGTGAACACTCACCAACGCAACGGTCTCCTCTAACGCAAAATGGTCAATCTGATACCTGGCGAGTAACCATGGAAATGTCCATCCGAAACAACGAAACGCTTAGTCCTGTCAAAAAAATACATGACTGGTTAGAATAAGGTTTAAAACTGGATAGAATTCAACGAAACGTCAATCCGTATTTTCGGAAGACGACACTTTTGTGGTAGAGCATTAATGAAATACGCTGGCTCGTCCCCGGAGGTCTCACACTTATTTTTTTTTGTTGTATAAACTAAATTAAGTCGCAGTAGCGCCATCTACCTACTAGAAATTTTACATTTAAATATATTTTCGAAATCTCTTTGTTAAGTCCTCTTTTACTTTGCCAAAATGAATGTTTTACATAATTTTATGTAACTATTATCTTTGTGAAATCCTATCTCTAAATAACAGAAAAATATTTTAAAAAAGCTCTATAAAAACTAAGTGGTCTATGTCATAAAATAACCCAACGAAATTAAACTTTAACTGTTTTAAGCATAGCTTTACTGTGTTATATGTTAACTACAGTTAAGCTTATGAATATAATTAAGCTTTTGCCATTTTAAATTGCCATTTTATAATACATAGGTTGAGATTAAAATGTACAGTCAGCCAATGGAAGAGATGAGCAGGGGCGTAACTTTTTCAGATTGGCCTTTCTTGGATGTTTATCTAAATATGATATTGTTGGGTTAGTATCCCATAATACAAGTTTCGAACTTACTTTGGGGCTAGGTCAATCTATTGTTTTGACCCTATATATTTATTTAATACCCTCTGGTCCTGTCTGTGAAAGTGCTGTACCTAAGTATTTTTTTTTTTAAATAATGACAGTTTTTATTTTTTATTTTTTTTTATTAATTGAGCCGCTCAGTTTCGCCCACCCTTCTTCTGATACACCGGACAGTTGCGGGAGTAGGGCTCTCACCGCCAATGCGTAGGGCTCTCACCGCCAAATTGACAGTAGTGAATATAATGAATTAAATAGTAAAGCTTCTGCTAGTTATCCAGTAGGTAATAGCCGACGAAATTATAAAATAAAATTTCTTTGATTTCACGAATTGTCCTGGAATATGGCATTGTACTTATCAGCAAGCAAGCAAAGCGTCTATATTATTTTTTACTTTTTAAAACAAATAGTCAGTGACAGATCACGCGTCACTGAATACAAAGTCCGCTACGGGTGCGTTTTAGCGGAGTTTGAAGTGTGTCACGGACGCTATTGCTATGTTGTTTGTATTATCCATGTTGTATAAGATCGAAGTGTATAACATACAAGCATTTTTCGAAATTCCCACGGGAAAACGTGATACACGAAGGTGCGCGGATTTCGCTAGTTACGTATAAAAAAACATATCACAACATCCTTTATTTCTTAAAAGACAGATTTCTTTTGTCATGTGATAACATTTCATTGCCCGGGAGTCATTAGTTGGACAATGGCTGGGTGTGCCCCCCACCAAGGAGTGGGGTGACCCCCCCAAAAAGGGGGGTTATTAGACGAATGTATACTTGGCTCGGAGCCAATATAAAACCGGCTGAGTTTTATTGGTGCCACTGAATTTTCAGTGGAATTATAGCTGCCAGTTCGATAGGAGATATTTGGTGAGATAAAGCGATGGAGAGGCTTCCATTAAAATATTTTTTTTAATATATTAATTATATTAAGATTATTAAACTAAATGGTCTGCTCACTCTTGTCAGTACTGACTTTTTTATTTTATTGTAGATTTAAGACTTGTTCATTCCACACCATTGTGTATAACATTCCGCGTATTCTTCTTATAAATTTTAATGTACTTATACCTACATTGTAAATAATGAGTAGAAAAAAAAGGAGAAAAAAAAAAAAAAAAAGTACAACATGACAAAAAAGGCCGTAACCGGTTTTCTTTCGCCATTTCTTTTTACCGGTTGCCATTTTGCTTGTGTCCGAAATGGTGGTAGTATATAACGTAGTTTATTTTCTTTATTTAAACAAGTTGTAAATGACAAGAAAAAGTGCCTGTGAAGGTCTAATTACTGAAATAAACGATTTCATTTCATTTCATTTCATATATTTTAAAGAGGGTTCTTGTAATGATTGCGTAATTTTTTTTCCACATCGCGTTCCTCTATAAATCACTCTGCCTAAAAGTGCAAAATCGCGTGGCGTTATTCAATATTTTAGTACATTTGTTTTTATCGCTCAACGCCCTAAGCGGTCGCTCAGTGGCTGTATGGACCGACATGCATAGACTGCTTGACGCAGTCAAGATTAACTGCTACACACACAGATACTTTACGAATCGCTCGAACAGTTGCAACTGCTTCGGACGGTCGTGCAGTCAAAGCTACAAGCTGTTGACTATGACTGCAAGGGCGGTCCATGAATGTTTTTTTAATACCACAAACAAAGTTGTCAAACAAGCATACGGCCCGGCTGATGGTAAGCATCACCGTAGCTTATAGACGCTTGCAGCACCGTGGGTATCACTCACGCGTTGCCAACCCTCCCAACCCCCCCAAGTGGAGCTCTGGAGACCTTACTCACCATAGGAACACAACATGGCCGAGACCAATGCTATTTGGCTACGATCTTCTCTAAGGTGGAGGTCCTTCCCCAGACAGGCTGCTCCGATTTGAGCGGATTATCCGCTATGCCCTACCTCTCTTGTAAGGTGGAGGTCCTTCTCCAGACGGGCTGCTCCGATTTGAGCGGATTATCCGCTATGCCCTACCTCTCTTTTCCTACCTCTCGTTAAATAGCTCAATAGCTAACTGCTCGAGAGGTCCCTATGTCGTTCCAGTGTGACAAACAACTACTCAATAGTTTTCCGTAGTCCATTGTTTGAAGTGTAAGTAATTAAAACCGGGTACCTGCGATATTAGTTCACGGTGGGCGGCCAAAGGGTGACTTCGGGTTGCCATCCACGCAAATATAGATTATAGGGACATTACCTTTATCTACCGATTGTTTGTTTTGATTCATTTGTGCGAGAGAGATGGAATTTATGGATTGTTAGTTAGTGCAAGTTAGATGGATAATGTTTTTTCAATATTTTTTAGATTGAATTGATTTTGTAGATGGACAAAAAAGGCCGTAACCGTTTTCGTTCGCCATTTGTTTTGCTGGTGGTCGTTTTGCTTTGTTTCCGAAATGGTGGTAGTTTATAGAGTAGCTTATTTCAATTGAATACAGAATGATAAAATTATGTATTTTATATTATTTTTTCACTTTATTTCCCATAGATAGTGGTTGTTTAATGTTAATAGAATGAAATTAGCTTTATAAAGCCTGTAACACAGGATCATTAGAACCTAGCACAGGCACCCTATAAATTGTACCCCTTTTTAATTTTACTATACCTAAATTGTTTAAGTTTATGCAATAAGTAATCTGAATAAAGATTTTATTATTATTTATTATTATTATGTTGTAGATGACTTGTCTAAGTGCCCGCTACAGAATATAATATTTTTGAGTTTTGACTTTAAACATATCCTATAGATAATGATGATGGTGATGAGTAAGTTTTTAAAATGTATCGAGATGTTTTAATACCGGATACGAGATTATGTTTTTTACGAAATTCACCATGTTTCGGAAGCCTCGGCTGTAATCGATAGATGACATCATTAAGCCAAGAGTGTGACCTTCACACTGGCTTCCGCTAGTCCGAATTTTTTTATATATTACAAAGTTGGCAAACAAGCATATGGCCCGCCTGATGGTAAACATCACCGTAGCCTATAGACGCTTGCAATACCGGGGTATCACTCACGCGTTGCCAACCCTCCCAACCCCCCCAAATGGAGCTCTGGAGACCATACTCACTGTAGGAACACAGCATGGCCGAGACCAATGCTATTTGGCTACGATCTTCTGTAAGGTGGAGGTCCTTCCCCAGATTGGCTACTCCGCATTGGAGAAGCGTGACAGAAAAATAAGAGAAACTTTTAAAAGGACATCCCTCCTTAGCAACAACGTGAGAGACAATAATTTGAATAGGCATTATGATCTAAATCAGAAAAAAATATAGCTGAAAAATAATATTTAATGATATACAGATTAATGGGAAACAGTTTGTACGTTGTTAAAAAACAATTAGATGGCAAAATGGTATCCGCGCTACTGTACTAATGGAGTTCTAAAGCCAAACGCAGGGCCGCACTCGGTGCTATCAAAATAAATATTAATACATAGGTAGGTAAAACATATTTTACTAATACTCCAGTCATTATAATTTTTTACCTTGCATTAATTCACTCATGTAGACAATAACTGAACACTTGTAGACCATCATAAATGCATAGAATAAGTAATAACCCGAGGTAGAATGGTCACTCTCCGTACCGCACCGAATCGCGTTACCTTATCCCAGGCGGGTATCGAGGTGGGTGCAGTCGCAAAGGTGTGCGGTTAGTGAACGATTGTGTATACGTGGCGCGTGTACACGTGGGCGCGTGTACAGACGACAATGGCCTATGTAGTAGATATAGGTAATTATTTCACGCGCGTTGTATGGAGTGTCCGGTGTGTGATAAAGGCAACCTCTGTGGAAAATTAAAGTTCTTTAGTTAGAAGGTATTTTAATGGAGGTGGGTATACATATGTATATTAATGAATGACCCGATAATATCGTGATTTATATAGTTTTAGAGATAAAAAAACTTAAAATTCCAAACTTTGAACTGGAATTAAAAACAACGCACAAGCGGAATCGATGCGGGACTTTTGAAATAATATTTGTAATGACCACCTGTGTAAAAATTCAGCTCGCCCAGAATTAATAACAAAAATAAATAAAAATCTTTTATTCTCAGACATAATAGAATAAAATTGAGAAATTAAGAATTAAAATTACATATTAACCTATAAATAATATTGCTCTTATCATTATGCCAAAAACATTAAACATAAAAGTTAGAAGATAACGCAAGGTTAGCTTTTAACCTTGCGTTATCTTCTAACTTTTTTCGGTTAAATGACTTTTTTGTTTGCCTGCGGTATGAAATAAAAAAGCAATGTTAATTATTATTCTAGATCACCATTTAGATGACCTTCACAAAATTACAAAGAATCCTCTTACGTCAATGTTTTATACTTTTTTGACAGATGGTCATTAGTGCCCCAAGTCCGGCCCTGTCCGATCACGGCCCATTACCGCTCATGTTGCGAGTACTCAGCCCGTCACTGGACACTAAACGTGCCGAAATGAAAGTTTCATATGTACTCATAATAAACTGTTATTTCCTATTATTTTTAATAAATAATTATAATGGGGTAAGAACTTATTTTTATAAGAAGCTTACGAATAAAATAATAATAATAAATTCCATACAATTCACACAATAATGCAATAAAATCGCGATTATAACTTCAAATTCTGTATAATTTCAAATTAAAATTACAAGAAAATTATAATTCGTTCTCTTGGAACTTTATACTTTTCTAACTGAATTGTTTCTGTAAGTTTTTTTATACCACAAAGGTGGCAAACAAGCATACGGTCGGCCTGATGGTAAGCCGTCACAGTAGCCTATAGTCGCTTTCAACCACTTTCAACATCGGGCGTATCACTCGCGCGTTGATGCCCCTGTAAAAATTGGAGCTCTGGAGACCTTACTCACCGTAGGAACACAACATGGCCGAGAACATTGCTATTTGGCTAGGACCTTCTGTAAAGTAGTTTATTATTTATCGTTATTTTTAAAAGTTAATAGTAATTGTTAGTTTTAGTGTTACTTTAATGAATAATTGTAATTTTATTTTATTAAATATTCAAATATATTTCTATATTTTTTTATATTTTAGGTATTATCAGAGAAAAATAATGGAAATAAGAAAAAAGTTGAGAAATGGAACGACGGCGCTAATAATGAGACGTCAAAGAAGATATCCAAATTGACTGTAATTATTATCTATATATATAAAATTCAAAGTCCTGACTGACTGACTTGACTATATATCAACGCACAGCCCAAACCGCTGGGTCTAGAGATTCCAAACCTGGCATGTAGGTTCCTTACGACGCGACGTCTAGGGGTGTACTAAAAAAGGATTTTTCAAAATTCCCACGGGAAAGCGAGATATACGCAAACGAAGTTGCGACAAAAACTAAATTCAAACGACAAAAACAAAAATTAAATTCAGCCAAGCTCTAATGTCCATGTTTTGTTTTTAAATAGATGTCCCTTTCGGATAAGCGGTTAACCGCGGCGCGGTAAATCGCGCTAGTGACTGTGTGCACCTAACCGCTATTTATTAATCTCATGTTTTAATCGGCAAATAAAAATCTTGCGGAACTTCTTCTCAACAGGCAATTCCCGTCGGAAGTGCTTGTAGGATTAGAAGTATTTCCTGCACATTACTTGCAAAATAAATTATTTTATTTTATACTAGCTGTTCCCACGGCTTCGCCCGCGTGGTATTGGATTTGTGGTAAAAAATCAACGGATAAATCGGAGTCAGTGAAATCTAGTGAAGTTTTGAGGAACTTATTTTTCATTGCGTCGGGTCACTTTGTCCACTTAAACGAAGATACCTATATTTTTTCTTGATATTTAAATGAAATAAAGCCTATATTTCTCTCCAAGTCCAGCTAAACAGCATTCAAATCCGTTCAGTAACTACGAAAATGTGCGCGTACAAACAGGCAGACAGAACAAAAATTCGTTTTTATAACTTTTTTGTCAAATATGTCCAATGTACAGACATACCTGGGTCTACTGTTTTATTATATTTACTAGCATCTACCCGCGGCTTCGCTCGCGTTAAATTCGGGGTAACACGGTTCCCCTTGCTATACCCTATCTCAAAAACTGCAAAAAGTCCTCTATAAAATTTCACACCCTCTTTTAAGGGGTTGGGAGCAGATTTGAAAAAATAAATGATGCACGATTTTTTTGTTAGTCACAAATAATCCGCATACCAATTTTTAGTTTTCAACCTTAAAAATTGCGGAATGCTCCATACAAACTTCCACCCCCCATTTTAGGGAAGTGGGCGGTTAGAAAGAGACAAAAAAAGCCTATGTCACTTTCCATCCCTTCAACTATCTCCATTTAAAAAATCACGTTAATTCGTCGCTCCGTTTTGCCGTGAAAGACGGACAAACAAACAGACACACACTTTCCGATTTATAATATTAGTAAGTAAGTATGGATGACATTTTTTGTTATTTTCAGGTAAAATATACGATGAAATTGATTTCAGCCTTACCCTGTAAGTTACCGAGTGAAGTCTTTGATCAAACATATCCCATTATTTCTAAGCATACTGTAAAACGGAGTAGGGACAAAGTACTATTGGATATTTCATATAATGTCACCAGAAAAGTTGGACCTATTGTGGTAAGTAATAATAATCATCATTAAGAGCCGGTCAAATCCTCAGCCCGTCTGGGGAAGGACCTCCACCTTACAGAAGATCGTAGCCAAATAGCATTGGTCTCAACCATGTTGTGTTCCTACGGTGAGTAAGGTCTCCAGAGTTCCATATGGAGGGGTTGGGAGGGTTGGCAACGCGTGAGTGATACCCCCGGTATTGCAAGCGTCTATAGGCTACGGGGACGGCTTACCATCAGGCCGGCCGTAGGCTTGTTTGACACCTGAATATATATATCAACACATAATCCTCCCTTCAATCGAAGGGGATTCCGTCCTAGAAACAAAAATGAAATCGTAAATTATATTAAACTTAATTCTTTTCAATATTGTCTACAACTCTTTTCTAGCTAAAATGCACCTAAACAAAAATAAGCGAAAATATGAAGATTTTCAATATGGCGGAGGGTTGTGCATTTTGCATTTTAAACACTCTACTCACTAACCATCGTCCTAGACGATATATATCAAAAAATCAGAGCTACCGAACCACCGTTTGTAAGGTAACCCTCCGTCTGTTCGCTGGATTAAGCCTACCCTACCTTGTGCGTGGCCCGACACGCACTTGCTCGGTTTTTTCATTTCTTCATAGGTGGGCAACGCATCCAAGATCTTGTAGTCGTAGATGTCCATGGGCTTTTCTCGTTTATCCTCTGTGTGTCATAAAAAAACAAAAATTATTCTGCTTGCAGACCTCTGTACGTATTTATAATATCAGACAGAATTCGGTGAAGGACTTGATAGTAAAACAAGAGAAGATTTCGTGTGATTCAACGACGGCTCCCTATGTCAAAATGGTTTTGCGCAATCAGTTGGACAGCCAATGTTATTCCATTCCTGTAAGGAAACCCGTTTTTTTTTAATACCACTAAGGTTGCAAAACATACGGATATCCACAGCGGATAATCCGCTCAAATCGGAGCAGCCCGTCTGAGGAAGGACCTCCTCCTTACAGAAGATCGTAGCCAAATAGCATTGGTCTTGGCCATGTTGTGTTCCTACGGTGAGTAAGGTCTCCAGAGCTCTCCACTTGGGGTGGTTGGGAGGGTTAGCAACGCGTGTGTGATACCCCCGGTATGCAAGCGTCCATAGGCTACGGTGATGCTTACCATCAGGCGGGCCGTATGCTTGTTTGCCACCTTAGTGGTATAAAAAAAACTAGTAACAAACTTACTTACCAACTTTTGCCTATATAATATTAATGGAATTTAATTTAAGTGATAATAGGAGTGCGGGAGCGGCGGCGGAGTCCGCCGAGAAACTAAAAGCCACAAAATATCGGCAGCTGACTGGCTCCTACGATTTTGTGGCTTTTGGTGTAGAAACATTAGGCCCGTGGGGTTCCAGTGCGTTGTCCTTTTTTAGGGACATCGCAAAAAGGCTGCGACAAACCACTGGTGACCCAAGGGCTGGCAGTTACTTCGCTCAACGGATATCTATCGCCGTTCAGCGAGGTAACTCTGCTAGCATTTTGGGCACCCTGCCACAGGGACCATGTCTTTTTAATGCTTAGTTTTAGTTTTTATTGTTAGTTTAGTATTTAAGTGATTTAAAAAAATATATATTTTAGGGTTATTATGAATCAAATAACATGGATATAAATGTGGCGGCCTGGGTAGTGTCCTTCTTTGCTACTTCAACCGGGATGTAAGTACATATTAGCCCATGAGATTCGAGATCGTCGCCTCGCCAACGAAGGTCGTCAAGATGTCGACCTCGGAGTCCTCGGATCCTCACAGTACAATGTTGCATTTTTAAAGTTAACTTTTTTTTGTTAAAAAGTGTTCAATTAAAATACTCGACATTGGCGAAAATGTTTATGTGTTGTTAAGACACGACAGAAACACAATTACTTAAGAAAGAAAAGAAAAAGAAAGTATAGCCCATTGAAATATACATACAGGTTGAATTCTTTCCACCATCAATTTTTTTTTATATATTTCTATTGTGAAAATCATACGTGTTTTTTCTTTCAGTATCACTAAGTATTGAAATATGAAGTAACAGCATCACAACGTTATCTAAATTCACAGACATTAATGTAAAATTTTGAAAATAATATTAACCCGGGAAAATATTATTTTCAAAATTTTACATTATTTTTTTTTCATAAATACGGTGTGTTAATGAATCCTTATACATAGAGAAAATTAGGATGGTGAAAATAATTTCATTTACTGTATACGTCAATGCCTACTTAGGTCCTACTTAGGTCTTTAGGCGTTCAATACTAAACTCGAAGGCAAAACTAGATAGTTGAGGATAGTGAGAACTTGGAAGGAAAGTTATTGTTAACTGTTGAGTTTCTTGGCCATTCCCGTCGGAAGTTATGGTAGGATAAAAAATATTCAGTTATTTTACTTTTTGTTGTAGTAAAACAAACATCAGATTTAAATATTACTTTCTGCGTTTTACTTTCCTATAAAATCGTGTTTGTTTTTTTAGACTATACTTATTATTTACTTTCATCTCCTCCTAAGGTGTATACAGACTGCTGTAATGTTACATGCAATGGAAGGAGCATTTCATAGTGTGGACGCAGCGTGTGTGTTTTCTTTCTCCATCGATCGCGGCGAGCACGAGTTGATTTTTTTATTTATTGGGACACGGCATGTGAAGTCATCGCCTGTCAGATGGGCCGCAGGTCATTGGGGTCCAGGAATAGGAGCGACGAGACATCCTTCATGCTGTCTCGTCGCTTCTACTATGCCTGAAAGGTGCCTCTTCACTCTCCGCTTGAAGGACCCCATGTCGTACATGTGTGGTGCAGGGAACACATCGCTCATGAATGCTAAGTTCGTGCGAGTAATGCGCACGGTTCGTGCGCGCAAGGCGTCCACCCACACTATGGAAATTCTGTTACATGTTATGTAACAGCAGTCTGTACCCACCATTATATTGTAATGATAATCTAATATTTTACAGATTTTCGTATGAAGTGGAATATGCTCATTCAAAAGGCGTACTCACTTGCACTGTACTAACATCAGAAGTGAAGGAAAAGAAACAAACCAATAAAAAATAAAATGTTTTTTTTTTGTATATTTTTATTTATTTATCATAGGTAACTGATTTAACCTATCTTTCAGTTTATTAGATTAGTTAGATTTTTTATCAATTTTAGCCCGGAGAGAAGAGATTTTTTTTTTGTAATGCTGGTTAAGGCCTTTTTTAAAGTCAGGAAAATGCATTACTGCATGTCCCGCCGCATGGGGAAGCAGGTCTGTCGGGCTCTCCCCTCTAAACGACACTTAGGTGCATACCGATTAAAAACCAGACTGAATACCATCTCATCCGCCATATGAGTGGAGGGGTCGCGCGAGCTGATACTTCCGCAACCCCAGCGGCGGCGCTGACCGTAGACCCATTTTCGTGGACTCACGGATCCCCATCGTACGTATCGGTCCACAATATCAGCGACGATCAGCCGGGTTACTCTGCAACGAAATCGCGATTTTAATTTCAAGTCTGTATAATTTCAATCTAAATTTAACAGCAAATCCTAATTCGTTCTCTTGAAACTTTATACTTTACTAACTAGGTAATTTGTTAGTGTACAATCCGATTTAATTTAGTTTAGTATTTAATTAGCGCTAGTCTAGTTTTTAAAGAGTACCTAAACGTATCAATCCAATGCCGATCGAGCGGAATTATTTTCAAGAGTTGTGCCCCAGATTTGCCGATGCTCGCACGTCCCGCGTCGTACGTCATGCGTCCTGTGTTCGGTATTCCGTATGACGTCATCGGCAGCATCGGCATTGCCGATCGTGCGATCCGTACGATGCGGATCAGTGGACGCCCTTGTATGGCTTTCTATATAAATAATTTTAAGATCCGTTTAACCCGATGCGTCCGATACGAACAATGCGGATGCGGACCTGTGGACGCAAACCTTAAACGATTTGATTCGATTCATACAGCCTCAAAATCCTGTTAGTTTTATAATACTTTATACTAAGTCGGTTAAAAAGTAAAAAACTCAACAATAGGGTATCCAATATCGTTTCCCTGTTAATTCGGTTTAATTTATTGCGAACGATAGCGCATATATTAGGCAGGGAACGGCAGAAAACTGCGCTGATTTATGCCGTGCGGTCGGCTCCCGGATAGTGCAAGAGCTATGCTGCCGTTTTCTTGCGTTTTATTATACCACAAAGTTGGTAAACATTCGTTGGTAAGAATCACCGTAGCATATAGACGCTTGCAATACCGGGGGTATCACTCGCGCGTTGCCAACCCTCCCAACCATCCCTAGTGGTAAGTAAGGTGGAGGTCCTTGCCCAAACGGAACGGACGGAGTTCGGGGCAAGTTTTGAAAAACAAGAGACTTTTTTTTACAACATTCTGTAGACAATCAAGCAAGCGGGCCACCTGATGGACCAGGTTACATCGGCTGGTGCAACGTGGTCGAAACTCATTCATTAATAAATTGTAACAATGCAACGCGAAAGTTTAAATAAAAACTTAACAAGTCAAGAGATAACAATTTGAGAAGCAGACATTACACACATGGTCAATCCAGATGACAGACATGGCTTCTGTGTACAAACGAGAAAACCCGGCCAGATTGACGGTGTTATTAAGTGTAAAAATGAAACGAAATAAAATGTTTTTTTTTTCAGAAATAAGACCTTCACAGCACTGTTTCTAGTCATTTACAACTTATATATATAAAATAAACTAAACTAGGTACGTTTTAAACTACCACCATTACGGAAACAAGCAAAATGGCCACCGGTAAAAAAAAAAAAGAATCAAATAAAATCAAATCAAATCAAAATATTTTTATTCAAATAGGCATATTACAAGCACTTTCAAATCGCTTAAAAACGCCAAAATCACCTTTGTTCGATGTTTTCAGCTGTCAAAAATGGCATAAACGTGAATCACGCCGCCGCGCCGCCCGACTAAAAGTAGCTAAGACCCTAATCACATTTTTATTAAATTCAATGTTTCCACAGTGTCTCCTGGACTAAAAATCAGGCGCGCGATGTAATCAGACATGTCCTTAGTGAGTCTGCGTTGTGTAGTTTCGAAAGACCACAATTCGATTCTAGTTCTTTTTTTGTATTTTTAAGCTACACATATTTTAGTGTTTAAATCCTAAAATACAGCTTTCTACCTTAAAACTATGCAAACAAAGTGGTCTACCACTTCAACAAAGGGTTTACAAAAGTAAAAAAAGAGGTTTATTAACACAGTCTTGAAAAAAAGATTGGACAAAAAAAAATACACAAAATATCTTTTTAAAAACAAATGACCAATAAATAGAACTAAGTATCATTTAAAATGATTGTTTTTTTTTATAGTCGTTAGCCAACTAGGCATTCTTATTTTTTATTTTTTTTATAATTTTGAATAAAGAGGTGAAATTTTTCTTTCAATAATATATATATTTATTTAATTCATTATTATTAAACAATCAATTACAATTTATTAATTTCATTCATGAAAACCATAGAAGTGTGTTGTAAAAACATGAATGCAGTGTTCGACATTCATCGCAAGTATCAAAATAATATTTTAGTTACAGACATAATAGATTTAAATTTCAGCAACACTATAAAATGTTAATGTCGAAATATAATGACTGTGTATTATATAATAAAGTTAACAAACTTTTAATTGCCGAAAGCAATTTTTGTCAGTACTGTACGATGATCAATTAAAAAACTCCCGAACATCCATCACAGCGAGAAGAATCAATCATGAAAAAGTTTTTATATTTTATTTCTGTTTCGTTATAAAAGTACAATAACGTTCTAAAGTCATTTTTAATAGATAGAAAAAAAAACTAAAGTACAGACATACAAGGGTATTTATGAACGAGGCCGAAATTGGAACTACAACTCCCGTTCATATTGTATGTCACTTTTTGACAGTTCGACTTTGACAAAATGTATGAAAATATGCCACAGTAACGCCCTCCTACAAACGTCACACGTTCCTAAACATCCCTGTACATCTGATGATTGTAGATTCGAGATCGCCGTCTTGTCAACGACGGTCGTCAAGATGGCGACCTCGGATCCTCACCGTACCACGTTGCCTTTTTAAAGTGTACTTTTTTTGTTAAAAAGTCATTTAAAATACTCGACATTGGCGAAATTGTCTATGTGTCGTTAAGACACGACAGAAACGCCATTAGTTAAGAAAGAATTAAGAAGACCAAATTAATAGAACACATTTGACATCTGTCAGTCTTTAACTTTTTTTGTTCATTAATGCAGTAATTTTGTTATGCATCGTAGTACGGGAATCGCGTACTTGTCGGGATAAAAAGTACCCTATGTGTTTCGCTAAAGGTATCAGCTTCTAGATTTTTTTTGAGGGACAGCACAGCGGACATTCTGCTCAAATCGGAGCAAGAAGAGAAACATTGCGGGCAGCCAGCTAGTCTATACTAATATTATAAAGAGGAAAGATTTGATTGTTTGTTTGATTAAATTGAATAGGCTCCTAATCTGATTTAAGAGAGGTAGGGCATAGCGGATAATCCACTCCGCATCTGTCGCAGCCCGTCTGGGGAAGGACCTCCACCTTACAGAAGATCGTAGCCAAATAGCATTGGTCTCGGCCATGTTGTGTTCCTACGGTGAGTAAGGTCTCCAGAGCTCCACTTGGGGGGGTTGGGAGGGTTGACAACGCGTGAGTGATACCCCCGGTATTGCTTACGTCTATAGGCTACGGTGACGGCTTACCATCAGGCCGACCGTATGCTTGTTTGCCACCTGTGTGGTATAAAAAAAAAAAAAAAAAAAAAAATCTACTGGACCGATTTCAAAAATTATTTCACCAGTAGAAAGCTACATTATCAGGGAGTGACATAGGCTATAGCTTTTCCCAAAATTCAATGTGGTTCCCACGGGAACGGACTTCACGCGGACGAAATCGCGGGCAAAAAAGCTAGTATAGTACAAAAACAATTTTTAAATTATTCAAATGAACCACTTCTGTATACAACTGTACAACAGCGCAAGATATTAAATCAAATTTTTCAAGAGACGTAACAATTATTATTTACGTTTTCAGACTATTTCCGGTTCAGGAGATATATCATGGATTTATTTTAATTGAGTCAGTACAAAAATATTTTTGCAGATATTTTTTTTTCTACATCCATATAAAATGCTTAATCCTGAATGACTGACTGACAGATGGATCAAAATACAGCCTGAACCACTGATCGAAGAGAACTGAAACTTGGAGGGTGTGTTCTCTGTATGACTTTTTTTTAATACCACACAGGTGGCAAACAAGCATATGGTTGGCCTGATGGTAAGCCGTCACCGTAGCCTATAGACGCTTGCAATACCGGGGGTATCACTCACGCGTTGCCAACCCTCCCAACCCCCAAGTAGAGCTCTGGAGACCTTACTCACCGTAGGTATCCGTTATGAAAGGATTTTTAGAAATTCCCACGAGAAAGTATTTTTTTTTCACTAGCCTGGTTTTGTGTCCACTGCTGGCCAAGGACCTCCCCATTTCTTTCGGGTGCATCCCAGTAGTACCCCATACATGTAGTTGTTAGGATTTTCACAATGCTATTATCTCATATTGGTCTAAACACCAATATGAGACCTCGACAGACATGGCGTAGGGGTACTACTAGAATGCACCCATTCTCTCCACTCGGTGCGGTCCCTTCACGGTCCAACAGCGTCTCTGTCCAATTCATCCAAAATGGCGCTAAAATCATTCCGTCATCACCGCCTTCTGTGCATCCACATATGATAACAAATCTATCATATTGATGATGTGATCCTTAATCCCTCATCAGGTCTCGTAAAAGATTCTTCCAGGTGAATCGGTCTTGAGCGGCAGCCTCCATATACAAGCTGGTGCAGCCTCTCTCTAAATTAAAAATTCAAAACTTTTATTCAGAGAATAGGTTTTCACAAACACGTTCTCTTGTCAGAGTATACAGTAATAAATGATTTGTATAAATTAATCTACTCTATAAACTAGTATCATTTCGGAAACAAAAGCAAAATGACCACTGGTAAAATGAAATGGCGAAAGAAAACCAGTTACGGCCTTTTTTGTCATTTAAAAATATATCGTACTTTTCTTTTTTCTTTTCTTTTTCAACATAAAATTTAAAACTACTTAGGTACATACATAAAACATTACGTACGCGGAATGTCAATAAATAGTGCCATTCTCAACTAAAATTAAATCTAAAATATAAAATGCTAAATCGGTGTTAAAGATAGGAGCAGACCGCCCGCAAGGCAGCAACCGTTCTCGTGTATTTTCGAGTTGACGTGAACTCTCAACTGAACGCCACCAGGTGGTACTTACTTACTTGCTTACTTCCGCTGACACAGGGACCCAAAGTGAGTCTTGGCCTCCGATATGAGAGCTCGCTACGGTCTTCGGTCCTGCGCGATATCTCGCCGCTGAGTAGCTTGAAGTTCGCGCAGGTGGTACGGTCTATCATATCATTTTAAATTAATTCTATCATAACAGAAATGTGGAGCTGAAACTTGAATTTCATTGTTAAATTATAAAATTCACAGTTGAAACTTGAACGTAACGTAGACGGATTTAAGTTTCCTAGTTTGACCTTACTTTTGAAGTTCACTCATACGAGGCACTTTCATGTTTTACTGAATTATTTTACATCCTTAGAGAGCAAAGAGTTTTTTCACTTCACATTCGAATATTTTCCTTTTTTTTGTTTAACGTCAGGAAAATGCATTACTGCATGTCCCGCCACTTGGGGAAACGACGGAGATCTATCGGGCTTACTACTCTAGCCAATGAGGGCTACGAACCGACTAAAAACCTGACTGTCTGCCACCTTACCCGCCTTCACAGTGGCGGGAATTTTAGTGCTTAAAGGTCACATATTCAAATGTTGCAAAAGATTGAGCGAGTAAGCATACTACGCGTTTCAACGATCTTACCGGCCACACTATCGTGTTAACACGAATATTCGCCGTAGCCCGCTAATGTAAGAAAGCCATTATTATCAAATCAAATACAAAAATGAATCGCTAAATGTGTTGCTAAGCTCAAATCTCGAGAACTGCTTCGCTAATTCTTTTTTAGAATATACCTTGAAATAGGGGGATGGTTCTTACGTAGAGAAAAATGTAAAATTCCCACGGGAAAGCGGGATGCACGCAAACGAAGTAGCGCGGGTTTCACTAGTTCATTAATAGAAATAAAACGCTCATTGTTGTAACAATTTATCGATTAACAAAAACAGACAAAATCACTTTTTTCTTGTCATTCTAAAATGGCAGCCGTGAGTTCACCTCAATAGTGTAGCTTAAATCAAAATGTTGCATATCTTATCCAATTTAAAATTTCAATTCACATTATTCATTTTAGTTTTGAGTTCCGAGACCTCTCCGTATTTTAGTTAATTGTTATTTATAAGTTTAACTTTTGAATTTCTTATAAGATTCAGAGCTATGTAACTAAAACTTTCAGATAGATTGTCAGGTAAGTTATCGAAAAGACAAAGACCTTCGGTTTATGTAATAAATAAGCTATCTGGCAGTTATATGTATAAGTTTTATCGCGGGCGATTTGTATATGTATGTAAACATAAATGTCTTTGTCTTTGATTGCACTTTTTTATGTGAGAGGTTGGCAAACAAGCATACAGATCACCTAAAAGGCCCGGTAGCTCAGTGGGTAGTGACCCACGTTTCGGTACCAGAGGATTGAAGTTCGATGCCCGCACGGGGTAAACATTTAACAAAAAAAAAAAAAAAAAATTCACTGGTGGGTGGACGTATACAGCCTAAACAGATAATCGGGGAGATCTAAAACATAGAAGCTGTGTTCCTGGTATGACGTTTTAAGTATTTTCCAAAATTCCCACGGGAAAGCGGGATATGCAAAGGAAGCGCCTGTTTCGCGACAATACAAAACAATTTGTATTTACAAGTTAATGAAATACAATGGAAACCACGAAAAACAAGGTATTTATTCTGGTTGTTTGCGAAACTCTTGTAAAATTTAATTGGCACACTTAAAAAACCGATAAA
Organism: Endotricha flammealis; assembly: GCA_905163395.2. NCBI lineage: Eukaryota > Metazoa > Arthropoda > Insecta > Lepidoptera > Pyralidae > Endotricha > Endotricha flammealis. Next base: position 1,700,526 of record LR990880.1, on the reverse strand, counting down.
TGTGTCCGTTTGTCTGTATGTTAACGACACAGAATTCGAGCACAGACATTACGAACCATTTTATTTTAAACCTATTTCAATTTATATGTATTCGAAGTGAAGTATTTATGATAGAATATCTGATGGACAAAAAAGGCCTTAACCGGTTGCCTTTCGCCATTTCTTTTACCGGTGGTCTTTTGCTTTGTGTCCGAAATGATGGTAGATGGTAGATGATGGTAGTTTATAGAGTAGCTTATTTATTTTATTTATAACAGAACTAGCTTTTCCCCGCGGCTTCGCTCGCGTTAATTTTATGACATAGATCTCGTTTGACAACAAGACAACCCATAGCGCGACTTGTGGCGCTATCTGTTGGCCGATACAGCGCCCTCTATAGTAGAAAAATTATTTTCCCATTGGAACGACATACTTTCACGGGCTAAAAAGTAGCCTATGTTGGGCTCTGTACCCCTAACAATATGTATGCAAATTTTCATAATGATCGGCTGCTTAGTCAAGCCGTAAAGGAATAGGAACAAACAAACAAACAGTTTGGAGTGGTAGAGCAATTATTACGAAATGGGCTAGCTCGACCGGGGAAGTACCACCCTCTCACAGAATATCGACGTGAAGCAGCAATGCGTTTCGTTCGGTGAATGAAAGATCCGGAAGCCCAACTCCTTCCCTATACCCTCTTTCCTCCTTCTTCTTTCCCTTCCCTTTCCTCCAACTTTCTTGGTGGACAACGCATTGGTAGCGCCCCTGGTGCTACTGATATCCATAGGCGGCGGTGACCGCTTTTCATCAGGTGGCCCGCTTGCTTGTTTGTCTACTGTATGACATAAAAAAACAAACTCACTTTCTCATCTATAATATTAGTAACGAAGTAAGGAGTTAGGATAATAATATGTTATATCTAATCTCTCTTTGTAAATGACGTGTTTAACTTAGTTTTGATGGTTTGGGGCTAGCTCAATCTGTGTGATTTGAAAAAAATTGTGGTAATTTATGTTGAACCAATGCTTTGTCGCAATAAAATGACTTGTAATCAAATTAATTCATGTTTATTTCATATCAATTTATATTTTAAATCAGACCATTTTAAGGAACTTTTTGTAAAGTACCAAGTATATTGCAATGGAGAATACTTAGTCGACTTTCCGGACTTAAAATATCAAATTCGAAGACCTTTTCCGATGTTTAATTTAAAGTTTCCGCCAAGGAAAACCTAATACGGGCGAGTAATAGTGAGGTCCCTTTTATAAAAATATTTTTCGTTTATCAAACATCCTTGCTGACCTTACGAGGACCGCTCATATTGTTTCACATAAAGAAGTAGGGAATCTAAACTGGGCTTTAGTTGTAGCGATAGCAAAAAGAAACAAAGTTTAGTAAATTACCAAATATTTTTTCGTAAAAACAAATTGCTCAATAAATGTTTAGGCCTGAGTACAGATAAGCAAGCTACAGAGCGCGCGCATCGCTCTTTGACCATTGTGCAAAGCGTAAGCAGATGTTCTATAGTGCAAATTTTTAGTTTGCTTCCATTTCGTCGTTTTTACAGCTCTGCACTGCACATTTCACCATGATCCCTTAAAATCCGAATAAATAACATCGAGAGAAACAATCAGCGTGCGTGACTAATAGCTTCGTTCGTTGCTGGCTTCGTTGTGGCTGTTTTGAGTTCGTCTGTTTGTTCATACTCTTGCTTACCGTTCATACTTGCTCAAGCGCGCTCTATAGCTTGCTTATCTATACTCGAAGGTTTAGGCTTTCACAAAAACTTTTTTAGTCAAATGCAAGTTCTTGTGTTATTAAAATTACTCTATACTTAAAATGCTTTGTCATTAATGGAATGACTGACTGACTGATTAATGCACAGCCTAAACCGGTGATTATGGAGACGTTGGAAGGTGTCTTTGTGTATGACGTAGGCATCCGATAAGAAAGGATTTTACGATTTTTTAAATTATGTTTGTAACGTCGCCAGTTTTTATATTTATTTAAAATTTTATTCCACATTAACATTCAAGCTTTCTCTTTTTTCTTCTTCAGTTTGACAGTGACAGATATAATTTAATGTATCTTCAACATTAAAAATGAGTTTCAGAAACCGGCAGTTAATGCTAGCCCGCGACAAAATGTGACGATGCGATGCGATGCAGCTTAGCGCGTTTTCAATACGCGTTTGGCCCCTACCATGACCGCTTAAAACAAAACAAGAACGGCCTTGTAAGGGAGACAGCGCAATACATGATGTAATGCGACGTCTCGTTTACACAATGTGGGTATAAAAGGTCGTGGTACGGTCCGTTTTAAGTCGAATTTTCGACCGTATATACCGCCTGCATCGCTTCAAAAAGTCGTCGTGAACTATCGCATCAAGTAACATATTTTTTTGCGGTCAGTACTACTAGTCTTTGATCGTCCGGGGTCCGTTGAAATATCGAGAAATCGCGAAGGGTTATATTGGATCCGTCTGAACAGAAATATAATTTTATTGCCTCAAAAATTTATTATACATAAATGATAGTTTTTGTTTACCACATTTATCATAATGTTTATATCAATTATATTTATTGACACCATATCGTACAATATAGGTTCTTTTTATGTCAGAGCAGGGCATAGTAGCGGTACACCTTTTTTTTTTTTTTTTTTTTTACGTCAGAAAAATGCTTTGTGGCAGCCCCACCGCCCGGGGAGCACGCGGTGGGGACTGTGGAACTTACCACAAAAAAACTGACGGGATGCCTCTTGCCCTGTGTGGCGGGGCCACGGGAAACTGGGATACAACCGCGACAGTAGCGGTACACCTGATGGTTAGAAATCAACACCGCATGGGCATTATGACCAAGAGTCTTGGATGCGTTGCCCACGTAGAAGGAAAGGAAGGGAGAAGGAAATGGGAAGAAGGACGCAGAACGGTTATTGGGCTTCCGGCTGTCTCACTCATTGTACGAAACACAGCGGAATATCACCCCTATTTCACGTCGTCCGAGAGTGGTATTTTTCCGGTCATCATATCAACCCATTATCAACCAACTGCTGGGATAATTGGTCTCCCTTCAATCGAAGGTGATTAGAGCGTACTCTGCCACGCTGCTCCAATGGGTATTGGCAGAGGCCGGTGTTTTCAAGCCGCCTGAAGGCCACCGACTTGGCTTAACGACTGTTATGTACCGATAACAGCCGGGACCGACGACGGCTTAACGTGCTCTGAAGCACGGAGAAGCTCGAGATAACGAAACCCATCCAAATACTGGCTAGGGTCGACGTCGCTTGACCTGCGTGTTCATATTAGTGTGCGACACACAGCGACGCTATCGAGCTCCTCATTTTTCCGGTCGAACCAGCCCATTTACGAGTCGCTACCACACACAGAACGAAACCCATCCAAACGCTGGCTAGGGTCGACGTCGCTTAACTTGCGTGTTCATATTAGAGTGCGACACACAGAGACGCCATCGAGCTCCTCAGAGGTTTCGTTATCTCGAGCTTCTCCGTGCTTCGGAGGGCACGTTAAGCCGTCGGTCCCGGCTGTTGTCGATGGATGACAGTCGTTAAGCCAAGTCGGTGGCCTTAGGGCGGTTTGAAAACACCTGCCTCTGCCAATCTGCATTGGAGCAGCGTGGCAGAGTACGCTCTAATCACCTTCGATTGAAGGAAGACCCGTACCAGTGGATGATTATGGGTTGATATGATGATGACGACCACACACAGTAGCTAGACTCTACCACTCAAGAACATGTTCTACCACTAATTAATAAATAAATAAAAAGCCTTTTATTTCTTGCTTTTACAAGTAATTACAAAGTACATATATGAATATCAAATCATTTTTTTTTATTAGTTTAATGATTATTTTTGTTAGTTAATTTGCTTAGTTTAGTTCTGTTAGTAGTTTAATTATTTACAACTCTGCGTTATAAGTATTATATGTATTTATAAAAAAAAAAAAAAAAAACTACCACTAATTATCACAACGTTTTATAAGGGCTTTATGTGTAAACTAGTGAAACCCACGTAACTTCGTTTGCGTGTATTTTTCCTTTCTCGTGGAAATTCCAGAAAATTCTTTATCGGTTGCCTACGTCATAAATAGTCTTAGTAAGAACACACCGTGCAAGTTTCAGGTCTCCACGTTCAGCGGTTTGGGCTGTGTGTTGATTCTCAGTCATTCAGTCAGTCAGGACAAAACGTTTTATATAAATAAAAAGCGATAATAACCCAGTTTCTTCCCACCGAAAAACTTCTGTGCTGTTCTCAACTTTCATCCAACAATCTCATATAAGTTTAGTCGGAGTGAAGTCGGGGCTGGCAGTTAGTTATAAATATGAAGCAGCATCCATTAAAACCTCGTATGCCTCCATCCCTGGCCATTAACATATCAATATGGACTCGAATACATACGTTTGTGTTTGGTACAAGTTATAAACGGAGCGGATATTTTGTTATCACGATTAGCATGGGGCACGGGGCGGCGCGGCGAGCGATAGGTGCTAATTCTGTTGTACATTTAACTAGACTAAATTAATTTTGACAGGACCAAAGGTGTTGTTGTCCTTCCTTGGTTTACAATTATTGACAAGGATAGCAACACTTCTAGTCTTGCCAAAATTAGTTTAGTCTAGATAAATGTACAACAGAATTAGCACCTATGAATGACGCCATGAGACGCCTAGTTGTTTATGACTGTAGGCCGAGAAATAAAATTAAAAATGTAAAAATCCTCTCGCAACCTCACAGCGAGGGCTAGTCTAGAAATCATGCCTTTTGCTTGCATTTCTTAGCCAAATAAAAATACGTCACATTATCATCATATTATTATCACATTAACAGAAGTATCTCGTTAAGTAAGTTCTGTTTTTCGGATACAATTTTTTGTCATGTTGTCACATAGAATTATTGCTTTATTTGCAACTAGCTGACCCGGCGAACTTTGTTCCGCCTTAGAGGCACTACCCTACCCTACCTTACCCTAATGGGATAAAAATATGTCCCTCTCCTGGTTCTAAGCTACTCTCCACCAATTTTCAGCATTTTATATATATAGATATACAAGACAGGAAAAAGTGTACATTAAACTCATTTTAGGCGCGACGCCCACATTAGAGTCGAGTCGAGGCGCGGGCGCGTAGGCGGCGCGCCGCTTCTAGGTTTCCTTAAAAAATAAATGGGAGTGCGCTCACATACAGGAGTCGCGGTGCGGAGTCGCGGCGAGGCGCCGCACGGGCGCCCCACCGCGACTCCTCCGCCATTTTGTCTATTGCATTTCGATCGTGGAGTGTTTAAACCACTTAATTAAGTACTAACATTTACTCGTACCACAGATATTATAACTAAGTTCGATAATTATGTTTTTAATACAAGTAAACTAAGTTTTGACTGTGAAGAGAGACTTACAGACATAGTAAATGCAACAAGGTTGCCATATTGCTAAAAGCAATATTTTTTAAGATTATGGAGAATTTCTGTATTTTATATGTATTATTATTATTATCTGGTGCTGTGGGCTTCAAGGTCTTTGTAGTGTGCTATTTTTAAATTTCCCTGTCCAGACCGGTTGCTTCTAGGAACTTCCAAATGTGCTGGGCAGAGAGCTGTTGTATCTCCTCTGGAAGCAAAATATGCTGTCGTATATATTTACTTCTTTTGTACATGAGTGGTACGCAGGAGCAGAGTACCTATATGCATGGCACTTTCTTCTTATTTTATCCTATCGTTGTGTGATTTACAACAAACCAACGTCCACAAAAGTAAATTTTAATATTATCCAGGAAGAGTCCCCAATTTTGTGGGAAGTTGGGGCTGAAAATCAAATGCCAATACACTTTTACTAATTTATTTTTCACTTTATCTATCGTCTTAGCGTCGTTTCGTCTTTCACAATCCGCCATTAAGTCTTTAGTCCTCCCTCTCGCTCTCACCTATATCATTCGTCTCTTTCTTTTCTACTTTTCTACTGTCCCTTTCTTTTCTACCTGTCATAGTATCCTATCATCTCACTCGCACAATGTTACCATCCTACATGTAAGTATAAATTGTAACCCTCTAAAGCTTATGAATTAGACCAACTTGCTAGCAAATATCTGTGTTTGACGCGGGAGGCGAGACCTGCATTTAGCATAGGTTCAGATTTAGTTAAGCTATAACTCGAATATTAATAACCTGAATGATCTTTGGGCGAGTCGAAACTCACCTATGGATTCATACATATTCAAGGACATACAAAGAGGATTCAATTTTAATGACCTCCGTGGCGTAATGGTTACCATGCCAGTCCACTATTCAAGTGGTCCCAGGTTCAAATCCCGGTCATGATGAAAAATGAACTTTTTCTGATTGGCGTGGGTCTTGAATGTTTATTTGTACGTGTGTTTGTTATAAAATATAATATTGTTGAGTTAGTATTCCGTAACACAAGTCTCGAACTTACTTTGGGGCTAGCTGAATCTGGGAAGTCCTTTCAATACTTAATACTCCGACTATATTCTTTCTGACTAAATTCGTTGTGAGTTCTAAGACCGACTGTGGTTTCTCTCCGGGTCGTGAATAAGCTTCTTTGCTTATCGTCAATCTGAGGCCTGAATCTGATCCTGGATCCTGGATCCACAGGAGACACAACGGTGGGAATGTGTGATGAGTTTGGTCCGATAATTGTGTATTAAAGAGCGCAGGTTCGATCCTAACACAGGAAAACAATTCATTTTTATTTATTTATTTAAGGACCTCCAACAAAAAATACACATTACAATCGTAGGAACTTATACTAAAGTTACAATTCGACGTGTTTTTTTAATTATAGGAGACCACAACATGCAAATTTAAAGTCTGACAATAGACATGTTAAAAAACATTTGTGTTTGAAATTGCTATTTCGCCATTTCTTTTGCCAGTGGTAATTTTGCTTTTGTTTTAGAAATGGTAGTCGTGTATAGAGTAGATTAGTTACACAAATAATTTATTATTGTACGAGCTGTTACCCGCGACTTCGTCCGCGTGAAATGTTAAAATAAGGATTACTCCTTTTCCTGACATGCGATTTAAATGAAACAAAGCCTATATCCTGCTCCATCCCGAGCTCTATCATCCGGTGAAAACAGTATTAAAATCCGTTCAGTAACTTAGAAGATGTGCGCGTTCAAACATACAGACAGACAGACAAAAAAATCCAAATATTTTTTTGCTTTTATTACCTTACTCTAACTGTTCCCTCTCCATTTTTGCCAAATATGTCCAATGTACAGACATATCTGTATAGATATACTCTTTTTTTATGCCACAAAGTTGGCAAACAAGCATACGGCCCGCCAGATGGTAAGCATCACCTTAGCTCATAGACGCTTGTAATACCGGGGGTATCGCCCACTCATGGCTGCGTTGCCAACCTTCCCAACCCTTTCCCCAAGTGGAGCTCTGAAGACCTTACTCACCGTAGGAACACAACAACTCTTTGACGGGAGAAAACATCTGTAAAGATTTACTCTCGCATCTAGTTTTGAATATATGCAATATTCTATCTACCCCCACAAATATTACGTACGTGACGTAATACGTGTAATCATAAACAAATATTATTAAATCACAACATTTGGCAAACTTTACTTATCTTTGTGGGAAGTTACGAGTTTGTATGCATACATGCATAAACTTGAATACATGCATTAAATACTCGTAAATACAAGGGGAACGTGCTTAAAATATGCTTTAGTAGAATGATAGTTAACGGTCATTCTCGACATTAGGCGTTCTTCGCCTAATTACCGTACCCTTTTTTATTTTTCTCTAGTTTGTTTTAAAAGGATTGAAATATGTAACTCATGAAACATGCGAATGTAACAATTAAAATGGCATTCGTTTATTAAAAGCGGTTTCCGAGTTAATGAGACTTAAACATTTCATGGGTACGGTTATTAGATAAATCTATTACTTAATGTAATGGTAATTAGAAAAGATCATTATGTCTATTTAAAATAATAATAAAAATGACATGTATAACATGTATAGACACAACTACACGATAAGAGGTATGAATGATGATGCTAATTGGAAGGAAATGGCTAAAGCAATAAGAACTGCTGCAAAAGAAGTCCTTGGGGAAACACGAGGTGGGCGAAAATTGAAAAGGAAACGTGGTGGTGGAACGAAAGTGTCCAAAAAGCATTAAAAATCTAAAAGAGTGGATTCAAGAAATGGCAGAGTTACGTGACATGATCATAGGAAAACTGAATTGAGGAAGAGGTATAACGAGGCGAGGAGACGGGCAAAGGTGGTGGTTGCGAGTTCCAAATCCAGGGTAGAAGAAAAAGTATATAATGAATTAGATAATGAACTAGGTCAGAAAAAACTATACAGAATGGCTAAACAGCGCAATCAAAGATCGAAAGACATTTGTCACGTAAAATGTGTGAAAGACGAATGCGGTAAAACATTGGTAAAAGATAGTGACATTAGAGACCGATGGAAGGGATATTTTGAAAAATTACTTAATGTTGAGAATGATTATGATGGAAAAGAAAACTACCTTAGCTATCATGCCTATATCTATGTCATTATAGATATAGGCATGATAGCTAAGGTAGATGAATTAGAGGTAAAGAACGCCTTGAGGAAAATGAAGAATGGAAAAGCAGTTGGCCCGGACACAATACCAATAGTCTGGAAGGTTCTAGGGGATTATGGATGCAAGTGGCTCACTTTGTTTCTAAATGAATTGTTGGTTCAGGATGTCATCCCAGAGGAATGGCAAGACAGTTCCTTGGTACCTATTTTTAAAAGAAAGGGGGATGTCCAGGAGTGCAATAGCTACAGGGGGATTAACTTGATGTCACACACATTAAAGCTGTGGGAGAAAATAATGGAGGCACAACAAAGTACAAAAGAGCACACAAAAACCTACATATGGTATTCGTGGACCTCGAAAAGGCCTACGACCGGGTCCCGCGTCAGTACAACAGAATGCTTTTCTGTTGATGTAGGTGTGCACCAGGGTTCAACGCTCAGTCCATACTTATTCCTTCGGGTTATGTTGCTGGAGGATGCTGAGGTGGATGGATGTGTGGAGTGACGAGAAGGGACAAAGTCAGGAATGTACACATAAGGGGGAGTTTAAAGGTGGCGCCTGTAACCGATAAGAGAGGTCAGAGACTGAGATGGTTTGGCCATATGATGCGCAGGGTGGACAGTCTGGACAGTCATGTGACCCAGAGGGTGCCAAGAATGAATGTGGATGGATGGAAGGGCAGGGGTAGGCCAAAAAAGAGATGGAGTGATGGCGTGAGAAATGACATGAAAGTAGCTGGAGTAACTGAGGAAATGGAAGGAGTTTGGAACTAAATTGGCACAGCAAAAGTTTAATAATTTCATACTACGGTAGTTAGAAATACATGGTAATTGGTATACGGTAATTAGAAAACGCCGATTTTTCATAAAATTTTCGAAAACCTACAGAGTATTGAAATACTGCATTACAACACTGTACTGAGACCAAAGCACTGTCTCTATTTATATAAGCAATTAGAGTCTACCTTAACCAATCTAGTATAAAATTAAGTACACGGTAATTAGAAAAGTTTTGAACGAAGGATACGGTAATTAAATACTAACGTGCTTCATTGACTTATACACTAACGTAAAAGACCTGCACCTGCTGCAAGACCGCGGCAGAAACTGAGGGCTTGAGACGTGTACAAGTAGTTATGTGCCAAATATCGTAATTAGGAATGTGCACCGTCGAAAAGAAAACGTCACGGCAATTATAACTTTAGTTCGGACATGCGGTTACTCAATGATAATTATTTACAGACTGATTTTATTGAGTGGATATTTTTTCATGGGATACCCGTTGCCTAATACTCATTAAAATGTTGAATGAAAAAAATAAAATCCGTACATCATAAAAGTTACAAGCAAGTTTTAACCACATTTTGGGGTGCGGACAGGGCACGGTGCTTAGAGAACAGAGGTTTGTGAAATTAATTTAGCCAGATAACTATGTAATCGGGGCCTATGTTTTTGTTACCAGCTAGACATGGATGCTAACTAACATATAAAAATATTTCCCTTTTTGAATTTGATAATAATACGAATATACAAGCCCGGACGCACAAAATCTAGCTAATCGAAGAATGGCCGTTAAATTTAAGATGTTATGAATACTTTGGTTATGTAAAATGCATACAAGTAGGTAATATGGTTTCAATCTTATGTGAATGAGTTATCGCGTGGCTTCGTTTTGACAACCCGGAGGGTTGGTTTGTGTTTGTTCTCGAGTCTGGGTGTTCTTGATATTATAACATAAAATATCGTCACAGTAATACCACGAAAGTAATTATTGATAAAATGTCATGTTGTGTGAAATATAGCCAGTAAAGTCTCTCCTGAAAACTTGTTTTACTTTTAACATAGTCACACCCCAGACACTCCATACAACGCTCGTGAAATAATTACCTATTTCTAATACATAGGCCAATTTAGTCTGTACACGCGCACACGCATACACATTTGTTCACTAAGCGCACACCTTTGCGACTGCACCCGCCTCGATACCCGCCTGGGGTAAGGTAACGGGATTCGGTTCGGGGAGGAGAGTGGCCATTCTGACGACCTCCGTGGCGTAATGGTTACCACGCCAGACCGCCACCCAGGTGGTTCCGGGTTCGATCCCCGGTCGGGTCATGATGAAAAACGAACTTTTTCTGATTGGCCTCGGGTCTTGGATGTTTATCTATATATGTATTTGTTATAAAATATAATATCGTTGAGTTAGTATCCCATAACACAAGTTTCGAACTTACTTTGGGGCTAGCTCAATCTGTATGAATTGTCCCTATATATTTATATTTATTTATTTATTCTACCTCGGATTATTACTTATTATATGACATAATATAAAATGAAGTCTCTCTGTCTGTCTGTCTGTCCCTATGTAAGCTTAGATCTTTAAAACTACGCAACAGATTTTGATGCGGTTTTTATTAATAGATAGAGTGATTCACGAGGAAGGTTTATTTGTATAATACATTCCGAAATTCCCACGGGAAAGCGGCATACACTCGAACGAAGTTGCGCGGCTTTCGCTAGTTATCTATATATATAAAATGCTTTGTCCTGACTGACTGACTGACTGACTGACTGACTGACTGACTGACTGACTGACTGACTGACTGACTGACTGAGAATCAACGCACAGCCTAAACCGCTCATCGTAAAAATCTGAAACTTGGAGGGTGGATTGTTTGTATGACGTAGGCGTCCGATAAGAAAGGATTTTTCGAAATTCTAACTCTAAGGGGGTAAGAAAGGGGTGCAAAGTTACTATGGGACAACTTGATTCCTTGGTCCAATCTACTTCAAATTTTGCATAAAAATTGTTTAAGAGAATTGATGGAAGACGTGATTCTTATTTTATTGAAATTCTTGAAAAATATGTATTTTGTGGGTAATTTTCTTCGATTTTGTGGCGACACCTATCGCCATACAGAAGAACTACAGAGTGAAGAAAAAGTTCACAATGCGAACACATGACGTCATATACGACGACACTTAGAAATCCTGAATCGCGCTATCGAAGTTTCTACGATATGGAGATATATATACAACCTCCGACACATACATTGTCGGAGCCGCGGTTCCCCAGGCATGACACCCAGCCTGGCCGGAAGATCTTCCCTTTGTGGCGGTCGAGCACATCGCCATCGCTCCCGCTACAGTGGTGACCCCGACGTGATTGGAAGCAGCCTTCTCCATCATATCTCCTCATCAGCTCTGATATCATCACATTCTTCACTCCTCAACTTTGAAGCCTCATCATCAGCAGTCTCACAGCACTCCAGCTACGGGGAAAATCAGGTTCATCGCAGCCGACTCACCGAGCTACCTGTTCCTGCGCCCCTTATCCCGACTCACTGGGATAACCCTCATCCCGACTCACTGGGATATTCCTCATCCAGACTCACTTGGATAACCCTCATCCCGACTCACTGGGATATTCCTCATCCAGACTCACTTGGATATTCTGCATCCCGACTCACTGGGACATGCATCATCCCGACTCACTGGGACATCACTCATCCCGATTCACTGGGATACATCAAGCACGCACGCTCACGCCCGACTCACTGGGACACTTGGAGCACGCACACTCAAGCCCGACTCACTGGGCAAGCTAACGAGAAGCACAGACTGCTGATCATCATCTCATCGGACCTTCGATCCTGGAGGGGAGTACTGTGGCGACACCTATCGCCATACAGAAGAACTACAGAGTGAAGAAAAAGTTCACAATGCGAACACATGACGTCATATACGACGACACTTAGAAATCCTGAATCGCGCTATCGAAGTTTCTACGATATGGAGATATATATACAACCTCCGACACATACATTGTCGGAGCCGCGGTTCCCCAGGCATGACACCCAGCCTGGCCGGAAGATCTTCCCTTTGTGGCGGTCGAGCACATCGCCATCGCTCCCGCTACAATTTGATATCAATACTCATACTCCTTAGTGCTTTTGATTTCAATTACATTTCATTTTGACACATTCGTGAAGTGAAGATGTCATCTGTCATGTAATATTTTTATAAATTCTGAATATTCAAACTAAATGATTTCATAATGTCGTCGTACTATTTATTCTGTTTGTGATCTCGGAAAACAGCTAAAATTCTAACTATGTATAAAGCGGACTGAATCATATTCATCGATAATAAACAGTAAGTAATTAAATATTAAATTTTATAATATTTGACAGGGGTCAAGTTAAATTGGTCATGGTTAAATGGCATATTGATATTGTTTCTTTCTTACTTATAGGAAATATCATTACGTCGACTCGTTCTATTATTTCGTAGTGTTGTTGTAGGGATGGTTGTAGGCTGAGGTTGTAGGTATTGAAACACCCATATACTTATACATTTTTTTTACGGAAGTGGTTGGAAAACAAGCTCAGGAATATGGATCATTTGATATTAGGTGATTATCGTCGACTATGGAGCACATAGATTCTAGGGTCCCTGACCTGTTGCCGACCTATAATAGGAAAAGACAGGATATATATATAGCGAGAAATAGTATAAGGAAGGAGATAGATATTTTTTTTATACCACAAAGGTGGCAAACAAGAATTTCGGATATTTCACTCTCCGAACGAAACGCATTGCTGCTTCACGTCAATATTCTGTAAAAGGGTGGTACTTTACCGGTCGGGATAGTCTATTTCATAAACGCTCACTCCAATTCTTTTCTTCTTGACCGTAGAGACCTGAAATTTGGGTTTTTGAAATTCCCACGGGAAAGCGGGATAAACGCAAACGAAGTTGCGCGGGTTTCTCTAGTCTAAATATATAAAATGCTTTGTCCTGACTGACTGACTGACTGACTGACTGACTGACTGAGAATCAACGCACAGCCTAAACCGCTCATCGTAAAAATCTGAAACTTGGCAGGTGGACCTATTATATGACGTAGGCGTCCGATAAGAAAGGATTTTTCGAAATTCGAACTCTAAGGGGGTGAAAAAGGGGGGTAAAGTTACTATGGGACAACTTGATTCCTTGATCCAATCTACTTCAAATTTTGCATAAAAATTGTTTAAGAGAATTGATGGAAGACGTGATTCTTATTTTATTGAAATTCTTGAAAAATATGTATTTTGTGGGTAATTTTCTTCGATTTGATATCAATACTCATACTCCTTAGAGCTTTTGATTCAATTATATTTCATTTTGACACATCCGTGAAGTGAAGTGTGTCATCTGTCATGTAATATTTTTATAAATTGTGAATATTCAACCAAAATGATTTCATAATGTCGTCGTACTATTTATTCTGTTTGTGATCTCGGAAAACAGCTAAAATTCTAACTATGTATAAAGCGGACTGAATCATATTCATCGATTATAAACAGTAAGTAATTAAATATTAAATTTATAATATTTGACAGGGTTCAAGTTAAATTGGTTTCTCACTTATAGGAAATCTCATTACGTCGACTCGCTCTAATATTTCGTAGTGTTGTTGTAGGGATGGTTGTATTCTGAGGTTGTAGGTATTGAAATACCCATATTCTATTACATTTTTTTTACGGAAGTGGTTGTAAAACAAGCTCAGGAATTTGGATCATTTGATATTAGGTGATTATCGTCGACTATGGAGCACATAGATTCTAGGGTCCCTGACCCGTTGCCGACCTATAACAGGAAAAGACAGGATTTATAGCGAGAAATAGTATAAGGAAGGAGTTAGATTTTTTTTATACAACAAAGGTGGCAAACAAGAATTGCGGATATTTCACTCTCCGAACGAAATGCATTGCTGCTTCACGTCAATATTTTGTAAGAGTTTCACCGGTCGGGCTAGCCTATTTCATAAACGCCCATTCCAAAGTTTGTAATGAGAGAAGTATTTAAATAGAAAAATAATCATGTATACGTATGAAAATGTTTTGTCTTGACCGTAGAGACCTGAAATTTGGGTGTGTGATGTAGGCAACCGATAAGAAAGAATTTTTTGAAATTCCCACGGGAAAGCGGGATAAACGCAAACGAAGTTGCGCGGGTTTCTCTAGTTGTATAAATATAATAGGGACAATTCATACAGATTGAGCTAGCCCCAAAGTAAGTTCGAAACTTGTGTTATGGGATACTAACTCAACGATATTATATTTTATAACAAATACATATATAGATAAACATCCAAGACCCGAGGCCAATCAGAAAAAGTTCGTTTTCCATCATGACCCGACCGGGGATCGAACCCGGGACGTCAAGATAAGCGTAAGATAAGTATAAGCGACGATATATTACGTTAGGTTAATATTTTGGGAGCTCGATGGCGTCGCTGTGTGTCGCACTCTAATATGAACACGCAAGTTAAGCGACGTTGGCCCTAGCCAGCGTTTGGATGGGTTTTGTTATCTCGAGCTTCTCCGTGCTTCGGAGGGCACCTTAAGCCGTCGGTCCCGGCTGTTGTCGATCGATGACAGTCGTTAAGCCAAGTCGGTGGCCTTGGGGCGGTTTGAAAACACCGGCCTCTGCCAATCCGCATTGGAGCAGCGTGGCAGAGTACGCTCTGATCACCTTCGATTGAAGGGAGGCCCGTATCCCAGCAGTGGGATGATTTTGGGTTGATATGATGAATATTTTGTCATGTATACTAACAAATTATAGACTAAGTTGTTATAATATATTATTATTATACTAGACCCGTGGCTTCGCATACCTTCACTTTGGACAAAAATTAGCCTATGTTGGGCTCTGTACCCTTGACAATATGTATACAAATTTTCATAATGATCGGCTGCTTAGTCAAGCCAACAAACAAACTCACTTTCTCATTTATAATATGACTAGCTGCCCCGTGCCCACTTCGTTGGGCATAATGTTAATAATCCTTTTTTAGTACAGGCGTTCGTAAGAAACGCTTTCATTCGACCGTTTTTTCTCCGATTCACTTTGCAAAACCGACTACCACGTAAAAGCCTTTATATTTTTCGGTTTTTTATATAACCTATGACACTCAGCAATAATGTGGCTTTCTATTGGTGAAATAATTTTTAAAATCGGTTCAGTAGATCCCGAGATTACCGCTTACAATTTAACAAATATACAAAGACACAAACTTTACTTCTTTATAATATTAGTATAGATGTAGTATGATTTACAATAATACCTATATCCGTTGTTAGGTATCCATGACACGGTTATGCTTAGCTTGCTTCGGGATCGGTCTATCCCGTGGCGCTGTGTAAATTGTATACAATTTCTAGTGTAGAATTCTACATTACATATTTATTTAACTAATTTGGTTAAGAAGTGTGACTATTTTCCCTCTTCCCCTATCATTAATATCAGTATTTTTCCTGTTATACATTTTTATTAGATTATCCTAATTAACAAATACATTATACACAAATTTACTGGAAAAATTTAGATAAATTTTAGTATAAAAAGGTTGCTATTCAAATGAATCTATCATTATTATCAAAATGAAGTTTATAACGGTTGCTATTGTTATTGTATTGCTGGCTGCATTCGTCTTGGCAGAGGATGCACCTGCAAACGCGGCACCCGCAAACCTGCCTGCAAACCCGGCACCCGCAAACTCGGCACCCGAAAACCTGCCTGCAAGCCCGGCACCCGCAAACCCGGCTCCCGCAGCCCCGCCATCACCAAGCAAAGAACCAGCAACAAAGCCAGCTTTCAATCCGATCAGATTGATAACTAACGCTGTTAAAAACTTCACACATTTATTTGGCAACAAGGTCCACGATGTATTTAGCTACTTGGCTAGAAAATTTAAACCTGGACATTCAGAGCCAGAACCAGAGCCGCTGAAACGTCGTTAAGATTCTTAGGGTTAATAATTTTTAATTTTCAACCCATGTCTCTGCAGCGTAAAGGTCCAAATTCCAAGACGTCCGCACGCTGCAGACGTCATGCTACACTACTAGGTTCTATGTATTTTTATGAAAGTAGGTGTGCGGTTCGTCTTGGGAATTGACCTTAAGGTATAATAATCGTGGCAGCTTCTTATCCTAAACCAATGAAAGGGTTAATAAATGGTTAACTAGATATTAATGTGATTTTTTTTAATGTAATTAATCCAAAACCTAGAAATCATGCTAATCATCAACTCGTGGCTTTTTTTTTTTTGACGATGTTGTGCAAGCTAGTGAAGCGGTAACGGGATACGCTTCACCAGCAACATTGGTTTTACGTGGGCGAGGTGTCAACCCGCCGCACAACCCCCGAAATGCTGGAGGACCACACCCGTCGTTGGTCAGCGAGTCCATCGGAGTTAGCCGGTTAGTGTAGCTAGGCTGTACTACCGACCATTCCCCTATCCGCCACCTTGGGGACGCTCCCCTACGCTGTGAGGGCCAGCGCGGGGCAACTCGTGGCTTTAGTTAAGAACACATGTCATGATTACCAAAACATTTGGGAATACGGTGGCTCAGACGGTAGTGAATATACGTTGTATGCAGGTTTATTCGATTCCTGCACAGAAATAACATTTTATGTGATATAAATTTGACACTCATAAAATGTGTGTTATGGTAGGGTGTCGTTTTTGTATCATATAAGTATAATATGTCCGTTATCTGCATTATGGGTGTTTGTTACAAAGAAGAAGTGAATTGCTGTTCGTGCGTCGAAAATTTTTGGTAAACAAGATGTTTGATTGAATTCGTCGCTGTCCGTACTGTCGACACACGAACAGCGACCAAATACGAAGAAGGAATGAAGAAGGAAGAAGGAATTATTACTAACGTGTTGTCGACTACGATGTTTCATTCAAATGTTCACGGCTTTCTCACAAACTATAATTATGATACATTTCAAGAGTCACATTAATTAACAAACACATTATATCCCAAATGTCTGATATAATTTAGATAAATATCAATATAAAAGGTTATGCCAATAAAACAAATCAATATTATTAACAAAATGAAGAACATAACAGTTGTTGTTGTTATGCTAACTGCATTTGTGGCAGGGACCGCGTCTGCAAACTCCGCGCCCGCAAACTCAGCAACCGCTAACACAGCAACCGCAAACTTAGAAGCCACTCATACAAAATATGTGAAACCACCTTTTGATAGAATTAAATTAGTTACTAAAACTCTTAAAGGTTTCAAAGAAATATTAGGAAAAAATGCCTATGAAAAACTGTTTAACAATTTAGTCGAATTATCCAAACGTTTGGAATCAATAAAGGTGTAAAAGGAATAAAATATTTTATTATTATTATACAAGACCCCAAATTTTATTGCAATACTAGCAAACCGCCCTAGCTTTGCACGGGTTTCAAGAATTAAGTTTTCTAATGTAATTCTTAATGTATTTTAACGAAAATTAATAAAAATTTACATTTGCATTACATCTAGTATTCGATTAAATCTGATTAGAGTTCTTTGAAATCTGATTAGAGTTACCTAAAAAACCTAATTCTTACTTCGTTTGGGGGTCAGACCTCTGCAGCTGTCTGTTCTAGCTTGTAGCTTCTGCCCGCGGCTTCGCCCGCGTGGCCAACTAACAATTAGCATGTTTCGCAAATTGTTAGTAGGTCGGTCGGTCGGTCGGTATGATGTCGGGGCCAGTCGGGGGCCACTCCCCAGGCGGTGGGCATGCATTAATTTTCCTGACTTAAAACAAAAAAAAGGGGAGGGGGGGGGGGTTTGGGAGGGTTGGCAACGCGTGAGTGATACCCCCGGTATTGCAAGCGTCTATAAACTACGGTGATGCTTACCATCAGGCGGGCCGTATGCTTGTTTGCCACCTTTGTGGTATAAAAGAAAACGTAGACTTGACT
Organism: Endotricha flammealis; assembly: GCA_905163395.2. Lineage (NCBI taxonomy): Eukaryota > Metazoa > Arthropoda > Insecta > Lepidoptera > Pyralidae > Endotricha > Endotricha flammealis. Next base: position 1,682,222 of record LR990880.1, on the reverse strand, counting down.
CAAGTGGCTTGACCGTATCCGGGGCCTATTACAAGTTGTATCATTACAAGGTGAGCATTGTAATGCTCGGTTCTCCTCCTTCACTGATGAAATGCTCGAAACTGAGCGTTACATTACACGCGAATGCTCCCGGTGAAGGAGCACCTTTAAATAAGGTGGCATCAGTGAATCATCATAATTTACAGTTTCTATTTCTAACATAATAATTACCAAATACATTATAATCAAATTACTTGTTAACGATTTTGTATATAAATATTGTGTTTCTAACAGATTCATCATTCATAACAAAATGAAGGTTATATTTGTCGTTATGATTACCGCATTGCTTGTTGCATTAGTCCGGGCTGGAGTAGCATCTGCAAATCCCGCGCCCGCAAACAAAGCGCCCGCTAACTCAGCGCCCGCAAACCCTGCACCCGCAAACACAGCTCCAGCAAACCCAGCACCCGCATTGGCAAATAAAAATGATGTGTCACTACCACCCTTCGACCGTGTCAAATTGGTAACTGATACTCTCAGTAGTTCTAGATTATTACTAGGGGAAAAATGCTACGCAGAAGTTTTTGACAAATTGTTGGAGTTATCTAAGCGTTTGGAAGCTATAAAACTGCCTTTTAGTGAATAATTAAGAATTATTTTTTTTATAAATTAATATTTTTATAAATAATCATGTATGTAAATGTTATGAGAGGAAGGGGACAGCGGATAATCCGCTCAAATCGGAGAAACCCGTCTGGGGAAGGATCTCCACCTTACAGAAGATCGTAACCAAAATAGCATTGGTCTCGGCCATGTTGTGTTCCTACGATGGGTAAGGTCACCAGAGCTCCACTTGGGGAGGGGCGGGAGGGGGTTGGCAACACGTGAGTGATACCCCCGGTATTGCAAGCGTCTATAGGCTACGGTGATGCTTACCAACAGGCAGGCCGTATGCTTATTTGCCACATTTGTGGTATAAAAATATATATAAAGAAATAGGATGTAACTAAGGTCCATAACTACTTGTTTACAGCAATGATCGAAATGTGTATAGAGTAAATAAAAATTACATTATTAAGTCATTATTTTTAATTAATAAAAATACCTATATGTTATTAAGGCATTGTTTTAATGTATTTTTTATAATAAAGGTGCCTGTCCCACACCAAAGTACAAATCTGTTGCCAATATTTTTGTTACGTCTTGTGTATACATACATACATACATATGTAACATAAATGTTGTGTGTGACTAGAGCATGCTCCCGGTTTTTTTTTTCTTAGACTATGATTATTATTTTGATATAATGATATTATATTTATAAAATATTCATAATATTAGATATGTACCTACACAATTTGCACGCAAGGTAAAATGTAGCAGAACCTAAAAATATTGTTTTCACCTCACAAGCTCGGAAAGAATCTGTTTGTCATTCGAAATCTGAGCGCAAAAGTGCATTTTGTGCCCTAGCGTGGAAAGAATTTTTAAAATTCGAACCTTTCTATTCTATAATTTTTTATACCGCCAGTCCTCGCAGGTGGACCTTGGTCGTGGTCCACCTGCGAGGACCACGACGGGCGGACGGGCTCTGAAAATGCATTATACTTATTTCATGCCAGTGCGCCAACCTTATAGAATTAGAATAATCGAACTGGCCAGCACGACACCGCATGAAAAAAATAAACACTTATTTAATATATTATTTGCGTTTTTTGACGACCTCCGTGGCGTAATGGTTACCACGCCAGACCGCCACCCAGGAGGTCCCGGGTTCGATCCCCGGTCGGGTCATGATGAAAACCGAACTTTTTCTGATTGGCCTCGGGTCTTGGATGTTTATCTATATATGTTTCTGTTATAAAATATAATATCGTTAGTTAGTATCCCATAACACAAGTTTCGAACTTACTTTGGGGCTAGCTCAATTTGTATGAATTGTCCCTATATATTTATATTTATTTTCTTGCACCCAAGTATTTTCCTCGCTGTAGTGAGGTGAAAAGTTGTGTGTTACGCTCGACAGCAAAGTTATTCTGCGTCTCGTACCTTTGAAACCCTCGCTACACTCAGGATTCTATATTTGAACCACTCGCTTCGCTCGTGGTTCAATCCTAGAATCCTTCGCTAGCTCGGGTTTCAATATAAGTACTCGCGCCAAAAAACAACTTTGCAGCCTTGCATAACAAATAACTATTTTAACACCCTTGTAACCTATATTTGTTTTATAATTTTGATTTGATCTGATTTGAAAAAAATCCCGGTACCGAAAATACCGGTATTTACCGGGAATTTTGTAGATATCCAGCACCGGTACTGGCATTAACGAATCCCGGTATTTTCGGTACTTTCGGTATTTAACTATTTTAAACAAATCTCGCTGTAAACGCTCTCGTAAATAGGTAATATAAGAATCGATCGGTTTATAAATTAAAGAATTAACGAGTTGATTACTTTATAAGAGAACTGATTTTTACCGATATTTTTTAATTTTATTTTTTACCTAGACTTGATTATGATTATTACTATTATTACTCTGGGACTGAATTAATGTGATCTAAAGAAATGTTACGTTAAACATGTTTACTGTAGACAAGACAGCCTTACAAATTCTATTATTCATCATCATCATCTCAGCCACAAGAAGTCCACTGCTGGACATAAGCCCAAACGCCTCCAATGCAGCGTCCTGCATCCAGCGGCTTCCTGCTACTTTCCTCAAGTCGTCTGATCACTTTGTAGGCGAGAGTCTTACGCTGCGCTTCCCGGTACGTGGTCGCCATTCCAGAACGCTCTTGTCCCATCATCGGCCATAGGTTCTGCGCGCTATGTGCCCAGCCCACTGCTACTTTAGCTTGCTGATCCGTTTGGCTATGTCGGTTATTTTGGTTCTGCTACGGATCTCTTCATTTCTGATTCGATCTCGTAGAGAATCCCCGAGCATAGCTCTTTTCATGGCTCCCTGAGTGACCGTGAGCCTCGGATCCATATGTCATTAGTGGTAACACACATTGCTCGAAGGTTTTCCGTTTTAAGCACTGAGGAATTTTGGACGAGAAGATGTGCCTTAATTTCCCGAAAGCTGCCCAGCCGAGTCGGATTCGTCGATTGATCTCTTTCTCGAAGTTGGACATAACCAGTACCGGAACCGAAAACTTCGGTAGTGAGAAGTATACCGGTGCATCCCCTAGTTTTGACCGTTTGTAACTGTGTGAGATATTAGGATACCATTTGTACATTGAATGCTAATGAATGTTAGCAAATTTTTTAACACATTTTATTTTCTGCTCCCGCGCTGAAGTTTTATAACACCGTTGTGGGAATAATAGCTACATGACGCACTCCATTGTGCTAAAGACAAATATTCTTGGAGGGACATAGTAAAACAAATTTAAGAATAGCACAGCGGATAATCCGCTCAAATCGGAGCAGCCCGTCTGGGGAAGGACCTCCACCTTACAGAAGATCGTAGCCAAATAACATTGGTCTCGGCCATGTTGTGTTCCTACGGTGAGTAAGGTCTCCAGAGCTCCATTTGGGGGGGTTGGGAGGGTTGGCAACGCGTGAGTGATACCCCCGGTATTGCTTACGTCTATAGGCTACGGTGACGGCTTACCATCAGGCCGACCGTATGCTTGTTTGCCACCTGTGTGGTATAAAAAATAAAATAAAAAAGAATTCATAAAATTAAGTAAAAAAGTAGATTTACAAGAAATACTTTTACACGTCATTTTTTTTATCGTACTAGCACTTTAGACGTGAATGGCCTGTATCAGATAACGACCACGACTCGGGAAGAAGTAGTAATATCGGGACAAGCCCACCACACATTCCCACCGCTGCTGTAGGAGACACAGCAGCGGTGGTACAGCCAGGAACAACAGCGACCTCAGATTGACAATAAGCAATGAAGCTTATTGACGTCCCGGAGCCGAAACTACAGCAGTCTTAGAACTCACAATGAATGTAATCAGAAAGAAGATAGACGGAGTAGGAAGTATTGAAAAGGCTTATATCTAAAACGAGCTGTTACCCACGACTTCGTCCACGTGAAATGTTCAAATAAGGATAACTCCTTTTCTTGTCATGCGATTTAAATGAAACAAAGCCTATATTCTGCTCCAAGCCGAGCTCTATCTCCCTATAAAAACAGGATTAAAATCCGTTCAGTAACTTAGAAGATGTGCGCGTTCAAACAGACAGACAGACAGATCGAAAAAATTTTTTTCGCTTTTATTACCTTTCTCTAACACTGTTCCCTCTCCATTTTTGCCAAATATATTCAAAGTACAGACATATCGGGGTCTACTGTTTTATTATATGTATAGATGTATGGATTAAAAATATCTGTTACAATAAATTGTTTATTGGTTTAATATATGCAAAACAAAATTTTAATGCTTCTTCCCCATCATCTTAGCTGTCATACCACCCAACATTTTAAATACGTCGTGGACGGCATTATCTATTGCTTCTTCAGCTGCAGAAAGCACTTTAGACATATTTGGTTTTGGTTCATTTTTGCATTCAGCTATCCCTATAGCTATTACAACTATTATTACAATTATTAACAACTTCATTTTAATGTTTAATAAATTCTTCCAAGACTCTCTTGCCTGTGCCTGTCTTTTATATCAGAATATAGAGTTCTTCTTGTATTGATTTGTTAGTAAGTACAACATTATTTTCTAATGAAACCACTTTTATAACATCTACGTAATTAAGTTTATCTTTAAAATCTACTGCTATAGTGTTATTATCATTTTTAACTGTACTTTATCTAATATGATTGTTAATTAAATCTGTTTCACCACTGACAGATAAAGCTATTTGGAACTTATCAGCAAGTGAAGTTAATAACTTAATTGAGGTTATGTTGTATTTTATTAGTAAAAACATGTTGCTTTGGTAGAAAATAAAAATAAAACTGAAACAAAACTTCTAATATTAAAAGCACAGGCTCCCCGTGGCAGGGTATCCTTGCAGTTACGTCATCATCATCATCTCAGCCATAAGAAGTCCACTGCTGAACATAGGCCTCCCCCAAACGTCGGAAAGCGCAACGTAGGACGCCCGCCTATAAGGTCAGGCAACCTTAAGAAAGTCTCAGGAAACCGCTGGATGCAGGCCGCTGCCAGCAGGTTGCATTAGAGGCAGTTACCTTGCTGAATGGCAATAGAAATACGTTGAGCCAGCCTTTCGGGCACCCATGATTTTCGTAGGTGTTTGGCGATGTGCTTAAAAAGCACAATACACTGAGACCCCACCGTTACCGAAATGTTTGCCGTTTCATCTGCTGTCTCACGAGGCGAGAAAAGATCAAACGAGCCAGTGCTTCACCTGACGGTAAGTAATCAGCGTTGCCCATGGACAACCACTCCAAGAATCTTGGATGCGTTGCCTCTATAAGCAATGAAAAAGGAAGGAAGGGGGAAGGAGCCAGTCCATTTATGAGCCACCAGTTCATAGTAGAAACTAGACTGTTCCACTCAAGAAAGGCAGTGCCTCTAAGGCGGACCAAAGTTCGCCGGGTTAGCTAGTTGTTAATAATAATATATTTTTCACCTCACAAGCACGGAAAGAATCTGTTTGTCATTCGAAATCTGAGCGCAAAAGTGCATTTTGTGCCCTAGCGTGGAAAGAATTTTTAAATTTCGAACCTCTCTATTCTATAATTTTTTCAAATTCAAATTCAAAATATTTTTATTCAAATAGGCCTAATATAAGCTCTTTCGAATCGTCACATTTTATACCGCCAGTCCTCTGAAAATGCCTTTATACATATTTCATGCCAGTGCGTCAACCTTATTTTTAGAATAATCGAACTGGCCAGCACGACACCGCATGAAAAAAATAAACACTTATTTAATATATTATTTGCGTTTTTCTTGCACCTACCATTTTCCTCTCTGTAGTGAGGTGAAAATTGGTGTGTTTCGCTCGGCAGCAAAGTTTTTCTGCGTCTCGCGTCTCGTACCTTTGAAACCCTCGCTACGCTCAGGTTTCTATATAAGTAAGTACTCGCGCCAAATAAGAACTTTGCAGCCTTGCATAACAAATAACTATTATTTTTTGTGATTTGTTTGTGGAAGAAGAAAGAAAGCAATAAAAAAAAAATAAGTTACATGTTTTTATTTTTGTTTCTTATCACTAAATCACATATTGTTCTTGTTCAGAAAACTAATTTGCTTTGATTAAAGTAATCCAGATCGTAAGCGTACCTGTAAAATAAAGAGAACTTGTTGATAGTATTCAGTTACAAATATATTAGGACTTATTATTATGTATCAACATGTGCGATGACGCATGACCTATCCGGCAATATCACACGACTTGTCTCAAAGTCAAAGCGTTTATTTGCAAAAACAGGTTACAAAAAGGCCTTAAAATATTACAATTGGTTCACTATTTTGTTAACACTTGTTAGCACCACAATTTCTATTCGCTTACCGCTTAGCGCAAACAATTATTATGTCTTTTTATACCACAAAGTTGACAAACAAGCATACGGCCTGCCTGATGGTAAGCATCATCGTAGCCTATAAACGCTTGCCGGGGGTATCACTCACGCGTTGCCAACCCTCCCAAGTGGAGCTCTGGAGACCTTACTCACCGTAGAAACACAACATGGCCCAGACCAATGCTATTTGGCTACGATCTTCTGTAAAGGTGGAGGTACTGCCCCAGACGGGCTGCTCCGATTTGAGCGGATTATCCACTGTGATGTACCTCTCCTATAACGCGCCACCAACGCAAAGTAGCGAAGGCCAGTGTTTTCAAACCGCTTGACGGTCACCGATCTGGCTTAACGTTGTCGTCAAATCAATTTTTACGAAAATTCTATCAATGATTGAGATGCAATTTGTAAAAAACCCCAAAAAATTTGAATTTCCCGCGCTGACCGAAACGGATCACCTTAACGATATCATCCAACAGCCAGGACCGACTCGCGCGTTCATTTTGAGACACAGCGACGTGGGCACTTCACTCCAACAGCTAGGAGGGTGTGGGTTCGATTCCCGCTCGGGGCAAACATCTATGTGATGGCATTTGTTTTTGTCCACGAGGCTGGGTGTTTTTTATGTATTATGAGATATATTATTGTAAACATGTATTCAAAATAATATATCTATTGTCTGGTACCTATATCACAAGTAGATTAACCCAAGCTTACTTTGGGACCAAGGTGGTCAAATCAAATCAAATCAAAATATTTTTATTCAAATAGGCATATTACAAGCACTTTCGAATCGTCACTTTTTTTCCCTACCACCAGTTCAGACGGCAGATTTGTGCTAAGAAGAACCGGCAAGAAACTTAGCACTTGCTCTTTTAAAATGGTAATGACATAAGTTAAACATTGAAACAAGAATAAAAAAAATAAAAAAACTACAATTTTTTTTAAAAATAATAATGAAAAATTCATAGAAAAAAAAGGAGTATCAATATACTGGTATACATATATACATTTTAAGGTGTAAAAAAAAAGGTGTAAACAGTGTGTGTATATAACATTTATATATGCGCAATATATTAAGTACCTAGCAGTAGGTAGACTTGAGTTTAGTGTCTGTACCGAATTGATGATTCCAGCTATTCTTATCATTTAAATAATCTTCAATTCTATAATAAGCCTTTTTGCTGAGTGAATGTTTAATGAAGGATTTAAACCTTTTTTAAAGGTGCCGTGTGAATTAATTTCCAAAGCGAAATAACAAAAAAAAAACTTGCCGACAAACGGACTTGTCAAGCAAATCGAATGAACTTTAACGTATTCGGTTCGTAGTGGCATATGATATAGCTTTGTCTCCTTCACACGACACGATGTTGTACGTTTTTTATCGAATAGCAAACGAAGAAGCGTTTAGTGTACTGAGCGATCTTGGAGGGGTGGCACGTATTTTATGTTAATTTGTTTTGATAGGTATTCAAAATGGCTGAGGAGTCTTCTATAGATAACGAACTATTAATTTCTTTAGTGCAACAAAAGCCCGTTTTATGGGATAAAACTCTGGAACTATATAAAAATCGCGTCGCAACTCAAGCGGCTTGGAAGGAAATCATGGTAATAATTGATCCTAATTTCGAGACAAAGGAAGAAAAAACAAGACAAGCCATAGGTATGTATCTTTTATTATTAATAATAAAAATTGCGTTGCAACATACAATGTGTGATTTGCACCGCAGCGAGCGTCACGGAGTTAAGTGGTAAGGATATGCGTAAGTGGCTACGCTTCTTGCAGACTTTTGAGACTACTTTGATTGGGCGAGTCTCGAAGCAATTTTTTATATTTTTTTTTGGTACCTTTTTTTAAAACTTCTACATAGGATCTAAATCCTCCATAACGCTCGCTGCGGTACAAATCAACACACTGTATTTTACCTTACTCTGCTTAGTTCTAAATATATTCGTTTTGCCATGGTACTGATCCTTCGTCTGATAAAAAATATTGACTAAAAGTGGACCTTACGCTGTTTGCTTGAAAATTTCGAACTGATGTACTTTGAATATTTTCAAATAATGCAGGATTTGCCACATCTTCAAAATTGTGTCCATCATTTTCACGAACGTAATTGTGTAATACGATGCATGCTTTTATGATTTCGGTCAATAAACTTGGTGAAACATCAATAGCTCTATGTAGAATTCTCCATTTTCCTGCCAAGATACCAAAAGCACACTCCACGTATCTTCTTGCTCTGCTCAGGCGGTAATTAAAGATTTTTTTACGTAAATCTAAATGTGTTCCTCCAAAAGGGCGTAGTAAATTATTATGTAGAGCAAATCCCTCATCACCAATAAAAACGTAAGGCGTATTTTCTCCACCTTCTAATAATGGCATTGGTTTGGGTATATTCAGCGAACCATCATTAACTTTTTTCCATAAAATGGAATTTTTTAAAATAGATGAGTCACAATCTTTCCCGTATGATCCTATGTCTACATATATAAACCTGTATTCCGAATCAACTACCGCAAGTAGCACAATTGAAAAATAATCTTTATAATTAAAGTACATGGATCCACTATGCGGAGGCTTTAAGATTTTTATGTGTTTCCCGTCAATTGCACCTAAACAATGAGGGAAATTAGTCTTTCTTTCAAAACCTTCCACTATTTTCATCCATTCACTTTCTGTAGAAGGCGTTTGAAGATATTTTCCCTGAAGGACATGCCAAAGAGTCCAGCAAACATCCCAGATGATACCACTTATAGTCGATACTCCAACTTTGTATGAATAGTGTAAATCTTTCATGGAACATCCCGATGCCAAATACCTGAAAAAAGAAATATATATGTACATTATTACAACTATGTTTGTATTTTACAGCTAAAATGATTATTCAACGGTGGACTCATATAAGAGATAATTATAATCGATCATGTAAAAAGATAAAAGATCAGAAGAGCTCAGGAAGTGGCGCCAAAACAGCGAAACCCTATGTATATAGTAAACAGTTATCTTTTCTGCAGAAAGTAATACAACCTAAAGAGACAATAAATAATGTTACTACCGAAAATAACAACATGGAATCCAATAAAAACATAGAATCCGAAATCCAGAACAATAATTCGGAGGGAGGAAATGAAACATTGGAAACAAACTCTATAGAGACACATGGCACAACGGCGGCAAAGAGCCCTATACCTAATCGTGTACCTAAAAGATCTCTAAAGAATATAATTAGTCCTGTCGATGCAAAGATGATGAAATTTATGGATTCTTTTTCAAATAACGAACCTAAAACAATGAATCGGCATCTTTCATTTTTTAATGGAATATTACCATCATTAGATAAGTATAACGATGATGAAGTCCTCGAATTTCAAATGGGTGTGCTACAATTAATGAAAAAAATTAAAAACAGTCGCCAAATATGTGAACCGTCGTCATTCCATATCCCATCAGATCACAGAGGATATTTTACACAACAATATCAAAATAATATACAAGAAGCTACAAATTCTATCAGTACAAACATGACTACAATGACTTCTGTTCAAAGTCCATCCTCTGTAGAATCAGCAGCTTCTCTTCTAAATCCGTCCTCTGTCGAATCCTGCTATTCTAACTACACGGATGTGGATTACAATGACTTTTAATATGAAAAAATAATACTGATGCAAATTACTTACAATACAAATTGATCAATAAATATTTTTTTATTAATAAAACTTAAATAATCACTACATGTGTATTTTTATTTGTGTACTCACCTTAAGCAGATGGCTAATTTCATTTTTGTTGTAATGCATTTCCGCATATTCGTATTACATTTTGGTAGGCTTGAATTTTCCAGTAGATTTAACAACTTTTCAAAACTTTCAATAGACATCCGAAAGTAATTAAAAAACATTTTCTCATCGTTTTTAAGATTTTCGAATAGTTTTTCAAATGTGCTTGAACGCACAGATTCTTGATTCATAGGATGTACCCAAAACCTTCTATTTCGTCGGCGGCGAGACCGTTGGCGCCTTCGATACCAATTTAAAAGTACAACCAAGCGTGGATCCATCACTGACGTCTACTCACTGTGACAACTGTGTGGAAACTGCAGCTATTCGTTCTTTACACGCTACGTGAAAAAAAAACGAATACAAAAAAACGTGCAGGACAATGCCGTGTGAACCTAGCCTGAAGTATTCGTTAAAAAAACGAATACAAAAAAACGTGCAGGACAATGCCGTGTGAACCTAGCCTTAAAGTCTGAGAATGTAATAAGAAATAGTTACACAAGTTGTCAATAGATGGCGCTCTTCAAATCCTGAATCGCGCTATGTTTTGCCTTTTCGTCAAGAATATATGCTTGTATACGATAACCATATGGTGTTCAATAAAACCTTACAAAAATTCACCTAGTTTAAATAATAGTCAGTTGCAGGACGTAACAAGCACCTTGATACACAGAAAACCCAAGATGCACAGTTTCAAACAAAATCAACTCCCAAAAGTGTCACCAATATACATACACACTTATAGTAACATAGTTTTGCAAATTCAACCTACATTACATTGACATAACGTTGTATTTGTAATGCACAAAAAGTACCGTGACGCGGGCGATACTTGTGGGAATGAGTGCACAATTCTTGCGGACGGTTTTTAGACGCTGAGTGTGTATCTTGGGTTTTTTATATATCAATGGTCTATAGTACTAAAACTTACGTACATTAATACAATCCATTAACAAAAAACAGTACATAATCATCAAAACTGTCACATATTTCACAAACATTTTGAGCTCCAAACATGGGAAATTATAATGATGAATGATTTTAAATTGATATTTTTGCGTTTTCCATATAGGTAGGTAGTTCAATAATTTTATACCTACCTCATACCAGGGTCGTATTCAAGGAATCCAAACTAATATTATTTGTGAAAGTGTGTTTGTTTTTCCTTCCTTCACGCCATTTTCTTTTTTATTGTAAATTGTACATGCCCTCTGAAGCACAGAGAAGCTCGAGATAACAAAACCAACCCAAATATTCGCTAGTATATTCCATGTCTTCATTTATGTTCATACTCATGTCTATTGGTCTGAATTTTCTATATATTTATTTACAAAAAGAGTACCTAACTATATTTAACAGCATTTATTGTACCCATAGTACAAGCTATGCTTAATCTGGGGCTTGTGTGATTCTATGTGTGTTATTCATATTCGTATTATTATTATTATCATCGATATTTTTTAAATACGTCTCTGCACCTTATTATAAGAACATTACCTAGTTTACTATGATTATAATCTGCAATTGCCAGCTCAGAGGTGATTTGGTGGTGATTCTACATTCGGCACCAGAGGATGCGGATTCGATTCCCGCTGGGTGCGATAGTAGGATGTTTTTTTTTAAATCAATGATAGTACTAATTAAGAGGAATCGAAAATCGAGAGAGTGACGAAACTTTTTATCCCGGAAAAACATCTTATTCCCACGGGAAAAAAATCAAGTTTATTATTATTTGTCAGGCACACTACGCGGCGAAGCCGCGTGTTACAGCTAGTATTTTATATTTATTATTTACAAAAACCTTACAAGCTAACAAATTATAATCCAATGCGCTTACAAGATTATTCTATTAAAACAGCAAAAAAGGAAATTAATACAGTAAAAATATAAAATATCAATAATAAAAAAATAATAAAAATGCATGTTAGTTAATTAGTATTACAATTATTAAATCATCAATCAAATACTTAACATTCATTAAATTAAATCAGAATTGCATCCTTAAATTTCAGACATAATGTCCTAATCGACCAGCGAATAAATGTAGTTCCTCGTGCCGAGCAAGTATATCCCCGATAGCTAGGAGGGCGCGATTGGAAGGCGCGTATCTCCTGCGCTTTGTGCGTGCAGTAGGCAGCAAGCAAGCACAGTTGGCGGCAGCGGCGTGCTGCCTGCCTTCGTCGAGTACTCGAGTCCCAAGATACGTTAAGCGGAACTCGAAATAGGACCCTCTGCCACACCCCGGACACTCCATACAACGCGCGTGAAATAATTACCTATTTCTACTACATAGGCCAATGTCGTCTGTACACGCGCGCACATATACACATTCGTTCACTAAGCGCACACCTTTGTGACTGCATCCGCCTCGATACTCACCTGGGGTAAATTGACGCGATTCGGTGCGGGGCGGAGAGTGGCCATTATACCTCGGGTTATTACTTATTCTATGCCTCTGCATTACATCGGGGCTATCGATTTTATAATAAACTAGCGAAACCCGCGCAACTTCGTTTGCGTGTATCCCGCTTTCCCGTGGGAATTTTGGAATGTATGATACTTTAAAACCTTCCTTGAATCACTCTATCAATTTAAAAAAACCGCATCAAAATCCGTTGCGTAGTTTTAAAGATTTAAGCATACAAAGGGACATAGGGAAGAAAAAGCGACTTTGTTTTATACTATGTAGTGATAGTGATAATGAAAGGTAATGATACGTTACAAGCTTTAATTTTCATTTCTTTCCACTAAATCACAAATTGTTCTTGAACAGTGCACTGATTTGCCTTGTGAAAAGTAAACAAATTCGTATGCGTACCTGTAAAACAAAACGAGAATTAAACAGAGAACTTATTGCTCATTTAAATTAGGTCATTGTGACCGAATTTGTAACTCGCATTCAACCACAAATATATCATATTAAAATAAATATATAGGGACAATTCATACAGATTGAGCCAGCCCCAAAGTTAGTTCGAAACTTGTGTTATGGGATACTAACTAAACGATATTATATTTAATAACAAATACATATATAGATAAACATCCAAGACCCAAAGCCAATCAGAAAAAGTTCGTTTTTCATCATGACCCGACCGGGGATCGAACCCGGGACCTCCTGGGTGGCGGTCTGGCGTGGTAACCATTACGCCACGGAGGTCGTCGGCGGATAATGTCGGCGACATGTGTGATTTGAGCAGGCAGACTTGAAAATGAACTACCTAGTTTTTAAAGATAGATAGATAGAATATGCTTTATTTGCAACACACAGACTTTATACAATACAATACAATACAAACAAACATAATACGAGAACACAAAATAGCTTACAGTCTAGTGTATTAGCAACAAGGCGGCCTTACTGCTTAAAGCAATCTTTTCAAGGCAACCTTAGGGTAACTGATTTATAAATGAAGTAAGCAGGGCTAGCAAAAAAAATAATGATAAAATAAACTTGTAAATATAAACAAGAAGACCACATATAATACTCACGCATATATACATTATATATATAAATACTCACATAATGAAGGATTCATATAGGTACTTAGTAAAGTAAAGTAATGAGGAAGGGGAAAGGTAACAGGCAGGATGGGTATCAGGCTACCTTTTTCACTCAACATGTTATCTATGAAAAACTTAACAAAATTACCCACCTTCCCGGATTTGGAGCTCCTTTTGCGAACAACCATGAGGCACTATCCATGTTCTGATTTTTTAATGAGATTGTACTCTGAAAATAAATAAGGTAAGGTACTGTACGAATTGTAAGCCTTAGGTGGGTCATCTTGGCAAAATATGTGAAACATTTGTTATTTATTTCAACATCCTTGTATCATCCATATTTTATTATTTTCTATTATATTCTAATCTAATCTATCGCCGGCAAAAAAAGTGCCCGTGGTACCACCCACCCATCTAAAATAAGCAGGTGGACCACGACCGATACGGGTTTTTATGCTAACTAGCCGCTTTTCCAGTTAATATGCAATCGCCCAGTTAATATGCAATTGCTTTTCCAGTTTTACATGTAACCGCTGCGAAATTGCACGCACTTAACCGCAATAATAATGCAAACTAAATTAGAATGGTGCGGTTAACCGCTCCTATGATTAACCGCTACTACGCAAGAGCATTTTCCACTTACCGGTAAAGCATAACAGTTCTTATCGGCTGGTAATTTTAGTAGACGGATTAATTGGTGTGCTAGTAATGTTTTACATGTCAGTTTGTTTATTTTGAAGACCAGACGTTCTTTATCACTTGATATTTGGTACATTTTCATTGACATCTGTAATATGGTAATGTTCACAGATATCAGAATACAAGAGATATGGTTTGTGGGCGGGGCACATGACGCCATTTTCTGCACAAATGTGCAGGAACTTGATTGTTCTAAGTCATTCACAAAACAACGCTTCCGCGAACACACGTCCGTGAATGTCAACAAAAATGCCGGCTTGTGCTTTAATTACGTGCAAAAATCGCAGTGATACGGTAAATTCAAGTAATAGTGGTGTTACTTATCATAGGTAAGTCATTTATTTAATATTTTTCTATATAAATGACAAATTAACGAAATATTTTTGAGGCATAGAAATCATTAAACAATATACGGCATAGTCGATACTTCCGTTACAAATATTGTCCATTGCTTGTTTTGGATGCGCGCTTTTCAATGTTTTGCGGTATGCACGTACAATGGAATGCAAACGTAACGATAATTACAATGTTGTGAAAATATCGTGGTACCGCCGCTTGTAGCTTCCGCGATCTGTCAAAGTAATAATGGCCGTCGCACAAGCCATGTAGTGCTGCCAAAAGTAGAATATTTTAGTATCGATAATTTTGTATTTCTAATTTTTGAAAGTATAATAATTTGAAACTTTTACTACAGTGCATTCCTTGTACAGGGTGTCCCAGTCCCATAAGTATTGGATCAAAATCAAGGGGAAAGTAGCTCAACTAAAAAATCGCTTATTATTATGTACAATTTTTTTTAAAGTTCTTTCTTTTAATTGGTTTGAAACTAAAAATTAATATTTTCCAAAAAATAAAATATTTAAAAACTAAAAACTTTTGTATTTTTTTTTCTGTTTTTCTATTTGGTTTTAGGTAATTATTTAGGTGTGCTACATTTTCCTTAGGTTTCATCCAATATTTACGAGACCTCCTGCATTTCCATTATTCGTGGCGTTGTAAAATATCGAGAGGTAAAGTTATCGATAATGCTTGTCGCCCTTTTTCATTAGGTGCCCGTCACTATAATACACTTCTTACATCTGTGTTCGTAATCGAACGCAAATCACGGGCTTACGATTTGTGTGAGTGTGACTGTCGGAGATTATTCTATGAATGTGTTAAAATGTAACTGTGTGTGTAAGTGGCGACATCGGTTCCGGTACAAAAACTGTCTTATTACATTTCTCTTCTTTCTGTGTTCTGAGGTAATGTTATATATTATTCTGAACAGTAATTAACACGCACCAAAAGAAATTGCGAAAAAACCCAGTTACGGCCTTTTTTTTCAGCCAATCAAAATATACACCTATACAGCCTTAAAAGTGTATTTAGACGATCAAAGGAGACTGAAACGATTCCATACAATTCTGGGCCAGAATGTAATAAGATGAAAATGGTGACAATTGATAGGTTTATACTTATCAGTCCTTCACTGTAAATTCTGTAACTTTTGACAATCTGAGAGCTGAGTTAATGACTGTTTAGTGAAAGTGAGGTTATGTTGCAATTAGATGATTCCTGAAGTGCAAAAGATGTTTTTTACGACCTTTGACGACCTCGATGGTATAGAGTGGCTTGGCCACCGATTTGATGGTCGTCGAAAATAGGAAACAATTTGAAAAAATGGAAAAAGCACTCAAAACGCATCGGAAAACACAAAACGAGTGAGCAAAATATCAAAAGCCGGCAGGCGGTAACTGTCAATGTCATTGACAATGACATTTATGTCAGTGACATAGACTAAATACTGATTTTAATCGATATGAAATCGATAATCATTATTACGTAGTGTTTACATATTCGTTTTTCAGTAATTGATTAATATAATATTATATACATCATATGACCCCTATAATGTATTGTGTATGTATGGTACATTTAGTTACCTACTTTAAGTTAACTAACTACTAAATGCTAAGGGTTTTTTTTCTGTAATTATGTAATCGATTAGGTATTCAGTTATTCGATAATCTCACGAAAAGTATTTCCTCATATTTCTCCTCTCGTAGATTGAGAAATAAGCTGATAATTGGTATACATAGATAGAAAAATATGACTAATTTTTTAGACCATATTCTAACTTATTACATTTTGGCCCATAATTTTCAGTCTCCTTTGGTCCGGCCGCACTACGAACGCCGCCAAGTACCGCACCCACCATATTCGATTGATGCGCCCGTACATTATAAAAGTGCTGCTAGACGATCTAATTTGGTCCGGCCGCACCACGGATGCCGCCAAATACCGCACTCACCATATTCCATTGATGCGCCCGTACATTATAAAAGTGCTGCTAGACGATCTAATTGGGTCCGGCCGCACCACGGATGCCGCCAAATACCGCACTCACCATATTCCATTGATGCGCCCGTACATTATAAAAGTGCTCCTAGACGATTGAATTTGGTCCGGCCCGCACCACCGAACCGTCTCCGGTATCGCACCGATTGTTGACCGGACGAGTTCGACACCGCACAGTTCGGTAGTGCGGGCCAGACCAAATTCGATGGTCCAGCTAAAGAACCGCACGCCACCGCACGAATATGGTGCGTAGGTTACCGGACCGGGAGGCGTCCGGTGGTGTGGTGGTGTGACCTGACTTGGTACGATCGTCTATTAGTACTTTTACTGTCGACATCATCTACTCCGACTGGTTTACTTGTACTAATTTCCAATTAGAATTTAATAACCGTAGAATGTGAATTATAAATTATAATTTTTTTGCTATTTATAATGTAGTAAATCAAAATTAAATTAAAACATCATAGTGTGTGTAACATAGTGTAACTTTTAGTGATGTGTATTGCCTCGCCACGGAACTGTTTTAATATGTATTACTTAAGTGAAAATTATTTCTCTCATGTAAGTGACTGCTTTTTGTGTCTTTTGAGAATAAAGAATCTTTAAACCGAAATAAAAAAAGACTCACCGACATAGGACCGATCCTTTCTTTCACTGTGAAATTCACATCAAACAAATTATCATTTCCAACCATTTTTAATTTTATATTTACACGTATGGGATTGTTTTCCATAGTTTTGAGTCGTGTTTCAGTACAATTCTTTATGTCAATTAACTTTACTTTTAACTGTAAGTTGTTTTTCTGAAAAAAAAATTAAGATATTTTAAGAGAGGTAGGGCACAGCGGATAATCCGCTGAAATCGTAGCAGCCCGTCTGGGGAAGGACCTCCACCTTACAGAAGATCGTAGCCAAATAGCATTGTTCACGGCCATGTTTTGATCCTACGGTGAGTAAGGTCTCCAGACCTCCACTTGGGGGGGTTGGGAAGGTTGGCAACGCGTGAGTGATACCACCGGTATTACAAGCGTCTATAAGCTACGATGACCGCTTACAATCAGGCCGGCCATGGTATAAAAAAAAGGTATGTTTAGTCGGTGTCAGCCGAATACGGTTCCCGAAATGCACGTCCTCTGTGCGTTAAAATTATGCTGTGATTGGCTCTTAGTAGATTGTACGTATTTATAATTGTGATCGATACAAATGCTCGTAGAATATCAGATTCAAAGAAAACAAAGTGCAAAAGCCACAATTCGTCAACGGTCCTGCATTTGCTAGTTCTGTCTTAATCGCGTTCAATGTGCTTCGTCAGCGTATAAAAAATGACATGTGTCAAGTCAAGACCCTAAGGCATTCGTAATTTTATTAATTAACATACGTACATTACAGTCCATAGATAAAAAACAGTACATAAGTATCAAAACTGTTGCATATTTCTGAAACATTTTGAGCTCCAAAACATGGGAAATTAGAATGATAAATGATTTTAAAAAGTGATTATATTTCCGTTTTCCCGATAGGTACTTTGATAATTTATACCTACATCATACCAGGGTCGTATTCAGGGTATCCAAACTGATATTATAAATGTGAAAGTGTGTTTGTTCTTTTTTTTACGTCTTTTTCTATTTTATATTGTAAATTGTAACCTTTATTAGTACCAATTTAAAAAAGCAAATGCTAAGTTTCTCGCCAGTTTTTCTTAGTACAAATTTTCCGTCTAAACTGGTGGTAGGTAAAAATTCAGACAATTGGAAAGAGCTTGTAATATTATTATTTGAAAAAAATATTTGACTTTGACAGTGAAGTTAAACGATTATGAAATGTTTTTTTCAGGTATCGTTTGGTGGATTTGGTTTTCAGGTATAGATCAGGAGTGTGACATAGGCGACTGTTTATCACGGAAAAAATCTCATTCCCACAGGAAAACCAAATTAAACAATTTTTTTCTACTGTAAATGGTGCTACATGGCGCTGCAATCGGCAAATTATGTCAATTATTACTTAATTTTAGTTACTTACTATATAGTACTTACTTACTCTGCTGGCTCAGGAACCGAAAGTGAGTCTTGGCCTCCAATATGAGAGCTCGCCACTGTCTTCTGTCCTGCGTGATATCTCGCCACTGGGATATTTATTTGAATACTTAATTTTAAATATTTTTATTATCATATATTCTAAATTCATCTCTGTTCCTCATTATAAGAACATTACATAGTTTGCTATGATTTAAAATCTATAATTGACAACCCGGTGGTGCGTCGGTAGTGATCCTACCGTTTTGGCACCAGAGGGCGCGGCTTCGATTCCTGCTCAGGGCTAACAATTTATGTGATGACATTTCTGTTTTTTCTCAATCCTTGGTGTTTTATGTATATTAGTTCAAATAATATTTTCTTTGTGCGTTGCCCGCCTATAAGCAGTAAAAAAGGTAGGAAGAGGGAAGGAGCAAGACGTTTATAAGCCACTACCAGTTCATAGTAATGAAACTCTCAAGAAATAAAACCAGCGTTATGGAGGATGCGCTGCCACTGGGACCCTTTTTTTTTTTTTGTTTATGGTCAGGAAAATGCATTACTGCATGCCCCGCCGCTTGGGGAAGCGGTGGGGGTATGTCGGGCTCCCCCTCTTATGCCACTTGGGTATACCGACTAAAAACCTGACTGACTGCCACCTTATCCGCCTAGATGGGCGGGGCCACGGGAACTAAGATACTTCCGTTTAATTTTTAGTTTTGATCTAGTTTAATTTGTAACATTAGTATTAGCTATAACGTAGGAGCACAGCTTGGCCGAGACCAATGCTATTTGGCTACGTTCTTCTGTAAATTGGAGGTCCTTCTCCAGACGCGTTGCTCCGATTTGAGCGAATTATCGTACTTTTCCATATTAATTTAGTTTAATTTTCAAAATAATTAAGAAATTACATTATTTTGTATGTTATAAATAAATTATAGACCTAGAAAGTAATTTAAAATTATTATACGTTTATTTAAGAAATAAACTGTCACACAATATGTTACAAACTTTAATTTTTGTTTCTTTCTACTAAATCACATATTGCTCTTGAACAGAAAACGGATTTGCCTTGAGCATCGAAATCAAATTCGTATGCGTACCTGTAAAACAAAGTGAGAATTAATCTGAGAACTAGTTGATCGTATACAGTCACAAATATCTGGGGAAGGACCTTCACCTTACAGAAGATCGTAGCCAAATAGCATTGGTCTCTGCCATGTTGTGTTTCTACGGTGAGTAAGGTCTTCAGAGCTCCAATTTTTACAGGGTCGGCAACACGCGAGTGATACCCCCGGTATTGCAAGCGTCCATAGGCTACGGTGATTGCTTACCATCAGGCGGGCCGAATGCTCGTTTGATATAAAAAAGGAAGAATCTGAGAACTTGTTGATTCGGTCACAAATATATCAGGACATGTATCGACATGTGCGATTGCGCATGACATAATATCTGGGTCCTATTTAATAAATCTTACAAATTATGTGTGTTTAAAAATGACAAAATTGTCGCGCTATAGGCTATTTAATAAAATTGACAAATAAGTCAAAAAGCGACAGGTGAAATCATGGCATATTTCACCGCTCAGGTGGAGCCAATTTTCTTCATTAACTTCATCCGAACGGCACTAGACATTTTAATATTTAAGTTTAATGGTTGTCTGCTTGGCTTCCCCATGACTGACCATGAGTTTAAAGCGAGACCTAATGTAATGGTACCATGCCGGACACGGCTACAAATCTACTATTTTAAAAACTCAAAAAATACCTACCTTCCTGGATTGGGAGCTTCTTTTGTGATCAACAATGCGATATTATCCATGTTCTGATTTTTTAATGAGATTGTGCTCTGAAAATAAATATACTGTAGGTATAATAATATATTATAAGACTTAGGTAGACTTAGGGTAAACAGTGACCATGGTCCACCCAGGTGCACTAAGTAGGTGGAATATGACCGACACGGGTTTTTATGCACTAGCCAACCGCAGCGGCTATCGAGTATCGAGCGGTTTTTCCAGTTAATATACAATCGCTTTTCCAGTTTTGCATGTAACCGCTGTGAATTGCACGCACTTATCCGCCACACAAACCGCATATTATGATGGAATTGTGCGGTTAACCGCTACTACGTAAGAGCATTTTCCACTTACCGGTAAAGCGTAACATTCCTTATCAATTGGTGCTTTTAATAAACGAATTAATTGGTATGATAGTAATTTTTTACATGTCAGTTTGTTTACTTTGAACACCAGATTATCTTTATTACCTGATATTTGGTACATTCTCACTGATATCTGTAAGATAATGTTCTATTTTATTCTAAACAGGCAATAAAGCGTGTTTTCGGTAACATATATGCCAATTATTGCGTGTGTATCAAAATACATGCGTAAATACAGTGTGCCCCAAAGTGCACACACGGTAATGAGGGATAAAATACTTCATGTTTGTATGTACCATGTTTTTTTAAAGATTTTTAAATTATTTTTCTGTAATTTTTTCATCTAAAAAACAGGTTGTAACTTTTGAACCACATGGGTTTTTGACTTCAAATAAAAACATTAGTGACATGAGTAATGTGTTTTGGAGAATAAATGAAATACAAAGCATGAATGGTCATTGACAATAAAAAAAAATTGAAGAAAGATTTCAAAATTTTTGAGGTTTTTTTTTTCAATTACCTTTCTAAAACAATTTTTTTTCAAAATAATGACAGTTAAAATATATTTTATATGACTGCTAATTGATATACATATTTATCAATCTTGCCGAAAAAAAACTCACCGACATAGGACCTATCTTTTCTTTCACTGTATAATTCATATCAAAGAAATTGTCATTTCTAACTTTTATTAATGATATATTTACTTTTATGGGACTGTTTTCCATTGGTTTGAATTGTGTTTCAGTACAATTCTGTGCATCAATTAACATTACTTTTAACTTTATGTTGTTTTTCTGAAAAATAAAGGTACAAGTTGGTAGTCGAATACACGTCGCAGCAGCCAGACGACGTGTCGTCGCTTCATGTCGCTACGACACGTCGTTTCGTTCTGTCGCTGCAGTCATGATTTCGAACCCGACTGCAGACGACAACAGCAGATGGAATTCCGTTAGGTGAATCAATCGCTCGACGTGTCGTTTCTGCAGCGTCAGCGGCACTACTGGGGCCCGATTCTACTAACACAAATGCACCAATGGACTCTCAATGGTGTCTCAATCGTGTGTCAAAAGAATGCCGATAGTGTATCAGTGGAATAGTTTTTGACATTTGTTATGGACTTAAACAATAACTTAAATATTATGTTAATGTTTAAGTCCATAACAAATGTCAAAAACTATTCCACTGATACACTATCGGCATTCTTTTAAGACACGATTGAGACACCATTGAGAGTCCATTGGTGCATTTGTGTTAGTATAATCAGGCCCCTGATCTGGCTCATCTAGCGGTCGGGCGACACTGCCGTCTGCCGCTCGACGACGCGTCGCAAGCTTCAAGTCGCTAACTACGGAAGGAATTTAATAGTGTGTGTTTCATAGTGTCGCTGCATGTTGATGCGACACGTCGTCTGCTGCTGTAATGTGTAGTTGGCTACCAACTTGTACAATACCCCGTGGTGCGCTGGTAGTTATCCTACTTTCGGCACCAGAAGGCGCGTGTTCAACATTGCATTTGAGTTTCACACAGATTGAGCTAGCCCCAAAGTAAGTTCGAAACTTGAGTTATGGGATAATAACTCAACGATATTGTGTTTTATAACAAATACACTATTGATATTCATCCAAGACCCAGGCCAATCAGAAAAGTTTGTTTTTCATCATGACCGATCGGGATTTGAACTCGGGACCTCATGGGTGGCGGTCTGGCATGGTAATCATTACGCCACGGAGGTCGTCAAAGTTGTATGGTATAACAGAACAGAATGTATTTTACGTACATTACAATCCATGGATGAAAAACAGTACATAAGTATCAAAACCGTCACATATTTCTCAAACATTTTGAGCACCAAAACATGGGAAATTAGAATGATAAATGATTTTAAAAAGTGATATTTTTCCGTTTTCCCTATAGGTACTTTAATAATTTATACCTTCATTATACCAGGGTCGTATTCAGAATATCCAAACTAATAATATGATATAGCGAAACCCAAGCAACTGCGTTTGCATGTATTTATGCACTACCTAGTACCTACAGCATCATCTAGTTTATAAAGCGCCATTGGCTATTATTATTAGCTGATACCTTGGATTAATACATAGGGTACTATTTATCCCGAAAAGTACGCGATTCTCGTATGATTTGGTCAAAAGTTGGATTAACACATAGGGTATTGTTTTTCCCGAAAAGTACGCGATTCTCGTATGATTTGGTCAAAAGTTGGATTAACACATAGGGTACTGTTTATCCCGAAAAGTACACGATTCTCGTATGATTTGCTCAAAAGTCTTACCCTATGTGTTAATCCAAGGTATCAACTACCTATTAAAAATTGTCCAGGTTTTAAAAAAAAATGTCTAACAGTAGACAAACAAGGTTGGAGGAAAGGAACGAGGAAGAGAAGGGAAAGAAGGAGGGGGAAAGAGGGGATAGGGAAGGAGTTGGGCTTCCGGATCTCTCACTCACCGAATGAAACGCATTGCTGCTTCACGTCGATATTCTGCGAGAGGGTGGTACTTCCCCGGTCGAGCTAGCCCATTTCATAGTAATTGCTCTACCACTTATTAAAAATTTCGATTAAAAAGTGAGTCGTAGTAATGTCTGACATGATGATTTGTATTATTATTATCGATATCTAAATACATTTCTGTCCCTCATTATAAAAACATTACCTAATTTACGATTGAATTGATGATTTATAATCTACAATAGTTTTTATGTATGCCCATACATAAAAACTATTGTAGATTATAAATCATAGTTGATAGGACATTTAGACAGTTGTTAGGACATGGATTGGGGTCTTATACAGTCCTATAAATAAATATATAGGGACGAATCACACAGATTGAGCCCCAAAGTAAGTTCGAGGCTTGTGTTTTGGGATACTAACTCAACGATACTATATTTTATAAATAACAAATAGATAGATAAACATCCAAGACCTATCAGAAAAGCTTCGTTTTTCATCATGAGCCGACTCCGGGACCACCTAAGTGGCGGACCAGCATGTTAACTACGCCACGTAGGTAGTCCTATCATTATTTCGGGTCCGGACAAGAAATCTTCCTAAATGCCTAAACTACTGGGAAAGTATACCGATTAAAAACATAGCCGTCGTCTAGTGATGGCCAACTCTAGCAATATACACGATTTTGAAGTAAAAATTTCTTTAGCGGCGCTTGGCACTTTTTTTAAACGGATAAAAAATTTTAAACTCGCGTCAGATCCGTAGCCTGATCGAAAAAGCGTAAGATTCCCTAACCATTCCAAAATATTAAAAAATGCACAACGGTTTTCACTGCTGCCGAACCCGTCCTTTTTGTTATTTTTGACTCGTCGCCATATCGATATATTAAGTCAATACACGATACCAATAATATTTTTTTAATCGATCAATCGAATCGGTCATTATGACCATTATTGTTTTATCGATTTAGATATCTAATTTAACTATAAAAGTAATAAAATGAAATGAAAGTTAATTATTCCTAATATTTTCTTCCAAAACTGTACACACTAAATTGCGAAGATTTTATTCTCTCAATAAAAAAAAAACATTATTTTGAAAATGAAGAAGTTTGCACTATTACTATTTGTCGTTGTGATTATAACGCTTGCGGACGCGATGGGGCCAGGAACGGTTGGGCCTGGTATTGGCGGGGGAGGTGTGGGTATGGGTATGAGCGGGGGAGGTATGAGTATGGGCGGGGGTATGGGTATGGGAGGAGGAGGTATGGGTATGGGCGGGGGAATGGGTATGGGAGGAGGTGGTATGGGTATGGGCGGAGGAGGTATGTTACACCATAGACATGAAGGACTGATCCCAACAGTTATTAATTCGCTGGCAAATGTTGTCGATACAGGATTAGATATATTAATATAGTAAATAAATTATAAAATATATAATATGTGTTTTTATTGAAGAGTAACCCAGTTACCTATTTACATAACACATTGAAATTATGTAAAGGAAGTAGTGATAATTTGCGTATAAACGCACTAACTGCTAATAGCAGTTATATAAAGATAGTGTGAACACAGGTGTGAATGTTTTGTATATAAATTACGTACAGCATTACCAAACTACAAAAGTATTATTTTGCAAAATTAACTTTTGGAAATCGTATTTAAAGTCCCTAATTTTAAATGTGCAACTTGTGTACTTGTTGATTTTCCGGATTAAAAACTATCCTTTCTTGGTTAGAATAAGTTTTCCAATTTCTGCCATTATTTAAGTTTCAATCAAAGTGCTTAGTAGGTTATGTGGCAGACAAACAGGCAAGCGGACCACCTGATGGAAAGTGGTCAACTGGTCACCGCCGCCTCTGGATATCAGCAACACCAGGGGCACTACCAATGCGTTGCCCACATCTGATGAGACCTCTAAAGTGACGTAAACATATCGACCAAATAGAGAAGCAGGCGTTAGCAACAACTGTTTCCTTTGGCTCCAGAATGGATGCAGCTACAGCGGTCAGCACGATACAGGCGACGCAAGCAGCCATATTCACCGCTGCTGCAATAGCCCTAACTTCATGTTTATATCCTTCAAGTTCTGATATTCAAGGTAACTGCTGGTCTATTATAGTAACAAAAATAGTTTCAATCTCATCTCAAACGCACTCATGAGTGAGACAGCAATAACTTTTTTTTATACCACAAAGGTGGCAAACAAGCTTACGGTCCGCCTGGTGGTGAACGGTCACCGTAGCCTATGGATGCTTGCAACACCGGGGGTATTACTCGCGCATTGCCTACCCTGTACAAATCTTTTAATGCCCCTTTTGAAGAACCCCATATTATAGTCTAAAGGAAAGACCTCGGCGGGGATCTTATTCCACAGCCTTAGCGTTCGCGGGAGGAAACTCCTCTGAAACCCCTCGGATTCCCCGCCGGTGACGAGCAGTTTGATGGTAGAAAGTGGCCGTAGGCATCAAGTCAAACAATTCTTTGGAACAAACCCCATTATACAAGCGGTAGAACACGCACAGGGAGACGAAGTCTCTCCGCAGACTCAGGGGCTCGATACCGCTTGTTAGCTATCGTCGACAATCCTCATAGCACGTCTTTGAGTCGAGTCAAGAGGTCCATTGGTACGCCGACGCTCCAGCCCATAGGTGAGAGCAGTACTCCATGTGGGGTCGGACTTGAGATTTATACAGTTTAGGTCTCTGCCCCGGATTTAAGTACCGCTTCGCTCTATTCAGCATACCGAGCTTTTTCGACGCCAACTTGGCCTTGTCTAACTGTTGTGATTTAATTACCTTTTTAATACATTTTACAATGGCCTATGTTCAGCATTGGTCTTCTTGTGGGTGAGACGATGATGATGACATTTTACAAATTACAGATGGTGACACATTCGATTTTATTATTGTCGGAGCGGGCTCAGCGGGCAGTGTGCTAGCAAACAGGCTGTCTGAAAAGAAGAGGTGGAAGATTCTGGTTATAGAGGCAGGTGGTGATCCACCTCAGGAATCTACGGTAGTTATGCCTAACGTAACGTTAAGGTTGATAAATAACGAGGTCACCTGATGTTAAGCGTTACACAACAAACACAGGCAATAGCCCATAGGCCATATCAATATTTCTATAAAAGAGATGCAAATATTTGAACACACATAAAAGAGATAAGTCCAAATATTGTTTAACATCGACAATGCACTAGTTCCACAAGTCTAAAGAGAAAGATCCTAAAAAAATAATTTGTGTAACTACCTATTAGGTGAATTTAAAAAAGAATTACAATTTTATTTTAACCTAAATGTTATTATTGCAAGACTATCATATCAGTTTTATAGCGTGGTTAGACGTTAATGATTGTATAATTACTTTGTTTTGTTCATCAGCTACGTAGGTAGAACTATTATTATACAATCGAATCGCATCAATAGTGTCTTCTATTGAATTTAATATTCATACTCACACTTGTACAGCAATAGAAAACATCTAGACCAAGACAAATATACATGTTTATGCACACACACACATGTTTGTCTCGGGTGGGATTCGATTCCGTGGCCCTTAGGAAAAAGTAGCATCTGCTAGCCACTCCACCACTGAACCCGGTCTAAACCTTAATAACGACATTAAAACGTAAAAGTTAATTATTCTAAAGTAAAATTCTTAAACAATGATGTCTTAATATCCACACACTTCCTCGGTACGAGATTTGGAGGACAGTTTAAAGGTATTTGATGTATTTTCAGTTCGCTGGTGCTTTCTCTTATTTTCCGTTCTCAATATTTGATTGGACTTATTACTCTGAAGTAGATGGTGTCACTTCCCAAGCACACAAAGGTGACAACTTAGAACTAACTTCGGGGAAACTTCTTGGCGGATCCAGTGCAATTAATCACCTCATTTATGCTAGAGGATTCCCTGATGATTATAACAAATGGGCTGACATGGTCAATAGCGATTTATGGAATTACAATAACGTACATGAATACTTTTTGAAAAGTGAAAAACTCGTTGATCCAGGAATTTTGAATTCTCCATACAAATCCAATCATGGTCTTTGTGGAAACATAGGTGTGGCCAGACAACCCGATAACATAACAGATGATTACTTAGATGCACTTAAAAAAATAGGATATGACGTAATTCTGGACACAGTTGGCGATAAATTTGCATTTTCACTACCACTATTCACAATTGCTGATGGAGTACGACAGAGCACCGTTAACGGTTATTTACTACCTATAAAGGATAAAAGACCTAATCTAAAGTTTTTGAAAGAAGCTACTGTAACTAAAGTTTTATTTGATGCAAGCAAAGTTGCGACAGGAGTCCTTGTCGATACGAAATATGGTCAAATAACTGTGAATGCTAGAAAAGAAGTAATCCTATCTGCGGGAGCGTTTAACACCCCAAAACTATTAATGCTATCTGGTATAGGACCTAAGGATGACTTGGAGGAT
Organism: Endotricha flammealis; assembly: GCA_905163395.2. Classification (NCBI taxonomy): domain Eukaryota; kingdom Metazoa; phylum Arthropoda; class Insecta; order Lepidoptera; family Pyralidae; genus Endotricha; species Endotricha flammealis. The sequence goes on along the minus strand of LR990880.1, from coordinate 1,654,351 downwards.
TTGGGAATTGAAGTGATAGTAGATTCGCCCGGAGTTGGTAAAAATTTACAAGACCATCTCACTGTTTTTCTTATACATACAGTTGGTGATATAATTGAACCTGTACCCCCATCCAATCCTAGCGAGTTTCCATTACCTGGAATAGTGGGATATCTTGCTTTGGATGATTCAAAAACTGTTCCAGATTATCAAGCCTTAAATTTCATTTTCCAAAGTGCTGATATTTTTTCAACACTCTGCGCATTCGTTTTTACACATGACAACGAGATTTGCGACAATACGAATAAAGCTTTGGAAGGAAAACTGCTATATATCATGTTGCCGGCATTCTTGCATCCAAAATCTCGTGGAAAAGTATCATTAAGAAGTGCAAACTCAAATGACGATCCGATTATAAAAAGTGGATTCTTTTCTGATGAGTCTGACATAGATAGTATGATTGCGTTTGTACAAGATGCATTTAGAATTGAGAATTCTACTTTCTTTAAGAGTAAAGAAGCTGAATTTATTGATCCTATGATACCTAACTGTGCTAATGAAACGTTTAAAAGTCGGGAATACTTCAAATGTTATATACTTAATATGGCTAGTAGTTTATACCATTTTACTAGTACATGCTCAATGGGTGTGGTTGTTGATCCTAAATTGAGAGTATACGGTACAAAACACCTTCGAGTGATAGATGCGAGTGTTATGCCTCTCGTACCAAGTGGTAATACCGAAGCACCAGTAATTATGATAGCTGAAAAAGCTGCTGATATAATTAAAGGATATTACTGATAGTTGGTAAAGATCTCCAATCTTAATATTTATGTTACAATATTTTGTATTTTGAGTCTGGGTTTCCTAAATGCATAACATTCTTTTTCTAGTACTCATTTCATGTCTTCGTTAACTAGAGACTAGCGGGCATATTTTCGTGATAAAGACTTCTAAAATCTAGTTTTTCACTATATCGCTCATTTGACAATTCCTCTGAGCCACATGGCTATTGTAATCTAAACTTGAGTTAAAAAATTTAAAGAATAAATCCGCAGATGCTGTGTGTGGGTTTATTTAACGAAGATCTAGCCAGTCCTGTCCTTAAACCCAAGCAAAACTTAACCCAGACCCTTAGACACCCTGAGCAGTGGAACTACCTTGTGTTCAATTTGTCTGTCGTAAATAAAAGGCATTTATTTCATTTTACGCATTTATTTCAAGATCCGCTCAATCATCTCTTGATTTTAACCTCTTCTGTACCCATTTGGATGAGGGTTAATTCCTGGAGAACGTCTTGGCGTTTGATTAATCACTGTTGCCGAAGCTGCCACCAGAATCATCATCACAGCTACGATGACTCCAAAGAATTTCATCTTGGTTTCTCTAACTGTTGATGTTAGAATGAATACAGAAATTGTTGCAGTGTTTTATTATATTGAACTAATGCACTGAGTCATTAACGGGAATTAAATTTTAATTAAGCTAGTAATGTATGCATGATTCTTAAGTGATTTGGGAATGATATGAGACGGGATGTAGTTTACAAAAAAAAGTATTTATGCATCTTTATCAGCAATCTAGTACCAATAGTACAATCTTTGCTTAGTTTGGGACTAGGCGGCGTTGTGTGGTTCGTCCAAGAATATATATTTCATTTTTCATCTCGGTTAGTTTGTTTGTACGTATTGTTTTCTTTGTTCAACACATTTATTTACATTTTGTCATCTATCTCTTTTTCTCGCTGTGTCGTTATGGTTAGATCATACTCAATTAAAACTTAATTTTAGTTAATGATGATTAGGACAGTATCAATCTTAATCATTAGCTCAATATAAATGTGTTAACATGAACTCTTTAAATTCTTACATCGACAGACAGAATCAGTGGTGATAGCCCAGTGGATAAGGAAGCAGCTTATTGCCTGGTTCCTGGCAACAAAAAACCTGGTGTGGGCTTACATATTTCTAATTTATTACTAGAAGAAACACTTGAAGGAATTAGAAAGTCACAAACAATTTTAAAAGATTTGAAACCTCTTTGACTTGTGAGAGTTTGAAAACATTTAATACTTATAAAAAATCATCATCGTCAAATCCTTTTAGAAAGCAGATTCTGCAAATAGCGGTTTCATGTGGCACATAAAATAATTCTTTGATACTCTCTAAAGTGGACTGAACCTAGGATCTACTGGGAGATCGAGCATTGGATTCAAGTGAAAGGAGGGATATTTATGGATTAGGAACCAGAATAACCCCAAGAATATCGTCAGCCAGTATGGAATTCTTACGGATGATCTTAACGATATTAATGATGGCATTTTTAGCATCTGCTACTGACTATGTACCACAAGTAATATCACCTGGAATGGTTTCCAAACCGCCATCAATAGTTAACCTAAATTTATCACCAGTCATCTGTCATGGCCAAATTGTTTGTTAAATAAAATATAATGATATTGATATGTTCATTTATTTAACATTATTACATCATTATAGGTTACAGACCCAACGCGATTATTTATCTATAAAATTCAAAGTCCTGACTGACTGACTGACTGACTGACTTAACTATATATCAACGCACAGTCCAAACCGCTGGGTCTAGAGATTCCAAATTTGAAGTGTAGGTTCCTTACGACGTCTAGGGGTGTACTAAGAAAGGATTTTTCAAAATTCCCACGGGAAAGCGAGATATGCGCTAACGAAGTTGCGAGGGTATATCAACGCACAGCCCAAACCGCGGGGTCTAAAGATTACAAATTTAGTATGTAGATTCCTTAAGACGTCTAGGCATGTGCTTAGAAATGATTTTTCAAAATTCCCACGGGAATGCGAGATATACACAAACGAAGTTGCTAGGGGGACGCACAGCCCAAACCGCTGGGTCTAGAGATTCCAAATTTGGCATGTAGGTTCTTATGAGGACCGGACCGACCGGACCGGACCGAACCGACCGGACCGGACTGGACCGGCACGGATCGGACCTGATCGGACCCGATGGAACCGTACCGTATCGGGCCGTGCCGGACCGGAACGAACTGGACCGGACCGGACCGGAGCGAACCGGACCGGATGTGACCGGAATTTGTTTCTGAAGAAAAATATGCTAATTGTTAGTAGGCCACGCGGGCGAAGCCGTGGGCTGAAGCTAGTTAGATTATAAAATAATAAAAAATTACAAGTGCCGTGTAGGAATCGAAATGATACCGATTTCACTACTTGCTAATAAAGTCCCGAATAGTCTATTTGTCAATTAGGAAACATTAAACCTTTTTTTTATTATAGTGGGAGAAATGCATTACTGCATGCCTATGGCAATGGGTATGTCGGGCTCCCCCTCCAATGCCACTTAGGGTATACCGACCAAAACTCCCACTCACTACAACCTTATCCGCCTTGATGGCCCCCCACGGAAACTAAGATACTTCCGTGACCCCGCAGGAAACGTTAAACCTACCATAGAACTGTCACAAACTGTTAGTTTATTTGACAGATAAGAACCCTGTTTCAGCTTCCTAGGTTTAAGAGAATCTGGATGTTTATTAGTCAGAAAAAAAAACTTTTAAAAACTAAAATTAATCTACACAATTCACACAGCCCCATCTGTTCCCAAAGTAAGCTGGGCTTAACCGGCTTGTGTTATGGGTACCAGACAACGAATATATTATTGTAAATATATACTTATAATACATAGAATACCCCCAGCCATAAATGCCATCACATAATGGAAATAAACATATTAACTACCAGCTCTTCCGTGCGGCTTCGCTCGCGGTTAATTTTATGACATAGATCTCGTGACAACAAAACCCACGGCGCGACTTGTGGCGGCATCTGTTGGCCGATACAGCGCCCTCTATAGTAGAAAAAATATTTTCCCATTGGAATGACATACTTTCACGGGATAAAAAGTAGCCTATGTTGGGCTCTGTACCCCTGACAATATACATATACAAATTTTCATAATAATCGGATGATTAGTTAAGCCGTGAAGGAATAACAAAGAAACAAACAAACAATCTCACTTTCTTATTTATAATTTTAGTTTGGATAGGATTAGCACCCGTGGTTCGAACCCTGGCACCGAAGTTAAGATGTCTACCAACGCGCAACTTACTGTTGATAAGGGTCATTTGTTTCTTTGCATGTATCACTTCATATTAGTCAACGATATTCATCGAAATAATATTACTACGTATAGAAATGACAGCGCCTTCAAATTTTGGCGCCGCGTTCGGCCGTGCGGGGCGCGCCCCTCCCTGGCCCCGCCCCCAACCGAGTCATAGAATATGACATTACTACGCAGGGGCGACACTTTGTTTATATTCTGCCTATTGGACATCTAACTGATTATTTTATTTTATTACAATATTTTATTTTACTTAATAGAATAAACTTAATAGAAAATAGGTATAATATTAGCTTTATAGGTAGGAAGCTACATTAAATTTTTGTTCTTAACTAAATATTAGTCAAAAATAAACTGAGATTAAATCAAAACTAACTTTATAATGAAATTTTATTTGTTCGAAAACGGTTGGTCGAAATTTAAAATGCTGTTTCGTTTTCCTTCTTTTTATTTTCTAGAAACTATTTTTTTTACTTAGTTAGTAACTTTATCCACATTTACATATTTTATACCTACTACATATATAAAAATATTTTGTAAATATAGTTGAAAAAATCTAATTATAATAATTACGACAACATAAGTAACGCGTTATAACGCCCTCAAATTTCATGGGCACGTATACGTGCCCATGAAATTTGAGGGTTGCCCTCGATTTTCCTGGAATTCCCATCATCAGATCCTGAATTGGTGACAACTTGGGAGTATGCACTTATGAATAAAAAAAGAATTTTGAAAATCGGTCCACAATTGGAGTGTTCGGCGGACCTCCAAAAAAAAACAATGAAACATAGAACCTCCTTTTTTGAAGTCGGTTAAAAAAAAAAGCAAAAAGTTTTTAAGAAATAAGTACCTAAATTATATTATAAAATTGACCTACGCTTAGTACCTACGTATCCCATCTGTACGATTACTTTTTGATAATCTATGATTTTCACATAGAAATGGCGGATGCAATAATGACGCAATAGAAAATAATGAAAAAAAATTGTTTTGGTTGGTTTTACTTAATTTTTTGTATACTTACCGATGATAAGTCACGCCGCTATCTTTCTTCCTTACTGTTGAACGGTTTTTACAAGTTTTTATTGAACATGATGGCATTTTCCAATTTATTTTTTTTGACATAAATCCGAGGACCAATCACGATGAGCGTCGGCAAGTTTCTAAACGAGTTGATGTCTATTGGCCTCAACGTATGGGGACAAAAATTTTGTTCGCGGTGTCCGTTCTATACGTAGTAATATTATTTCGATGACGATATTATAATTAATTATATCATTAATCTCTTATTTAACAGACATTAGTTCTATATAAAGTCTTCGACATTTCTCAACATCATTTATTGACAGTCAGATCAGTCAATATGAAGAATCTCTTTCTGGTAATCGTAGCAGTGGTTATGGCGGTTCTGATGTCGACTGCCACAGCATCATTATTTAGTCGGCGTGTCCGTTCTGTTTTACCAGTAAACCCACCGCCATTTTTTCCTCCACTGCGCAATGGATATCCATAAAGAAACTAAATACTTATGGTATTATGTTTGGAGCTGATCGAAAGTTTGAACTAAAATAAATGAATTTATGATTTGTTGACGAAATGTTTGAATCCAACATTTTTTCATTAATATTTTTTTTGTCTAAAAACCATGTTTCAGTAGAAATTTGTATAGTCAACCAATGAGAGAGGACATAAATGTTTGACCGTTGCGAGATCGAACCTGCGTACTCTATTGCCAGGCGTGTACGCACGACCGAACACGAACATGGTGAACATTGAACATGGAACATGTGGTTCGCACGTGTGGACGTAAATTAGCAAAGCGAACATGAACACCTACAAACATAGTTCTACTTGTGTTCGCGCGCAAACACTCACGACCGAACAAGAACATGGTGTCGAACAAAAGAGGCTACCAAGCCTTTTTGGTTCGATGTTCGTGTTAACAATGTTCTTGCTCGGTCGTGCTGAGAACATCGTCCACACAGAACAACCAAATTGGATTGACACGAACACTTTTGACGAACAAATTGTTTGATGTTCGTTAGTGGTACGCACGTGCGAACAAAGTGTTCGTGTTCGATGTTCACCATGTTCGTGTTCGGTCGTGCGTACACGCCTGGTACCACGTCACTAACACACCGGACTATCAATACTGTTCACAATGGTCTTTTCTTTGCATGTTGGCACTTCATTTTAGTCAACAATAATATAATGAACTGTAACATTATGGAAGGAGGGAATCACCCTCCCTCCCCTTAATTAACTGTCATTAGTACAATATAAAGTCACAGACATTTCTCAACATCATTCATTGACAGTCAGATCAGTCAATATGAAGAATCTATTTCTGGTAATCGTAGGAGTTGTTGCGGCAGTGCTAATATCAACTGCCACGGCAACATTACGGTGTGCACCACGTCATCTACCGCCATTTTACCCGCAGCCTAACAGAAATCCATTCCTTAGAAACTAAATACTAAAGGTCATGTTTAGAGCTGATCAAAAATTTCTACCAAAATAAATGGTTTTATGATTTGTTGATGACGTTTTTCTTCTTTCTTTGTAAAAAATTAAAACTAAACGTTATCAAGACCAGACCAAGTCATCCTCAATAAATTATAATTATGTCTGTGATACCTTAACTTGCGCGTTCTGCTCTCGTCCTTTCGCAGCCAAGATATGGTACATTAGACATTTAAGGACACACCAGAGAAGACTTAGAAAAAAAGGACGGTCAGACACCGTAGCCGAAATCGACTATGGGATATAAAATTTTCATTGGATTTGTATAAAGGAAACCATATAGAAGTTAGAACATAACAGTCAAACAACGAAAGATGTAACCAGGGTCATAAATATAAGTAATTAAAGTTTTCTAAATATTTCATAAAGGGATTTACTGCTAGGTATAACATTACAAAGTTACATTATTAGCATAAAAATCTTTGTTCTCTATATTTATTTATTTGTTACCACATCATCATCATCATCTCAGCCACAAGAAGTCCACTGCTGGACATAGGCCTCTCCCAAACGCCATCAATGCGGCCTGCTGGCAGCGGCCTGCATCTAGCGGCTTCCTGCAACTTTCCTTAGGTCGTCTGACCACCACATAAACAATACAAAATGCATTATAAAAATCTGCCAAACTGTAAGACAGTCATACTGGTTACCTCTTTCATAGGCTGACTATACTTAACTGTACCAACACGTCTATTTGCTTTTTTAGTATTATTATTTTGTTGCTGTCGGCTTTTTAAAATACTGCTTCGACCATTTCTGATCTTTTGTAGTGCCCTTCAATTACCAGACCGGTTGCTTATAGTAACTTCCAGATGTGCTGGGCAAAGAGCTGTTGTCTCCTCTGGAAGCAGAATATGCTTCTTTTAAAGATGAGTGGTCCGCAGGAGCAGAGTATGTGCATGGCACTTTCTTCTTCTTGGCAGAATCTGCACATCGCGGACTGGCTCATGTTCAGTTTAAACAGATGTTTATTGAGTTTGCCATGTCCTGTTAGTATTCTTGTCACAGCACTAGTTTTCTGTCTTTTGAGCTCGATGAGTTCTTTGGAGAACTTTTTATTGTGACTATTTATTAGTATTACAGCACTGTGATTATTCGTTAGTGAAACGTGCGATGTATACGCGACTTCAGGACTCAGAGTTGAGTGCCGAATTCCATCTTTTGTTACGTGATAAATAATGTTAATAATCTGTACAATCTTGAACTACTGCACTGTGGCGCAATTATGCTTACAAAAGATGATGACGTGATGTCAATACGATGTTGATCCCAAGTTGATGTGGTTTTTAAATGGTGTTAAGCTATATCAATTCTGTATCTCATTTTTGTCATTTACGTGATACTGTTTTATGTCAAAAGTGGAGTGTAATACGCGTTTAAGTTGATGTCAAGTTAGGTGAGCATAAACCCGAAATAGTCAGTAATGTTAAGTTAACATCAAAACGACATCATAATTTATAAGCAAAATTGCAGCACTGGACAGATAGAATAGACCTTCAGTCAAAATATACCAAAAGATATTAAATAAAAATATATAATGTATGTACAAAAATATTTATTTCTAAAACATTTTTTTCCTAAAACTGTTGAAATCTTCGTTGTCTTGCTCTAACCAAGAGCGGTTAACCTCTGTTGTATGGCGGCTTAGACATATCCGTCACGAATGGTGGCGGGTAATATGGTGGACGGTTTCGATTATAAAGTGCAGTCGCACTTGATAGCACTGCCAACACAACCACTGCGATTATCAGGAAGTAATTCTTCATTTTGACTGCTTACTGTCAATGAATGATTTTAAATATGTCAGACACTTTTATATTTGAACTAATGGCTGTCAATTAAGGTATTGATTGACAGTAATTAGTTAAATTGTTTACTATATTCAGCGGGTGTATTCTTGCAATAAAAACAGTTAAAATCTATCCTACTTGATGGTAAGCAATCACCTCTGCCCATGGACATCCAAGATTTTGGATGCATTGCCACCTATGACCGAATAAAAAAGTAAGTACGGGGGTACCCAAACAGAACTTAGTACAGTTTTTTTTATATTTATTTACAAAAAAATACATTAATCAAAATTAACACATTTTTAATGTATCACAAAAACCAGTGATTCTGTTTGTCAGAATACTTGAGTGTCAGAAAAACAATTACATCTAAACATATTATAAACGATTACTTACCTATCTAAATAATATATAGGTACACATTAAAACTAAACTAAACATATTATTATAAGCATAAATTAAAATGAACCTAAAACTAAAAACCTTAAAAATATATTAAAATAACTAAAATATATTATTAAAAGGAGTCCCTTTAGGCAAGGTTCCGAAGATACTGGCAGCGTTCCCCCTTTGAATAGCTAAACTAATTCTTTGTCCGAGGTAGCTGTAAGCTCTCTTCCGTCTCCTGTGATGTCGACTTACCTTTTTTGCTATTTCCTTAAAATTAAACAATTTGTACTAAACAATACCAAATATTATATTTTTGAAACGCTTTATTAAACCTAATGTTGTGATTTTTTATTATAAATTTTTATGGCCCAAAAATACAATATTTTATTTCTTAATACATAAAACTTAATTTAAAACGAATTTAAAAGACTAATTGGAAAAGCAATCGTCATGATCATCATCATTAACAATAAAAACAATTCCATAATAAAACAATCATTAGATCGATATAAATAATAAGACATTTCTCAGTATTATTCATTAACAGAATAGTCAATATTAAAATTTCCTCCTGTTATTGTGGCAGTGGTCATGGCAGTACTGATGTCTACTGCCATAGCAGCAGTAGTATACAGACCGCCGCATCGTCCACCACCATTTTTCCAAGAACGACCTAAATTCCCATTTCAAGGTCGTGTGACGAAATAAGGTTGTTTCAAGATTACTTGTACATCTTTATATATCTTAGAGTGGTACGTTTCGGTCCGCGCGGGAAATTGAAATTTTTCGGGGGTTTTTACAAATTGCATCTCAATCATTGATAGAATTTTCGTGAACATTGGTTTGGCGACAACAAATACAATATATCTACTGAATAATCATCATATAAATTATAAATGGGCATAATGGACGTTTATAGGGAAAAGGATGCATCGTGGTCATTCCTAATATGAAGCTATTATTTATAATTGATTTGATAATTATTCAGTAGATATATTGTATTTGTTGTCGCCAAATCAATTGTCACGAAAATTCTATCAATGAATGAGATGCAATTTGTAAAAAACCCCAAAAAATTTGAATTTTGCCGCGCGGACCGAAACCTACCACTTTAACTACTTTGCTAAAAAGAACTGCGCTCTTGTTTCTCTAGCAGTCTCTATTTTCCTCTCTCTCTCTCTCTCTTGAGTCAGCTCTTTCACCTCACTATGAGATATGACGACGCATGCCTTTTTCTTCACTTCATCCATGTATGCTCTTCTCGGCCTTCCCTGCTTATTACTTAGAAGGAAAGGTATGGATGAGAAGGATTCAATCTTCTATGGTAAAATGTTTTCACTCTTTTAGGTGAGGACGCATCAAGAACCGTTTTTTGCTTATACATATATCTTAACTTTAATCTATAACGCAAACAAAATATTTTTTAGGGTTCCATACCTTAAAAGGAAAAACAGAACCCTTTTAAGTTCACTTTATTGTCCATCTGTCGTTATATCAAGACCATCTGAGGTATCAAGTTGAAATTTTAACTGTGTCTACAGTGCCTTAGAGTTGTGAAAAACTTCATTATCTACGTTTACTTAAAAAGGTACGGCCGTTTATTCAGCAAAAAATTTCGACACTCTGAAGGAAATCAAAACTCAAATGGTACTTGTTTCCTATTGACCGAAAACTAAAAAATTTGGCAAGTAACAACGTTATAGACCGCAATTACAAGAAAAAATCTCAAAACATTTATAATTACGTACGGAACCCTCAAGGTCGAGTCCGACTCGCACTTGTCCGTTTTTTTTTAAAGTGGCTGAACTGAGTGTTCTAAGAAATGATATAAAAAAATCTCTTCAGCAATTTGAAGATCATCAGCTTTTTCTAGTTGTTGATATGAAGTCACTACTGGGTTTTCTTAAATTTCATATTAATTATTCTGATCCTTAATTGATAGTAATTAGTTCAATATAAATAGTCTGCAAGATTTCTTTAAGATCATTCCAACATAGGCTCTCAGATCGATCAAAATGAAGAATATTTTCTTTTATGTCGCAGTAGTTGTTATGGCTTTATTAATGGCAACTGCCTCTGCAAAAAAACATCGGCATCACCACCATAAATGTCGACCTGAACCTGAACCACCCACAATCCTTTCTGAAGAGCCTAAATTGCCAAAGGTGAATAGAGGTTAATACATTTGTACGGGAATAAATGATTGTATAAAGTTTTCAGTTGGCGTATTTATTTTTGGTTCTCCTTTTCTGCTTCCTTTTTTATGATATACGGCAGATATACAGGGAAGCGGGCCACCTGATGGAAACCGCCGCCTATGGACATCAGTAACACCAGGGCCAATGCGTGGCCCACCTCTGACGATACCTCTAATGTGCCTCTTAAATAGTATTACACTCTATAACTCCCATTTGTGATATACGCTAACTGTTTAATATTTAAGCAGAAGCCAAACCCAAATACAGGTCCACAACAAATTTTAGTTGGGATGTCATAGTCCGAAAGACACAGAGAGGCTGAGAGCTCATTCCACATCCTTATAGTGCGAGAGAGAAACGTTCTTTCGAACCTTCGTGTGGACAACAACAGAGCACAGCCCGGACACTCCATACAACGCGCGTGAAATAATTACCTATTTCTACTACATATGCCAATGTCGTCTGTACACGCGCACACGTATGCACATTCGTTCACTAAGCGCACACCTTTGCGACTGTTACCGCCACGATACCCGCCTGGGGTTGACGTAACGCGATTCGGTGCAGGGCGGAGAGTGGCCATTCTACCTCGGGTTTATTACTTATTCTATGAACAGAGAGGTCAACGTGATGAGCACCAAGCCCACGTAAGTTACTAACGTTATACCAGTGGGCGGACATCCGCGACAGGTGGTACAACTTCTTTATAAGTTATCTCTAGTGTGGCAGTAGATTGTATGTAGAATGATAGCACCAGTGCCACAATGAATATGAAATTGTAAAAATGAACTACTACCCGTCCGCCTCAAGTTCAATAGGTATATATCCGATCCGCAGTTTGCCGTTACCTCACGGCAAACTCCGGATCGGATCTGCCTTGAGGTGCGGTGGGTTGTGCGCGGCGAGAGGTAACGGCAAACTTGAGGCGGACGGGTAGTAACTGTCAATAACTGATCATTAGAAGAGACTTGGGTCTTACATTATCTAAGTGGATTGTTTTCGTCATTCATTTTACCAGTGACAGTTTTAATCGAACCAGTGAAATTGGAGTAACTTCTATTTTCATCTACACTGGGCGTCAAAAATAACTAGTACAGTTTTAAAATTGCAATTACTCTTATAACTATAGAAGTTAGAGTTTTAAAATAAAAATCGATCTTTAAAAGACGATATTATGCATGAAGTTTTTATTAAATGAAATGAAATTGTCTTTTAACTTTTTTTTTATATTTCAAAGCTAGCTTCTGTAGTTTAGGAGATATTGCAATTTTAAAACTGTACTACTTATTTTTGACGCCCAGTGTATTTCATACCAATTTAGAGTGTTCAAGGAAAAAAATCAGAAAATCGGCGTGAAGCAACAATGCGTTTCATTAAGAGAGGTAGGGCACAGCGGATAATCTGCTCAAATCGGAGCAGCCCGTCTGGTGAGTAAGTAAGATCTCCAGAACTCCACTTTTCACAGGGTCGGCAACGCGCGAGTGATTCCCCGGTATTGCAAGCGTCTATAGGCTACGGTGACTGCATGCAACCAAGCATACCGTTCACCTGATGGTAAGCATACCATCAGGTGGGCCGTATGCTTGTTTGCCACCTTAGTGGTATAAAAAAAGAAAAAGAATATCAAGTAGGTATACAAGCAATCATAAATCCATATATTTCGAAAAATCTTTGAAAAAATCCTGACAATATTTAACTTCTATTCTGGGAATGTCGGTGGCGGGTTGACTGGTGGCCGCGCTGCAGTTGCAGTCGACAGCAGTAACGCCATCACGACTGCAGCGATGATCACAAATATATTCTTCATATTGTACTGATTGTCAATGTTGGAATGATTTAGAATTTGTTGAAGACTATTTAATCGATCGACTATTGAATGAGTTTGAATCAATATCGAATCTTTTTTGTTGCGAGAAGAGGGAGGCAGATTCTGTTGCTCTCTCACCTCTCACTCTCTCGCCCTCTCACTCATTGCCAACAGCCTAATCGGCTTTTTATAAAATAATTTTTGAAAGAACATTTTTTGCCTCTCCGCCCCAGATGGGATTCGAACCTTCAAAAAATTGCAGCAAAAGTAATAAATTCATTGCTTCAGGGAATTGTGAATCTACACAATTAGAATTTGATTTTATATTATTTCTAATTTACAACAACTTGATGATAAAGCGGAATTGTTAACATAAACAACACAAGATTTAAATCAAATCTAAAATTAAATTATATCGGGGGAGCTCGATGGCGTCGCTGTGTGTCGCACTCTGAAAACGCAAGTCAAGCGTCGTCGACCTTAGCCAGTGTTAGGATGGATTTCGTTATCTCGAGAGGTATCATATGTAATGTTGATCAACAAACATCATGCAGACCTTTGTTTGTGGAGTTAAAAATTTTGACAGTTCCTTGCGTATACATTTTTGAAACTTGTGTATTCGTTAAGAGCCACCATACATTGTTTACAAAGCGGCAGGAAAACGTGGGGTTCAGTTTTAGGAATCCAAACAGACTCAACATGCTCCCAATGACCACATCGGTTTTTAGCAACAATAGCTATCAAATGGCTGTTAGGATATATAACAGACTGGGCGAGGATATAAAGTCTCTGTCTTTGAATGCCTATAAAGCGAAGCTGAAAAACTGGCTAATACACAACTGTTTCTACTCCATTGATGAATATTTTAATTATTTTAAATCATATTAATTCTGTATACTTGTTATTAATATTTCATAATTTAATGTGAATTATAATTTTTCTACTACCTATTGAATTTGATATATTTTGCATGCCAGAGTCTGGTTAAATGTGTGAAACTTATGACATTTTCAAATATCTGTATCCACCACATTTTTAGCAGAATAAAGTTATTTGGTTATTTGTATTTATTTTGTATTTGAGCTTCTCCATGCTTCGGCAGACGCGTTAAGCCGTCGGTCCCGGCTGTTATCACCGCTGTGAAAACACCGGCCTCTGCCAATCTGCATTGGAATAGCGTGGCAGAGTACGCTCTTCGCCCTTCGATTGAAGGGAGACCCGTACTCCTGCAGTGGGATGATTGTAGGTGGATATGATTAAAAATTAAACAAAGAAGCGACAGGATAGGATGCCTGCAGCGTTTCCTCGCTGGGGTCAATACACACACAATTTACAACGATTTACACAACAGCTGCTCAAACGATCATATATAACCTATATAATCATGTGTTAAAAGGAAGTTCATTAATAAATTAGGACCATATATAATCGACTGCAGTTGTGGGAGCTCATACATAGGCCAGACAAAACGCACTATGCTGAGAGGGTGAAGGAAAACATCGCTGCTGTCAAGAACGCAGACCATCAAATCGACAATAGCAGAACATATGCTTGAGGCTGGCACAAACCACTGGTTGGAATTTCACCAGACGCAGGTACTCTCCACCGATCGCCATTATTATTACTTGTTAGTTATTCGGGAAGCGAATGAAATTAAAAAACCATCCAAACAATTTCAATCGGGAGGATGGTTTTAAGTTATCATCTGCGTGGAATCCAGTAGTGGCAAAGACAAAACATTCCTTTACGATGTCGCAGTCGCTTAGGGCTCGAAATGTGGACATTGTGAGTGTTGTGTGCAAAAGTGGGTGGTCTATCTATAATATGAGGGTGGAAGAAGATTCCTCCTCTGTTAAGGAGATGTGACGTGTGCAGTTGCCAGTTCGCCTGTGACCACGGGTCGGTGCAACCTGGTCGAAACATCAGGCAATATCAAGGTATGATCGCGTTAATTCCGGGTTTATTATTAACTAGCGAAACCCGCGCAACTTCGTTTGCGTGTATCCCGCTTTCCCGTGGGAATTTTGGAATGTATTATACTTAAAAACCTTCCTCTTGAATCACTCTATCTATTAAAAAAAACCGCATCAAATTCCCTTGCGTAGTTTCAAAGATTTAAGCATACAAAGGGACATAAGGACAGAGAAAGCGACTTTGTTTTATACTATGTAGTGATGTATAATGCACGCGAAAGTTTAAAAGTTATTTATACAATTTAGATTCTTTGCTGCTTGCATGCTTTAACAAAACGTAATAGTTTAAACGCATTACTAACCACCTTGCTGAGATTACACCAGTCTACGAGTCTGTAAGTTGTCCATGTTCATTATTAATCATTACATTAAATCCTTTTGTTGTGTATTGCAAATAAGGCACAGGTATTATCTATCTAACCTTCTATGTAACTCAGTTGGAAAATCTTTGGCCGGATTTAAGGAGGACGTGGATTCTAGTCCCACAGTGGAGTCGAGGTGAAATTTTCCATTTAAAACATTTTCAAAGAAAGCCTTTATTTGGCAGTAGGTGAATGAAGCTCAAAAATAAATAAACAGGAAATCAAAAATAAAATTCGGTAAGTAACTAAAATCAAAAATCCATTTATTACTCCAAAATTTTCGATCTAGACCAAAATCATGTCTTTCTCTTCGTTCTGTCTAGTCGTCCGGGAAATTGATAGGTGGTAAATTGCTGCTGACCGTGGCCAGTAGTGCCACCACCACTGCAGCTATTAACAGGAGTATATTCTTCATATTGTCTTGTCTGGCAGGCAATGAATGGTGTACAAAAATGACGGATGTTTATTTATTGATCTGATTATTATTTTATAATGTTGTTTAATTGTTAACGAGAATTGTCATTAAAAAATTATTACAAAATGTCTCGTGTTGCTTTATTTTATTTATTTATTCATTGATACAACACAAAAATACACATGAACTTTCAGGCACATCAATAGAGCGAGAGGCAGACTCGTTATAATATTTTTTTAAATCAAATTTTTGAGGTAGGGGGGGATAATCCGCTCAAATCGGAGCAGCCCGTCTAGGGAAGGACCTCCACCTTACAGAAGATCGTAGCCAAATAGCATTGGCCTCGGCCGTGTTATGTTCCTATGGTGAGTAAGGTCTTGGATTGGGAGGGTTGGCAACGCGTGAGATACCCCCGGTACTGTTCTTGTTTTGTAGCTTGTTTGCCACCTTTGTGGTATAAAAAAAATTGTTTATCATTCAAATATTGATGTTCCCAATTTATTATGAGTCATCCAACAGGTTGCCATCTCAGTATTTTTTGTGCCCACTGCTAATCATGGATGTCTTTTTGTAAGGTCGCAAACCTTCTCGGTCTTATGCCATTCTCATCCAAAATATTCCAACTAAGTTTTTTTTAACAAGCAAATATGGAAAATATTTTCCGTTTCACACAGTTCAGCCTAGTATTTAAAAATTTTGACCATCTTCACACCATACACATTGGATGATCAATTTGAAACTTGACTGTTTTTATGATAACTGAATAAATAGATCAATTTGATATAACACAAATTTTATTTGTATAAAATAAATACAAAACAACAAATTGAAAAAAAATATATTCAATTTTAATTTATTCCTATTTTACACGTATCTTTTTCATTTAAAAAGGCCGCTTAAGAAAAAGGGCGCCTAAGAAAAATGCCGCTTATGATAACGGCCACTTAAATGACCGTTTAATTGCCAAAAAGGCCGAGATTCATATGACAGTTCAGACCTAGATATATCTGGCTGATGATGACTTGGAATTTCTTGTGGGAAATCTTCTACACGCTGGTATCTCCCATGGCCAAAAGGCCTGTATCCCATAGGACTGACGCGATGCCAGAAAATGCTCGGGTCAATTGAAGGCCGAAAGACATCACGGTTGATATGAAAAGGCCGCTCGACACCAGGTTGACTGATTTCAGGCCGTAGAAGTTTAGTATTGATGAACGATGGGTAATGTCTATTTGCTTCTCTCCAAGGTAAATCCGGATTGGCTGTGACCGAAGCCACTAATAATATAACAATAAATGACTTCATTTTGTCGTGTCTTATACAAAAATGATTTTTTCAATGCAAGTAAATTATTTATATTATTTTTATTATCTGTTTATTTTACAATCAAAAGATTAAAGTCAGTATTTTTGATAAGTTGATGACTGTAATAATTAAATGAATGATAGAAAAGATTGATAATTACTTACTTTTTACAATGAAAAAGTTGTTCACACGATTGTTTACAGTAGCTGTAAAACATAGCGTGTGTGTCGTGTTCTTAAAAAAAAAGGACGGGTTGCACTCCGGGAGTGCCGGCAGAAGTGAAAACTTAAACATCAACGTTTTGCATTTTTGAATGGTTAGGGAATCTTACGCTTTTTCAGGCTACGGATCTGACGCGAGTTTAACATTTTTTACCCATCTAAAAAAATTAAAAAAGTGTTCACTTCAAAACTCCACTGTGTTAAATAGTTATTTGTTAAATGACAGAGGAGGATAACCGAGCTAGTGGGGTGGGGGGTCACCTGATGGTAAGCAAACACCACTGCCCATGGACATCCACGACGCCAAGATCTTGGATGCGTCCCACCTATGAAGAAATGATTAAAAATGGAGGGATGGAGGAAGGACAGTGAAAAAGGTAGTAGGTAAATAGTAACAATAGTATAATGTGTGTTAGGTTAGGTTATTTATATCCGCCCAAAGTTTTATTTTATTCTATTCAAAAATAAAAGTAAAATTATAGTATTTATTTTCAAAGTAGTAAAACCCTCGCAACTTTGTTTGCGTATATCTCGCTTTCCCGTAAGAACTTTGAAAAATCCTTTCTTAGTACACCCCTAGACGACGAAAGAAACCTACATTCCAAATTTGGAATCTCTAGACCCAGCGGTTTGGACTGTGCGTTGATATGTAGCTAAGTCAATCAGGACTTTGAATTTTATATATATAATAAGGTCCTACTTTATTACTGAACTTCCTTTTAAAACATGACTATGTACGTTACATATGATCGTTTAAACAAGGAAATAATGGTCTAGCATTCAGTAAAAAAAAATAGGTTGTATTGTAAGTAGTTAGAATAATGTTGCTTACTACATAAAGCCATCCATATTCACTGAATGTACATAGTCATGTTTTAAAACGAAGTTCACTAATAAAGAAGGACCTTATATAGATCCATTAATTGAAATTTAAAATTTGAAGTTTGCGGTAACTTCTTACCATCAGGCGGCATGCTTGTTTGGCACCTTAGTGGTATAAAAAAAAAAAAAGACAGCCAGTGTCATGGCATATTGGGTTGGGTTAAGTATTTATTATATTGATTTGTTTATTCAAATTGAACATGATTTTAGAAAGTGAGTGAGTATTATGGTGCAACATCTTTAAATCCCAGCCACAGTCTTGGATGATGTGGGTAGTTAAAATCGAGTCCAGCAAAGCCAGGGTCAATTATTTCCCCAAATGCAGCCATAGCCATGACTAATATAGTAAATGAAATTATTAAAAAACTCTTCATTACAAAATTTCAATGTTTGTTAGATGGTTTTTTAAATGGCTTTATTTATGACAATTTTACAGATGAAATATGTATTCGTCAATATTTCTACCAAATTAATACATGCTATTTATACCACAATCTAAATGGATTAATTAAACAATAATTATGTTTTAATTACAATTCCAATTACATATAATGTATATCCGCATACGGCCTGATGGTAAGCATCACCGTAGCCTATAGACGCTTGCAATACCGGGGGTATCACTCACGCGTTGCCAACCCTCCCAACCTCCCAAGTGGAGCTGGAGACCTTACTCACCGTAGGAAACATAACAGAGACCAATGCTATTTGGCTACGATCTTCTGTAAGGTGGAGGTCCTTCCCCAGACGGGCTGTTCCGATTTGTGCGGATTATCCGCTGTGCCCTACCTCTCTTAAAACTTTATAAAATAACAGTTTAATTAGATAGCCTTTACTTTTTAATTAGGTAAAATACATAACTAAATAACATGAAATTAAATAACATTAATTAAAACGAAACTAACAATAAAAATTAAAAACTAAACTAACAATAAAAACTAAAATTAAGCATTAAAAGAACACGGTCCCTGTGGCAGGGTGCCCAAAATACTAGCAGCGTTACCTCGCTGAACGGCGATAGATATCCGTTGAGCGAAGTAACTGCCAGCCTTTGGGTCACCAGTGGTTTGTCGCAGCCTTTTTGGGATATCCCTAAAAAAGGACAACGCACTGGAACCCCTCGGGCCTAATGTTTCTACACCAAAAGCCACAAAATCGTAGGAGCCAGCCAGCTGCTGATATTTTGTGGCTTTTAGTTTCGCGGCGGACTCCGCCGCCGCTCCCGCACTCCTACTCGTACCGTGAAGATGTCGATGATATGCATGTCGCGTTCCACACCAAGGCCCGTCCCATACTCCACGGTACGAGGGACATTCCGTCTTGTCTCTTACCATCGTCACGTGCGATGCCGTTCGGCTCAAGAATGACAGACACGTTGACAGTGATGAGAGACCGACCTTTACATAGATCAGGAAATAATAATAATATTGTCTAAAATATTTATAAGCTATGGGACAACCCCACTACGAATTTCCACCGCCGCCGCCCCGCCGTATCTCCTGTATGGGCAATATCAACAACCGAGACCTCAGATTGACAATAAGCAATGAAGCTTATTGACGTCCCGGGGGAGAAACTACAGCTGTCTTGGAACTCACAACGAATTTAATCAGAAAGAAGTTAGACAGAGTAGAACGTACCGAAAAAAATATTGATGCTAATATAAGAAAACGATTTTTTAATTTTTTATTATGAACAAAAATTATGGTCTCCGATGACTGAATCCTTCTGCTACCGGCCATCTTGGTTCACGTGGTTCTGGATAAAATGTACCATATCCTGGTGCAAAGCCCGGGTCAATTAGTTCCCCCAAAGCTGCTGCAATTAGTATACATAATGCAATTATTAAAAATATCTTCATTATAAATATCTGGCAGTTTTTGGGTGTTTCTTAAATAGATATCAAGTCTAGGCAGTTAATATTTCTATTAAATGATGACACGCATTTATATTACATTCTAATGAGTTAAATAATTAATAAAAGGGCGATTAATGATTTTTCTTTATAGTTGTTAGGCAACTAGCCATTCATATTTTGAAATTGATTTTTGAAAGGAAAATTTCACCCCTGGTGGGAATCGAACCCACGACCCTTTAACCCCTTATTCATCAGGTGGTGGTCTTGTTTGCTTGCCGTATGACATAAAAAAAATATTTACCTCCAAATATTTAGTAAAAATAATACAAAAAACATAATAATATAACATTATTTTTTTTATAACAATAGGCTTGTTGCCTTAAAAAATGTAATTAGGCTGTCTTTTAGATTATTCAAAAATAAGGGCAACTCATTTTTTCATTTGTAAATTAGACCAAAAATGACAAAGATATAGTCCATTAAAGTTACGTGTGACGTCACGCCGTGTGGCATTTTTTCGCACGGGGTTGTTTTGTATGCCTTGTATCTTTGTTATTTTTTGTTTAATCGAAAGAAGAAAAAATACGTGTCCAATATTTTTTTATAATCTTAAAATACGGACTAAGTATAATGTCATTATTTTGACCCTGGAAACAACCCTATTGTTAGGGACTAGCCTTTTCTTAACCTGATATTATAATTTTGTGTTCTTGTGTCGTTTTTTTTCCCAAGACAAAGACATTTGTCTTTACTCGTCTTTTATACTTCATTGTACTTTCTTTCGTTTTTTTAACTCTCCGTAATATTTTCCATTTTATTTTGAGTTCTCTTGATTTCCACTTCATTCCCTTTACCTTCATTCTTTACACTGTTAATTTTTAGTTCATTAGCTGGTAGCATAGCGTTGTTTTAAAATGGTGTCCTATCACTAAGACCTCTTCCAAGCAACCATCTAGGTTTAAGCACTACTGGTCCCCTGTGGTCTATAGCAAAACCTGGATCAATTATTTCTCCAAAAGTATACGTTATGATCACTAGTATACAAAATATTATTAAATTCTTCATTATAAATGCTTGTCTGCTTTCTTTTCTGGTATCCAATTGGCAAAATGTATAAAAAAGTACGTTACAAAATTTTTTCTTCTAAATAGACGCGCTCATGTCGATGTCATGCCTTAAATTTTAATTAACTATTAAATTTTGAATTAATTTTAATATAATTTTTTTTTCACTCTTCTGAAGGCATTTCAATCGAAAATCTTATTTCCAAAAAGAAAATTCTACTATATGAGAGCGTTATTTATTATTAATTCATAGAAATTAAAATCTATATTTATACCACAATTAATGGTTAAATAATTATGTTTTAATTACAATTCAAATTTTAATGTAGATAGATTTGAAAATTTTCCATCATGTCTACAAATTGCTAGTTTGCTCCAATGAGATATATCTAGCTGTCGAGCGATAACGTTCATTCCTACACTGACATTAGTCTGTTTATGTTAACAAACGAGCACTGAGTATGTCCTTCGCACGTTTCCGATATTGTCAGAGTGAGATGGATCATTGTATCAACGAATAGCAACACTCGCAATCGCAACTGAACTAATAGCAATGATTTGTTGATTACGTAGACCAGCAGCGCACTATAAATTTACTACAGTGATGTTAAAAACTCTGTGTTTCTAGGTTTAAAACACGGCTAAATTCAGAGTCTAAAAAAAGAGATGGTGCCATACGGATAAGCGAGAAGCACTTACAATTTCTCACTTCTTAGTATTGCACCGTCTCTTTTGTTAGACTCTGAATTTAGCTAAGTGTTAAAGCCGTTTAAGGGCTTATTCGATCTAGCTATCTTTGAGCGCGTATTGGCGTTTTTTATACTATTTTGATTTTGGATGTGTACCGCGACTAAAAGAATCTTGTCTGATTAAGTCAGTAAGCATCGGACTAGGCAAACAACGGTGTAACGCTGTAGGGTAGCCGACAACGTTTATTTATAGCCGTCGAGCTCGAAAATCTAGTGAAGAATAAAATAAAAGATATATATTTTTTAACATACATGCTTTAATTTTATGCTGATTACACAATTTTATGAGCTTTACGTAATATCAAAGTCACATTCGGAATTATCGAATTTACAACCTTATTTCCTTATTACGTGGGTATATATTACAATGAGCGAAAATGAGTTTTTTTTTTCACATACTTACATTTTTGGTTACATCGACGGGTATGTATTATAACATTAATTTATTTAACGAATTAACCCGTCGACGAAACCAAATATTATCTATTAACAATTTCAAACAAACAGCGACGTGGTTTTATCAATAAAAAATATTTTTAATTAAATTTAACTAAATTTTAGTAACAGCTTTTAATTAATTTACACTTTTTTCAAAACCACATCTATAAAATTTTGCCAATGAACATTCGAAAAATTTCACATTGACATTTTTAATTAATTTTAATTAAAGTTTAATTAGTTATCTTAATCGTATTGACAATATGTTTTGAACCTTCGATTAGCACTTACTACTATTTGACAAGCTCTTGTTATTTTTTTATTAAAAAATAAATAAAATAAAAACACTCCGTAATTCTATTTATAGCAACGAATTAAATTTTATTTATTATGTAATTTTTATTTGCTGTAATTTAGACAATTAGAGGCTTTTAAAAGATTTTAATCAATTTAATTATACTTAATAAACGATTTCTTATAATTTTAAGTGTTAGGATTTTTAACGTATATAAAATTATACTTATTAGAATAATTCTTAAATTAAAAATAAAATCAATTAAAAAATTTAAATACTGTTACGAAATAAATATCAAAAATCAGTCTTTTTAAATTGTTTAGAAAAAAAAACGCCCCAATTGTTTAACATTTAGCAAAAGATTTAAGTTTTCAACTAAAAATACTTATTCGGAAATCTTATTATCTAGAAAAGTTCGTTCTTTTTTAATTTTAGTCTAGATTTTTGGCAATAATATTATAAGTGATATTTTACCACAAAATGGCATAAAGTATAAGGCACGGTTTTAATAATATTAACTATTATGTAAAAGGACGTTTAAATACAGCTACGTTCAATGTATGAGTTGATTTAGTTATAGAGTGCTGGGATTTGATTCTTTGTTTCCTTTCCTTTTCCAGTGACGAGGCGGAGGTTCGAGTTCTCTCTGGAGCGCCTGTATAGTCCTCATCGATTTCGAGGGCGGCGATCCATGGATAATAAGTGCTTACTAAGTATTTTATAACTGAGAAGTAGGCTCTAATTGCAAAGTGTAACACAATTTACCTGAATTTTTTATTTATTTCTAGCGTGACTCCGAATATGACTGGCTAGACCGAATTTACTCTTAAAAACTCAGTGGTGGTCACTATGCAGTACAGCTGGTCGGCTGAGTTGTAAAAGGGTTAGGTCTCCCTTTTCTTCTTAGTTGTGGTCTTTTATTGATTCTGTACAAGCGAAACTATGACCGATTTTCCATTTTAATGTATTAAAGGTATAAATTATTTAAAAAGTGTCTAAAATGTCGCCACACCACAGGTCACTTCATTAAAAAACAATTTTAAGGGTCTGGCGTAAAGGACTGCTAAGGATTTTTCGCAGTAGCGGTCAAAAGGTAAATAAAAATGTAATAAAATATTTTTGTTATGTTTATTAATTAGAAATTTTGAATGAAAATTGACATCCAGATGGGGTTAACATGTAGGTTTTATTTTTTAATCCCGTTCGCTGCTAAATCCTGCTTACTTTCAGTGCTACAGGAGGTATTTAGGCAATCATTTTATCGTAGCGGTCAGGGATTATCAGAACCAGTGTCTTCAAATGCATTTTTGTCCACGATATGATCTATTACGCGCCAAAATCTGGGCTCACAGTTATAAAACAATTGAAAATCGATTGTCGTTAAGCACTGAGTCTTCGTTTTATACATTCGAATAGTTATCAGCTCCGCAACAGAGCGAAATGACACCATTTTAGCTCGCACGGCGCGTGGTGGTGCTCGCTCACAGTCACAGGAGGTCTTAGAGCCTCTTGTCGCAGGGAACGAGATGACATAATGTTGGATATACCTTCGCAATTAAGTTTGCAGCGTAGTTGAAGTGGCGTTCAGTAAAAACGGTGTGTTGTGGTTGTGGCTATGCATGACAAGTCATCTTGAAGCAATTTTCATTTGATTTTAGATTCTGCTGTCTGGATCAAGTAAACTTGATCATAAACAGCCATCATAAAAAGTTAATCAAATATCGAAATCGTTTTGAAAATTCACGTTGACTAAAAATTTAAGTTTCTAATTTAGTTTCTTTATAACTATTAAATAAGTTTCAAATTCAGGTTAAATGTGAATAAATTAAATCCAAAAATGTACTATTAAAAAATAATGTTATCATTTTGTAATTTTATTTCACATTCAGGGAATTGAATTGTCGAGGTTTTTAGGGTTGTTCACTTTACTATTCTCATAACAATTGGTACCTGTTGCAATATGTACTTAAAAGTCTAGACGATCTAACTTGGTCCGGTACCGACCATCGAACCGTCGTGTATGGTATGGTGAAAATATTTTTTGCCTGCACGGTGCGCAAAAATTTTCTCTCATGCATTCTTTTTTTTTTGCTTGTATTCCAAATAAAATTTTCACTAAGTGAAACGGGTACCAAAAGTGCCCAGGACTTCCAGGACTTGCAGAAGTTAAATATAATGCACTCTATAAGTAGCTCACTCCTCAGAACCTACAATGTTTTTTTATACTATCTAAAATTTTAATTTGGCGGAAAAAATACCTACTTTGGCACTTTTTCAGTTCGTTTTTTTTACCAAAAAAGATGGGCTATTAGTCAAGCAAAAAAAAATATTTTAATTGATATGTTTTTAATAATTGGATGTTTTATAAAAAAGGAAAAAAAGGTAAAAAAATAAAATAAAAATAAAACAAAAATATATTTTTATAATTAGATTTTTTTATTTCAATTCGAAATGTAACAATCAAAACATTTCTGTAAATATTAAATCGTATTTCTTCAATGGATGGATTTTTGATTTTGTTTTTTTAAGAAAAAAAAAATCAGTCGAATCAAAATCGTTTTTTCCATTCAAATAGAAAATGTTACAAAATCGAAAAAAATAAAAATGAAAAAGTAAGTAACTTACTTAACTTATAAAATTAAATTAAAAAAACTTTGGTATCTGTATTAAAACCGATTATTTTTGAGTAGAAAAGCTATTAATTTAATAGAAAATTACAATAAATTTATATACAGTCATTCTAAGATGGGTATAAATTATAAAAATTAATTTTAAATAAATCTTATAATTATTGTCAGTTTGCGATTCGAGTATTATTTTTTTATTTACATTAAATTCAAATTGTAGCGAAGAAAAACAAATAAAACCTTAAAAATACTATTTTTACAAAAAAATAAATTTTTCAGATCGCATAATTTTTTTCACAAACAAGTAAAAAATCAATTTATGCATTATTTTAAAAATAATTACACTAAGCAGTACGACAAAGTTTTTTTACAGTAAAAAAACCTATTTTACATATTTAAAAATACGACAGTAATAAATAAATTGTGAAATATTTTAATAAATATTGTGAAAAATATATTGCCTGGGGATTTATAATTGTATATTTAGTAAAAAAACTTTGGCATACTTTTTTATAACAATTAGGTGGCATGATCGTCGAAAACAATTTTAGAGGTATATTTTAACAATAAATGCATTTCACTTCGAACAATCAAACATCAACGTTCTAACCAATGGGTCAAATTCAAAATTCTCCCGATATAATTGAATCAATAATTTCATTAATTAAATTTTAATTCAGAAAACATTTACTTAAAAAAACCTTAATTAAAAGAGATCCTTCGTGGGAATCGTTTTGAAAATTATATTAATAAACTTTTTATTTTCTAATAATAATATTCTAAAATGATTTTTTTTTGGACAATGAAAACGTCTTTTCATTAAAGTCTCTTGGACGTATTCATTTATAACACCTTGTTTTAGTCCTTAATCTGTGCAGACCGCGCTTTTGTAACTCCAACAAGAGCTAATGACATAATAGAGACAGTTATGATAACCTAGAAAGAGCGGAGCGTCCAATCACAAGCATTATTTGCGTAAAAAGAGGCCCATTTGTAATATATAATAAATTATGTAAGTTAGAATTCTTAAATAAACACTATACACCAACGGAGAATTACTTTGAAATGTTAAAAATCTGATATTTTTAAATTATTAAATTAAAAAACTTGTCCTATTTTTCCACGAAGCCACATGTCAGAGAAGTCGGCTCATTTCAGCATAAATTAGGAAAAAGGTTTTTTTTAGTCAAATAAGAAAAATATTTCAGAAAACTTAACAGCTTTTTTTTGGCTTGTATCTAAAATTGACATTGTTGGCTTTTTCCTAAGACTAGGACAAAATAAAATAGACAGATAAAATAAATAAATGTAGAAAGAGTGTTTGGTAAAATTGACTTTACAGAACCCACGTAGAGTAGAATAATTACATATTCTATAAAAAATGTAATAAAATTACTCAATGAATCAATTAGTTCTTCAGTGCTCACTCGTCAGTTACGTGTTACACGGTCTGCGTAAGATTATGGGCTATCAAGCCCTACTCCTATAATAAATTCAGTCGTAAAACAACCTTTAGCCCAAGGAAATGACTGTTGGGCGTTATTACAATTAGTAACGTACTATCTATTTCGTACACTTCACTTTCGTTCGTTTTATTTATCACATTCAATGAATTTATAAATCTATCTACAATTTTACTAGTCACATATTTACACTTTCACTTCAAACGTTTACACTGTTATTGTTTATTTCATTTACACTGTTATTTTTGTTATTGTTATTTTACACAACGTGCGTTTCACTTCTCTTGTTATATGATTCGTCTATAGTTACATTTTGTTTTTTGTTTTCTTTCCTGATGGTACCGTATTGTGGTATGTCGTTCGTTAAGTTTTGAACTGTTAAGATTTGACTTGAATTACTTTGTGGTGTGCTAGAGGATATTGGGCTGCCATACTGGTTTGTGTATTTATGCCGTGATGGATCTTTTAAGATCGATTGGGGCTGCTTCACTGGAGCTGGTGTTTGTGGAAGTTGGGGGTGCTGAAACAAAGAGTTTTTATTAGATTATTTTATAAAACCTTGCTCCAAATTACTATTCTGACGTACTGTTATGGCTTTCTTTGCATAGGTAAAATTTTATTCAACATTTAAAGTTTAAACTTAAGATCAATGTTCCATTAACAAAAAGTCCTTATATTTATAATAATTAATATTATACTATTATTCTGGTCATATTAAATGCTGGACGCTTCCAATCATGCGCAGCCCAGCAGTGGACATGTTGCTGTTGATGGCGATATTATTATTATCCAAAAATACCCACTAGTAGCTCGAAAACACTGACCCCTACTCATTCTTTTTCACGAAGGAGGATCATAATTTGGTTGATAAATATCTTACCTGATTACAATTACCCTGATGTAAAACAGTTACGTCTGGTGGCGGGACAGCCATTTTGTCCAGCCTCTGGCGTCTTAATGTGCCGCCAGCCGACTGTCTGTCCATACCTAAAAATTAATATCATATTTAGTACAAGTACAAGTCCTTTGTGGTATTATAGAAATCGTCTACTGCGTAGGTCGATCACGTGACATGCCTGGTCTACATCTGTTGTGGCGCGTACATTACTATATGCTGAAATGATGAAGATGATGACTTACCATCAAGTCCATAGGAATGTGGTGGACTGGCGACATGGGAGGGGGACCCTCCTGGGACACCTCCGTTCATTAAGTGAGGCTTTGGCATAGACTGGGCTCCGTATTGTTGCGGTGGGGTTGGGGTTCGACCGGTTTGCTGCAAAATCAACATTATTTTTTAAATAATTCTTACGTACAGTCAGCCAATGAAAGAGATGAGCAAGGTCGTAAATATGATTCAAGTCTTGCTGCCAAAGGATTTGACAAACTTTTATGTGATGAGCATTTGTGTGTACTTTGAGTTTTGAGTGTTTTCTGTGCATGATATATAGGGACAATTCATACAAATTGAGCTAGCCCCAAAGCAAGTTCGAAACTTGTGTTATGGGATACTAACTCAACGATATTATATTTAATATCAAATACATATATATAGATAAACATCCAAGACCCGAGGCCAATCAGAAAAAGTTCGTTTTTCATCATGACCCGACCGGGGATCGAACCCGGGACCTCCTGGGTGGGTTTGGCGTGGTAACCATTACGCCACGAAGGTCGTCATAATCATGTCATACATATTTAAATAAAAAATCGTCTGGTACCCATAACACAATTAGGTGGCGTTCTGTGAATTCTGTAAAATTGATAATTTAAACGATAAGTGTTAAAGAGACTCTATAAGCACTTTACTAGCAGGGTAATAGGGTCGGAGTCTAAGGTCGTTTGTTCACTGCCACCGCCACCGTGACATTATTTCTGGCCGAGATCAAGTTGACGTGACGGCGATCGTTTGTCATTATGCGACGATCTCGGTGGTTCAGTCAGTTTGTTTTAGTTGTCGTGCGTGGCGCCGTTATTCCAACCGCCAAACTATATTTCGGCAGATGGAATGACGGCGTGCGGTTGACACACGGCTATAGTAAATGTAGGTATCGCTGCTACCGCACCGTCATGTCGATCACGGTGACATGACGGTGCTCGGGTGACGAGCGTGCGTTGCCAATAGTAAATATATGTATTGCTACTATGCAGTCATATCTCTGTAACATGACGGTGACGGTGGACAAACGGCAGGGTACTTACTTGTTGGTGCAGGTATTCGGAGATAAGCGGTGGGTATGACAGATATCTTTCTGATGACATGTTGTAGTATGATCCGTCAAGCGGGGGCATTGGACTTGGTGCGGGCACGTAGTTCTGTTTGCCTGTGAAGTGTTATTGTGATAAGCAACCTTATGGGATATACAAAATCTATTTTAGACTACTTTCTAATCATAACTGAAGTAAAGGTTATTAAAATTGTCGTAGGATCAGCGGTGGATCGAGCCAGTGGATCCAAGTAGAAGGAGGGCAAATCGCTATGAGTTGTCACGCTCAGCGACAAGTTGGCATCGAAAACTATACATTTGTGTATCGAAAACGATATACACGACTATGAGCCGGTTAAAATTATATTAATGCTGGATGAGACAATAGATTTCTCTCAAAAAATTATACATTTGTATGTTTTGCAGTAATCCATGAGGATTAGTTGAGTGTAAATAGAGGTTAAATACTAAGTCCGTTGTACTATACTATTATTTTAATCATGCTAATGTAGGATTGTTCTATTCAACTGTATTATGGATTGGAGCCGTGTATAACCCATTAAGTTTAAGATTTGAATGCGTGACACATTTTGGCTTTATTATGAGTACTATAGGGAAAACTGTGTTGGATTATTGGCGTGCATTATTTGATTAATTTTACTTACCGGCACTTCTTCCTAATGTGTTGTGACCACTAATATCCTTATGCCTATGTGGGTGAGGTAGGGTTCTAGCGTGATCACCCTCATATACAGCGTAATTTGGCGGTGGGTAATCAAGTGGTGGAGGCATAACTATACCCTGCTCATCCATGAGGTAAGTATCGGTCTGTGAACAACAAAAAAACATTTATTTAGATAAAAAGTCCAAATAAAGTTAGTTTTACAAACACAGAACTAGGAAATGGAAGATTTACTCCCCAGTAGATATGCAGTTCGCTACAAATTGTATGCCATGCCAACCATGTCTGGTTAAATGTCAGTTATACGTCAAATAACCACGCCTCAAAAGAACCGAACCCTTTGATTGGCACTGTATGTACATCGATTTATATGTACTCCTAGATTGGCTATCTTTTGAACAATTCATGTTCCATTTTTATTTGAATTGTAACTAAAGTCCGCTGCAGCACTGTAACTATAATTACTTGTTTAATCAATAATTATAAATACGCAGCACTGCAGCGCTAAATCTTTTTCAAGGTCCAAATTTTTTGATCGTTTTTTGTCAATTGGACACCACTGCTTACCGCTCGCTCGCAACTGACTGAAGGGTGGTGGTGTCCATTTGCACCATTGCAATGCCGCAAAATCTCAGTACTGGACAGCTTGTCTATATTTTTATGTCGATGGCAGTATATTTTTTAAAACAAGCACGGATTCGCGAAGCCAAAATGACGTTTTAAAATGAGAAGCGAGAGAACAGATTTGTCAATGTTACGACCAGAGAGATCACGCTCGCATTACATATCTATTAGTATTTTTTTTCTATAATTACAAACGAAACTAGTGCTCGTAGACATTTTAATTATTTTATTTTATTTAATAAACATCCGAAATCAAATAATCTGTAATTTATTTCCTCTTTTGTTTAATAAATTGGAAATAGTACATACTTTGTATGATAATTATGCATATGTTGCAACTACGAACATTATGCTAAACGTAACATAATATTAACACTGTTACCCAGTTCCAATTAGAAGCAGAAATGTTACTATTACTTGATGCTAAATGTGCTTTAATTACAATCGTTAGTAGGATTATAGTTATGTATTTTCATGCTATGTTGTGTAATTTTGATAATATGCCTTGTTGAGTTAGTTGTCTACTTGTGGTGATTAAAAGCGTAGTAGATATCAATTTACAAACATAAAAGTTAAATTAAGCTAAATTTTTTGTCCTAAATTGAAATCTGTCTAGACACTACTCGTTTTTTTATGGTATAATTTACCAAATCATAAGAATTCTCACAGGTGGACTCAAGATTCTTGCAAGAAAACATCTGATTAGATTTTTTAAATTTTAGTCCTCTGGCAGAAATTTAAATTTGTATTCTCAGGAATCATTTTAATTGAATCGTATTAGATCTCTGCGAATTGGAGCTCAAGCTGGAAACTGGCGTGGCATGACTCAAGATCGGAAGAAATGGCGTTTTCTTGTGTCGGAGACCAAGATTCACTTTGGGTCGCTGAGCCATCGGAGTAAGTAAGCACAGCAAAGGTATTGAACATGCTGGTCTTAAATTTATCACACATATCTATACTGATATTAAGTAGTAGAAAAGTTTGTGAGGTTGTATTGGGCAAACTATGGATCTCAACAAGCGGTTTTTAAAATTCTTCTATCAATGGAAAGTCACATTATTTGCAAGTGTCATATTTTAGTATAATGTTCCGAAAAAGCCGACGCAGGCAAAGCCTTGATTGATCAATTTCTTATGGTCTTTTACTTTGTTGTGATCTAAAAGCTTTTGTTAGAAAAAAACATCTATTACCTGACTAAGAATATGTCTATTAGGCATCGATGGAACTTCAGGTATTGGAGGTGGTTGACGATCATCACCATCATCCTGTGAATAAGTTTCAGATTTTTCTGATACTGAACTTAAAGTCTCTCCGGTCATCGTATCGTTGTATGATGATGGTGCATACATTTCTATTGTTGCCGACTTCGATGATTGTCCCGCTTGCTCTGGTGAAATAAAACATAAATTAGGTTTAAAATAAAACTTCTTACGAGTTTCAGTAGTTCCTTCAAAGCAACTATTAAAGGAACTGACTAAGATTATGACAGATTTGATACATTGGCAGTTTTTACAAATTTTAATAGTACTACAATAATAATTTGTATAATCAAAAGTTGAATTTGAATTTTTTTGTTAAGAATTCTCTCATGTCTTGTGGATTGAATATTCTTGCAAAAAAGCTCTTGACTAGTGATTTTTTTAAATTTTAATCATCTGGCAGAAATTAGTAAAATTTAAAGTGTATTCTCAGGAATCATCTAATTGAATCGTATAATTTATTAGAAAGTAATATTAAAAACTTGGGTTTAAATCAGTGTAGATAAGAGGTTTCATACCTATCCAAGAGAAACCTCTAGTCTACATTGTTTTAAACCCCCTTTTCAACCTAATTTAAACCGTCTAGTACCGGCTTCTAAGTAAATTCATGCCTCTAACACAGAAAACTATGAAAAGTAGAAAAACAAAAAACATTTGCAAAATAAAAAAACCCTTACCTTTTAACCTTCTGGAACGTCTTTTTAATACAAAGCAAGCTACTAATCCAGCATTTATCAACACTAATATAGCACCAGTAATGGACACGTAAACAATGACAGATTTTGATACATCAGCAGTTTCAACAAACTCCGTTGGCACTACGTTCAATTCACCCACTTCCGAAGATGGTGCGGCTAATGAAGAAAGAAATTAAATAAAATAAGCAAATAATAAAAATAAAGCAAAACTTGAGGATTTCAAGATTATGTTAGTTGCTGATATGTTTCTGTTTGACGAAAAAGTCGATATTACTTATTAATATTTGACGAAAATTTTGTTATAGATTCTCAAAAGTTGCTGACTGCTGGATGCCTAAGGCCTCCCCCAAATGCTTCCAGTATAATCAGCTGGCAGCGGTCTGCAACCAGCGGCAGCTTTAAAATCTTTAAATCCTCAATACGTAATACTACATCTACACCAACATTTAAAACATCCAGAATTTTAATATCAAACCTCGTATCCTCTTATTCGTTCTTCTATGAAGACAGAATCCAATCAGTAGTACATTCAGAAGAATGAGTGCCGTACCAATTATTGTACCGGTTATAATAAAGACTCCTGGCACATTATATGAATTGTATTCTTCTGAACTTGATACTGAGAGTATTAAGTCTGAGGCAGCGTGAAATTTAGTGTATTTATTATTAAAATACAGTTAAATTCAAGTAAACATATCTTTCATCATCATAACAACACACAGAACGGATTCAAAACCTTATGGGGATCGAACCCACTGTCTTGAACAATTAAGTTAAACAATTAAGTTACTGACTTTCCATTTTTTTTCATCTATTCTATTATTGTCAGTAGGTTTACCATTACATCAGGACAAGCATACCACATATTTATACTGCTGTCTCCTGTATAGCCAGGATCAACAACGAAGACCTCAGATTGAAAATAAGCAATGAAGCTTAATGACGTCCCGACGGACAAATTACAGCTGTCCATACCCATATTATCATTATAATATTGAAGTCTATTTATTTTACTTTACTTACTCAGTGTTGTAGCTTTTGTATCATCAGGCCTATATTTGCTTTGTCCTATTTTATTTATAGCCATTATTGAAAATACATAGTCTGTGTTCTTCTCTAGGCCACCAATGGTGTATGTTGTTGCATTTTTAGGAATAACATCTTCATATCTATATGATTCATCGTATATTTTTCTGAAATTAAATATTATAATAATTAGATTAACATATTTTATTTATCGTCCGTGCTTCAGAGGGCACTTAAGCCGTGACTCCAAGCTGTTGTCTATAGATTCAATTCAATTCAATTCAATTCAAATTCTTTATTTGACAAAACCATAATTTACAAGTTTCTGGGTCCTCCTTTTAAGTTAATCAAAACTTGTATTAGAAGGAACCGCTCTTTCGTACATCGTTAATACAAATTATTGGTTATAAAACTAAAGTAAGGCAAAGTACAAATAACAACTATCATGCAACCACTTGCATCTGTGCATAGGTATAATTACGTAATATTTTTATTAATTTTTATCTATTTAACTATGTAATTAATATTTTTAACAAACTAGCTTTTTAATCTGTTTAACAACTCAATATGTCCTCTGTTTGCTTGTATGTAAGTTTTTGTAGCCAATTTCGGGTTATATTTTTACATTCATTAGTCGTCTTTGTGTATATGTGGATTAGTCTATTTAATTTATTATATACTTTGACCGATTGTGTTGGAAACTGCTTACTTGCAAAAACTGTTCTAACCAATTTTGATCTGATAACTGAATGTGATATTCTTTTGTTAACGAGGTTTGGGTCAATAATGGTGTTTTTATGCACTCTTATAACACTTTGCAAAATATACAACTGCCTGACAGTTAATACATTTAATTCGGAATACAATTTTGTAGTACTATATAATCTATCCCTTCGTAGCAAGACCTTCAACACGGCTCTCTGGGCCCGTTCTATACTTATAAATTTTGTTTTAAATGTACCGCCCCAGACTGTAATACAGTACAGGATAATCGATTGAACAAGAGATTTGTAGATATATGTGAGTAATTGTACGTCAGCTATCCTTCGTAAATGCTTAAAGAGCCAGATTAGTTTTCTCGATCGGGCTGCTACTACAGCAAGTTGGGGGTACCATGTTAGGTTGTTGTCGAGCGTAACACCAAGGTACTTAGTACGCTTTACTCTTTCAATTATCAAGCAGTCACAATCTTTAGCGCTAGAACATATATGTGCAGTTACAGTTAGATCCTCGCCTGGTTCGTCAGAGTTACCGATTGAAAAAGGAATATAGTTGGTTTTATTGATATTCAGAGATAATGAATTTATGTTTAGCCATTGAATAACACGACCTAATCCGACTTCTGCATATTTGTACACATCAGGCCACTTTTTTCCTTCAAAAAGTATTGCAGTGTCGTCTGCATAGGAGTAAATATGTCCATTTGCTAAAGTTAAATCAGTGAGATCATTTATATACATAAGAAACAGGGTAGGCCCCAAGACACTACCCTGTGGAACGCCGAAATTTTCAGTAAGGGTGTCATTGCTAAACGTATCACCATCAAGTTTGACTCTTTGAGAACGTTCGCTTAAATAGTTGGATACTAATCGATGAAAATTACCTCTAACTCCTATTTTTTCTATTTTACGTAAGAGAACGGGAACAGAGACCGTATCGAAGGCCTTTTTGAGGTCTAGAAAAATACATAGAGTTTTCTTCTTTTCATCAAGGTTCTTAATAATTTCCTTAGTTAGGTCATGAATTGCGTCTTCGGTGTTTTTCCCTTTACGGAAGCCGTATTGACAGTTGGACAATAGGTTATATTTTTCAAGGAACTGTATAAGCCGCGTATTGATTAATTTCTCCATAATTTTAGATATCGCGGGTAAAACAGAAATGGGCCTATAATTGTTAATATCATTTGGATCACCGGCTTTAAAAACAGGGTGTATGATCGCGCGTTTCAAACACCGAGGGAAAACACCATGGAGAAACATTAGTCTAGATAGATGAGTTAAAATCGGAATAAGCTCTGTTTTTGCCATTATAATGAATCTTGTGGGGATATTGTCCCATCCAGCGGCAGAGTCAGTTTTAAGATTATTTATAATTGATTCAATTTCTGTAGTTTCAGGTTCAATGATGCCAATAGTATTAGGCAGCGATTTTAGAGACACAAAATATTCATGAATTATATTATTATCAGTGTTTTTTATTTCTTTTGCTAGACGTTTGCCGACATTGTTAAAATGGTCATTTATGAAGTTCGCTGACTCAATTGGGTTGTTTTTTAAGGTTTTTAATTCTGTGTTTGATGTTTTCTGTTTATTTAAATGTGTGATATTTTTAATACAATTCCATAATTCTTTACAGCTGGTTTTAGATTTTTCCAAAAGATCTTTTTCAAATTGGATTTTTAATTTGTTAATTAATTTATTGCAGTAATTCCTGTACCTACGAAATGTAATTTTAAGACTTTCATTTGATTTGTCTAGCTTTAGTTGTCTCTGTAATTTATTTCTATGATTAATGCATTTTAAAATTCCTGGTGTTATCCATGGCTTTAGAATTCTTTTACTATTGGAAACTGTTATCGTTTTTGTATTTAAGTTTAAAGAGTCTGTTACGATTGTAATAAGGTCCGTAGCTAATTTTTCCGGGTCACTAGTATTTAAAATATCTGGCGTAATTTTGGTTCGTAATGTTAGAACAGCATTTGAGAAATCTATTGAAATTTTCTTTTTTACGTATTTAGAGGGTTTTGAATTTGATTCATCATATATGAACATACTTATCAGTTTGTGATCAGTAATAGTTGTGTCGAGTACTGCAATTGTAGATGCGAAACGTGTGGGATTTAAATTAGTCATTATATGATCAATACAACTATTGACTCGAGTATCAAATGAGTGACCCGGTAAAATACTATGGTATGCTAATGTATCAAGGTATGCATCTGAATATCTATCTTTATTTCCTTCTATTATGTTTATGTTTATATCTCCAATAATTATAATATTTTTATTTTTCAGTTTTGTAGAGGTAATATGATTATCAAGTGATTGAATAAAATCTATGGGGTTTCTCTCAGAAGGAGATCTGTAGATCGCAATAATATTATGGCACTTAGTGGAGATTTCGATACAGGAAGCGCCAGGAAGCGGTACTTCTCTCGCAGTGTGATCTATGCTATCTTTTACATATACAACTACACCGTCGTTTTGATTAACTTTTAAATTTGAATGATAACTTAGATAATTACGCTTACTAGGGATAGGCTTATTAGGATTAGTACGACATTCTGTCAAAACGATAATATCGATGACATGTTTAAGAATAGAGAGATTAATATCAAGATCATCTAAGTTTGTATAATTGTGTACGCTTCTTATATTTTGTGCAACAATAGAAAGATTAGGAGAGCCAGGTGGTAAGTGATTATTTAGTTTTTCAATTGAGGTTTCTATAGCGGTTATATTATTTAATGTATCTAATTCTTGTATTATGGAATCTGGCTTATTATCCATATAAAATTAAGATTGAGTAGGGGGGATATGCAGAATTAATTGAATTAATGTATTTTGTTACAAAATGCAGTTTTAAATCTGATTTACGCAAAGCTTTCATAAAAGTTATCAGATCCAGTTTCAGACTTAATAATTTTGTTACGATATAAGAGGTATTACACAAAGTACTCAGCAAACAATTATCTATACTCACGGTACATATCAAATAAAAACAACAGCAATAACACCATGGGAAAAATAGTCATTTGGTAGCTAACTGTTGAATCTGGGCTTCACTAGTTATCGATATTATCGGTGAGTTATCATCTGCCCGTAGGTAAATCTTGCCGAAGTTGGTCCAGCAGTACTTGTAATTCTTCTGTTGTTTTATGTCTCGTGCCAGGAAATAAAGTCGGGATGCTTTAGGAGTTAGATTTTCTCCTATATATATAGGGATATCGGGCTTGGACTTGTTTCCCAAATGTTTCGCAGACAGTCTGTTCGTCTTATTTCTCGTATTATAAACTTTCGCAGCTTTTATTACTTCAGTTTTTATGATTGTATTAGTAAATTCAACTATAATGGTACCATTATCTGTTTTACTTTTATTTACTTTTAAAATATCTTTTATGTCCATCTTTTCTATTTTGCATCCCATGTTTTCCCCGAGAGTATACATCATATCACATAATTCCATTTTTGATTCTCCCCCTTTTAATGGTACATTTTTAATTTCAATATTTGATTTTCTTTCAGTCCTTTGTAAATCTTCCAATCTATTTTCTAATAACATGATCTGTTCTCTGTCTACTTTATTCTGTTGTTCTAGGAGATCAATCTTCTTCCTAAGTTCACGATTTTCATCACATAGGAACGTTATGGTGCTCTCAACTTTACTCGTGGTTTGTTGAATATCTTTTAGAGCAGTTAAGATTGTATTTGTCTGCTCAGACTGCGAGTCCGCAAATGTCATGAGAGAATCCTTAATTTCTTTTTTTATTTCGTCCATTAAGGTATCCGATATGTCATGAGGGCGCTTTCTCTTATTCCGTTCGGACACGCTCTGTTTCTCTAAATCGCGTATATCAGAAGCAGAGTTTGATTTTTCGGTCGGCTTCATAGCTTACTATTTATTATGTATCGTTTAATGATATTGTATATTATTATTAACATATATTCAATACTATGCACAATATTCTATGCGCGGCAATATTATCTCCAACAGAATTAAAATGAACAAATCGTGATTATTTATTTACAACTCGTTCGTCGTACTACGTAGCACAGTAGCACCGTGTCGTTACACACAAACATAGATGGGTGCCGGGCCGGGCGCAGTGCCGCAGTGTGCAAACCACAACAATGATTCAGTGATGTCACCGCGATGCAAACGATGTCAGTGCGACAAGGACAGCAATTATGGCAGTTGTCCCTTTTACTCAAGTGTGAGAGGAGCCGAAGCGGTGTGGCAGCGGCGCACAGTGACGCAGAGGCAAACAGGTCGTAGAGTGACTGCGATAGCAATTATAGCAATTGTCTCTTTTACTCACGGGTCCCTTGCTTTGCTGGTGAAACTCAAGCGCACGGCGCGGCGGCGGCTCAACGCGGCAGCGAACTGTCGTTGACTAAAAACAGCTTATATCACTTGTGTGGGACATTGACAATTTAACTTTCGTCCAAGGTTTTAAGGTTTGTTTTAGACTGTGTGGAATATATTAAAATTTATATAATGTAGTGCACGTCTGGCTTCAAGCACGGTCGAGACGAAAGTAGATGAAAGTGGCCTTAGCCACTTGGCTAACCAAGTCAGTGGCTTTTAAGCGGTTTAAAAATACTGGTCTCTGATAATCCGCATCGGAGTAGTGTGGTAAAGTACGCTTTATTCCCCTTTGATTGAAGAGAGACCCGTATCCCTGTTGTGGGAAGAGTATGGGTTGATATGTGTGTGAGATGGAAATATGATGAAGAAATATTTATCTTACCTATATCTTATCCTAAACCATGATGCTAGGCCGCCATCAAACCCTGGTACCCATTCCAAAGACACAGAATTATGAGTCATGTTTGTAACTGCCAGTGATATTACTTGATCTGCAAATAAATTATTTACATTAACAATAACATTATAAATAGACAGTGCGGTGGTTGGTGCGTTGGCAGTGATCTTACAATTCGGGTTTAATTCACGTTCGGGGCAAGTATTTTTGTTTGTTCTCGAGTCTGGGTGTTTTCTATGTATTATAAGTATATATTTACAATAATATATCTGTTGTCTGGTACCCATAACACAAGCGAGTTAAGCCAAGTTAGCTTTGGGATCAGGTGATGCTGTGTAAATTGTATAGAATGTATTTATCTAACTGAAACTTATCAAAAACCTGTAACACCTAATGGACGTTAGTAATTCTGGAAATGCCAGGACAAATAAATTAATAAAACTAGATGAAATCTCACCTGGTGCACTAGTAATATCTAATTTAACAGAAGTAGTACTGAATCCTAAATCATTTCTAGCACCACACTCAAATGATCCATAGTCAGATGAAGACACATCGTTTATGAGTAGTACAGAAGTGTAAGTAATAGCATCGAGTTTATGAAACTCAGCGAAATATTTAGTGGATGTGTTTACTGGTAGTTTTGCTCCACCTTTTGACCATGTGAAGTTAGGTGCTGGTGCTGACTTGCATCTGAAAAAAAAAGATGAGTTTTAATAAACTATTAGGATTTGTGACAAGACGACTAGAATTTTTCATCTTAAAGTTCTAGCCGTTCTAACTGTAAAGAAGTGTAAAAGGAAGGAAGGAAATTAGGCTTCTGAGAGCGTGTTATTCGAAGTTTTAATGTTCATGGATCAGCAAAGTGATCATTACATGTCATCTAAGTTTTGTTATTAGATACAGATTTACTATGTTCATTGATTATTTAATCAATGATAAGCGCACTTTTGCTTTTATAATTAACCTCCATTGGTTCTACGTATGTAAACTTAAGATTTGTCTTAAAATTAATCACAAGCAATACAAACAATCAAACTTTTAATTTTATTAGAATTTACATGGAGCGTCTGTCGCGAGATTGTCATTGAAAACAGAAGCCAAGTCATAATATTTCTTGAAAGTACGGTTTTCATGTTATGGTTTAAACGTAAGAAAACGACGATTGTCGTGTATACAGATAGGAAGGACCAAATCTGATCAGAGCATCTCATGGGGCGGCGCCCTCTTGGGCGTTTGCCATCTACCTTGCCTGTCACCATCAACTGTTCAAGATTATAATCGTACTTTCGTGCGATGTGGCTGAAGAATTCTAATATTCTGCAAAGATAGACGAAGAATGGTCTGGCTTTGATGTTGAGCTGCCGCAGAGTAGACTCAATACTGAACGGAAGGCAGACTACATATTACACTAAGTTATATTCTTAACAACTACTTACTTGCAAGTTAATCGTCCAACTTGTCCCATATTAGATGCAGACTTCACTAAATTAGGTGCCATATCCATTTCTGGTTTAAATTTAACCACTAGCATAACATCTTGGGTAGTTTTCTCTCCTATACCATTATCAACAACACATTTGAAGTTGCCTACGTCTTCTCTTGTTGCTTTAGGAATAACAAGATAACTAGTCTGATTCCTAGGTTCATATGTTATGCTCTTTGAGTAAATGTCGTATCCTTTTCTCACCCACTTGATATGTTCTGCATTTAATGGATTACCTAAAGGATAATTAAAATAAATTTTATTAATATTAGCAAGTTATCTCGTTTTGCCTGATGGGTGTGGCTTTGTTGTGGCCACCACAACAATGCTAGACCATTCATAACAAATAGTCAATAAAATGTTTTTCTCTACAGCATTGCTATATTTTTTTATCATCAGAAAAATACAACTATTATGGCAACTAAAAAAGTTAAAATTTAGTTTCAAACTCACTATTTCTACCTTTTATTTTGTAGGATCAAGGTGGCATTTGAGATCAAATATGCCTCTTACAAGCCTCATTTGAATCGTATTTTCTTATCCTGCCACCAGTTCAGACAATTTAAATTAAGAATTCTACGTAGCTAAGAGGTTTAGCATTAAAAAATATATTACCTGTTGCTGTACAAGATAGAACAGCATCTTCATTGGGATTTGAAATCGTATTTTGACTAACGGATTTGATACCAGCAGGGTCTGAAAAAGGATTGTTATTTAAGTTATTAATTAATATTTTGTGATTGCATTGGGAATGATGTTTGTTTAATACCATCTTGTTATGTTATTGATAATAATTTGTGTGTTAGGTCATCTAAGCTTCAAAGCTTTGGAAGTAAAAACTTTGTTACATTAGATCATGGTTACACACGTGTTTCGACATTCAGTGATTCATCCATATTTACTTCACTTGTCAAATGTTCAAAAATATTTTTTTTATGTTCGTCATTACAATTTAATACAATAAAATCGAATGTTTAATTTAAAACGAAAGAAACATTCCAAACTAAACTAAACTTTGAACTAAAATAACTAAATTCGTATTATTTATTTTTAAAACGTGACACCCAATTTTAATTTACTCTTGCAATCTTGCTTTGACCAGCGTTACCTCGCTGAATAGCATTAGAATAATATTAAAAAAATGTATATTTTTGTATTTTGTGAGACAATAGATGTAGTGAAATAATATAATTTTACTTACAATGCACTGAGACGGTGATGTTAACTGTGGCAGCACCCTGTGAGTTAACAGCTTCGCAAGTGTAAACTCCAGCGTCATTTCGAGAAAGTTTCGTCATGTTGAGCATATTGCCTTCTGATATTATTCTGTCATCTAAAACAAAAAGGGTATTAAGTATATCTGACATCCCAGTGGTCAAAATGACAGGCACATAGCGCCCAGAAACGCTGGTCACTGGGGCAAGAGGGTTCTGAAATGTCGACCGCGTACCGGAAAGCGCAGCGTAGGACGGCCTAAGTGGTCGGACGACCTAAGGAAAGCCGCAGAAGCCGTTGGATGCAGGTCGTTGCCAATCGGGCATGCTGAAGACGTTTGGGGGAGGCATATGTCCAGCAGGGACCTTCTTGTGGCTGAGATGATGATGATGACCCAATGGCATGTTGGTAGTGGTCCATCCTTCAGCACCAGATGACCTTTAGCACGAGTTCGATCTTGGCACGAGTCAAACATTTATGTGATGATATTTTTATCTTGAGTTTGGGTGTTTTCTATGTATTACTGCAAATATATACTTATGTATAATGTATATATTTGCAATAATATATCCGTTATCTGGTAATAACACAAGCGGGTTATGCTTAGCTTACTTTGGGATCAGGAGGGTCTGTGTGAATTGTGTAGAAATTATTTTGTTTTTATAGTCAAACCATAAGACAAACAGATTTATTACATTATTTGCACTGTACGGAAATTTAACCCGTGCCCACACAAGGTACTATTGCTGAGCCATCAGCATCATGACAAAAAAGGCCGTAACTGGTTGTTTCCGAAATAGTGGTAGTTTAAAACGTAGTTTATTTTCTTGAAATATACAAGTTGTAAATACAAGAAAAAGTGACTGTGAAGGTCTAATTTCTGAAATAAACGATTTCATTTCATCATAAAATCAGTTTCACATAAATAGATGATATTAGGTCTTTTTAGGTGCTATAAATCCTATCCAATATCTAATTATCTAAATGATCTATATCGAAAGTCTAGTATTTTTGTTTACAAAAGCAGAAATTTTCGTGAAAATATCGGCCAAGTTCATTTCGAGATCATAAAATATTCAATGTTTTTTGAAAAAATATATCGTATTTTCGTGTTCTCTAAGATTGCTTTTCCAATTGATTAGATAACGTATCTGGGCGAGGTCAATTATTCTGTAAAGAATAAGTCTGTATATAAAACGACAAAAAAAGAGCCAAGTTCTCATTATTTTTGAGATATGAAACGTCTGTGTAAATAATATAAAACGTTATTCTTCTGAGAGAATATGAAATAACTACTGTGGTTTATCCTAAATTATAAGATAGTATTCGTTTGATTTTTTTTTATACCACAAAGGGGGCAAACGAGCATACGGTCCGCCTGATGGTAAGCATCACTGTAGCCTATATTATACGCTTGCAATACAGGAGGCATCACTCACGCGTTGCTAACCCTCCCAACCCAACAGAGGGGAGCTCTGGAGACCTTACTCACCGTAGGAACACAACATGGCCGAGACCAATGCTATTTGGCTACGATTTTCTGTAAGGTGGAGGTCCTTCCCCAGACGGGCTGCTCCGATTTGAGCGGATTATCCGCTGAGCCCCTCTCTTAAACATAAATGTAAAGGGGTATATATTTTTTGTTGAACATTATGTTTATTTATTTTTGTTGAAAATAATGATATAAAATGGTGATGATATTCTGAGATAGCCAACGAACTAGTTTTGACTACTTCATTAAATAAATTAATAAAATCAGAATTTGGCTCGAACACTATCGCAAGTACAGAGTGACATATTGATTTGGTAGAAGCCCGCGCCCAAAATCCAATTTTGTTTGCAGCGCATATCGCCGCCAATATATCTTTTATATGTCTAATTCAATATTATGGAGATTGGATAATTATTTGGTTCGATAAAGTAAGAATTACGAATTCAGATAAGGAATTTCGCCTGAGGGCAACATAACTTTATTACGGGACCTTTTTGTATGGAATATAAATATGCCTTAAATATATTGGGTACAGACCAAACACGTTAAACTAGAATATAAATAGCTTGTAAGGGATAGAGCAGGAATAATGAGGCTAAAAGAAAAAACAATGTATATATTTTTATAAAGAAATAACGGGAACAAAGGTTTTTGACCTTCTCGACTTGATATTGGAGTTGACATTAGAATTAATGATCATGAAATCATAGATTCAAAGGATCAAAATGATTATTTAGAAAGTAGATCTTTACAATGTCTGAATTCTCTGCGATATCAAGCGCTGTATAAAAGATTGAAAAATACTGCCCAATATAGATGGCCGTGACAGTCAGGAAGACGGCAAATATAAATCAAAAGGTGCCCTGAAATACAGATTATCAAAATCAATATTTCTTTATTCTGTGGGCACTTAGACACATCTTTAACGTTAGATATATTTTGTAATATACCAGAATTTCGAAGTGACCATGTTTAAAATGTTTATTCGCTAATTAAGTGTACATTACGACCTTATAATATTAACGTGCACTTACAACTTACCCTTTTCAGATCGGTATAGCAAATTAAGGACGCGCAACCATAGATAGACCTATCATATGGTCTATTTAGGACGAGAACAAATGGCGAAAGAATCTGAGTCTAAAATAACCAAGTTATACTTACTTGAATTACTATATGACTGTGTTATAGGAAGGCCATCTTTTGTCCAAGTGTATGTTATGATTCCAGGATTTCCGTCTGCCCTCAGCACAATAATTAGAGGTTCGTTTTCAACGCCAACAGTTGTATCAGGTGTTGTTTCATCGAATATTGGCGCGTCTAGAAAAAAAAAAATTTTTTTGTATTTATTTTCAATTTCCATATTTGTTTGATCATCCATGTCATTCTCAAGCGCTGTATCACTCATACAAAATAGAAATTGGGCGAGATAGTGCGTGAGTTTGTGATGAT
Organism: Endotricha flammealis; assembly: GCA_905163395.2. Lineage (NCBI taxonomy): Eukaryota > Metazoa > Arthropoda > Insecta > Lepidoptera > Pyralidae > Endotricha > Endotricha flammealis. The sequence continues at coordinate 1,610,252 of LR990880.1, read as the reverse complement.
CCGGACCGATTTGGCTATTTTTGTTCTTGAAATATTTGTGAAAGTTCATGGAAGACTTAAACGGTGAGCAAATATGGAAAAATTGCAAGAAAAATACTAAAATTCGGACCAAAAAGATCTTATTTGGTCTGAGACTAAAAACTACTATTTTATTTTTCTATTCAAACGGTTTCTACCTGTCAAAGTTCATTGCCAGATTGAAAGATGACGAAGTTCACATGTTTCATATTGTCTATGTTTTATAACTACGTCTATTTTACTGTCACTTCAGTTTTCACCTTCACATTTTTATCTCGCCTGTGTATAATTTTGATTCGAGATCGCCGCCTTGTCAACGAAGGTCGTCAAGATGGCGACCTCGGATCCTCACCGTACCACGTTGCCTTTTTAAAGTGTACTTTTTGGTTAAAAAGTGTTCATTTAAAATACTCGACATTGGCGAAATTGTCTAGACACGACAGAAACGCCATTAATTAAGAAAAGAAGAAGAAGAAGAAGAAGTGTATAATTTTCATAAAATATAAGTGTCTCCATTTCGTCACTCTTTTCCTTATTTCTCCATCCTTAATATTCGGCTCAAATATCTAGTTCTTAAAACTGTTAGTCTGTCGCTAGTTTTATTAAACTCTAAATTATTGTACTTACATAAAACTTTAAGTGCCAAAGCGTCATGTACACTTCGCTGTAATGCCTCATTCATTGCTTGGCATGTGTAGACTGCTCCGTTCATATCTTTAGTGATGTTGAGTTTCAATTCTATAGTGGACACTGTTCCTCCATGAAGGCCCTTCTTCAGCTGCATTGGTAGACCTGAAAAACATTTGTGTTAAAGAAATTTTTTTTTTTGACAGAGGACGTTTAACGATCTTTCGGGCCACCTGATGAGTAAAATAAAATCATTTATTTTGCAAGTAGAGAGAGACGAAAGATGAAAAGTTACGTTACGTTAGTACGAGACAAGTTGGGAAGAAGTGCCGCAAGAAAGATGGTAAGCAATCACCGATGCTCATGAGCATCTACGACACGACAAAGAACGACGGGGGAAGCGAAGGATTATTAGGAGCTTTTGTGTTTCAGCGCCAAGTCTTATGGCTAACAAAACGTAGTAGAAAAGCTTAATAGTTTATTTTTGATCGTTAATAGAATTAAAAAAATAACGTGGTTTTACCGTCGATCATTAAAATTCACGTGGGATAACCTTAAACCCCTTAATTAACCACAATATGTTAACAAACTAATATGAAACGGAAAAGTTCCAATATTAAATTAATAAAATTGTGATATCAATCTGATATTATATGGGACAATCGGGAAAATAATTGCGCGTATTTCTCAAAACCATTTTTAAAGTTAATGACACATTATAAATTATGAGGGACCATAACGCAACGAGTCCGATCGAAAATCGCCGCGACGATATCGCCATGTGGAGACACTTTCTAAGACAATGTATAGTAATTAGTTGGCACAACGATATTATCCTCACGATTCTCTCGCTCGTAGTGATGGTCCCTGACTGTCACTGTCAAACTAAAGAAGAAAAAAACAAATAATTTGTAAAATTAAAATTAAAATGTATTTTAGAAACTGGCCGACAAACATACAACGTTAAATTGACGATTTATTCTACTACACAACAACTCTTACCTTGTACAGGAATACCATCACGCCACCAGGATAACGAAGCAGGAGGATTACTGGATGCGGCGTCACAGAACAGAGTGGCTTCATGCCCAGGTTTAAGTTCATCAGGCTCAGCTCGGACCTTCACTGTCTCTGGTGCAACTGTGAAATGAAATATTGGATTAAATTTTATTGTTACATGTTTGTTGTAATCAAATTGGAGACGATTTAATTTATTTAATTTAATCAAATTGGAGTGTTTACATTATGTCCGTCACTGAATAGTTATGTCGAATTCATTCCGTTTGAAAAAGTCAGGTGTTTAGTCATTGAAAAACCATAGAAAAACCTCTGTATGGCTGAATGAGAGACAATGCTCCGGCAGGGTAGTTGCCGCAGTCCCGCCCATCTAGGCGGACAAGTGGGGCAATTCACGTAAAGGACACTGCACACTACAACGTATCATACCATGATCGTGCTATGAACGTGTCAGACAAAAAAATATTCTTTGTATTAAAAAGTATGAGACAATGCCCACTAGCCCGTTCCGTCACCGACCAGCACCGTCGCGTGCCATGCACGGAGCGGCAACTATCGTGGGAGAGAATATTTTGCCGACGCTCTAGTGGGCATAGTAGAGCATATCGGGTTGCTTGTCGTGTCTGATACGTTCATAGCACGGTCATGGTATGGTACGTTGTAGTGGACGGAGTCCTTAACAAGAACCGATTCTAGTTCGATTCAACGACAATCGATGTCTCATTCATACAAAATAGGAATTGAACGGGACAACGAGTGTAGTTGAATCGGACTAGAATCGGTTCTTGTTACGTGAATTTCCTTAAAGGTAGCAGTGCGTCTGGTTTTTAGTCAGTATGGGGTATACTGACTAAAAACCAGACGCAGGAGGGGTCCTCCTAAAGGCAACTTAGGAGGGGTCCTAAGTTGCCTTTAGGAGGGGGAGTCCGACACCAGACTTGCAGTAATGCATTTTTCCGCCTTTAAATTATAATAAATATAAGAAAAAATTAAATATGTTAATTTCAGAATGAGTTTAAAAAACAGCGTTGGGCAGAAATTTAGTCTGGACTGGTTAGAATGACTTCTAAGTTCAGCTTGTTTAGTTCCTATGAGAAAATGAATTAGTGAAGAGTTATACTTACAATGAACGTTCAAAGTGACAGTTTCAAAGAGTGGTATCTCTGTTGCGCTATTAGTAGCTTCACACCGGTATTGCGCTTGGTTGTCCGTGACATTAGTCAGGATTGAGATCTCCGATGCTACTGATTTGTCCGTTGTCTTCGTCACTGAATGTATCTGTTAAAAGTACGTTAATGTTATTTATTTTTATACTTGCTTAGGATCAACTTTACTATGATAACTAACATAATAAACATAACTAAAGTGGAATGAAGGACTAATATAACTAACATTTTTGGAGTGGTAGAGCAATTATTATGAAATGAGCTAGCTTGACCGGGGAAGTACCACCCTCTCACAGAATATCAATGCCTTTCGTTCGGTGAGTGAGAAACTTTTTCCCTATCCCTTCTTTCCCACTCCTTTCTCTTCCTTTCCTTCGTCATTTCCTCCAACCTACTTGGTGGACAACGCATTAGTAGTGCCCCTGGTGTTACTGATGTCCATAGGCGGCGGTGATCGCTTTCCATCAGGTGGCCCGCTTGCTTGTTTGTCTACTGTACATTTAAAAAAAACTAACATAATATTGATTGTAGTTTGTCGGTGCGGACTTGTTGTTGTTGCTACTCTGTCAGACTTGTTGGTAATGGCTGAAAACCAGTGTTTTTCGAAAGGATTTTTTTGCATTTAACTGCAGCGTACACATGTTGTAATATAAATCCAACTGCTTGTGTATTTTTGTACGATTGCGATTGGAATTGTAAATAAAGCTACTGTAGCGGGAGCGATAACGTTCTGCTCGACAAAGGGAAGGTCTTCCAGCCAGGCTAGGTGTGATGCTGGACCGCGGGACCTACAATATCTGAGTCGGAGGTTGTATTTATGGTATCTCCAGATCGGGAAAACTTCGTGTGCGCCATTCAGGATCCCGGTGGCGCCATCTTCTGTTCGCATTGTGAACTTTCTTGGCGAATTGAAGTCTTATATGTGCGATAGGTGTCGGCATACTTTTATATTATCTACTTATCGATAATAACATTGCACATATAACTATGGACTCTCAATGGTGTCTCAATCGTGTCTCAAAAGAATGCCGATAGTGTATCAGTGGAATAGTTTTTGACATTTGTTATGGACCTAAACAATAAATGATGAAATATAATTAAAGAGATTAACAAATTACCTTTTTATCATTCTTAAACCAGGTCAACGTAGCCAAAGGGTTACCACCAGTGGATATACATGACAGTTTCTGGACAGTACCGGCTGCTAGCGTCGTTCCCGGAATGTACCCTGTTATCATTGGAGCTGATGGTGGATCTGTGAACAATAGAAGAATTTTAATTAATATTATAATCTTTGTAATGGAAGACACTTGGCCAGACGGGACGACGGCCGTTGGACCAAAGCTATGACAGAGTGGTGGCCAAGGCAGGAGGGGAGATCAACCGGCAGACCACCGGAACGTTGGTCAGACGACATTGCGGATTGCGGGACCCCACTGGATGAGGTTGGCACAGGACCGAGTAAGGTGCGTGAGAAAAGGGAGCCCTATACCCAGCAATGGGTAAATGTTGGCTGAAAAAAATTATTATAATAATAAATGGAAGTTTTAAGTTTCTGGCTAGTTCTTCTTAGTACAAATCTGCCGTCTGAATTGGTGGTAGGAAAAAATATGACGATTCGAAAGTGCTTGTAATATGCCTATTTGAATAAAAATATTTGACTTTGGAAAGAAGAAGAAAATAGCTTATTTTTTTATGACAGAGGAGGATATAGATGGTCACCTGATGGTAAGCAATCACCACTGCTCATGGACATCAACGACTTACCCATACGACATTTATTATTTAACTAGCTTTTCCTCGCCTAGCTCGCGTTAATTTTATGATATAGATCTCGTTTGACAACAAAACAACCCATAGCGCGACTTGTGGCGCCATCTTTTGGCCGACAGCATCCCATACAGCGCCCTCTATAGTAGAAAAAATATTTTCCCATTGGATTGACAAACTTTCACGGGATAAAAAGTAGCCTATGTTGAGCTCTGTACCCCTGACAATACCTCTATTCCACCTAGTTACATTGTAGTTACATTGTAGTTACATTGATGTAACTAGTTGGACATTTTTATTCCTAGTAGTTACATTATTATATGTACAAATTTTTATAATGATCGGCTGATTAGTCAAGCCGTGAAGGAATAACAAACAAACAAACTTTCTCATTTATAATATTAGTTAGGATAGTTTATTAAAACTAAATTTTTAGGTCCTGACCAAAGTATTACAATCACATTACAATATTCTTATCCAAAAGCATATGGCGCTACAAGCGTTAGTCAAGTTGCAATTGAGCCGTCACGTAGACAGAACCAAAACATTGTGTCGAAATGATGAATCTCATACTTCATCGATACTTCTTTGGACGGGTTTTACTATGGATCCCTTATTTAAAAAAATATATAATATAGCCTATGTTACCCGGGGATAACATACCTTTATAATGGTGAAAGAATTTTTGAAATCAGTCCAGTCGTTTTTGGGATTATTCGTTAAAAACATACATACAAATCTTTCCTCTTTATAATATTAATATTATAGATAACTAATATTATGACATTGCTCTTATCGTTGGCCAACACATTGGCCAACACATTGGTGATAGTTTGTCACGACGTCCACACGTTGGAAGGTCGTTCAGTTTGATTTGGTTCGGGCCAATGTGCGGACGATAATTGAGGCGATGACGGCTGCTGCGATTTATTTATTTAAAAAAATAGACATGGAAAAAAAGAAGGTGGTTGATGTTGTCAATAAATCGAAACAAAACAAGGTACAAGTACCTACCTAACTAAATTAATATTATTATATTGTTTATTTTTGCTCTAAACACGCGGCCAACGTGTGGACGCGTGGCCACAACCACGGCCAACTCCTTTGATCTGTGTGAAAAAACCGACACCACACGGAATACGCGCCAACTTGTTGGCCATCACGTACCATCACTCCGACACCTACCAAACCCCCTCTACACGTTGGCCAAGACATTGGCCAATACATATTGGCCAATGTGTTGGCCAACGTGTAGAGCCGGCATTAGAATTCCTACTAATAATAAATAAATCTGGTATTTCTTTCATGGAATGCTTTGATATTAATAACCTACCTATTAACTCCGAACTCTCAAAATCACGGCACCCAATAAACATTAGCACGGGCCGTCACGAGATTATTCCCGTCACGTAACATCCGTCACGTCACGATAACGTATGTTTGGAATTGTGCCTTCGGGGTGTGATATTAAAAATCAGTGCTTTATTACTTTGGGGGTATAAAATAAATCAATGTTATTCCAATTAGGTTTATTTTTAACTTTGTTTATGGGTTTTTTTTTTTTCACAAAGGGCCGACATACACGTACTGCTTGAAGCAGTCGGGATAAATGCTTCAAGCTGCGACTGCACAGTGAAACTGTAGTCTGTAATGTCACACGAGGGGGTGTGCTAATGAAAGGCTTTGCTGGTCGTAAACTGAATGCATCTTTATTGGAAGAAACATGGGTTTAAATACAGTACCAAAGTAGGACATACCATAATTATGATACAATGATTTAGGTTAAGGATGTAATGTTCTACCAGTAACCTGATCTTCATAGGAAGTACTAGGGTTACGTGTTGAATTAAAAGGATTTAGTACAAGGTTTAGGTGAGAGAGAATGATGCGTGTGTCATCACACCACAAGTCTTCTGCATACATACTACAGCTCTAAGGAGGACAAACAGGCTAGGTCACCTGATGGTAAGCAACCATGCCCATGGATATCCACAACTATAAGAATCTTGGATGCTTTTCCCACCAAGAAGGGATGAAAAAGGAAGGAAGAAAGGAACAGGATGTAGGAAGATACGGGTATTGGGCTTCCTCATCATACGAATCATAGTGGCATATTACCATTATTTCACGTAGATATATTGCGAGAGGTATTGCAACGGTCGAGTCAGCCCATGCTAGACTCGACTACTCAATACTTAATTCATCATCTCAGCTACAAGAAGTCCAAAACACAGGGCTTCCCAAAAAGCTTCCGGTACCAGTCCTGCTAGATTACTCAGTAGAGCAATCGCGATTTTAATTTCAATCCTGAATAATTTCAAATGAACAGCCAATCCTAATTCGTATCCTTGAAATTTTATACTTTACTATTTGGTTAGCATACAATCCGATTTCATTTAGTTTAGTATTTAGTTAGCGCTAGTCTAGCTGTAAAGAGTACCTAAAAGTAACAATCCAATGGCGATTAAACAGAGTGATCGTCAAGAGTTCGGGGCAGATCTGTCAGGCTGTCAGGGGCCTGTATCCAGCAGCTTCATGCGACTTACTATTTTGTATGAGTGTGACAGCATTTAAGATTGACACTAGATTTAAATGATTTTTGTTACGAGATTATCCGCAGATCGTCTGACCACTATGCTTAACTAGCTTCAATGAAAAGTAGAAAATATTAAGTCCATCATAGTAATATAACATATACATATGATGTATTATAACAAGCAGTGCGGGCCCTGAAAAGGGTAGTGATTAAAATAATGGCTCTCAACTACCCCCCCGCATACGGGTAATTGGGTACACGTAGCTATTTGTGTGTTTCGTACTAAATTAACCGGTTTATCCGGGTACTTTGTGAGGTCTATTTAGTAACCAGCTTAAGTCCGCACACATAGGGTCGAGAGGGGAAATTCTGGTGAACCCAAGAATGGTATAAAATCATTTATTGTATGTACTTTTAGAGAAAGTTCCTGAATGCATACTCTCTGCAAACGTTTTGAATTTATCTATATCTAATTCCCGCAATTGATATCAATTACTGATTCTTGTTGGTTATGATCACTGACTTAGCTTAAAGCCTGACAGCCGTGCCCACCAGAGCACGGAGACGGACTACCTACTTCATTTTGAATAGCTGATGATGACAAGCGATGCAAAGCTACCTCCTAATTACTGGCTGGCATTTAAAATAAAACATAGGTTTTTGTTTGTATTTTGGATTATCAAAAATCTATAAACATGATACAGAATATTTAACTATCTATACAACTTAGGTCGCATACGAAACGTCTAGATCACACTAGAGCGGAACTAATACAATATGCATATCATATTAGCCCTAATAACATATTGTACAAGAGAAGTCTTACATTCATCATGGAGAAATATAATAGTTGCATTTGTTATGTAAATAATGTTTAATATGTTTATGTAATCGAGTGCAGCAACTAAAACTATTACTAAACTGTTTCATTGCTTGGAAAAAGTTTTCTCCCTTCCAGGAATTCCTTATATTCGGGACAATCACACATTCTCACTGCTGTCTCCTGTATGGCAAAGATCAACAACGGCGACCTAAGGTTGACAATAAGCGATGATGGGGACATGGGAGCAGCTATAGCTGTCTTGGAACTGACGACGGATTTAATCAGAAAGAAAGAAAGAAAGTAATTAGACGAAGTAGAAATTATTGAAAGGACTTCTAATATTCATGGGGGATTTGAGCATGAAAAACCACCATTCTTGTCCAATACGGGTTGGTGGAAGTAGGCTAGGTTGATATTTATACTCTTTTACTTTATTTTATGCCACAAAGTTAGCAAACAAGCATACGGCCTGCCTGATGGTAAGCATCACCGTAGCTTATAGATGCTTGCAGTACCGGGGGTATCGCTCACGCGTTGCCAACCCTCCCAACCCCCCAAGTGGAGCTCTGGAGAACTTACCGTAGGAACACAACATGGCCGAGACCAATGCTATTTGGCTACGATCTTCTGTAAGGTGGAGGTCCTTCCCCAGACGGGCTGCTCCGATTTGAGCGGATTATCCGCTGTGCCCTACATCTCTTAAACCACCGCCGTTTTTTCGATTTTCTCCGTTTTTAAAGGTTTTTCGAAATTGCAAATTTGAATCACACTACCAATAACAATACATAAATGCAGAACTACATCACACTGCGTATATAATGTCTATTTCTAACGGCCTAATTTAGTTGTCATAGCAATCTAATATGTTCAATCAAAAAATAACTACATAGGTATATATAACAAAATTGAATAACCAATCAGTATGTTCATTTATCATAATATTACTCGAGAGGGTGATCAGAGGCTAAATGATTGATTACACCGTGTGGTGTGACTCTTGTAAATGCTTCGATATGACACGCGAACACAAATTATTAGTTATATATATAACATATTATATAAGACGTGCGATATTAAATCTAAGGCCTTGGTCGTACAGATACGATAATTTTGGCAGTTGCGACAAAGTGCTAAAAGCGGTTAATCAACTAAACTTCAAAGCCAAAGAAACTGATTTGAAGTTTGATTGTTTAATTTGCAGTACGACATTATATCTAAAAAAGCCTTGGTCATACAGATGCGATTCAGTTCTTGGCAGTCACGACAAGGTGCTAAAAAGCAGTCAATCCACTAAACTTCAATGCCAAAAAAATATTTAATTGATTATAAGTATAGTTTCAAATTGGTTCCACCTGGACAAAGGCCAAGAGGAAGACCAAGAGATGGACTGACGAACTGACGGAATTTGATGGCAAAATGGTAAGAAAAAACAGCGGAGAGGGATAGTTGGAGAAAAAGAGGAGAGGCCTTTGCCCAGCGGTGGGAAATAAATGGCTAGTAAAAAAAATATGTATAGTATCTGGTGGCTGGTTAATTATAAGTATAACGCTGATTTTGTTTTCTGTTATTTTATCTAAATGATGGCCATCTTGTCGGATACACTCTTAAATACTGGCCTCAAGTCGGCTTTTCAATAAGGGATGTAATATATATTATAGCGCAGTGTGAACGGTCTCGTACAAAATGTATGACGAGCGATAAAACATTATATCTCAAGATGTAATATATATTATATTATATCCCGTAGCGAAAAGCCGGCTGAAAATATCGCTCGAAAAAATATTTATAGTTTGGAATGTAATATTATATTATATTATAGCGCAGTGTGAACGGTCTCGTACAAAATGTATGACGAGCGATAAAACATTATTATCTCAAGATGTAATATATATTATATTATATCCCGTAGTGAAAAGCCGGCTGAAAATATCGCTCGAAAAAATATTTATAGTTTGGAATGTAATATTATTTTATATTATAGCGCAGTGTGAACGGTCTCGTACAAAATGTACGACGAGCGATAAAACATTATATCTCAAGATGTAATATATATTATATTATATCCCGTAGCGAAAAGCCGGCTTCAGTTATCCGCACGGAACTCACATATTCGCTAAAGAAGGGCTTAGTTATTACAATATATATCTTTCATGATCTAAAATTGCAGAGAATTTTTTATATATTATTTTCTGTCATTCATTGTAACTGTAACTAATTAGTTTCTTGCCAGTTCTTCTTGACACTTTGCCGTCTGAACTGGTGGTAGGAAAGAGCTTTTATAAGGTTTATTTTAATAAAAATATTTGTCTCTGAACTTTGAAACTCATAAGTAAATAAAAATATTTAATTTAATGGTACAATTTGCATTATTTTTATGATAATGTAACTAATTTATGCTTATTTTATCTCTAAGGGGTAGTTATTTTAATAAATTTTGTTTGCCAGCATTTTTTATAAAAAAAATTGTCGTAACACGTTATAAGCAACATACGTTATTAGTTACCAAGTACATAGGAAGCAAAACAGATAATGACATTCCCCATGTGATTGATGTTTTTGTTATACGGCACAACATACAGACATACATTTAGCTAACGTTTCGCTAATGCGTTCTGAAAACACACAATAGAAGAGCACTCAACTCATAAAATATTATTAAAATAAGCTTTTTTATACAAAGTGGTACTTTCAATTTTAATATAATGTTCAATTTAAATTAAATTCCATACTAATCGAGTTTTAGAAACTATTTTAATATTTAAGTAATATAAAATCTATGTAATTTGATTAGCGTAAAATTTTATTTGGAATATTTTCGTTTTGTATTTAGGCTTTCATTTCGTTAGCGTTAGTGTAGTTAGTTGTATATTGACTTTAAAAATAAATAATTAACTCCCATACAAGTTATGTTGTATCTATGGCATTTATTATAACTTACTAGCGTAAGAAGATTGGCAATGCAAAAGAGATAGATCATAGCATACACGTTTGTTAGAGCGAGATAGATAGACGAGATCATTTTTCCTATACACGCTATGGGCTTGTATCGCCATAACGTCAGTCATGTTAAAACAAATCCCACTTATTTTTACAAAATTTATGGTTTTTAAGTGTAGTTTTGGTGTTAATTAGACGTGATTAAATATGGTTACCTGTGCAGTGCCTGGATGTAACTCAAACTAAAAGGAAAATCCACAAAATTATATATCTTGCTTGCACACATGTACATTCCACGCGCACTAGTGTATTTTGTTTTTGGTCTCGCCTCAATCAAACAAAGCCGATCTATAGGTACGCTAGTATTATACTAAATCTATGATCTATAGATAATAGTATAACAAAGGAATGGGCTGACCCCACACTGTTTAAATGATTAAACATTTCTCAATATTGCGTGAAGGGATTTACTTGAAAAGTTATTTATCAATAGTATTCATATTGTATTATATAATTACAAATTTCCTAGTAAAACCCTTCACGCAATGAGAAATTTTTTAATCAATTAAACAAGGGGGGGTCAGCCCATTCCTTTTTTGACTGTACGTACTCGAGTCCGACTCGCACTTGGCCGGTTTTAATGATAATGTTACACAAAAAGTTTTTCAAAATACTTCATTAAAAAATAATGAATAAAATGACTATATAATAACATTTTGAATACATTACAAATAAACATTAATTAATTTAATAAGCGGCATCTGCGAACTATGAAGACACAGTTAAACCCATCTTTCCATCAAATTGTAAACGTAACTACTAACCAATTACAAATAGTAACTCGATTAGACAACTTTACCAACACCTAATGGAACTCCAGCCTAATAGAGCAAATTATAAACACACTACACCAAACTTAAGGGCTGTCACCGAGCTAAAATAGTTGAGCAATTAATTCTCATCGCGTCCACAGACTCATTACTTTAATGAGAGGGACGTGCCGGACTGCCAACCCTGGATGTAAGGCTATGTTTAAATGTATGATTTCTATTAAAAAGTTTTCCTTTACAGAGTTATAAACATGGAAAGCAGAATTTGACAAGAGAAAAGTAGAAGTTCGTAGCCGATTGCACGCAGTAGCTAACCAAACATGTCATACAAGCTACATTGCTAATGTCTGTCTGTTATAAGTACCTAAATGTAATAAAAAATCTCAAGTCGATTGAGCGATATTAATTTTAAAAGTAATGCCCATAGTATGACATTAATGTCAATCAAATTGACACAGAATTTTAACTATAATAATTTTTGATCGTCCAAATGACACCACTGAGCGAAGTGAAATTATTCTTAGTTTTTCGCTTCGCTCACAAAGCGACATCACCATTTAGCATCATTCTGCAGGAGACTGCTATACAAGATGCAATTCTGGTCAAAATGTCGGATGTAGTGAGACCAAGAAAAAACAGTAAATTTAAGTGCGCGTTCAAGTGTTTATACAATAGTTTTAAATATGTAATTTACCATCATTTCGCGTCGCTCACAAAGCGACATGTCAGTTAGAAACATTTCGTTTCGCTCACAAAGCGAAGTCATCGGCTACCTTCCTTAGCTTATCGTGTGACCATAGCTTTAAAGGGAGGTCTAGTGTTTCGCAAACACAAATTACTTGGCTCATGCATATTTATTAAAAACCGGGGGGAATACTTTAAAAACGGCATTAGTTTAAGTATTTTTTGGAAGATTACAATTAACGTTAGCATAAAAGATTAATTTCAGTACCATATCTATCCAAAGATTTGTAATTGCAATTGGTATTGCACTGTACATCTGAATACGTAACAGTTAGGTTGACACGGTTCTAACGTAATAAAAAAATACATAATTTTTAACGACCTAGGTAGAAAATTACGACACATTCCTACTGTTGTGTCATAGAATAAGTAATATTACCCGAGATAGAATGGCCACTCTCCGCCCTGCACCCGAATGTCGTTACCTTACCCCAGGCGGGTGTCGAGGCGGGAAAAGTTGCAAAGGTGTGCGCTTAGTGAACGAATGTATATACGAGTGCGCATACGTGCGCGCTTGTACAGACGACATTGACCTATGTAGTAGAAATAGGTAATAGGCTAGTTGCCGTAAAAAATATAATTAGTCGGTCTTTTAGATTTTATTATTCAAAAATAAGAACTCATTTTTTTATTTGGAAATTAGACCAAAAATGACAAAGATACACCCCATTAAAGTTATGTGTGACGTGACGCCGTGTGGCATTTTTTCGCACGGGGTGACGTCAAAGGCCCCTACTCCTAAACTTTTATGCCTTGTATCTTTGTTATTTTTTGTTTAATCGAAAAAAAAAAATACGTGTCCAATATTTTTTTATAATCTAAAATACGCACTAAATATAAAGCAATTATTTTGACCCTGGATACAACCCTATTATTTCACGCGCGTTATATGGAGTATCCGGGCTCTGTGGTTGTGTCTCCTGTAAAGCCAGGATCAGCAACGGTGACTTCAGATTGACAATAAATAAAGCTCATTGACGTCTCGGATGAGAAACAGAGCTAGCCCAACATTATAACAACGTGATGTGGTAGAAGTCCTCAGTCTGATTCAGTGATAACGTCAATTTAAAAAAAACAACGTTACAATATTGTAAAATAAATAAACAACAAATTAGTACAAGGTGGTAGGAAAAGTACAACAGGCGGTCTTATCGCTAAAGCAATCTCTTTCAGACAATCTTAGGATAGAGAGATAATCTATACTATTATTATAAAGATTTGATTGTTTGTTTGTTTGTTTGTTTGCATTGAATAGGCTACTAGTAGACCGATTTCCAAAATTCTTTCACCAGGTAGAAAACTACATTATCAGGGAGTGACATAGGCTATAGCTTTTCCAGAAATTCAATGTGGTTTCCACGGGAACGGGTCCGGAACTTCACGCGGACGAAGTCGCGGGCAAAAAAGCTAATATAGGATAAGTAGAAGGCGCAGAGTGTGTGTGGACTAAATTTAATATTTAATTTAACATTCTAAAATTCCATTGAAAACGCAAAAGTTTAAAATAAACATTTTTTTTTGTAATTAGAGAATAAACTCCATAAATTATGGTGACCCTACAATGAAAACCATAACTTTTTGGTTAAGTTTGCTTTACTACTTGCCAAATAACTAGTAGAGGCTACCAGCTGATTTATAAAATACTAGCTGTTGCCCGCGACCTCGTCCGCGTGAAGATCCGGACCCGTTCCCGTGGGAACCACATTGAATTTCAGGAAAAGCTATAGCCTATGTCACTCCCTGATAATGTAGCTTTCTACTGGTGAAAGAATTTTTGAAATCGACCCAGTAGTTTCGGAGCCTATTCAATGCAAACAAACAAACAATCAAATCTTTCCTCTTTATAATATTAGTATTGAAAGTTTATTTGATAACGTACAGTCAGGTCAGGAGCAAGTTGAGTTTTACACTCGAAGTACAATTTTGGCTCTTATGACATAGAACTTAACAATGGTACATAGTCCGATATGTAAAGGTCGACCTGCTCTTGACTGTATAATGCCTCTTATACAATGTCGCACTCGAATGTACTTAGTTGTGCCAATGGGAACTAAAAAATGACACAGTATCTGGTTGTGCCATAGTTGGTCCAACAGGAATTATTTTTTCAAATTGTTCCTGTTGGACTAACACAATTTTAGTTGTGCCAAAATTAGTTGTGCGTAGCAGTTGGTCCAACAGGAAATGGTGACAATCATGGACATTGTACTCAACTGAAAGCAGGCAAAGCGTAGCAAATGCGGAACCACACACTGTGCGTGGCCCGACACACATTTACCCGGTTTTTCTTTTTTAGTTTATTATTTAATTTGTTTTAACTTTTAAAATGATTTTGAGTAATTCACCACCATTCTATTCACTAAAACGCAAATTATTTCCGCCATTATCAAGTTATCCTAACCTAGTTTCCACCCTCGAACATTAAATCTATCATATTCACAGAATGTTGAAGAAAGTGAATGGAAAGTGAGGGATTTTTATATGGTAACACTGATGCGTTTAAAATATTATCATGCCGTCTCCCTGTCCTCATTCAGACGGATCTGAATAGGGTTTTCGCCACGTCACTTTACAGACCTTAGGGTGTTTAAGGTGTTGGCCAAAGGTATAAGTCGCAGCGTTAAATTTGATTTTCACAGACAGTTCTATGTGAAAACTCTCTAGACCCAGCGGTTTGGGCTGTACATTGAAATCGGGACAAGTCCACCACACATTCCCACCGATGTGTCTCCTGTGTAGCCAGGATCAACAACGGCGACCTCAGATTGATAATAAGCGATGAAGCTAATTGACGTCCCGGGGGAGAAAACTACAGCTGTTTTGGAACTCACAACTAATTTAATCAGAAAGAAGATAGTCGGAGTAGGAAGTGCGTTGATATATAGTTAAATCAGTCAGTCAGTCAGGACTTTGAATTTTAAATGTGATAATTATTTTACTTGCGGTCGCACAAAGATTTCTATCCAATTAAATTAACCCAAGTGAGGTTAAAATCTTATTCTCACAGAAAAAATAACTCATCTCTTTTGCACTTTGCTAATCATGTGATGCTGTTAACGCTGTAAAACACAGCGTCACATTATCAGTAAAATAAAATGGATCGCAGACTTTCGTAACTTGATCCCTAACACCAGGCATGATTAATGTATGTCAGATAACAAGTTTATGTACTGTAAGCCTAACCGTAAAGGCATATGGCTTGCTCAAAACGTTTTGTGGACTGAACACATACTAATTTCAAATTGAATTAGGTGTAGGGTACAATTAGAAAGACCTTTATTTAAACAGTGTATGAACTTAATTGAGATACTGATTCAATTAAATATAGAAAACAAAATGTGCAAGCAAGATAGACAGATGTTAAAACGAGGGAAATAAACAGCAGTTTGAAAGAGACAGAGAACGATTTTGACCAAACGGTCGCCCAAACTGGTGAAAATGTTGTGAACATCTTTCTCATATTTTCAATACGTTCCATTGCTTGTTGTCAATGTGAGGTTGCCGTTTTGATAGATAGATTGTTAAATCATTTATTTGTATCTCAAAGGCACACAAAATGACAAAAATAAACAGTTAATGTTGGCAAGGTAGAAGTGGGAATGTATGCAGCAGTGACAGTCAAGAATCAGCACATCAGCAGTGTATTATTTGCTCGGGGAGCAAATTACTGATAAGCCACATTAATTATTGATCCTGGCTTTACAGGAGACGCAGCGGTAGAAATGTATCGTGAGCTTGTCCCGTTATCTCAGCAAAACCTCGAGATACTGTTTTAATAAATTTCCTGCTCATTAAGGTTCGTTTTGACAATTTGACCGATATGTTTGTTGAGGATAATGTTTGCTCGCGTCATTTCGTATTTCGGTGAAACTTGCTGTTTGAAGATTTCGGGGGTCCGAACTACGAAATTGTTTAGTTAGGACCCATTGATTTAACTCAATGAAGTGTGTTTGGTCTTTATTCGTCCATGCGTATGATTTTGTATTAACATTTGAGTATAAAATGGTCTAATCTGATTAGCGATTATTTAAATTTTGAATACTGCATCATCATATTTACCCAATATCTTCCCACTGCTGGGACACGGGTCTCCCTTTAATTAAAGATAATTAAAGCGTACTCTGTTACGCTGCTCTAATGCAGATTGACAGAAGCCAGTGTTAAAGCCGCCTGAAGGCCACAGACTTGACTTAACGACTGTCATCCATCGACAACAGCTGTGACTCAGAAGCTTGAGATAACGAAACCTATCCAAACACTGGCTTGAGTCGACGTAGCTTGACTTGCGTGTTCGTCGAAATCTAACGACACACAGCGACGCCAACGAACTCCTCAAGTCTAATATCATACTAATATTATAAATGAGAAACCGAGTTTGTTTGTTTGTTATTCCTTCACGGCTTGACTGAGCAGCCGATCATTATGAAAATTTGCATACATATTGTCAGGGGTACAGAGCCCAACATAGGCTAGGAAAAGCTAGTTAGTCTATAAAGACAGGACGATAGCTACAAAAAACGATCCAGAATGGCTAAAAGATATCTGTACAGGAATCAGGGGGGAGAACTGTGATGAATGTAAAAAAAGTTGGAGCCGTTTAAAAATAAACGATAATTGCCAGCCATTTGCAGTCATTATTCAAGCAGGAATAGCTTTTCGATACTTTACGAACTCAGATACATTTACGTATGGCCGTTTTGATACGATCTTTTTGATACCATGGTTTTACTTTTTAGGGAGAGAGACAGATGATAATAGATAGTCAAGTGGTGCGTTGATAGTGACCTACCTTCAGCGCCAGAGGGTGTAGGTTCGATTCCCGATCGGGGAAAAACATTTATTTCTGTTTGTTCTCGAGTCTGGGTGTTTTCTATGTATTAATATCTGACCCGGTAAACTTTGTTCCTAGAGGCACTACCCTACCGCTACTCAACCCCTACCCTACCCTACCCTAACAGGATAAAAAGTATCCTATGTCCTGCTACGGTTCTAAGCTACCTCTTGAGCCATTCTTGAGTTATAAATGGTGTAACTAACACGATTTTCTTTTATATACGTAAATATTTCCGTTGCCGGGATCCTATAATACAAGCAGAATAAGACTAGCTCACTTAAAAAAATATTCTAGATTCCCAAACAGCCGTGAAATTCTAAAGTTACTATAATTTATAAAATTGGAAACTTTCTACACGGTAACGACTGCTGGTATAAAATAACTTTAAAGATATACTTCGGAGACTCCACGTAACTACAATCTCATTACTAAACACTTGAAAACTTGCTCAATGTAAAACTGCCCTTAAGGACGTGAGGAGAGTGTGAAGGGGAGTAAAACGAGTGATATAATATTCGCAGAGACGGTAAAGACTATTAAAACGGTACGGTGTAGGCATAATTCTAGATTATTAAGATCGGTGTGTGAAAACTTTTAACTGGTTTTTTTTGCCATTTCATTTACCAGTGGCCATTTTGCTTTTGTTTCCGAAATGGTTATTTTAGTCGATTTATCTATACAAATCTATATTATGTGTACACTTCGACAAGGAAAAGTTTCTTTGAGTCCAGAGGATCTGCCATTGATTATTTTTCCCGTGGGAATAAGATATTTTTCCGGGATAAAAAGTTAGCCAATTTCACTATCCAGACTTAAATCAAAACAAAAAAAATCATGTCAATTCGTTCCTTACTTTCGACGTGAAAGAAGGACAACCAAAAAACATATACATTCAAGTGCAAGTGGAGCTCTACACTTGCTTTACAATTTTGGCTCTTATGACATAGAACTTAAGAATGGTACAAAGTCCGATATGTAAAGGTTGACTTGACATGCTCTTGACTGTAGAAAAGAATGGATCTCGATTTCAAAACTCATCTAAATATTAACTTGTTTAGTTTTGTTACAAAAAACAACCAAATAGCTTCACAAAAACAAATCTGTACCAAAAATTTGAATTTCCGAAAATACAGAGCGTAAATATTTTAATCTCCGAAACTTTTTTGCAAATTCCATTGCAGAAGCCGTCCGCCATGTTGGTTGCGTTTCCGCGCCGTGAATATGATAATTCACAGGGCGGATATCCGTCCTGGCTGTATCCCTGATAGTTCTGTGGTTTATATCATTATGCAGTACCGTTAATATGAAATAATAAATTGTAAGATAGCGTCATTTAGACTTACGTCAAAATGAAAATACTAGTTTTATGGATAAATAGCTTGTCTTGTAGATCAGTAAGTCTTTAGTGGTAAGAGCTAAAAGGAGGTTCATCATCATCATATCAACCCATAATCATCCCACTGCAGGGATACGGGGTCTCCCTTCAATCGAAGGGGACTAGAGCGTACTCTGCCACGCTGCTCCAATGCCGATTGGCAGAGGCCGGTGTTTTCAAGTCTGTCATCTACCGATAACAGCCGGGACCGGCGGCTTAACGTGCCCTCCGGAGCACGGAGAAGCTCGATATAACGAAACCCATCCAAACATTGGCTAGCATCGACATCGCTTGACTTGCGTGTTCATATTAGAGTGCGACTCACAGCGACGCCATCGCTCTCCTCTACAAGAGTATAAGAGGTTGGTTCTACTTTTTAGGGGAATGACATCCCACGCTCAAATGGCTGGGTCAATTTGTATGAAATTTAGTATGTAGGAAGCTGATACCTCGGATTAACACATAGGGTACTTTTTATCCCAAAAACTACGTGATTCCGGTAGGATTTGGTCAAATAGTCTATGGCGCTTTTTAAATTAGATGAAACGACGGTTTTGCCAGTATCCAATGATCTTTAAACAGCCCGATGCGGTGGTGCGTTCGTAGTGGTGACAGATGGCGCGGGTTGGATTCTCGCTCGGGGCAAAAATTTATGGGATGGCATTTAAGTTTGTATACAGGGTGACAGTATTTTGGTCTATTTCTTATTAGTGATCCTTTTCGATTGAAAGCAGACCCATATCCCAGCAGTGGGATAATTAAGAGTTAATATTTAAAGTTTTTTTAATCGTGTTGTTTATATAGGGTATGTACGTAAAAAAATAGAAGTATAACACGTTCCGCTCAAGGCGTGCGTGATTTTTCTGTGAAATTACCACGTTTTTCAATCAGGTAGCCTTCAAAGCTTTTCAAATGCAGGTCGGGTTACAGCGTTTACAAAAGGTTTGTAAAAAGAATGTATGTATTAGGGTTTCAGGTTAAATGAATGGTAGGATTGCTATATTTTTTTTCAGAGGGTAGGCAGAGGTACCTAAGTCATAGAAGGTTGTGAGTGACGGAGAGAAATATCACAGGGTTCATCAGGTTCAAACATTTATGTATTTAGTTAGCGCTAGTCTAGCTGTAAAGAGTACCTAAAAGTAACAATCCAAAGGCGATCGGGCGGAATTATCTTCAAGAGTAAGGGGGCAGGTTGCGCTGGAAACGTCCAGAAGTGGACAGTGGAGATTATAAAGCTTCGTTTACTTTGAAACTAAGTTGTGATGTGTTATAACTCATTATTAATACAAAATATTGTGCAATTCAATCCAAATTCAAGTCACATAGTTATACAGTCCACATCTTGTTAAAGTTAACGTAATCTTTGGACATTTGCCAAACGCCCTTCATACTCTGCCCTTATCATCTCAATATATAACTTAGGTTATGTCATTGACCATTTAGTTACATAGACTTGTAATGTCTAAGTGGAAAACTTAACTGTTAAACTAATATTTAAAACGTATGAGAACGTTATTTTTGTAATAGATTCTATTTTGTTTTCCAATGCATTTAACTGTTAATAATGGTAAAATCTCCCATCGCCGCGAGAAAAAGTAGCTAATCTGAATAAGACGCTAGTCATGTGTGTTTTCTTGCTGATTTCATCGCTAAAGCAAACAAAAGTATAATAGGATGGCTAATCAAAATGAAGCTCGATGAGAACATAATATTGTTAGCTAATAGTTACTAAATAATAAAATTTACAACTACATTATAGTAGGCAATAACGGATCTATTCTCCTAACAATTAATCAATATATAGGGACAATTCATACAGATTGAGCTAGCCCCAAAGTAAGTTCGAAACTTGTGTTATGGGATACTAACTCAACGATATTATATTTTATAACAAATACATATATAGATAAACATCCAAGACCCGAGGCCAATCAGAAAAAGTTCGTTTTTCATCATGACCCGACCAGGGATCGAACCCGGGACCTCCTGGGTGGCAGTCTGGCGTGGTAACCATTACGCCACGGAGGTCGTCAAGTAATAAAATAAATAAAATAACTAAAATTCTCAAACTACCTCAAATGCTATTTCATCATCAAAAATCTAAATGTAAAAACGTAAACGTAGATTGTGTGATATCAATATTTGATTACGCGACCTTTATATTTCAATTTCCAGATATACATCATCCGTCTATATTTTACTATATCAATGTCGTTCCCAAACTGAAAACATGACGTTCTAAGGTTTCAGGTCACGTATCGGCTCTAACACCGCGTTAGTGAGACATTACCCAGGAGTTCAGTTGATGGAGTCCATATTATAATACGGTTTGATAATACCATTAGTTTATATCGAACAAGTTAAATAAGTTAAGTCGATAACATGCGAGTTCATGAATATGTTCAGGCTTACATTTGAGTCATGGTGCGGCTACATTAGCGGGCGAAGATTCGTGGCGCTTCAAAAACATCATGTACGTGCATAGTATACAGCAGTGCAGCCATTACCGACCCATGGATCGGTAATGGTAGCCACGTGTTATTTTAATTTTTTCCTTTTTAGTCAATGTGTATAATAGTCAATCCAGATTTTTTAATACCATTTGAATCTTAGGTAATCTAAAATTTTAAGCATCTATTAGCGACGTACACCATGTTATATATTTAATGTACTTATACATACATTGTAACTAATGAGTGGAAAAAAAAGGAGAGAAAAAGAAAGAACAAAATGACAAAAAAGACCGTAACCTGTTTTCTTTCGCCATTTCTTTTCCGGTTGCCATTTTGCTTGTGTCCGAAATGGTGGTAGTATATAACGTAGTTTATTTTCTTTATTTATACAAGTTGTAAATGACAAGAAAAAGTGCCTGTGAAGGTCTAATTTCTGAAATAAACGATTTCATTTCATTTCATTACCAGTGGCAAACAAGCATACGACCTGATGGAAAGTGCCTATCATCATACGAACCCATAATCATCCCACTGCAGGGATACGGGTCTACCGTCAATCGAAGGTGATTAGGGCGTACTCTGCCACGCTGCTCCAATGCGGATTGGCAGAGGCCGGTGTTTTCAAGCGACAAGAAGGTCACCGACTTAACGACTGTCATCTATCGAGAACAGCCGGGACCGAAGGCTTAACGTGCCCTCCGAAGCACGGAGAAGATCGAGATAACGAAACCCATCCAGAAACTGGCTAGGATCACGTAGCTTAACTCGCTCGTGTAGAGTGCGACACACGGCGACAGCATCAGGCTCTCATTTTGTTAATTAGTATGAATAAAAGTGGTATCTCAAAAGATACTACTTCCAAGAAAACCAACGAAAAATACCAACTCAAAAAAAGAACTTTTTAATTAATTTATGTATGAAGGTGCAAACAGAATTTGTAATTACGAGTTTAATTAATATGATATGAAATGAAATGGAATTTATTATGATTGCAATATTAAAAAATTATACTTTGAAGTATTCTCTTTTGTGAAAAACAATTTAAAAGGTTTGAAATGTGCTACAGTTTCGAGAGTTTTCGAATTCCGAAAATTCTTTATTATTCTCCGAGCACTTGTCGGTACTAGACAGAGTATCTTTACATTATAATATCAGGTATAAGTGTTGGTTTAATAAAAATCATTTGAAACTTATAAAATTAGACCAGTCTGTTTTATCCGCGAAATGCCGTTTATCTCCGCGAAATCCCGGTTTTCCCGTTCAGATTGAGCTAGCCCCAAAGTATTGTAGGCTTGAGTTATGGAATACTAACTCAACGATACCCAGGCCAATCAGAAAAAGTTCGTTTTTAATCATGACCCGACCGGGATTCCAACCTGGGACCTGCTGGGTGGTGGGCCGGCATAGTAACTATTACGCCACGGAGGTTGTCATAATAATATGGTACTTACATAAAACATTGATGGTGTGCGAGGCTACAACGTTCTCAGTAAGTTGTGCGTTGATTCCATGGCAGACGACAGTAATCGCCCTTCGATTTGGTTCGACCACGACCGTAATATTTGAGGTGGTAATCCATCCACCTGTAACAAATATTCATTTATCAGTAATTACAATTAATTAATTAATTATAATAGTTAATTTAAACTGCAATCGTGAATTTCTGCACTTCCAATAATGGTCGACTGGTAGAGAATGCAATTAGCATTAAGTCCGCCTATTGTGTCAGTACTTTGTGTTCGAAATTGTTGTTGTGGTCAAAAAGATAACTGTTACCCATAAGACGAGCAGGTTTGATTCCTTGGAATTAGGTGGCGTTGCGTCGGGACAAGCCCACCACACACATTCCCACCGCTGTGTCTCCTGTAAAGCCAGGATCAACAACGGCGACCTCAGATTGACAGGCAATAAAGCTTATTGACGTCCCGGGGGTTGCTATGTGAACTGTATTTCAATATCTATTTTACCTTCAGGCGATATGACAGTCCTATTGCTGGCTTCTTTATGATGTTTCCCGGACACCAGCCATTTAATATCTGCAGCGGGATTCGAAGGTGCTGTACTGCAAGTAAGAGGCACAGGATCACCGACTCTCGCTTCAGATGGTCCAGAGATTGTCACGTGTGATGGTGCAACTGAAACAAAGAATGAATTTGTTAGTATTCCGTGAGTTGTAGATAATTTATGAAATGGGCTTCAATTTGAGGAGACACCAGTGTGAACAGAGTTATCGACATGAATCAGTGATGCGTTTTGTTTGGTAAATGAGAGAACTGGGGACAACCATGACAATGTCCATCCGAATCAACGAAATACGTGGCCCTATCAAAAAAGACATTACTAGTTAGAATAAAGTTCAAATCTGGTTAGAATTCATCGAAACGTCAGTCAGTATTTTCGGAATTCTGTTTCAGGGCTGGAATAAATTCCTCTCTTATCCATTTTCTCCTTATTACCCCTGTTAAAGGTCAGCTGTTCCTGAAAATTCAGTGACGACACAATTCATGTAGCATGTTCCTAGGGCATTCGCAATACTGGGAATAAATGAATTTGTATTTGTATTATTTGTCAGTGTTCTCAAATCACCTAACGGTCACTGACTTTTTTTTTTATTTTTATTTTTTTTTATATACCACAAAGGTGGCAAACAAGCTTACGGTCCGCCTGATGGTGAGCGGTCACCGTAGCCTATGGACGCTTGCAACACCGGGAGTATCACTCGCGCGTTGCCGACCCTGTAAAAATCTTTTAATGCCCCTTTTGAAGAACCCCATGTTATAATCTAAAGGAAAGACCTTGACTTGAACACTACCTATTGACAACAGAGGATATCGAAGACGAACCACTTCCAAAGAAAAAAAACGATTCTAAATTCCACGAATATTTAGCCAACTGTGTCAGAATGATTAACGAGTATACCATTTTGTTCATTTTCATCCGCTGCAGTATTAATTGCAGTTGGAAACTCTGTTGTAATTAAAATCTAGATTGATTTACTTCTAATACGTTTTGGATTAATACTCAACGTTATTTTATAATCCATTAATCATTCCATAACTTAGTTATCTGACTAGCCCACCACACATTCTCCCTGTGTCTACTGTATAACCAGGATCAATAACCGAGACCTTAGATCGACAATAAGCAATGAAGCTTATTGACGTACTGTGGGGCAATTCACGTAACAAGAACCGATTCTAGTTCGATTCAACGACACTCGATGTCTCACTCATACAAAATAGGAATTGAACGGGACAGCGAGTGTCGTTGAATCGAACTAGAATCGGTTCTTGTTAAGTGAATTGGCCCACTGGGTGAAAAAACTACAACTGTCTTGAAACTCACAACGAATTTAATCAGACAGTAATTAGACGAAGTAAGAAGCGTTGAAAGGACTTCCCTCCTTAGAGCCACAATACACGGCGTATTTAAAACGCGCAGATGACGCGCGTATCGTTATCCAAGGCGGTGTTGCAATCATTCCATCGTGACGTCTAACATACAAAGAGCTCAATGTAGCACGAAACGCGCGTCCTCTGCGCGTATAAAATACGCCGTGTGTTGTGGCTCTTAGCAACTACGTAAGCGACAGCAATATTAAACAAAATGCAAGGTTCTCTGGTACCCCTACCACCAATTAAGGACGACAGGCCCGGTGGTCGAGTGGCAAACAATGGCCACTTTATCCCAAGGGCCGCGTGTTCGAATCCTGCGCAAGGCAAACAGTTGTGTGCATGAACATGTCTGTTTGTCTTGGTCTTGTTGTTTTGTATGTATAATAAGTATTTATAAAAAAAAAAGTATTTGTGTATATTTATCAGCAATCCATAGTACAAGTTTTGCTTAGTTTGGAACTAGATGGCGTTGTGTGATTTGTCCAAGAAAAATAAAAAAAATTATTAAGTGGTACATTAGAGATCTCGTCAGAGGTGGGCAACGCATTGGTAGTGCCCCTGGTGTTGCTGATGTCCAAAGGCGGCGGTGACCACTTTCCATCAGGTGGCCCGCTTGCCTGGTTGTTTGCCGTATAACATAAAAAAGCAGCTTACTTTGGGATTAGGCAGCGCTGTGTGTGAAGTGTGATTAAAATTTGCATACTTTATACTGGCATTTGTGAACAGCTGCATAGCATGAGCATGCCTATCCGTGCCTTTAATTTTATTACACAGAGTAAGATTATTAAAGAAATTTAAAACGTTCTTCGATATTATGTTAATCTCATAAAACAAATGCTAATTTTGAAGGCTATACAAATTAAATAGACAAGGTTGTCTGAAAGTTACATCTTAATGTAAAACTTTATCTCTGAGTATTTACAAGAGGTACTTCAAGGAATTCTTAGTTTAAACACTACAAAGAGTCTTGTTTAGGCCCTGTACATTATGTACTTGCGTTGGCATCGCTTTTCGTTATACATTGAGCTCTCTGTATGTAAGACCTCACGATAAAATGATTGTAACTACGCGCGGGACGAAAACACGAACCGAATTTGACCCTTTTTGGACAAGGTTCTAAAGGTGAATAAAGAGGGCCTATTCTAGTTTCAAAAAAAATTTAAATCTAGTATTATTCTCAAGTGTATTTTGCTCACACAAAATAAAAACGTGCGAAATTTTTTTTTTCTTTCAACAATTTTTTCTAAATAAATATCGTAGTAATATTAAGAAATTTAAAAACAGCCCGTCTGGGGAAGGACCTCCACCTAACAGAAGATCGTAGCCAAATAGCATTGGTCTCGGCCATGTTGTGTTCCTACGGTGAGTAAGGTCTCCAGAGCTCAACTTTTTACAGGGTCGGCAACGCGCGAGTGATATCCCCCGGTACTGCAAACGTCCATAGGTTACGGTGACTGCTTACCATCAGGCGTGCCGTATACTGTTTGCCACCTTAGTGGTATAAAATTATAAAAAACAATCATACGGACCTAAGGAAAGTCGCAGGAAGCCGCTGGATGCAGGCCGCTCTGCCAACAGGTCGTATTAGAGACGTTTGGGGGAGACCTATGTCCAGCAGTGGACTTCTTGTGGCTGAGATGATGATGATGATGATGAATCATACGGATTATAGTATATAAGCCATAAGATTGAACCAAGGACCGGTTTTTAACAGCTTACTTTATCCACTAAGCTATAATAGGATCTTAAATAAAATCTATAAATCGCGAATACCTTTGAAAAAGAATTCGTCGCAGGCGATAACGACAAAACAAACTTTTCGTGAAATGTCCAAAGTTTCCCGTCAGTACAGTTGGGGAATTAAAACTTTGTCCTGTTGATGTCAAAGTCGGGTGGATAGACGGGAATGATAGCCCACTATAGATATACACGCCTTTTCCAATGTTTCTATAGGCGACAGGCAAATAAAATGCAGAGAAGAGCTCAAAGTAAAAATGAAAATATCCTAATAATATTATAAAGGTGAAAGTTGTGTGTATGTTTGTTACTTCTTCATGCTCAAATGAAATTTCTATTTGGAAAGACTTGTCATAAGCAAAATCCGGACTTGTATTGAGAAGATCTGACCACAGCTGCTGTAAATTGATATTTTTTAATTTTGTCTACATTGTACAATAGACGCGCCACGGACAGTTTACAAAGGTTAGGAAAGTTAGTCGAAGGAAGAAGATAAAGGAAAAGTTAGAAGAAAAGGAAGTGTGAAGTAGAAGTACGGACATCTTTGCGAGTAGACACGATTAATATGTTTCTTATTAGCACAGTATGGACATGGACACACATAATGTAAAATTGTACACTACTAATGAATAATCAGCCAATGAAAGAGATGAGCAGGGCGAAGAGATGTTTAAGTTTCCTAAATATTGCATGAAGAAATTACTTTACAATAGTGTTAATATCTATCTATATAAAATTCAAAGTCCTGACTGACTGACTGATCAACGCACGGTCCTAACCGCTGGGTCTAGAGATTCCAAATTTGGAATGTAGGTTCCTTAGGTACGACGTCTAGGGGTGTACTAAGAAAGGGTTTTTCAAAATTCCCACGGGAAAGCGAGATATACGCAAACGGAGTTGCGAGTATTTTACTAGTTGTACTATGTTATGTAATCACAAAGTTTCAGTATGCTTACATTATTAGCATAAAAGTCATTGTTCTTAGTTCTTTAACCTGGTCATCTCTTTCATTGGTTGACTTTACGTAATCTGTACGTATACAATGTACACAAAGTTGTAAAATATTTTATAACTGACAAAATACATGATAGCTAGTATTCCCGATAGAGAATACCACAGAAAGAACATAAATAGACAAAACATGAAACCTGGGAAAAACTTTGGGAATACAAACAATTGCCCAATTTCACAAAGTGATCGGAACACATTCATTGTTTGGCAAAACTTCGCGAAAAGTGGCCCCTGAAAACGTTAAACGTAAATCCAAAGTGACTTTGTGGCAGTGGAACTTTGGATAGGTATTTTCTGAAATAGTCCAGTTTTGTTAGTTCACCGTGACCGAATGCTGGCGTTTGTTTTACTTTGAATTTAAAATTGAACAGACATAAAGATGACTGGTGGTCGAGTGGCCAGTAGTGGGTTTTATCGCAGGGGATGCGAGTTTGAAACCCGATCAATACAAACATTTTGTGTGCAAGAACATGATCGTTCAGTCTGGTTATTTCTATTAGTACGATTCCCAATACTTCCTACTCCGACTATCTTCTTTCTGATCAAATTCGTTGTGAGTTCCAAGACAGCCGTAGTTATCTCCCCCGGGTCGTCAATAAGCTATTGCTTATTGTCAATCTGAGGTCTTGTTGATCCTGGCTACACAGGAGACACATCGATGGGAATTTGTGGTGGGCTTGTCTCGATATTAGTACAATTTTTCCGTCTGAACTAGCAGTAGGAAAAACGATAAATGAAAGAGCTTGTAATTAGCTCTATTTAAAAAAAGCACACAATTCACACAGGCGTCACCTGGTCCCAAAGTTAGCTAGGCTTAACCTTCTTGTGTTGGGTACCAGATAACATATATATTATTGTAAATATATACTTATAGAAAACATCCAGACTCAAGAACAAACACAAATCTCATCACATAAATGCTCCGGGAATCGAACCGGTGTCCTCTGTTCCCGAAGGTAGGATACTAACGCACCAGAACGTCATCAAATTGAGTAAACTAAAAACATTCAAGGTTCAGTAGCTCCATACCAATGGGAGAACATTTCAGTTACATACCGTTTGTAAATAAACAATGAGTTTGGGACCAAACAAGCGCTTATATTGGGTAACGGCACAAGTGAAAAGTTATGAGCGACCAATCTTTACAAAGTCAAATTTTAATTCAAATATGACTAACACCACGTCCACACGCACCCAATTTTTAGGCCAATTTGATTTATTGTCCTGTCCCTGTTCTTGGTGATAGAAAAGGACAGGTATACAAATTGCCCAATAGATTGGGCCGTATGGAAGAGGTGTAATACAAGCTCTTTCGAATGGCCACAATTTTTTCCTACCACCAATTCAGACGGCAGATTTTTACTAGGAAGAACTGGCAAGAAACTTAGCACTTGCTCTTATAAAATGGTACTGATAAGTTAGAATTACAATGTATGACAGAAGCTTAAGTATTTTTTCTTTTTTCGATTAAACAAAAAAAAACACACGGCGTGACGTCACACGTAACTTTAATGGGCTATATCTTTGTCATTTTTAGTCTAATTCACAAATGAAAAAATGAGTTGCCCTTATTTTTGAATAATCTAAAAGACGGACTAATGACATTGTTTAACAAGCCTATTGACAACTGAGATTTGAGGACAATTATTTTAGAAGAAAATGACAAACATTATCTATTGGATACATACTCGCTGGACAGAATACATAAAAAAAACTGCAAAAGATCATCATCGGTTCCAGCATTTGTCGATGGATAACAGTTGTTAACAAGTCGGTGGATTTTCAGGCGACATGAAAACACTGGTCTCTGCCAATCCACATTGGAGCAGCGTGGCAGAGTACGCTCTAAATTGCCTTCGATTCGAGATCAGTGTCTCAGCAGTGAGATGATTATGGGTTGATATGGTGAGTTTAAACTTTTGTTATAGGTACCACATTTAAGTACACATAATTCTTCTTTCACAACTCGTTACGAAACAGCGAAAAAAAATTTTCTTTCATAACTTTGGTTATGAAAATGGAAATTTGGTAAAAAATTCGATATTTTCAAACCGCTCCAACTTGTCACTTGCAACAAAGTCAAAACTCGAATTACTCTGCTTTTTGACTATCCACTTTGATAGGTTTATTTATCAAAGGATTTCGGTATTCACGAAATGTATACCTTAAAGTATTATGTAACCCAGTTTTTCGTTTCAGAAGATCCTTACAAAATGGTAATTTATCAATGTTTGCAAGTATTTTCTTGGAGGAGGAAATCGTACAAATTGTTTTCTCATTGCTTATTCATTTTCTGGTTTAAGTTATAATTTTAGCTTTGATGCGATATCTATATTATATAAAATTCAAAGTCCTGACCCCCTATTCACGTAACAAAAACCGATTCTAATCCGATTCTAATCCGATTCTAATTCAATCGCTGTCTCACTCATACAAAAAAAGAATTGAACGGGACAGGGAGTGTGTTTGAATCGAAATAGAATCGGTTTTTGTCACGTGAATTGCCCCCCTGACTAGTCAGTCAGTTAAGTCTAACTATATATCATCGCACAGCCCAAACCGCTGGGACTAGATTCCAAATATGGAATGTAGGTTCCTTACGAGACGTCTTGAGGTGTACTAAAGGATTTTCCAAAATTCCCACAGGAAGGCGAGATATACGCAAACGAAGTTGAGAGGGTTTACTAGTTATCTTTATAAGACGTAAAACCTCTGTATATTATTAAAATAATTTATACACGTTCAGGTTTTTTTTATGTGATACGGCATGCGAACATGCAAGTGGGGCACAGTGACTCTTGGTGTCACAAACTGAACAAATCCAAGTTGAAAATCACAGACGTCAAGTAAAATTACTATCAGGACAGACGATTGAAAACGACATACAATCTACACATTACACCATATTTATCTATACATATAAAATTTTTTGCCCTGAATTGACGATCTCCGTGGCGTAATGGTTACCATGCCGGACCGCCACCCAGGAGGTCTCGGGTTCGAATCCCGGTCGGGTAATGATGAAAAAAGAACTTTTTCTGATTAGCCTCGGGTCTTGTATTTGTTATAAAATATATCGTTGAGTTAGTATAACACAAGTTTTGAACTTACTTTGGGGCTGGCTCAATCTGTGTGATTTGTCCCTATATATTTATTTATATTTATATTGTTCTACTTTCTACTGACAATCTAACCACTAATTGTGGACAACACAAAAAGTATCTTTAGTGAATGTCACAATACTAAGTCTAAAGAGAGGGCCAATCAAGTGATGCTCGATTATATAACACCACAATGTCCACAATCTATTGTTACATTATTATTGGTAGCTAAATATGCGTGTTGTTGCCTATTATTACCTTGACCTACCTATTAGGCTTGAATGCCTAATTGTCTAACATTACAGCCAGACTGCGGTGTTTGGCTTCGGCAATCTTTGTATTTATAACATAATGTAAGTCTATAGGAGAGGCATTTGTCACAAATACAAAGAGAAGCGCTATTATTTATAATTTACAGTAGATATATTGTGTCTATAGTCGGGAATTGCATTCTTATGAAAGTGCAATGAAAAATTGAGCTGCAATTTGTTATAAACGTAAAGGTGCCTTCACCGCGAGCATTCGCGTGTAATGTAACATTATAGATTCGACTTTGAGCATTACATTACAATACTACCCTGACTGACGAGCGTTCGCGTCCCTCACTGCTGTAATGCTCGAATCTGAGCGTTACATCACACGCGAATGCTCCCGGTGAAGGAGCACCTTTAGAAAGGAATTTCGCGGGCAACGAACCACCTCAGTTTAAGAAAAAATATGGTACTTACATAATACTGTAAGGTCGATTTCGGCTTTCAAAGTGTTGCTGATCATCACGTTCTTGGCTTCGCAAGTGTACCTCGCCTTATTGTCAGAAGCATCAGCCTTAAAGGACAGAACATTTTCTGACATACGACCACTAGTTCTGAAACAAATAGAATTATATTTTATTAGTATAAACCACAGAACAATGAAATTGAGAGTTTTACTCCCAGTAGAAGTGTGGTTCGCTACAAATTGTATAAGAACCATGTCTGTAAGTTAAACGTCAAAGAACCACGCCCTAAAAGAACCAAGACCTTTGATTGGCAGTGTATTTAAAAATATAATTGCAAAGACGAGACAGGTTTTAAGTTAGACGTCTTATTTAGCACATTATAATGTACAGATTTGTCAATGTAATGACTTATGACCAGAGTGATTACGACCACATTGCCAATCTGTCAGTTTCTTTTATCTGTGTTATAAACTATTTAATTAAGTTTTAAACATACATAAACCAAGACCCACGTCGCGTAACATAGATTTAAATCATCTTAAGGAAGATAAACAGTTTCCCACCGTCTTCCCTTGAACATTTCACCCAATATCGTGGGAAAAGCGTCGAACCGTATCCCACCGATGTTCCTCAAAGCAATTCGACCGTGAACGAGTGTTACGAACTTACGAGGTAGTACTTTGGTCTATAAGTATTTTTTATTTTATAATGTTATATATTACTAGCTGCTGCCCGCGGTGTTACCCGCGTTTAATTTTATGCACAGCAGCGCCATCTATATCAGACTTTTGACCAAATTTTACGGAAATCGCGTACTTTTCGGGATAAAAAGTACCTTTTGACGACCTCCGACGGAGGTCCCGGGTTCGATCCCCATGATGAAAAAAGGATCTTTTTCTGATTGGCCTCGGGTCTTCGATGTTTATCTATTTATGTATTTGTTATAAAATATAATATCGTTGAGTTAGTATCCCATAACACAAGTTTCAAACTTACTTTGGGGCTAGCTCAATCTGTATGAATTGTCCCTATATATTTATTTTCATTTATATTACTTATTTATATGTTAATCCAAGGTATCAGCTACCTACGCACTAAATATTATAAAAATTGACGCAGCCATTTCAGT
The DNA here is from genome assembly GCA_905163395.2 of Endotricha flammealis. Lineage (NCBI taxonomy): Eukaryota > Metazoa > Arthropoda > Insecta > Lepidoptera > Pyralidae > Endotricha > Endotricha flammealis. The sequence goes on along the minus strand of LR990880.1, from coordinate 1,578,031 downwards.
GTGAAGAAGTACCAAAATACACACAATTTTTTTTTTTAAATATTAAGTAGGAAGTAGGATAAAATGGGATAGTGTAGATTACACAGAACTAGCGTAACACCCTGGCTTGGCGCGGGTTTTACAAAGCAACCCTATTTTTTTACAAAACATAATATAGCCTATGTTACAGGGGGATAACATACCTTTATAATGGTGAAAGAATTTTTGAAATCGGTCTAGTCGTTGTTTAGTTACAGACAAAAATATAAATCTTTCCTCTTTACAATATTAGTATGGAAATATTTTCTTCATTCGTAATCTCAAAATAAACTAAAGGTTTCCGTATTGCATAAACAAAATTGTGAACGAATAAAAATATTATCTCCAAAAAAGTAAAGTAAAGTGAGAAATAACAAAATCTGAGTTATACCAAACATTCGTAAACGTCCACGAAGTAAAGTTGCGTAACCGAACATTCCCGAATTTCGAGGACAACTTTTTTTTAAAAATTTAAAATATTCATTTTCCAACGAAAATTTATTCATCGTCGACAACCAAAGTTGGGAACTAGCGCGTCTCCCTAGTTTCGTTCGTATAATATTTATGAAATAACAGGTTAAGCGGTTTTTTGTGGAGTACCGTCGAAGTTTCTACCTGTTTGGGTATTAAGTACTTAAAAGATTACCACGCTGTTTATTATTTTATGCAAGGATTTTTAATTTACATTCTAATATAAAAAGATATTTTTTTATGGATGAAAACTTTAGTTTTATACGTTTTAAAGCATTTCGTGTAGAAATTGTTATTTAACACGGGTCTTCTATCATACTATATAATATACTATTTACTATAATACTTGCCTGTTTGTCTGCCGTTTAACATAAAAAAAAATAAAAAAAAATACTCGTACTAATATTATATATACATATTGTCAGGGGTACATAGCCCAACATAGACTAATTTTTATCCCGTAAAAGCATGTAATTCCAATGGGAAAGTATTTTTCTACTATAGAGGGCGCTGTATGGGATGGGTTATCGACCAACAGATGGCGCCACAAGTCGCGCTATGGGTTGTCTTGTTGTCAAACGAGATATGTCATAAAATTAAACGCGAGCGAAGCCGCGAGGAAAATCTAGTATAGGTACTACTCTTATAAGTTATTTATAGTCATCCAATGAAAGAGTGTTTTTTATTTATTTTTCATATCATTTTTCACTCGTTTCTTAACTTGACCAATGTAGTAAACAATCTTAGCACGTATTTTTAACGAAAATAGAAAATTAAAATTATCATTCCCACCCAAATAATAATAATAATATAGTTAGAAATGGCATTTAACACAACACTCTTATTATTCTGGCGGTTTATCGATTTTACACATGGATAATTGAATAAAAAGACACGCTAAGATTGTTTATTACATTGGTCAAGTTAAGAAAAACAGGATTAACCTATACCAAAGTCATTATCTTACTTCTTGACACTAAAACAGTACAATTTAGCACTATTGAAGCATTTGTAGCACAAATTAGGAAAAATATAGCACAATTTAGAACGAATTTTAGTACTCAATAATATAACTTTTATAATACACTTCTTTTATACAGTAACCGCGGGCGAAGCCTGGAACGTTTACTAGTCTATACGAATATTATAAAATGGTAAACTTTGTGTGTTTGTTAATCGGTAATCTCTGGATCTACTTAACTGATTATGAAAATGAAAAATTACACTTTTTTTGAAAATGAAAAATTTACCAATAGTAAACTACGTTATTGATGAGTGTCATCGGCTACATATTAACCTGAAAAAGCCCACGCGGGCGAATCCACGGGCAACAGCTAGTGTTACATAAAACATTGGATATATAACTAAAAACATAATTATGAATTCATCGCGGGTCGGAAGCCGAAACGGGATAAGTAAAACTTCCGTCTCGCGAGATTGTTTTCGAGTTTTCCAGAGTTACTACATTTTGTTTTGGGGGTGTGTTTTCAAAAAAAACAATTTAAATTCTATAACCTCCTCGACTCCTCGAATACCTATTCTAAAAAATAAAATTATAATAGAGAAACCCGCGCAACCTGTGGGAATTTCGAATAATATCCGAAATTACTTGTTTGCCCGCTGTATAACATAAAAAAAATATTCTACCTGGATTCAAGCAACTAATTTATTTTATTATTTGTATAACACAGTCAGCGGCCATTACATACGTCCCAAACAAACCTTATTAATAGAGATTGTTCTACCTTTATTACCTAGTCTAACAACTACGTAAAGTAAATCTAGATTAATAAAATATTAGCCCAGTCTAGATTCCACTTTTTTATCATCCGCCCATCGAGGTCAGACTGTTGAGGAGGTCGATAGCGTCGCTGTGTGTCGCACAATAAAACGTACACAAGTAACGTCGAGTCGACCCTGCCAAGGCAACCTGCTTTGAAAAAATTGCTTTCAGGAATAAATCCGTCATGTTGTAATTACACATTTGTCTATGTTCATTGTATTTATCTGTATATTTTTTTTATGCCACAAAGTTAGCAAACAAACATACGGCCTGCCATCAGGCAGGCCGTATGTTTGACCATCAGGCCACCACACCACCACCATGGCCATCGGGTGAGCATCACCGTAGCCTATAGACGCTTGCAATACCGGGGGTATCACTCACGCGTTGCCAACCCTCCCAACCCGCTGTGGAGCTCTGGAGACCTTTCTCATCGTAGGAACACAACATGGCAGAGACCAATGCTATTTGGCTACGATCTTCTGTAAGGTGGAGGTCATTCCCCAGACGGGCTGCTCCGATTTGAGCGGATTATCCGAAAGTATTATTCTATCTATTTATTGCTATGATCTTTCGAACATTCCTATATAAATAAGAGTAAAGGGAAACTGCGTACTACTGCGTGGGCTTTGATTAAAAATAAAGAAGCCTTAAAATCTAATGAACATTAAGCAATTTTCGTAAACAAATTTCATAAAATGATTTATCTTTATTTAGCATCAGTATGGTAGACGTTGATCCGAATAGATGCTGCCAATGTATTTAACTCTTTTTTTAAATTTAATAAGCGCCTTGAATGTATCAATTGCCGCCAACGCATCCTTGCCTACTTTGGGCACATCGCAAGACGAGGAGACCGTAACATTGAAAAGTTGGTCTTAGTCAGAAAAGGGAAGGAGCAGATGCCGATCCCCGACGAGGTGGTCCAACCAACTTGGAGGGAAGCGGTTCCATTTTCACGCGGATAAAATGGCTACAGATAGATGCAGATGGAGACAATACATTCGGAAGATGACAACAGAGGCGTGTGATCACGATCTTCAGAATTGAAGAACCGACTACAGAGACAGAGTGAAATGAAACGATTAATTTCAGAGACTAGGGTTAACACGATGCATCTTTTTCCCTATAAACGTGCATTATGCACATTCATAATGAGAAGAGCCAATATTTATAATTTATATGATGATTATTCAGTATATATATTGTACTTGTTGTCGCCAAACCAATTTTCACGAAAATTCTATCAATGATTGAGATGCAAATTTGTAAAAACTCCCAAAAAATTTGAATTTCCCGAGCGGACCGAATGTAAAGTTGGCTTTACTTGTCTCTCTCCAACTCCCCTGGAACGCTAGATTTTTTTTAACGACAAATTTTCGATACTAGTTCTGTAGTGTACGTACCTTGCCACTTACGGTATCTATTATAATTTTTGTCACCGATCTGTTTACAGACAGCAATTTATATTGTCATTAGTTATAATGATTCCAATTTATTTGCCCTTATCTCGACAAATTTACGGTTTAGTCGAAACAGCCCGCGGTTTTTCTCACAATATCAAACTTTTTAACCATTAATAATTATTAAATTTATTTATTTTAAGATCAGATACAGCGGATAATCTTATTTTTAATAGTGACTTCCTTGGAATCATTTTTAAATTAATGATACATTAAATGAAATTAAATGTCATGTTAATAACATGTCATAAATAAATAAAATAATTTATTTTTCAAGTAGATTTGCAGGAAATACCTAATCTTGCACTTCATTTTTTTTAATCCTACCAGCACTTCGACGTGATTGGCCTGTTGAGATGAAGAAAATTATGTGTTAGAAACTGACCGTCGGTTCCTGCTAAGATCTTGCCAGTTTCTTCTTAGCACAAATCTGCCGTTTGTACTGGTGGTAGGAAAAAATTGAGACGATTCGAAAGAGCTTAGGCCTATTTGAATAAAAATATTTTGAATTTGATGGTATTTTTGTTGATTTTGTGTTTTGGCGTACAAGGCATCGCAATGTATTTATGACGTGGCGCTCAAAAGGTTATCACTCCAAAAAGAATTATTAAAACAACAAGTCAGTCTCAGCCGCTGACCCTATTCCGAAAAAAATAAGATGTCAAGAACTATCTTGGCATTGATTCATCTCGCCCCCAAATCCGATGTGGGTCAAAGGAACACCGATGTCCTAAGTCACCCCAGATTTTCGATCATAGCGGGGGTGAAAAAATGTTGTGAGAGGCGGAAATGGGAATTTTAACAAGGGTCCATGAATTTTGTGGTGCGAGTGTAAGCAGATGAGCGATTTATATACATTCAATTCAATTTATTCATAACTAGCTTTTTGCCCGCGACTTCGTCCGCGTGAAGTTCGGGACCCGTTCCCGTGGGAACCACATTGAATTTCGGGAAAAGTAATGTAGTGGTCCCTGATAATGTTTCTACTGGTGAAAGAATTTTTGAAATCGGTCCAGTAGTTTCGGAGCCTATTCAATTCAAACAAACCAACAATCAAATCTTTCCTCTTTATAATATTAATATAAAAAAAAAAAATACATTGCATTCGACCTTAAAACTAGTTTTAAAATTATTAATTCTATTTATAATATGCAAAATTAAATTTCTTAAATTTCTTTGGTTAAAAGTAAATGTCATAAATTACCTAACTATAAATCATCAATATTATAACAGCCTATAACAGCCTACCTATTCAGAAACAATGTTATTAGGTGTAGAATAAATTCGATTCGTTTACAGCTTAGAGTTATAGATAAGCAAGCTATAGAGCGCGCTTGAGCAAGTATGAACGGTAAGCACGAGTATGAACAAACAGACGAACTGGAAACAGCAACAACGAAGCCAGCAACGAACGAAGCTATTCACGCACGCTGATTGTTTCTCTCGATGTTATTTATTCGGATTTTAAGGGATCATGGTGAAATGTGCAGTGCAGAGCTGTAAAAACGACGAAATGGTAGCAAACTAAAAATTAGCACTATAGAATATCTGCTTACGCTTTGCACAATGGTCAAAGAGCGATGCGCGCGCTCTATAGCTTGCTTATCTATACTCTAAGCTAAGGTTTACGGTGATTCGTTGTGGAATAAATCGAAATTCAATAAATTTACAGTAATTCGGCGAAGAATAAATTCAATAATTTAAGAGCTTTATTGTCTTTAAATACATCCTACTCCATTTAATAATTTAACGAATAAATTCGTTGTGAGTTCCAATACAGTTGGTGTCAGTCAATTTCGTCTGTTTCAAAAATATTTATTCCTTTCTCTTGTTTAAAAATTATAGTAATATTGTATACTATTTGATGTTTGTTTTGTGTAGGTATACCTAACGAAACCCGCGCAACTTCGTTTGCATGTATATATGCACAGTAGCGACATCTACTTCATAAAACGCCTTGACTATCGGACTTTTGTCTAAATCCTACGGGAATCGCGTACTTTTCGGGATAAAAGTACCCTAAGTGTTAATCCAAAGTATCAGCTACGTATGTATTAGAATCAAAAGTTCATATTGTATGTGCGTTAAAATATTTAACTTACACTTGTTTTTACAAAATTTATGGTTTTTAAGTGTAGTTTTGGTGTTAATTAGACGTGATTAAATATGGTTACCTGTGCAGTGCCTGGATGTAACTCAAACAAAAAGGAAAATCCACAAAATTAGCACTATCTTGCTTGCACACATGTACATTATACGCACACTAGTGTATTTTGTTTTTGGTCTCGCCTCAATCAAACCATTGCCGATCTATACACTAGTAAGTAAATACTATGGTCTATGGTCTTACTAAACTCTCATGATAACAGCAAAATTTCATCCAGCGATCTTGATAAAAAAATTAGTCCACTAATAGCTTCGTTTCATTCAGCAATAATAAAATAAACTTATAATAGGAATTAAAGGGGGAAAAGTGCCATTTCGTTCTCGGATAGAGCCACTCAATTCGCCCTTATTTTTCACGCAGTTAGTAGAATAACTATAAAATAAATCAAAAAGACGTTGAAGATGCAACGGGCAAAAATAAACGTCTGTTTAAGTCATAAGCGTTAGCGATTTTTGATAATTTAATTTGTGTGCACCCGAAAATGTGCAGAATGTGTCTCTTAAAAGTGTTGTGTTACAATAAGTGTTTGTAATTTTCTTGAAAGTGTATATTTAACATGTCAATTTATCGACTAAACAGACAATGGGACCACGTGGTGACAACTGGTGTCGCTGTGTGTCGCACTCGACCGAACAAACAATCATTCCACTGTTTCGGGTCTTCTTTCAATCGAAGGGGATTAGAGCATACTCTGCCACGTTTGCTCCAATGAGGATTGACGAAGGCCGGTGTTTTCAAGTCGCCTCGACAACAGCCGGGACCGACGGTTAATCCATCGGAAGCACGGAGAAGCTCGAGATAACAAAACTCATTCAAACACTGGCTAGGGTTAACATTGCTTAACTTGCGTGTTCGTTGTGTGACACACAGCAACACCATCGAGCTCCCCGGAAAACAGATGTTATATCAAATTGTAAGGATTTCTTGTATATCTCAAATATGTCTGTTTGTAAAGTTATAAAAAATCTGAACCAAATGCGTTCCCGTTAACCGAGGTCAGTTACTTAATTACAGCTTAAAACTAAAAGTGCTTACCTTTATATTTGAAAAGTTCAACTTTGTTAAGTATTACTAAGTAGTAAAGTTGCAACTATGTAACACATTGTTGCAGAATTAAGTTAAGTTGAAATTTTGCTTCGTACAGATTCTAGAATTAAAAACCATTTCTAGTATTTATTAGAAGTCTAGTGTTTTAATGGGTTGCGGCATTTTGTAATGAACTTTTTAGTATTCATTACTTTAAGGTTGCCTTTTAGTAATAAAGCCGCCGTGTTGTGCATTTTTACATAATATAAAATAAAATCGTTGTTTGTCTGTCCCTATGCTTAATTCTTTATAAGTACACAATGGATTTGATGCTGTTTTTTAAATAGAGTTAGTTATTCAAAAGAAAGGTTTATACGAATAATACATACAAAAATTCCCACGGGAAAGCAAGCGGGATACACGCCAACGAAGTTGCGCAAGCTTCAATAGTTATGTATAAAATATTTATTTTCTTTGTATTCTCTTATTTGTCAGTGTACTGCAAACAAAGCATGTTCTCCCTCAGTCAGTCTATGAAACGCATTTCAATTTTGATTCCACATGAAATCTCAACCTGTCTCTTTTGTTCTTCTTTAGTTTGACAGTGTGTTGTCATCTTGAAGGACTGGTCTGCTCGCTTTATTAACATCTACATATTCGACATATTTAGGATTTGACCATAGCGCTATTTGGATCGACTTCCCGCGTTTAGTGCTTGATTTCTGTATGTATCTGGATCTGTATTTTATTTATTCTTATAAATGTACTTATACATTGTAACAAACGAGTGAAAGAAAAAAATTGCTAAATGACAAAAAAGGCCGTAACCATCGAAATAATATTACTACGTATAGAAATGACGGCGCCTTCAAATTTTGGCGCCGTGTTCGGCCGTGAGGGGCGCGCCCCTCCCTGGCCCCGCCCCCAACCGAGTCATAGAATATGACATTACTACGCAGGGGCGACACTTTGTTTATATTCTGCCTATTGGACATCCAACTGATTATTTTATTTTATTACAATATTTAATTTTACATAATAGATAAATTTAATAGAAAATAGGTATAATATTAGCTTTATAGGTAGGAAGCTACATTACATTTTTGTTCTTAACTTAATATTAGTCAAAAATAAACTGAGATTAAATCAAAACTAACTTTATAGTGAAGCTATTTATATATTGTAGTATTTTGTAATGTTATTATATGCAATAACCAGGAGACGGTCGCCTGCCAGACAAGAGGAGTTGTGTTGAATTTCAAGAATGGTAACGTACCTTTACTCCGAAACTTGTTTGCCCGAATTTCATTTGTTCGAAAATGGTTGGTCGAAATTTAAAATGCTGTTTCGTTTTCCATCTTTTTGTTTTCTAGAAACTTATTTTTTTACTTAGTTAGTAACTTTATCCACATTTACGTATTTTACCTAGTATATAAAAATATTTTGGAAATATAGTTTAAAAAATCAATATTTAAATTACATATTATTTTTAAAAAAGAATGATTAAAATCGGTCCAAAATTGAAGGAGTAATCGGCGGACCTCCAAAAAAAAACATAGAACCTCCTCCTTTTTTGAAGTCGGTTAAAAAAAAAGCTACAAAAAATTCAGAAATACCTAAATTATATTATAAAATTGACTGACGCTTAGTACCTACGTATCCCATCTGTACGATTAATTTTTGATAATCTATGATTTTCACATAGAAATGGCGGATGCAATCATGATGCTTTAGAAAATAATGAAAAAAAATTGTTTTGGTTGGTTTTACTTAATTTTTTGTATACTTAGCGATGATAAGTTACGCCGCTATCTTTCTTCCTTACTGTTGAACGGTTTTTACAAGTTTTTATTGAACATGACGGCATTTTCCAATATTTTTTTTGACATAAATCCGAGGACCAATCACGATGAGCGTCGGCAAGTTTCTAAACGAGTTGATGTCTATTGGCCTCAACGTATGGGGACAAAAATTTTGTTCGCGGTGTCCGTTCTATACGTAGTAATATTATTTCGATGGCCGTAACCGGGTTTCTTTCGCCATTTCTTTTACCGGTGGCCATTTTGCTTGTGTCCGAAATGGTGGTAGTATATAACGTAGTTTATTTTCTTTATACATATATACAAATTGTAAATGACAAGAAATAGTGCCTGTGAAGGTCTAATTTCTGAAATAAACGATTTCATTTCATTTCATTTCAGTGACAGCTATAATTTAATGTCATTAACTTTAGAATTGTTTTGAATAATTCACCGTTTGTTCCTATTATTAGTTCAATCGTCTATTAACAGTCAACGCCATGAATCAATAGTGAAAATAAATCAATTAATTCTGATTGATAGTTCCTGTTATTTAGAAGCTATTATTGAATCAGTCATTAGAATCTCGTAATTACTGATCGATTTGGTTATTCTATTACACTTGACTTTAACGGTGACTTTAAGCCAATTTGCTGCGTTCTAAACGTTCTTTTTTGTTACACTAATGTTCGTGTTCACCTATTCTCTTAGCGTAGGAATGACCTTATTTCATACAAATGTCATAGAATTTGTTCCAGTTTGGTTATTCCTAACGCTAGGCGTTGCGTTGGTGAAAACGGGCATAGCTTTTTTTGTAATCATTTATTGTATGTTGAAATAAAATAATTTAAAACAAAAAAATAAATCTATTAACTATACTATCAATAGCAATCAAAAATCTGTTGGAATGTCGGTCTAAAAGTCTGATGTGAGCGGGCACTGTTAAATTACGCTTTTTTTCGCTATAGCTTCTGCGTCCGCTACAGCCTATGACTTACACTGCGTCATTATAAATTTCTCTCTAAATTTTCTGAGGCGTTATTTATTACTTAATCTCGAAGCTCGGTAAATGTTTTTAAGACTAAACTGCTTTTACAAAGATATAATTCTCTTGGAGGATGTTTAAAATGACTTTTTTATACGTTATTGCACCTCACTGTAGTAAGTTTGACTTGACTTTGTAATAGACTAGTAATGCACTGTGTTCTTCTTTTTGTGTGATTCCCGCAATTAGTGTCAACTGCGGGTCTGTTGTTGGTAAAAGTCTCCTAACAGCTTTCTCTATGACCTAATTCTTGTTTTTGGTACGTCAATGACATTTAAAATTATCGATTATAGATTGGTAATTCGGAAATAAGTTACTGACATGACGACTTTTACCTATCGTCAACGGTCGGAACCGACAGCTTATCGTGACTATCGGAGCACGGAGCAACACACGTACAAAGCCGGGGCCAGAAACTAGTCTTAGGATAAGATTTTACACTGACAATAACACAGCAGTAGAGATTTCAAATATGAATGAGATTTTTACGTGTTTAGTGTTTCAAACTCACAAAATAGAGCAGATGTGTTGGACAGTGATAAATTATATGGAAGTGGAAATGAAATTGAAATTGTAAAATGTTTGCCATTTCTAGAATCCATTGGTTCAAGGACTACTCACTGAACCGTACATACCATGACCGTAACCGTAGCGGTACATGCAAAAAGTGTGAATGAATTTACATAAAATGCATCTTAGTTGTTTTAAAATCTAAAAGAAAGTGACATGGCACAAGTCACGTTCCACGAGCATACATTTACTCGTTTGTATTTTTTTATAAAACTGAAACCGTCCGACACCGTGCATGACACGTGTGCATGGTCGATGACGGATCATTGAGTCAGCATTCATCACCATCATCTCATTTACAAGAAGTTTACTGCTAGACATAGGCCTCAACCAAATGTTTTCAGTTAGCGAAATATTATTTTGCATGCCCAGTACGGTTACCGTCCTGTTACGGTCATGGTATGTACGGTTCAGTGAGCAGAAGTGGGAGAGTACGTCTTATAGGACAATGATAAATAACCTTGTAGGGAGACCCAAGAAGCGCTGAGGAAAGAATAGTACCCGCAGTGGCTCCCGCGTTTCGAAGACAAAATGACGGCGAGGTCAGGGGAGCCATGGAAGGGTGATGGGTTCAGTGGGCAGAATTTGCTCCCATTTATTTATTTAACTTTATAAGCACAATACAAAAGTACTCTTATTATTAGCATTACGTCCGACTATTGACTGATACAATAGGCGGACTTAATGCTAAATTGCTTTCTCTACCAGTCAACTACAGGGGGGTGCAGTTTCCAAGAAAACAAAATATATTTTATTTAAGCTTTCCTCTATGTAAAAATAAATTGCACTTTTTCCAAGCCTCTGTACGCTGTAGTCATATAGGTAAATGAAGAATTTCAATGAATAAATCAACAAGCCATTCACGTCAGAGTGCAAGCGTAAATTTTTTGACGTGCAGAATTTTTTTCTGTAAATCAACATGGAAAGTAAAATATTTTATTTTAAATATAAAAAGTGCAAATATTCTAATGTTTTGGTCGAATAAAGTACCTACATACGGTTTTTATGTAGGAAGTTGGCATACGACATGGTCAACTGATGTTAAGTGATCACCGCTGCCTATTGAGCACAGAGATACCGAGGGAGTCACTGAGCCGATGCCAGGCTAAAGTAGACATACCCTTGCTTCTTGAAGGTCCCTAAGTCAAAGTTTAGTTGTTTGGAAACAAGACTGAAGGTAGGGGATAGGATTTTTTGGACTCTGTAGTGGAATCTAGTAGGTAAAATAGACAAAAGAACAGAAGAATCTATTTTATCTCTAGGGTTGACTGTATATTATGTTACGGTTATTCAAAATTCAAATTCAAAATATTTTTATTCAAATAGGCCTAATATAAGCTCTTTCGAATCGTCACATTTTTTTCCTACCACCAGTTCAGACGGCAGATTTGTGCTAAGAAGAAACTGGCAAGAAACTTAGCACTTGCTCTTTTAAAATGGTATTAATTACAAAGACAGAAAATATAAAATTAACACAAAATATCTGCAATTTCTGATGACGAAAAAAATAAAATAATACAAATAATTAAAGATTAATGACACTATAAATGAAGAGAAAAAAAGCGTATTAATATACTGGTATACATATATACCTACATTTAAAGGTGTAAAAAATTAAATAAAGGTAGAAAGTGTATTAAATAAAGGTAGATAGTTTTAATATGACGACTTTTAATAACTAGCTGTTGCCCACGGCTTTACTCGGACTTTCTCCGGTTAATATATAGTCTATGACAGTCACAAATAACGTGGCTTTCTATTGGTAACAGAATTTTCGAATTCGGTCCAGCAGATCCAGAGATTACTCCTACAACTTCACAAACTCAAAAACTTTACTTCTTTCTAATGTAGTAATGATAATAGTATGTTAATAACTAGTTAAAGCATCGTAAAGAAAGGTAGAACCGGAAATGAACCAGTGATTACCAACAAAAACCGGATGAAAGTACTAAACTGCGTTACATTATTCTTAGCTGTCATTACAAACAGTTTTCGTTAAGCCCACAAAACTACAAAAGATGCCGCCACGACAAGGTCACAACGATTTTATTCGAGTTGTGACACTCTACCATTAATCAATCTATCGTTAGGAGCCTCGCGAGTTTTTACGTCCCCCCGGACAAGGTTAGTTCGTTCGGATGCGAAGGACTTAGAACTTCTTGTGGAGTTTCGAACTTTTGTTAATACCTATAAATATAAGATCGGGATTTTTTTGTAAAATATTCGCGGTTAACTTTTGGAATAGGGTGCACAAAGTTTTGTTAAGGAAAATTGTTTTGTTTACTTTATAGCTGGTTTTAGTTTGCGAGTTAGATTGGTCGTTGAGATACCTATTAGTCACTGGTTGCATTCTCAGATCTAGACAAAATGTTTCTTGTACCCTAGTATACTAGTTTAGTATACTTTAGGACTTCGATTGAGTTGATAAAGTCGCTTACTCTTAGACATTAGGTGCATTCACTCAACAAGACAAAATGCATCCACTAAACTATGTAGTAAGCGAAACTATTTGAGCACTTCAATTTAATTGCTAAATTAGTCGTCTCGACACTATTTATTCAAGAGATGTATGCGAGAATGCATTCCGATAAATAGTGTCGAGGCGTCAAGACAAAATGTTTAGTCCTGATGACTGAAAAACAAGCAAGGTACTTCCGAAAATTTTTTTTAATAGAAAGAAAGAAAGAAAGAAAGAAAATACATTTATTCTGTACAGCACATGAGACGCAAGACAACAACAGCATTTTACACATACAAAGAGACAGAAACATTTAATAGTTTATTCAAAAGTATTACTTTAATATATTCCTACATTTGTTATGAGGATTCATCACTAAATGATCTATTAGCTTTAGTAGATACCTCCTGCTGTTATAATGATATCCTTCTTTAGCAAGACAATAATATCAGAGAAGGTATATTCGATCTTATAGTTATAGAAACTCTTCCAGAATATGATCAAAGAATCAGCTCGTAAAATAATGGCGCCCAAGTAGTCGCCAGTAAATAATATGAAAAAACAAAAAAATAAGTCAGTTCAAAAGGGATAACTATTAAACGGAAGGGGCGTTGCTATAGACACCAATTGTGCTGTATTCCGCTCAATTTCTCTTTGGTGTATACTTACAAAGAAAAACACTCCATTCTAACTCAGTATCTGCTTACAGTGTGGAGAAAGGAGTGAGAGATTAGCGTTGTTTTTTATATTTTTACAGAGAATGCGGGGACCACATTATTAAAAAAAAACTCGTTTAAGCTGTTAGCTACATCATAATGGGACCTGTGCAAAATTTCAGCTCTATAGATCTAAGTAAGTAGGTTTGTAGGTAGGTAGGTTGATATTTTAGTTAGGCGATTTCCACACGGCACCGCACACCGCCTTGGTAAGCTGGCTTGGTAAGTTGGCGGTGAAGCAGATGTCAGGTCGTATTGGCATCCATTGATGCCTGACACATGTACACCGCCCATCGAGTATTAGATCCCTTTAGTATCCCTTATACGGACTCGACGACACCGTGTGAAAATCGACATAATATTACTTAAAAAGTGTTAAGCTGTCTCTGCTCTGGATGGCCATGACGTAGCGCGGGGAGGCGAACAGTAAGAACAAATGGTTCGAGTATATCAAAAATCGCTATCGCTTATGATTTAAACCATCTCTACCCGTCGCCGACTCAAGAGTGTACTGTCGTCTTTAAGTTCAATATCGTTTGATATCCTTTGTCTGGTACCTATTAAGGTAAAAGTAATCTAGGCTATTATTCTATGACCTAAACTTAACCTTTATGTTCATATCTCAGACATAGATACTTCACTTAATAATATATTACACAATGGAGCTCAAGGGCATAAAAGCGTTCGTGTCACATAATAAGTTACAATTTTGCTTGTTCGGTTCAATCGTAAAAGTCTGTCTCAGAATGTTCATCTTCTGCTGCAAATTATCTAGTAATCTTAGGGCCTTTTTAGAGCCATACGAATTAGCTTCTGCACGTGGGTCAGGCCCCCATGTTTGCTGCGGACTGCACGCGGATGGTAGGTAACATCCGCGCGACCGGCTATTCAGAGGTCCACGTCCTGCATGCGGTCCGTATGATATGGCAAGATGCATAAATGTATGTAAGTAACTTGCGGTCGACGCGTATGCGTTCTTAGCTCGCACGCGTGAGCAAATCTGCATGATTTTTAAAAATGTTCAACCATTTGAATAGAAAATGTCCGAAACCATTGTTTAATGCTTGATTTGGAAAATACTATTTTTACGAGGCGTGATTTCCATTAGATTTCCACAAGACATGAAGGATTCCCGATTCCAGACTATTTTTAAGTAACAAGACTAAATGTAAAAAATATATTTGCATCATTCCCGTTCGAACTAAAAACCCATATACCGGGTATATACCTACATAAAGCTTTCTGATTTATTATCAACAAACAATAAACCGAGAAGTCAATAAAAAGAAATCAACATTCGGTCATCAAAACGTTGTAATTTCCAACAAAATGTTCATTCTGACCTTTATTTTATGCATCCCAGTGATCACCTGTATGTTTGATGGCCGACCTCTTCAATAAAACACATTTTATGCTTTGAAAGCTTTCGAATTGTGATTTCACATGTAAGCTTCACTAACTGACAGTTGCAGAGAAATCTGACCGCCCAAACGAAGTAAGAACTAGGTTTTTAAGGTAACTCTAATCAGATTTCAACATTTCATCGAATACTAGACGTAATCAAATTGTTGTTAGTCAGAGGTAGGGCTAGGCGGATAATCTGCTCAAATCGGAGCAGCCCGTCTGGGGAAGGACCTCCACCTTACAGAAGATCGTAGCCAAATAGCATTGGCCATGTTGTGTTACTACGGTGAGTAAGATCTCCAGAGCTTCACTTAGGGGGGGTTGGGAGGGTTGGCAACGCGTGAGTGATACCCCCGGTATTGCAAGTGTCGGTGCTTACCATCAGACGGGCCGTATGCTTGTTTGCCAACTTTGTGGTATAAAAATTAATTTTTATTAATTTTAATTACATTGAGAATTACATGAGACTTCGTTTGGGGTATCAGGCTTCTCTGCAGCCGTCTGTACATTTTAGACCCACGTTTTTTTAAGAATTCATAACAGGTGGCACTTAAGGCGCGTTTAGACGACGCGAAAACTATCGCGCGGCCGCACAGCGGAATTTTTTATTAATAGCTTTAACTTTATCGACTGATACACAACGTACAAAATTGAACCCGCGACCTCTGCTCGGGGCAAACATTATTTATGTAATGGCATGTATTTTGTTCTCGAGTCTGGGTGTGTTCTATGTATTATAAGTATATATTTACATTAATATATCCGTAGTCTGATACACATAACACTATCAGATTCAGCCTAGCTTCCTTTAGGACCTGGCAGCACTGTGTCAATTATGTAGAAATTATTTATTATTTACTAGCTTTTTTGCCCGCGACTTCGTCCGCGTGAAGTTCCGGACCCGTTCCCGTGGGAACCACATTGAATTTCGGGAAAAACTATAGCCTATGTCACTCCTTGATAATGTAGCTTTCTACTGGTGAAAGAATTTTTGAAATCGGTCCAGTAGTTTCGAAGCCTATTCAATGCAAACAAACAAACCAACAATCAAATCTTTCCTCTTTATAATATTAGTATAGATTTATTTAATAACGTCGAGAAATCGCTGTCGCTCATGGCACACGCCAAACAAAAAGTTGCCGATACAAGAGACTATTTTGTCGTCTTTACTTTGATACTGTATGATTTCCTTGTATGGGATCATTTCCTATGTACTGCAAAGCATTGGATTTTATATAAAGTTTGGTACCTACGGAGAGCGTGGGTATAATTCCCACAAAGAATAAACATTATATCATTGACAATATTTACAATAACTAAGGTATAAGTCGAAACACGTGTGTAGGTTATTATTTATTACCTCCGTGGCGTAATGGTTACCACGCCAGACCCAGGTCACGGGTTCGAATCCCGGTCGGGTCATGATGAAAAACAAACTTTTTCTGATTGGCCTCGGGTCTTGGATGTTTATCTATGTATTTGTTATAATACACTGGGCGTCAAAAATAAGTAGTACAGTTTTAAAATTGCAATTACTCTTAAACTATAGAAGTTAGAGTTTTGAAATAAAAGTCATTTTATAGCAAATTTAACAAAGTTTTCTAAAAATAATACTTTATTTAGCATTAGTAAAGTTTTACACTGAAAATTAGGAAAAAACTAAAAAGCTAACCATTTTGAAGGAACTATCAAGAACTTAATTTTTACGTTTCGGGCCTTGTTCCCACTTTAGTAACTTGTGTTGCCGCCTCGGGCTCTGATGACAGCTTGGAGCCGGTTTGGCATGCTGAACACTAAGTTTCGGAGGCGGTGTTGGGGAATATTCACCCATTCTTCTATCAGGGCCTGTTTTAGAGCCCTGAGGGTGGCGGGGGGTGGTCTGCGTCTTCTGACTAGCCTCCCAAGCTCATCCCAGGCGTGTTCAATCGGGTTAAGATCTGGGCTTCTTGATGGCCAAGCCATCAAGCTGATGCCAACCTCCTGAATGTACTCTTGTACGAGATGAGCGGTGTGTGGCCGGGCGTTATCATGCATTAGTATAGCTCCATCACCCATATTTACTAAATATGGCCCTGCATACTCGTTAAGGATCTCTAATGCATATCTTTCACCGGTCAGAGTGCCATTTTCTATGACCACTAGCTCTGTGCGACCCTCTGAAGAGATGCCAGCCCATACGTGTACAGAGCCCCCGCCGTATTGAACTCTTTCCGAGATGCAACCTTGAATGTATCGCTCACCAGGTCGCCTGTATACTCTCCGCCTTCCATCGGAAGTGAATAAAGAAAACTGAGACTCATCTGTGAACAAAACTCTTGTCCATTCTTCTTCGCCCCATTGTACGTGTTGACGCGCGTAGCGTAGTCTTACTACTCGATGCCCTGTCTCAAGTTTGGGGCCATTTGCTGGCCTGTACGACTTCAGGTTGGCTTCAGCAAGTCTTCTCCTCACTGTACTCTCACTAACGTAGTCTCTTCGGGTCTGAAGAAGCTGTTGCTGGACCTCAACTGCATTAAGGTGACGATTTCTTAACACAGTAGAGACAATTAAGCGGTCTTCTCGGGTACTAGTGCACCTGGGTCTAAGGAGGTCTAAGGAACCATCTAAGGAGACCAAGTAATGGCAGACCATTACTTGGTCTCCTTAGATGGTTTCCAGTCTCTTCGTATTTTCGCTTAACTTGCTGGATCGTTCTTAGAACTACACCCACCGTTCTTGCAGTACGACGCATACTGATGCCTACTTCGAGAAAAGTTATGATTCTTGCACATTCTTCTGGTGAAAGAGGCATGATTAGTAAAGTTTACTCGCTGAAGACACATTTGCTTTTGAATTGCAATTGATTTATCAGCAATAAAGAAAACAATAAAAAACAAAAGTACAAGCCAACAGTTTAAAAAAATAGTGTTTTTATTTATTAAGTTTTTTTTCAGTCAATCTTTAAAAAATGATATTATGCATGAAGTTTTTATTAAATGAAATTAAATTGTCTTTTAACTTTTTTTTATTTCAAAGGTCTAGCTTCTGCAGTTTAGGAGATATTGCAATTTTAAAACTGTACTACTTATTTTTGACGCCCAGTGTATATAGTATCGTTGAGTTAATATCCCATAACACAAGTTTACTTTGGGGCTAGCTCAATCTGTGTGATTTGACGGCACCACGAAGAAAATAGCAGTCTTTGATTAAACTATTTTTTTTTTACAAATATCGTTTAAGCCATTTCAATGGCCTTCAGGCAGCTTGAATTATACTGGCCTCTGTCAATCCGAATTTTAGCAGCGTGGCAGATTACGCTCTAACTACCATCGATTGAAGGGAGACCCTTATCCCTACAGGGGGATGATTAAACCCTAATGATTGAGTTATAACCCCAAAGAATTTTGGATACAAGTGGAAAAAAAATGTCGCAGATCCATTGAGGAGTAATGAAGCCAAGTGAAATGAGGGAATTTTATGATGCTAAATACATGGACCTAGAAAAAAAAGGCGGACACCATCACTGAAACTAAAAAGTGAAACACCCATAGTAAGCCACCTCGCGTATACGTACGAACCGGCCGGCTTACTATGGTGTGAATGTGTGCGTGCCGGTCAGCCATTTCACACTCACATAGTAACGCGCCGCCATCAGGGTGCTTCAATTCTTTCTTTGCAAGATTCCGTCTGCCCTTTTTTCTAGGTCCATGGCTGAATATTGGAATTTCGCGAGCAAAACAACGGCTTTCAGACAGTTCAATATTAACCGAGAAGACGTAAGAAATAAACTGGAACAATACTATCTATCTATCTAGAACAATACAATTTTAGGGTAAGGAATCCCGACCCGGGGATCGAACCGCGACCCCCTAATCTCGGCATCATTTATCAAAATGTCCGAGGGTTTTTGTCGTCGTGATAACATTTAGGTGTTATCTAGATGGTATTTTCTTGCAAATAGCCTGTTGGCGTATTGTTTACTCGATAATGTACGTTAGGCATTTTTTTGTAGTTAGCATTTAGATCTCGCGATTTTATATATTTTTTCATTGATCATCACATCATTCATTATAAGTATTATAACATCTGATTATAATTAATTATATTATCTATAACGAGCTCCACTTTTGACAGGCAACGCGCGAGTGATGCAGCATTGAAATATAAACATTTATTTCAGAAATTAGACTTTCACAGGCACCTTTTCTTGTCATTTAAACAATATAAAGAAAATAAACTACGTTATAAACTACCACTATTTCGGAAAAAAAAAACAAAATGGCCACCGGTAAAAGAAATGGCGAAAGAAAACCGGTTATTTCAAGCGTCTATAGGCTGCGGTGACTGATACTATCAGGCGGGCCGTATGCTTGTTTGCCACCTTGGTATAAAAAAATGGTTACTAGATTAAAGCTTATTTGCGCTTAACTGTACAATAGTAATTTCCTTCCTTATTTAATAGTTCCGGCTTTCTTATACGTCAGATTCAAAGAGGGATCTTTGTTATACTAATTACTTTTACGCAAAAGCGTCTGCTAAGAAATTCTAATTATAAAGTAATATTTTCTTGAAGATGATAAACTTGACGGGCTTGTGGTACAGTTGGTTGAACTTCTGGTGGGGGATATAGGTTCAATCTTAATTATTTTACGTCATACCGCAGAGGCAAACAAAAGAGTCACCTGACGGAAAGTGATTACCGCCATCAGAAAAACCGAATATAAAAGTTTCGTATATAGAAAAGAGAGGGGGGAACGCGCGCGGGATTTGTATCAAAAGATTTATAGTTGCAAGCGTCCGTAGGCTACGTTGACTGCATACCAGCAGGCGGGCCGTATGCTGGTTTGCTACATTAGCGGTAAAAAATAAATATCAAGTTTGAAACGCAAACAAAGAGGTGGAGGAGGTCCGCGCTCACAAGCTACGAGTGACTGTCTGCGCGTAAACGTGCAGTAGATGCGCGTTTCACGCTGCTTACTAGGTTGCGTTTAAGCACTCGCGCGCGAAGTGATCTAACCGTAGAACGCATTGTACAAGCTATTATGAGTGAGTGACTATCTGCGCGCGCGTAAACGTGCTATAGATGCGCGTTTCACGCTGCTTACTAGGTTGCGTGTAAATCTCGTCATCTAGTCGTAGTCTGCGCGTTTAAAATACGTGTGCTATGACTCATTAGATCCACAGCATGCGGCGTATTTTAAACGCGCAGAAGACGCGCGTTTCGTGCTACATTGAGCTCTCTATATGTTACACTTCACGATTAAATGAAACACCGCGATGGATAACAATTCTAGAGTCTAGAGTCTAGACTGTTTGACGGGGCTTCAGCCTTAAGAAATATTAC
The DNA here is from genome assembly GCA_905163395.2 of Endotricha flammealis. Classification (NCBI taxonomy): domain Eukaryota; kingdom Metazoa; phylum Arthropoda; class Insecta; order Lepidoptera; family Pyralidae; genus Endotricha; species Endotricha flammealis. The sequence goes on along the minus strand of LR990880.1, from coordinate 1,557,788 downwards.
ATAAAGATTACATTTTTCACTCAGATACTCCTTTGTACGTATCTAAACTAAATTCTCAAGGAAAACTGTGAGAACTTTAATGAATCTTGGTGCGCAGCCATCGTAAAGATCCAAGTTTCTTGGCATAACAATAGCTGAAGTTAGTTTCTTAGCATTAAAATCACCAAAATTCCAACTAGAATTAATATTTGGGAGCTAAAATTTAGGATAGATAATATGACTTTGTAGAAGAAGATGAAATCTATATTATGTACAGACAATGAATGAGGTGAGCGGGTCCGTAAGTAGGTAAATTAATTTTCCAAATAATGCGACTTTCACGCAATACATATTTAGAAAGGATTTAATTGAATTTTTATATTTCAAGTAGTAAATCCGCGCAACTTCGTTTGCGTATTTGATCAAATCCGACGGGAATCGGTTACTTTTCGGGATAAAAAGTAACCTATGTGTTAATCCAAGGTGTCAGCTACCTACATACCAAATATCATAAATATTGGCCCAGCCATTTGAGCGTGAAGTGACAAACATACACACAACTTTCGCCTTTAGAATATTAGTAGGATTTTCTAAATATTGCGTGAAGGGATTTAACAGAATTTTTATTTTTCAAGGAATTTAATCGAATTTTTATATTTCAGTAGTATTGTTATGTACAGTCTAGTTGTGCATTGGTCCTACCGGTATGGTACCAGCCTGTTTACTGTTGTCGATAATTCCGCTCGATCGCCATTGGATTGATACTTTTAGGTATTCTTTACAGCTAGACTAGCGCTAACTAAATACTAAACTAAATGAAATCGGATTGTATGCCAACCAAATAGTTAGTAAAGTATAAAATTTCAAGGGTACGAATTAGGATTTGCTGTCAATTTTTCATTTGAAATTATACAGAATTGAAATTAAAATCACGATTGCTATGCAGAGTAACCTAGCTGAGGCCGTTCGATTCCCGCTCGAGGCAAACATTTTTGTGCGATGGCATTTGTATTAATTCTCGAGTCGGTGCTTTTTATGTATTACAAGTATATATTTACAATAATCTGTTATCTGGTATATAACACAAGCAGGTCACAGGTTCGATTCCTATATTTAGTAAAGTATTTCTGTACCACAAATATTTGTCTTTTTTTATGCCACAAAGGTATCAAACGAGCATACGGTCCGCCTGATGGTAAGCATCACAGTAGCCCATAGACGCTTGCAATACCGGGGGTATCACTCACGCGTTGCCAACCCTCCCAACCCCCCCAAGTGGAGCTCTGGAGACCTTACTCACCGTAGGAACACAACATGGCCGAGACCAATGCTATTTGGCTACGATCTTCTGTAAGGTGGAGGTCCTACCCCAGACGGGCTGCCCCGATTTGAGCATCTATATCATTAATCATTGTTAAGACAAAAAAAAATGAACTTTCAAAAAATATGAGAATATTGGAAAATAATTTTTAAATAAGGAAAACAAAGTGCAGTGAAGCGCAATATTTAAAATTTATCGATATCGATAAAATTAATGTACAAACGACAATAGACTGCGACGGGTTTACGACCTAAATCGTCGGATGCTAACTTATTGAGTGTATGTAGGTATGACGTCTATTTATTACATGTCACATTTGTCAAAAAGTGGTGAAATAATGCATGCTTGACTCTGTAGTGTCTATCATGTTTAATTTTAATGCGATGGATTTGTTAGCAGTAACAAAGGAGTACTGTTTATCTATATACAATCTATACTTCTATACTAATATTATAAAGAGGTAAAGTTTGTGTATTTGTTAAATTGTAAGGGGTAATCTCGGGATCTACTGAACCGATTTTAAAAATTCTTTCACCAATAGAAAGCCACATTATTGCTGAGTGTAATAGGTTATATAAAAAACCAAAAAATAAAAAGGCTTTTAACATTATGCCCAACGAAGTGGGCACGGGTCAGCTAGTAATATTATAAAGAGGAAAGATTTGAATTTGTGCGTGTGTGTCTGTACGTTTGTAATGAATAAACTCAAAAATTACTTGACCGATTTGAAAAATTCTTTTACCGTTAGGAAGGTACATTAACCCCGAGTAACATAGGCTATGTTACATTTAAAAAAAAATAGGGATCCATAATGAAACCCGTGCCAAGCTGGGGCGGTTTGCTAGTCTATTATATTATCTAAAACGCATTTTTTAAAGTTAATGACATTAAATTACAGCTGTCACTGTCAAACTAAAGAAGAAAAAAAGAGATTTCCCTGGATTCGAGATCGCCGCCTTGTCAACGAAGGTCGTCAAGATGGCGACCTCGGATCCTCACCGTACAACGTTGCCTTTTTTTGTTAAAAAGTGTTCATTTAAAATACTGGACATTGGCGAAATTGTCTATGTGTCGTTAAGACACGACAGAAACGCCATAAATTAAGAAAGAAAAGAAAAAGAAGATTTCCCTGAGACTTAATGTTGAATTAAAATGAAAATTCGTTTTAGAAACTGGCTGTATGTCCCTCGCACATTTTATAAATTAACTTATTGAGATAAGTCATCGAATTATCACAACTCAAAAACCAATATCAACCCAGGACAAAATTTCAGAGTGGAGAGTCCCACCCGTCGGAATATAATAAAGAGATTTCTATATATGTAACAAAAATATACTTCAAAAACTAATTTCAAAAACTATTTCAGCATTAGAATGCTACATTATCCTCAAGTAACAAGAGCAATTTAAATTACCCCCGGGCGAAGAAGCTAGTTATTTATAATGTTGCAGATTCGTGTTTAGTCTAGATGTTCTCTAAATATTTACATTCAAATGATAGGAAAATAATTTCAGTATTAATCACTGTCAGATTTCAAAATGTAGGTTTGAGCATTGCCTGTGCCTGCAATATCATTTTAAAAGAGCAAGTGCTATGTTTCTTGCCAGTTTTTCTTAGTACAAATCTGCCGTTTGAACTGGTATTAGGGGAAAATTGTGAAGATTTAAAGGAACTTGTCTATTTGAATAAAAATATTTGACTTTGACGATATTCAATGTTGTAGGCTCGAGTAATTTTCAACGTATGCCCAAAGATGTAAATTGAGAAAAAAATATGTAATCATACTAATATATTAATGAAATCAGTTAATATACATCGCTGATTTTAGTTTTGTTAACTTAAAATTAAGACCTATATTGTCTGTATATAAACACATTCACTAGAAGTTAATTAAAAATGTTTTTTCTAACTAAAATACATGTAAAAGAAAAGCCATTCACTAAACAATAGTCAGCATCGGAGCGTCGATCGTAAACCCGTTGCAGCTCTATTGTCGTGCAGCCGTTGTACATATTTATTTTATCGATGTCGATAAATTTTCTACACTCCGCTTCACTACGTTATGTTCTTTATTTTTCTACTATAAATTAATGGTTTCGAAAAATAACTTTCTAAAATTTGACAAATTGCATTTTAGCTTTTATTAAAATCAATGTTACTGTGGGGATGTTGTCCTGGTACACATAATGTATTGGTATTGGGTTCAAATATATTTGCAATTTCTGGCGCTTTATTTTCTTTTATAAGTCTTTCTTCATCTTAAGGAAGAAAACAATATTGCTTCATAAATTTTACATGTTTTTTTAACATGAATTTTGGAAGACTAACTTGAGAACATACACAAATGCCATAACATAAAATGTTTGCCCCCATTGTAAATCAAACGCCTTCTGATGCCGAAGGATCACTACCACCGGGCTGTCAAAGTATACATTATATCAAAATAAATAAAGAATATTAACCAGCGAAAATAAGTTGTCACTCACACGCCACCAAATAAATTGGTCTATTCATCCAAATACATTATTGATACTTTCATATAAATAAAATATTGGCAAAATACGAGAGAATTTTTCATAACGCGCATAAGAAAATAAAATTATTTGACTATGAAATATTATTTTCACAATAAAAGTTTTGCAAGATATTCGATATTTTGTTGGCAACTGTATTTTGCAAGGGTTTTTTATTTTTGTGGTGGTATGGTTTGATTTGTAGCCATGATGACTGCAGCTTCGATTTACACGGATAGACATAATAATTATGTATGATGAATATGTTATGTCTTGGTTTTAATGGGTTTTCTTCGTGCTTCCGAGAGCATGTTAAGCCGTCGGCCCAGCTGTTGACGACGGATGTTACTCGTTAAGCCAAGTCGATAGCCCTCAGGCGTCGGCTTGAATACACTGGCCTTCCACAATCCGCATTTAAGCAGCGTGGCAGAGTACGCTCTAAACTCCTTTGATTAAAGGGAGACCCGTATTCCTGCAGTGGGACGATTTTGGGTTGATGAGAGAATATTTTATGTATGAAATTGTCCAAGAACCAGTCAAAATGGTCTTACTCGCAAGCACGTGTCATTTTAGACACATGAAACAAAATTAACACAACATAAATAGCGAAAGATATTATAATTTTATTACCAACTTAAAAAAAAATCTAAATAAAATTTCCTATTAGAGCGGATCTATATTAATTTTCCAGCTCGATAACAAATTATATTATCGATAATCGTATCACATCACTAGAGTGCAGTTAGTGGCGCTCATAAATCAGCTTCCGTCCCGTAGGCACATCTTAATACAATTTTATTAGTGACGTGTGTAAACAAGCCTAATTTATCGATGTTTTGAATGTACCTATTGGTTACCATAATATAATAATTTAAAATTGACATATTATATTTTGTTGTAATAATTATATTTCTTGTATTTATTGGAGTAAGAAAGAACCTTGCTTTGTTTATTTGCATATCTAAAAGGCAGTTTGTGGAAAGACTTTTTAAAGTTAATGACACATTAAGTTATAGCTGTCACTGTCAAACCAAAGAGGAAAAAAGAAATAGCTTGAGACTTAATGTGAAATTTAAATTAAAACTCGTCACAGAACTGGCTGTATTTGTATGTGATTAAATTTACCGATGGAATAACGATCTTAAACAGAAACATACACTTTTCTTCAAAATTTTGTTCTTTTTCACGGAAGACTGTTTAAAGGGACATTAGTCAGTTAATTGGCGCTCAAGTGTTTCCGAAAAGCTTAGTGACACTAATGCCATCTAGCGGGTTCATTAGAGATAGAACCACAGGTGTCTTTATCATCTATAGATACCGAAGATTTGCATTAGATTTTTGGCATTTTTAACTTAAAATCATCATAATTATTTCGTTTAGTGACGGTATAGTTTTCAAGGTGCGATATTTAAGTATAAAAAATGTATTCAAAATTGTTTTAAATTATTCAAATAAACAAAACAGTGATGTAATTCGTACAGAGAAAACGTACGGTCAATCTGAACTTAGAATTTATATTTCAACTCTTAGACACAGTACAGAGTGGGTAGTTAAATATTAAAGGATTACCCAAGTGAATTGGGAATGTTTGGCAATATATAGGGTTTGATTTTGTGAATGGTTTATTTTTTAATTTATTAATCTACACATGTCATTATTGGATTGACTTAACAAGGGAGAGTTTTATTTTACATTCTTTTATTTTACACAGCGCAACTTGGTCCCAAATATAGCTAGGTATAACCTGCTTGTGTATAGTACGAGACTACGGATATCTTTATTGCGAACTAGCTTTTTTGCCCGCGACTTCGTCCGCGTTAAGTTCCGTACCCGTTCCCGTGGGAACCACATTGAATTTCGGAAAAAGCTATAGCCTATGTCACTTCCTGATAATGTAGCTTTCTACTGGTGAAAGAATTTTTGAAATCGGTCGAGTAGTTTCGGAGCCCATTCAATTCAAACAAACAAATCTTTCCTCTTTATAATATTAGTATAGATAAATAGTTTTAATACATAGAAAACAGACTCGAGAACACACACAATTGCCATCTCTTAATCATTTATGACTGTATGTCCTCTCTGACAAGAGAACGGGTTTGTATAAATTTTTCTTTTTTCAATACTCTGAAAAAAATAATTGAATTTGAATTAATGATTGCTCCGAGCGGGAATCAAGCCCGCGCGCTCTGATGCGGACAGTAGAGTCACTACCAACGCATTACCACCGGACTCTTAATATGAATTTTAATAATGTAAAAAAATACCATACCACTACCATACACTACCATAATTATTTTGTGTCTAATGAATGTAATAATCTTATCTTACAAAAACTTATCGATAGGACAGTTTTCTTTTTAAATATCGATAGTTTTCTATCGATACACGCCCCGCACTAGCCGTCAGCCTATATAAATCATGACGACATACGCCCTATCTGTTGCCAGCTTAATACGATCCCAGAATGGGGTGGGGTGGGGATGTTTTTTACATCCCCCTGTATAGGCAAAAAGCTGATTCTTAGGAATTGTATAGGGGGTGTTCTTAAAGGGATGGTATCGTTGTTATTTTGTTTTGTTGATACACGATTTTGATAGATGATAACGACGGTTAAGCGTTATTGGGCAACGTCAGTATATAAATGGGAGGCCATATTTTAAAATGGACGTACGAATTGTGCTAGAATCGCTTTAGATAAATCTTGAAAATGTAATATTTGAGTCTGTCTTTTTATTGTGAGTTGGTTAAGCAGTATTCCTTCTAAATCTATACTAATATTATAAAGAAGTAAAGTTTGTGTGTTTGTATATTTGTTAAATTGTAAGGGGTAATCTCGGGATCTACTGAACCGATTTTAAAAACCGAAAAAAATAAAAAGGCTTTTATGTGGTAGTCGGTTTTGCAAAGTGAATCGGAGAACGGTCGAATGAAAGCGTTTCTTACGAACGCCTGTACTAAAAAAAGGATTATTAACATTATGCCCAACGAAGTGGGCACGGGTCAGCTAGTTATCTATACATTTATAACAATTTAGACGACCTCCGTGGCGTAATGGTTACCACGCCAGACCGCCACCCAGGAGGTCCCGGGTTCGATCCCCGGTCGGGTCATGATGAAAAACGAACTTTTTCTGATTGGCCTCGGGTCTTGGATGTTTATCTATATATGTATTTGTTATAAAATATAATATCGTTGAGTTAGTATCCCATAACACAAGGTTTGAACTTACTTTGGGGCTAGCTCAATCTGTGTGAATTGTCCCAAAAAAAAAAAAAAAAATTGTCCTGAAATTTGACTGACTGAAGGATCAACGCTCAGCCGAAACCGCTAATCGTAGAGACCTACCATGAAAGTAAATTCTGAACATACGGACCGACGTTTTGTTGAATTTTAACCAGTAACAACAATAAGTTAAACATTATGATATTGTTTAAGTCCATAACAAATGTCGAAAACTATTCCACTGATACACTATCGGCATTCTATTGAGACACGATTGAGACACCATTGAGAGTCCATTGGTGCATTTGTTTAGTAGAATCGGGCCCCAGTTTTGAACCTTATTCTAACTAGAAATGTCTTTTTTGACAGGACAACGTGTTTCGTTGTTTCGGATGGACACTTTCATGGTAGCCCCGCTAAAACTTGTGTTCTTTAATGACGTAGGCCTCAGATATTTTATTTTCTTGTCTTGCTAGCCCTGCCCACTCCATACAGAAATTCGATACCTTAAGGTTGCCTTGAAAAGATTGCTTTTTAGCAATAAGGCCGCCTTGTTGCATTTACACTAGTTTATAAGATTGTTTTTGTACTTTTTCCTGTGTGTAATGCAAATAAAGAGTATTCTATCTATCTATCTATCTATAAGATGGTTTATTCGAAATTCTTAATGAAAGCGAGATATATGCAAAGGGAGTTTTAATTTTTAAAATAATAATAATTGTTTTTCCATCTTACATTAAATGTTATGAGTGTTAAAAATCGTATAATCAAGTTTTACTTCCTATGATAATTCTGTATTTTTAATTAATAATATCTTTGAAGTTAAACTGTTTATTTTGCATGTCTAATCAGACTAATGTGACCGTACTTAATAATGTAAATTACCATCGTTTAAATCAGATTATTGTCAAGAAAAATGATATTCATAAGTAGCGTGGGTTTAGTCATAATAACTTTTTTTAATGTTATTCGGCAGACAGACAGGCAAGCGGGCCTGATGGAAACTGATCACCGCCGCATGGACATCAGCAACAACAGGAGACCAATGCGTTGCCCAGCTCTGACGAGACCTCTAATGTACCTCTTAAATAGTCTCATGTCATGGTCCGAAGGAAACACAGAGGCTGGGAGATTATTCCACATCCGTGCGAGCGAGAAACGTTCTTTCGAACCTTCGCGTGGACACCAACAGAGGGTCAACGAAGTTAGGATGAGCATAGCCCACGTCGGGTGGTGCGATTGCAGAACTTCCTACCTGTATGCCATCCTGATCTGTTCCCCGTTCTTGTACCATATGAGTTGTGCTGGTGGGTTTCCACCCCTGCTTCTGCAGACCAGCTCCAGGCTTTGTCCTCGTCTAACTGTTTCCCCCTCCGCGTAACCCTCTATGTAGGGGGCTCCAGGTGGATCTGTGAAAGAAAATTTGTTTTTTATAATTTTCTTTTGTAAATCTATACAGGTACATAGAAATAAAAAAAATATACACAAGTATTTTTTATATAGTATTTAAGTAGTAATTTAAATAGTTTCCTAAAGAAAATCATGTTTTAAATTAACAAATATAAATTAAAAAATATTTTAAAATAATTACTTAAAAATAAATTGTTCAAACGAATATACAAATATTATTTTGTTTTTGAAATAAATAAAAAGGGTTCCTACTGTTTGTTTTTAAAATAACAAAAAAAAAAATATTTTTTATAAAAAAAATGTTTTGTCAGTAACACCAGGGGCGCTACGCAAAAGGACTATCGGATCTCTCACTCACCGAACAAATCGCATTGCTGCTTCACGTCGATATTCTATAAGAGAATGGTACTTCCCATGTCTAACTAGTCTAATTCATAAATGATCTACCACTCCCAAAAAATATAATTATTCTACAGTATTCCTTCGTTTTATATTCGTTACAAGTTTGACAGGACCTTTATGCCATCGCCACAGAAACAGATCAAATTAAAAAACAATAAAAAAGAAACATTATCCAAAAAGGCAACCCTTCCACGAAGTAAAAGAACAAAGAAAAATTTTTCTTTAAAAAAAAACACGACCACAAAGTACACTTAAGCGGAAAAGTCAAACAAATCCTCCCATTTAGCGGGCAAAAGAGCATACTTAAAATAATATAACGCGTTTAATATTTTAAATTAAGAACCTAATTTATTAGAGGGGGTCCCTCATTCCTTTCAAAGGGAAAAACTCATAAGAAAATTTCGCCCACAAAGAAAAAAACCTAAACACTTTTCCGAGTGACTGTGCACAAAGATTGCTTTTAGAGTTCATTTACCCCGGGGTTTTGACTACGACCATTAATGAGGGTTCCGTATTATTTATTAAGTTTTTCAGTTCATCTGTCAAAGGATTTGTATGATATAATAATTATTATGATTGTCTATACTAATATTATAAAAAGGAAATATTTGATTGTTTGTTTGCATTGAATAGGCTCCGAAACTACTGGACCGATTTCAAGAATTATTTCACCAGTAGAAAGCTACATTATCAGGGAGTGACATAGGCTATAGCTATTCCCGAAATTCAATGTGGTTCCCACGGGAACGGGTCCGGAACTTCACGCGGACGAAGTCACGGGCAACGGGCTAGTATAATATAAAGAAATAAATATAATTAATCGATATAATGATCCGTGTGCAAATTACTTATATTTTGACGTGGTCTCTCCGAAACTGTTGTGTTTAGAAATTTGTAAAAATTAACACTGTGTGTCCCGACACGCTCTTACTCAGTTTTTTTCTCAATTTTTCAATAAATTGACAACAATAGCGTTGGTTTTAATGTGTCATTAACATAACCTCAAAGTGTATGTAAGTCAATCGCATAAATATGTTGACATGTTTACATGTTTATTCAAAAGTATTCAGTAATTAATGATGTAATAAATGTGACAAGGTAATGAAGTAACAACTAATACCTATGGTAACTATACCATAAAATGTTGTTGGGTTAGAAAACAAAAATATAAAAATAACCCATATGGATCGTATATTTTATATTTATTAGCCACTAGCTTTATTGCCCGCGACTTCGTCCGCGTGAAGTTCCGGGCCCATTCCCGTGGGAACCACATTGAATTTCGGGAAAAGCTATAGCCTATGTCACTCCCTGATAATGTAGCTTTCTACTGGTGAAAGAATTTTTGAAATCGGTCTAGTAATTTCGGAGCCTATTCAATGCAAACAAACAAACCAACAAACAATCAAATCTTTCCTCTTTATAATATTAGTATAGATGTAGTCTTTGACGAGAGAAAGTGTCTATAATAATCCTACTTCTAAAAGATTTGAATCTTTTTTGGATCATTGACCCTGCTCACTTATTTCATTGAATGTACAATGTTTAATGGCTGAAATGCTCTTGTAGCAAAACACATAACTTAACAGTAAGTGCATACATCACACCGTGATGTATCTCAAGCGAATAATTAAGTTTGGACTTGCGAATGCCAACCGTGTCGCTAGTATGTTTGTAATTAAGTCCGCATTGTTGCGAGGAACGGCGAATTTGTTAGGCTGACTGTTACACCGATGCGTAATATCTATGCAATATTTTGCGTGTCAAAGTAGAACGAACACGCAAGTTAAGTTACAACAACCTTAATTTAGTACTAGAACAGGTTTAAAAAATCTGGAGTTCGAAGGGCACGTTAAGTTGTCGGTCGCGACTGTTATCAATTCAAGTCAGTGACGGTTAGGCTTGAAAACACCGACACCAGCAGCCCGCAGTTGACACTAATTGCTGGCAGCACACTAAAATAAGAAGATGCAATTAATTTAGTAAATTTTATACAGTAACAATGTTACGTTTTCGATGATGACTTTAAACTTTCGCACACTCTGTTTTGAAAGAGCTGTGATGTTTAATTCAGAGTGTTCAGTACGAGTTTCTTGTTCGCTTTATCATATCAATGTAAACAAACCGACCAAAATAAAGAAGAACACTCAATTTGTGAATGTGTAACGCGTGTTACTTATCAAAATTTATTATTTAAGCTCACATATTCTTGTTTGAGCGCTGGAATAGGACGGTGTGTAACGGTTGCTTGAACAGTGAAATAAATATTTATACAAGGAGAACTGTGTTTTACTACAGTATTTTGAAGTTATGTAACACCGAATGTTCTAGTGACATGAATTTCATTACACAACGGTGTCATGGGCAGTCAAAGCGACCTATGCTAGGGTTGTAAAAACTTGAAACATATGCGGAAAGTTTATTATTATTGGACAATACAATGTATGAGTTTTAGTGTTGTTTTGTTAACTGTTTTTGTAAACGTTTACATTAATGACCGTAGAACATCTGCAATCTCAGTGTTACCTATTCTATATATTATTATCAGTTTATAGTAAAAAAAAAGTAATTAAGTATATTTTATCAGCAATCTTGTATCCATAGTACAAGCTTAGTCGCTTAGTTTGGGACTAGATGGCGTTGTGTGGTTCGTCCAAGAATATTTTTTTAATAGTAATTTTACTTTATTTTATTATTTATTTTGAAGTGAAAACTTCTTTAGCGGCGCTTGACACTTTTTTTAGATGGGTAAAAAATGTTAAAGTCGCGTCGTGTCGCTGATCGAAAAAGCGTAAGATTCCTTAACGATTGCAAAATATTAAAAAATGCACAACGTTGATGTTTAAGTTTTCACTTCTGCCGGCACTCCTGGATTGCAACCCGTCCTTTTATTAAAAGCTTTTATTTAACTTGACCTGTATGTATGTATGTATGTAAGGGCGGAATCTTGGAACGAAAATTTATTTTATTTACTAGGTACAGAAACGAACAAAGGCAAAATTTTACGCGGACGAAGCCACGAGTAACGGCTGGTTTAATATGATTTGATAATAATACCTATGGTTCTAAGTTATCTAATACAAATGAATTTAAATTTTAAAATTATCACCGGTCTATCTTATTATGAAGGTTTCCATATTTACTTCGGAACCCTAAAAATATACTTATTTTTACATTTCAAAGAGTATTTTATTGTATTTTATAAATGTAATAATATTAAAAACATTTGAAAGCTCAAAAAGCTTCAGGCAATTGACGATAGCTTTGTTCTAAAGCATGTTGTGTTATCAAATTGTTTTTATCACGAAAGCTCGACTGTGAAATCGTAAAGCTGTGTAATGTTGGGAAAAGCTCGATAATTATATTTTTTGTTATCGATAGTTTTTAAATTTACATTTCGAATAAAAAAAGGAATAAATCGAATTACTAAAAATGGGTTGGTTGGTTGCGAATTTGATGCCTGACATTCAATAATAATAAATATTCTTGGACGAATCACGCATCGCCATCTAGTCCCAAACTTAGCGACTAAGCTTGTACTATGGATACAAGATTGCTGATAAAATATACTTAATTACTTTTTTTCTATTTAGCAGAGTATTTTATTTTTACACAATGAAAATACACCATTAGAAATCTTTTTACATTTTTTAATAGTCAGTCACAAAAACATGTGGCAGAAAGAAAGAGGTGTCGGCCAGGATTAAATGTCGGTTGAAAAAGAAAAGAAAAAGAAAAGTACGATATATTTTTAAATGACAAAAAAGGTCGTAACTGGTTTTCTTTCGCCATTTCTTTTTACCAGTGGTCATTTTGCTTTGTTTCCGAAATGGTAGTAGTTTATAGAGTAGATTAATTTATACAAACCATTTATTACTGTATACTCTGACAAGAGAACGTGTTTGTGAAAACCAATTCTCTGAATAAAAGTTTTGAATTTTAAATTATAAAAATAAGGTTTAACCTCTAACAGTATTATATCGCTCATTTAATATAACTACATTTTTTTTTGTAAATAAATACTTATACTACATAGAAGTTTGTTTGTATGGTACTTATCGCTGATATAATATACCCACTTTTTTGCAAATAAATACATGGAAAACATCAAGCCAAACATACATGCTCTTGCACACACTTGTTTGTCTCCAGCGGTATTCGAACCCGAAGCTCTTATGATAACCCAAGCGATGTCTATCCGACTTATATTATAAAGGCGAAAATTTGTAAATATGTTTGTTACTTCTCGCTCTAATGGCTGGGCCAATTTTTATGATATTTGGTATGTAGGTAACTGATACCTTAGATTAACACGTAGGGTACTTTTTATCCCAAAAAAATTGCGCGATTCTCGTAAGATTTGGTCAAAAGTCTGGTAGTCTGGTAGTAGATGGAGCTGCTGTCCATAAATGCACGCAAACGATATTGCACAGGTTTCAAAGTCAAAAATCTGCCGCCAAGTCGAGTAGGAAAGCGGCAGGGCCGTACCATCTTTTCTCGAAGCAATTCAGGCCATTTTCGACCCCCTATAACTTCGTTGTGGATAAAACTAGAAGCGTGAAGTTTCGGCACAGCCGGGACACTCCATACAACGCACGAGAAATAATTACCTATTACTACTACATGGGCCAATGTCGTCTGTACACGCGCACACGTAAACACATTCATTCACTAAACGCACACCTTTGCGACTGTGGGCTCCTCGAGAGCTCCTCGGGTGCGGCAGGGGTGCGGTAACTCGGTCCGGTGCGGGGCGGAGAGTGTCCATTCTACCTCGGGTTATTACTTATTCTATGGTTTCGGTTACCAAGCAGGCGTCGTATTAAGGTGATCCGTTTCGGTCCGCGCGGGAAATTCAATTTTTTGGGGGTTTTTCACAAATTGCATCTCAATCATTGATAGAATTTTCGTGGAAATTGATTTTACGACAACAAATATAAAATATCTACTGAATATTATCATATAAATTATAAATATTGGCTCTTCTCATCATGAATGTGCATAATGCACGTTTATAGGGAAAAAGATGCATCGTGGACGTAATAGGAAGAGCTAATATTTATAATTTATTTGTTATTTAGTCAGTAGATATATTGCATTTGTTGTCGTCAAATCAATTTTTACGAAAATTCTATCAATGATTGAGATGCAATTTGTAAAAAAAAACAAAAAAAATTGAATTTCCCGCGCTGACCGAAACGGATCACCTTAAGACGGTATATTTCATTTCAATATTTTATTCTGTAGGTCCATTCGCGTGTAATATTATATTTTTGTTAATGATTTGCTTCCATTGTTTGTGCTTAAGAAAGCTTTTCTAATTACATTATCGATATCGATAATTAAACGTCCATCACTAAACGAAAGCGGAGTATAGGGGCAAAGAAAACAATGATGTAATTATACAGGGTGATGGAATCCAGACCACAATGAAACACCCTGTATTTAAGGGTCTAGAATTTCTGTGGGTTAGTAATTAGATAGGTCTTAAACATAATTTCTGTTTACTAAAAGCGTGATGACAACGCTTAAGCGAGTTAAGCAACCATAATCTCAGTCAGTGTTTGGATGGGCTTCATCTCAAACTCGAACATGTAAGTTAAGCACCAAACGATCCCAGTCAGTATTTTGATGGATTTACTCTCTAGCGTCTACGCGTTTTCAGCGAGCTGGTGTTAACTACCTAACGGGATCACTGACTTGACTTAACGGCTTTATACGTATATTACATTATAATCTCTAGGCCGAAAACTGACATAGGTACCCTCCATAGCTCAAAATTTTTAGACAAATTCAAATACTGACTATGTTCGTGGTTGCTTGACTTTCGTGTTTTCGTCATCATTTAGTTTTCGTCATCACTTCATAGATACATAGAAAACTAATAAAAAACAAAAAGACAATATTCAATATATAAATAATTTGTCCTACGCGGGAATCGAACCTACATCCTTTTTCAGGAAAATCACAAACTACATACATAAATATCCTTCAGAGAAAAAAAGGGGAACATTAAGGCTAAAGCATTTTATGGTAACGATGTAAAACACTTAACCCCTCTTAGCGGAGTCGAGTAATTGCCAAGATAATACTTAAGATGTATGACTTTTAGACGAGTAGAGGTTTTATTCTGAGGTAAAACATTCGTCATTGCGTAGCCTGTATTAATGTAGAATCTAGATAAAGCCAGCTACGCATTATCCATCCCCGCTGGACGTTCGTGCACGATGCACGACGCAAAATGGTAGTGCCGTAGGCTTGCTGGACGGCAAAGCAACGCATTATGCATTCCCGCTGGACGTTCGTGCACGATGCACGACGCAAAACGGTAGTGCCGTAGGCTTGCTGGACGGCAAAGCTGCGCATTATGCATTCCCGCTGGACGTCCGTGCATGATGCACGACGCAAAACGGTAGTGCGTAGGCTTGCTGGACGGCAAAGCTACGCATTGCGTCGTGGATCGTGCACGGAACAGACGTCCAGCTAGGATGGGGCTTAATTTATTTTTTGAGACTATCTCGATGGCGCGACGTCTCGGTGTGTGTCGCATTCTAAACGCAAGATGAACAATGTTCCATGAGTTTTTTAATCTCGAGCGCGCCACCAACGGGCTATATAAAATCATCTTCATATGATACCTTCGCAGTCTGTTCATTTAGATCTTTCAAAGAACAGTCAAGAGCAGGTCGACCTTTACATATCGGACTTTGTACTACTCTTAAGTTCTATGTGATAAGAGCCAAAATTGTGCTGAGAGTGTAAAGTTGAACATGCGCCTAACTGTACATATTGTACTCAACGATTTTAATGCAGTTCTCAGCAATAGATTCAGACAAATATTTCCACGGGAAAGCGAAAGAAGTTAAAACGAAGTTACGGTATTCGCTAGTTGGTGAATAAGATCAATATTGAAACAAATTCTATCAGCCATTTTATAACCATCACGTGTAGAAAATGTCTCCCGCGTTGTTGTTATTTTCAATAATAGTTACATCAAATTGGGGCTAGATCACACGCTGAGCGCAAATAAGGAACGATCACCAAGGGAGATATATTGTGTTATTTATATTATTATTGACGCTCATCACATTCATACAATTCGATAGAAGATAAAGATAAAAGATATCATTTATTTATCCTTATATGTACATGTAGAAATGAACTGAAACACTACTTTTTGACGGCCTCCGTGGCGTAATGGTTACCACGCCGGACCGCCACCCAGGAGGTCCCGGGTTCGATCCCCGGTCGGGTCATGATGAAAAACGAACTTTTTCTTGGCCTCGGGTCTTGGATTTTTATCTTTATATGTATTTGTTATAAAATATAGTATCGTTGAGTTAGTATCCCATAACACAAGTTTCGAACTTACTTTGGGGCTAGCTCAATCTGTGTGATTTGTCCCTATATATTTATTTATTATTAACTACTTTTTGAATAAGACGTAAGAAAAACCAAAATATTACTATCAAGTTTGTGATCACACCATTGTGCGGTTAAAATATTTTTCTTTCTTTTAGCTTTTGTTTAGATTTCATTATTATTGTAAACAATTGAATGAAAAAAAGGCAAAAGATAAAAGCATTCATTTAAAAAAAATCTGACGTGCCAAAGTATTTCCAAAATATACTGCAAAATGAATGTTTTTTTATTATTTATATTTTTAAATCACTAGGCCCTCACATCACATGCACTTTCTGTTGTCGAAGTGTACAAATAATAATGATTTATTTATGCAAAGCAGCGCCATCTATATCAGACTCATAATTTTTGACCAAATCCTACGGGAATCGCGTACTTTTCGGGATAAAAAGTACCCTATGTGTTAATCCAAGGTATGAGCTACCTACATACCAAATATCATAAAAATTGGAACAACCATTTGAGCGTGAAGAAGTAACAAACATACAAATAACTTTCGCCTTTATAATATTAGTAGGATGTACCTACAGAGACTTTTATGAAATGTATTATTTTCGTATTTTAAAGCCATTGTCCAAGAAAGTACCTTAAATCAATACTGTTCAAAAACAAACATCCCCCCCCCTACTCCTCTGTAAGGGCACATGAATTATTAACTTGCCATTTAAGCTCGACTCCCAATGTTTGTTTTGTACGTACGCCTGTTGACTTTATCGCTGGGGCCCAATTTAATTGCACTGCAGTGTAATTGAGATTCATTTTCGATGATATTGGTGTGATAACATCATCATCCCACTGCTGGGATTCGGGTCTCTCTTCAAGTACTCTGTTATGCTCCAATGCGGATTGGCAAAGGTCAATGTTTTCAAGCCCTTAACATCATCATCATGTCATGCATCGACGAAGCACGGAGAAGCTTGAATTTTTATTATAAATTAATTACTCCAAGTCAAGCTCTATCTTCCTGTGGAATCCGTTCAGTAACTACGAAGATGTGCGCGTACAAACAGAGACAATTTTTTATTACTTTTCATTTATTGTATTACATTGCTATATTTTTAAGATCAAGAAAATATAGGTACTTACATAATACACTAAGTTGTATAGTACTCCTCATAGGTATATCCCTCTGTAGGGCTTCATGTCTGGCTTCACATGTGAAGTCGGCGTAGTCATCCTCTGAAGTCGCTTTGAAGTGTACCCTGAAACAAAGATTTTTTAGGTTATTTGGTGAAACAAGTTTGCGTCCCTCAAGTACCCTCAAGTAGCTTGTTTGCTTGCTAAAAAAAACAACTGTTCTGAAAATAGAAAAACGTTTTTTATGACAGAAGAGAACAAACGAGCTTGTGGGTCAAATAATGGTAAAGAATCACCGCTGCCCACGGACATCCATGACTACGAAATCTTGGATGAGTTGCCATTAGGCTTCCGACTCTGTCATTCGTCGTACGACACAGCAGCATATCACCGCTATTTCACGACGATATTCTGGGAGTGGGTGGTATTGCTCCGGTCGAGCCCGCTCATTTACGAGAATTACGAGCTACTCAGTTCATAGTAGTGGCTAACTCAAATCGTTACAAATGTAGTCTAAGTTGCAATTCTACATTGTTTGAAACCAGAACTCCATGGTGCGACTCGTTGTCCAGGGACAAGTGGAAGGAAAGCGGTCCAGAGGTCGATCACCCACACGATGGACAGATTCAGATAAAGCTGAAGCTGCCACACAAAATACAAGCATAGTCCAATGTTCCCGGAACGCTTAAGACCGAAACTAAGGGAGGCGCATCGCGAGGGCCGCGTTATCTAATGACACCATCATGAAACCATGACCACTTTGGCAACAGTGAACGACTGAGAAGGAGCAATTCAATTGCAATTAAATATGACAATAACAATTACATAACATTAAAACATGCACGAAATAGGGTGACCAGAGCGTGCGCTCAAACACGGACAGTCCTATTTCGTGACGTAATTTCAGAAATTAATTTAGCAAACACGCACGCCCTGTGACGTCACAAGTCACAATGTTAGTCGAAATAGTGAATATACAGTTAGAAATTTCAACATTTGCCGTTAGGTAGCACGAGGTGTTTTTGCTACGTTAGTTCAGTAAATTGTATGATTAATTTAATATATTATTTCGTTTCGTCTTTGTTGATGTTTATGTTTAATTTTGAATATTGTTGCCGAGTTATTGCTTGTTTTATGCATTAGTGTTGTTTAAGTACCTATTCAACACAAACCACTACCGTATCTGACTAATATTACAAAGGCGAAAGTTTGCGAGCACGTTTGTTACTTCTTCACGCTCAAATGGCTGGGGCAATTTTATGATATTGGGTATGAGTCACTGATTACCGTGGTTTAACACATAGTAAACTTTTCATCCCGAAAAGTACGCGATTCCCATAGGATTTAGTCAAAAGTCTGATAACCAATCACGCTTTATGAAGTAGATGGTGATGCTGTGCATAAAATATGTATGTGTATAGGTTTTCTTTTTATCAGCCATTTGTGTCTCACTGCAGGACAAAGGCCTCCCCCCAACTTCTCCAATTTTCTCTCAATAGGGCCTTTTCCGGCCAATCCTCCAAATAAGTGTCGATTATATGGTCGGTATAATATATCTTACAGAAGATAGTAGCCATATAGCATTGGGCTCGGCCATGTTGTGTTCCTACGGTGAGTAAGGTCTCCAGAGCTCGACTTGGGAAGGTTGGCAACGCGTGAGTGATACCTGGTGTTGCAAGCGTCTATAGGCTACGGTGATGCTACTATCAGGCGGGCCGTATGCTGGTTTGCCACCTTAGTAGTATAAAAATAACGCAAGTAACACAGCGGGCAGTAGTAAGTAATTTTATAAAAAATATTTTTACGTTTTCTGAATGATCATGACGAAATTACCAGCAAAATTGCGGTAGTCCGTTAGTATATAAAATACTGCTATTTAGCGGTAATTTTATTATGTTCCCACAATTACATCTCTTTTACAATAAACATTAATAAAAATTGTTGGTTACACGATGTTTATTAGTAAACTTTTTTTGGGATTTTGAGTTTGTTAACAAAGCAGAGCGCACTAGGCGACGCGACACAGCAGCGGCGCGGCGCGTCAAATTATTCTTTCTTAGAAATTGTATGAGCTAAACCGCACTACAGCGGCGCGACGACGCTCCGGTTTAGCTCATACAATTTACACTGTTGCTACTGTGTCGCGTCGCGTAGTTACGCCTAGTGCGTTTCGACCTTTAGTGCTCTTGTGCCAACACCCAATGAAAGAGTTGTACAGGATCGTAAACATGATTCAAAGTTTCTCAATGTTGTGTGAATGGATTTACCCGAATTTTTATTTACAATGTACTGTATTGTACTATGTAGTTGTAAGGTTTCATAACTATAATGCCATTATTAGCATAAAAATCTTTATTCTTAGTTCTTCTGCTCATCTCTTTCGTTGATTATTTCCTGTGTCTACATCTACACCCTCCAGAAATTATTGGTATGATTCTACATAATGTAAACAGTAGAAATGTTCGTATTCAGTAGTTAGATGCTTCCTTACGTGAACATTTAGATTAAACATCAGCTTTGGTAAAGTTGATCCCTTGACAATCATTAGGAGAAACAAAATTGCCTCTTGAGGAAATGACATAAAGTAGAATGTCTACGCTAGATCGATAGTAAGGTTTGCGTCAGTAAAATAATACATGTATCTTCGTACCTAGCTTAATGTAAGTTTCATTCGCAAGTTAAATTATCATTGTAATTGTGCTTTTTAAAACTGATTCATATAAATTAAAAATGGGGCTTCATAGGAGAATCATCTGACATTGCCTGTGACTTGTGCAAAACTAGTGCTCCGCTGACGATGGGTCCTATGTTGCCCGGGTTGTCCTACTGACTGTGCCTTAACCGATTTGTGGAAGGCCACGGATAATGCCATCTTACTGGCTATCTTGCCAGTAAGGTGTAGGAATTTTATTTCATTTGTTTGAGTCACTGACACGAAAAGAAGCAGGTTCGAACTCTGCCTGCATTTTGTAGCCCAAATATCTATCCGAATTTTGTCAAATGACCATAAGGTGACCTGAAAACAACAGCTGAGACATCGTATATCTTAACCAATTGTCATTAAATGACGCAGTGTACAGTCAAGAGCAGGTTGACCTTTACTTATTGGACTTTGTACCTTCTCAAGTTCTATGTCATAAGAGTCAAAATTGTACTGCAAGTGTAAAGCTCGACGTGCCCTTGACTGTACATTGCGAGCAGTCAGCACGTATTGACATTATTTAGGTAATATATTATACGACACACCGTTTATTGCTCTAATTTAAATGACTGTAGTCGGTGTTTTATACAAACGATTACTTATCACATTTCCGATGTTGACAGAGTGAGATGGGTCACTGTGTCGACCAATAGCAATCCCAACGTATTAATTACATGGACCAATGGCAACGCAGTAAAATTTTTCGGTAACGTTTCAATACTCATCTATACTAATATTATAAAGAGGTAAAGTTTGTGTATTTGTTAAATTGTAAGGGGTAATCTCGGGATCTACTGAACCAATTTTAAAAATTCTTTCACCAATAGAAAGCCACGTTATTGCTGAGTGTCATAGGTTATATAAAAAACTAAAAAATAAAAAGGCTTTTAACATTATGCCCAACGAAGTGGGCACAGGTCAGCTAGTTTGTTCATAAAATAGACTATAGTTAATTTTTGGGTTAGACATATGCCGGAAGACTGTGTGACAACCAGACTTTAATTTAGAGGCGATAACAGTGACTTCACGAATCAAGGGCAGCAGAAATTCCAGCCGCGATAATATTATTTCTTTCCCTACAGTTATCACTATGTAATCGCGGTTGACATGTCTGGCTTCCCGCTCTTTGATAAGCACTTAAGCCCGCAAATGTAAGGAATTGTAACTAAAAGCCCATTCACTTAAGCCCCTTGCGATGTTAGATACAATTGTCTGAATGATATTTTGCTGGTTTTATTGGGTATTTAATTCTATTATTTAATTTTTACTATTAGTTCGAATTAAACACGAAATTCTAAGGGTGCTGTTACGGAATAGCCATCAAACTCTGTCTTTTCTTGTCTTAGTATGTATTCATCTTCTTTTTTTTATGCTACTTAGGTGGCAAACAAGCATACGGCCGGCCTGATGGTAAGCATCACCGTAGCCATAGACGCTTGCAATACCGGGGGTATCACTCACGCGTTGCCAACCCTCACAACCTCCCCAAGTGGAGCTCTGGAGACCTTACTCACCGTAGGAACACAGTATGGCCGAGTACAATGATATTTGGCTACGATCTTCTGTAAGGTGGAGGTCCTTCTCCAGACGGGCTGCTCCGATTTGAGCGGATTATCCGCTATGCCCTACCTCTCTTAATGTCTTTTCCTTCGATTTCTCCTTTATTATATTTTCTATCATTTGAGCTCTCTTAATTTCGACTTCATTCCCTTTACCTACATCCTTTACAGGTGAATTAATTTAAAAAATACTTAGTAATAGTTTACTTTTTCTTTTCTAATGTCAACTAATGTAGCAACCAAGACATATACTATATTTAGCTTGAGATTGTGATACTCGAAGTCGCGTCATATTAAATATTCGAGAAATTAATAAGGATAAAATGTAGGTGAAAATCTGGTTACTGAGTCACCTTTAACATCTTACATCATAAAGAAAATGGCGGAGAGGTGTAACATTGAGTACCCGTCAGGATGACAAATTGTTAGGTACATCAATACGTGCGAAATATACGCATTACATCCGCCCCATGGCCACAGCACACAGGGTTGACACATTAAAATCTTTTATAGGTGTAAGAAGTGTTGTGGATTGAAAAGGCACTTTTGAGTGCTTCATTGTTTTTATGGTGGTTTTCTTTCACCATTTCTTTTACCGGTGGTCATTTTGCTTTGTTTCCGAAATAAACGAACGAACGAACGAATTTTACTCAGCTTAAACAAGTTAAGCTATCAGTTCCGTTAAATATCGGTAGATGACGTCGTTGATTCAATGCAGTGGCCGCTAGATGGCCTGATTATACTGATTAACTTACCCATGTTGATACTATAAGACGTCCATAAAAAATTTAATCGACAAACACAAAAATATAAAAAAAAATTTTTTTCAAGTAGGCCTATTACAAGCTCTTGAACCGTCTTTTCTTTTCAACCGACTTCAAAAAAGGAGGAGGTTCTCAATTCGACCCGTATGTTTTTTTTTACCACCAGTTCAGACGGCAGATTTGTTCTAAGAAGAACTGATAAGAAAGTTAGTACTGGCTCTTTTAAAAATTTACTTGTTTATAAATGGTATTTGCGACACGAAGTTTAATGTGTAAAGCTTGACACAGTATGCTTTAATTCATAACTAAAAATTATTATGCATTTCCCCAAAATAAAAATCACAAAAACTTTGTAGGAGTCCTGTTAAAATGCAAATTTTCTAAAAAGCACTTTTGTCAGCCCTACACTCACCACATTTAATTTCAAACGCGCGAGTCCGTAATTCCGCTTGTCACTCCGACATTCCGTATTCAGTTTAATCCGGATAAGTCCGCAATAATGCGGAATTTATTTCGTTTCCCGACTTTGTGAGTTCGCGCTTTTAATGTTAAGCATGTTGCTATGACATCATATGATGTACTGAATTGTTTAAATTTCTTTGTTACCCTGACTTATGGATTACGTGAACCGATCTTAATATTGACTACGGTTATCGTTGCTTGACTCGCTTGTTCAGCTTGACGTTATCAAGCTCCTTAAGCATTGTGTCTATAGATCTATGTAATAGCTACCCTAACTTATGGATTACGTGAACCGATCTTAAAATTGACTACGGATGTCGTTGCTTGACTCGTTTGTTCAGCTTGACGTTATCAAGCTCCTTAAGCATTGTGTCTATAGATCTATGTAATAGCTACCCTAACTTATGGATTACGTGAACCGATCTTAAAATTGACTACGGATGTCGTTGCTTGACTCGTTTGTTCAGCTTGACGTCATCAGGCTCCTTAAGCATTGTGTCTTTAGATCTATGTAATAGCTACCTTAACTTATGGATTACGTGAACCGATCTTAAAATTGACTACGGATGTCGTTGCTTGACTCGTTTGTTCAGCTTGACGTCATCAGGCTCCTTAAGCATTGTGTCTTTAGATCTATGTAATAGCTACCCTAACTTATGGATTACGTGAACCGATCTTAAAATTGACTACGGATATCGTTGCTTGACTCGCTTGTTCAGCTTGACGTTATCAAGCTCCTTAAGCATTGTGTCTTTAGATCTATGTAATAGCTACCTTAACTTATGGATTACGTGAACCGATCTTAAAATTGACTACGGATGTCGTTGCTTGACTCGTTTGTTCAGCTTGACGTCATCAGGCTCCTTAAGCATTGTATCTTTAGATCTATGTAATAGCTACCTTAACTTATGGATTACGTGAACCGATCTTAAAATTGACTACGGATATCGTTGCTTGACTCGCTTGTTCAGCTTGACGTTATCAAGCTCCTTAAGCATTGTGTCTTTAGATCTATGTAATAGCTACCTTAACTTATGGATTACGTGAACCGATCTTAAAATTGACTACGGATGTCGTTGCTTGACTCGTTTGTTCAGCTTGACGTCATCAGGCTCCTTAAGCATTGTATCTTTAGATCTATGTAATAGCTACCTTAACTTATGGATTACGTGAACCGATCTTAAAATTGACTACGGATATCGTTGCTTGACTCGCTTGTTCAGCTTGACGTCATCAGGCTCCTTAAGCATTGTGTCTTTAGATCTATGTAATAGCTACCCTAACTTATGGATTACGTGAACCGATCTTAATATTGACTACGGTTATTGTTGCTTGACTCGTTTGTTCAGCTTGACGTCATCAGGCTCCTCAAGCATTGTGTCTTTAGATCTATGTAATAGCTACCCTAACTTATGGATTACGTGAACCGATCTTAAAATTGACTTCAGATATTGTTGCTTGACTCGTTTGTTCAGCTTGACGTTATCAAGCTCCTTAAGCATTGTGTCTTTAGATCTATGTAATAGCTACCCTAACTTATGGATTACATAAACCGATCCAAATATTGACTAGGGACACCGTCGCTTGACTCGTTGGTTCAGCTTGACACTATCAAGCTCCTTAAATATTGTGTCTTTAGATCTATGTAAGAGCAATTATTTATAAGCCTAATATTGTCCCACTGCGGAGAAAAGACCTACCATACCATCTTCTATGAGTTCCTTATATTTATGGGTCATTATATCAACCCATAATCATCCTACTGCTGGGACACGGGTCTCCCTTCAATCGAAGGTGATTAGAGCGTACTCTGCCACGCTGCTCCAATGCGGATTGGCAGAGGCCAAACGCTGGCTAGGGACGACGTCGCTTAACTTGCGTGTTCATATTAGAGTGCGACACACAGCGACGCCATCGAGCTCCTCAATATTCATGGATATAAAAGAAGTTTGGATGTGAAAATCCATTCCTGGATTTAGGAAAACGCTTTCTTATCGAATGCCTAGTTATACAAAGAACCACCCTCCGAGTATCAGGTGTCTACATTCAGCGGTTCAGCGTTGATTCGTCAGTGATTCAGTACAAAACATTTTATACGTGATACTTACTACTAGTAGAAGACGGTAGCGCCATATTTGAGCCTTATTGTGCACTTTGGTATAGAAGCATGAAATTTCTACCATGGATAGAGTGTCTCACAATGATCGTTTTAAGATGTGGAGGGAAGTCAGATTCTTCCTCTGTGAGTGGGGGGAGGGGGGCAAAGGGGGTGAATTCCACGTCTTGATGATTATTTTTTTACTGATCCGTTAATGTTACTAGGGCTTGTATGGTGTCGTTTTCATATAAACCGAATACAAGGAATTCATTTTTAACAATAAAAACGTATGGTCCCATACAAAAAAAAAAAAATACTGCCAAAAAGTGAAAAGTGCCGCTACTTTTTTTTTGTTAGCACGTTATTTTTACTTTCAAATCTTAATTATTATGATATTAAAAAATACTGTGATAAAACTTATTTATTGTAGTTTACAAATATATATAATTGTAGTATACTTGTCATACAAAAACTATTAAAAAAAAAAGAAGAACGTGCAAATTCCAGAAGATGCGCGCGGTGATTCGGTGAGATGTAGGTACGCGTAGCGACAAATTTTCATAATGTACTATAGTCATTTGTTATTAATATTTTATAGCAATGCTACTAGCCATTTTGCGACATAGTTTTAATGTAAACAAATGAAAGAAATGCGTTTTTATTGCTTCCACGGAGAAAAACATTTAATAATTTTGACTTAGAGAAGGTTACTAATAAAACATCAGAAATAAAAGTAAAATGACGTTTAACCAGCAGTCACCAGTACAAAAGCAAAGTGCTGTACATTTGAGTGCAGCTTTGATACATTTGCATCTTCCAGTACACCCTTTTTTAACGCTGCACTGCACGTAATTAACATAGTGATAGTGGGGATAGTGTTGTCCAGACTGGCTGCCATTCGTTCGAATTTTTAATCCAACCCCAGTTAGATGGTTCAGGAATATCTGGAACTTTTGTTAAAGATTGCATCCAAATGTAAGCCTGATAGGAAGCGCGTTTTATATATTGCTGAAGTGCCGCTTTTGTCGTCTATGGCTCAGGATTTTTGGGTAAAGAGTTTTTTTCTGGCTTCATTTACAGTCAGCATTTCACTATTGTGGTCATACATTAAAACCACAAATCTTTCAATGAGCTGCAATGAGTCGTCGCTTATTTGTTGTGGCATTGTCATCATTTCTTCAAAGGCGCTGTTTACTTCTGGAAAAGATCGCCATATTTCCCATGCTGTTTTTTCCCTCTACCAGCAAAGAACTCCGTATCACACCCTACTGCGAACGCATGAAAGACGGGAACGTACTCACATTGTGACAAACTCTTTGACGCTACTAGGTCTTGCGGAAACTGGAGGCAACGCCACAATGCCACAATAAATAAGCGACTACTCATTGCAGATTTGTGGTTTTAATGTATGACCGCATTAGTGAAATGCTGACTATAAATGAAGCCAGAAAAAAAACTCTTTACCCAAAAATCCCGAGCCATAGAGAACATACCCCCCCACAAAAAAGGCACTCTAGCAATATATAAAACGCGCTTCTTATCAGGCTTACATTTGGATGCAATCTTTAACAAAAGTTCCAGATATTCCTGAACCATCTGACTGGGGTTGGATTAAAGATTCGAACGAATGGCAGCCAGTCTGGACAACGCTACTTGAAGTAGCAAGTTTATGTGCTGAGTTAATTAGGTGCAGCGTTAAAAAAGGGTGTACTGGAAGATGCAAATGTAACAAAGCTGCACTCAAATGTACAGCACTTTGCTTTTGTACTGGTGACTGCTGGTTAAACATCATTTTATGTTTTTTTTATTTATAGTTGTAGGCAACTAACCATTCATATTTCTGAAATTGATTTTTTGAAAGAAAAATTTCACCTCCTCCCCCCAGGTGGGATTCGAACCCACGGCCGGATATCGAAGGGTCGTGGGTTCGAATCCCACCTGGGGGGAGGTGAAATTTTTTTTCAAAAAATCAATTTCAGAAACATCATTTTACTTTTATTTCTGACGTTTTATTAGTAACCTTCTCTATGTCAAAATTATTAAATGTTTTTTTCCGTGGAAGCAATAAAAACGCATTTCTTACATTTGATTACATTAAAACTACGTCGCATAATGGCTAGTAGCATTGCTATAAATATTTATAACAAATGACCATAGAACATTATGAAAATTTGTCGCTACGCGTACCTACATCTCACCGAATCACCGCGCGCATATTCTGGAATTTGCACGTTCTTCTTTTTTTTAAAGTAGTTTTTGTATGACAAGTATACTACAATTATATATATTTGTAAACTACATTAAATAAGCTATAACACAGTATTTTTTTAATATCATAATAATTAAGATTTGAAAGTAAAAATAACGTGCTTACAAAAAAAACGTAGCGGAACTTTTTACTTTTTGGCAGTATTTTTAATTTTTTTTTGTATGGGACCATACATTTTTATTGTTAAAAATGAATTCCTTGTATTCGGTTTATATGAAAACGACACCATACAAGCCCTAGTAACATTAACGGATCAGTAAAAAAATAATCATCAAGACGTGGAATTCACCCCCTTTGCGCCCCTCCCCCCACTCACAGAGGAAGAATCTGACTTCCCTCCACATCTTAAAACGATCACCGTGGGACACTCTATCCATGGTAGAAATTTCATGCTTCTATACCAAAGTGCACCATCATCGCGCTACCGTCTTCTACTATACTATGGATTTAACTTATAATGAGTCTAAAACTAAAATTAAGAAAATAGTTATGTTAAAATTAATGAACACTTAGACAAAACTATTAGACAAAATGGAAACAATATATAAATAACCCTTTACAATATTTTCTCGCTAATATACTTCTTCAACCTATTTTAAAAATCTTCATTTATTATTTATTATTGTATTTTTTTATGTCATACAGTAGACAAACAAGCAAGCGGGCCACCTGATGGAAAGCGGTCACAGCCGCCTATGGACATCGAGGAAAGGAAGGAGGAACGGAAGGGAAAGAAGGAGAGGGAAAGAGGGGATAGGGAAGGAGTTGGCTTCCGGAACTCTCACTCACCGAACGAAACGCATTGCTGCTTCACGTCGATATTCTGTGAGAGGGTGGTACTTCCCCGGTCGAGCTAACCCATTTCGTAATAATTGCTCTACCACTCCAAAAAATTAAAATATTATTGTATTATCCAGTTTAATTAAAAGAATAGTGCAACAGGGTTTTAAATAAAGCTTCATTCGCGTCACATCGAGTTAACAGAACTGTCATTCAAAAATAATCCTAGGATTAATATGAAATTTTGTTAAGTTTATTATATGTCCCGAAAATTTTCAATTTCGAGCTGGTGCCCGCGGTGTTACCCGCGTTTAATTTTATGCACAGCAGGTCTATTATCAGATTTTTGACCAAACCATACGGAAATCGCGCACTGTTCGAGGTAAAAAGTACCCTATGTGTTAATCTAAGGTATCAGCTACCTACAGACCAAATATCATAAAAATTGGCCCAGCCATTTGAGCGTGAAGAAGTAACAACTACGGTTGGTAAGGTCTCCAGAGCTCCACTTGGGGGGATTGGGAGGGTTGGCAACGCGCGAGTGATACCCCCGGTATTGCAAGCGTCTAATAGGCTACGGTGATGCTTACCATCAGGCCGGCGGGCCGTTTGCTTGTTTGCCACCTTAGTGGAATAATAAAAACACACACACAAACTTTCGCCTTCACAAAATTAGTGGGATGGTTTTGACAAAAACCGATTTTGAAAATTCTTTTACCAACAGATTACTACGTTATTTGTAAGTGTCATAGCATAGATTATATTAACCCGAAAGATATCTGCGCAGACGAAGCCGCGGATAAAAGCTAGTTACGTATATAAAATGAAATTTTAACACAGCAGAAGAAAATCCATTTAAACAACGAACATAAAAGATTAAGTTATGGAGTGTCAATGTATTGTGAATTAAAACAGATAAACATGTCGCTGCTTATAAACTAAAGTGCCACAACTCGAAATTTTGGTTTTTTCAGGAGAGCGTTTTAAAATTTTAATTTCGTTTTTTTTGCTTTTTTGGTACTCATACTTACAATTATTTTGTGTAATTTTATATCATTCGATGCGTATTTTAAATTCCTATAACTTGTTTATTTTAATATTGTGCTAACTAGAACCCAACGACGACTAGCAGCACATAAGTCCCTTTAGTTTATAAAAAATATCTAGTAAAAACATTAATATTTTGATTAAAAGGCCACAAGTCGAAAAAATAAAATGTTTTATTAAAAAAAAATAGTCGCAACCTTATTGGATAGTAACACACTCATAACTAAAAAATAGAACATAAAAAACCTCTTCTCTTCGCTAGGCAAAATTTAAAAAATAATAATAAAATATTAACTTTTATTACAAAACAAGTGTTTTGGCACCATAAAAATTAGGATATAAATAAAAATAAACACTTCTAAAACCTCATCAGGCGCAATTCCCAACAATGCTTAAAATTCTTCGTGTTCTGCTGTCCATTCTGCAAAAGTAAATCAATTCATATAACATTAATATGCCGGCGAAGTTGACAGATAAAGACAGGACAAGAATCGAGAGACAAGATTGCATAGGTGTGGGATCTAAAAAAGAGAGAAGAGTGAATTGAAGTGAAGAAGCCGGGAGGGACGTTCGAAGTTAATAAATACTTACACGTTTTAGCGTGTGGTCTTATGAAAAGTGCCATACTAATAATAATATACCTAGTTAAAAGCTAAGTGTCCCCTACAAAGAAAACTGCACAAGTTAACATGCGCAACATAATATATTATGGTAAATCTGTTATTATATTGCACAAAATAACATTATTAATTAATTTTGAAACGACCCCGAGTGCTCTAACCACGTGGTTAGAGCACTCGGCCGGATATCGAGGGGTCGTGGGTTTGAATCCCACCTGGGGGGAGGAGGTGAAATTTTTCTTTCAAAAAATCAATTTCAAAATATGAATGGCTAGTTGTCTAACAACTATAAATAAAAATCATAAATTATTAATTAACATCATAAAAAATAAATAAAGTATTCCATCACCAAACAGAAATTTCAAAATTAAAGCATTTTGTCTTTAAAGAAAACATCCCAAAAACAACGAATGTTTGGAGCAAAACAGACGTTTCACAAAAACAATTTCTAAGCTTATAATAAAAAACAACATAATTAGGGATTTTTATTTGCTACACGGCCATTTTTCAAAACATGGCACTTTTGTATTAAAAATAATTGTGTTCACTTACATTTTTTTATGTGCGAAATAAACGCAATCCGAAATGTGGCCCTGATGCTTATAAAATTCACTCACGTTACAGTAAATTTTTCGCGATGTGGCCCTTTAGCACAAAACAGACGTGCGCTCGCGCCAATTTTTGGGTTGCAACTGAAAATATGGCCGCTTTGCTCTGAACTTACCCACCAATGTCCCAAAATGCCAAACGGACGTTTTCGTAAATATGTGATTTATAAACCGATTTCGACAAGTGTCTTCGTGAAACATAAAAACTATGGTGATTTTGACCACATTTTTGAAATAAAAGTCATTTTCGATATTTTTGTTTTGTGGCACTTTAGTTTATAAGCAGCGATGTAATGTAACTTAGTTCATATATCGTCGTAAGTCGTAATAAGAGTTTCCATATACTTGACAACGTATGAAACATTTAAATTGCTTTTTGACACTTCACTATAAAATATATTGTAATGAAATTCGAGCGTACACTCAGAGTTTGAAAAGGTAAGTTAAAAATGAAGCTGTTTGCGAGCTGAGAACACTTGGAGACGTAAAAAAATTGTTCGTATTTTATAGATCTCTAAAAGAAGTCCGCAATGGCATTTTTTTTTGAAACTACAAAGTTGGGAAACAAGCATACGGCCCGCCTGATGGTAAGCATCACCGTAGACTATATAGACGCTTGCAATACCGGGGGCATCACTCACACATTGCCAAAAAAGTGGAGCTCTGGAGACCCTACTCACCGTAGGAACACAACATGGCCGAGGCCAATGCTATTTGGCTACGATCTTCTGTAAGGTGGAGGTCCTTCCCCAGACGGGGTGAAATGTCTATCTATTAGCGATAGCATAATAAATGGGTTATTCTAGTTCCATTCAAAATAACAAAATTGATACAGAGCAAAAAACGGCTGTTCTGTCACAAAGTGAACCTCCCTTAAATATATTTTTTTATGCCATTTTTAGTATTTAATTTTGTTGTAATAGCGGCATATTATTCTCTTATTATCGAAATGAAATGAAATAAAATAATTTTATTGCATTAAACATGGTAACATTATGATAGTAAGGAGGTACAGAAAATTTTGTTTCACACGTTTAGTCAATGCTGACATGCAAAAGGCAATGATTGCCAGTGTTACAATTTCTTCATCTGTTTCTAACAATACTATAATTTTAAAAATCACGAGTAATAGGACCCCGTTGGCACACTTTGGGTACGGAACCCCAAAACATGTTTACAATAAGACGGTTCAAACTTGTAAAACGCAGACGTTCCGTCCCGAGATATGATGCGTATGTATTTCAAAAAGTATGAAATGCACAAGTAACAAAGTTCGATACCGGTGATTGACGAGTAAAAGTATGACAAGCCGTTTGTTTTAAATTTCAAATGGTTGAACGCCTTTAAGTTTGTTCCTTATGGAATTTTAATTGGAGTTAAATTAATTTCAGATTTTGCAAACTGTTTTATTTTGTTTATCGTAAACAAAAGGATTGTTAATTTTTTTTTATGACAGAGGAGGACGAACGAGCTAACGGGTCATCTGATAGCAATCACTGCTCGATCTACCTCCTCCTCCAGAACTACAGAACTCTTGGAAGCGTCCCTTCCTTTTTTAATACAGAAGGAAGAGGGAACGCTTCCAAGATTCTTTCTTTATTAATTAAAAAAAGTTTCATTCGGACAAGTGCGAGTCAGACTCGCCCACCGAGGGTTCCGTACGCAAAAATTATAAATAATGCAAGAATCGACTCAATTTATCCGAGCTTTTTCCGAAAATAGACCCCCTATTTTTAATATTACAAATGTATAGTTTTGAGATTTTTTCTTGGATAAAGAAGGAAGAAGAGGCAGGATGGCTTCCGGCTTTTAAACTCATCGTACGAAAGGTACATTAGGTAGTGAAGTGAACGCCGCCATTTCTAATGAATTTGGAAAAAGAAAAACTGCTTAGAATATCCTTAGAAATAAACTGAAAAAAGATTAAGTTGTCTTACCTTGATACTGTGGTGTACCTCGTAGATTTAGGGTTACCATTGGGACCCTCGATCTCCTTCACTTCTTCTCTCGAAACTGTAACAATTAAAAATATAAATAAATATACAAAATTAGATGCTAGATGGCGTTACTGTGTCGCATACTAAAACGAACACGCAAGTAAAGCAACATTAGTCCTAGCCAATGTTCGGACGGGCACGTTAAGCCAGTCTGTTGTCGATGACAGCATGCTTATTTGTCGACCTCTTTGATAATAAAAACACATAAATTGCAGAGCGATATAACACAAAATTTTTAGTGCTGAATATTTCCTATGCATTTTCTTTTTTTGTAACTGGTTCCGAAAGTATAGTTACCAAAGTGGAAAAAGGATATTTCTTTTCCAACTCAGCTATTAAGAATTTAATTTTAAAATTCAGTTTTAAAAATATGCCTAATTTCCCATGCAAATCCTCAAGTCGCAACTAGTAGAATAAAGGTAGGTACACATTTGCATAATAAAACTATTTTAAACGTCGCGTTATTCCGGGGTAAAGGCCGGAGCACACTCGGGGGCACGCTTTGGCTTAATTTCAGCGATTTACTTCACTACATTGTACAAAGTGTAGGATGACTATGGATTTGTGTTTTTAAGGACAAAAGGTAAAAAAAAGTGACATACGAACCTGAGAAAAGGAAGTCTAAGTTACTGATTTTCATTTTTTTGATAATCTTTTATGAATTAATAAACACAAACAATAATTATTTAGTGGACTGTATTTCATATTAAAAATCTACCTTTTCGTAAGAATATAAACACGACTAACACAAAAGTCTAAGAGAATTATAAAAGAACTAAAATTTAATTAAAATTTGAATTAGACAATCAGAAAGGTAAAAAAAAAGCTGCCAGTCGTCAACACCAACGATCAAATATTAAAGATATAATTTTATTTATTTATTTATTTTTAGCCCACATTCACCCACTGCTGGGTAATAATAGATAGACCTCCTTTTTCTATTTTTTTTTTTTGATCTATCAATC
Source organism: Endotricha flammealis (assembly GCA_905163395.2). NCBI lineage: Eukaryota > Metazoa > Arthropoda > Insecta > Lepidoptera > Pyralidae > Endotricha > Endotricha flammealis. Next base: position 1,524,571 of record LR990880.1, on the reverse strand, counting down.
ATTACGAAGATCCATACTAATATTATAAATGTGAAAGTGTGTTTGTTTGTTGTGTCCTTCACGTCGAAAGTAATAAACGGATTGCTATGATATTTTTATTGGGGATAGTTTAAAGCCTGGAGAGTGACATAGGCAAATTTTTTCCCACGGGATAGTGAGATTCCCATGGGAAAAAATATTGTCATTTTCCCTTGACCACGCGGGCGACGCCGCGGGTAACAGCAAGTTTCTAATATTTTTTAAAATAGTGAAATTATCTGCAGCATTCACAAACCATGGACACATTCATAATAAGGCAACGTAAAGCCATAAGCCATAATGCCGCGCCAGACGACACAAAATTTGTCCAAAATTTACCCTTGTTATTCATTGTTCAACTTAAAATGTAATATTTGAACATTTTTTAACATGTTTTGTGTTTTTGTTAACCTGTACATGTTATGCGTTTCAATTAAGAGTAGGAATAAAAAGTTATGAGAGAATAAAATGTCAAAAAAAAATACTTTCCACTTTCCATCGGGACAGCTTGCTTGTCTGCTTGCGGTATGACATAAAAAAGGTGACAGATGGAGATCTAGCTCGTCGGAAAACCAAGTGGTAAAGCTTCTTTTATTATTTTTTGATAACCCTAAAATTTATTTCAAATGACATTTATTGGTTCAGTATATTTATTACAAGAGACGTAGGGCACGGCGGATATTCCGATCAACTCGGAGCAGCCCGTCTGGGCAAGGACCTCCACCTTACAGAAGATCGTAGCCAAATAGCATTGATCTCGGCCACGTTGTGTTCCTACGGTGAGTAAGATCTCCAGAGCTCCACATGGGGTGCTCTGGAGGCACCATTTCGGAAACAAGCAAACTTAAGAAAACCGGTTACGGCATTTTTTGTCAATTTTCATTTTTTTTCCATTCGTTACAATGTAATTTAACAACAAAATACGCGGAATGTCATACACAATGGTGTGGAATGTGCAAGATCATATTAACCATTAAAATAAGTCAAATTTTAATTCTCCCAAGAACATACTAGGTATAGAAAACAAAGTTTGAAAGCCAGTCTATGATGTAAATCAGCCCAAGAGTCTGGATTAGACGTGTGAATCGGCCAATTTTAATAACTTCTCGCTTTTCATTAGAACTCGCGGCCGAAACGACAGATTTATTATGGCCGTTTAATTGGGTGTTCTACTTCACCCCGCCCTATATTTATTTGATTGGATTTCAGTATAATCTTTTAAGTATTTTCAAATCAAATCAAACCATATCAAATCTAATCATTTATTTGCCAGAATACACAAAAAAAAAAAAAAAACATTCCACTGCAGGGATAAGGGTCTCTCTTCAATAGAAGGAGATAGCAGTTTCAATCTCATCTCAAACTCACCCACTATCTCGCTCATTTTCTTTTTTATGCCACAAAAGTGGCAAACATACGGCCGGCCTGATGGTAAGCCGTCACCGTAACCTATAGACGCTTGCAATACCGGGGGTATCACTCACGCGTTGCCAACCCTCTAAACCAAGTGGAAATCTGGAGACTTTAATCACCGTAGGAACACAACGTGGCCGAGACCAATGCTATTTGGCTACGATCTTCTGTAAGGTGGAGGTCCTTCCCCAGACGGGCTGCTCCGATTTGAGCTGATTATCCGCTGAGCCCTACCTCTTAAAGTATCAAAATTTTGTGTGAGTGAGACGGCGCTTGAGATTGACATGAGATTGTAACTGTTTTTGTAATGAGAACAGGAGCAGAGGACTTGACTTAACGAAAAGCGAGAGAACCCATCTATAGTTATTGCCAATTATACAGACCGTACCTAATTATTATATGCTCAATAAAAGACCCATCCAAATAAATAATGATTTGTTTTATCATTTTCTCCGATATTTGTCCAACCAACATCTGAAGAATCTGAATTACCCTCTGAGTTGTGAAGGTCTAATTGCACTCATTTCATAAAAAAATATCTTACAAATAAATACAAAAATATCCAAGCCTTAACTTAGGACCAGATGTTTAATTGTATTGTAATTAAAAAATAATACAAAATATTTTATGTATAAATAAAATCAAAACAATTTCCACCCCACTTCAGTACTTTGAGGGCCCTCTAGCACGCTCCGTTGTTTATCGTACGGTGTAGATGTAAATCTATTTAGATACCGCCAATCCTTCTTGATTATTATTGCTGACTAACGAAACCCACACAAGTTTGTTTGCGTGTATTTCGCTTTCCCGTGGGAATTTCGGAAACCCCATCTTTTTAATGATGGGTTATTGTCCTCCAAACGAACTAGTGAGTCACTTGATGGTGCAACCAACGGTGTCCACTGTCCATGGCAATCCACGACTACAAAATACTGGGATGTGTTTCCCACCTATGATGGTATACTTTCTCGATGGGCCAAAACTTGACTACACTCTTTTATGTCTCTAGAACTAACTGGCTAGGTTTAGGCTGTGCGTTCGTTGGTATATCAGTCAGTCAGTCAGTCAGGAGTCTGCCAGACAGCCTAATCTTTAATTTAGACAGTTTTTACCTATCGAATAATTTTTGATCTGCTGTTAGTAAAAAAGGACTATTCGAAAGAATTTTGTAGTCTATTTCAAAGTCTGTTTTTATTGTATCAGATTGAGTTTTTCGTGATTTAGGTATATTAATAGTGTCGCCGACATTAAAATGACGGACGTATTTTTTAAATTGCATTGTCTTATCGTCGACTGAGACGTCACCGGAAAAGACTCGGACGACTGACATTGACAAGTGAAGAGACATGCGTCATCTAAGTAAAATTAAAGTCTACGTCGATCCTCACTCCCTGGGCTGGGCTCCTTGCGGACAATAGAAAAACGGTATTTACAATAATTACGGGTAATAATTGTTTTGGAACAAAACATTAGGTTTCTAAATGGTTTCTCCCTAAATGTAATTTTGAATTAGGTTATACCACAATTGGTTATAACATTGTATTTTTTTATTATTTTCCCTTTTTGAATATAAAATTAAACGGAATGTAATACATGTGTCGTGTCCTTTTAAATTTTTAAAATTTAATTTCTAAGGTTTGATGGCGTCGTTGTGTATCGCACTCAAAAACGAATTCGCAAGTTAAGCAATGTCGACTCTAGCCAGTGTTTGGATTTGTTTCATTCTCTGATTCGGAGGGCACGTTAAGCGATAATTGGCAAGTTCACCACACATTCCCACTGCTCTGTCTCCTGTAAATGGATAAACAGCGGTCAAAGTTTGACAATAAGCAATAAAGCTTATTGACTTCCCGGAGAAGAAACTACAGCTGTCTTGGAACTCACAACGAATTTAATCATAAATAAATAGGATGAGGTTGGAAGTATTAAAAGTATCCTTAGCTGCTACGTGAAGAGACAGCGATTTGAAAGAAAATGCATAATAGTCTAGAGATATTGCAAATCAAGTGAAGCTCGATTGCCGAGCACCACGGTCTTTTGTTACGTTTTGTTTGACGACCTCCGTGGCGTAATGGTTATCACGCCAGACCGCCACCTAGGAGGTCCTGGGTTCGATCCCCGGTCGGGTCATGATGAAAAACGAACTTTTTCTGATTGGCCTCGGGTCTTGGATGTTTATCTATATATGTATTTGTTTTATAACATAATATGGTTGAGTTAGTATCCCATAACACAAGTTTCGAACTTACTTTGGGGCTAGCTCAATCTGTATAAATTGTCCCTATATATTTATTTAGTTATTTATTACTATTGGGATCTAATGCTGTGAGCTGTTGTTTATTATTTTGATTCCAGTAATACAAATTGCCCGTCTTAAAAGCGAATAATTCCATAATAAAAAATCCATACTTAATATTATAAATGTGAAAGTGTGTTTGTTTGTTTGTCCTCCCTTCACGTCGAAAGTAATGAACGGACTGATGTGAATTTTTTATTGGGGATAGTTTAAGGTCTGAAGAGTGACATAGGCTACTTTTTATCCCGGAAAAACATGTTATTCCCACGGGAAAAATATAGTATATAATTTTTTGTTCTTGTTTCACGTCAAAAGGAACCTAAGTACCGACATGAATTTTTAACAAAGATGATTTAAGGTCTGGAGAGTGACGAAGGCTACTTTTTATCCCGGAAAAATATCTTATTCCCACGGGAAAAAAGTATTACAATTATTTTTCATAATTTTTAACGGAGATAATTTAAGGTCTAGAGAGTGACATCAGGCTACTTTTTTCCCACGGGATAAAGAGATTCCCATGGCAAAAAAATATTTACATTTTCCCTTGACCACGAAGGCGGATCCGCGGGTAACAGCTAGTAATAAAATAAATGAGAAAAGGATAGTTACATTTCCAATTAGCTTACCATGGTGAACCTTTAATCTTTGAACGTAATGAATAATACATTACTCCGTAGATCTGGGTTTCGGATCCCAACTACAAACCTAAATATGTTGAGCAATTAGTAAATAGGTATAATACTGCAAGTAAGCACACTATTTTATATTCATCGGGCTTCCGTACCTAATCCCATCGTTTCTGGACCCATGGGAATTTAGGAACAAAAATATTGGATAAATAACAGCCCTACCTGCGTGTGTATTAATGTAAATAAATAAATATGACGACCTCCGTGGCGTGTTACAACGCCGGACTACCCAGGTCGCGGTTTCGAATCCCGGTCGGGTCATGATGTAAAACGAACTTTTTCTGCTGGCCTCGGGTCTTGGATGTTTATCTATAAATGTATTTGTTATAAAATATAATACCGTTGAGTTAGTATCCCATAACACAAGTTTCGAACTTACTTTGGGGCTAGCTCAATCTGTGTGATTATTCATTTTATATAGGTACCACCTTACAGAAGATCGTAGCCAAATAGCATTGGTCTCGGCCATGTTGTGTTCCTACGGTGAGTAAGGTCTCCAGAGCTTCACTTTTTACCGTCGGCAACGCGCGAGTGATACTTCCGGTATTGCAACCATCTAGCGGTGACTGCTTACCATCAAGTGGGCCGTATGGTTGTTTGCCACCTTAGTGGTATAAAAAATATATGATGATGACGAGCTTAAAATACGACCAGCAACAACAGTAATAAACGTGCAGAAATAAAGCTCTGAACACATCCAAATACCAGTTTAGAAACGTTAAGATTATATTCCTGAACGTTATTACAAGAAGGACAAAATAACATATATTATTTTGATAAGATCGGTGTTTGAAACACTTGTAAAATTAATTCGTTTGGACCAAAAAATTTTTTATGTTACCCATTATTATGTTACGTCTCATTTATATCAAAACTTATGCAAATTATGATTGCATCGGAAATTGTGTATTTTCTCACGCGATCCAAATTTTTATTTTCATATAGAATTTTTAATGATTTCAACATTACAAGTTGCTTGAGAATTTTAGGTATAAAATATAAATATTGCAAATAAACTTTTTTTTTTGGGCATCCCGCCGTCCTGTGCGACGCGGCTCCGTAGCACGGAGAAGCTAGAGATAATACCCATCCAAACACTGGCTAGGTTTGACGATGCTTGACTTGCGTGTCCATCGAGCTCTTCAGAAACTTTCTCTCTCTCGCCAAAGATTATATTACAACGAGCTGTTACCCGCGACTTCGTCCGAGTGAAATGTTAAAATAAGGATAACTAACACCTTTTCCTGACATGCGATCTAAATGAAACAAAGCCTATATTTTGCTCCATCCCGAGCTCTATCTTCCTGTGAAAACAGCATTAAAATCTGTTCAGTAACTTAGAAGATGTGCGCGTTCAAACAGACAGACAGACAAAAAATACAAAAAAAATTTTTTTGCTACTGTTTTATTATATGTATAGAAGATAATATTTTAGTCTACTCTACTTTATTAAACTGCTTCTATTTCGGAAAGAAAGGCAAAATGATCACTGGTAAAAGAAATGCCGAAAGACAACCAGTTACGGCCTTTTTCAAAAATACTTGTTGCAAAAATGACAATCCAAACTCCATATTAAACTATCCGTTGGTACGGAACAAAAACCAAATTAAAATTCAATGAAATAATTTTGTGGGGGTGCGTCATAAATGTGGAATTTCGCGTATATACGTGCCGTAGGGTCGCGTCAGTGTCACTCAGAGTTATTGGACTCGAGCGAAACCGCGCGTCATCGACGTAGAGTTTATGGAAGGGCCAATATTAATATCAAGTAAGTAGGTACAGTCAACAAAGGAGTAGACTGACCCCCCTCTGTATATATGATTAAAGATTTCTAAATATTGCGTGAAGGGATTTACTTGAAAATTTGTAATTACATAGTACAATATGAATACTATTGATAAATAAAATTTCAAGTAAATCCCTTCACGCAATATTTAGAAATATTTAATCATATAAACAGAGGGGGGTCAGTCAACTCCTTTGTTGACTGTACATAGTTTTTATTTAATCCTGCTAATATTACAAAAGCGAAAGTTATGTGTATGTTTGTTGCTTCTTCACGCTCAAATAACTTGGCTAATTTTCATGATATTTAGTATGTAGCTGATACCTTGGATTAACACATAGGGTACTTTTTATGCCGAAAAGTACGCGATTCCCGTCGGATTTGGTCAAAAGTCTCATATTATGTGATGGTGCTGATGTACATAAATAAATACACGCAAACGAAGTTACACGGGTTTCACTAGTTATAAATCGACGACCTCCGTGGCGTAATGGTTACCACGCCAGACCGCCACCCAGGAGGTCCCGGGTTCGATCCCCGGTCGGGTCATATTGAAAAACGAACTTTTTCTGATTGGCCTCGGGTCTTGGATGTTTATCTATATTGTTATAAAATATAGTATCGTTGAAGTTGAGTTAATATCCCATAACACAAGTTTCGGACTTACTTTGGGGCTAGCTCAATCTGTGTGATTTGTCCCTTTATATTTATTTTTATTTATTTATTTATATAAATTCTACACGATTCACACAGCGCCTGGTCAAACGCGAATGCCATCTTTTCTAGTGAGCATTTCAGAATGATTTCAGCTCAAATCTCTCACACTAATTAATGCCAATTTTGATTGATATTTGTCTGCTGCCTATGCTCAATAGAAAACAGTGATTTAAAACTTTCAAGATTGTAGTTGTGTACACGAATGACTTTCAGCCAGTTTCTAAAACGAATTTTTAAAGTTAATGACACATAAATTTATAGCTGTCACTGTCAAACTAATAAAGGTAAAAAGAGATAGCTTGAGACTTTACGTAGGATTCGAGATCGCCGCCTTGTCAATGAAGGTCGTCAAGATGGCGACCTCGGATCCTCACCGTACCACGTTGCACTTTTAAAGTGTACTTTTTTTGTAAAAAAGGGTTCATTTAAAATACTCGACATTGGCGAAATTGTCTATGTGTCGTTGAGACACGACAGAAACGCCACTAAATAAGAAAGAAAAGAAGAAAAGACTTCGTAGAATTTAAAATACGTTAGTAACCGGCTGTTTATGACACATCTAGTAACAGTACATCTTTGTGTGGTTAGTGATGCAACTAACAAGTATCGACAGCTAATATTTTATGCTCGATACCGAATTTGGAGCGTTCTTCCTTTGGGTGTCGATATTTTTTCTATTAATATCCCAAAGTTATACTTCGAGTTTTTTAAATGCTGAATCACTGCAGGCATGTTATAGAATAAAATTCTAGTTCAAACTAGTTCGGATTTTTACTTGACAGCTCGGTGATGAGTTGCTAGCGATCCTCCGGGACTTGAGGGCGCAAGTTTGATTCCCGCTCGGAACAAAACATTTTTACTTGAAAGCATTTATATGTATTTTATTCGAGTCTGGGTGTTTTCCACTATGTGCTATAAGTACATATTTACATTATTATATCCGTTATCTGATACACAAAATATAAGCAGTTTTAGCCTAACTTACTTTGGTACCAGTTAACGCTGTGTGAATTATGTACAGTTTATTTATTTATAATAATAATATTCTTGGACGAATCACACAACGCCATCTAGTCCCAAATTAACTCAACTAAGCTTGTACTATGGGTACTAACTAGATTGCTGAAAAATATACTTAACTATTTTTTTGGCAATTATATACTTATTATACATAGAAAACATTCAGACCAAGGCAAACAGACATGTTCATGCACACAAATGTTTACCTTGCGCAGGTTCGAACCCGCGGCCCTTGGGATAAAGTGACCATTGCCACTCGACCACCGGACTTATTATTAAATAAAAACCAAATAAATAAATGCGAATAGCCATCCTTATCCATAAAAATATCATATCTTATCCACCTTATAAGTTCTATAGACGTGACATGACAAGAAGATCTAGTTATTCAAAGAATTTAAAAGCACTTAGAATGCAGTTTGCGTGAAGATCGCCATAATATAAGAATCAGTAAGTATAGTTACCATAAACGTAGAGGAATGATCAAAAAAGTATCAAATCAAATCAAATCAAAATATTTTTATTCAAATAGGCATATTACAAGCACTTTCGAATCGTCACTTTTTTTCCCCTACCACCAGTTCAGACGGCAGATTTGTGCTAAGAAGAACCGACAAGAAACTTAGCACTTGCTCTTTTAAAATGGTAATGACACAAGTTACAATTACGATAAATAAAAGTAAACATTGAAACAAGAATAAAAAATGAAATAAAACTGCATTTTTTTTTTATAATAAAGAAAAATTAAGTTCTACTTGGGAGGGTTGGCAAGTCGCGTGTGATACCCCCGGTATTGCAAGCGTCTATAGGCTACGGTGACGGCTTACCATCAGCCCGGCCGTATGCTTGTTTACCGTCTTTGTAATATAAAAAAACAGAATAAACAATTAATGACATAGGTATATCAAAACTTAAAAAATTAGCGCCCAAAACTAACTCGGCTTTGCACGGGTTTTCTAAGGACATTTAAAAAAATATATAATATACTCAAACTTAAAACTCAAACTCAATCATTTATTGCATCTCATGTGTTTACATAGCATGTACATATGGTGTAGGATTTACATTAAGTTCAGACATGAACCATGCGAGGGCACAGCAAAATATAAAATGTAAGTTTTTAGGCGATAAATTAATTATAAAATAAAATAAAATTAAAATTTCAAATAAAGTTATGTCAGAAGTTAAATTAAATTACATTACATTACCAATCGCTTATTGAAAAATTCTTGCAGATTGTAATAGCTATTTTCTATAAGTTAATCTTTCAACATCTTTATAAATCTTTTAAAATTGTTCTCGTTTTGCATGTGTCTTGGTTACTTATTATATATTTTTATTGCATGTACATATGGTCCTGAAGAGTGCAAGATATATACACTATACGATATATGTAGTAGACTATGTCATCCGCGGATTGAGTAGCTTCGCAACGGTGAAAGAATTTTTGAAATCGGTCCAGTAGTTTAATTGTTACAAACAAAAATGCAAATCTTTCCTCTTAATATTAGTATAGACATTTATAGACAACTTCAAAAGACATGTACAGTCCTACGGCTGGTCCGTAGCAATGCTATGTACTGTTTTATATATTTTATAGTCCAGAATCATTACGAGAGAAATATTCGCAACAAAAACTAGACGTCAAAGTATTCTGTAAGGCCTCAGAGTAAAAACGTACAGTTTTCAAACGTTTAGCATGTAGCAAAATCATTATGTTTATCTTGGCATAAATAGCAAAAAGTGTTCAGAATTTAATAATTAGCTCTTTCCGTCGAAGATTTATAATAAATGAAAACCGGTAGATGTGACAAGGTATGATTATCGTTTCGATTACAGGTGACAAACAGGATATGGGTTTACAAAAGTAATCTTCAGATCAGATGGCCTTGCGTTTTGATCATTTGAAATATGTGGTATCTAGGATGTGTCAATCTAATTAATAAATGACAAACTTGACATTATGAACAGTAATTGCACAAATCTATATTCGCGTTAAATATATTATCGTTAGAGTCAATTTTAAACATCAAATATTTTAATAGCTCAAGAAGCAACTATTAAATTCGAATGAATGAATTATATTCAACTGACAAGGCGTAAACGTAGGTGTATCAGCCTGTAATAAATCAGTATTTCTTATGCCCGATTATTTAAAAAACTTAGACTCAAACACTAAATACTCAATATAACTTAAAATGATATGATGTAACTTTATTCATATAAATCATTAAAATTTTCTCATTTTGGACAAAAAGCAAAGTCGCGGAAGGCTATCTGCCTTCAGTCTGCGAATTTGCTTTTTGTCCAAAAAGTAATATTCTGTGTAAAATATACGAATTCCCATCACAAATGGATTCATATTACAAATGGGATTAAAACTTCCATTATAACATTCGAAAATTCCTTTTCACACCCCAAATATGAGCTGGGAATCCAATAAATAAAATTACAAACATGCTCAGTATCATTTACATAAAGTTTCTGTTGAATTGGCAAAAGTTACTCGGTACAGAAACTAAGGTAATATGAATTATAATAAAGTTCCCCAACAAAATATTAGTTGGGAAAGGTTTGCTTCGACATAATCAGATATGTATGGCTTTTAACACAGGCTTTGTACAAGTTAACATGGTAGTTAGTGTATGCGTTTGGCATTTTGTACGTCTATATAATAGGTTTACATGAGAGTTCTGACTGCCATATGGGTTATAATACACTAATATTTAATATTTAAGAGAGGTAAGACTCAGCGGATAATCTGCTCAAAACGGAGCAGCCCGTCTAGTGAAGAGCCTCCACCTTACAGAAGATCCATGGTCATGTTGTGTTCCTACGGTGAGTAGGGTCTCCAGAGCTCCACTTGGGGGGGTTGGGACGGTTGGCAACGCGTGAGTGATAGTGGTATTGGCAAGCGTCTATAGGCTACGGTGACGGCTTGCCACCTTTGTGGTATAAAAAATAAAGTTTGTGAAGCTGTAGAAAGTAAACTCTGCTACTGAACCAGTTTTGAAAATTATTTTACCAATAGAATGCTACGTTACTTTAAAAATAAATAATAATATTTTTGTGTCATGTATATTTAACCTGAAAAAGCCAACGTGTCAATTTTTTTTAAACAAACTAGTAACGAAAGTTTTTACTGCATTGGTATTGGTCTACGTCATCATTGCTGTTGGTTGATACAATTACCCATCTCACTCTGTCAGTACCGGAAATGTGCGAGGCACATGCTTAGTACACGTTTGTTTAAAAAAAACAGTCTGTAGATAACTAACTAAAAAGAGTTTTTGGATAATTTATTGGTTGATACAATTGCCCATCTCACTCTGTCAATATCGAAAATGTGCGAGGCACATACTTAGTACACGTTTGTTTAAAAAAAAAGTCCGAAAAATGAATTTTGGATAATTTACACCGAAATGGGAAAATTGAACTGCATACGCTATTTCAAATGTACATGCGCCAGTTACTGGCGCATGTAGTGAAAATGTTGGTAGATTTGCTGAAATGAACTTCACTACAGTAGTGAAGTTCATTTCAGCAAATCTACCAACATTTTCACTAGAAATCTGTCAATAGCAATGCATTTTTAAAGTCTTTTAGATTTTGAAATTGAAGTGCAAAAACAGGCGTGTTTGTTTCATTTTTAAATTCTATTTTATATTTATTTCTTTTACATATTTCACACAGAGCCACCTAGTCCCAAAGCAAGACTTAACCTGCTTGTGGTACCAGACAACGGGTATATTATTGTAAATTTCATACTAATATTATAAATGAGAAAGTGAGTTTGTTTGTTATTCCTTCACGGCTTGACTAAGCAGCCGATCATTATGAAAATTTGTATACATTGAGTGATTTGGCGGTGATTAGTGATCACCCACCCCAAAACTATTCCTGAGTCACCCCAGAACATGCCTCTTAAACAGTGTCGCACTCGAATGTACTTAGTCGTGCCAATAGGAACTAAAAAATGACAAATTATCTGGTTGTGCCATAGTTGGTCCAACAGGAACAATTTTAGTTGTGCATAGCAGTAGGTCCAACAGGAAACGGTGACATTATCAGGGGTACAGAACCCAACATAGGCTAATTCCAATGGGAAAATATTTTTTCTACTATAGGTGGCGCTGCAATTGCGAAGTCGGCCAACAGATGGCGCCACAAGTCGCGCTATGGGTTGTTTTGTTGTCAAACGAGATCTATGCCATAAAATTAACCGCGAGCGAAGCCTCGGGGAAAAGCTTATATACTTATAATACATATAAAACATCCAGACTCAAATTCCATCACGTAAATATTTGCACCGAACGGGAATCGAACTCTGGTCGTTCGGTAGGATCGCGATCAATGCACCACGTAGCTGTCAAGTTAAAAATAGATAACCAGCTTCTGATTCTATATACAGAAAAAATATAATTATGTACTTATTAAGATAAAAATAGTATGCAGAAGTGATATGTTTAGTAATTAAAGTTTTTTGTTTTGTTTAGTCTAGATTTGCGTCAAGACTAGCCTGCTTGCGTGTTCATCGAGTTTGACACGCTATCGAGATCTTCCTGTATATTGCTAATGAAGTATAACACCATTTATAAATCAAATAATAAGAACAGAAGAAAAACTGTAATGTTGATAATCATACTACGCTTACCTACACATTTATGAGAACAGGTAGATTTTTTCCAATATTATGGGGTATATCGACAAATTGGTTTTAGTTTATGGGTTAATAACATCAATTATTTATGTCAAAACCCATAAAAATGGGGAGCGTTCACGAATAATTGGTTGTGAGGGTATTAACACTTGAACAAAAATCAATTTTTATTTATTTATTTATTCGGACAACAAAACAAATTACAACCAAAAAATTATTGTCATTACCCCACTACATTTAAAACATTTTTTGTGTTCCCCTAAATGTGCCGGTGTGTGTCTAAGTTCCATTTAGTGGAGTTTGACAGCCCGGTGTCACAATGACAGTGACTACCGCTTGCGTCAGAGGGCGCTGTTTCGGTCCTTGCACAAGAAAAATATTAATGTGATGGAAATTGATGTTTTTCTGAAGTCTGAGTGTTATACTATGCTCTGGTATGAGATCCCCGCTGAGGTCTTTCCATTAGACTATAAGGGGCTCTACAAAAGGGGCATTAAAAGATTTTTATATGATCGTCAACGCGCAAGTAATACCCCTGGTGTTGCAAGCGTCCATAGGCTACCGTGACCGGTTACCATTATGCGGGCCGTATGATGCTTGTTTGCCACCTAAGTAGTATAAAAAATTATACATTTAAAAAAACGATATCAAAAGAAACCATCAATAAAACACGATACCAAATGCCCATCCCTATCACGTAATACTACGCTGCAATTGTTTGATAAATTGAAACCGAAAACTTGTTTAATTAACGAGTGCAGATACGTCGAGTCGAACGTACTGCCAATTAGTGTTGGAGTGGGCAATTATCGACGTTGGGTACCTAATTTTAATTAAATTTATCTGGTGTCACCGCACTAGAGGACTCTCCAAAGGTCGTCGTCTATATTGACGATAAAATGAATTATTTATAAAGAGTGAATTCTTAGAAGCTAGTATATGTTAAGGATTTTGGAATGGCTTTTCAGATATTTCAAAGTGTAAATGTCAAATAACATTGTGGTTTAGAAATGAAAATCGTTTATTGAATACTAACGAAGCGTATCCAGCTTTCCCGTGGGAATGAAGTCCTCTCAATACTTCCTACTCCGACTATCTTCTTTCTGATTAAATTCGTTGTGAGTTCCAAGACAGCTGTAGTTTTTCCCCCGGGACGTCAATAAGCTTCATCGCTTATTGTCAATCTGAGGTCGCCGTTGTTGATCCTGGCTACACAGGAGACACATTGGTGGATATGTGTGGTGGGCTTGTCCAGAAATCTTCTTTTCAAGTCAATAACACAAAAATTGAGAATTAAAAATACATAATAACAGGAAAGAATGGACAGAAAATATTTTTATTTAATATTGCATAACATTCTTAAGCGCTCTTTTTACGTTATGCATGGGTGGAAGCTTTCACTTGGCATTTTTTTTGTTACCATGTGTACTTGTATAAGTAATTAAGCTGTAAGACTTCTAAATAAAATAAAATAAACCGGGCAAGTACGTGTCGGGCCACGCACAATGTAGGGTTCCATATTGGCTACGCATTTCTTGCTTGCAGATGAGTACAATTCCATATTCTATGACATTTGTACGTTTTCGTCAAAGAAATTTTACTTCATAAGTTCGTCGGCTATTACTCGGTAACTAGTAGTGCCTACTTAACCGTTATAGTTTTCCTTGTAGGTTCACTATATGAACTACTACCATGATTTTTTTCGAATTTCTAAACTCAAGACTTTCGGAGATAGGGGGGGGGGGGGGAGACCACCGTGCAACACGAAAATTGACACGTTAAATGTAAATAATTCGCAAACGGATCATTGTATCGGAAAATGATCTCCCATACCCTCGATGTTTTTAAGAGACCTATCTAACGATACCCCACAAGATGGGTCGGTGCGAAAAAAAAAAATTCATTACTACTTTACCCGTACCGCAAATAAAAATACTTCTAAAATTTTATTTTACCACTTTGTTAATATGATTATACATACCAAATCACAGCTTTCTAGCATCAAGCTTCTAGGCGCTAGACCGCGGACGGACAGACGGACAGACGGACATGACGAAACTATAAGGGTTCCTTGTAGTTTACTACGTAACCCTAATAAAAAAGATCACTAACGAAGAAGTGCTGCGGAGAGTAAGGGAAAATAGAACTTTGATGAAACATAGAAACTAGAAAGATAGTGGGACATTTTATAAACATATCATTCTCATCATTTAACAATAATTGTTCAGTTAACCAATAAATAATAAATATTTAGGGACAAATCACACAGATTGAGCTAGCCCCAAAGTAAGTTCGAGACTTGTGTTATGGGATATTAACTCAACGATACTATATTTTATAACAAATACATATATAGATAAACATCCAGGACCCAGGCCAATCAGAAAAAGTTCGTTTCACATCATGACCCGACCGGGATTCGAACCCGGGACCTCCTGGGCGGTTCGGCGTGGTAACCATTACGCCACGGAGGTCGTCAAACCAATGAATGAAGTAACCAGGGTAGAAAACTATGAACAGAGATTATGATGCTAATAATGCCAGTATTGTTATGTACACAATACAATATTAATATTGATAAATAAATTTGAATTAAATTAACTATCCAACGCAACGCAGAAGTAGGAGGCGGCGGGCGCGGAGTAATCCAACGTGAATAAAAAAAAACATACTATTATTATTTGAAAGTCTGAAATTACAGAAATTTCATAACAATCGAGATCCATTGATGCGTGAACCGGATAAAACCGGTTATAACCAATTCGCAAATACAAATTGACGTGGAAAAACTATTTTCCAAAATCCAATATTACGTCTGGCTTTTTAAAATTAAAAAGTTGGTATTAAAATTGAATTGTACATTGCGATCCGGGTTAACGAGGCGTGAAGTGTGGAAGCCATCTAGGAAATGGAGTATTAAACTGGTTAAAACCGGGTGGAAACCGGATAGGGCTAGTTCGAAGCGGTATTCTTGGAAGGTGAATAATAAAAATTAATGTAAAATTTTAGCTGATTTCCATAACATGGATACAACGAGACTATTAACACAGAGAGAGGTAGGGCACAGCGGATAATCCGCTCAAATCGGAGCAGCCCGTCTGGGGAAGGTCCTCCACCTTATAGAAGATCGTAGCCAAATAGCATTGGTCTTGGCCATGTGTTCCTACGGTGAGTAAGGTCTCCACTTGGGTTTAGGAGGGTTGGCAACGCGTGAGTTATCCCGCCGAACACCTATTATAATTGAGAACGTAACCAGAGTTCAAAAATAATAATTTTATATGTAATATAGCGATTCCTATACGATTCCAATTTAAAATACTACCCCGCATTGTATACCGGCTTCTGAGAAAATTAAATACATGTTGTAATTCCCGACTTTGCTCGCCTTATTTCTGCAGTACCACCAACGTAACACCCCTATAATATACATCATTTATAATTGTTATGATTTTAACTTAAAAAGCTTTCCTTCTCCGACTGTTCTACTCAAAAATATTATGAAAACCAAATTAAACAAATCAAAATAAGACACTACTTAAAATAAAACTGTAAAAGATGTGAAAATTCCCATAAGAACGGGAATAACCAGACTACGTGGGTAAAACATGCTAGTTACATACAATTAAATATTATTTTTACAGGGTCGGCAACGCGTGAGTGATGCCCCCGGTATTGTAAGTGTCCATAGGCTACGGTGACTGGCTTACCATCAGACGGGCCGTATGCTTGTTTGCCACTTCAGTGATATAATAAAAACCTTACCTTTCTCTCCTTTAAGCTCGACATTGCCACGGAACCATACGATTTTTGCGGCAGGCTTTGCATTCTTAACCATACACTCTAGGGACACGTCCTCGCCCTCCTTAACTTCGAGTTTCGAGTTGGGAGTGTGACCAGTTATCTCCACTGCGTTGGGTGGCGCTGTGAATAAAGAAAATAATTACATTAATATTAATATTTATTTAAAAAAAAAAACTAAAAAAAAATTAAAATACTTTTTTTTGAGAATAGGTTCACAGAATCTCTCTCTCGTTAAAGATTACATCACAATATTTTTGTGTAATTAATATACTCTATAATACAACTACCATTTCGGAAACAAATGGACAACAAACACTGGGAAAAGAAATGGCGAAATACATACATATACATATTTAGGGACAATTTACACAGATTGAGCTTGCCCCAAAGTAAGTTCGAAACTTGTGTTATGGGATACTAACTCAACGATATTATATTTTATAAACAAATACATATATTATAGATAAACATCCAAGACCCGAGGCCAATCAGAAAAAGTTCGTTTTTCATCATGACCCGACTGGGATTCGAACCCGGGATCTCCTGCGTGGCGGTCTGGCGTGGTAACCATTACGCCACGCCAAATAAACCCAATTCCGGCCTTTTTTGACATCGCCTACCTATGTCATACAAAGAACACCGTCAAAGTTTCTCGCTACGATCATCGGTTTCACTCGTCCACAAAGTTAATTAAAATTGACGCTTGCAAAGAAAGGTATTAAATATCGCAAAATCTAATTCACAAATAAACCCCAATTAGAATATTAAATCCATTAATTAAAACGTTTAACAAATGAATTTCACGGAAAGCAAAATTAAATATAACCCGGCAAAATTTTCGGAACACGGCAAAAATGTCGGATTATAAATATAAATTAATACCAATGAAAAATGGAGACAACCGATTTTATTTCATTAGTAACTGACGTAAATCCGTTCGGAATGGTATATGGGTTTAAAATTACTTTTTAGACTTAAAAACGACTTTGTAACGTCTACTTTTCACGTTCCAATTTCAATTGTAAATGTTCATTGTTCACTATTTTCGAAAACTAGCAACTATTTAAAAAAAATACGAATGGAAATTAAGAAAATGCATAATGACGATTCGAAAGTGCAATAGGCTCATTTGAATAAAAAACGTTAGATTTTTTTCTTTACTGTTCACAATTTTCAACGTTTGTCGACTATTTTCAAAAACAAAAAGCTAGGTACTTTCTTTTATTTATTTACATTACAGGACAATCTATTTGGAAATTTCGCCCGTCAGTGCGGGCCGATTAATAAAATTTTGTAAGCTTCCTTAAAAATAACTTTTAAAGGGCCTTCCTAAAAATTTGCTTACAAAACATTTAACAAAGCGCCGCCCTGAGAATGATTTATCCTTGATGAATGGCCAATGTCACTTATTTAGGTCAAAACATTTAGACATAAAATAAAATGTTATGTAACTAATTACATTTTGCTTTTACAAGTAATCGAGTGCTATTAAAAAAAAAAAAAAAAGTACCAGTAGTTCTTTTATATTAGTAAGGGAACTTGATACTGAGACATGTGCTAAAAATTATTACTCAGAAAATCCTATGCAAAATCTTGTTACATAAATAAGAAAATTTAATACTTTTTAATGTCAATTGCGTGAATAAATAAAATAATCGATTGAACACTTAAAAATTATCAATAATTACAATAAATTATTCACTTTTTTTTCAACGACCGTCAACTATTCCGAACGAGCGTCTACTATTTTGAATAAATTATTCACTATTTTTGAATCACTGGACACCGTATGAAATACACAAAATTTTAATTACTTTGTGAAAGTGAATACTAAGATTTTTTTTTAATACTTTGAGAAAGTTTTATTTAAGCAGATGTTACAAACTATTCCGCCTACAATTAAACCAACAAAAAGTTAATGTCGCCCAAAGTTGACAAGGACTGACCACAACAAAGCGGTTCGCACCTTTGTGTGGCGGCAGGGGAGCGGAACGCGCGGTCGCTCAGCTACAATATCCTGTTACTCACCCCTATTAAGTCATAGGAGGCAGCGATTTTTTGTGTACGTATACGTATGTTTTTTCCCCGTGAAATTATTTTATTCCAACGGGAAATTAGGTTATTGTAGTTTCCTCATAAAGTACGGAGTAAACACATATGAAAATTTGTGACGAATTTACTTTTAATGTGTGGAGTCATAGGTATACGTAATCGATGTAATGGAGAATTTGAATTTGTGACGAATGTAAATCTTACTGA
Source organism: Endotricha flammealis (assembly GCA_905163395.2). Lineage (NCBI taxonomy): Eukaryota > Metazoa > Arthropoda > Insecta > Lepidoptera > Pyralidae > Endotricha > Endotricha flammealis. Next base: position 1,505,912 of record LR990880.1, on the reverse strand, counting down.
TGTTCACAGGCGGTAACCAGTTTCTATCAGGTGGGCTTGCTTGTTTGCCTGCGGTATGACATAAAAAAAAATACAAATCCCTACAAGCTTTGTAAAAAACTATTATATTTTCATATTCATTTATCTATACTAATATTATAAAGAGGAAAGATTTGATTGTTTGTTTGCATTGTATAGGCTCCGAAACTACTGGACCGATTTCAAATATTCTTTCACCAGTAGAAAGCTACATTATCAGGGAGTGACATAGGTTATAGCTTTTCCCGAAATTTTATGTGGTTCCCACGGGAATGGGTCCGGAATTTCACGCAGACAAAGTCGCGGGCAGAAAAGCTAGTTACGAAATATACAGTATTCTGTTGAAAATTTGCTCATAAAATAAATAGGTATTTACTTATAAATAGGTATTTAATTAAACTGTATAATTAATGAAATTATATTAATTCACAATTCAAAGTAAAACGTAATAAACCAAAGACCACAAAAAAATCATACACCACCACAAGTTATTTGTCGCTTTAATGTATTTTGTTAATAATAATATTATTTTACAATCTGGAGTAGCTCGATGTCGCACTCTAAATGAACACCCAAGTTAAGCAACGTCGACCCTAGCCTGGTTCAATGGGTTTCGTCATCTCAAGCTTTTACGTGTGTAGCCTACTTACGTATACTACATATATCATATATACCTAGTTATATTTATATAAATATATCGATTCACGTATATTTCATATTTATTATTACACAAGCACAATATTTATATTAATTCGTAAGTATTTATTATTATATACATTTGTTTGTCAAATTCATTAAATTAATCAATTTTATATTTACAAATTACACAAATACAATATTATCCATACGGGAAGTTAAATGACGTATAATATTAATAATGTCGTCATGCATTGGAACAGTGTCGTACATTGGAATGCAGCATGGCGGCGACCCGGCCGGCTGCGTAGGAGCCGCGGTTGCGAGCCGCCGAGGCACGTCATCTAGTCAGTTTCGAGACGCCCTCACGATAACACTGTGTCGCTCGGCTGCCTACGCACTTACGTTGTTATGGTGTATTCAGTTGCTATTGCTTATTTAGTAGAACTATTTAATCTTTCTCCTTCTCTATATATTTGTGTAAACTGTGTAAGACTTTCTCTTGTGCTATAAACTGCTTGTGCTATAAACCGCTTGTGCAATATCGAATATATTGTTTCATTGGACATTTCCTGTGAGTACCCACGAACACATATATTCTTACCACACTCACCATACGTGCTTCGGAGGGCAGGTTAAGGTGACTGGATTCGCATGGCCCGCGAAATCTAAAATTTCTTACGTTTTTAACAAATTGCAGCCCAATATTTCATTGTACATTCATAAGAATGCAATACCCAAAATACATCTGCTGAATAATAGAATTATTTTATTTTAGAATATAATTATTTTTATTGTATATAACTGAGATTACAGAGGGCTAGTTGACATTGCATAGTGGAGGTACATCAGTTTCACCCATGCCGGGCATACAATAACAAAAAATCACACAAAATTTACAGAATACAAAATAGACAACAACAAAATACCAAATACATTATCAATAAAATTAAATTCCAAAAAACTCATTTAAATCATAAAACACATTTTCTATTAACCACATTTTCAATTTACTCTTAAATTTATTATTAGGTAGGTCTTTTAACCAGTCAGGCAGATGGTTGTAGATGCGGATAGCACTGCAATATGTACTTTTCCTATAAATCATCGAATTAACTTTTGGCATGTACAGATTGTCGCGACGTCTCATGGCAGTAGTTCGAGTACGACAGTCGGAGATTTTTTAAAGCAAGATTCATTGCCTTTTACAAATGAACATGTTTCTAGTATGTATATGCCAGTTAAAGTAAGAAATCTTTTTTCTTTGAAAATTGGACGCAGCGAATCATCCTTATAAAGGTTGTACATTATTCTCAGGCATCTCTTTTGAAGCACAAAGGTATTTCCAACATTTACTGAGTTACCCCAAAAAATTACACCATAAGTCAATAATGGGTACACATTGCCATAATAGCATAATCATCTTATAAAAATTATAAATAGTATTGCTTCTCTTTGTATTCGTGACAAATGCGTTTTTTCTCCTATAAACTGACAGATGATGATGTTAATGATTTTAAAATCTATTTCAATTTATGAGCACTAAAATACTAAATTCTCATGGGAAGCGAATAATACCTAGGGCATCTATAAATATCATGAAATACAAGAAAATACTCTCATAGCTCACGTTACGGGCCCTATTTATAATTCAACGCATCATTGTAAGTTATTCCAAATAAACTGTCGTCTCTTGTCCCATGGGAGTGACCCCTTGTGTCTTTATCATACACTCAAAAACCCCTTTCATCCTAACAGTTGTTGATCTTTTGATGGATTGGGTATGTGAGACGTTTCCAGAGGGGGTTTAAGTTTGACGTGTGTTTATGTCTGCGGAATCGTTCCTCCTAAACGGATGGTAGTAGTAGGAATAAATCTTTTGTTTGTTTGAAATGTAAGTTTTTTATGACAAAGATAGGTACCTAGTTTGTTTGTTACTTCAGTCACACACGCATAGAATACAGAACAGTTAAAATCTAGTCTTAATCTCATGCGCTATCTCGCAAGATGAGAGTCGAGATTAAGACTAGATTTTACCTGTTTTTATTACGAGAACGTAGGTTCGAACCCCGCACGGAGCACAAACATGTGATGATTGTTTTCTAATGCTAAATACCTATTTAAGAATAATAATGAGAATATTGTACAACAAATAGAACAAGAATTATTTCGTTTCTTTTATTAATATAAATTATAAAAATCTGAATATTATTATTTCACGCAGTACCTTGCAAGGATTAAAACGCTACCGTTCATGAATTGTGTCATACCATGAAACTCATTTAGTCCCAAGCGGAATTTGTTGTTCTAACCATGAAACTAGAAGATTTCGCTTCTCTGAATCACTTTGTATTTTCTTAAAATAACCACTTCTACAATGAAACAATTTAAGGTTACACTCGGTTTACAGACGAGAAGATGGATAGTAACCTTTAGGGTTACGAAGTATTAAGTTATCTGTACTCAAAGAATCAAATCGTTGGGTTAACTAAAGTGGCCTTGAAAATTGTTTCAAAAGCAATAAGGCCGCCTTGTTGCAGTTACAAGTCCATAAGCTGTCTATGTATATGTACTGTTGTGTATTACAAATATAGTATATTCTATTTATCTATCTATCGATAATTAAGAGATAATTAAAGTGAAACACATTAAAAACTTAGAAAAAACTGTAATTTTTATTAACTATACAAGTTGTAAATGAACAGAGAAAGTCCCTGAAAAGCCTAGTCTCTAAATTTTATGATTTTACTTGAGTTTGAGGGTATTCATTCAACAAGAAAGATATCAGACAGCACTCACAGTATAATTTTCTAAGCGCCAAAAAAAAAATTCAACTTTCTTACTAGAGTAAATTAACCTACCAAATAAGTTGGCCACCACGTTTCAACGGTTCATTAAGACTTCAGTTAATACAAGCAGGGCAATATTCATTTGCCGGATTACTTATTCTAGCCGAATAGCCGGCCCCCGAAAGTTTCGAGTTTGGGAAATAGAAAAAAAGTGGTTAATGGAATTGCTTTCGCGAAAGTCAGGGGTTCAAATTGAAGTGTTTATACCTCATTGATACGTCTGAGAAGTGAAAAGAAGTCTGAGTAAATACTCAAGCTAAGCAACCGAATACTATTTGGATGACTTTTAAACTTTCCCGTTGCATTATTATAAATTAATAATAAATAAATATATGGGGACAATTCATACAGATTGTGCTAGCCCCAAAGTAAGTTCGAAACTTGTGTTATGGGATACTAACTCAACGATATTATATTTTATAACAAATATATATATAGATAAACATCCAAGACCCGAGGCTAATCAGAAAAACTTCGTTTTTCATCATGACCCGACCGGGGATCGAACCCGGGACCTCCTGGGTGGCGGTCTGGCGTGGTAACCATTACGCCACGGAGGTCGTCGAATAATAACATGGGAATTAACGCAATCATACCTTGCTTTTGCCTGACGTTTCGACCAGCCGGGCTAACATGACAAACGTGACAAAATTTTCCCGCTCCGCTCTGCCAATAGCGTATCTCGGTTATGTCTACAGTAGACAAAACAGGCATTGCTATTGGCGAAGAAGCTTTGTCGCGTGCGAGAAACATCTCGAGTGTAAGCATGTTAGGCTGGCTGGAAGCAGCGGCCGTGGTCACAGGCGAACATATACGCACGACCGAACACGAACATGGTGAACATCGAACACGAACACGAACATAGTTCTACCTGTGTTTGCGCGCAACCACTCACGACCGAACAAGAACATGGTGTCGAACAAAAGAGGCTACCAAGCCTTACTCTTTTGGTTCGATGTTCGTGTTAACAAATTGGATTGATACGAACACTTTTGACGAACAAATTGTTTGATGTTCGTTAGTGGTACGCAAGTGCGAACAAAGTGTTCATGTTCGATGTTCACCATGTTCGTGTTCGATCGTGCGTACTACACGCCTTATGGGATTAAATAATACACCATATCAAATTACAGCAATACTATTCTATGCATATGAAGGTTTTGGTATGATCGCGTTAATTCCTGTAGTATTTGGATAGTCAACAACCATTCTTATTTTGAAAATAATCACAGATACCATTTTTATTTCGTAAAAAAATGGCAGTAGAACCGAAAACAACATTAAGAACAATCAAAAAAATTGTATTGTCGACACTTTCTTATAGTAGAATCACATTTCAACGTATTTTTTTTTAGTAAAAGCTTTTTTATATGCTAAGAAGGTGGCAGACAAGCATACGGCCCGCCTGATGGTTAGCGGTCACCGTAACCTAATGGACGCTTGCAACACCGGGGGTATCAAGTCGCGCGATGCCGACCCAAAGCTTTGAAATACATAATATAGTTAAACTATAGGATTACATAGTAAAAACATAATGTATTATAAACCCCGAGGGCTGTATCGTGACAAAGGACACAATTAAAACAATTCGTGTTTTGCATATAACAACCCCAAGTCCCTGGAAACACGTTCTGCAATTTTAGCCCTGAAAGAGGCTTTGTAATGACGGCATGAATATTCCATTATTTTCGTTGTACGTCACTATTTTATTATAAAAAGTTATTTTTGCACTGTCAACCAATGAAACAGGTAACCAGCGGGAAAGCGGCTTAAAACCATCGACATAAAAAGTATAGAAAGCTGTCCGGTACTGAGATTTTGCGTCATTGTGATGGTGCATATGCACACCACCACCCTTCAGTCAGTAGCGAGCGAGCGACAGAAGCAGTGGTGTCCAATTGACAACTTTTATTTAACAGATCCTTTGTTGAATCTCTATCTGAAAGACTTTGTCGCTGATAGACCATTCACGTTAGATGACATGAAAACAAGTTACCTAGATAGCTAAAAGTCAGCAGAGTTGAATCAATTGGACACCACTGCTTTTTCTGATTGGCATTTGGTCTTGGGTGTTTATCTATAAATGTATTTGTTATAAAATATAGTATCATTGAGTTAGTATCCCATAACACAAGTTTCGAACTTACTTTGGGGCTAGCTCAATCTGTGTGATTTGTCCCTATATATTTATATATTAATAGCATTCATATTATACTCCAATGAGTGACGTCTACAGTGACATAAGGTGTATTTTTTTTTAATAATAGGAATTCTTACTAAAATCCGTCCGAAGCCGGCGCGGACCGCTAGTATTCTAAAAAGACTAAACATTCTGAACTATCTAGATAATTAAGTAACTAGGCTAGATTCGAACTTCGTACCCAAAAAATAAAATAGAACGTCTGAAAGTCGATAGAACCGCTGCGCTAGTAATGTAATTACAAGCTTTGGATAGTTAGGCATAGATTATGTTGATAAGCGAGAGCGGGTTGATCATTAAAGCCCGCTGTCGCTTATGCCGCTGATGGTAAGCGGTTTGCTTCGAATAAATTTTTAAGTTGTGATCTTTGACAGGCCTGGTGGTTTCAATGTTTTCTACTCCGTTTTATTTCTTTCCGATTATATTTCTATTCGTTGTGAGTTCCAAAACAGATGTAGTTTCTCATCCGCCCCGGGACGTCAATAAGCTTCATTGCTTATTGTCAATCTGAGGTCACCGTTGTTAATCCTAGCTATACAGAAGACAGCGGTGATTGGCAATGGTCACTGTATCCCAACAACTATGGCTTAGATTCTTGCGCAAGGCAAACATTTGTGTGCATGGAAATATATGATCGGTCAGTCAGTCATTCTTTTCATAAACTGAAGCGGATAAAATTCCGCTATTATATCTACACAATGCACACATCCTATCCGCGAAGTGGCGAAAGGCACTTCTGACCGTAAGGAAAGGTAATTATTGACTTTTTCAACTCCCCCCCTCCATCCTTGGCTGTCGAAGAAAGATAAGACATGGGCTAATTAAAACGTGGTGGGGGGTTCTTACCCAACTTTTTATTCGGACGATACGTGAGGGGTTGTTAAAGGGGTTTTTATTGGGGATTTTCGTAATTGGTACGACTTAGAGAAAATGTTTCTAAGTTGTTTTATAAACAGTTTTGCGTTGTAAAATTGCTTGTAAGCTGGGAAAGTTTATTTTAAAAGACTATTTATAGATGGAGTTTCTTTCTAATGCAATTTTCGCTAACTACGATAGCGTTAACTATTCTTCATCATCATAATCTTAGCTACAAGAAGTCCACTGGTTGGACTCGCCCAAATGCTTCCAGTATCACTTTCGACCCGTGGTCCCGTTGGGTCGACCCATTACCGGATCCATGGGTAATTTTAATTACCCGTGGTCCCGTGCAATTAGGGATTGCTCTCTGGACTTCTAATTGTATCGATAGAAAATGAACACCATCAGTTACACACAATATACCCTGGTTGGCAGCTTCCTGTGACTTTCTTTAGGTCGTCTGAGCTTATCTTCTTCATGGTCAGAGCACACTGCGGGTTCGTTGTTAAAAATCAATAATGTCTTTCGAAAGATTCATAGCGTAATATAAAACAAACTTTAGTTACGTACACAGTAATTGGAGTTTATGATAAGGAATTATTAAAAATGCATTATCGTGTTTTTTTTTTGTTTTTTTTATACCACACAGGTGGCAAACAAGTATACGGTCGGCCTGATGGTAAGCCGTCACCGTAGCCTATAGACGTAAGCAATACCGGGGGTATCACTCACGGGTTGCCAACCCTTCCAACCCCCCCAAGTGGAGCTCTGGAGACCTTACTCACCGTAGGAACACAACATGGCCGAGACCAATGCTATTTGGCTACGATCTTCTGTAAGGTGGGAGGTCCTTCCCCAGACGGGCTGCTCCGATTTGAGCGGATTATCTGTGCCCTACCTCTCTTAAATGTGTTGTCTCGTGTTGACTTCAAAGTCCACTTAACTTCAAAGTCCACTACTACATGAACGCATTTTGGGTAGGTACAGTCAAGAGCAGGTTGACCTTTACACATTGGACTTTGTACCATTCTTAAGTTCTATGACATAAGAGCCAAAATTATACTGCAAGAGTATAGCTCGACGTGCACCTGACTGTACTCTGTCACAGAGACGCACTCTGTTACATTTTAAAAATTAGTTTTAATATGATTAATTTTAAAGTTTGTTAAGTTTTTTTTTCAAATATTTCTATTTATAAAGCGAAAAATGAATCGTAATATGTTATAGTTCCTCAGATAGCGAAATTTATTTGGTGAAATGATCAAAGAACCTTAAAAACATTAAACCGAGGAACAGACTGAAGTTATATTCAGTGTTACAATAGGGGACCACGGTAAACAGTCCGTATGAAGTAAACAACATTTACGAGTAGCTGATAGCAAAACGGTATAAGTACAAAATCACAAAATTCAATTTTCGTTAATTATTTAGTTACTTGAATGAATGAATGATTTATTTTCATTAAGTTGACAACCGGCATCGCAAGTAGGACTCCTCAGGCAATATTGTCTAAATTATCAATACTCATTCTATATATATTTTTATAAAATCAGTCACTCTATGAAAAAAAAGTTACTACATTTTTTTCACGGTTTAAATTTTTATAATAAAGTCATAAGCTTAAAACTAAAGTAGCTTTATAAAGCTTTGTCAAACAAAATCTATATCAATTTCAAAAATGTAATGACTTACTAATTGACGTGAAAAGTGTAAAAAAAAAACAAAAAGTATAGTCGACAAGACAGCAATATTAACGTTAAATATATTTAAACCGACATTCACACAAAAATTGTTGCAAAATCAAGAAATAATTAAAAACCTAAAACGAACCTTTTAACTGACCGATATTTTTTTTTATCAAAAAGTAAAATTTTACAAACAGAAAGCTAGCCTAGTACATTACTGGCCGGAGGGCAATCAGAAATTTTTTAGCAACTGTGAAAAAAGGTTTTTTTTACTTCACTCTATTTTTTACATTTTAGCTTTGACATTAAAATGGTTTTGAATCCTTTTGTACAAAGCAAACACAAGTTTTGGCTTTATTGCTCAGGGTTTTCCAACTATGGTTTATTTTATTTTGAGTTTCTGTTAAATAGTATTTTTACTCAAGTATTTATTATGTACGAGCTGTTATCCGCGACTTCGTCCGCGTGAAATGTTCAAAGAAGGATAACTCCTTTTCCTGACATGCGATTTAAATGAAACAAAGCCCATATTCTGCTCCAAGCCGAGCCGATCTTCCTGTGTAAACGGCATTAAAATCCGTTCAGCAACTTAGAAGATGTGCGCGTTCAAACAGACAGACAAAATAATAAAATAAATAAAAAATCGCTTTTATTATCTTTTTCTAACTGTTCCCTCTCCATTTTTGCCAAATATGTTCAAAGTACAGACATATCGGGGTATACTGTTTATTATATGTATAGATTTTACTCCAAGTGCTAATGAATGGACTATGAACAACCCTAGTTATCCATAGTATCCAATACGTTTTTTAGAGTGATAGAGCCTACTATGAACTAGTAGTGGCTAGTAAATGGGCTGGCTCGACCGGGGCAGCCACCTCTCATAGATATCTTTTTTTTAATACCACAAAGTTGGCAAACAAGCATACGGCCCGCCTGATGGTAAGGTCTCGGCTATGTTGTGTTCCCATGGTGAGTAAGGTTTCCAGAGCTCCACTTTGGGGGGTTGGGAGGGTTAAAAAAAAGTGGTATTCAGCTATGCTTCGAAAATGTAATGATTAAGCTGGGAAACTATGTGACTGTTTTTACGAAGATTAGATTGACGAACGAATCAAAAAGACATTAAAACCCACAAAAGAAAAAAAGAGATTATAATAATGTGTTTATTAAAAAGTATTTATGCTCCAAAGTTTACGAAAATGGCTGAGTTTTAGCTACTTAAAAAAAGTTTTTGAAAACTTCCCTTTATACATAGATCATATCGGGGTGTTTAAAAAATAAATCAAACAAAAATAATTGAGCTTTCGAGCCGAATTTTGATACAGTAACTTTTTGGTAAACTTTTTAATGTGATGTAAAAAAAGTATAGATTCTTTTAAAGTCTGAATAAAATATAAAGACATTAGGGACTCAATGGAGAACTATATTCCAATAGAATGTTTTTTTATGTGGCAAACAAGCATACGGTCGCTCTGATGGTAAGCCGTCACCGTAGCCTATAGACGCTTGCAATACCGGGGGTATTCACGCGTTGCCAACCCTCCCAACCCCCCCAAGTGGGACGCGCTTTTCCGACCACGTGTAGATGATGATAATTAGGTCTATTGTGATAATTGATGCTTAGAATCTTGGCAATCTCGAAAGCTCTGGTTAAATTCTTTATGAGTTAGAAGTGCTGTAGTTTTTTTCCTAATACGAGTAAGGCCTTGTTGCAATTGCATTGGTCTGTATGCTGTCTATGTATACTGGCTGTGTTCTACTGTTATATAAATTCTATTTTTTTATACCACAAAGGTGGCAAACAAGCATACGGTCGGCCTGATGGTAAGTCGTCACCGTAGCCTATAGACGCTTGCAATACCGGGGGTCAACTCACGCGTTGCCAACCCTCCCAACCACCCCAAGTGGAGCTCTGGAGACCTTACTCACCGTAGGAACACAACATGGCCGAGACCAATGCTATTTTGCTGCGATCTTCTGTAAGGTGGAGGTCCTCCCTCAGACGGGCTGCTCCGATTTGAGCGGATTATCCGCTATGCCTTACCTCTCTTAATCTATCTATCTACACTGAAAAAAGTATTTTACCGAACTAGTTCGACTATTTCAAATTTTAGCTAGTACTTGACAAAGTAAGCTTAAAATAACTGACCTAGCTTGATTGTGACAATGAAACTGGATATGTTAAATTTAGTTTGATTTTAAATAAACAATTTTTTATTTGTCACTAACTAAACTAAGTTAACCTAACCTATTAAGTTATATATAACAATACTCATCATTATATCTTAAACAAAGTACTTGATAATTTCTCATCAAACTACTTTTATTGTGATGACAAAACTGGTGTGTTGTTTTCGGTTTGTTTTTTAGAAAACCATTTTTTGGTGAAATTCTAACAAACTTAGCTTGACGAACAATAACAAAATGTGTAACATATTTTATCCAAACTGTTTCTTAATATCTTATCCAATCATCGATTGCATGTGACTAAATATATAGGTAGCATGTACATTTTTTATTTGACATACAGTAACAAAAGCACGTAATTTTTCGAATCAGCAAAACTTCGACTTTTGTTAAACAAGGTATTCTTTTTACCCATTACATAGTGTTAAACACTGAGTAATCAAACCAGTGCTGTTAACTTATGTAAGCGAAAACGGGCTGTCAGTCCTTTAAAAAAGCGCCATTTTGTTTGCCCCGTTTTGTTATTATAAATTAATAGTGGCGAATGTTAGTAAGCTATTTAAAAAGGCTTACGGACATGGAAGTCCCAGAACAGGAAGACACTCCAGACTCCATGGCGGATTATCTCCGCTCGTGGTAGGGTATAGAACCGGGAAATCCCGGTACCGAAAATCCCGGGAATTCCCGGTTCTTTTATAGCTGTAAAAGAACCGGGAATTGAAATACAAGAACCGGGATTTTCGGTACTTTCGGGATTTTTTTATTTATTCAATTATATGGCAATTGGCAACACTGACGCTAGTGACGCTACGTGCGATCGAATATATTTTTATGGTCAACAAACGATCGAGTATGTTTTCAAGAAAAAGTAAAAAAAATATCTAAACTATGCCTTTTTTGCAATTTTGCCAAAGAAAATGTTGTCTTTAAAAACACCTATGTTTACAATGGTTCTGAAACGGTTTTTATGCTTCAAATCAAGATCACGAAGTCTAAATTTTCCCAAGAATTGTCTCAAGTCCTGATAAGACGCAAAAAAATTGCTCTTCAGTCTCAATGTTTGTGGAGGAAGCATGTTCTATGCGTTCTTTTTGGGATTTTGGTCTGGTGATTGCGCAGGTCAGTCTAAGACCGAAACGTCGTGCGTGCTCTTGAAGCCAGCTGGTCACTACTCGCGCTGTCTGCGTACGGACATTAACACCACAACCCTTCAGTCAGTTGCGAGAGAGCGACAGAAGCAGTGGTGTCCAATTGACAATTTTTATTTAACACAAACAACTGGTGCTCTGACGAGAGCATTTGAAGAAACAGCATTGCCGTAACATTTGGCTTTTTTTTCGCATCAGTTAGCAAAAATCGGTCTTCGTGCGTATGGTCCTTGCGCTTCTGGCCATGGCATTCTTTCACTTACTTCCCCAGTAGCATGATAACGTTACTTTAACCTTGATTGCCGCAAGCCTTGCGACAAGTGCAACTTTTAGCATCATACCGCGGCGGCATACAAGATGACCGTCGAATCGCGAGAGGGCGGAAACCCGTTCCCAGATGGGATCCTACGCTGGAGAGAGAGTGCCCAAAGGTCCCTTATCCGGGAATGGGCGGCAAGGCTGGAGGACACGGACCGGAGAGCTGGAGCGCCACGTCAGCGCATCGTGGACGCCATTCAGCCGGTGTTGAGCAATTGGTTAGGGAGGCGCCACGGTGCGCTGTCGTACCACGTTGTGCAGGTGTTATCCGGCCACGGGTGTTTCGCCTGGTACCTGCACAACCGTGGCGAGGAGAGAGAATACAGCGGAGTGTCACGAGTGTGGCTGCGCGGAAGATACGGCGCAGCACACACTAGAGGAGTGTCCCGAGTGGTCTGCGCCTCGCGCCGCACTCCCGGCTGTTGTCAAACAGATGTCCGAGAGCGAGAGGTCGTGGGACGCCTCCTTCTGCGACGAAGTACTGACGCAGAAGGAGGCAGCGGAGCGGGTGAGGGAAGCGGATCCAGCAACCCCCCGCTCCGCCGAAAAAGACCGGGCGGCAGGCGTTTGGCCCATGCCCGGCGACTTAACGGGGGATTCCGGGCGGCGGTTTGGGGAAACCGTCGCCCATCGGATCGTAAGTCCCCGAGCGGTGCGGCGCACCAATTCTAACTGTGCGCGCCGCCAATAGTACCGAGCCCAAGAGGACGGGTCTTCAGACAACCGCCGGCGGGGTCACGGAAGTATCTTAGTTCCCGTGGCGGATAAGGTGGCAGTGAGTGAGAGTTTTAGCCGGTATACCCTAAGTGACTTAGAGGGGGAGCCCGACATACTCCCGCCGCTTTCCCAAGCAACGGGGCATGCAGCATTTCTCTCACTATAATAAAAAAAATAAAAAAAGGACTTGGGTAATGTCGCCCAAAAAATTTGATTTTTACATGAAAAATCGATGCAGAACCATTGTATGAATCATGGGATATTTTATTGATAACTGATTTTTCGCATAATTGCAAAAAACTGCATAATTTTTTAATTTTCTTTGTAACGACCGTATTAAACAAATACGGTCGTTACTTGTATCATTATTTTACTTTAAAAAAAATATTTACGCAATAAATATAATATTAAGTATTTTACTTTTACATGTACCTAGTCCAATAAATGAGCTTTCTAAAAATAAGTATGTCTAACAAAAAATGTATAAATTGAGCAAAATCTAAACATCCCATGGCGGTGTTGATGTTTTTTTTTATACCACACAGGTGGCAAACAAGCATACGGTCGGCGTGATGGTAAGCCGTCACCGTAGCCTATAGACGTAAGCAATACCGGGGGTATCACTCACGCGTTGCCAACCGTGCCAACCCCCTCAAGTGGAGCTCTGGAGACCTTACTCACCATAGGAACACAACATGGCCGAGACCAATGCTATTTGGCTACGATCTTCTATAAGGTGAAGGTCCTTCCGCAGACAGGCTGCTCCGATTTGAGCGGATTATCCGCTGTGCCCTACCTCTCTAGAAAAAAAATCCCGAAAGTACCGAAATTCCCGGGAAATCCCGGTTCCAGCATAGTCCGGTACCGAAAATCCCGGTTCCTTAAGATAGTACCGGTTCTCTATACCCTAGCTCGTGGGGTCTTCAAATTTATATTCCACAGTTTAAAGGTAAGCATGATTGTTATTGATTAATGTTCATCAAGAAGCCATTCTCCAGTGATATTTAAATCTATTTACAGCATGATTCACAATAAAGTGTAATAAATTTAATTAAGTACTCGGCTAGCTATATGTAGGGTAGGTAGGTACCTACCTAACCGACGTAAAAGTTAATTAGGTAGGTACCTTACTTACGGCCAGTTGCACGCTCATTCTGGTAAATGTGGAGCTGCTGCAGTGTTTACTAGAAAAAACGTGTCGAAATCGGAACCTGTTGCGACGTGAATCCCATACTACGGGACCGGTCATATTATTGGTGAGAAACGTAACGTACTTAGAGGTGTAGGTATAGCACATGCAGGTTTCCTCACCACGTTTTTCTTCACGTTTTTAAGCAAGTGATAAGATCAGAGTCGCGTTACTTAGAAACATTGATAGGTTAGAAAGTTACTCATTGGTACAGGTCCAGACCGTGACACGAACCAGGATCTGGTTCTTGACATAATATGTAAATAAATATTTAGGTAGGTATTTCATTTTTTTTTTCAGAACATCAAATAGATTTAGACACACTACAAATGTTGTCGGAAGACAACTTAAAAGAACTAGTAGGTAGTACCTGTAATTGGCCATCGCGCTAAATTGAATATGCAAATTAAGATGTTGCGAAGTCTAACGGATACAAAGTGTATTGAAATTGCAGTAAGTAATATTTTTTGTTTCATCTATTTGAGGCTTGGTGCAACAGGCTTCTCAACCATCCTTCTCTCAATGTAGGTATGTCAATGTATGTCGGTTTCCTCATGAATTTGCTTGTGACAACTTTTTAAAGTCTGTACATAGAGAAGTCAAAAGAACCTCATTGCTGCAGGCCCTAATCGGGAATCGAACCCACTAACAAGTAACAATAAAAACCAGGAACCGACTTTAATTATAGACTGAGTGACTTCTGACTAGTTCATGGTTTTCATTTAGACCTTTTTCAGATTCCAGATGAACAACCCTGTTTGAACATAATGATTTTTTTTAACCCAACAGAAACAGATTCATTCATGATTTTAGATCTAACTCCAACGCCACTTAATATAATAGACGATATGGAACGAAATGAACTAATGGAACCAATACAGAGCCTCAATATTTCCTGTGTGAGTATATTACAGTTTTTTGTCTGATGTCGGACTCATAATATGCCGAGGCAGGACTTTAATATTCATCTATAGTATACCTATAGAGATACTTTTTAAATTGAATTCTATTTAGAACATTTTACTGAAAGACTACATCATTTCGCTTTGAAAAATAAGGAGTACCTACCTACCTACTGCTTTCATAGATTATTAAAAATCTACTGTCTCCACTGGGATTCAGTTCAATAGGGTTTACCTGTGGTGTGGTGCCATATAAATTTGGTTTAGATTTGATGATACTCTGTCATATCATAAAGTATGGTAGTACTCCTGTATAGATAACAGCACAACACCGTTATTGCGTTGTTATCAAGGCATGGATGAATGGATTAACACTAAAATACCCATTTTAGTTCGGCCAGTTGCACAAAAGCATTTTAAAGTTAATGACACATTAAATCTCTTGCTGTCCTTGTCTAATTAAGGAAGAACAAAAGAGATGACATGAGACATTATGGTCAACTTTATTTACTCAATTGTCTTGTTTAATTGCAGCTTCTGAAAGATTTTAAAAAACTATATCCAGTTAACGACGACCTTTTTTTTTCAATTAGAATGGACTTCAACCAGAATCGAAGCTTTTGTCACTAACTCTTATTCTTTATATATAAAAGGAGAAGCTGACTTACTGACTGACTGACTGACATATCCATATAAACTATAAGGGTTAGAAACTTGAAATTTTGCACAGGGGTTCCTTTTATAAAGTAGGGGAGCACTAAGAAAGGATTTTTCAAAATTCCCACGGGAAAGCGAGATATACGCAAACGAAGTTGCGAGGGATTTACTTGTCCTTTATAAAGGGCGACACAAGGCTAATGACGGATTTACTTAGATTTAAATAGTTTTAAATTATCAAAGCTATTTAACAAGTATTTATTATTATTTGTTTAGTTAGCAGAAGCTATTTAATAGTATAAAATTATTATTTATTATTACAGACACGGATAATGAAGTATTAGATCTCGTTGGTTTCATGACAGTTCCATTTCTTATGAATACTTCACTTGTAAAGAAAGCAAAAGGCAAAAAGCAATGGCGCCCTTCTAAACACGAGGCGCTATCAAGTTTCATTTGCCATTTGAAGACGGCTGCTGAAATAGATGAAACAATTTCAAGAAGACTGGTGAAACTTGAAGAATTCGGGTTGACTATGCAACCATTTATAATAGTAGTAGGTCCCACAATAAATCAAATCTCAGCAAGGTATGTAATTCTTAACAGTTACCTACTCACTCACTCTGTGAGCGCGCCGACGACTACTGCAAGGCAACAAGTGCAAGTGCGAGTTAGGTATGGATAATGAAAAATTCTGTGATTATTATTTCGATTGACAGCATATCTCTATCCCTGTCGATTTTTCTCAGTTCCGTCTTTAATGGTCAGTTAGCTTTGATAATATCGACTGTACCTACTTAAAATAAGGCAATTTTGTATGATTTTTTAAATAAAGAATCTTCTAGACATCATTTGCTGTATTATTTATTGTATATCTACTACACTACTTAAAAATTACTGATCATACCGTACCAATAAAATATCATAAAATAATTTGTGTAAAATGTAACAAAAGCTGTATGATTTAGAAATTTATAAGCTTAAAGGACTTTCCATAATCCAAGTAATATTTGGCTGTTACAGGTTCCTCTAATAAAATAAAGTACACCAGCCAACAGGGGTAATTGTACTTATGAAACTGATCAAAGTTATTTTGTTGTATGAGTGCGCCCTTTTATGATGTAGCCTAAGCATTTTTTACAATTCAGAAATATTGTGAAACTAAAGTTTTCAGTTCCATGACTACAATTCTTTGAGCTTGAGCCACTAGAGCCAACGTGCCATTCGTTATAGAGCGATTCGATTAGACAGAAATAAAAAAAAATCAATATATGGGTACATTTTCTTTCTATTCGATCGAATCGCTCCGTAGCGAATGGCATATTGGCTCGAGCCGCTGGTGTATTTTATTTTAAGGTGATTCGGTTCGCACGACCCGCGGAATTCAAATTTTCTTCGGTTTTTAACAAATTACAGCTCAATCTTTCATTGCACATTCATAAGAATGCGGTTCCCGACTATAAACACAATATATCTACTGAATAATCATCGTATAAATTAGAAATAGTAGCGCTTCTCTTTGTATTTGTGACAAATGCATTTTTTACAAACTTGTATTTGTCACAAATACAAAGAGAAGCGCTACTATTTCTAATTTATACGATGATTATTCAGTAGATATATTGTGTTTATAGTCGGGAACCGCATTCTTATGAATGTGCAATGAAAGATTGAGCTGTAATTTGTTAAAAACCGAAGAAAATTTGAATTCCGCGGGTCGTGCGAACCGAATCACCTTAAACTATCCATTTAGCCAAACCATTAGGCTATCTGCAACAAAATTAATTTGGCTATAATTTGTAAAACCGTTTTGTTAGATGTAGCCATAATCTTATACTACATTTAGCCAAACCATTAGGCTATCTACAACAGAATTATGGCTATAATAATTTTGTTGTAGATAGCCTAATGGTTTGGTTAAATGTAGTATAACAGTATGGCTACATCTAACAAAACAGTTTTACAAAATTTGTAAAACTGTTTTGTTAGATGTAGCCATACTGTTATACTACAAGTAACAGCAGAACAAAATTTATGATAACAAAATATTTGTTTTGAAAAGCTGTGTCATTGGATATGATAACAAAACTATATTGTTAGTATTAATTAAATATACATCAATTTTAACTTAACCTTTTTGCATAAAGTAACATAATAGATAGTTTATAGGCCGACAAACACTTTGAGTGTAGATAACCGAAGCATAATTGGTGACACATAACAAGAAACAGTTTGTTTGCAAACTAAACAACATAAATAACAAAACTAGGATTTGTAATATACTACCATAGTTCGAGTGTCACTATTTTTGTGTAATGCGTAGTCAATTTTTTTTGTTATATATATCGAAAAACTTTTTTCAGTGTAAGTGCTTATTTTAAAACAGTATTCTTTTTTCTAAAACAACTTGTATCGTACCCATAAAAAGTCTTGACATGTACTTATATGAGTCTGTCTGCCTATCCCTTTGTGGTTAATAGGTATCATTAAACTCGGATGTTTCAAGTTTTATAAAATATTTAACGCAACAAAAAATATATTTAAAATACTCTCTTAAAAATAAAAAAAACTGTAAGCTAATGCAGCAAAAACATCAGTACAGATTTTATCTTTCCGAGTACCGTTCTCGCTTAGCAAAAAAGGAAAAACTTTTTTTTTGCTTTTCCTCAGTTGCGCTGGTTTGCTGAGTGGATTGGGTTTACTGGAGTATTGAATGGTATTAATGTTTTGCTGATAGATTTTATTTAAAGATTTAAAACGATATTTTTTTAGTTGTACCTTTCTTAATAACTGGCTATGTTTTACAAGATCCAGTGAACATTTTTTATTTTGAAATATTATTATAACAAACGAAAGTTCCACTTTTAGCTTGAAAACAGATTGTGAATTTACCAACGCATGTTACTATACAAATTAGCCGGGTTAGTCACTTCAAAATGTTACTCACAGTTTTTCTACAAAATAAATAGGAATAAATCACACAGATTGAGCTATCTCGAAAGTAACTTCAAAACTTGGGATACTAACTCAACGATTACATTTTATAAGAAATCATATATAGATAAACATCCAAGACCCAGGCCAATCAGTTCGTTTTACGTCCGACCGGGATTCGAATCCGGGACTTCCTGGCCTGGGTGGCGGTCTGGCATGGTATCTATTACGCCACAGAGGTCTACTATACTTGGTCGGTGTTCGGCATCTTTACTCAAAGCAATTCTTTTTTAATAGTAAACACAACTACACTATTACGTGCTGTTGTCTCATAAACATTTATTGACGTATTACACCAAATAGTTTATTTTAGAGGCAATTAGAATTAGGAGTAATGATTTTCGGAAATAAACTAATAAGTAGACACATCAAATGGTACAGAAAACATTTGGTGCAAAAGTTGATATCATTTTGATATCGCATATTTCGGAGAGTTAATACAAAATAGTCTGTAATGTAAAGTTTTCATCAAAACGACATCATAATTTGTATATGCTGTCGTTTTGTTGTCAGCTTGTAAACTTGCTTGTGTAAACAACGTAGATAATTATAGACCAATAACCTTGATCTCCATTTTCTCAAAGATATTTGAAAAAGTCATGCTTAATAAACTTATGCAGTTCTTTGAAAAATATGGAATCCTCAAACAAGATCAATTTGGATTTCAAAGAAAAAAATCAACAACTCATGCAATTTTTAATTTAGTAAATGAAATCTTAAACAGTCTAAATAAAAATAGGTTTACAACTGCCCTTTTTATTGATATGTCACGTGCCTTCGATTTTTGTTCCCACCCTCAACTACTTAAAAAACTGGAACACTATGGAATCCGAGGTCCGGCGTTAAGTTGGATCAAAACTTACTTGTGCAATAGGAAACAAACCGTGGAAGTTGTAAAACTAGACTCCAAAAATGTTGCACAGAGGTGTCAGTCAGAATTCAGGGAAAATAAATTTGGAGTCCCACAGGGAAGTGTTCTAGGCCCTCTTCTCTTCCTAGTGTACATAAATAATATCCCTGACTTGATAAAGCATCGATGCATCTTATTCGCAGATGACATTTCTCTTGTAATTACAACTGATAAAAATTTGACATTGAAAGAGCATATAAATGACATTAATAATACATTGAATATAATTATAAATTGGCTAAATAAAAATAATTTATTAATTAATATTAACAAAACTAATTTTATAAATTTTAATAATATATCTCATGAATCATTAACCATAAATCATAAGGGTATAAAAGTCAATGGTACAAATATAACAAAATTTTTAGGTGTAAATCTTGATCATAATTTAGATTGGAAACATCAAATTGAAACAGTATGCAATAAGATTAATAGATTTACCTATGCCTTGTATAAATTAACTAAAGTAGCATCAAAAGATGCTGCCCAAATTGCATACTTTGCTTACATTGAGTCTATTCTACGATATGGCCTTATCATTTGGGGAAACAGCACCGACATAAATAAAACATTTGTAGCTCAAAAAAAATGTATCAGGGCAGTCTGTGGTGCTGCACCAGATGAACCATGTGCACCTCTGTTCCGGTCTCTAAATATTTTACCTCTGCCTTGTTTGTATATCTTAGAAATCTCAAAATTCGTTAAACAAAACAGTCATTACTTTACAACGGCTGCAGATATCTACCCTAGAAACACTAGGCGCGGAGATAGGTTGGTGGCCTCCACTATTCCCAGAAGTACTCGTATCCAAAAAAACTGCTTCTGGATGTGTATTATTGTATACAATCGGCTACCCGAGAGTATTAAGAAACTTAACATTAAGAGGTTCTCAAGTGTATTATATAAATGGCTAATCTCACACACTTTTTATACACTACAAAATTTTTTTGACCACAAACACTGTGATGCTTGTACTGTCATACCATTAGAAGTTCATTAATTATTAAGATTTTATTTTTTCAATTTTTCTTTTTTGTGTGAGGGTTTGTTTGTGTGTCAAATCCCCTTATGAAATGGTTCCTTTTATTTTGATTTTTATGTTTTTTTTTTTTGGTTTGACATTTTAATGTAATAAATTTGCATGCCACCATTGTCGGCTGAATGGGATGAGCTTTATGGTGTAATAAAAACTGTACCTAATATGTATGTACCCCAGTCAAGAGCAAATAAAAAATATTTCTATTTCTATTTCTATTTCTATTGTCATTTCAGACTATTTCGTATTTTCTCTCCGAAATATGCGATATCAAAATGATATCGACTTGACAACAACTAAAACGCGGATTACACTCCACTTACATAAAACAAGTGAATGTCAAAAATGAGATACAAAATTGATATAGCATAATACCATTTAAAAACCATGTCAACTTGGGAACAACATCATATTGACATCAAAAAGACATAATTGTGCCAAGTATCTTCTGCGTTAACTAGACAAGTTCTTCATACGAATCTAATCCTTAGGTACTCCTTACTAATATTATAAATGAGAAAGTGAGTTTGTTTGTTTGTTTGTTATTCCTTCACGGCTTGACTAAGCAGCCGATCATTATAAAAAATTGCATACATATTGTTAGGGGTACAGAGCCCAACATGTACTTTTTATTCCGTGAAAGTATGTCGTTCTAATGGGAAAATATTTTTTCTACTATAGAGGGCGCTGTATCGGCCAACAGATGGCGCCATAAGTCGCGCTATGGGTTGTTTTGTTGTCAAACGAGATCTATACAGTCATAAAATTAACGCGAGCGAAGCCGCGGGGAAAAGCCAGACATTACTAATATTTAAATGTGAGAGGAGCTCGATGGCGTCGCTATGTGTCTCAGTCAACGAACACGCAAGTCAAGCAACGTCGACCCTAGCCAGTGTTAGGATGGGTTTTTGTTGTCTTCAGCTTCTCCGTACTTCGTAAGACACGTCAAGCCGTCGGTCCCGGCTTTGTCCATGGACGACAGTAATTAAGCCTTGGTGGCCTTCAGGCGGCTTGAAAACACTGGCCTATGTCAATTTGCACTGGAGCAGCGTGGCAGAGTACGCTATAACCCCCTCGCGTCGGAATCAAAAAAAAAATTATGTCACTTCACTGGTTAATTTCGACTTTCGACGTAAAAGAATAACAAAAACTATCAAATGAGTAGATTTTAAAATGCTATGTTTTTGCTGACAATACTTTCTTTTGTCGTTGCTGACGGTACGAGTTAAGTATTAATAAATCACGATAATATATCTGCTTAGGAAATAAAGAGAATTGTATTTCATTATCATCCTGCAGTGGTTGATTTCCGCAGGTCGTTTGTCTATGTCACATTTTGTTTGGGAAAAAAACTATTTTGTGCAACCAAAGTGCTGTTATATTTGCATTAAAACCGTTATGGTTTTATTTTGATGAAATAAACCGAAAAAATTGGACGAATCAGACAACGCCATCTAGTACCAAATTAAGCTTGTAATATGGGTACTAGATTGCAGTTTTTTTTTATATATCACAAAAACAAGCATACGGTCGGCGTGATGGTAAGCCGTCACCATAGCCTATGGACGCTTAGAATACCGGGGTATCACTCACGCGTTGCCAACCCTCTACTCACCATAGGAACACAACATGGTTGAGACCTTTGGCTACGATCTTCTGTAAGGTGGAGGTCCTTCCCCAGACGGGCTGCTCCGATTTAAGCGGATTATCCGCTGTGCCCTACCCCTCTTGAATTTAAAATGGAGGGTTTCGTTCTTTGTGTTTAGAAATGGTTATTTACTAGCCAGTTTGTCTAAACTATAAAAAAAATCTTGCAACAAAAGATAACGCAATCTCGTGCCAAAGTAGCAAGATATGCATCAACTTGCGTTTGGCATGGAGCCTGGGGCATATTGTTTAATTTTTATTTTTTTCATTTCCCCCATTCAGATTTGGCTTGGCTTTAAACTGCGCATCGATTTTCCGTGTTTTTGTACTTGCTCCGTTGTGCGCGAGGGCGCTCTTTGAATACATTGCTTTATTAAATGCGAGTTTTTACTCGGTAGAATAATTACGTACGAATAAACTTGGTGCCTATTACATATACGTCGATGCCTATATCAATGCATGTTACTAACTATACAGGCATAGAATAAGTAGTAACCCGAGGTAGAATGGCCACTCTCCGCCCCGCACCGAATCGCGTTACCTTACCCCGGGCGGGTATCGAGGCGGGTGCAGTCGCAAAGGTGTGCGTTTAGTGAACGAATGTGTATACGTGCGCGCATACGTGTGCGCGTGTACTGACGACATTGACCTATGTAGTAGAAATAGATAATTATTTCACGCGCGTTGTATGGAGCGTCCGGGCTGTGACAAGGTACAGGGTGGGCAACGGGCGGTTATAGCCCCGGTGTTGCAAGCGTCCATAGCCTACGGTGACTACTTACCATCAGGCTTACGGTGATTGTTTGCCAACTTAGTGGTATAAAAAAATACGTTAATGTAAGAGTCTGTAATGTTTCTAATGTGAAATTGGTGCTAATTCTGTAGTACATTTAAACTAATTTTGACAGGACTAGAAGTGTTGCTATCCTTGTCCTTCCTTGTAAACCAAGGAAGGACAACAACACCTTTGGTCCTGCCAAAATTAGTTTACTCTAGATATTATGTACAACAGATTTGGCAAAAATTGCTATTTGTTTTGTGTCACGGCTTGACAGATTTCTATGAAATTTGGGATAGGCACAGATTAAATCCCTAAATAATAATTCGGATTGTCTTTATTCTAATTATCAGAATGAGAACAATAGAATTTAGCAGGCAAAGCCGCGGAAGTTATTTATAGGTTTTCTTTATTTTTTAGGAAACTATGTAAGTACCAAAACAAGACCGCGATAGATGGCGACAAATGAAGGAGGCCACACCAGCACGATGGTCGAGAAAGGCTAAGAAGAAGAAGAAAAAGTACCGAACATTTTTACTGCGTCGCTATTGGTTCACGTAATCATTGCTAATGTTTACATCTCACTCTTTCAATATCGGAGATGTGCGAGAGATATACTCAGTATTCGTTCAAACAAAAGACTTTATGTAGTTTTTTTATAAATGCACACAATGGAGGATAATTGAAAAATGTTTTCATAAAAAAATAAAAAACAAACGGTGGAAAATAAGTTCCAGGAAAAAATAATAGATGGCATTTCCTATGGGATTTGCTTCAGACAGATAGAATATGCCTTTCAGAATCCTTGAAATATTAATATTAGATGAGAGGGTTTGTTGATTGTATTTTTTTATTTAATATAATATATAATATAATATAATATTTATATATAATATTGAAAGGAGGAAAAATTTGATTGTTTTTTTGTTTGTTTGTTTGTTTGCATTGAATAGGCTCCGAAACCACTGGACCGATTTCAAAAATTCTTTCACCAGTAGAAAGCTACATTATCAGAGAGTGACATAGGCTATAGCTTTTCCCGAAATTTAATGTGGTTCCCACGGGAATGGGTCCGGCTCTTCACGCAGACGAAGTCGCGGGCAAAAAAGCTAGTTTAATATAAAGTTTTATGCTAGAGTTATACTGACGATCTCCGTGGCGTAATGGTTACCATGCCGGACAGCCACCCAGGAGGTCCCGGGTTCGAATCCCGGTAGGGTCACGATGAAAAACGAACTTTTTCTGATTGGCCTGGGTCATGGATGTTTATTATAATGTATTTGTTATAAAATATAGTATCGTTGATCCCATAATACAAGTTTCGAAGTTACTTTGAGGCTAGCTCAATCTGTGTGATTTGCCCCTATATATTCATATCATATTTAGTTATACGAGGTACATAATTTTTTTAACGTGATAATTTTTGTGGACGCGGCACTATCTGTAAAACTGTTGTGTTTTTTGGTAAAATTCATGGTTATAGTGAGTTTATAAGGCAAACTATCACTGCTAAGTAGGTACTACTCGTATCGAGTAGGTAATAGCCGAAACTTACTAACGATAACGAACTTATAAAATAAAATTACTTTTATGAAAAAAAAAAATTGCGTGGCACATTACACACTTGACCAATTTATTTAGCAAAATTTACAAGAAATGCTTTTGCGCGTAAGATTTTTTTAAAAATAATTTTCTAAATGTGTAATCAAGGTGCAGTTAAGTACTTTAAAGTAACTTGTAAGTGAATTATTCTTGAATAATAATACATTTTGTTAAAACTGAAAGATTTTATTTGACACTAGCTTTATCGCGCGGCTTCGCTCGCGGTTAATTTTATGACATAGATCTCGTTTGACAACAAAACCCACGGCGCGACTTGTGGCGCCGATACAGCGCCCTCTATAGTAGAAAAAATATTTTCCCATTGGAATGAAATACTTTCATGGGATAAAAAGTAGCCTATGTTGGGCTCTGTACCCCTGACAATATATATACAAATTTTCATAATGATCGGATGATTAGTTAAGCCGTGAAGGAATAACAAACAAACAAACTCACTTTCTCCTTTATAATATTAGTTAGGATGAGACTATATAAGAGGTACATTAGAAGTCTCGTAAGAGGTTTGCAACGCATTGGTAGCGCCCCTGGTGTTGCTGATGTCCACAGGTGACCACTTTCCATCAGGTGGCCCGCTTGCCTGTTTGTCTGCCGTTTAACATAAAAAAAAAGATTTCCATTTGTCTAGGGCCTCAGACCTTAAACAATTATAGCCACAATAGAAACAAAACTAACGTAAAACTTTGAGCATACGTTTCTCGAACGTCACGTACAAATATTTCTGTTTGTTCGGGTGCAGCGTCTCGGGAACAATAACTCAATCGACAGGAACGATAGCAGATGGCGTGTCTCTAGATACGGCTTGATATATCATATTTGTACATAGATATAATTTTTATAGACTTTTTTATGGTGGTTCGTATCGCAAGGCCCGCGAAAGTTTTTAACAAATTCTGGGCAAGGACATCCACCTTACAGAAGACCGTAGCCAAATAGTTACTCGGCCACATTATGTTCCTACGGTAAGTAAGGTCTCCAGAGCTCCACTTCGGGGGTTTGGGATGGTTGGCAACGCGTGAGTTAATCCCCCCGGTATTGCAAGCGTCTATAGGTACCTGTTAGGTGGAGGTCCTTCCCCAGACGGGCTGCTCCGATTTGAGCGGATTATCCGCTATGCTCTTCCTCTTAGCAATACATTGCTGCTTCATGCCGATATTCTGTTAGAGGGTGGTACTATTTATTTTCAAACAAGACACATCTAGTCATCATGCAGGCATTCTATTCATGGTTCTTTGTAGAAATACAACAGAACGAATAGAAATTGTAACAGGTCGAATGTCAGTGCATTTTTTTTTTCAAAGTCGACAACAGGCTACTTTTTATTAGAAGCATTTTTTTAGACAACTAAAGTGGTATTATTTTACTAGCTTTTCCGCGCGGCTTCGCTCGCGGTTAATTTTATGATATAGATCTCGTTTGACAACAAAACTGTTGGCCGATACAGCGACCTCTATAGTAGAAAAAATATTTTCCCATTGGAATGACATACTTTCACGGGATACAAAGTAGCATAAATATGTTGGGCTCTGTCTGTACCCCTGACAATAATTATAAATTTTCATAATGATTGATTAGTCAAGCAGTGAAGGTATCAGTGGCGAGGGGTCCTAATAACACGATTCCTGTCGGCTTCCCTTTTAAAAATAGTGAATTATCTAACAGCATCGACTCTGCTAATAACATGATTTCGATTCATACATAATAATGATATCCAAACGCCTATACAATAATAATAAATAGCAATATCACACATCGCTGTAATTACCGGCTTTCGACGAACAGGCGTTCGTCGAAAGCCGGTAATTCTCGAGTTGTAGCCGCATACAGTTTTAGGAGCGGCTGTCTCTTTCTTACGCGTATATTTTGTTCCTAGCGCGGTCTCTTTCTCACGCCGATCATATGAACATATTAAAGCCGGTAGTGGCCGAGTTACGACAAGGATGGCATATATCAGATTACGTTAGTGCGACAAAGATAAACAGAGGTATTAACCTGAGAAGTAAAAAATATAGTTAATTATGTGTTTAGTGCTTGAATAATAAAACAACTATAATTTTGTCGCGTTGTAATTGTCAAACATATGACATTTTTTTTTCAATTCACTTTCGCCGGTGCTTTCGCTTGTGTTGTTGTTAGTTTTTTTAATTTGTTTGTTGTTAATTTAGTAAATTTGAATAGATTACAGTGAATTGGACAGGGGTCGGTGTGAATTGTGTTATAGTTATAGAATTTATCGGATTCAGGTGTAAGTAGTTAATTATTTATTTTGGTTTAGTCTGTTTTGTTTACAATCGTAATGGCTGCAATTTTAGACGTGGGTTGTTGTCTCACAGACTTTTTATTAGATAATAACTTTCAAACACAGTTTTGAAAATAAAAAAGATATTATACAGCGCGGCCGTGCTTGCCCTTCTATGAAAATAGATTATAGACGGAAAGATGGCTTTACAAAACATTTTCATTGTAATTTGTACGAAAAGTATTCGTGGCTCACAGGTAGTTGTAAACTTAAAACGCTGTTTTGGTTTTCCATATTATATCAGTGCTTTTATGTATGACAATGGATAATTTGCAACTTAGATTCAAGACTTGATATGGTATTGGGAATTCTCCATCCCTGTGGTAAGATAACACTGTTTTTTTTTTGCTCCGGCTTCCCCTGAGTAAAATTTCACCCTTCGCCACTGGAAGGTATAACAAACAAACAAACTCACTTTCTCATTATATTAGTATGATTGTAAAAGAAAAACATAGGGCTCTGACCTAACTTAACGACTTAATAGCCTAAACTCCTAGTTCACAGATATTATATACTTAAATCAATTTATCCCGTTAGTCATTGAGATGGTTTCCGTATTCGAACCCCGTACCCGTTTGGTGTGTGTTGGCATATCTCCAAAACTTGGCGTAACGAACGCATTGTGACTGCATTGTTTGTGGTGTAAGTTACAAGTAAGAGCGGGTTGCAATCATGTTCTAAAATTTCCCTGCTTCCACTTGGATTCACTGGCTTGATTGGCAGTGTATCCAAGGACTGTTTTCCACTTCAATGCACCACAGAGTAAATAAAAGCATTATTTTATATACCATAAGGAAAATTTGTGCTTCGAAAAAACATTTTTTATTTTGACATTTAATTGCGATATACTTCACAATATACTGAACACCGACAAAGCGTGTCTTCAACAGGGCAACTAGGTAAGAACTGAGTGGAGTCATCATCATCATCATCATATTAACCCATAATCATCCCATTGCAGGGATAAGAGTCTCCCTTCAATATGCAACGGCATACTTCTTCGAAAGTAATGATACTTAGACAGAAATTATTGAATTTAAAAAAAAATGCTGATAGTTTTGTGAATTGTTAAGAATTATTATTTAAAATTAACGTTCAATGACATTAATCATCCAATTTCTAGATATAATTGTAAATATTATTCTTATAATACATTTGTATTTATAAGCATTTAGAACAATCTGTGACAAATAATTAAGGTATTGTTTACATTGTCATCCGCTACCGCTCATGACTCGCACCAACCGGAGGTTGCCCAGTAATTTATATACGCGGATCTTGTACGTCCGCAGCAGTTCGGCCGTTTTATAATTGGACTATCAAAGCTGATTTATAACCGCTTTATCTATCCGAAAAATACGTTTATTTTTGGTAGAATTGACATCAATAAATTTATTTGGTATTGTAAGGTTTATTTCTATTATTATTAAATCGTCAAAATGATTTAACTATTCATTCAATTCAAAATAGACTAAGCTCATGATGGAATCCAAATGTATCTGTACTTCGCGATTCCACAGAGAATTTTTCCTAAATCTTTTAAAATAGTACACACGACAGGTAGTGGCTCGTAAATGAGCTGACTTGACTGTGGAAGTACCACCCCCTCACACAGAAGATCGTACACCTTACAGAAGATCGTTGCCAAATAGCATTGGTCTCGGCCATGTTGTGTTCCTACGGTGAGTAAGGTCTCCAGAGCTCCACGAGAGAGGTTGGCAACGCGTGAGTGATACCCCCGGTATTGCTAGCATCTATAGGCTACGGTGATGCTTACCATCAGGCGGGCTGTATTCTTGCTAGGTTTGCCATCTTGTTTGTGGCATAAAAAAAGGCTGAGTATCCGCGGACTCCGCTGCAGCAACAACGACATCCTGAGTTTATTTGCTGATGAATTCTGAAAAGGCAAGCAGGAGTGAGAGCTCTGGAGACCTTACTCACCGTAGGAACACAACATGGCCGAGACCAATGCAATTTGGCTACGATCTTCTGTAAGGTGGAGGTCCTTCCCCAGACGAGCTGCTCCGATTTGAGCGGATTATCCGCTGTGCCCTCTTCATCTCATTCTCATGATGGCGAATCCATCAAAATGTCATTCGACGAACATATTTTATTACACTAGTTATAAATAATTATTCGTTCGCTAGCAATATAAATCAAAAAGTAATTTCCTATCAAAATTTCAAAATAAATCAAAAATTAAAATAATACATGGTACGCAATATATTGATATATCTCATCAAAAACTCACATTTTAATGTTTCAATATTTTGACATGAAAATTTACGACTCGGAAGTCCGCGAGAGCAATATCCAACCATCAAAATATAGTTTATGACATAAAATTTATGGCCATTTATAACCGTACCATAAAATCTTTAGCTCATAAAAGTTATTGTTTCAAAATTAAGTATATGAAATTAAATTAAATACGTTTTCAGAGATTAGATTATACTTTTTCTAGTCAATGTGTACAAAATTTATAAATCAACTGTAAAATATCATCCATCATCATCTCAGCCACAAGAAGTCATAAACCTCCCCCAGACGTCTCCAGCAGGACCGATTGAGAGCCACCTGCATCCGGCTTCCTGGGACTTTTCTTAGGTCCAACCATCTTGCGAGCTGTCCTGCGCTTTCTGGTACGCGGTCGCCATTCCAGAGAATCCTCTTTTGCCCCCCCCAAAGTAAATGTTGACAGTAAAATATTTAAATTCTGTTTTATCAGATTATTGTTTATTTTTTATTTTTAATGTTAGTGTAGTTCTCCTTGTTTTCTTTTTATTAATCATTGTAATTGAAATATTATTCAAAAAAGAATGTATGTACGAAATAAAAAAAATTGGTAGAAAAAGTGATTTCGCTATTGAAAAGAGCAGACAAGTACAAAATAATATAGCTCCGTCCCTATCCCGTGTTAAGCTGCATTAAGCAATTAAAAATATGAGAAATCTGAATAAAGGGCACACATTGTGCAATTAGAGTGTGGCAAATGTCGTTGTGCTCAATGGTATTGGAGTTGGGTTGAGTCATGAGAGGTAGCGGTAGCGGGGGCGGATATACTGCTACACATTTTTTATTATTGGAAAATTGGCTAGCACCGAAGAATAAGCGTACACGATAATCAAAAATGTTGTTTTATACTTTAATCCTATTTATTTTTCGTGACAACCAACACCAGAGGGCGCGGATTTGATTTCCGCTCGGATTAACATTTATGTGATGGCATTTGTGAACGTTCTCGAGTCTGGGTGTTCTATATTTTAAGTAAGTTTACAATATCCGTGGTATGGCACCCATAGCACCAGCAGATTACTTTGAAACCAAGTTGCTGTGTGAAATTGTGTAGAATTATAGGTATAATTACCAAATCAAATTTTTTTATTCAAATAGGCATATTACAAGCACTTTTGAATCGTCCTATCTTTTTGCTACCACCAGTACAGACGGTAGATTTGTGCTAAGAAGAACTACATGAAAAGAAACATCCATTTAAAATCCAATTCCTTTATGAAACAAAACATCAAATGTACATTAAAATTTTAACACTAACAAAGCAAACAAAATTGAACCAGACTAAAACATTAGAGTATACAATTTAACTTGTATTGTTGTAGTAAAACTATAATTCAAATCTAAACAAAAGCCAATTGTCCAGACAACAATAACTAAAGTCGCCGTAGATACAACTCTAAATGGATAAAACAAGTATTATCAAGTTACCCTTTTTCGTCATCATAACCCATAATCATCCCACTGCAGGGATACGTCAGGGGTCTACCTTCAATCGAAGGGTGTTAGTACTCTGCCACGCTGCTGTAATGCTGGTTAGGTAGTAGGGGTCAGTACTTTTTTCTATCAAGAAAATTACAAGCAAATCCTTAATCATCATTTAGATCAGAATTCCAGAATTAATAGTACAACGTGTGATAAAAAACGCATGGTGAAGGACTGTATGACCCACAATGTATTTTTGAAATATAAATTCTTGGACATGTGAATTTCCGCCTGTTTCCCTTTACCGCTGAGCGCAAGTGACAGTTGGAAACATGTTCATAAATCAGAAAACTCGAATTTAGTTGGGTTACAAGTTGGTTCTTTATCCAATATACACATATTAAAGTTTAACAATAGAAATAATGCATGTAACCTATACTTTTATAGTAATACTAGCGCCACGCCTCACTTTTGCACGGGTTTTAGTTGGAATCCCAAAATGTTTTGAAAATATAATGCCTTCTACGCATCATCCATCCGCGCTGGACGTCCGTGCCCGATGCACGAGGCAAAACGACCGTGCGTAGGCTTGCTGGACGACGAATTTGACGTGCAGCAAGCCTACGCACGGTCGTGCATCGTGCACGGACGTACGTCAAGATGGAGGATTCGTAGAGGGCTTGTGTAAAGAAACAAACAATAAAATCTCTCCTCTTTATAATATTAGTATTGATAATTTAATAGATTTGTGTAAATCGCTCATAACTTCGAACACAACAAAACAATTGAGAGTGTGACGACCTAACTTCAAATTTTGCGTACATATAGCCTCTAATCACGTCGTGTTAAGGGTCATTCTGCTTTGTTTCGTACACCCTATTTGTTTTTCGGAAACGTCAGGACCAATTAGGCTAAGCTGAATGCTCGCATTTAGAACGCTAGGCCCGTGATGTTGATTTCATTAGAATTCACTTTGAATCCAACAATAAACATTTTCAACATTCTTTTATTACCAGAATTTTATTTTATTTGACGTTTTTATTAATTGGATCAAGTGAAACGTTGGATTTTTTATTACTTATTGAGATCTGGGTCAATGGGAAGTGTTGATCAATTGTGAATATTTTATTCTTGTTAACTTTTTAGAAATTCCAAAATAATAATATTATAACCTAATGAATTATATTAATAAGATTATTCTCAATTAAAGCACAACACAAAAAATTAAGAAGCAAAGCTATCTAACGGCATATCGTGTAATTAAAATAGTATGCGCCTTGAAACAAAAAAAAAACTTCCGCATTCGTAACAAATAAAAAGTTACAAAACTAGAAAAAATACTTTCACAAATAGTTACCAAAGAGGACGAAGAGACTTAAAATCTGACTCACTACCACCTTATCAGTCTGATATAAGACTGATAAGGAAACTGTACTTTCGCAACACTAGACAATATTTTTAGTAAAATTTCTCGCTTATTTAAGCGATCTCATATCATTTCATACAATAATAATTTTTAGTCCCATGTGTACAGCTAAAATGTGCTAAACACTTATAGATTCAACTCAAGTATATGACGTAAACCTTACCTTTATCACAGCGTCCCCGGGGTCGCAAGCTACCTTTCAATTCCGACCTCAATTCTAAGGGTAGCGATTGAAATCTCTCGAGTACAACCAGATGATAGATTTTGAGTTCAAATCTTATTTCCTGATTTTATGGCGTTCGCTTGGGGTCAGATGACGAGAATGTCTTACGATCTACGCTATTATTTTCTTTATGTTTCATAATGCTGTCTGTCATATTGATAAAGAGCTGGGTCTTCTAAACTTTACAACTTATGAGGAGTGAGAAGCTCGATGGCGTCGCTGTTTACGCGAACAAGCAAGTTAAGTAATATTTAATCTAGTGACTGTTTGGATGGGTGACTTTATCTCGAGTTTCTCCGAGCTATGGAAGGCACGATTAGTCGGTACCGGCTGTTGCCGGTGGATGACAGCCTTGTCGATGGTGGCCTTCAGATGAGACAAGCCCACCACACATTCCCACCGAGATGTGTCTCCTGTGTAGCCAGGATCAACAACGGCGACCTCAGATTGACAATAAGCGATGAAGCTTATTGACGTCCCGGAGGAGAAAACTACAGCTATCTTGGAACTCATAACGAATTTAATCAGAAAGAAGATAGTCGGAGTATGAAGCATTGAAAGGACTTCCCTCCTTAACAACTACTTGAGTGACAACAATTTGAATCAAAAGGCATTATACCCTAGAGAGATGGAAAATCAAGTGAGGCTCGATTGCCGAGCACCACGGTCTATTGTTACATTACTATTCGGACCTAATCCTGTTGTTTACTATTTTGATTCCAATAATATATATTGCAAAACTTTAAAAAAAAGAGACTGACTGAGACTTTGAAAAGGATATGGTTGTATGTAAAAAAAATGTTTTGATCAAAAACCCGTTTGGCATTTGGTAGGAAAAATAAAAACATCGTGATTCCTAACAATTTTGCAAAATAAACGTAGAAAAACATACCACAAGATAGTAACAGGGAATGCCACTTTCCTAGGAAAGCATTTCATAAGATGTAATATACCAAATTCTTCTTATATTGTTTGTATAGTAGATAAGCGGAGCGATAAGCGGGACAGCGGGCGGTTTTTGTGGTAAGTTTAATGCGTTACTTTCCACAAAAACAGTACTATTTTAGTACTACTAAAAAGGTAAATTAGTGGTTTGCATTTCATGCGAACAGTTCACTGAGGTTTTGCCTTTTTGCATCTGAATGACACACATATTTGTTTTATTAGAAGATGGACGAGTTTCCTTTTTCTATTGCTCTGTTTTATGTCAATTATGTATTGTGTCCATGGACGTAAATAGAGAAACTAGGCGCAGATAAATAGATAGATAATATAACTACTAACTCCTACAACTAGCTCTTTTCTCCCAGGTTGCACGAAAGAAATTGCTCTGCGATAACTTTACTTATTGTATATAAAAATAAAAATAATGTTTTTATGTTTTTTGGTACAGTAAAGAGCAGGTCGACCTTTACATATCTTACTTTGTACCATTCTTAAGTTCTATGTCATAAGAGCCAAAATTGTACTGCAAGTGTAAAGCTCAACGTGCACCTGGCTGTACAATAAAGAGTATTATTATCATCTCTCATCTTTGGTATTTTCCGCTCCGCTTATGGCATATGACCGCAGCCTACCCTACCCCGTTGTGAAAACATAATAATATGTCATATTTATCTATGCGGTTGGGCCCAATTCGCGTGCCACTCTCTCCCTATGTATTTTTGTTTTATATTTGTTTTTTTAGGCATAATTTGAATTACAAGAAAATAATGTGAAAGTAGAAATACATTACAGAAAAGTAATGTAAAACTTAATTACATGAAAACTAAACTAATATTAAAAATTGAAGAGAGTAGATCCCTATGGCAAGGTAACCCACAATTGGAATTCGTCGCTGTTCGTGCGTCGACAGTTATTGGTAAACAACTCGTTTTTTTTTTTTTTTTTTTATATTTTGTTTGATAGAATTCGTCGCTGTTCGTGCGTGGACAGTTATTGGTAAACAACTCGTTTTTTTTTTTTTTTTTTTAATATTTTGTTTGATAGAATTCGTCGCTGTTCGTGCGTCGACAGTTATTGGTAAACAACTCGTTTTTTTTTTTTTTTTTTAATATTTTGTTTGATAGAATTCGTCGCTGTTCCTGCGTCGACTACGCACTGTTAACGCACGAACAGCGACAATTGCTACGTTGCCTTTCTGAATAGCAAAAATACGATGAGCGACCGGGTTTAGTCTCAGTTCTCATGGCCTCGCCATTGTGGTGATGCGTAGGGCACCTCGACGGTTCTTAGTGGGTACACCCAGCTGGAGAGCCCCTCAGTCCCCGGCCGTATATTCCCCGAGTGGTAGGACGTCGTTTAAAAAAACTAACTTCCAAATAAATTTGACGACCTCCGTGGCGTAATGGTTACCACGCCAGACCGCCACCCAGGAGGTCCCGGGTTCGATCCCCGGTCGGGTCATGATGAAAAACGAACTTTTTCTGATTGGCCTCGGGTCTAGGATGTTTATCTATGTATGTATTTGTTATAAAAATATAATATCGTTGAGTTAGTATCCCATAACACAAGTTTCGAACTTACTTTGGGGCTAGCTCAATCTGTATGAATTGTCTCTATTATATATATAAATATGACATTAATATTCTACGTACCTATAGAATAAATTAAAAACTCTTCTAAATTCACGCACCTACGTTAAGGTTCTCCCACACCGGTGTTATAAAACGTTAATGAACAAAGAGTAACTTTTTAATTTATTTATATAAAAAAAACTATTAGTTTTACAATTTTGTCACTATTAAATCGCACTCACACCATGCATGTTTAAATTACTTATGCATAATATTAAATTCAAATTATTTTTATTTTATTTTATTTTTATGTATTAAGGTACACCAACAGTATCTACATAATACGCTTAAAAATAACAATTACACCTTAGGACTAATGCAAACACCAATAATAGGTATACACAACATTATTATTATATTTTATTTTATTTTATATATATCAAAGAAGCTTAATTAAGTAATTTAATTATTTTTATTCAATATCTTTCGAATCGTCACAATTTTTTCCTGCCACCAGTTCAGACGGCAGATTTGTGCCAAGAAGAAACTGACAAGAAACTTAGCACTTGCTCTTTTAAAATGGTATTAATAAGATACAAATTACAATGACAGAAAATATAAAATTAACACAAAATATCTGTAATTTCTGATGACGAAAAAAAAATTATACAAATAATTAAAGATTAATAACACTATAAATGAAGAGAAAAAAAACGTATTAATATACTGGTATACATATTTACCTACATTTAAAGGTGTAAATAAAAGTAGAAAGTGTATATACAATATATGCATATATAAATGCGCAATATATTAAGTACCTAGCAGTAGGTAGGCTTGTGTTTGGTGTCTGTGCCGAGTTTATCATTTTTATCATTAGCTACTTTTATCATTTAGATAATCTTCAATTTTATAATAAGCCTTTCTGCTGAGTGAATATTTAAGTATTATAAATAATTATAAGCTTCCATGTTTGTGAAGGAGCGGATAGGCCTAATGCAAGCATTCAATATGCTTAAAAGGCAAATCCAAACCCTAATCTTTTGTACCTTTAGAAAAAAAATAAACATTTTGTTTTTTTTTACATTCAGTGTTGGAGCAGAAAATAAAACTGTTATAATGTGACTGAATGTTGCTACGTGTTAACTAACGTTTTATAAAGTGTGGCAAAGCCATTAAGCTGGTTGTAACCTTTGTTAGAAAAAAAACAAACAATTATTCCCTCATATGAGAGCGGAGATTAGTAGATTTCGCAGCCTCCATGGCAACTGGTAGAAACCTACGCATTACATTTAAATATATTATCTCATGATCTCAATAGGGCTGTCCATTGAAGGTATTTTAAAACGTTTATCAGTCTCGTCATATTTAGCGCAGTTTTATAAAAAAAAAAGACGGGTTGGGAGTGCCGGCAGAAGTGAAAACTTAAACATCACCGTTGTGCATTTTTTTATATTTTGGAATGTTTAGGGAATCTTGCGCTTTTTCGATCAGGCTACGGATCTGACGCGAGTTTAACATATTTTACCCATCTAAAAAAAGTGCCAAGCGCCGCTAAAGAATTTTTCACTTCAAAAACTATTGCTGTAGTAGAACATTTTAGCAGACAGGAGAAGACCAGACCAACTTCTCGCATAATATCCCCTGATATTATGTGAGAGGGGAAGCAGAAAGAAAATATTTTTATTTGGTGCTATAAAATTTAACATTGACTTCTAACTAAACAAAAAATCTTATTCTAAAATAACACCAAAATGGTTTCAGTGAATTAAAGATCCGGAAACTAAACGGCTTTCCTGTCTGACGTGTGTCATAAAAAAAAATATGAGTAAGCATGGCATGGCAAGTCAATTTTTGAAAATAAGAGAAGTATACTTTGAAAAAATTAGAGACGTTTGTTTTTTTTAATGTAATAGGTTGGTATGTGAGACGAGCCTGATGTTAAGTGATCACCGCCACTAAAGGAACACAGAGCTACCGGGGGAGTCCCTGAGCCCCATTGCATGTATGCTCGCTTCTTGAAGGTTCCCAAGTCATAGTAATTTGTGTTGAGTTTATCGATTTAATCACCTACTGAATTACATATAAAACTCGATAAAAAAGCAACAAAGCGACACCCCTAACATCAGCCCTGAAATTGACAATGGCAAGGCCCCTAAATAAATGGGGAAATGAAGATTTATTGTAAATTGAACGCTGAAAAAAATTCCTGAAAGGGAATAGATGTTTCACGCCACTGGAAGGTCACGCAAAGGCTATTTTGATTATCCATCATGACAAAACAACTGTCCATTTCAGCCCTATTTATTCCTCATTTAATTAAGTACTTATAATTTTATCCCTATGGTAAACAAAACACAAAGTCACGTATTTTAAAGCAGAACTAAACTTTTAAGAGAGGTAGGGCACAGCTGATAATCCGCTCAAATCGGAGCAGCCCGCCTAGGGAAGGACCTCCACCTTACAGAAGATGGTAGCCAAATAACATTGGTCTCGGCCATGTTGCGTTCCTACGGTGAGTAAGGTCTCCAGAGCTCCACTTAAAAAAAAAACTCCGATGGATAACTACAACGCTCTCCGTTAGAGACAATTCGCCTAGGCCAAAAATGAATGCGTAAAAAAAAAACAATGAGCCAGCAGCGCAACCGGCAATGAACCGTGCCGGGCTCCGCCGGGTCCGGCACACGGAAAACCGGGAGTGTGACGGCCTAGCGAAGTTTATAGAAATGAAAAAAATGTAACCGTCATTACCAACTTTCCCGGCAATTTAGTTGGAAGAGCACTCGGCCGGATTCGAGAGGACGTGGGTTCGAATCCAACCACAATGAGGCGGGGAGGTGAAATTTCTCTATTACATCTAGCTTAAAAAGAACTCATATAATTATTATAATGAACATTCTTTTATTATTTTTGATATAAAATCCAGATGAGACGTTAATCATTTCATATTTTCTACCTTTTCCCAATTCTTTACAAGTCTAATAAAAATATGAAAAAAAAAATACGCAGCACACTTGAGTAAACTCTATCAAGGTAACACCCCTCGCGGGCTTGATATAAAACAGAAGTATTGACAGCCCTGTTTCAATATTATAGATAGTTGTCTGATACTTAGTTTTTCATACAAATTGTATCATAATAAATTTTATAGCTGCATTGGATCGACTAACCTTCTTGAGTCTTTCTCAATCTACGTCTTCCTGATAACCGATCGAGGTCTCTTTCCAACTGAATACAAAAATAAATTCAAAAGCAAGGCTCCTAAATAAAGTTTTTAGTTCTTCACACTTCACTTCCCGGCGTTATAGTTCTACAATAATAATAGTAATCAATTTTACACAACAAACAGCGCCATCTGGTGCCAAAATACCACCGGGCTGTCATAAGTTGGAGAGGAAACACATTCAGCTTTTAATCAGGTTTCTTTTAAACTAGAACATTATGACATAACCAATAATGACCATGTCGTCACTGCTCACGTCACACGCATAACATGTTTCCTGAAATAAAAAATAAATAAAAAATGGTACGTAAAACGAGGTTTAGACGACAGTCTATAAGGCAAGGTTAAACGATCTACAGGTAATATTGGAAAATATTAAGAAAAATATACATGAGACAGAAAGTTAATAGAACGTGTAATGTTTGAACGAAAGTACGCGTGAGGGAAAGGGAGGGGTTGATTGGGAAAGAGATAGTAACTCAATTTCTATAACTAATATTATAGAAAAGAATAGAATAGAAAAAAATATATCCGACGACACATACATACATATAAAATTCTTTGTCCAGAATGACTGACTAACGGATCAACGCACAGTCTAAATCGATGATCGTAGAGACCTGGAGGGTATCCGAAAAAAAAAAGGATTTTTCTAACTTCCCACAGGAAAACTATAAAATAATAATATCATATTTAAAAAGTATTATACTCCAGCCGGATAGCTAGTTCGTAACACAAACCCTTTCTTAAGTTATCTGACAAGCGAATAATCTCATGACCTTATGGAAAATCCAGACCCCGGTCAAACCAAGCATAACGCAACCCAGATAATCAGATCAAAACTTGGTAAAAGTTTAAAATCTGTTAAAACATTTGTTAATAGGCAAGATCAACGCATTTTACTCTCCTGATAATTTGATGTTAAGAACCATTAGCAATGTTGTTTGGAGAAAAGCATTTGGCATAGCTGGGGCCGATTCTACTATACAAATGCACCAATGACTCTCAATCGTGTCTTAATAGAATGCCGATAGTGTATCAGTGGAATAGTTTTTGAAATTTGTTATTGACTTAAACAATAACATAATGTTTAACTTATTGTTTACGTCCATAACAAATGTCAAAAACTATTCCACAGATACACTATCGATATTCTATTGAGACACGATTGAGACACCATTGAGAGTCCATTGGTGCATTTGTTTAGTAGAATCGGGTCCCTGTTCTGTCGTGCGAAGTACTGGCTGTGGTACTGGTCTCACTCTTGTGAGTTCTAGCTTTTTTTAGATTTAGGACTTGTTTTTATTCCACACCATTGTGTATGATATTCCGCGTATTCTTCATGTGAATGTACTTGATTACGAGTGAAAAAAAGAATTGTTAAATGACAAAAAAGCCTGTAGGTAACCAGTTTTTTGTTATACCACTAATATGGCAAACAAACTTGTACCAGTGAAGGCCTAATTTCTGAAATAAACATTTTGATTTCATTATAATTTTCGAAAAATAAAGAGGACTGTACTAAGCTGGTCGCCAACCTTCACTAGTTGGAGAGACACTAGATAAAGAAGACCATTAATGAGATGGCCTCGCTCAAATATCCGCGTGAAGCAGCAGGATTTTGCTCAATTTTGATCCGGATTGGCAAACGAGTATTTGGGTCATCTGTTGTGATCACTACCACCCATGAAGCGTGATACCAGGGTAGTCTTGGAGTTGATGTTGACAGAACGATACAAATGGGTTGAAAGAAAGAAAAATGGATAAAGATGAAGATGGACTGTTTTTGGTGATTTTTTAATGTTTTTAATATTTTTGTTTTATATATTGCAACTAGCGAAACCCGCGCAACTTCGTTTGCGTGTATCCCGCTTTCCCGTGGGAATTTTTAAATTTTTCTCTCCGTAAGAACCATCCTCGTACTTCAAGGAATATTCTAAAAAAAAAATCAGCCAAATCGGTCAAGCCGTTTTCATGTTATGTCGTGACAACGGAAAACGGGTTTCATTTTAGATTGTAACTTTTAGCAGTAAAATTTCAAAAGAGCAAGTGCTAAGTGTCTTGTCTGTTCTTCTTCAGTTCACAGAAACCCCTCTTCACTCGTATCTTGATAAATAACTATTACACCTACAATAAAGTTAAATAATGATACCTGATCTCTGAATCTGGGGAGCGATTTCGAGCGGTTCGATGTGGAAATTCTGAGATTTTTTTAGGTTTACTTTTAGTATTCCCAAATGGTAATCCTGTTAATACTGTTGGCAATTTCGGGGAAAAGTTCGGTTCGCTTTCTGATGTTGCAAATAGAAATCAATAGGTACAAATAACATTGAACTCTCGATAATTGAATATTGAAGATCTGTTGGCCGATTTTGATTTTACTTATTTTCAATCTGAACTTGTTGTTGATCCTGACTTTATAGAAGACTAGGTGGAAATATGTGGTGGGTTTGTCTACTAATTTTGACGGGATTTTCAATGAGAGATATCTTAATCTTACTTATGTTATAAAAAAGTGTAATGTTTGTCTTTATTTCACATCGAAAGAAACCTGCGGACTTATCGTTACGACAAAGTACTCCCATCTGTGGTCATAGTGTTTCCACAGACGTTTTCCATCCTTTTCTTTCAATTGAGTTACTTTCGTATTTATAACATAAAAAATTACTGTGGAATTGTATTATTTACCTATAAGCTAATAAATTACCGAAAATTCGACCATCGAATAATTTCAAAGTTAGAATTTACGAATAGCTGTGTAAGTAATTAATAATTATTTGACTAAATGAATTGGCCACGAGCAAAGGCGAAATAAAATTTATGATGTCATTAAATCATTTAGATAAAGCAATGTTTAATTTAGTTAAATTACTAATTGTAATTTTAGATTTTGAGGCCCACCGTCGACCACACGACCGAAAGGATTGGAGTGGAGATGAGCGCAGAAGTTAGTTGTTTTGTGAATAAACAATAATCTTTTATTTATGCATGAGTAGTCAAATGAGACGACTGGCAATCACCGCCACCAATAGACACTTGTAGCTCAAAGAGAGCTGATTTTTGAGTGGTTAACTGGTACTGGCTCCTCAATGGGCAGGGCAGGCTCAACCAGGCAGTACCACTCGTAAAGAATATCGACGTGAAATATCGGTGATTTCGTATGATTATTTCTTTGTTAATTTCTTCATACGTGGGTCACGCACCCAAAACTCTTGTAGACGTGGATGTCCAGCAGTGATTGCTTACAATGGTAAGGTGACCAGCCAGCTCGTTTATTCTCCTCTGTCATAAAATAAAAGACTAGGGTCGAAGCGCTCTGTCAGTAGAAGGTCCAACTCAAGTTAAGATAAAGTGGTAATTTTAAAAACCTTCATAGTAGGCTCTACGTAATCAAATTTTCGTGAAGATGTTAGAATAAGTTAATAACAAATCCATCTTATGTAACATCAGAAATTGCCGCATCCGCATCATCCTGCTCCCTGTATCTCTTATCAAAGATTTCATCTCTCGTAGCCTCCGGGCGATATTTATAAATCATTTTTCCTCAACCCCCTAAGGGGAGACTACCCTTATGTTTTCAGTTGTTGATCTCATCCTTGATTAGATATTGTTCAGATTCTCGTGTAATTAAAACTTGTTCAAAAGGTTTTTGGATGAATATGCATATTAGAAATTTTGTAGATGTTGAAAGGGAATCCTTTATTTGAGCCTTCTCTGACAAATTTTCTCTAATACACAGCTTGTATCAAAACTAATCTCAACAATTTCAAGAAAGCAAAATTATCGCTAGAAAAAGTTTAGATGGAAAAATTATATGAACTAGCGTAACTACGTTTGCGTACATCTCACTTTACCATGGGAATTTTGGGAAATCCTTTCCTATCAGATGTCTAAGTCATACAAAAATAATACACCCTCAAAGTTTCAGATATTTGATCTTTGTCTCTGTGCGTTAATCCATCAATCAGTCAGTCAATATTAGGACAAAGCATTTTACATGTTATAATAGATGCATACTCATCTGTTTAGCTGAACGGATGTGTGCATCTCAATTGTCTATCAAACTCAAGTGAGTCTTTCATGTTGACCCAAAAAAAGAGTATTTTAAACCCTTAAAAAATAAGGCTTTAGCCATGTATTTCTTACATAAGATTTTTAAGAATTTGCTCTTTGGGTTATGTGTCACGAAAACTCGACTACATACAGACGTAATTAAGTGTCATCTGACAGATTGGGTTGTACCACCTTAACAAAATATTCCTTGATTCGAGATCGCCGCCTCGTCAACGAAGGTCGTCAAGATGGCGACCTCTGATCCTCACCGTACAACGTTGCCTTTTTAAAGTTTTAAAGTGTACTTTTTTTGTTAAAAAGTGTTCATTTAAAATTCTCGACATTGGCGAAATTGTCTATGTGTCGCTAAGACACGACAGAAACGCCATTAATTAAGAAAGATAAAGATATTCCTTTTGATAAAGATCATCTTATTATTCCTGTAAATTACCATCAACTACCATTAACGTGTCAATTAGGTACAAAGTTAATTAAAGCTTTGGGTCACTTGACCAAACGTTATTACAATTTGCTGTCAATACATTGGTCGGATGGTATTGTCAATCAGGATAGCTCATTTCTATTCAACTACCAATTACGAGATGTTAATTAAGTCATCACTTGATCTCTATTGATTCAGTGACTGTTTGAACTGTGCTAATGATTTTCTGAAGCCATTATACTTTATAATGTGTTTATAATGTACTTATATGATGAGACAAAATACATTTCAATAAAATATTTTTTAGAACATCACTTACTTTTATTTTCACACTAGCTTTTCCCCGCGGCTTCGCTCGCGTGACATAGATCTCGTTCGACAACAAAACAATCCAAATATTTTCCCATTGGAACGACATATTTTCACGAGATAAAAAGTAGCCTATGTTGGGCTCTGTACCCCTAACAATATGTATGCAAATTTTCATAATGATCGGCTGCTTACAATACAATACAATACAAAACACTTTATTGCACCAAAGAACAAATACAACAATACAAATAAAGCTTAGTAATACACGGTACAATAGGCGGTCTTATCGCTAGGCAATTTCTTCCAGACAACCTAAAAGACTGGACAAGAAATCATACACGGGTTGCGTGGTACAACAAACAATAATACTACTTATCTATTATGAAATAAAACAAAAACAATACTAAATTAAAAACCATTCAAATTAATAAGCTAGAACCACAGGGGTGCATCCGCAGCACTAACTCACTACTGCACATGCAGCCCTGCGGCCCCCAACCAGCAAAATAATAAAAATAATAAATATGTATACTTAAAAACTAGATATCCAACGAACTTAAATAAATATAATACATATCAATATATATACACATTATAATATTATACTTGACGCATGTAAATATATATAATATATTTATTCGGATTACAACAATGCTAATTGATGCCTACAATCACACTCAAGCAAATAACGACTTTTAACAGCTATTTTAAAACTTAAAACACTTTGAGATTGCCGCACAGTTAATGGTAGGGAATTCCACAAACGGACAGCTTGGACAGTGAACGAATCGCCGTAAAAACGAGTGGAATGCGAGGGAGTTTTCAAGCGAAGCGTTAAAGCACTACGCAGGGTAGAACCTTCATGAAAAGTGAAGCGATCTCTGAGGTATGAGGGAGTGTTGGGATTGAAAAGGATCGTATATAAAAGAGTAACAATATGTAAGTTGCGACGAAAACGGATAGGAAGCCAACGGAGCTGGGATCGGAACTGTGAAACGTGGTCGAATTTACGAAGACCGAAAATAAATCGAATGGCAAGGTTTTGAAGGCGCTCCAGTTTATTTAAAAGGTCAAGATTGAGATCAGG
Source organism: Endotricha flammealis (assembly GCA_905163395.2). Taxonomy (NCBI): domain Eukaryota; kingdom Metazoa; phylum Arthropoda; class Insecta; order Lepidoptera; family Pyralidae; genus Endotricha; species Endotricha flammealis. Next base: position 1,462,262 of record LR990880.1, on the reverse strand, counting down.
AAAGGAAGAGTCAGCGTAGTCTAAAATAGGAAGAAGTAAGGATTGAGCCAGCGCAATTTTGGTGTCAATTGGCAAAAAGTTACGAAGCCGTCGAAGAGAACCAGATGCTGCAAATAGTTTTCTACTAACTTCCGCTACATGGGGTGCCCAGGACAAAGTTTTATCTATAATAATTCCGAGATTTTTTACATGATCAGAGAACTTAATGTTGACCCCCTCAAACAAGATAGAAAAACAATTTTTGGCATAAATTTTAGCAATTAATCGGGGACTGCCAACAAGAATGGCTTGGGTTTTATTCGGATTGACGGCCAGTCCGTGCAATTTACTCCATTCAGAAATTTTCGCCAGATCGCTATTGACTTTATCGATATCAGCAGATAGGTCATCAAAGTGGGAGTGACGATATATCTGCAGATCATCTGCATAAAGGTGGTAGGAAGACTGAAGTTGGAGAGTGATGGAGTTAATAAAAAGTGCAAATAATAACGGGGATAGCACGCCACCCTGAGGTACACCAGCAGACGTGTTACACCACGAAGAGAACTTATCCTCGACGCGTAAACGCTGCCGGCGCCCATACAGGTAAGTACGAAACCAGTCAATAACCGTCGGAGATATGTTAAGAGAGCTTAGCATGGACAACAAAATATCAAAGTCTACGGTATTAAATGCGTTGCTAAAGTCTAAAAGCACCATTATAGTAACTTGTGAATTATCCATAGCAGAGCGAATGTCATCAGTAATTTTCACAAGCGCCGTAGTCGTACTGTGACCTTGCCTAAATCCGGATTGGAACGGGTTGAGGACATTGTTAATTGTGAGAAATTTATTAAATTGGTTCTGTACCAAGCGTTCAAGAACTTTAGAAAGAAATGGAAGTATAGAAATAGGGCGATAATCGGAAAAGGAAGAAGGAGTTGCTTTTTTGGGGAGAGGTGTTATATAGGCATCTTTCCACGCAGCAGGGAACGTTGAGGAAGATATGGAGTAGTTAAGGATGGAGGTAATAATAGGGAGAATGATGTCAAGGATAGGCAAGATCATAGCACGACTGATATTATCACTTCCTGTAGCATTTGAAGCTATAGAAAGAATGCTCTTCTTAACATCACAATCAGTAAATTGACAAAAAGAAAATTCAGGGAAGTCAGGAGTTGGCAAAGACGAAAGGTGACTTATAGTGTTGTTTTTGAGGTTGCTGTCCAAAGCAACTGAATAAGTGAAGTGCTTGTTCAAAGCATCGAGATCAATGTTATTGGATAAACAGTGCTGTTTTTTACCAACTCCCAAAGACTTGAGAAACCTCCAGACTTTGGCTGGGTCAACATTCTCGACGGATTTATGAATGTGGCGTCGTTGAGCTTCTCTACACATCCTATTGCAGCGATTACGGGCCTCTTTGTAATAGTCACGATACTTATCAGGGTTTGTCTTAAATTTAGTTTTGGCGCGGTTCTTCCTTGATATGGCAGCCTTAATTTCCTCTGTGAGCCAAGGCGCAGGTAAGTGTTTCACACGGACTGGTCGAACGGGCGCATGACGATCAAGGAGTTGCACTAAAGTAGAGTTGAAGATTGTCACCTGTTCGTCAATGGAATCTGCATTAATGACTGCATCCCAATCGCAGCCCCTCGCATCTATTTTTAATCTATCTAAGTCAATACCACCAAAATTGCGCTGCATAACGATTTTAGGTTTGAATTTAGGAGGTCGGAGTTTGTAAGAAAGGAATAAAAGATGATGAAAAGAAAAAGCATCAGCGACACATTGGCCATGCTTAAAGACTAAATCTGGAGAGGAAACTAAAATTAAATCAAGAAGGGAAGGCTGGCAGTTTGGGAAATGATGTGTAGCTTGCAAGGGAAGGATAGATAGATTACAGGAGTTGGCAAGAGAGTAGAAGGATTTGGAACGAAGGTCGTTTTTAAGGAGACAAGTATTGAAATCACCCATTATAATGGAGTGTTGGAAAGACGGAAGGAGGTTCTCGAGAAGAGTTTCAAAAGAAGAAAAGTAATTGATATTGGAAGAGGGACTATAACAGACACCGAGCAGGATTTTGGAGTGAGAAAGGATAACCTCAATAAATAAATATTCGGCTTCGTGCGACGGATTATTTAGGGACGAAGAAGACAATATATTAAATGAGATGTTCGCACGAAGATAAATAGCAACTCCACCACCTCCTTTACCCACTCTATCATTTCTTATAAGCCGAAACCCTGGTAAAGAATAGGAAGTAGATGGAAGACAAGGCGTGAGCCAGGATTCGGATACCAAGATGGCGTGGAGATTTTTCACATCAAAAGAAGCAAGCAGGTCAGGGTAATGTGCCGGAATGCTTTGCGCATTGATGTGAGCAATATTAAAATTTTTTGGGCAATCGGAAAAAGTGTCAATTAGTACTTCATCCAGCGGAGTAGGCAAGCTATAAAAACTGTCATCATTATAACTACTAGAACCTGAGCTTGCGGAATAAAATGCACTGTTAAAATCGTCATTCATAATTATGTGATAAAAATATAAACAATAAAAATAAAAAATAAAAAAAATAAAAATAATAATAAATAAATAAAATACAATTATATGATTATTTTAATAATAAACGTTACGCCCTACTGCTAAAAATTCTAGCCTAAACGACCTACCAGCAGATAGATCAATGGTATACTCAAAATTAGAATGAACAATATGTACCTACTTACTTAAAAATTAATTAAACACAAAGATGTAAAAAATAAATTAAAAGAATAAGAATAGCGCCTTCACGGCACTCAACCTAGAGTGTAGATATACACGCACGCACGCATAAAAGAAACTCAGTGAGATCGTCAGGTGTAAAAGGAAATAATTAAATTAATTAAAAAGAAATAAAAGAAAACAATATAAAATAAAAATGATATCGGTAGAATTTAATATTGTATGCTGTGATTGTATGTAACCATTTCATGTTTGATACTGGCAGAAACAATCATTCACAGGCTGGGTTGCCAGTAATGAAAATAAGAAGAAGTGAATGAATGTAAAAATACTAAAAATCAAATCGGTCGGTCAAGTCAATCTGAAAAGTTTTTTAACTACACGCAAAGTAAATCTACATTATAATTTTAATAAAAATTGCAGATTATGAGAGAGAAAAAAAAGATAATAATAATGTACTGTTACCCACACGTTATCATGAAGTGTAGACGAAACGAACTACCCGACGAATATCACACAACCTGCCCGAAAGCTACCTGTTCAAAGGGGGATACGTACCACTACTCGATGCTATACAACATCAAGGCGAAGCTCAAGTTCACGAGTGCGCACATGTATATCCACTTACATCAACAGCCGACTACGAAGTCACTTCTTAATGGGACGCTTGGATCTTGTGGTCGCCGCCGGAATCGTCTTGGCAGTGCTAGGCGAGGAGGGCGCCGCAGTCACAGCGGCCGCCGCTGCCGGCACAGTTGAAGAAGTAGCCGTGCCAATGAGACTCTTCACGTCAGCAACCGTGAACACGCGGTGCCTTACCCCATCCACTCCAGCAACAAATATACACCCATCCATGGTCCAGCACTTATTAATGCCAAAGTGCTGCCGAGCTAATAAAAATGCATCCCGACGCTGTTTTGTCAAAAACTCAGACACAGTTAAACCGCTGCCCTTTAAAATGGTTTTGTTAGACCAAATCTTGCGTTGCGTTGCTTGATCACAAAACTTGACCAATATCGGACGAGGCTTATTGTCGGACACAACCCCAAGCCTGTGACAGCGACTAATGCACTGAGTAGAGAGATCGGCAATCTTAAACTTATCGGAGATTATTGTACATACTTTTAGAGGGATATCTTCATTCTTATCCTCAACAACTCCATGGAGAAGCAACATCTTTCTACGAGTCCTCATTTCAAAATGATCCTGCTGCTGGGAGAGTAGAGCGACCTGTTGCTGTAGAGTCTTCAGAGATGTCGACATAAAGGTGCTGAAGGCGTTGAATTCAGCTGCTAATGATAGGAGTGTTGGTGCCTGGCCCATAGCAGTGGCTTTGTTCAATTGAGCTTGGAAATCCGCCATTCCAGAATTAAAACGCTCCATCAACGCATGGACAGAATCTTGAAGAGTATCCATAGTGAGTAAGGAAGGAGAAACTAAAGGAAAAATTATGCTGGCAGGTAACTTAGTTTATAAACATTAATATAACATGAAATACTATTAAAAAAATACTGTAAATAAATTTAAATTAATAATAAATTGTAGAGCCACAAATTTTGATGTGTTATAATTTCCACAGCTACCCGCAAAAAAAAAAAGTCAAGCCGTGAAGGAATAACAAACAAAGTAATTAGTAAGGATATGACATGTGTTCTTTGAATGACGTAGAAAAAAGGGATACATGCAAACAAAGTTGAATGAGTTTCGCTAGTAACCAATATTACTAAACTAGCTTCCGCCCGCGGCTTCGCCCGCGTGGCCTAGTAACAATTAGCATATCTTTCTTCAGAAACAAATTCCGGTCCGGGATGGCCTGGTACGGTACGGTTCCATCCGGTCCGATCAGGTCCGGTCAATCCGGTCCGGTCCGGTTCGGTCCGGTCCGGTCCGGTCGGTCCGGACCTTATAAGGACCCTGCACGCCAAATTTGGAATCTCTAGACTCAGCGGTTTGGGCTGTGCGTCCCCTCGCAACTTCGTATGCGTATATCTCGCTTTCCCGTGGGAATTTTGAAAAATCCTTTCTTAGTACGCGTCTAGACGTCGTAAGAAACCTACAGTCCAAATTTGGAATCTCTAGACCCATTAGTTTGGGCTGTGCGTTGATATATAGTTAAGTCAGTCAGTCAGTCAGGACTTTGAATTTTATCTATGAAAAAAATCCGGTCCGGTCCGGTTCGATCCGGTCCGGTCCGGTTCGATCCGGTCCGGCACGGCCCGGTACGGTGCGGTTCCTTCCAGACCGATCAGCTCCCTAATTCTGCTATTTATTAACCAAAACAGATCGGCAGCGTTTCGGCTTGGTTGCATTTGCTATGTTAACCAAAACGGTATTCCATTAACATTATGTTTACAGCTGAGACGCAAACGGTTGGTTACAAAAGTCACTCTTTCACTGCCGATGCAAAACCGCAACTTTTGACAGTTCAACCAACGCAGAGCCGTAGCGTTTCAGCCGTCTCAACTGTCAAAAAAATTGCAGAATACCAAACGATAGTTGAACGGATTACAAACCGTTCTGTGTTCATTAGCGGAATACTACAACCAAAGCGTTCCGGCTGCCCAACCAATCGGTCCAGTCGGTCTGGACCTTATAAGGACCCTACATGTCAAATTTGGCATCTCTTGACCCAGCGGTTTGGGCTGTGCGTTGATATACCCTCGCAACTTCGTTTGCGTATATCTCGGTTTCCCGTAGGAATTTTGAAAAATCCTTTCTTAGTACACCCCTAGACGTCGTAAGGAACCTACAGTCCAAATTTGAAATCTCTAGGCCCATTGGTTTGGGCTGTGCGTTGATGTATAGTTAAGTCAGTCAGTCAGGACTTTGAATTTTATCTATGAAAAAAAATCCGGTCCGGTCCGGTTCGATCCGGTCCGGCACGGCCCGGTACGGTGCGGTTCCTTCCAGATCGATCAGGTCTGATCCGTTCCGGTCCGGTCCGGTCCGTTCCGGTCCGGTCCGGTCCGGTCCGGTCGGTCTGGACCTTATAAGGATCCTACATGCCAAATTTGGAATCTCTAGACCCAGCGGTTTGGGCTGTGCGTTGATATACCCTCGCAACTTCGTTTGCGTATATCTCGGTTTCCCGTAGGAATTTTGAAAAATCCTTTCTTAGTACACCCCTAGACGTCGTAAGGAACCTACAGTCCAAATTTGGAATCTCTAGACCCACCGGTTTGGGCTGTGCGTTGATATATAGTTAAGTCAGTCAGGACTTTGAAATTTATCTATGAAAAAAAATCCGGTCCGGTCCGGTTCGATCCGGTCCGGCACGGCCCGGTACGGTGCGGTTCCTTCCAGACCGATCAGGTCTGATCCGTTCCGGTCCGGTCCGGTCCGTTCCGGTCCGGTCCGGTCCGGTCGGTCTGGACCTTATAAGGATCCTACATGCCAAATTTGGAATCTCTAGACCCAGCGGTTTGGGCTGTGCGTTGATATACCCTCGCAACTTCGTTTGCGTATATCTCGGTTTCCCGTAGGAATTTTGAAAAATCCTTTCTTAGTACACCCCTAGACGTCGTAAGGAACCTACAGTCCAAATTTGGAATCTCTAGACCCACCGGTTTGGGCTGTGCGTTGATATATAGTTAAATCAGTCAGGACTTTGAATTTTATATATATAGATGAAGAAAAAAAAACGGTCCGGTCCGGTTCGATCCGGTCCGGTACGGCCCGGTACGGTGCGGTTCCTTCCAGACCGATCAGGTCTGATCCGTTCCGGTCCGGTCCGGTCCGTTCCGGTCCGGTCCGGTCCGGTCGGTCTGGACCTTATAAGGATCCTACATGTCAAATTTGGCATCTCTAGACCCAGCGGTTTGGGCTGTGCGTCCCCTCGCAACTTCGTATGCGTATATCTTGCTTTCCCGTGGGATTTTTGAAAAATCCTTTTTTAGTACATCCCTAGACGTCGTAAGGAACCTACATGCCAAATTTGGAATCTCTAGACCCAGCGGTTTGGGCTGTGCGTTGATATACCCTCGCAACTTCGTTTGCGTATATCTCGGTTTCCCGTAGGAATTTTGAAAAATCCTTTCTTAGTACACCCCTAGACGTCGTAAGGAATCTACAGTCCAAATTTGGAATCTCTAGACCCACCGGTTTGGGCTGTGCGTTGATATATAGTTAAGTCAGTCAGGACTTTGAATTTTATATATATAGATAGGTATACAGATTTTTAGACACCGTCTAGCAAGTCTCATAAAAACCTGTAGCAAGGGCTCTTCAGTAAATCTTAGTTATGGCTAAATCCTACCTTAATTATAAAGGCGAAAGTAATGTATATGTTTGTTACTTCTTCATGCTCAAATGGCGGGGCCAGTATTTATGACATTTGGTATGTAGGTAGCCGATACCTTAGATTAATACATAGGGTACCTTTTATCCCGAAAAGGACGTGATTCCTGTAGGATTTCATCAAAAGTCTGATATAGATACTGCTATTGTGCATAAATAAATAGACGCAAACGAAGTTGCGCGGGTTTCACTAGTGATATATATAAATGGCAAGCGTTGGAGAGATGGACGAAAAAGTCCCAGAAAAGGCAGAGGCATTCCAGCTTCCTAATCAGATACAAAAGTCCTGTAAACTGCGATATAGATCAAGGTATCTCGGGACAATGGCGGAAGTTATCAAAGTTCACTCTCTTTGACTAACTTTAACAGAACATTATATTTTTATGGTGGGGAGACCCCGCTTCGTAATTTTTCAAATGATTTACATCCAAAACTTTGTGGGTATTTTAAAAAGTAATGAACTGACTTCCACGAGGATATAGATAGTCGTATCTATAAATAAAATGGTTATGTCTTTTAATTTGTGCCATTTTTTCGCATGAAAACTTTTGACAAATCCAACTCATTTAATGACCCCACCTTCGGTGCTGGACGGGTCCGATTTTTGGCGAGAGCAAATAATTTGTGTGATGAATATTTTGTGTTGACTTGATCCCTCAAGCTTGTGATACCCACTGTATTGCAAGCTTCTATAGGCTACGGTGATGCTTACCATCAGGCGGGCCGTATGCTTGTTTGCTAACTTTATAGCTTAAAAAAGGGAACAAGGAAAAGGAGAAAGAAATTAGGCTTCAGAATCTCGTTCACCGAACGGAACGCATTGCTGCTTCGTCAATATTCTGTGAGAGACTGACCTAGTCCACTTCATAAATGCTCTACTCCAAAATTCATCTGATGATAGAATCTGCACGAGAAAGGATAACGAAATTCGTCCATCAATTCAGGCTTTTAATGCAAAATTTAACGGGAAAACAAATAAAGCCATCAGTTTGTATTTCCAAACAGAATTTATACTCGCAAAAACGGGTAAAACCGACCAATATGTTATACTGTTCTTGGGGTGAAACGGGGAGCGGCAGCAGGGCGAATTTGGGGGTGAAATCAGTACGTTTTCTTTACCGCACACCCCCATCTAATATATTCAGTATTCCTTACCTATAAATCAGCCTACAACGCTATGATAATGGGCTTGTACTAGTACCCTGATTTTATTACCTTTTTCGTTCAATTATTCTATGGGGATTTGCCTCTGTGATTTGAGGTTAAGATGCTTTTTTTAACAATCTATTTTTTTTAACCACTAAGGTGGCAAACAAGTATACGGCCCGCCTGATGGTAAGCAGTCACAATAGCCTATGGACGCTTGCAATACCGGGGGTATCACTAGCGCGTTGCCGACCCTGTAAAAAGTGGAGTACTGATAAAAAGATAATTCCTGACAGAGTGATTATTGTCCAGTACAAACTAACAGACCGTCGGCGCGTTGATAGTAACCCTATCTTCGTTCCCGCTCGTGGTTTTTGGTATAGTTTTAGGTTGTCTTTTCTTTTTTTTTATACCACAAAGGTGGCAAACAAGCTTACGGTCCGCCTGATGGTGATGTCTACCCTGCAAATCTGCAAAACTGCCAAATTCATTGGTCAGTATCTCTGCCATTCTAAAATGATGATGAAATGGCTACAATTTGAAGAGTGAAAGATACATTGAACCCATATTGAACCTATATCTATAATATAATAAATAAATATATAGGGACAATTCATACAGATTGAGCTAGCCCCAAAGTAAGTTCGAAACTTATGTTATGGGATACTAACTCAACGATATTATATTTTATAACAAATACATATATAGATAAACATCCAAGATCCGAGGCCAATCAGAAAAAGTTCGTTTTTCATCATGACCCGACCGGGGATCGAACCCGGGACCTCCTGGGTGGCGGTCTGGCGTGGTAACCATTACGCCACGGAGGTCGTCAAATAATAAAACAGTAAATCACGGTATGTCTGTACATTGAACATATTTGACAAAAATGGATATAATAATAGAAGAAAAATACTTAAAGCGAAATTTTTTTTTGTCTGTCTGTTTGTACGCGCTCATCTTCGTTGTTACTGAACGGATTTTAATGCTGTTTACACAGGAAGATAGATCTTGACTTAGAGCCAATTATATTTATATTTTATTTAAATTGAATATCAAGAGATAAAAATATCTTCATTTACGTAGACTAAGTGGCTCGACGTTATGAAAATTCAGTTCTTCAAAACTTCCCTAGAGGTTCGGTCGATACTGTTTTAACCACAAATCCAATTACACGCGGGCGAAGCCGTGCGCACAGCTAGTGTTAGTATAAATGTTGATATTTTCGTATTTATTCGTCTCCAGGGCATATTATATCATAGATTTCCTCAAGAGGAAAACATCTCGGGAGTTATCTAATTACACTTTGTATCCGACCTACACGCGTATAAATATCTATACTCCACCTAAGCGTTCATCCGTTTCCTATTCCAGTAGTATTTTGGGTTCTGCTAAGCTTAAAGATTTGACGAAGATGCATAGATATTTAAGTATATGAAGCAAATACTGTCGGACGATAAAACGAAACACACCTCTTGTAATGAAATCCATTTTTGGAGTAGTAGAGCAATTATTATGAAATGGGCTTGCTCGACCGGGGAAGTACCCTCTCACAGAATATCGACGTGAAGCAGCAATGCGTTTCGTTCGGTGAGTAAGAGATCCGGAAGCCCAACTTCTTCCCTATCCCCTCTTTCCCCTGTCTTCTTTCCCTTCCCTTCCTCCTTCCTTTCATCCAACCCCCTTGGTGGACAACGCATTGGTAGCGCCCCTGGTGTTACTGATTTTCATAGGCGGCGGTGACTGTTTTCCATCAGGTGGCCCGCTTGCTTGTTTGTCTGCTGTATGAAATTAAAAAAAAAGAGCTCAATTTGAAATGGGTAAAAATATTATGTAGGTACCTTACCTATGTATATGTATGTATATGTTACCGAAAATGTACGTAATCCGGAAATGTAAACAATTCCCAGGCATTGTGTAATTATTATACATTTCATATTTTAAAACATTTTGTTTTGGTTATTCATTAAAATAAAAACAAAATTTAATTGAAATACATAATATGTAAAATAGGTCTTAGTAACGGGCGTTGTGAACTCCTGAATAATCGATACATTTCAAACTGTCACCTATCATCTAAAATAGGTCTTCAATCGACTACAGTCAGCGATCTCGTACGATTTCAACTTTGTTCAAATTGGAATTAATTGTTGAAGAGGGCTATATATTCTAAAAGTTAAGAGATTTATCTCTTTAATTGGAAGCCCTGATGAACATGCTTGAACAAGGAACATCTGGTATGGAAAGCATAAGTCTGGTCTCCGGTTCAAATGCTGCAGAAAGTAATAAATTCGAGAACGAATATGCATGCTGTTTTTCAGAGTAGGCGGTGACTATATCGAACCCGCTACCTCTGGCGCCGGAAGTAGAGTAACCAACGAGCTACCGGGCAGTTAACAATCTGTTATGAATTTGTAATATAATAACGACTGAAAATTCAAAATGGCTATTCGATATTAAGTAAAAAATACCTGGCCTAATATCTTGTGGTACGAGGGGGGAATATTGGGTGTCGCTCCCCCCCAAAAAGGGGGGTTTAGGGGGTGCAAAAGGTCACGGCGAAACGTTTGGATATTACTTATTGTGTTAAATATTTTCCATTCTTCTGTTGAAAATCGTATTGCTCGAATTAGTCAGGGATTTTAAAGGCTAGTCAACGGATGACCGAAGTTACAAGCATTTCCTGAAACTTGTTCTTTTTGTTTTTGGAAATATGATTGAAAGATATAATTCACCTCCAATATTTAAGGACAAATCAGAACTTACTTCGGGGCTAGCTCAATCTGTATGAATTGTCCCTATATATTTATTTATCAGACGCACATACAGACAGCAAAAGCGACTTCATTTTATACTAAGTAAAGACTAGCGAAACCCTCGCAACTTCGCTTGCGTATATCCCGCTTTCCCGTGGGAATTTCGGAAAGTCAAAATTCAAAAAAATTCAAAAATTCAAAACTTTTATTCAGCGAATAGGTTTTCACAAACACGTTCTCTTGTGAGAGTATACAGTAATAAATGATTTGTATAAATCAATCTACTCTATAAACTACTACCATTTCGGAAACAAAAGCAAAATGACCACTGGTAAAAAGAAATGGCGAAAGAAAACCAGTTACGGCCTTTTTTGTCATTAAAAATATATCGTACTTTTCTTTTTTCTTTTCTATTTCAACATAGAATTAAAAACTAGGTACATACATACAACATTACGTACGCGGAATGTCAATAAATAAATAAATATTTATATATTATAGTCCTTATGTAAATGTACTTATTATAAACGTTCTTTTTGAATAATTCTATCTAATTTTTACATTTATTTATATTCTATTTTAAAATTTTAAAAAATAATCTGAATCAACATTTTTAAGATATAAGCGTACATAAGGACAGACAGACAGTGGGAACCGATTTTAATATATATTTATGTACAGTCAGGACTGTGACGCGAAGAGGAAGTGATGCCGAGGAGCGCTTGGTAGTGCAGGGCCGAGTCAATGGCTGCAGATCCAGAGGACGATCTCCTCTGCGCTGGACCGACCAGATCAAATCTCTGACCCAGGAGCCTCTCAATGAATGCGCAAGACAAGCTTCCACCAGAGACAGATGGAGAACGGTAGTAAGACGTTACCTGGAGACGCGTGTGGCCACGACTACCCTGTAAAGAGCATACGACTGAGAAGAACAGTTAGGACTAGTCAGGAGCACGAAGAGCTTTACCCTTGCAGTACAATTTTGGCTCTTATGACATAGAACTTAAGAATGGTACATAGTCCAATATGTAAAGGTCGACCAGCCCCCTTACTCTTAAAGATAATTCCGCACGATCTCCATTGGATTCATCCACAGCTCAAACTATTTTTCGTTTGTATTGTAGACAGTAAAATTTATGTATAAGTTACGATGGGACTGACATAGTCATTGTATGACTAAAGTCCCTAAATTAAATAAAGATTAAAAAAAAAAAAAAAACTTTTAGGTACTCTTTACAGCTAGACTAGCGCTAACTAAATACCAAACTAAACGAAATCGGATTGTATGCTAACCAAATAGTTAGTAAAGTATGCAATTTCAAGGGTACGATTTAGGATTTGCTGTTAATTTTGCATTTGAAATTATAGAGAATTGATATTAAAATCGCGATTGCTATGCAGAGTAACCTAGCTACTCTTGACTGTAGCTAATGATATCTCTTCACACAAAAAATATATATCTATCCTCAATGAACAAAAACAACTAGAAATCAATAGATTCCATGGCTAAATATACTTCAAATACATTTATATAATTGTCTTTGTTTCAAAGACGGTTGTGATAAAGTGAGAAATAGCTTTTGGGACCGGGAGGCGTCGTCAGTACATGATAAAGGCCTGATAAAACCAATATATCTTTGTGACGGAAAACAAGAATACTTGTTTAAATGGCCTACTGTTTTGGGGTTTCGATGCTGGTATGCACAAAGCGTCTCTCGTTTATACTAATATTATAAAGAGGAAAGATGTGATTGTTTGTTTGTTTGTTTGTTTGCATTGAATAGGCTCCGAAACTACTGGACCAATTTCAAAAATTCTTTCACCAGTAGACAGCTACATTGTCAGGGTGTGACATAGGCTATAGCTTTTCCCGAAATTCAATGTGGTTCCCACGGGAACGGGCCCGGAACTTCACGCGGACGAAGTCGCGGGCAAAAAAGCTAGTTTATTATAAACGAGCTGTTACCCGCGACGTCGTAAGGATGACTCCTTTTCCTGACATGCGTTTTAAATGAAACAAAGCCTATATTCTGCTCTAAGCCGAGCTCTATCTTCCTGTGAAAACAACATTAAAATCCGTTCAGTAACTTAGAAGATGTGCGCGTTCAAACAGACAGACAAAAAAATAAAAAATATTTTTTTTTCGCTTTTATTACCTTTCTCGAACTGTTCCCTTTTTTTGCCAAATAAGTTTAAAGTACAGACATATCGGGGTCTACTGTTATTATATGTACCTATAGACAAGAGGGTCTAATTTGAAAAATGCGTTTTTAAACACATGCTGTACTCTTAATAACTTTAGTCATGGAATGCTCATTAAGATATTTAAGGATTTGCTCTTAGGGAAATAACGCTCAAAAACGCGAGTTTTGTCGAAAATAAAATTCACATATGAAAATCAATATGCTCCACGGATGATCGTCAGTTTTTGAAAAATAAAACAGATCCGGCTTACCTTTTCAAAAAAAAATTTTTTGTATACCACTTAAGTGTCCCATTTTACCCCAAAAAACCCTGGACCGTTAGAAGCTCCCCAATTTGAGCGACAGATGGCGTCCTACACCTCCCGAGACTAAAAAAAATATATATCTCGTAAATTATTACCCCTATTCTAATAAGAAAACTAGTACTGTTTAGCTAGATAAATTATCTTTCAATAAAAGAATATAACAACATACGAAAACTTATAAATAAGGTATATTTTTAGCGTATAATTTCAACATGAGAGGTTTTTTTTTACGACTTTGAGATTTACGGGCCTATTATTCCACTTTCGTATTCTTATTAGAATTTTTGTTATTAGAATCTTATTGCAAATGTACTTACCTTTCTGGAAATATACGTATTGTATACTAATATCCAAATAGTTTTGCCAAGAAAAGCATAAATCTTTTCTCTTACTTTCTCCACTTTCTCACTTTCACTTTTTGGCGAGCCGCAGGTAGTTTTCCAGTGAGTCAAGAACTTCGAAATATGTTAGAAATTAATGGTATTTCTGCTAAAACAGCTTCAAAATATGTTTATATTGAACGTAAGGCGTTATTTTATATATATATCTACACAGATTTATTATAAAAACACTTACTTGTTACTTCGGCACACGAATCGATCACTTTTTTTCACAGCAGTTTTCACTTGTTAATTTATCAAATTAAATACTTTATCTACAGTCAATTATTTGTAAATATGAAACTTTGTTTAATAATGATTGTTTTTATAACGTTTGCATGTATAAATGATAACAACAGTTCACTCATTTAATAAAATATTGTCTTCCGTCCGCCATGCGAAATTCAAAATGTCCGGTAACATTTTGGCCAGCGGGTGGGTATTTTGCAGAGAGGTCAATTACCTTGAAATCTATTAGAAATTAATGGTTTTTCTACTAAAAAGCGTCAAAATATGTTTATAATGAACGTAAGGCGTTGTTTAATATATATTTCTACACAGATTTATTGTAAAACCATTACCCCGAACCCCGGAACGCATTAATTTATTTTCGTAAACTTCACTTTTTCACTTGTTAATATTTCGGTCTAAAGAACTTTATTTCTCATTATTTATTTGTAAATATGAAAGCTTATTTAATAACGATCGTTTGTATGCAGTTTGCATGTATAAATTATAAGAAATGTCCACATTTTAGAATAAAATAGTCTCGACAGTCCGAGCAATTCCGGCTGCTGGACGACTGACTGATGACTTTTGACTTTGGCATTTTTTTTCAAAATTTTTTGCTACTGGAGTGGTACAAGTTAAGAACGCTACGGTACTTCTCATTTTATTCCGGGCAACACCAAAAATACTCGTACGCGAGAGCCGTACCATTTTTATTTAAAAAAATAAAATGTATAGACAAACTTTGTTTTTTTTGTTATGTAACTAGAGCTACAATGGACTGTTGACGTTTTTTCGCCTCTGTAACTCTAGTTACATCGGACTGTCTAGGGGAAAAACTCAATTTACGCGATTTTTAACAATCCTAGTTTGAGTCGCCATGTTTGCCTCTTGTCCGCTTCACTCAGTTATCTTTAGTACAGCTTCAGCTGAAACTGGGTTTAAAAGAATGTAGTGCAGACAAGCATCTAGACACATCTTAAGCTCTTAGTAGTATTTTTCGAAAAAATAAATTATACGTATGGGTTTTCTCTCGATATTCCTGAACGTCTTGAACACTAGTCGTATATATTTTTTTTATTTCTAGTTGTTCATTAAAAATTTATATACAATGTTTGAATAACCCCAATTAACTCTATATAAATCCTTTCAAAGCATAATACAAGGGTGATCCTGCTTAATAATGCACACAATTAAACCCATATTCCATTAAATTAATTACTAGATTAAGCTCAATAGACAACATAGTCTATGGCACAGTTGATGTCAAAGACGTAAATCTAAAATAGACCACGCAAATATTAATTCTACTAATATTATAAAGGCGAAAGTTATATGTATGTTTGTTATGTCTTCAAGCTCAAATGGCTGGGCCAAAATTTATGATATTTGGTATGTTGGTAGGCTGAGCTGACTCCTTGGATTAACACATAGGGTACTTTTTATACCGAAAAGTACGTGATTCCCGTCGGATTTCATCAAAAGTCTGATATAGATGGCGCCACTGTGCATAAATAAATACATTGTAAACATAAATCGCAGCACCATTCTATACTAGTCGTAATAAAACAAGAGCCACAAACTTTTCAAGTCTCCTAACAGTTTTTTCTATGTCCAAATCCTTGTTTTTGGTACGTATGACATTAAAATTATCGATTTTTAAAAACCGTATTTTAGTAGTTTTATATGTCATACACGTACCAAAAACAAGGATTTGGACATAGAGAAAGCTGTTATTACTTTCATTTGATTTAATTTAGGTTGATTTGATTTCATTTGATTTAATTTGGTTTTATTTGATTCGATTTAATTTAAATTTGTATTGTAATGTGGGGTCACTTTTGTTTTATTTTAATTCAAATTTATTGAATCAAAAATGTTATAAGTATAATTTATTGATATTTTATTATTTTAAATCGTGAATAGTTCGTATGCCAACAAGGTGGAGCATGGCTGTACATTAATGTTAATTTTAAGACCAATATTGTTACTAACCCATGTTCATGAACGAATAAATGAATTATGAATTATTATTATTATGTTAGGAGACTTAAATTTCAGGAATTGCTGGTGAAAATTGGCATAAGTGTGTATAATAATATGTAAAATGTTGTTGTTGTCTTCTGTCTCATGTGCTGGACAGATTAAAGGTTTTTTCTTTCTTTCTTAAATTTTAGTGGATTTTTTTGAATCTATTTCACACTACGAACGAACAGTGCTGACACTTACGTCGATATTCTGTGGGTAGTACTGAGTTTGGAGATTTTTTTATTATTTTGAACTTAGTAGCTGGCAACGCACGAGTCGCTGTGACCTTTGTTTCAAACTGGGTTTATAACTGTGTAGAGCTAATTAGACAATTATAATTATTAGCAAACATATCTATTTAGATTTCTATCTGTGAACAGTATACAGTCTGTGGAATAAGTCAGTTTGTTGTATAAACTATGGCAATGTTATTAACTAATGTACCAGTTAGCTTACTTGCCAGATAGACTTCCCAGGTTACATGATGAGTTACTTACCTGAAACAGAGAGAAAAATGAATAAATAACACAAATTAATATTTAGGCTAACGGGATTTTATTTGCAAATAGTGAAACAGGCTATAAGACTAAGCCTATTCTCCCACGACACTACCCAAACGATGCGGCGCGACTGCGATGCAACCAAGTCGCATACTAACGTGCGAATCTCTTATGACTGTGTTTGCCACACGGTACTATGTCGACCGTCATTTTGATACGATTCTTTTGCAACTCAAGTTCGATCAGTGGCCAGACGCAAGTGACTAGTATCCGACTGTGTGACGAGAAAGGCTGTTTTCATTTTTTTGATGTGTATTGCAAATAAAGCATAAAGGCGCGGTCCCACTGCTGCGCACGCTGTGCACGAACACGTGGGCCACGTGGCACATTACAGCTGCGTGGATGACTACGTGGGTCTACGTTTCCACAGCGTGCGCAGCGATGTGCACGCTTTGTGGAACAAGCTGTGTACCGCATTCACTGCGTGCATGTCGTTGACAGCGTTGAGCTATGTCGAGCAAGCCACGCGTGTATCAATGACGTCACTTGATGGTTAACGTGTCCGTGGGTTGCAGTGGAAACAATCACGTACATCCTCTTGCAAAGCAAAGCTTAACACACGTGCGTAGCCTCTTCGTGCGCAGCAGTGGGACAGCGCCTTAATCTCTCTATGTCACGAGCAACTAGTAAGATACGCATAAGCTACTCAAGTCGTTTGGGAATTGCGTAGTGAGCGAACGGCCTAAGAGAAATTGACATAATAAGCATGTAACTAAAGAAATTATCTTTCATATAATACATAATGTACTCTATGGTGTAATGCCAGGGAATTATGTCTGCTGTAAAGCCAGACTCGTAACACGAAGTGTACCATTTATGTTCATGTTTAGTGCACGGATAGTGTGCCACTGGAAGGAAATTATTAACATGTGATGGTAATGAAGTAGTGACGGTAATGATAAAATGGGAATGATAATTGGTTCATGCAACGTGCAGAGTTGCACTGATTGTAAATGCGTTGTTAAAAACGGAACATTTATAAGATCACTTTGTTGTCTGTCTGTCCGTCAAGACCCTTTTTCTCATGCTGAAATTCATATCAAATACAGTTCCCAGGGACAGTAGTCTATGTTGGGCTCTGTACTGTACCCCTGAGAATATGTTGCATATCAATTTTCATAATGATCGGCTGCATAGTCAAGCCGTGCAGGAATAACAAACAAACTCACTTTAGCAAATTACAATATAATTGTAAATTGCTATTATTATGAAATGTTTTTTTTTTTTGCACTGAATGTGGTGACAATAATTATATGTCGTAGTATTTTGATATGGGCCATAGCATTCAGCCAACTGGTGGCACGCAAAATTACAATTTACACATAATTACAATTTATGTCAGGTTTACTTTTTAGCGTTCAGAATTTTATTTTGAATACCACAAAGTTGGCAAGCAAGCATACGGGCCGAATAATGGTAAACATCACCGTTAGCTTATAGATGCTTGCTATACCGAGGGTATCACTCACGCGTTGCCAACCCTCCCAACCCCCCGAGTGGAGCTCTGGAGACCTTACTCACCGTAGGAACACAACATGGCCGAGACCAATGCTATTTGGCTACGATCTTCTGTAAGAGGTCCTTCCCCAGACGGGCTGCTCCGATTTGAGCGGATTATCCGCTGTGCCATACCTCTCTAAGTTTGTTCTGTTTACTTTTTTAAATATACAATTTATCTTTCTTCCAGATATCCGTTCAGCCTGTCATTCGCTACAGTGGAAATACAAACGAAGTTCATTCCACTCTCATTTCACCTTCCAAAATAAGTAACACATCCAGTTAACTTTACATCCTTAGTTAAGAGCAATTACGTAGATGGTAGCTGCGTCTGTAATTTCATATGTACACTGAAAATAGCCATTAACATGATCCTTATTGCCCATGCACTAAGGTTCAAAATATAAGTACAATTTCGCACATCAAATATTAAAATTTAGGATGAGAGGGACAGATGATTATCTTTAATTAACTTTTTGTTTGTATTGTTTATATTTTACGTTGTTTTTACAATGGAATTTATTATATCACTTTTAGTATAGTCGGTTTCAATAATATATTTAAAAGTTAAACGTTTTTTAGTTAAAAAAGGCCGTAACTGGTTTTCTTTCGCCATTTCTTAAGCCAAAGTAAGTTCGAAACTTGTGTTATGGGATACTAACTCAACGATATTTTTATAACAAATACAATATATAAGTAGATAAACATCCAAGACCCGAGGCCATTCAGAAAAAGTTCGTTTTTCATCATGACCCGACCCGGATTCGAACCCGCGACCTTCTGGCGTGGTAATCATTACGCCACGGAGGTTTTACCGGTCATTTTGCATTTGTTTCCGAAATGGTATCCAGTAGTTTATAGAGTAGATTAAATTACACAAATCATTGATATCTGTGGTATTACTGATGGTCATAGGCGGTAACCACTTTCCATCAGGTGGCCTTGCTTGTTTGCCTGCGGTAAAACAAAAAAAAAACAAACTTGTAAAGTATTATAAATTGATAAATCCCTATCTTCGCCATTGATAAAAGGGATTGCCATCCAAGGTTTTTGTTACACTCGCATTCTTATAGAAATTGACACACAGTTCTTTAGAATTATGAACATTTTGTCGAACAAGTATGTGTTTTGAGAGATGGGCTCGCATCACAACACACTGGACGCCAACGTCGTCGCGGAAGACCAAAAAGGCGATGGCGGGATGAGCTCGACGCTTGGATGATTGGCTGGAAAAGGCCCAATTCAGAGAAAATTGGAAAAGTTGGTAGAAGGCCTATTTGAGACACGAAAGGCTGCTAAAAAAAGGTAACAAAGAAAATAATAGTTTATTCGTTGTTCGTTGTTGTAATTTATTTGTGAAAATAAGGTACATAAAGTTATAATAAAAAACAAATCTCACTTATTTTACCTTTTATGAATGACTAGCGAAACTTGTGTAATTTCGTTTGCGTGTATTTATGCAGATGCAGCGCCATTTATTTATTAAAACACCTTTAACTATCAGACTTTTGATCAAATCCTACGGGAATCGCGTAGTTTTTTTTTATACCACAAAGGTAAGAACAAGCGTACGGCCGGCCTGATGGTAAGCCGTCACCGTAGCCTATAGACGCTTGCAATACCGGAGGTATCACTCACGCTCTGGAGACTTTACGTACCGTAGGAACACAACATGGCTTAGATCTTCTGTAAGGTGAAGGCGGTCTTTTCGGGATGAAAAGTACCCTATGTGTTAAACCAAGGTATTAGCTACCTGCATACCAAATATCAATAAAACTGGCCCAGCTGTGCGTGAAGTAATAACAAACATACATAACTTTCGCCTTTATAATATTAGTGAGTAGGATTATGTGTTGATATGATGATTATGATCTCCCATGACTATTCGACGACCTCCGTGGCGTAATGGTTACCACGCCAGACCGCCACCCAGGAGGTCCCGGGTTCGATCCCCGGCCGGGTCATGATGAAAAACGAACTTTTTCTGATTGGCCTCGGGTCTTGGATGTTTATCTATATATGTATTTGTTATAAAATATAATATCGTTGAGTTAGTATCCCATAACACAAGTCACGAACTTACTTTGGGGCTAGCTCAATCTGTATGAATTGTCCCTATTTATTAAAATGACATTATTCAGTTTTATTTTTACAAAATGCTCATTGTTAAACCTACAACACGGTGTGTCAGATCATAAAGTTAGAGCAGAGTTATACTTGTACGAATGAGCTATCACCATCAATCACATACATTACGTTTGTTTTGAGAAGTTTTTACCAATCCCCTAACCCCGGGGGTGGCATGGATCCTGAATAATGATAGAACCACGCAAGGATTACACAATTTAAGGGTTTTTTTTAACTTTTCTCGGTTTCTGCAGCCTATATTGAAAGGTGTAGGTAGGTTCTAAGTATAGAGGAGTATATATTATGTATTTTATATAGGTAAAAAGAATGAATGTATTTGACGATAGAAAGTGTACGGGAATCCGTATATATTAGCATTTTACGCGTCGGCCGATAGTCAGCAATATTCATTTTATTTTATAATCAAATTAGTTAAAATTGGCTTTCTACCGCGCCGCGCGTATCCGCCATCATTACGTTATCATTAAGTTTAAAGTGAAACAATCCATACTAATATTATAAACGTGTGTCTGTTTGTTTTTCCATCTTTCACGGCAAAACGGAGCGACGAATTGACGTGATTTTTTAAGTGGAGATAGTTGATGGGATGATGAGTGACATAGGCTACTTTTTGTCTCTTTCTAACTCCCCACTCCCCTAAAATAGGAGGTGGAAGTTTGTATGGAGCATTCCCCAATTTTCAAGGTAGAAAGCTAAAAATTGATATGCGGACTATTTGTGACTACCTAACAAAAAAATCGTGCATATATTTTTTTAAATCTGCCCCCAACCCCTTAAAAAAGGGGGTGAAATTTTATATGGGACTTTTCGCAGTTTTCAAGGTAGGAACCAAGGGGAACCGAGTTACCCCGAATTTAACGCGAGCGTAGCCGCGGGCAAAAGCTAGTAAATAATAAGATCACTTATCAAGACTTTATCATTATCAAGCACATCCTTAAAACGGTGTATTCCCATACAGAAAATGTATGCAGGCCTCGTCACTAAACAAAATATTAGATTTTTGAATTTGTTTATTTATTTATTTATTTATTTATTATTTAGTTCACCAACATAGAGTACACCGTTACAACATAAAACACAACACAAATATTCATCATCAAGTGCCACTACAATTATAGGTGAAGACATCACGCACAGTAAACAATGAGAGTAACAGATCTTAAAAATAATAATAATAATAACAATATTGGAATAAGAACATAATATCATAAATTCAAAATAAAATAAAATAAATTACAATGTCAAAAATAAAAAATAAACAAAATAACAATAATAAATTAGGTATATGAAATTACAAATTATAAATTATAAATTATAAATTGTTGAAGTCCCTTTTAATTTTAAAATCTCAAGTTCATTCACATCACTTTTTTTATTCTTTAGCTTGACCACGGATTGACAGTGGTGCTAATTTATTGTGTCTGATCACTAAAAGTTGAATAGAACAGTGTTACTGATGCAAATTAGACAATGCGTTTTTTGGAGTGGTAGAGCAATTATTATGAAATGGGCTAGCTCGACCGGGGAAGCACCACCCTCTCACAGAATATCGACGTGAAGCAGCAATGCGTTTCGTTCGGTGAGTGAGAGATCCGGAAGCCTAACTCCTTCCCTATCCCCTCTTTCCCCCGTCTTCTTTCCCTTCTTTTCCTCCTTTCTTTCCTCCAACCTCCTTGGTGGACAACGCATTGGTAGCGCCCCTGGTGTTACTGATGTCCATAGGCGGCGGTGACCGCTTTCCATCAGGTGGCCCGCTTGCTTGTTTGTCTACTGCTTGACATAAAAAATAAAATAAAAAATGCAACATGAACAATGTCAACAAAAATCGCTGAATGTGTTCCTAAGCACAAATCTCGAGAACAGCTAAACCGATTTCGCTAATTCTTTTTTTAGAATATTCCCTGAAGTACGAGGATGGTTCTTACGGAGAAAAAATATAAAAACTCCCACGGGAAAGGGGGATACACGCAAGCGAAGTCGCGCGGGTTTCGCTAGTACAAACAATAAAAAAAGAGAAGCAAGTGTGCGATGTTATATTATGGCTATATGTAAATTGGTTGAATACAATTTCTCGCAGAAACAAAGAAATCCGGGGAAACCTACAAAATGTTAAACAAAATCTCGTTTCACATCGCTGTGATTTGTTTTATTATATTATTGGATCTCAACGTGTGGAGGGAATTAAGGTTGGCTGCAAACTTACGACATTTAAATATTCAAAGTATTTTAATTAAATAAATTCAACAAAATTGACACACCTCGCCACCTGGTCTCAAAGTAAACCAGGCTTGACTAGTGTAACTCTATACTAATATTATAAAGCTGAAGAGTTTGTTTGTTTGTTTAAACGTGCTAATCTTAGGAACTACTGGTTCGAATTGAAAAATTCTTTTTGTGTTGGATAGTCTATTTGTCCAGTAATCCTTCGAGGCTTCAAGCTATATAACATTACACGTGACCAATAGGTGCGAAGCATCAGTGAATTTTTTTGCAAAAACGGAGAAAATTACTCGAACGTAGTCGCTCGGGCACAGCTAATTAGAAAATAAATATAATAAAATCATTAATTTTGCAAGTAGATTTACATTTGAATTGGGTATCAGAAAACGGATATATCTATACATATAATAAAACAGTAGACCCCGATATGTCTGTACTTTGAACATATTTGGCAAAAATGGAGAGGGAACAGTTAGAGAAAGGTAATAAAAGCGTAATTTTTTATTTTTTATTTATTGTCTGTCTGTTTGAACGCGCACATCTTCTAAGTTACTGAACGGATTTTAATCCTGTTTTCACAGGAAGATAGAGCTCGGCTTGGAGCAGAATATAGGTTTTGTTTCATTTAAATCGCATGACAAGAAAAGGAGTTATCCTTATTTGAACATTTCACGCGGGTAACAGCTCGTTTAGTAAATAAATAACACAGCTCTGTATTGCAAGTACAGCATAATTTCTATTATCTTCATCATCATCATCATCTCAGCCACAAGAAGTCCACTGCAGGACATTGGCCTCCCCCAAACGTCTCCAGTGCGACCTGCTGACAGCGTATTCTATTTTAATCCAACTGAAATATATGCGACTTTGCGACATAACGCGACAAAGTGTTACATTTGTAGACACCTTAAATTAAATCGCAACTTGTGTGGAGGCATTTAATCCAATCATCAAATTGTAGGATTATGGGGGGAGGGCAAATGTGATTGGTTTCAAGTTTTTTGATGACTCTAACATTCTGATGCTTTTAGTGATATAACTAATATACTTAAATTGCTGTCTCTCACGTAGTTATTGAGAGAAGTCCTTTCAATACTTCCTACTCCGACTATCTTCTTTCTGATTAAATTCGTTGTGAGTTCCAAGACAGCTGTAGTTTCTCCCCCGGGACGTCAATAAGCTTCATCGCTTATTGTCAATCTGAGGTCGCCGTTGTTGATCCTGGGTATACAGGAGACACAGCGGTGGGAATGTGTGGTGGGCTTACTATACTAAACGCCAATTCTCCTGGCGCGTGCAGTCATAAAGCGAAGTTCGAAACTCAGAACGACAATCTATTTTAAATTGATTTATAAACTGTGAGCCAGAAGCTTTGGCGTTGAGTATAGCATTCGACACCCCGGTGGTGCGTTGGTAGTTGTCCTTCGGCACAAGAGTATGCAGGTTCGATTCCCGGTTCAAACATTTATGTGATGGCATTTATATTTGTTTTCGAGTCTGAGTGTTTCCTGTGTATTATAAGAATATTATGTATGTACAATGACAATGATATAATTCGTTGTATGGTACCTCCTTTTACGTGCCAATTTTTGTTTTGCACGGGTAGATACTTAAAAAAAAACATGGAAGTAGCACTATTTATTATTCCGTGTTAGTAGTCCATATAGTGAACCTACAAGGAAAACTATAACGGTTATGTAGTCTCTACTAGTTACCGAGTAATAGCCGAAAAATTAAAATTTCTTTGACGAAAACGCACAAATGTCATATAATATGGCATTGTACTCATTTGTAAGTAAGAAATGCGTAGCCGATACGGAACCCTACATTGTGCGTGGCCCGACACGTACTTGCCCGGTTTTTCTTCTTTAGTTTGCCAGTGAAAAGACAGCTATATTTTAATGCGTCATTAACTTAAATGCGTTTAAGAAAATGGCCAAACCTGACCTAATAATTAATCTTTACAATTAACTGAAAAATTAAAAGTAATTTACATTTAATTAATCATATACCCACAGTTATGTCAAAAGCTTAAAATATATATTATAAGACCTCGTACACATGTTTTCGTCAGCCTGTCACTCCGAACAATGCCCTTAATTACAAGTGAAGACGCGCCCTAATTAACTGAGCAAGGCGGCATAACACGTACTCGCATTAAATTAAAAAAAAACACGGAAATCCTTTTGTGGTATCGCAAAATAAAAATGGAGTTTTAAAAAATGAAATTACGCCTGTATTTTAGAAGTTTTTTTTCTTGATCAATCTGCAATCTACTTTTTTGCTTGTCGGACAACCCGGTGGTGCGTTAGTAGTGCCAATGACTACCCGGTATTTATTTACTTAACTTTACTGCCTACAAGTCGCCACGCTGGGCAGGCGGAGGACTGCGCCAGAGCTTCGTCTATCAGCAGTGTGTACCTGTGCAGGTGAGGTTGGCTTTAGCTCTGAGATGATGAGCCTCACACCCCAACTTATAGGCATTACTTTTCAATGACAAGAAACCAAAACCAAAGCGGCCCCCGCGCTGGCCCTCACAGCGTAGGGGAGCGTCCCCAAGGTGGCGGATAGGGGAATGGTCGGTAGTACAGCCTAGCTACACTAACCGGCTAAGTCCGATGGACTCGCTGACCAACGACGGGTGTGGTCCTCCAGCATTTTGGGGGTTGTGCGGCGGGTTGCCACCTCGCCCACGTAAAACCAATGTTGCTGGTGAAGCGTATCCCGTTAGCGCTTCACTAGCTTGCACAACATCGTCAAGGAAAAAAAAACCAAAGCGGCTGGAGGCGGGTGGATGCGGAAAGCAGAGGATCGCATTTGGTGGAAGGCATCGGGAAAGGTATACCCAGCAGTGGGTAGATACAGGCTTATGATGATGATGATGATGACAAAAGACTGATACAATAGGCGGACATATGGGTATCAGGGGGCGCGGGTTCTATCCCTGCTCGACAAATATTTGATAGCATTTGTGTGTTTTTGAGTCTGTGCGTCTGTGTATTGTGTTAGTTAGTTTCTAAAATGCATTTTAATTCCACATTAAGTATCAAGCTATCTCTTTTCATCTTCTTTAGTTTGACAGTGACAGCTATAATGTGTCATTAATTTCTAAAACTGGCTGGTTACATAGTCCATCGAAATTCAAAATATCAAAAACGGCTGGTTAGATAGTCCATCGTATAATTTCCAAATACAAAATTTTACACTAAATAATAACTACCTAATTAAAAGCTATACCTAATATTAAATGTCAGTTGGCACTCTAAATGAGACAATTTAACTGGGGCCGACTGTACAATAAATTAGGCATCCCTAGCGTGTGGTACAAGTCAAAAAAGTTTAACCGTTGTCACGATGTACATTAGGTTCAATTTTCCGCTCTTGGCAAACATTCTTGGATATTTGTGTTTGGTCAGGGGGGTCCCACTGACCCGCCCGGCCGGTATCTTCGTCTCAAGCAACCGGCACGAGCGCCGCTAGCGATAGAAAGAGAGGCAAATATAACTGTAGTTGTGTGCGCTGTGCGAGCTGAATTGCACCTTATTGTATCGTAGCGAGAGTCCCTATTTCTTTAATTGATTTTGCGGAGTGGAACTTCTGTACGTAGTACTATTATCTATTCTGTGGTTTGGTCTCGAATCTTTGTGTGTTCTATGTATTATTTACATGTATCCCGCTTTCCAATGGGAATATCTAAAAATTTCTCTCTTTGTTCATCAGGTGCCGTACGTCATACAAAGACCTCCAAGTTTCAGGCAGATCATACGTACAAATTGTCCAATCAAACAAATATGTTGTTGTGTAGTAAGTTCCGAATCGTGCATTGGTGGCGGAACCACTATGAAGTCTACTTGTAAAAAACGCGAATAATTTAACACTTATACCAAACCCTCAGTTATTTAATTACATGAAAACTGATACCTACTAGTGTCGTAAACCAAATGACACGGGTTTGGATAAATTTCTAATAATGTAAAATGTATCCTAGTACATAATAATATTTAGGCTTGGGATAATGATTGTGATTAAAACATGCTGTATTCTCGTCACATAAAATAAGGTTTGTATTGTATCAACTTCGATTGAACTTATGTCATAAAATTGTGGTCTAGTAACCATTACAGCGATAGCACACGGCGTATTCTAAACGCGCCGAGGACGCGCGTTTCAGGAACGCGCGTTTCATGAACTCGCGTTTCCGACGCCGTAGACGCCAATTTTTGCGTTTTGTATCGAAATATGCGTGTAAAAAAGGGGCGGAGGAGGGGCAAAGGGCGCATGCTGTTCGCGTAAAAACGCAGTATAGATGCGCGTTCTAAGTCGGTTTTAAGTCGGTTTTTCAATATGAGATATTATATTTTATCGCTCGTTATGCATTTTGTACGAGACCATTCACACTGTGCTATAATATATGTTACATTACCTCACGTCTCTGGACACCACGCCTCCCCCTGCCTCGCCTTAGTTTGCATTCATGGCTCAAGATGTTAACAGGGTTTTAAGGAAAAGGAGACGGGAAAAGAATCTCTCAATCATCAAACGAAAAGCATTGCTATTGCACCAATAGTCTGTGAGAACTTCACAGGTCAAGCTGGCCTATTCCATAAATGTTCTATCAATCCAGATCACCTAATTTAAGTTTATAGTCTAAATAAGCGACCATTTATAGAGTTTGAGAGTGGAACACGAGGAACTAACAAACACAAAATTCTCACAATTCCAAAGCCTTCATAATATTATTAATAGGCCGTATATTTATCCGGGACGCGGACCGGAAGTCGCTGTCAGCCCTTATCTGGCTGATAAGCCGTGACGTCACAAAAACATCGCGACAAAATAAATGAACCCTGTTTTTTCAGGCTGACTGTACCCGTCTTTTTTTTTATTTTTAAAGACCCTTTTATTAATGTTTACATTAAAATGTCGTTTACGTATTCAAAAAATTAGGTTAGGTTTACTTATGGTGTGTTGCACAAAAATTAAGTTAATGATGTCCCGTTAATGTTATAAAGGCAAAAGTGTGTGAGTATATGACTTCTTCACGCTCAAATGGCTGGGCCAATTTTTATGATATTTGGTATTTAAGTAGCTGATATCTTGGACACGCATCTAATGCCCCCTCTACACGTTGGCCAACACGTTGGCCAACACTTTGGCCAAGATTGTGGTGATAGTTTGTACGACGTCCACACGTTGGAAGGTCGTTCAGTTTGATTTGGTTCGGGCCAATGTGCGGACGATAATTGAGGCGCTGACGGCTGCTGCGATTTATTTATTTTCAGCATACCTACCGTTACTACGTAACAAAATAGACATGGAAAAAAAGAAGGTGGTTGATGTTGTCAATAAATAGAAACAAAACAAGGTACAAACCTACCTAACTAAATTAATATTATCATATTGTTTATTTTTGCTCGTTGCAAACTACGTGTGGACGCGTGGCCAATAACTCGGCCACAACCACGGCCAACTCCTTTGATCTGTGTCAAAAAACCGACACCACACGGATTTCGCGCCAGCTTGTGGGCCAACACGTACCATCATTCCAACACCTACCAA
Organism: Endotricha flammealis; assembly: GCA_905163395.2. Lineage (NCBI taxonomy): Eukaryota > Metazoa > Arthropoda > Insecta > Lepidoptera > Pyralidae > Endotricha > Endotricha flammealis. The sequence continues at coordinate 1,434,232 of LR990880.1, read as the reverse complement.
ACCCCCCTCTACACGTTGGCCAACACAGTGGCCAAAAATGTTGGCCACTGGGCCAACGTGTAGAGGGGGCATAAGATCTTTCACATTTTCACCAAACAACATTTTCTTTTTCATATTAAAGTATATCTTTCTAAAATATAAACGGCCTATCCAATTTGTGAGTGTATCGCAGCCGAGCTCAAGTGTCTGCAATGCGGGCTCTCGAGGAATGCACGTCTAATATGCAATCGTTACTAACTTATAAGAAACTAGCGAAACGCGCGTGACTTCGCTCGCGTCCCGTGGGAATTTCGGGAAGTCAAAGTCAAAATATTTTATTCTATCAAATCAATAAAATCAAAATATTTTTATTCATATAGGCATATTAAGCACTTTCGAATCGTCACTTTTTTTTCCCTACCACCAGTTCAGACGGCAGATTTGTGCTAAGAAGAACCGGCAAGAAACTTAGCACTTGCTCTTTTAAAATGGTAATGACATAAGTTACAATTACGAAAGTTAATAATAAAAGTAAACATTGAAACAAGAATTAAAAAAAAAAACTGAATTTTTTTTTTTATAATAAAGAAAAATTAATAGAAAAAAAAGGCGTATCAATATACTGGTATACATATATACATTTTAAGGTGTAAAAAAAAAAGGGGTAAACAGGTGTGTATATAACATATATTATTATATGCGCAATATATTAAGTACGTAACAGTAGTCTGTAGGCCATCTTGGGCAATCATGTCTTGACTGTTGTAAATCATGACAGTCGTTAATTAAACCAAATCATTGATTCAAATAACATAGAAACACCGGTAAAAAATTACGTATTACCAATTGCGAAAAGGAGAACAATTTTATTATGATCAAAAAGCTATTATCATATTTATAAAATTACACATTCATCAGACGACCTGTTTGCTAGCTATTATAAAAATGTAACATAATGAAACCATCCCCGCTTAGTAGTTAATACAGTTTTTAGTTATAACGATAGTCACTAGTTCACGTCCCGGGCGGCTCATTTGTACAATGTGATTTATGGGAGGGGAGTTCGTTTTCATTGACTCACGATCTTTTATCTTTTTGAAGTGGTAGAGCATTTTAAAAAATAAGTTAACTAAATGGAAGTACGACCACCATACCCAAAATATTTCGACGTGAAGCAACAATATGTATTGTTAAAAATAATTAATAATGTTCATGGTTCGATACAGGCCATATATAATAATCTTTTTTTTTATTTTCTTTTTTAACTGTCAAAATATACATTACGACCTCCGTGGCGTAATGGTTACCACGCCAGACCGCCACCTAGGAGGTCCCGGGTTCGATCCCCGGTCGGGTCATAATGAAAAACGAACTTTTTCTGATTGGCCTCGGGTCTTGGATGTTTATCTATATATGTATTTGTTATAAAATATAATATCGTTGAGTTAGTATCCCATAACACAAGTTTCGAACTAACTTTGGGGCTAGCTCAATCTGTATGAATTGTCCCTATATATTTATTTATTTAATTTATTAATTATTGTCTTTTACCTGTCAACAAAAACCATGAACAAATAAATTGACGGGCATTTGATTTGCTATCTGTCTAGGCTATGTTTTAATTATTATGTTAACTGTCAGTCACATAGTCACATAGTTGCTAGGTAGGGATAAACCTTTCAATACTTTATTTCTGATTAAATTCGTTGTGAGTTCCAGGCCGCTGTTGTTTCTCCTCCGGGACGTAAAATAAGCTTCATTACATTGTCAATCTGAGGTGACCGTTGTTGATCCTCGGTGTATAGGAGACACAGCGATGGGAATGTGTGGTGGGCTTGTCCCAAGACAGGCTCGGTGGTCAGGAATGGCTACTTCATCTCAAGAGCCGCTGCCGGTAATTTTTTCGTATCAATGTCGGATTACAACGAAAACGCGCACGTCACACTGTGACCACCCCAACTAGCAATCGTTTACTTGAAAACGTGTGATAGCGTGGTTAAAGTTAAAATAAACTATTTTAATGATAATTAGTTATTATACGCTCAGTTAACTGCCTAAAAGAGCATAACGCACGAACACCTCTTTTGCTTTTCAAATTGATTTCATACTTTGTGGTTTTCTGTGTAAAGTGTGAGTAGTAATTCAGAAAGCATTAGACTTATCAACTTGATATTTAAAATGTGTATGAACTATTTTGGACATGTTATTATCTGACATAGCTTTATATGGCTTCATAGCTCTGGGTCAGGAAGGTTTGGGATCGGGACATGCCCACCACACATTCTCACCACTATCTCATGTAGACCCAGGATGAATAACGGCGACCTCAGATTGACAATCAATAAAGCTTATTGCACGCATTGGAGCAGCGTGTCAGAGTACGCACTAATCTCCCGTCGATTGAAGGGAGATCCGTATTGTAGCAGTGAGATGATTATGGGTTGATATACATACACACCAAACCCGAACCGCAACCAACCCGGAACTATTCTCTATGTATAACAGACTTTACCAGTTAACAATTTGATACATTTTGATAGGACAGTTAAAAAAATAAATTGATATTAAAAACGATTCAAATGCAATCGGTTAGCGTGTAATTTTCGATTAATAAATATCGACTTTACGTAAAACTAGCCAAAGCCCGGGGATTTACCCGGGAAATCATGTTTTTTCCGTTCAAAAACTAGCCTATATCACACCCCGGATACTCCATACAACGCGCGTAAAATAATTACCTATTTCTACTACATGGGCCAACGTCGTCTGTACACGCGCGCACGTATGCGCACACGTATACACATTCGTTCACTAAGCGCACACCTTTGCGACTGCACCCGCCTCGATACCCGCCCGGGGTAAGGTAATGCGATTCGGTGCGGGGTGGAGAGTGGCCATCCATAGTTTTTAACCCAGATATCAGCCCGCGAACGGAAACAACGGAATTTTGTGGGTAACACCCCATGCATCAGCTAGTCTATAATAATATTTTTAAAGAGGAAATATTCCCCGCGCTGGCCCTCACAGCGTAGGGGAGCGTCCCCAAGGTGGCGGATAGGGGAATGGTCGGTAGTACAGCCTAGCTACACTAACCGGCTAAGTCCGATGGACTCGCTGACCAACGACGGGTGTGGTCCTCCAGCATTTCGGGGGTTGTGCGGCGGGTTGACACCTCGCCCACGTAAAACCTATGTTGCTGGTGAAGCGTATCCCGTTAGCGCTTCACTAGCTTGCACAACATCGTCAAAAAAAAAAAGAGGAAATATTTGTATTTTGGTATGTTTGTTTGTAACGAATAAACCCAAAAACTACTGGAACGATTTGAATAATTCTTTTACTGTTGTGAAGCTACGCTATCCCTGGGTGACATAGGCTAAATTATCTATTTAAAAAAAATAGGGATCCCTACTAAAACGAAGCGAAGCCAGGGCGCGTCGCGTTATATAAAATCTCTGTGGCGGCCACAACTCAAGCCACTATTCAAAGAATAAACTATTTAAAAAAAAAAATAGTAAAATGACAAATCGCCTGCCAAAAACTTCGTATTGAATAGCCAAAAGAAGTAAAAAAAAAATTGCAGGAAAAATGCCAAGTCAATTTTGTGTGAATCTGTACTTGGCTGTTAAGTTTTGTGTGGACTGGATAGATATATTATGTATATTGCTATAGAGGGTCGGCAGCTTCTACAAATTTTATGCCACAGCCCGAAATCTATATATTATATTATATTGTTAACTATTTATGAACTATTTTTTTATACCACTGATGTGGCAAACAAGCATACGGCCCGCCTGATGGTAAGCAGTCACTGTAGCCTATAGACGCTTGCAATACCGGGGGTATCACTCTCGCGTTGCCAACCCTCCCAACCCCCCCAAGTGGAGCTCTGGAAACCTTGGAAACACAACATGGCCGAGACCAATGTTATTTGGCTACGATCTTCTATAAGGTGGAGGTCCTTCCCCAGACGGGCTTCAAAAGATGCACAGCGAATTATCCGCTGTGCCCTACGTCTCTTTAATTATGCAAGAAATGGAAACTATATTCCAGACCAATTTAGGTACTTGGCACAAATTTTCCAGTAAAATTCAACAATTGTGTTTGAATTAGCTTGCTGCTCACTCTTGTCAATACATATTTTGTTTTTTTAAAGACTTTTTTTCCCACAATATTGTGTGTGACAGATTTAAATCTTACTCGTGAACAATGGGATATTATTTCAGAGACTGCTTACCCCCTAACGGGTAAAAAGCTTAACGATTACCATATTTGTTGTCGGTATGTCAAAGCTTTTAAATCATACGTGAAAGCTACGAGCCTATAATAAGACTTAAAAAACTCAAGCGAATAACACTACACACGATTAAAATTAACAAAAAATTTAAAATACTAAAATTATTTTCTGGCGTGGAAAAGGGATGGATGTATACAAACCTATACGTAAGAGAGGGACGGGTATAGTAGGTTTCAAATTGTCGCATTGCAATATTCCAGATTAAAAGTAACGCTCCGGTGGACACCGAAATTTTAAGTACATTCGCGTACAAAATCGTTGTATACTATTTTTGTTTTCATATAAATTTATTTCTAATCTAGCTTTTCGCCGCGGCTTCGCTCGCGTTAATTTTATGTCATAGATCTCGTTTGACAACGAAACAACCCATAGCGCGACTTGTGGCGCCATCTGTTGGCCGATAACCCATCCCATACAGCGCCCTCTATTGTAGAAAAAATATTTTCCCATTGGAATGACATTTTTTCACGGGATAAAAAGTAGCCTATGTTGGGCTCTGTACCCCTGACAATATAAATATATACAAATTTTCATAATGATCGGCTGATTAGTCAAGCCGTGAAGGAATAACAAACAAACAAACTTACTTACTTTCTCATTTATAATATTGTAGCATGGTTACATAGTATTTCGGATCACGTTCAAATAAACCATAATATAACTAATAGGAACAAGATTGTATGGATATAATATTTGTTATTCTTTCGATTCTTTCACGTAAAGAATTGCTTAATTTTTGAATAAACTAGTTTTTTTTTTTTCTAAGTCAAAGTCAAAAATTTTACTCGCCAAGCTTCACGACTCTGGAATGCGCTGCCGTACCATATAAGAGACACGCATAACAATTTCATTTTTAAAAAAAGAGTACGATCCCATTTATTTGATAGCTTGCCAAAGTGATTAATCATCGTCAACATTATTTTATTGTCTCAGATAATCATCAGTTATATTATATATTTGTATGTATTATATATATTTATATATGTATTTATCTATGTATTTATTATAATAATTTTAGTTTGTACGTATGTATAAGTAGTCATGTTTTAAAAACCATAGCCGCTTTCGTGTATTTTCGCACTTCCCAATGGTTGACTGGTAGAGAATGCAATTAGCATTAAGTCCGCCAATTGTATCATTACTTTGTATTGTGGTCAATAAAGTTAAATAAATAAATAAATAAATAAAAATACTTTCATTCTGTTCGCGGGCACTTAGACAGGTTATTTACAATATATTATAATTTTGCTTTTAAATATCAAATAAAAAAACTACCACCATTTCAGAAACAAAGCAAAATGGCAACTTGGAAAAGAAACCCAGTTACGCCTTTTTTGTCATGCAAGCGGCTTCCTTAGGTCGTCTGACCTTGTACGTGGTCGCCATTCCAGAATCCAAGGAAAGCCATCCCCACCGGCCATCTGTTCTGCGCGCTATGGGCCCTGGCCACTGCCACTTCAGCTTGCTGATCCGTTTGGCTATGTTATTTTGGTTCTGCTACGGATCTCCTCATTTCTGATTCGATCTCGTAGAGAAACCGAGCAAACCTCTCTCCATGGCTCGCAGAGTGACCGTGAGCCTTCTTTTTGAAGTTATAAACAGTAAAAACGATTTATAACTTTACAGTCTGACTGTACACATGAAATGCCCCGAGTCCGCCCGTACGATTGGCCTCAAAATCTAGATAGACAAAGCCATTTTCGCCTGTCCTGTAATTTGTATAACTTCAGGAAAACTTTTATATTAGGTACCTATTTTTTTTTATTCAGGTGTCACAGATCATAGGAGGTCAACAACTTCAATGAGGGTTTTTGGCGCTATTTTGGTGAAAGGTCTTCAATTTTGAGAGCACTGTCAAAACACAGAATATATTATATATTTTGACACATAGACAGTTAGAGCTGGTAGCGAAAATTTTACCAAAAACCTTCATTGATCCTACATCCTTCTTATCTTGTGTCTCATGTTCTGTACCTACTGAATAAATGTTTTTCTATCTTTCTTCATCAGAAACGGGATAAAACCTGCACTAAAAAGTTACGCGATGCTGGCTACATTGTTTAAAACCAACTATTGGTCAAACGCATGTGTCCAATTCACATCTTCATTCAGTTTTACATTCTCATACATACAGTCCACTAGCATTAATTTAGTTGCAAATAAACAATTATTGAGTTAACACGTACTTTTATTGAGTGAGAGATCCCTGCAAGCTAAAGTTCATACAACCTTCATACATTTACCACATGTGCTACCAATACGTGAAGGTCGTGTTATTGGTATAAAACTCGTGTAAACTGCTTAAAACCGAGTAATGTAGGCTTCAATTATATTTTTTTGCGACATAGATATGCCTTTCACATAACCGACACGTGTAGCGTTGAATACAAGTCTTTGACGTAAATCCTTTGAAATCGGTCGAACGGGAAGGTAAACATAAAATATAAGGTCTGCAAACAATGCTGTGTTACGAGGTTGAGCGTGATTTGATTGGTTTGTTAATAGAGTTAAGGTTGCAAACTGGATTTAGAAGGTATTTTTAATTTATGAAGACATACATGATCAGTATAATCAACCAATAAAAGAGATGAGCAGGGTAGAGAACTAATATTGCTAGTAATGTAAGGATGGTTATGAAACTATGTAATTAAATAGTTTTTATATTTTATACCACACAGGTGGCAAACAAGCATACGGTCGGCCTGATGGTAAGCCGTCACCGTAGCCTAGAGACGTAAGCAATACCGGGGGTATCACTCACGCGTTGCCAACCCTCCCAACCCCCTCAAGTGGAGCTATGGAGACCTTACTCACCGTAGGAACATAACATGGCCGAGACCAATGCTATTTGGCTACGATCTTTTGTAAGGTGGAGGTCCTTCCCCAGACGGGCTGCTCCGATTTGAGCGGATTATCCGCTGTAAACATAGTACAAATTCGGGATAAAAAGTACCCTATGTGTTAATCCAAGGTATCAGCTACCTTTTTTTTTTTTTTTTTTTTTTGTTTTAAGTCAGGAAAATGCATTGCTGCATGCCCCGCCACTTGGGGAGCGGCGGGGGTATGTCGGGCTCCCCCTCTAACCACTTGGGGTATACCGACTAAAAACCTGACTGACTGCCACCTCATCCGCCTAGATGGGCGGGGCTGCGGGAACAATGATACAACCGCTGCCCCGCCGGCGGTCGTCCGAAGACCCCCTTGTTGGGCTACGGCACGATTGGCGGCGCGCGCACGACTAGGCGCGCCGCGCCGCAACACTCGGGGACTTCCGTTCTAATGGGCAGCGGTTCCCCAACCCGCCGCCCGGAAGCCCCCGTTAGGGTGGCAGTCGCCGGGCATGGGCCAAACGCCTGCCGCCCGTCTTTTTCGGCGGAGCGGGGGGGCGGCTGGATCCGCTTCCCTCACCCGCTCCGCTGCCTCCTTCTGCGTCATTATTTCACCGCAGAAGGAGGCCATCGCATCCCACGACCTCTCGCTCTCGACCATTTGTTTGACAACAGCCGGGAGCGAGAGGTCATCGCCAACAATTGCCACGAGCGCGGCGCGTGGCGCAGCCCACGCCGGGCATTCCTCAAGTGTGTGCTGCGCCGTGTCCTCCACGCAGCCGCACTCGTGGCACTCCGGAGTTTCCTCTCTCCGAGCCACGTTGTGCAGGTACCAGCCGAAACACCCATGGCCAGACAGCACCTGCACAACGTGGTAACTAAGCGCACCGTGGCGCCTCCCTATCCAATTTTCCAGGACCGGACAGATGGCGCCAACGGTGCGCCGCCTCGGTCTGCCGGCCTTCGCCAGCCCTTCCTCACATCTCAGCGCCCATTCCTGAATGAGGGACTCCCGGGCAATCTCCCTCCAACGCAGGACCCCATCCGGGAATGGGTTCCCGCCGGCACGGGATTCGGCGGTTAGCTTGTAGGCTGCCGCCAGCACCACAGCGTCTAGCTCCCAAGGCGGACTCGCCGCCAACACGCACGCTGCCTCGCCCGAGATGGTGCGGTATCCCCTCACCGCTCTGACCGCCATGGCCCGCTGTGGTTGTCGCAGCAGGGCCATGTTGCGCGGGGTCAGAGCGTCGGCCCATATGGGGGCTCCGTAGAGGGCCATAGACCGCACCACCCCTAGATAGAGGCGGCGGCAGGCGACACTCGGTCCGCCGACGTTGGGGAGCAGGCTGCCTAGCGCGGCGGCTGCCCCCTTCAAGCGCGGCACAAGTCGCCGGAAGTGTTCGGCGAATGTCCACCGACCGTCAAGTATAAGACCAAGGTATTTAATACTCGGCTCGACGGCGATGGACACACCCCCGACGACTATGTACGCTCCTGGAGGTGGCTTTTTCCGGGGCCCATGAAAGCACAGGGCCTCGGTCTTGTGCAAGGCCACCTCCAGGCCCAACCGCCGAATCCGCGCCACCACGTGTGCTACTTCGACCGTAGCGAGCACGGCCGCAGCGCGGTAGGATTTGCCATACATGAAGGTATCAGCTACCTACATACCAAATATCATAAATATTGGCCCAGCCATTTCAGCGTGGAGAAGTGACAAACACACATAACTTTCGCCTTTATAATATTAGTAGGATGTAAAGTTGGTTGGAATTATAGCTATGAGAATCGAACCCACATCCTTTAACGTATACCAACTGAGCAATCGAAACGTTTGTGAAGTGAGAGTGCTCACACAATTCAATATGATATTAAAAGAATATATTTCTTTACGCACGCCATCGAATCGTGGCGATTCGTTAACTCACACAATAACTTCGGTATTTCGTGATTTTCCCGTCAGGAATGTTGCCAGTTGCCACGCAACATATAGTACGAGGTACCAGCGCCTGTGGATGTACGTCACTTTTTTTAAAGACGCTCATACTAGTCGGGGCTTGTCACGTAGGTGCCAAAAAATACACACTTCTATAGAAACAATAATATAAGACAGCAGCACAGTTCTTTGATTTTATATTATTATTTTGTGTAAAAAAAATGGATTGATAAATTGATATGCCTTTTGCGGGGGTTGGTGGGAACTGGCAAACGATAGAGATGCTTGGAAGCGTAAAGGGGAGGCTTTTGCCCAGCAGTGGGACCTTAATAGCAAAAAAAATGATATGATGTTGAAGACATCATCATATCAATTATCAATCCATTTTTTTTAATTATAATTATCATTCATCCCACTACTGCAGTGTCTCCTTTCTCTCCTCTAATGCGGATTGGCAGAGGTCATTTCCAAACCCGCCTGAAGACCTGGGGCCCGATTCTACTAACACAAATGCACCAATGGACTCTAAATGGTGTCTCAATCGTGTCTCAAAAGAATGCCGATAGTGTATCAGTGGAATAGTTTTTGACATTTGTTTATGTTATTGTTTAAGTCCATAACAAATAAGTTAATACATAATAAGTTAAACATTATGTTATTATAAAAACTATTCCACTGATACACTATCGGCATTCCTTTGAGACACCATTGAGAGTCCATTGGTGCATTTATGTTAGTAGAATCGGGCCCCTGGCTTAACGACTGTCATCGCTTAATTTGCGTCTTCGTTTAGACACGACGCCTTTGTCCTCCTCTATCATAAATGTCCAGCCAGCCTAACATGCTTACACTCGAGATAGTTTCTCGCACGCCTCAAAGCTTCTTCGCCAATAGCAATGCCTGTTTTGACTACTGTAGACATAACCGAGATACGCTATTTGGCAGAGCGGAGCGAGAAATTTTTGTCGCGTTTCTCCTGTTAGTCCGGCAGGGCTCCACTTTCTACAGGGTCGGCAACGCGTGAGTAATGCCCCCGGTATTGCAAGCGTCTATAGGCTGTGGTGACAGCTTACCATCACGAGGGCCGTATGCTTATCTGCTACCTTGGTGGTATAAGTAAATAAGTAATGCAATGTTGAGTGAGTGAGACGCGAAAAAAAAAAACAAGCTACGTATACGAACTCCAGGATCTTGTATTACCCCATGTTTTGTAGTCGGGGTGAACCAGGGGTGAGTGTATCGGTCCACACACAAAAGATCTTAGAAAAAAGGTATTATTATGAAAACAATAGAATGTTACATAAAAGTTTTTTGACACCATTCACACAGCGCCATCTGGTGTCAGGTTATCGAACGTTTCGAATAGCTAGATAGAATATGCTTTATTTACAATACACAGACAAAAATGCCCTCACAGACAGAATGACAATTTGGTCTTGGCCATGCTGTGTTCCTACGGTGAGTAAGGTTCCAAAGCTCCACTTTCTACCTACAGGGTCGGCAACGCGCGAGTGATACCCCCGGTATTGGAAGCGTCTATAGGCTGCAATGCTTGCTTATCAGGCGGGCCGTATGCTTGTTTCCCACCTAGGTATAAAAAGATAACTTACAGACTAGTGTTGCAACAAGGCGGCCTTACTGCTGACAGCAAACTTTTCAATGCAAAAGGATTTACTTGTATTATGATTTTTTTACATGATTCACACAGCGCTACCCGGTATTCAAATTAGTTTCTGAACATAATGAAATGCATGGCTGCTTCACGCCGATACCACAACCCGGACACTCCATACAACGCGCGTGAAATAATTACCTATTTCTACTACATCAGGCCAATGTCGTCTGTACACGCGCACACGTATGCGCACACCTTTGCGACTGCACCCGTCTCGATACCCGCCTAGGGCAAGTTAACGCGATGCGGTGCGGGGCGGAGAATGGCCATTCTACCTCGGGTTATTACTTATTCTATGCCAATACTCTGTGAGTCGAGCTACCATTTACTACATATCATTTCGTAAATGGGCTACCACCTAATAAATGTTCTACCACTGCAAAAACTTTTTAAATAATTTAATATTATAAACACTTTGTAAAAGTCAAAGAAAACCAGTTCCATTTTCCATCACCACTTTCCTTGGTACACCGTCTGTTTGCCACTTTAATAAAAAAAACTCTGTAACATGTTTTTACGGGTATATGGCCTAAACAAATAGCTATCATGCGTAATGGCCTGCAATTCCCACGGGGATAGGCTGACGTAACGCAAATAACCCGAGTGAGAAAATGTAGTAAGTATAAAATTTTAAAAACATTGCTTGCTGTTTATTCCATGGAGATTTTTATAAATATTTTTAGTATTTTTTTTTTCTTAAAAATTGATAGTTACAAAGAGTATTAATAAAAAATAATATAATAACATATTATGCCTTATTAGAAATATATAGATAATATTTTTAGTAATATTTTATTCGAGGAGCGTCGGCGGCGTAGATTTTACGTCGGCGTCACTAAAAACGAACACGCAAAAGCAACGCCAACGCAACGCAAGGGTCGGCAACGCGCGAGTGATGCTCCCGGTGTTGCAAGCGTCCATAGGCTGCGGTGACCGCTCACCATCAGGCGGACCGTAAGCTTGTTTGCCACCTTTGTGGTATAAAAAAAAAATTAAAAAAAAAATAAAAAACGTAAGTTAAGAAAAGTCGATACTAGCCAGTGTTTGGATGGCTTTCCTTACCTCGAGCTTCTCCGTGCTTCAATTAGGCAAGTTAAACCGTCGGTTCCGGCTGTTCTTGATTGATATCAGACTTTAACCCAAGTCGATGATTTTCAGGTGTGCTTCAACAACACTGGTCACCATCAATGCGCATTGGAGCAACGTGGTATTTCTACAGTGAGGTAGAGGCCACCGCTTGAAGCCCACCTACTTGGCTTGTCGACTGTCATCTATTGATATATCATCGGAAACCAACCAAACTCTTTTTAGCTCGTCCTCTTCTTTCGCCCATAAGTATTATAATATCATCCCAATAATATTATAAAGGTAAATTTAGGGCACTTTTTATGACGAAAAGTCCTCGATTCCCGTGGGATTTGATCAAAAGTCTTGTCCATGGCGCTTTTTTTAAGTAGATGGCGCTGCCGTGCATAAAAACAAGCAAACAAAGTTGCGCGGGTTTCGCTATTATAAAAAAACTGTCCAAAAATATATTAGTCACAGAAAATTTCGTATAAATACTGAATACAAAACTTTTTAATTCAAACTCGATTCACATAACCCGCAAAAATAAATCACCTGCTTGCAACCCCAACAATAACCAGGCCTGACAAATGCCCCACATCATCCCTTAATGTAATATCATAACTCCGTAACAATAATGGTGTAATTTTATTAATTTGATAATATATATTTTCCCTACCGCTACACGATAGGGTTTTATGTAGAAGCTTGAAAATTGGTATTTATGAGTTACTGCGTTTTACATCTGGCATCTGTCATGGCTTTTTTTAAGCGTGCAAACGGTACCTTGGTATGAAGTTAATGCTTTTTTCAAATATAAGTGCGGATTCATAGAAAAACTGATCCAGGTCGTCATCATTTCATCATGATCTCTAATTCTAATAAACCGATTATGAATTCTTTTACTAATAGAAAGCCACATTTTATTGAGTATTTTATAGATTTTTTGAGTTGCTATATTTTACATTTTGACATTTTGTTACTTACGTCTGTTGTTTTTAAAATTATATAATCTATTTAATTATTTTTTTACCAATAAATCATAGCTATTTTTCATCTTCAATCTATTTACGGGGTTGGCTGATTTATTTAATTTTATCCCTGCAGATCACATACAGAATAACGATCGAGCACACGCAACCGCTGACAAATGTCTGACATTAAAGCTATGTACTGCTAGAATTATACGGGCTGAGGAATAATTGCAAACACGGATTCAACTTGTTAAAAAACAGAATTTTATTGCAATATGTAAGTAATGGACGTAGTTATTTATAACTTTCATCAACTTATAAATAACTACGTCCATTACTTAACAATATATTTCGCCAGACCGCCACCCAGGAGATCCCGGGTTTGAATCCCGGTCGGGTCATGATGAAAAACTTTTTCTGATTGGCCTCGGGTCTTGGATGTTTATCTATATATGTATTTGTTATAAAATATAATATCGTTGAGTTAGTATCCCATAACACAAGTTTCGAACTTACTTTGGGGCTAGCTCAATCTGTATGAATTGTCCCTATATATTTATTTATATGTTATATTTATAATATAACTTTAACTATTTATTATTCTGTGCTTTTACGTAACTATTAAGTAATTGTGCTTTAACTGCCTTTAACTTGAAGAGAGGTAGGGCACAGCGGATCCGCTCAAATCGGAGCTGCCCGTCTGGGGAAGGACCTCCACCTTACATCGTATTTTAGTCAAATAACATTGGTCTCGGCCATGTTGAGTTCCTACGGTCAGTAAGGTCTCCAGAGCTTCACTTTTTACAGGGTCGGCCAACGCGCGAGTGATGCCCTCGGTATTGCAAGAGTCCATAGGCACGGTGACTGCTTACCATCAGCTGGCCCGTATGCTTGTTTGCCACCTTAGTGGTATAAAAAGATAAGTTTCATTGCAAAACATATAAATTTCGAAACAAAACAGACCGTATTATGACATATACAATAAAAAACATCAATTAGACAGCGTAAAATTGCTATTGATTGTGTGAAATCGATTTGAAAGCAATTTAACAATTCCATATTAAGTTGCTTGAGAAATGAGTTAAAGTAATCGATTTAAAAAAAAAAAGGAAACGGTTTTTTTCCACAAAAGTTTTTGGTTTCGATTATAATTTATTTTTTATAAAGGAATAAATCACACAGATTTAGCTAGCCCCAAAGTAAGTTCGTGACTTGTGTTATGGGATACTAACTCAACGATACTATATTTTATAACAAATACATTATATAGATAAACATCCAAGACCCAGGCCAATCGGAAAAAGTTCGTTTTTCATCATGACCCGACCGCGATTCGAACCCGGGACCCTCTTGCGTGGCGATCCGGAATGGTAACCATTACGCCACGGAGGTCGTCATATGACACATCACTGTCTACCCTCAATAGAATTATGACCCAAGAAAAATAAAATTCGCACGTTAGATATAAGGGGTATTTTTTTATTACCGAAATAAAAGAAAATGGTGGCCAGATATAATATTTTAGATCTTTATCGTTCCTTGTTCGCGTTTATGAAATTACAACCGTTATAAAATGGCATTTTCTTGATTCAATATTAAATATAAAATATTAGGGTTCAGCTAAAATGGAATTGAGGGTTCCTTATTGTTTCGTATTTAAAATATAATTTGAATGTGTCCATTATTACAAATTCTTCGTCGTTTACACTTTTTCTGGAATTGTTGTTTTACATTTTAATGAAAATGTTTTTGTGTTTTAATAAAATCATTCATAGGTAAGCCTTAATTATTGGAGTCTTTTGTAGGTATGTCTAAATCGAATTCTCTATAACAGCACCCTTCATTGTACAGTCGGTAAAACAGAATTGGAGATCCGTAATAAAAGTTTAGTGCGGACAGACACATTGACGGACAACAGTGTTTTGTTAGTTCTATGTACCGTACATAGACCAACTACATAATATGAATAAATGATTAGATAGTGAAATACTCGTCTTCAGCTTTAAGTTAATGTGTCTTGGTGTCCACGCGAAGGTTCGAAAGAACGTTTTTCGCTCGCACTATACGGTTGTGGAATGAGCTCCCAGCTTCTGTTTCCTTCGGACTATGACATGGGACTGTTTAAGAGGTACATTAGAGGTCTCGTCAGAGGTGGGCAACGCATTGGTAGTGCCCCGGTGTTGCTGTCCATAAGCGGTGGTGACCACTTTCCATCAGGTGGCCCGCTTGTCTGTTTGTCTGTCGTATAACATAAAAAAAAGAGAGAATAAATAAATAAAAAGTAGATTTACAGGAAATATTTGTCAATATTATTTTATCCAACTAGTCTAACTACTACTACTACTACTACTACTACTACTAAACTACCACTTTCGACATGAATGGCCTGATGAGAAGAAGTACCGCAAGAAACTTAACAGTTAGCCTTTTTTCAAAGCCAAACATAAAATCCTTTCTTAGTACACCCCTAGATGTCGTAAGGAACCTACATTCCAAATTCGGAATCTCTGGACCCAGCGGTTTGGACTGTGCGTTGACATATAGTTAAGTCAGTCAGTCAAGACTTTGAATTTTTTATATTTAGATAGATGTGAAAGTGTGTTTGTTTGTCCTCCCTTCGCGTTAAAAGTAATGAACGGATTGATATGATTTTTTTATTGGGGATAGTTTAAAGTCTGGAGAGTGATAAAGAGATTCCTATAGGAAAAATTATTGACATTTTCCCTTGATCACGCGGGCGGAGCCGCGGGTAACAGCTAGTTGTAAGATAAAAGAAAGATTTTATACATTGCATAATATTGTAAGATAAAAGAGAGATATCCTTTATTAGGTAATACATTTTGTAGTTGCTCTATGTCCGACCACTTTACTATAGGCTATACGCACGTACCGAGGTTACTACCAAGTTTTACAAGCATTGGGTACTGCAACAATATTGAGTTTATTTACTGGTTTTATTCAAGTAAGTATTATTGATTCTTTTATTATTATTTTTGTGACAAAACTTAGTTGAGTATAGGACAGTGAGATTTTTTTATGTCATAATATTAAGTTTGGTATAGCTTAAAATGGTTTTGTATGAAATAATAAACTATTGTGAGACAGATTACTAAGAAAGTCCGAATTCGTCCAGTATTTTATCAGAAAAAAATACAAAAATTCATACAAACTCTAGTAATTTATATGTAAGATAAATTTTGCATTGTTTTTTTATGCCACAAAGTTGACAAACACATGGCCCGCCTGATGGTAAGCATCACCGTAGCCTATAGACGCTTGCAATACCGGGGGTATCACTCACGCGTTGATTTCTCGCCCTGTTTTCTTCTCAGAGAAGATAGGGCAAGAAAAAAATATGTTATAAAAAAAAATTACAAAAAAATGTAAAGACCCCACCCACGAGGTCCCGGGTTCGAATCCTGGTCGGGTCGTGATGAAAAACGAACTTTTTCTGATTGGCCTCGGGTCTTGGGTTATCTATAATGTATTTGTTATAAAATATAGTATCGTTGAGTTAGTATCCCATAACACAAGTTTCGAACTTACTTTGGAGCTAGCTCCATTTGTGTGATTTATCAACAAAAAAAGTTTGCTACAAGGAAACTACATAAATACGTTTATATTTCTACTAACGGTTTGTTTAAAGTGCACAAAATATCAATTTTCAGTTAATAAACTATATTTTCATGTAAAACGGTAATAGTACGACGTCACATTAAACTGTTATGCGTTGCACATTCTGCTCGTAGTAAGATTCAATTTATTACAATTTACCCGCGGATATATCACTAAGAGCCAAGTAAATTGAGTTGTGGTCCCTGTGACAGCGTCTAAATAAGATTTATTCATTATTTATTGGACGATTTAAAAGTACAATTGGCGGACTTAATACCAGGCATTGTCTAATCATTTCATTGACACGCTATCGAACTATTGTTGATCTTTTCGATAGTATCTTTCACATAAAAACGATTTAACTGTAATAGTAGTTCATGGTAGATTTTAACTGTCGACCATTCCGTTCATATTCCACTGACACTCTATAGTCAATACATTGAGATACTAGTTAACTTTTAGCAGAATACCGAAGGCAGTATGGAAATATAATGACAATATAATGGCGATGATATGGCAAATAGTGGTCGCCTAATTTAAAATAGCAGACTTGGGCCCGAGTGCCTCGTATTTCACCCTGTATAAATCGCTCATACAGCGACCATACAAATTGTGATATTGCATAATATATATGAAAATGCAATATAGACCATGTCTTTTATGAAATGACTTATACAGCGCTTATAATATGACCTATACTTTAGTTTGAAGTTTATAAAAGAATTCAGAGTTTTATAAAAGAATTCCGAATTTTCTAGAATAAGTCTCACATTTATATTACTAGCTGGTGCCCGCGGTGTTGCCCGCATTGAATTTTATGCACATAAGCGCCATTGACTATCAGACTTTTGATCAAATCCTACAGGAATCGAGAACTTTTCGGGATAAAAAGTACCCTATGTGTTAATCCAAGGTATCAGCTACCTACATACCAAATATCATAAATATTGGCCCAGCCATTTGAGCGTGAAGAAGTAACCAACATGTCACGACCTTTCGCCTTTAGTGGGATGAGCGCCTTGTTCTGATTATTATTTTTTCCGAAATGCGTTGAGCGCTTGTCATCTGAACGTGGTCTTAGGGCGATCCTTCTAAATTTATTAATTTAAAATTATGAATACCTAATTACGTACTCGCGCTAAATACATATTATCAGATACTGTACTTGTATTTATAAGTACAAATGATTTTTACTTAATCTATGTCATTTTTCGTAGAATTAAATATTTATTTCAAATTAATTTAATTAGTTTTTATAATTTAACGTAATTTGAATGTATGATTGCTACGTTTTCTAAGATTTCTAGGAATTTAAAGTGGTTCAAAGCATAAAAAGCTGGGTTTAATCAGTTTTATGCAAAAATTATGCATTATGCAAAAAGCTCGGTACCTACGTAAGTAGAACTGAATAAAGTTAACAGGAAGTTTGTGTATTTAGCTTTTTAAGTTAACACATTCGCTTACTTTGCGTATATTTACGAAAGCTTGCTATTATATGTTTTCTATGTATAATAAATATTTACAAAAAAAAGTATTTAAGTATATTTTTCAGCAATCTAGTACCCATAGTACAAGCTTAGTTGCTTAGTTTGGGACTAGGTGGCGTTGTGTGATTCGTCCAAGAATATTTATATTATATATTTACATTTTATGTATGATTTTTTAAGGTTACGTTGCAAATTGACTCTTCGATTTGGAGCTAGTATGAATATCACTAATATTATAAAGGCGAAAGTTATGTGTATGTTTGTTACTTCTTCACGCTCAAATGGCTGGGCCAATATTTATGATATTTGGTATGTAGGTAGCTGATACCTTGGATTAACACATAGGGTACTTTTTATCCGCGATTCCAGTAGGATTTGGTCAAAAGCGCTTAATAAAATTGATGGCGCTGCTGTGCATAACTAAACGTGAGTAACACCGCGGGCAGGAGCTAGTTGACTCTAAGTTCCTCTACCTTTGCACCTACTTTCCAATTCAAGCCTCATCCGATAAAGTGAATTAACGTTACGGTTTGCTTGTTAGCTTTATATAAAAAACCCAGTAAATCTAAAAATGAATTCGCGAATATAATGAAAACGAACAAAAGGAAATATGTAAATGCTGTAAAAACCTTGGGAAGTTTTTGAAAAGTCGAGTGCTTAGTGTCGAAACCGATTAAGTCACCAATATTTTGAGGGATAAGTAAAAAGTTTTTTCTTTTCTTTGAATATAACATATTAGCTGCTGCCCGCGGTGTTACCCGCGCTTAATTTTATGCACAGAAACGCCATCTATAACAGACTTTTGATCAAATCCTTCGAAAATCGCCTACTTTTCGGGATAAATAGTACCCAATGTGTTAAACCAATGTATCAGGTACCTACCTACGCACCAAATAATATAATATAAATACCATGGAAACAATAAAATATTTGAATTTGAATTTGAAATATCATAAAAATTGGCCCAGCCATTTGAGCGTGAAGAAGTAACAAACATAGACATAACTTTCGCCTTTATAATATTAGTAGGATATCATAAAAAAACACAGACACTTACAGAAGATCGTAGCCAAATAGCATTGGTCTCAGCCATGTTGTGTTCCTACGGTGAGTAAGATCCCCAGAGCTCCTCTTGGGGAGCGTTGGGAGGGGTGGCAACGCATGACAACCCCCGGTATTGCTTACCATCAGGCGGGCCGTATGCTTCTTTACCAACTTTGTGGTATATAAAAAAAAACGAATCAATAGAATCGTAATCCAACATACATAAATCTTTTATAGTAGTTTAACATTTTCAATCAACATTATTCTTGTCTTATCCAGTTAAAACTGCCTTTAACCGGTTTTCCAATTCCTTAAGATGCTAATACTACTTTGAAAACTGAAGGAAATAGCCTTTAAAGTTATTTATTCTACGGTTAAATCTATTTGTCTTGGGATAACTACGTCATCACTTTAACCGGAGATAGAAAATGCATTTCTTATTGTTTGTTTAAACTTATTTCATAGTAACTTTTAGATTTTAGATTTTTATTTGTGTGTGTGGTCATCATCATCGTCATATCAACACTTAATTATCCCAGTAGGAATTCGGGTATCCGTTTTATAAAAGGGGATTAGAACTCCGCCACGCTGCTCCAATTCAGAGGCCAGTGTTTTCAAGGAGCTCGATGGTGTCGCTGTGTGTCGCTCTCTAATAAGAACACGCAAGTTAAGCGACGTCGACCCTAGCCAGCGTTTGGATGGGTTTCGTTATCTCGAGCTTCTCCGTGCTTCGGAGGGCACGTAAAGCAGTCGGTCCCGGCTTTTGTCGATGGATGACAGTCGTTAAGCCAAGTCGTGGTTTGAACACACCGGCCTCTGCCAATACGCATTGGAGCAGCGTGGCAGAGTACGCTCTAATCACCATCGATTGAAGGGAGACATGTCGCGCTATGGGTTGTTTTGTTGTGAAACGAGATCCATGACATAAAATTAACGCGAGCGAAGCCGCGGGGAAAAGCTAGTATGAAATATTTTTAATTTCAATAAAATATTTAATACAACAAAGAACACTATTATTATAAGTACTAATAAAATGATTAACACCACAGTTACATTACGGGGTATGTAACGGTTCCATGGGAATTTTCTTACAATAGGTTCCATTCATAGTTGTACTGTGAGAAAATTTTCTAATGGCGTCATACATTTGCTATACTTTTTTTACGACTACCGGGAAACATGACTACGTTTTTACTTTTTCAAATTATTATGATTTGCCAATTAAATAATCGGGACAAGCCCACCACACATTCCCACCAATGTGTCTCCTGTGTAGCCAGGATCAACAACGGCGACCTCAGATTGACAATAAGCGATGAAGCTTATTGACGTCCCGGGGGAGAGAACTACAGCTGTCTTGGAACTCACAACGAATTTAATCAGAGAGAAGATAGTCGGAGTAGGAAGTATTGATAGGACTTCCCAATTAAATAAATCGGAAAAGATTTATGCCGAAGGAAGTATGGCTATTCTTCAGAAAAGCCACGCAAGGTAGCTCTGGTAAACGAAAATCTTATACCTATTCTTAGCTCTTTACTTCATCCCCTTCCTTACTTTTCGTGAAAAACCAAAAGTTTGTCAGTTTCGGTGTTACGTCTTCACGCTCATATGGTTGGGCCAATTTTTATGATATTTGGTATGTAGGTAGCTGATACCTTGGATTAACACATATGGTACTTTTTATCCCGAAAAGTAAGCGATTCCTGTAGGATTCAGAGCTCCACTTGGTGGGGTTGGAAGGGTTGGCAACGCGTGAGTGATACCCCCGGTATTGCTTACGTTTATAGGCTACGGTGACGGCTAACCATCACGCCGACCGTATGCTTGTTTGACACCTGTGTGGTATAATAAAAAATAATTAAAAAAAAAGGATTTGGTCAAAAGTGTGATAGTCAATGGCACTTTTTTAAGTAGATGGCGCTGCTGTGTATAAATACACGCAAACGATGTTGGACGAACCTTATAAATAAAGCTCCGTCTACCATGGTGGCACTCACAACGTCCCTAACCGGCGGAATAAATAAATATATAGGGACAATTCATACAGATTGAGCTAGCCCCAAAGTAAGTTCGAAACTTGTATTATGGGATACTAACTCAACGATATTATATTTTATAACAAATACATACATAGATAAACATCCAAGACCCGAGGCCAATCAGAAAAAGTTCGTTTTTCATCAAGACCCGACCGGGGATCGAACCCGGGACCTCCTGGGTGGCGGTCTGGCGTGGTAACCATTACGCCACGGAGGTCGTCGTCGTTTAAATTAACAAACATAACATTAATGGAATGAACGCTATCATTAATTAGTATTTGCCCAATGCACAGACCGAAATTACTTTACAACACATGTTTGGTATTGTGCACAGATGTTAATCGTAATAGATGACGCGACTGTTAGAAACAGTTTCACATGACGTGCTTCGATGCGGTTATTGTAGTGACGGGTAGGGGCACACCGCGCTTCGAGGTCTACGTCACTCCAAATCAAATTTGACAAGCCTGAGGCCCGATTCTACTAACACAAATGCATCAATGGACTCTCAATGGTGTCTCAATCGTGTCTCAAAAGAATGCCGATAGTGTATCAGTGGAATAGTTTTTGACATTTGTTATGGACTTAAACAATAAGATAAACATAATGTTATTCTTTTGAGACACGATTGAGACACCATTAGGAGTCCCTTGGTGCATTTGTGTTTGTAGAATCGGGCCCCTGGTGGTTCGGTATTGGCTAGCAATGGTCACTTTGTCCCGAGGGCTACCCATTCGGTTCTTTTTGTTTTCTATGTACAGTCAGGAGCACGTCGAGGTTTACACTTGTAGTTCAATTTGTGCTCTTATGACATAGAACTTAAGAATGGTACAAAGTCTAATAAGCAAAGGTCGACATGCTCTTGACTGTACCTATTATAAATATTTATTTACTAAAAAAAATATTTATATATATTTTTCTGCAATCTACGGTACGACAAGCATTGCTTAGTTTGTAACTAGATTATGCGTTGTGGGATTATTCCAAGAATATTTATACCAATGCTACCGATTCGAAAACTTCTTTCACCGTTAGAACGCTACGGTATCCCCGGATGACATAAACTATATTGGTGGTTAATAAAATTGAAATAACAGCGGCATCTATTTACATTTAAGTCTACGTTCTTGTATAATAGCGGTGAATACGAAATGCTTCTAGTACTTTAAATTCCTACATCGAAATTATTGGTGTATTTAGTAACATTAGCATAGTATCTAAATAATGTTGTTTAAAGTTATTTCAATTAAACAATTGAATACTTTGAATTAACAGAGGTTTAAACTTAATGACACGTTAAAAATGTTAATGAGACGTTAATCTAGACGATTTTTAGCAATCGTTTAGTCAGAGAGGTAGCGCACAGCGGATAATTCGCTCAAATCGGAGCAGCCCGTCTGAGGAAGGACCTCCCACCTTAGAAGATCGTAGCAAATAGCATTGGTCTTGGACATGTTGTGTTCCTACGGTGAGTAAGGTCTCTGGAGCTCCACTTGGGGAGGTTGGGAGGGTTGGCAACGCGTGAGTGATACCCCCGGTATTGCAAGCGTCTATAGGCTACGGTGACGGCTTACCATCAGGCTGGCCGTATGATTATTTACCACCTTTGTGGTATTAAAAAACACATTAGTATTAGATAATGAAACCCATTCAAACACTAGCTAGGGTCGACGTTGTTTAACTTGCGTGTCATCATCATCATCTCAGCCACAAGAAGTCCACTGCTGGACATAGACCTCCCCCAAACGCCTCCATTGCAACCTGCTGGCAGCGGATTGCAACCAGGGGCCCGATTCTAATAAACAAATGCACCAATGGACTCTCAATGATGTCTCAATCGGGTCTCAATAGAATGTCGATAGTGTATCAGTGGAATAATTTTTGACATTTGTTATGGACTTAAACAATAAGTTAAACATTATGTTATTATTTAAGTCCATAACAAATGTCAATTAAAATTCTTGCGTGTGTCATTCATTTTATAAATAACTTAACTTACCGAATTAATATCATGTTTTGATGGGGTTAGGTACTTACCTGAAAAAATATAAAAATATATAAATGTTAAGTTAAAATTAAAGACTCTATCATCCAGTTTCTGAGACACATTTTAAAATTTAATAAATAAACAAATCCTACTAATATTATAAAGGCGAAATTATGTGTATGTTTGTTATTTCTTTGGCAACGCGTGAGTGGTACCCCCGGTATTGCCAGGCGTCTAGTCTACGGTGATGCTTACCATCAGGCGGGCCGTATGCTTGTTTGCCACATTTGTGCCATATAATAAATGACAAAAAAGGCCGTAACTGGTTTTCTTTCGCCATTTCTTTTTACCAGTGGTCATTTTGCTTTTGTTTCCGAAATGGTAGTAGTTTATAGAGTAGATTAGTTTATACAAATCATTTATTACTGTATACTCTGACAAGAGAACGTGTTTGTGAAAACCTATTCTCTGAATAAAGGTTTTGAATTTTGAATTTTTGAAAGAAAAAAATTTGCCATCAAATTAATATTTGCTCCGCGAATGGAACCCGCGCCTGGAACCGATGGAATCACAACCAACGCACCCACCGGCTTCTATTGTAGATCTTTGAATGGCTTGTATAAGATTTCAGAATTCTTTACAGTTTCCAATAACACAAAGGTGGATTTATGCTTCAGATATCGTTTCCGAGCACCCTTTGATACCATGAAAAGGTGGTGGAAAGCTGAATACGTAAAAGGAAAACTTAAAATGTAAAATATTATTCTTTGTTTATTTACAGTAACGGATATAGTAGATTTTACAACAAGTGCACAAAACGAATCATTTCTATCCGAGACTAAGGCGAGGGCTGATAGTAATGTCGAGGATAGAAATGGTTTTGTGGACGAGTTATAAACTCTGCTTTTCACTTCGATTGCGAGGAAATAAATAAATAAACGCACGAAAAACAAGACCTGTATCCCATTTCCCGCCGCTTATATTTTTAAATCTTACGACATTGAAATTAGGCTGTATAGGTCTGCAACCTATACAGCCTACTATTAAATTAATTTTGTAATAAAATAATTTTCTTAAATTAATTAAATAACCTACCGTACTTTAATTTAAATTTAAATATCTTTTATGACTTAAAAAACACATAAGGCAAATAAATTAAAGTAAATATTATAAAATAACAAATTCTATCTCTGAACTTTTTGTTGTGTTTGGCTGTATGGCTTATTATATTTACTAGCGAAACCCGCGCAACTTCGTTTGCGTGTATCCCGCTTTCCCGTGGGAATTTTGGAATGTATGATACTTTAAAACCTTCCCCTTGAATCACTCTATCAATTAAAAAAAACGCATCAAAATCCGTTGCGTAGTTTTAAAGATTTAAGCATACAAAGGGACATAGGGACAGAGAAAGCGACTTTGTTTTATACTATGTAGTGATGAGTAGATACGTTTTTGCCCTTGTGCACAAAATTCGATTTTGTGCAGCCTATTTCCTGCGCAAATAAGCATTTTCTGAGCATGAGAAGTGAAAAAGTTCTTTTTTTTTATATTACAAAGTTGGCAAACAAGTAATAGGTTGGCAGACTAGCATGCGGTGCGGGTCACCTGATGTTAAGTGATAGCAGTAGACTCGAGGTTTTTTATACCCATCTAAATACAGATTGGGGTTATAATTGCTTAACTAGTATGATTGCAATCATTTGTCAAGTAGTTTCTAATGACGCCATCTTAAGAAACTTATATTAAATCTTATTATTCATGAAAAAACAAAAAGAAATTCTAGAAAAACAATATACTATGATTGTCTCCACAATTTTCATCAAAACTTCGAAGGTTTATATGGAAACGATTTCTACAGTTGAACCGAGAAACAATGTAATAGTACAAGAGCTCGGGGCTCACAGATATTACTTTGTTTATACAGAAAATAAGTTGGACAAGTTAGATTTTAACTTGAGATTGTGTTTTTAGCAACGAAAACCAGTGTTTTGCTCAGTATGAGCAATTAATATACACTGAGGTGCGACCCTTTCGTTGCTGCGGATGTGCCATCATCATCATCATCTCAGCCACAAGAAGTTCACTGCTGGACATAGGCCTCCCCCAAACGTCTCCAATATGACCTGCTAGCAGCGGCCTGCATCCAGCTTATTATGTATTATAGTATTATGTAAATTGTAATATCAGTGGCAAACGAATAAATGTTTTATCAATTTATTTTACGCCAACGCTTGGTAAAGTATAATGGGTCATGAGTAGTGATGGGCAGGAGAACATTTCCGTTCCGAGAACTTTCTTGGAACGAGAACATTCTGAAACATTCTCTTGAACGGAGAATTTATGAGAATTTACGGAAATTTAAGAGAATCTAAACCAAGTATGTAGACTTTTTAATTTTGACATAAAAATTGATGACTATGCATGTAATTTCAGTAGCTATGAATGCCATAGTGAAGATACATGTCAGGTAGGTAGTTATAATGACGTTACATTTGATTTTCTATAAATATAAAATTCAAAGTCCTGTCTGACTGACTGACTTAACTATATATCAACGCACAGCCCAAACCGCTGGGTCTAGAGATTCAAAATTTGGAATGTAGGTTCCTTACAACCTTCTAGGGGTGTACTAAGAAAGAATTTTTCAATATTCCCATGGGAAAGCGAGATATACGCAAACGAAATTGCAAGGGTTTTACTGATCCGCTGGGTCTATTGATTCCAAATTTGGAATGTTGGTTTCTTACAACATCTAGGGGTGTACCAAGAAAGTATTTTACAAAATTCCCACGGGAAAGCGAGATATACGCAAACGAAGTTGCGAGGGTATATCAACGCACAGCCCAAACCGCTGGGTCCAGAGATTCCAAATTTGGAACGTAGATTCCTTACAACATCTAGAAGTGTACCAAGAAAGGATTTTTTTTAAATTCCTGTGGGAAAGCGAGATATACGCAAACGAAATTGCAAGGGTTTTACTGATCCGCTGGGTCTATTGATTCCAAATTTGGAATGCTGGTTCCTTACAACATCTAGGGGTGTACCAAGAAAGGATTTTTCGAAATTCCCACGGGAAAGCGAGATATACGCAAACGAAGTTGCGAGGGTATATCAACGCACAGCCCAAACCGCTGGGTCCAGAGATTCCAAATTTGGAACGTAGGTCCCTTACGACATCTAGGAGTGTACCAAGAAAGGATTTTTTGAAATTCCTATGGGAAAGCGAGAACGCAAATAAAGTTGCAACGGTTTTACTGATCCGCTGGGCCTATTGATTCCAAATTTGGAATGTAGGTTCCTTACAACATCTAGGGGTGTACTGAGAAATTATTTTTCAAAGTTCCCACGGGAAAGCGAGATATACGCAAACGAAGTTGCGAGGGTATATCAACGCACAGCCCAAACCGCTGGGCCTAGAGTACTCCAGAGATTGCAAATTTAGAATGTAGGTTTCATATGACGTCTAAGGGTGTACTGAGAAAGGATTTTTCAAAATTCCCACGGGAAAACGAGATATACGCAAACGAAGTTGCAATGATTTTACTGATCCGCTGGGTCCGCGAGAAATACAAGTTCAAACAAGTTCATTTGCGTATATCCATTTTCCCGTAGGAATTTTGAAAAATCCTTTCTTGGTGCACCCCCAGATGTCGTAAGGAACCTACATTCCAAATTTGGATCTCTAGACCCAGCGGTTTGGGCTGTGCGTTGATATACCCTCGCAACTTCGTTTGCGTATTTCACGCTTTCCTGTAGGAATTTTGAAAAATCCTTTCTTGGTACACCCCTAGATGTTGTAAGGAGCCAACATTCCAAATTTGGAATCAATAGACCCAGCGCGGATCAGTAAAACCCTTGCAATTTCGTTTGCGTATATCTCGCTTTCCCGTGGGAATTTTGAAAAATCATTTCTCAATACGCCCCTAGACGTTGTAAGAAACCTACATTCCAAATTTGGAATCTCTAGAGTACTCTAGACCCAGCGGTTTGGGCTGTGCGGTAACATATCCTCGCAACTTCGTTTGCGTATATCTCGCTTTCCCATGGGAATTTTGAAAAATAATTTCTCAGTACACCCTTAGATGTCGTAAGGAACCTACGTTCCAAATTTGGAATCTCTGGACCCAGCGGTTTGGGCTGTGCGTTGATATACCCTCGCAACTTCGTTTGCGTATATCTCGCTTTCCCGTGGGAATTTTGAAAAATCCTTTCTTGGTACATCCCTAGATGTTGTAAGGAACCAACATTCCAAATTTTTAATCAATAGACCCAGCGGATCAGTAAAACCCTTGCAATTTCGTTTGCGTATATCTCGCTTTCCCGTGGGAATTTTGAAAAATTATTTCTTAGTACACCCCTAGAAGGTTGTAAGGAACCTACATTCCAAATTTTGAATCTCTAGACCCAGCGGTTTGGGCTGTACGTTGATATATAGTTAAGTCAGTCAGTCAGACAGAACTTTGAATTTTATATATATAGAAAATCAAATATAACATCATTATAACTACCTACCTGACATGTATCTTCACTATGGCATTCATAGCTACTGAAATTACATGCATAGTCATCTATTTTTATGTCAAAATTAAAAAATCTACATACTTGGTTTAGATTCTCTTAAATTTCCGTAAATTCTCTCCTTTCCGAGAACGTTTCCTCAATGTTTCCACTAAGAGAACATTTCCGGAAATCGCCCATCACTAGTCATGAGTATGAATTAGGATTTGCCATTAATTTTAAACTGAAATTACACAGAACTGACATAAAAGTCGTGATTTTAATAAAGCTGGCCGATTCGCACTTCGCGGTTTAAATCGCTCGTGTTACGGAACCCTAAAGACTAATTCACAATATTAATTGTGTACGACACACAGACGTATGTACGGTGGCCTCGAAGATAGGAAGACCATTTTAGAAAAAAATCGCTTGCACATCTTGTAAGCGGATTTTTGTCAGCTCCGTCCTTTTCTTTGTTACTAAACAGGGTTTTTGTTTATTAGAGCCACATCATGTGTCCACTATGATGTTGGATGTTGCAACCAAAAATCATCCTAAAGATAGTTCTGCTATCCTCGAGGCGACTGTACCGTGGTGTAGAAATATAAATATATAGGGTCAAATCACACAGACGTAACGTCTTCACGCTCCAGGATCTTGTATTAAAAGAGAAAATCCCGACTGAATAAATGTTAGATTCGAAAGAAAATCAAAATAATTATGCTGTAGTACTCCGGGGGCGTTTTTATTGGCTCACACCACCGTTCTGAACGGACCATTGTGAAGACTGATAAATAAATTGCAAATCATAAATATCTACTTATCTTTTCTCATTGAAATTTCCTAAGATATTGTTTAATTACATTCATTTGTTAATAAACAATTTTTTTCTCTTTCTTTGGTAACCATCCAATACAATGTTGGCTAGACTTGACCTATCAATGTTGTCTAAAGCCTACATTGATAAGTATTTTATGAAGTTCAGTGACTATTACTTGTAAAAACTTGCATATTTTCATATTCAGTATGAGTCAAGAGTCAAGACTTGCAAATATACATATTTGTTAAAAAATATAGTATCTTTGAGTTAGTATCCCATAACACAAGTTTTATAAGTTCGTATACAATAGTTTTTAAGTTTAGTATTTAAATAAGTAAATACTGTCTGAAGGACACGATGGGGTTAACATGGTCGCATGTGCGAACCAAAACCCCTAAATAAATAAAGAATAAAAAAATAAAAATAAAAGAACTTACTTTGGGTCTAACTCAATCTGTGTGATTTGTCCCTATTATATTTATTTTATAATAAAAAAATCTAGTTTCTGTGGAGTTTTAGAAATATGGTAGAAATGTAGCTGCAGGGGGCCTAAAATTTGAAAATGGTCTTTGAGAAAAAAAGTCTGAAAAACCACTGATCAAGGCGTTTCAACTGTGTAGGTACTGAAGTGATGTGTAGGTACTTTATGTCAGACATTAACTTTAAAATGCTTTTGTGCATCTCGCTATAAATACAAAATTTAAAAAAAAATGCAATTTGCGTAACCTACTGTAAACTCTTGATCAAAATTAAGTAGGTACGCGACGCTCTGGGGATACGCTAGAATCGCGTTAAAAGGTACAAACATTTGCTAGGCATGTGTTTGTTTTGGGGATGTGAGCGCGGGTATTTTAGTACCGCCATTGTTTTTAATCACTATCAGGAAATGGGATAAGGCACAGAGTAGTCTAAAACAGAGGCTGTTAATGAAAAATCTATGTAAAAGAGCCCCTTCACCTTTCGATGCGCTAATTTAGATATTTATCAGAGTAGTGTGCGTGCGAGCGTCCGAAACATCGTAGTGGTACGGTGTAGCGGAAACAAACAGTTTTGATCCTAATAATAATACATTGCACCATTTCTATGGGTTATTATTTATTTATTACCACCGCACCGAATTATAAGCATTTTTTTAGAATATTTATTACAAAAAAAAGGTGTAGTAAAATAAATTTTAAAAATTTGTATTGGTTAGATAAACACCTCAAGTTTTATAACGTTTAAAAGTTGTTGACAAAATAATTGTATTTTGACGAGTAAAATGACGTTTTCGCGCACGATTTTCTTGGAGTTATTCAGCGAGGAATTTAATTTTTTTTGAGTATTGATTCAAAAATTTTAAAAATAATTTTTTGTCCACCTACTAATAAACTATACGACCAGTACGTATAATTTTTTTGAGATTGATATTCACTACTAGTTAGCTAAAAAAGGACTTGGAAAACCTCGTGTTTCGTTAAAATGTTAAAACGTATGTTTGATTTTTTTGTTTTTCTAATTAATATTGAATGATAATCAAAACGAAAAATTGTCAGCTTACTAGATAAATAGGTGATGTATGACTGTGTGTTAAGTAAATTACCAGTAATCTTATAGTTATTGAGAAATTAGCCTTGAAAAAAGTAGTATTTTCGGTTTTCTGGCCTTCTGGCTTCTAGGGACTCTTAAAGCCAGCTACGCATTATCCATACGCGCTGGACGTCCGATTGGTCGCTGTTTGTGCGTCGACAGGTTTTGGTAAACAACACGTTGGTCCTCGTATACCCCAGGACAGTTCGGGTGCAGTAGCGCCCCGTAGACGTCCACGTCTGTTGCAGACGCTTCCTACGCGCACTAACCACGCCGCGCAGGCACTTACCGTACGCGCGTTACGTCTTATTTCGGACATACTTGCCCATAGGGATGACTTAGACCTCTTTGCGGACAGTGTAGGAAAGCTGCTGAACGGAGCTCACAAGTTCCTGGAAATATTGTGATTTCGGTAATTATTAGCATGTATGTAATTCATTTTTTTTTTCTCTCTATTCTTAGTAATTTTAAATTTTGATATTAATTTTAATTGTATATAAATCTATTAATATTATGTCGCGTTGGGTCTGTGACCTGTAATGATGTAATTATGTATGAATAAATAAATAAAACACGTTCGATAGAATTCGTCGCTGTTCGTGCGTGGTATATTTTTTTTATACCACCAAGTTGGCAAATAATCATACGGCCCGCCTGATGGTAAGCAGTTACCGTAGCCTATAGACGCTTGCAATCCCGGTATTGTATCTATCACTCGCGCGTTGCCGACCCTGTATAAAATATATAGAAAACATTAAAAAAGAGCCTTTATAGTGTCTAAGCAAATGTCTACTCTGTATAAAGAAATTACTCCAATAATAATTCTGAATTTGAAATAATAAATGAGACCGGCCCAACTAAAAGTTTTGATAAAAATCGACTATTCACTCTATAATAAGTTCAAAGTTATAAATATTCTAAGACCGTACCTAATTTAACAGAAATTGCTCCGTGAGCTCAAAATACTTTAAGGCGATACGAAGGAAAACAAAAATATAAAAAAATGTAATATAAGAATATATAAAATGATATTGCAAATCAAGTTTTTACGAGATATCAGAGGAGTCTTGTAACATTGTCATATAAATTCAAAGGGGCTTAGTGTCAAAACAGCAGGGGTTAAGCTAGACACATACTTATGTAGTGTGGTGTGCTTTTTGTCGGAACAATAGCGCGTGCACAATGTGTGTCTTATTCGACCATGTTCTACGAGAATTCAGGTACGAATATCAATATTTAAAACAGCTGTGCTCAGTCCGCATGGACTTTCGATAATCCAAAAACAAAATAACTTCTCTTCTCTCCTCTCTCTCCACTCATCTTAGGTCCCACTCTCTCCAGAAAGTTCTTTACTTTTTCGTTTGCTTCCCCCACCAGTCATGATTGTAATAACGTTTCAGGAAATCTATTTTATCATTGATTGAATGATACTCGTTTGTAGACCAGACGTAATTGGTGTGTGAAACTTCTTGTCTACACTGTTTTAAACCTTATTTTCAAACCATTGTTTTAAACCATGCAACGCATGACACATTTAAGAGAGGTAGGGCACAGCGGATCATTCGCTCAAATCGGTGCAGCCCGTCGGAAAGGACCTCCAACTTACAGAAGATCGTAGCCAAATAGCATTGGTCTCGGCCATGTTGTGTTCCTACGGTGAGTAAGGTCTCCAGAGCTCCACTTGGGAGGGTTGGGAGGGTTAGCAACGCGTGAGTGATACCCCCGGTATTGTAAGCGTCTATAGGCTACGGTGATGCTTACCATCAGTCGGGCCGTATGCTTATTTGCCAACTATGTGGCATAAAAAAAATCAAGTTTAATTTTAAAGGTAAGCTTAGTTTTAAAGTTATGTAGTAGATAATTAGTTTTTTTTTATAACGTATTTAAGTATGTATCTAGCTTAATATGAAAAAATAACAACAGACGATATCAACACGCAAAACCAACTAATAATGATAACAACATAGTAAATTCTCCCAAATATAGCATATCGTATAATGTGTCCAAAGAAAATGTAGTATGTCGCGCGACTGTTCTTATGATGGGGACACACACGGACAATCTTGAAGGAGGACAATAAAAAAAATCATTATATTGTGTACTAGTGAAACCCGCGCAACTTCGTTTGCGTGTATTTATTTTTGCACAGTAGCGCCATCTATATCAGACTTTTGATGAAATCCTACGGGAATCGCGTACTTATCGGGATAAAAAGTACCCTATGTGTTAATCCAAGGTATCAGCTACCTACATACCAAATATCATAAATATTGGCTCAGCCATTTGAGAGTGAAGAGGTAACGAACATACAGAACTTTCGCCTTTATAATATTAGTAGGAAAAATGTGTTTCTATGGTAGAAAAAATGTATAAAACGAACCAGCTTAATTGAGGGTATCAATCAGAAGCAGGGTAAGGGTATGATGATGCAGGAAAATTTGCTTATGTCGAAAATAAACTCGACATTTTTAATTTATAAATTGCAGAAATGAGCTCGCGTCCTAAATACACGCTCCTTGAAAATTATACGTGCCTTTAATTATGGTAATGCATACAGTTCATGCAACGCAAGCTTAAATATCAAACTGCATTAATATTTCAATGATCAAATATTAATTTAATGGAAGTCATATTCTTTAGTTACATCTATTTTACTAACTAAAACATTTTATTATTAGTGACACACACCAAGTCTTTGATTTGACAGATAAATTTAGAAAAAAAACAAATAATATGAAATCCATCCATTCTCAGCAACAAGAAGTCCGCTTCTACCCTTCTTTTTACCCTTATAATTCTTTCTGAGATAAAACTCTTATGCTCTTTTACAGGTCTCAAACTATCTCCATACAAAATTTCATCTGAATCAGTTTTTTAGTTTCATCATCATCATCTCAGTCACAAAAAGTCTACTGCTGGACATAACCTAACGAAACGATTTCAGTATGACCGGTTGGCAACGGTCCGAATTTTTAAGTTTATCCTACAAATCTTTCCTCTTTATAATATTTGTTTTATATAGAAAATTTGGTATCACAACTGTGAAATAAATGTCCCTGTATGTCGCCAACCTCCCAAGATTAATGTACTATAAGATATAGGCCAAAATATTATTTACGTCGCACTGAGAGGGGATCGTATGAAAAATATTTCGTGGGTCTAAAATATCCCACAGAAATTTTCTTATATTGTATGTAATGACGTTTTCGTCGAGCTTATGGGTTGTTAAAAATATCCCCAGCCCTTCCCTCGATCTATTATGTCCATTTCTGTCATAATCCTTTTCTTCCCTATCATCAATATTTTTACCAATGTTGGGAAACTGCGTTACAATAATACAATACTGTTTTGCTTGTTGTTGCTGTTATCTTGGTCGAATATTTTGAGATTTTTGCGTTAAAGCTAAATACTCCCATGTCTAGTAGTGTCTCCCATGACTTCAAAAATGGAAAGGCCAAGTGGGCAGCAATAGGTACAACCTCAGGAAATAAGGTTTCATAGAAGAATCACCAAACATTAGATGTGACTTGTGCAACACTGGTGCGCCACAGACGATGGGCTATCTCTTATCCTGCCCGGGTTGTTCAACTAGGTTTACCTTATAAGATTTGTGGCAGGCCACGGACAATGTCATCTTATTGGCAGGACTTCTTGCTAGTAGTGTGCATTATTTGGTTTGAGTCATTGACACGAAGCAGAAGGAACTTGTGCAATTTAAAACTTGCTCACATCAGGAATAGAACCAGTTAATAAGCTGGTTTCTAATATCCACTAAGATATCACTTCTCACAATACCAATTCTATATAGGTAGATAAACATAAGATTAACATTTTAATCAAGATGGAGTCGATAAAGTGGATACGTTAGATCCAATTCTGCATAATTAGAGAAATGCAAAGTACCCTGAAGATATTTAAACTAAGTCTTCAATACTTAGGGATTAAAATTTAATAATGAGGAGCTCGATGGCATCGCTGTGTCGCGCTGTAGACGAATACGCAAGTAAGGCAACGTCGACCCTAGCCAGAGTTTGAATGGTCCCAGATGGTGAATGGACGGTCCCGGCTATTATAGATGGATGACAGGCGGTAATCGGTTTCAGGCGGCTTGAAAATACTGGCCTCAGCCAATCCGCATAGGAACGGAATGGCAGAGTACGCTGTAATCTCCTTCGATTAAAGGAAGACCCGTATCCCTGTAGTGGGATGATTATTGGTTGGTATGATGTCACTCTGAAGATAATTAGTTCTAAGTCTTCATTACTTAGGGATTAAAATTAAATAATGAATATCTCAAAATTAACTTTTAGTTAATTTGAGACATTTAGTAGCAATTGACTTGTTCATTACTTGGAGTTACTTCGGAAAAAGTTTCGGATTGGAACTTGTTACGTTTGCCCGTAATGACTTGACGAGTTTTTTTTTTTGCTAGATGTCTGTCAAACAAGCACCCTCTGCGTTTATAAAGATTCAGAAATATTTCAAGTCATTTTCAGAGTCATCAATGATATAAAAGAAAAGATGATGTAAAATATTTGATGGACAAAAAAAGCTGTAACCGGTTTTCTTTCGCCATTTCTTTTACCGGTGATCATTTTGCTATGTTTCCGAAATGGTGATAGTTTATTAGAATTAATTATATTAATACTTAATTTTTAAATATTGAGAAAAAGACAATCTATAAAAGCCAAGTCTTTAAACAAAATATTTAATTCTCCTGCATTCACTTGTTTATGTTATTTGTCTCTGTTAGCAGTCTATAATATTTTCTTTGACATGTATTGTTCAAAGTCACATACAACAAAAGCAAGATCAAACTTCCTTTAAGAGCAGATGTCGCAAAAACTTTAGTAAAGCAAACAAAATGTTGCCAAATTACAAGATATTCCAAGTAAAACGAGGTAATAAGAGACAGATCGTTATAAATGTTTATAAATATAGAAATACTTGTAAGAGATTCTATTCAGAAAATATTGATTATTTTGATGTTAGATAATTGCGTCGTTCCAGTGGCTTCATAGAGAAAGGGGAAGCTTTTGATAATGCTTATTTATGGCTCGAGGAGCTGGATGGCGTCGGTGTCTGTCGCACTCAAAAAGGATAACGCAAGTCAAGCAACGACCCTAGTTAGTGTTTGGATGGGTTTCGTTATCTCTTATTTTTTTTATGCCACAAAAGTGGCAAACAAGCATACGGCCCGCCTTGGTATTGCAAGCCTATAGACGCTTGCAATACCGAGGGTATCACTCACGCGTTGCCTACCCTCCCAATCCTCCCAACCCTGGAGCTCTGGAGACCTTACTCACTGTAGGAACACAACATGGCCGAGACTAATGCCATTTGGCTACGATCTTCTATAAGGTGGAGGTCCTTCCCCCGACTGGCTGCTCCGATTTGAGCGGATTATCCGCCCTACCTCTCTTATTATAAATTCTACAATCTTAATACAGTAAAGATACAAAGGGAACTATGGAACTTGGTAATTATCTTTTAAATTGTTTTTTTATATCGAACACTAGCGGACTGCTCCGGTTTTACACGGGTTTAACTAAGTATCCCTATTTTTTTTATATAATATAGCCTTTGTTACTCGAGGGGTAATGTAACTTCCAAACAGTTAAAGAATTTTTGAAATTTCTGTATTTTTTGAGTTTATAATCTCTATAAATATAAATTTCAAAGTCCTGACTGACTTAACTATATATCAACGCACAGCCCAAACCGTTGGGTCTAGAGATTCCAAATTTGGACTGTAGGTTCCTTACGACGCTTACTGGTGTACTAAGAAAGGACTTTTCAAAATTCCCACGGGAAAGCAAGATATACGCAAACGAAGTTGCGAGTATTTTACTAGTAAAAATACAAATCTTTTTTTTCTCTTCATAATATTAGTATCAAAAGATATAAAATTATACATACATACCGCATTTGCAACAAAATGAAAAAGCGTTGCTAACCAATGGACTGTCCATTTTGCTAGTCCAAGCAAGTAGCCAAAGTCTCTGGGGTATCGAAACCGTGCTCCGTTGAGTACGGAACGTTGGAGAAATCTAATTTCTGTAAGAACGCAACAATGGAATTTGTTTCCTTTGGAATTGTATACCTATTTAGATCGTAAAATTAATATGGCTAACATTTAAACGGTCTGCAAATCATACGTTTTTGGCAACTACGAAATGAATTTTGTCGGTGTAAAAAAAATATTGATAATACAAGTCAAAAAAATTATAGTAATACTAGTGAAACCCGCGCAACTTCGTTTGCGTGTATTTATTTATGCACAGTAGCGCCATCTATAACAGACTTTTGATGAAATCCTAAGGAAACCGCGTACTTTTCGGGATAAAAAGTACCCTATGTGTTATTTCAAGGTATATTGGTGATATGTAAGCTACCTACATACCCCAATCATCATAAAAATTGGCTCAACCATTTGAGCGTGAAGAAGTAACAAACATACACATAACTTTCACCTTTATAATATTAGTAGGATTGTAGGATTGTTCAACCTGAAAACAGATATGGCAACTCTGTCGAAACTCTCTGTCGGGTATTAAAACTAATAAGTTCATGTGCGCATTCAAATCTCATTAAAGTGTTAATAGTTCAAAACGCAATAGTTATGTAAACTTTGTATATACTAATACAAAGTTTACATAACAGGACAACTACGAAAAAAATTTATTTTATTCATTTCCTTAACTTTATTGATACACAAAGTTCTGATCTACTATACCAATCAAACCATTGGGATAGCAGAAATAATAAAAATATTCACTTCCTTCCACTGCTGTCCAGCTGTGTGCGTGCTGTGTTCCATTGGTCTCGGCCATGTTGTGTTCCTACGGTGAGTAAGGTCTCCAGAGCTCCACTTGGGGGGGGTTGGGAGGGTTGGCAACGCGCGAGTAATACCCCCGGTATTGCTTACGTCTATAGGCTACGGTGACGGCTTACCATCAGGCCGACCGTATGCTTGTTTGCCACCTGTGTAGTATAAAAAATAAAAAAACTGCTGTCCAGAAAAAGCCATGTTTGTTTCAAAATCTTACACTTTAACTGGAGTACTGTAACACAGTGATATTGTACTGTAGTACAGTCGCATGCATTAACATGTCTAGGCGAGATTTCCCTAAAGATGTTCCTGACACTCCAGACAATGTCTAGAATAAGGAATGGTGGAATTACTGTTTTTTCTACATTTTCTTACTTACATTCAGAATGTGTATTTTATTGTTTTAGTGTTTGATTATTCCTTTGTTTGTTATTTACATGTTATTTATTATTGCAAGACCTAATGCTAACAATGAGGCTGTTTGTTAATAAATACATGCTATTTCATCAGCAAAATTACTAAGGGGAGATGAAAACAAACTATATTTTATTTGGACAGTGCGGTGGTGCGTTACATTTGTGTATGGTCCTCTGGGTGTTTTCTATGTTTTATAATGTATTTACAATTATATATCTGTTGTCTGGTACCCATAACACAAGCAGGTAAAACCTAGCAGATTTGGGACCAGTTTACACCTTTTTTTTATTGGGTTTATTGTAGCCAGACCACTGCGATCTTGCGATATTACACCGGGCACTTACAGAGTTTAACAAAACATTATTTTTAGCCTAAATTGCACATTGTTTTATTTATAATATAAATTTTCTTCATTGGTTACTATAACGTAAAGTTTAATATAAATATTCTGGAAACTCGGTCAGATAAATGTGATGTCGACACAAAGGATTCTAATGACGATGTATAATAACCGGGAAGAACAGATAGATTGTGCATCTAGTAGACTGTCATTCCAACCACATATTTCGTACACCTACTACCCACACTGCTTTGAGTTACTTTGATTTTTATGACACTAGATTCATCTACTTCTTTTCGTATGCTACCCGTAATTAGTGGAGGGTAGCAGGTGTCAGTGTTTTCGAGTCACCTAACAGTCACTGACTAGAAACACGTATATGATCACATTATAACGTCTTACGCTGAGTGAAAGGATTAGACTTAGGGTACTATCGTCACATTTCAGATATAGAAAAAACAACCAAACTCGAAAACAAACATAAATGTCATCACATAAAATGTTTGCCTCGAGCGGGAATCGAGCCCTCTGGAGCTGAAAGTAGGATCACTACCAATGCACCACTGGGCTGTCAAATATCTACAAGTAAACACACTTTGGTCAGACGACCTAAAGAAAGTCGCAGAAAGGCGCTGGATGCAGGCCGCTGCCAGCAGGTGGCATGAGGCCAATGTCCAGCAGTGGACTTCTTGTGGCTGAGATGATGATGAAACACAGCTTTTGTAAGCGTAATAGCAGAAGATAAATATTTACGAACGACTACCATCACAGAATCGACCACGTCTGTTATAATCTCTAAAGAAAGTACAAATTAGTAAATAAAGGAGTAGTTCGGACGACGGCCTTCAGACGATACGAGCTCAAAGACATTTAACGGCCTGACAGAGATATAGCGTTTTATAGCGTAAATAAAGCCGAGGATGGGCCACACTCCAGGGAATACTGTAGAATATGCTCTTGTATCTTTTGAAACATTAATCTTATTCATTTTGATGCAATACGAATGGTTTCTAGTGTTATTGCTCAGTTTGTGATGTATTAATGTGTAGGTGTCACCCAGGGATTAAGTCTAGGGCCTATTATTATATCCAATTTCATTTTGAAATATTACTGTGTACATGAATTTGCTTATTCAAACATTATAATTAATTATGTACGTTTGTCTTTAATTTAAATTTTGTTTGTAGACTCATTTTATGGTTTCTCTCTTGAATGTTTTAATTATTAGTAACCTTTAGCTGTAGAAGATAATAGGGTCAATTCTATTTGTAACCTTTTTGTTCTTTTTAAGTTAGATTTTATTAAAGTGTACCTACCCTTAATTTACTGAATAATAAATTAAAAAAATATTTCGTTCTACGCAGATGAATAAGCAGATTATGAGATACTATTTAAACAAATTCGCCGATATTTTTATCTGTCGGTTTGACTGCTTCTTCTATTCTTTCTCGCCATGAAGTGTAATGCGGATTTTACCGCCAGTTATATTTATTTAAGAAAAGTTATAATACATTTTTAGAATGACGGAAATAGAGACATTTTACTATACCTACAGAGTTTTATAAATGAACTTTATTTTTATGAACAATAAATGAACCTATATTTTTGTTTTCCGGAAATAGAGGGATTGGACGGATAATCCAGTATTTTATAAATAAAATTTGTCTTCACGAACAATAATGAACCCACAGGGTATATTTTTATTTCAAATAACCACCTCTTAAGAAATATTTTACCGAAATATCACAAACAATTGCTATTTGCAGCTCCCAAAAAATTCATTCTCAAATGTTTTCTATTGTTGTGATTCAACATAATCTTTTAGTGCCCAACAATCCCGAGTACCCAAGCCTAGCATTGAAAGGGATAAGAATGTATTGATCCGAGTGAATAAATTTTTATTTCATGACTATCACTGCCTACAATCTTGTGCTTAATATTTTAGCATTCGCATTTTTCCAATCCTGAAGTTTTCAATTACGATTTTTGCTGAAGTCTCACTCGATTCTCTTCTTTTTTTATTTTACTACTTTCAATATCTATCGCATCTTATTATTTTATTTCCATTATAGTTCTCAATCCTTGTCAATCTTCAATGTGAAGTCAGCAATCAGAGTCAGCAAAACAAAAAACAAAGAAAAAAGCAGCATTGACTTTTTTCTATATTATAATATCCTTCCATTTCTCCTATAGCTTTCCTCCATTTAACTTTTTGAGCTACTTTATCAGCCAGTTTCTCAAGTTAATGTCAAAGTAAAGAAGAAAATAGAGATAGAGACTTAATGTAGAATGTGTGTGACTTAAAAAGCGTTTCAGAAACTGGCAGTGTCAATTTTCTTTTATCTTTGCTAAGATCGTCTTTGTGGTTTCCCGACACCGCTTTAATGTTCACCCGAGTTAGTCAAAAGTAAATAACTCCTTTTATAATTGCCATAAAAAAAGTAACAACAAAAACAGTACATCAGTCCGGTGCTCCACAAGGAAGTATTTTAGGTCCACTCCGGAATTCCCGGCGAGATCGTTTTGTTAAAGTTTTGACGTTAAAAAGAAAGCACTGCTTTTATGTTTCGCGAGGAGAGAACATGGAAACTTGGAAAGTTTATTCGGGGAAGTTTTAAAATTGACCTGTTAGGTAGCATCTTCGTTTTCATTGCACGTTACAACTCGGACGGTAGAGATATTAAAGTAAATATTTAGATAACCCAATTATATGAATTCTGTATATATCATCTTCTTTTGACGGATTACGGTCCGTACCACATGGCACGCTGTTTAGTGATTCAAGTTATATTCAGTTTTTGTAACTTACTACAGTAATAAGTAAGGTAGGACATCTAATAAGACATGACAATTTTCTCAGAAAACTCTAAGAAGGAAAGATAAAAAGTAAATGAGAAAGGACGAGAACAGCTTACATGGATCAAGACAGTGAAAGAAAAGGCAGGCGTTGTGTTATAGAGAGGAGAAAGAGCTGGTAAAAGGTAGTGAAAATAGAGACTGCTACAACTACAAAAGCCTAGCTCTCAAAAAAGAAAACAGTAATATTAAAATCAAATCATGAAAACCAAAGGAATGAGAAAATGAAACAAAGAAAAAAAATACAAAGTTGTAATGATATTAAATGAAAATGAAATCGTTTATTTCAGAAATTAGACCTTCACAGGCACTTTTTCTTGTCATTTACAACTTGTATATAAAGAAAATAAATTACGTTATAAACTACCACCATTTCGGACACAAGCAAAATGGTCACCGGTAAAAGAAATAGCGAAAGAAAACCGGCTACGGCCTTTTTTGTCATTTAGCTAGTTTTTCTTCCACTCGTTATATTAGTTACAATGTATAAGTATATGTTTAAGAAGAATACGCGAAATGTTATACACTATGGTGTGGAATGAACAAGTCTTAAATCTACAAAATAAAAAAAGTCAGTACTGTTATGAGTAGACTAAGTAACAAGTGGTATCTATTTAGAATTACGTCCGCTTATTTAATTTTGTTTTACCATCTATCATTGACAATTGCGCATTGCGCGGCATCTAAACGATTTGCCGATTTACTTTTGTATAAAACGGTAAACTTGAGCTATCTTGCATTTAAATTCTGCATTATTACAAAATTTTATCTAAATGTTTTAAGTTGTATCTTCTTGTGGAGTTACGCCAATGATTGTCGTAATTACCTTTGTTGTTACATTTAAAGATAAAATATACTTTATTAACTGTGCTTCATCATCATCATCAAATGTTATCAGTGAAGTAATGAGGTGGCCAGTGTTTTCAAGCAACCTTGGGCCCAAGTCTGCTATTTTAAATTAGGCGACCAACTATTTCCATACCATCATCACCTATTGACATTATATTTCCATAGTGCGATTTGGTATTCTGCTAAAAGTTAACTAGTATCTCAATGTGTTTACTATAGAGTGTCAGTGGAATATAAACGGAATGGTCGACAGTTGAAATCTACCATGAACTACTATTTCAGTTAAATCGCTTTTATGTGAAAGATACTACCGAAAAGATCAATAGTAATTCGATAGTGTCTCAATAAAATGACCTCGGACTTAAACAAATATGAGAATACCAAATGTCTAAAACTATTCAAGTGACACACTATTGACACTCTATTGGTGCATTTGTATTTAGCAGACTTGGGCCCCTGAAGACCATGGACTTGGTTTAACGACTGTCAATTATCGACAACGGCAGGGACGGACGATGGCTTAGCGTGCCTCTAAATACTAGCTAGGGTCGACATTGCTTGACCTGTATGTTTAAAGTACGATACATAACTACGCCATCAAGATCCTCCTTGCTTGGAGCCGTGTAATCTTTATAAATAAAACCGGGCAAGTTCGTGTCAGGTCACGCACATTGTAGGGTTCCGTATCGGCTACGCTTTCTTGCTTGCAAATGAGTACAATGCCACATTCTA
This sequence comes from Endotricha flammealis, assembly GCA_905163395.2. Lineage (NCBI taxonomy): Eukaryota > Metazoa > Arthropoda > Insecta > Lepidoptera > Pyralidae > Endotricha > Endotricha flammealis. Next base: position 1,392,400 of record LR990880.1, on the reverse strand, counting down.
TACATTTGTACGTTTTCGTCAAATAAATTTTACTTCATAAGTTCGTCGGCTATTACTCGGTAACTAGTAGTGCCTACTTAACCGTTATAGTTTTCCTTGTAGGTTCACTATATGGACTACTACCATGATTTTTTTCATATTTCTAAACGTAAGACTTTTGGAGATAGAGGGGGGGGGGGCATAGTGCAAAACGAAAATTGACACGTTAAATGTACATAATTCGCGAACGGATCATTGTATCGAAAAATGATCTTCCCACGCCCTCAATGTTTTTAAGACCCACAACATGGGGTCGGTGCGAAAAATATTTTTCATTCCCACTTTACCTGTAGAGAAGGCACCCCAAAAAAATATTTTTCAAAATTTTATTCTACCACTTTGTTGGCATTGTGCATAGCATAAGGGTTCCTGGTAGTTTACTACGGAACCCTAAAAATCAATGTTTGTATTTTGTCCTCTATGCGTTCCGAAACTATTGATCAGATTGTGATGAAACTTTAGTAGGGTATTCTAGGGACGCCCGAGAGGGCCCTCCTGGCTAAAAAAATGTTTTTTTTTTCGGGGTAGGGTAGGGTAGTGCCGGGTAGTGCCTCAGGCGGAACAAAGTTCGCCGGGTCGGCTAGTATATAGATTTAAAAAAAGATAAAAAAAACGTAGACCAAGACGCGTTATAGAGATTTTTATTTTTTATTTCTCAAGGTTTACACATCCCTTTAGAGACGAGCTCCGTGGCATGGTTACCATGCCAGACCGCCACCCAGGAGGTCCGGGGTTCGAATCCCGGTCGGGTCATGATGAAAAACGAACTTTTTCTGATTGGCCTCGGGTCTTGGATGTTTATATTATTTATGTAGGTATTTGTTATAAAATATTGTATCGTTGAGTTAGTATCCCATAACACAAGTTTCGAAATTTGGGGCTGGCTCAATCTGTGTGATTTGTCCCTATAGGTATATTTATTATATATTTATTTATTTACTATTTGTGATTTTCCCAGTGATCAAATTATATAACATTTCGGGAATCTCTCATTACTATGCGAGGTGAACCTGATGAATAGTATTTCAATATATTATATATATTACAGACATCAAAGTTTGGAACATACAGTTACTGAATGTCAATGCAAAATTTAGAATTAATTTTGCATATAAGTTAATATGATTGATATACGTTTACATATTTATAAACCATCGTCTAAACCACGTTTTCCGTACCAATTTTATTTCTTTGAGACACTATATATTTAATAGTATACATCTGTCGTCTGAACTAGTGTACCTATGTACAAAAATATGACGACAAAAGGGTATGTAATATGTACTACCCGTCCGCCTCAAGTTTGCCGTTACCTCCCGCCGCGCACACTCCACCGCACCTCAAGGCAGATCCGCAGTAGCTTAGCATGTCGGATCTGCCTTGAGGTGCGGTGGGGTGTGCGCGGCGAGAGGTAACGGTAAACTTGAGGCGGACGGGTAGTATATTGCCTAACGATTCTCTATACCTGCCACGAGATCAAAACTGATAGATAGATAAAAATATGCTTAATTTCCAATACACATACAAAAAAGAAATAATTATTTGAAAGCTTACATACTAGTCTACTAGCAACAAGGCGGCCTTATTGCTAAAAGCAATCATTTTAAGGTAACATCATTTAAAAGTAAAGAAATGGCCAGGGTTAGCAAGAGACATAAAAGAAAGTGATTCGAACAAGTATTAAAAAAATCCCCCGACCGGCTAAACTTTTTTTTTTAAATCAGCTTTCGATCAAATTACATCTCAAACAAAAAAAAACTGCATCAAAATCGGACCATCCGTTTGGATGCTATGATGCCACGGACAGAATTACAGATACACACTTCGATCATATACAACACTAGCTGTGCTCGCTGCTTCGCCCGCGTGGAATTGGACTTGTAACTAATTAAGTAGTATAGACGGATTTAACAGTCTCCTATTACTGTTGTTTTCCCCGACACGTCAGTGTTCTTCATTGCTCATTGTCTATTTGCTCGCCGCTGTTAATCTTTGCTACCTACTGTGTACAAAATCCTGTTGTTTTATTATTTTAATAGCTGTTACCCGCAGCTCCGCCCGCGTGGTCAAGCGAAAATGCCAATAATTTCGTTCCCGTGGGAATTAAAAAAAAAGGGAGACTCTATAAAAAAATTGAGCTTTTCAGGTTAAGCGCTTTCGATAATACACGCATAGTCTAATTATTCCGAATCCTGTAGGAATTTAAAAAAAATACCATCTTTATTGTCTACTTTATAAAGGGAAGCTTAATACAAAATCTAGGAGTTCTAGGTTGAGCGCCCACGATAATACACGTGCAGTCCTATTTTTTCGTTCCCGTGGGAATAAAAAAAATCCGACTTTATCCTTGTCCACATCATAATGGGAATCTCTATAAAAAACTTACTCATTTACCGCCAGAAGAATTCCTGCGAAGTTTCAAATAAAATGGTCTAACTAATCTAGTTTCTTCATACAAATTTTGGACCCCCGTTTCACCCCCTTAGGATGTGAGTTTTGAAAAATCCTTTCTTAGTGCACCCCTAGACTTCATGGGGAACCTATGTGTCAAATTTGGAGTCTCTAAAAGTTTCATACTAACTTTGCGCCCCCGTTTAACCCCACAATGGATGATTTTTGAGAAAAATATTTTACTCGTGTTTCATGCCTTTCAATAAAGAACCTTTATGCTGAATTTCATTCGAATAACTTCAAAAACGGCAAAGTTTCATACTAAATTTGCATCCCCGTTTAACCCCCTATGGGATGATTTTTGAGAAAAATATTTTACTCGTGTTTCATGCCTTTCAATAAAGAATCTTCATGCTGGAATTTCATTCGAATAATTTCAAAAACGGCAAAGTTTCATACTAACTTTGCGCCCCCGTTTAACCCCCTAAGGGATGATTTTTGAGAAAAATATTTTACTCGTGTTTCATGCCTTTCAATAAAGAACCTTTATGCTGAATTTCATTCGAATAACTTCAAAAACGGCAAAGTTTCATACTATCTTTGCACCCCCGTTTAACCCCCTAAGAAATGAATTTTGAAAAAAAATGTTTTACTCATGTTTCATGATTTTCAGTAAAGAACCTTCATGCTGAATTTCATTCGAATAACTTCAAAAACGGCAAAGTTTCATACTAACTTTGCACCCCCGTTTTACCCCCTTCGGACCGAATTTCCAAAAATTCTTTCTTAGTGAGCACCCACGCCCTAAAAGGAACCCCCATGCAAAATTTGAGACTCCTGGCACTTGTAGTTTCGGAGATTTCGTGATGAATCAGTCAGTGATTTTCTCTTTTATATATATAGATGGATAATGCATGGCAATAGCGACCGTGCGTGGCACACTTCAAACTCCGCTATAACGCACCCTGACACACCCGGATTTTGTATACAGTGACGCGTGATCTGTCACTGACTATTTGTTTTACATTACTGCTTAATGACTGAATACATTTAAAGGACTGAGGTGTCAGCGGCAATGTATATAGACAGAGCCAGTCGAAGCACAATAAGGTGAATTTCAATACATGTACCAAGTTTAGGCTTTGTTATTGTATGACGTGCTGTATCCACTGTTGTATATGATCGAAGGATACACACGTCAAACTAACACCCCTTCTTGTAGTGTACTGGCGATGTGGTGGGGCGAAGTCTTTGGACTGTGGTGGCATGCGCACGTGTGGCGCGTTCTTATCGAGTGTAGACTCCACGTGCTATTAAGCATTTTACAAATGGCGTTTTTCGTCGGGGGATAAAAAGAGGTTTGGACGATTGCCTATAATATAAACTTTATCAAATAATAAACACAGGGATATAATATATACGAGGTATAATCAACCCCTATGATTAATGGAATATTAGATATGTTTAATTATATTCCATATATTGTTCTCAATTCTATTGTCTATGTCACAATACAATTTTCATAATTACTTTTCACAATCTTTATATTATAAAGTAATACAATGGGGGTTAGAAAATTATTTTTAGATATAAAAATGGCTTTATTATTTTCTATATAATTAGTAAAATTAAATCTTTTGGGTAAAAAAGGTATAATTGATCGAAGTCTTTCTTCGATCCATCTAAAGCTGTATTTTCATTTGAAAATTTTGCTTTTAGCGATAAGGCCGCCTTGTTGCTAATACACTAGTATGTAAGGTATCAATGTCATTTATTATTTCTTTGTTCTGGTTTATGTGTATTGCAAATAAAACATATTCTTTATAATATGTACATATCTATTTTCACATTTTCTAAAATCCAGTGCACCCAATCGGAGACGAGACACGCGAAGCGACATAAGAAATGAGATTTAATATTAAATACTACTAGCGTGGTCAAGGGAAAAAATGAAAATGTTTCCCATGGGAATCTCATTATCCCGTGGGGAAAAGTAGCCTTATGTCACTCTCCAGACCAGACCTAGGGCAAAAAAAATTATCCCCGTAAAAAATTATGAAAAAATAATTTTTTTTTCCGTGGGAATGAGATGTTTTTGTTTGTAACAAAAAAAACAAAAAAAAATATTAGACCGGTTTGTAAAATTCTTTCACCGTTGAAAAGGTACATTACTCCCGGGTGACATAGTCAATATGAAAATAAAAAAAAACCTTAGTAAAACCCGGGCGAATCCGGAGCGAATTGCTAGTGCTAAATAAAGATAATCTTAATCTAGTGCGGACACAAGTTAGTGATTCAATAAGACTGTTACAAAATTTAAGAGCGAACATAAAGCTAAATAAAGTCTAATGTCCACAGGCTAAAGTTTATGGCCGAAATAAAGCTCAATACACAAAAGCTAAGGAAACAACACTATTGTTTTAACCAACAGTATCAGATATTAACAACTTATGCTTTTCAGTTACGACATTTCTATGTTTACTGCTATATTTTGTTTTGTTTGCAAAAGATTTGTAGTAACATTCAAAAGGTTTGTGAATGATGAAAATAAATGGAGAATAGAGGAAAAAAACTCAAAATGAAATAGATAATATTATTATGTACATATAAGTATACGTGCAGAGCCAAGAGAGAAGAACGATAGAATGAGCAAGACATGAATAGCCAAAAATGACAGATATAAAAATAATAAAAATAATAATGTATCAATAATTATTTACTTCCAGATTATGACTAGATCGTAACAGGTCAGAGTGTAATCGTTGACCAGAGAAAGTGTTTGTATGCAGTAATAAATGATTCGTTTAATGTTAATTTAATTGTAAGCATAACAAAATTCGTAATAAACACTACCCTAGTGTAAATAAATCTAAAAACGTTAAGCCAACCACTAGTCTACCTGAATAAAGTCTAAAAGTTTTCCTTTGTCCAAGCGAAATGATAAAAAGTTGGAATTTCTCTCAACTAGAAGACAAATCCTGTCGCGTAGAAGTGATTGCTGTGCATAGATACACTGAAACTACTTTAAAAGTCATATAAAATCTTCATAGTAGAGCGAGCGAGATCATATAAAAAGTTAGCACATTTGTGAGTGAATCCGCTGCACTTTTGTTCTAAGATGTAAAAAAGCCAGAGGAAAAAATGTAATTTCGAATCTGTACTTCCTGATGGTAATATTAGTAGGATATTAGTTATTTTTATAAATCTGTTACATAAAATTTTATGTTTGGCCACGTATATAGTCATTTTTGATGCACATATTTTTTCTGTCTTTCTCTATCGTTATTTGTGAGAACGAGAAACACTTCTACACAACACAATTTACATAGCGGCACCTAGTCCCAAAGTAAGTTAGGATTAACCTAAACCTTCTAACCATCTTCTACACTCTTCCTTGTAGTCGTTTCCATTATAAAGGTCTCGTCTATTTTGGAGTTTTTCCATCGCAGTTGATGCCTTATAACCATCTCTATCCTCAGCTTAAGTTAAGCCTAACTTACTTGTGCTGTGGGTACTGCTTGTGTTATGGTTGACGACCTCCGTGGCGTAATGGTTACCACGCCAGACCGCCACCTAGGAGGTCCCGGGGTTCGAATCCCGGTCGGGTCATGATGAAAAACGAACTTTTTCTCATTGGCCTCGAGTCTTGGATGTTTATCTATATATTTATTTGTTATGAAATATAGTATCGTTGAGTTTAGTATCCCATAACACAAGTTTCGAACATACTTTGGGGCTAGCTCAATCTGTGATATTTGTGCCTATATTTTTATTTATTTATGGGTACCAGACAACAGATATATCATTGCAAATGTACTTGAAATACATAGAAAACATCCAGACTCGATAATAAACACAAATGCTATCATATTTAGGAACGTTTGCCGGAATTTACGCATTACCTACTACACCGCGACAAAGAGACAATGACTTCTTATGCCAGTTTTCACAAACAATTAATAAAATTTAGTCTATGTCCAAATCCTTGTTTTTGGTATGTACCAACATCTATATGACATAAAATTAACGAATTATAAAAACTTTATTTTAATCGATAATTTTATAAGGCATACACGTACCAAAAACAAGGATTTTGAGAAAACAGCTGTAAGAAGACTTTAAAATTTTAAGAATTGTTTGCGAAAAGAGACATTAGACTAATAACAAGATTCTAATATAAATCCAATTATAAAACCTTATCTAACTGTAATATTTATAAATCACTACCGGAAGACATAAAAATGCAACCTTTTCAATGTCGAATGAATGCGTAGATGCAGTAGAAATGTCGAATAAAATAGCGTCTATTCAAGCAACGCAGTATTGAAAACCACTTTTCTATCAGACGTTTCATGATCGAAAACCCTTATCCCAACTGAATAAAGCTCAGAATTCAATTCATAGATAATGAAACAACATAATAATATGAATCTCAAACACTGTGGTGTAAAAATTTAAGATGGTGCTGAGGAAAATGCAAATTCTGCTTAAAAATTCTAAAGAGTTTTTGACGCGAACGGTAATAACAGTAAAGTTTCACAATTTGCAATAGCATTTATTCCTCTAATAGCATGTTCTCTGTAACGAGACGATAGTTGATGTGCAGACGATGCGATACTATATCTAAATAGTGAAGACTTTAATTCAGAGAGTACATCTTTGAAAATATATATACAAAGGCAAAATGATCACTGGTAAAATAAATGACGAAAGAAAACCTGTAACGGCCTTATTTGTACATTTAAAATATAAAATTAGATACGTTCAACATTTAGTACTTTACGCGTAATGTCAATTTAAATAGTACTGTTAATTTTTCGTAGCATATTCCTAACTAAATCTAATCTATAAAAATATAATTACTGTGCCTTGTAGTGTATTTCTACGTTTTCGATTTCTCGGCTGTCGTATCACGTCAAAAAACCTGATAATATCGCCTTTATATTAACTGTAAAAGAATGTTCTAACTCTTTCGCACTTATGAGATTCAGCGAAATCTCGCCTCGGTATAAAATTTGCAAAGAGCACGAGTGGAGTTATGTTTTTGCCTTAAACCCTTCTAAAATATTGATAGGACGAGGATATAGGGCTGCTAACCTTGACTGTACAACCTTTACTATTGTTAAATAATGAATTATGTACATTTCAACATTGAGTTAAGAAACTGATAGTGGCATTTTTATCTTAGTTATTCTAGTCCAAATGCCAAGAAAAAAACCTACCTTTTTTGCTTCCAAGAATTTATAATACTACCCAATTCCCTTTTAAAATATTTTTGTTTTTATTGGGCTGGAAAAAGTACTATGCTGCACTACACTGCTTCAAGTATTGCAGCTGAATGCTGATCTTCTTTAGTGCCCTTTGTCTTAATTTCTCTGTTCAGACCGGTTGCTTCTAGAAACATCTAAATGTGCTGGACAGAGAGTTTTTGTATCTCCTCTAGTAGCAAAATATGCTTTCCTAGGTGTATATTTCTCTTTCTCATGAGTGGTCCGCAGGAGCAGAGTACGTGCATGGCGGACTTTTTTTTCATCTGCTATTCGAGATAAAGTTAAGTCAAAGTCCTTGCCACCTTCCAATAAATTATCATTAGTTGCCATTACAGTCGTTGAATCACCTAAAAAGCTGACTTTTTTTTTACCTATAACAAGGTTTGCCTTTGACCACAGCTTGCCTGATGGTAACCATCGCTGTGGTCTACGATGTAACACGTTCACGTAGATACATAATTAAATACCTATTACCTCCTTTTTTTACTTCAGTAGTGTGGAATTAAAATTCGTGGCAGAAACTATCTCTATATTAGAACTACTCATAAGTGTAACATCATATCAAAATGTACCAGTTATATTATATGCAGATAAATATCTTTGAGCTTTCCTTAAAATTACACTTCCCGATTTTTTGGAATTATGAAGTGACAGTCTGACACCTTTCGGGTAAATAAGTACCTCGTCAAGTCCCACTTCAGTTTTGACGAGGCGACTTCTTTTCAACGTTTTCATACTTCAGTCATTATTATTTCAAGCAAGTAAAGTGTTTTTCCCTGTAATAGACTAAAAATAAATATCTATATTTGGTTTCTGTTGTATTACATAACAATTTTATGCAATTTAATGTGGTTTTTGTCGTCTGATCTACATTTATTATTTTATAGTTATTAGCTATTGTTTAAGTTCTTAAATGTAAGTTAGACAAATGAATAAACCATTTTCTTTCTTTCATTTACGTCTTTATCATGTTTTCAAAGTAGACTAAATACCTAGTCGTGGCACATACTTCATTTTCTTTATGATTTTAAAAGAACTAGCATGCGAGTATCTAAGCATCATAGACCCTCAACCGCTTACAGTCGCAAGTGTGCCGCAGTAGGTACAAACTCAGAAAATGGGGCTTCATAAGAGAATCATCCGACATTGGCTGTGACTTGTGCAACACTGGCGCGCAGCAGACGATGGGTCTTCTCCTATCTTGCCCGAGTTGCCCCACTGACTGTGCCTTAACAGATTTGTGGAAGGCCACGGCCGGATAATGCCATCTTACTGGCTGAACATCTTGCCAGTAGGGTGTAGGAATTTTGTTTTATTTGAGCATTGACACGAAAAGATTTAATTATTATTAGAATTATATTTGAATAATATAATTAATAAAATATAGATTCCCAGCAGTAGGCATGTCCCATGACGGCATTTACCTTATATTAAAGTTAATATATGAAGAAGAATAAGTTAAGAAAATAACTTCAACTTGGAAAAAGGTTTTAATAAATTCCAAGCCCAGCCCTACACCTACTTTTAGCGTTACAGGTAAAAAGTTACCACAATATATCTGCAAAAAGTTGACAACCCTATTTCAGGGGTAGTCCAAGGCGATAAAAAAGATATACAGGGCAGCGTAGGGGTTAAAATCTTTACAAAAAGTTATTGATAACGCGCGGTTGGGGTCAAATGGCATATAATAAAAACTGGGGCGGGTTTCGTCGACAGGGTTAATTTTTTGAGGGGCATTTTTTTATTTTGCGATTACGTTGTCCTGAAATAATATATTCTTGGAACGTGTGCTACATTTTTATCATGAAGAGACAAAAAATCCGAAAATAATCATTTTGTTCTGACAACTGTGGGTACACGAACTTAATCACAAAAAAAATTAAACAGAGTGCTTAGTACGAGTTTTTTGATCACATTCGAACGTGTTAACGTTTACAAGCGGACTGAGTTGAAAAAAAAAGTTTCTTACTGTCAATTTACTAGACGCGTGTTACATATCCAAATTAGCCGGGTTACTCACTTCAAAATGTGAGCAAGTAAGACACATAATTTTGATATCACAAGCGTCTTATAAATTCGGAACATGAGAACTCTTCTCTTTTTGTTCGGTTTATTTACGTTGAAATGATCGAATGTGACCAAAAAACTCATTCTAAGCACTCTGACAGGGAGGCATATTGTTCGACAATGCAAGACTCTTTTGCCCAAACTATACGAAATCATTAGTTAACTGCACAAAAGTATTATCTACAACTTTTGCTGACTGAACAAACATAATTAATGATTCATGGAAAGATATATTTTATCTTGCGAAATTTCACATCTCTCTTTTTACATGGACCAGTCGAACAATACGTCAAAAAGGAACCTACAATTTGTGAATAAATGAAAAAATTGTTAAAAGAGACAATAGACTATATACTTAACTTTATATTCCAAAAGGCAATAATCCAAGTCACTAATTTTAAATTTAACACAATACATAACAATAAAACATACAATACACGAAAATTGTTATCTGGTAGTATCCAAAGACAAAAGCCAGAATAATAAGAACATCGGATAGCATAGGTCTCAAATTATAATAACCCACAATCTTGATAGTAAGAATATCCCGTTGCCAAATCGCATTGCCAAAACAAACCTATTTAAATGGAAGCCAAGATATGCTTTAAACATTATGCAAATCTGCATTTTTTTTTCATTTTTCTGAGTACTTCTTATATAGCTTATATTTTTTAAGAGTAAAATTTTTATTGTTACTTATGATTTTGTTAATAGTCTTTTTTTTTCTAATACTTCCCAAATGTTGACTGCGAGATACCTGGTATCAGTGTTTTCGGACCACCCAACGATCACTGCCTTGGCTAATGACTAGTTTACTGAAAAATGGCCATTTGTGTATTAATTTCTTTCAGTTCGATTGGCAAATGATTGAAACACCTAAATCAAAACTCGGACAACTCAAAATTTTGGTAGAAACTATATCAGCGTTTTTATTGTAGAATTGAGCTTCTTATATTTTACGATTTGTAAAAAAGACAGCCAAATAATTTTTTTATAATTTTTCCCTACCCTACTAAGCAATGCATGCAGGGGTTGAAGAAATATAGCGGGACCCAACGATTGCTTATTGGGTACGGAACTAGAGAATTTGAATAAAAGGTCCTCGTAAAATAGTAGCAATCCTATTATACTGACGGCCTAAAGTGATGGGACACATAAACTTGAGTTTTTATCGATAAAAAATTCCATTTGGGGTTTCAAGCTCGATAACGTTATAGTAAGGTATAACGGTTTAAGGGATATATTGGATTTTGAATTGTTACCATTTAAAAAATAGCAATATTTTATTGTTATTCGATTCTTTATTTATCGATAAGAAAAAATATATCAACTCAACTCGTAGAGAGTTGAAGTTGTACAGAAAATGAATTTGTATAAACTATTATTACAAATAAATAAAAATAAATATAATGGTCAGATTATGGCTCCCAACAGACGGAAAAAGGTCTAGGGGTAAGCCAAGGATGCGATGGTCAGACGCCTTGACTGCCTTTAAGATTGGCCGAAGCTGGCAACTTCCGAAATGCGGATTACCAATTTTTTTAATCCATCCAAATTAACAGTATAGTTTTCGTTGCTTTACTTGCGTAATCGTTCCCCTTTGACACGCACAACGAGGCCAAATGATACAAGTTTATGTCTTTAAATTATTAACTCGTTTCTAATTTTGTTTCCTATTCGAAATTTCTGTGTAGTCTTGTTAATTCGAGTGTAATTAAATCATTAGACTCATATTGAAATGTCAAAATGTTCGTTAAAATCTTATTCTGGAATTATAATGGAGTTAACTTCATTAGCATTCAGTACACCTTCAAACATTAAGATACAAACTTTAGTTAAAATTTATGATAACTTTACTATCAAAATCCAATGAATATTTAACTTAAACACGATTAATATCGTTACATATTATAAAACAATGTCCTCCGTCATGTCTGTTTGCGTTTTGTTGTTTGTGTTTTGTTATTAAAGTTGATAAGGTTTTAGTAGTAGAAATGTATGCCGCAGTGATACAAAGAAGTAGAAGCTTAGTAAAGTTAGCTACAGAGAAACATGAAATGATTTGAAATCTGATTGGAGTTACCTTAAAAAACCTAATTCTTACTTCGTTTAGGTGCTCAAATGTTAAAATTATTATTAATTTTATCTAACTTAAAAATAGAACAAGACAAACAGAGATTAAAGATTAAAATCCTAACATTATAAACCCTTATCTCAAAACTACTGGAGCACATGATACCAGGATCGCAGACCCTAAAGGACTTTACAATTAAACATCAAAACACGACAACGAAATGTCAAGTTGTCATGGTTCAACAATTTGAGAAGTTGTAGCATTTCTCGGAGGATATTGTGTCGCAGGCGAATAGTTTGATAATGTTGAAATTTTGACCTATTTTGTTGGATTTAATTAGAATTTTGGGTATTATTCTACACTAGCTACTGCTTGCGGTGTTACGCGCGTTTAATTTCATTAGCATCATCTACGAGTATATCAGACTTTTGAAAAAATCCTACGGCAACGCTAACTTTTCGGGATAAAAAGTACCCTATGTGTTAATCCAAGGTTTCAGCTACCTACATACCAAATATCAAAAAATAGGCCCAGTCACTTGAGCGTGAAGAAGTAACTGTACTACTCACCAAACTTTCGCCTTTATAATATTAGTAGGATTTAATATTATATCATAAGGTTCTATGATCAAAGTTATGTCTGTTCTATCACAATTGACTTATATTAATCCTTTTGAAATATTAGTTTGTGTTTATTCGTAAAAGCTTTGATTGTTTGCCACTTTGCTCTAACGGTGGTGCTCAGTATTTTTAGTGATCAAATACGATAATCTTACCGAACAAAACGCATTGCTACTTCACGGCCAATATTCTATGAGAAGGTGTTACATCCCTGGTTGAGCTAGCCTACTCCTCTACACTTTAAATCTATTTTATTATAAAAAAATTAAAAATATTCACAAAAAATTTTTGGATTTCACAATGGAAATTGCCAAATCGAATTATGGCGTTCTTAAAAAAGAGAAAAGTTTAAAAAGTTTTTTTAGGTTATCATACCACCTCACTACAAAACCTATCATCCCCAACCCTTCACTGGCTATAACCCGGGTCCTGACCCGAGAGGGGGTAAGCCCTTCTCATAACAAGCAACTTTACGCCTTTTTTTCACATTCACATATTACAAGACTTTTCGCTTAGTAAAATCCAAGGCATGGACCAACTGTGTAATGGACTTGTAAGTTTAAGTGTCTTTTTATTGTCATTGCTAACAGAAATGCTTTACTTTGTAGAAAGAATTTATTTGACTAAAAAACGTATGTCTAACATTTGTTAGGTACTATCTATAGCAACTATGCTAACTTGTGCAACTAAGCTACTAAGCTTAGTTGCACAAATACATTTCAAGTTAACGCCAAATTAGTTTTTTTATTTTTATTATTAATCCAATAACAACATAATTTAGTTAACAACAACGTAATAACAACATAATTGAAGTTATTATTGTCAAATTAAGCAAAATATGAATAATTCACAAAAAGTTTTGTACAGTGATTTTTGAAATGTAATTTCCATGATTTAGTGTCTAAGTGCCCACGAGGGCATAAAGAATAAAAATATTTTTGACTTTGACTTTGATCTTCTGATCAAAGAATAATAATAATGTATTCGTTTAAAAAGAGTGTTATAATCTATGACGTTGTAGTCCTAAAACTAGTTGATGGTCCTTTTTATCGATGTTCTAAATTATCGAAATGGTTATTATACCAACATTTTTTGATATTTTAAATAGTACATTATAATAATACCCAAACGAAGTTATTAGTTTATAATACAATCTATTACAAAGATTTTATTTTACATACAAAATAAATTTTGTGGCTACTTTTTATTTAGCAATCCACTCTATTCATAAAACAGTAGTTGATCAATGTTTAATCCGAACCGAAGATAACCACTTTAATATTCTCCAAGTCTGTAGGTAATCTAAGATTTAGGAATTCTAGTTCTGACCCTAGGTTATTGAGGTGCTTTATTCAAAGACGTTTTTATGGTTTTTATCGCGTCCTAGGGGTAATTTTACGACTGATTTATAATTTTATTGAACAATTATTTTATAAGCGATGTCTGCAGCGGTAACTGTTTTATTAGATTTCCCGAGAAAAAAAAACGTGTGGCACTCGGAGACTGCCGCGGTAAAGCTATTGCATAGTCGCGGGCTCGAACTCACTCGTGGACGCGGCCAAAAAGCACGCTGTCTCACCTAGCATCGTGTCTAAAAGAGATAGAATCAGTTATGAACAGTTAGCAGCTAGTCTACACGCATACGTCTAGTCGCACGCACACAAACACCGTGCCGAAGTCTGCCGAACTGAAACGACGTTAGACGATGCAGTAAAACCTATGCAATAGCTTAAAAATCTGACTAACTTCCGTGAAGTAATTAGGCCACAATTGGGGTACAAATTGGCGACTTTGTAGTTCTTTTCTATCGAGAAAATCACAAGTAATAGTATATTTGAACCAGATTTCCCAAAGAGAAAATTCTTAAATATCTTAAATAAGAATTCCATGGCTAAATATTTTCTTTTTTATACTACTAAGGTGGCAAACAAGCATACGGTCCGCCTGATGGTAAGCATCACCGTAGCCTATAGACGCTTGCAATACCGGGGGTATCACTCAAGCGTTGCCCGCCCTCCCAACCACCCCAAGTGGAGCTCTGGAGACCTTACTCACCGCAGGAACACAGCATGGCCGAGACCAATGCTATTTGGCTACGATCTTCTGTAAGGTGGAGGTCCTTCCCCAGACGGGTTGCTCCGATTTGAGCGGATTATCCGCTGTGCCCTACCTCTCTTAAATCTTCAGTATTAGTATAGTCCAGGGTTTAAAAACCCTCTTTTTTGAGGGAATGTCCCTCAGAAAAGGGAGTCCCATAAGGACGTTCCGCAGACGTACAGTCAGGTGCACGTCGAGCTTTACACTTGCAGAACAATTTTGGCTCTTATGACATAGAACTTAAGAATGGTACGAAGTTCAATATGTAAAGGTCGACCTGCTCTTGACTGTACAACAAAAGAAAGCATCCATAACATCTAAAAAATATATTTATTTCAACCAATAAATTATTACCTATCTAGATTTTGTAATTGCTAAAATTTGAGTAATTTTGAATGGAACAAAACTTAGCGAAGCGTAATAGGGTAACAACGAATTTACAGATGAATTAACTGGCAGTATTGTCAGCTAAAACATAGATTTTAATGTACAATCGTTGTTCAATTTCTATATAATTTAGCAACATTACGTGTATAATAATCTTATTATATTGTCGCAAGATTGCTCCTGTTTTATAGGTATTGAATGTTATTATAACATCATTGAGTATTTTAATGACTTTATGAAATCAATTAAATTCTTGTGTATATATAACACTATACCAAAGATACTCCTCCTTTTTTGAAGTAGGTTAAAAAATTGCACGTTCCGCTGCGAGGGTAGTATAAGTTGGAAAACTATTTTTGTAACATCTTTTTTACCTTATTTTAGCAAATAAATCTATCTATCTAGTTTCAATTTTCAATTCAAAGATGGCGTTGATGTAATCCTGAATCGCACCTTATTTATCCAGCCCTTATTTATATAACCCTTCTTTCCCGTGGGAATTGTTAAAATTCTCCGTAAGAACCATCCTCTTACTTATTACACATAATAATACTCGTAATAATACTAATTCTTTTAAAGAATTAACGAAATTGATTCAGCTGTTCTCTAGATTTCCGCTAAACAAAAACTGCACGAAATATAATTTAAAAAAATACACTTACATATAACAGTGAGGGAGGCGTTGGCGCGTATGACCTTATGCATCTGTGCTGGTCCCACTTGGCACTGATATTCGGCATCGTCCTCTAAAGACGCGTTCACAATACGAAGATTGTAGACGCCATGACGTCTGTCCCCGAACATCGTGTATCTCGGATAACCAGGTATCACGGAGGAGAACCCTGTAAACAAAGGTGGAAGTTAAAAACATAATAATCAGAGACTCGAAATCCATACTTTTAATACTTAATGCGAAAGTGTGGTGTTTGTTTGTTCTTTCACGTCAAAAGTAACGATCGGATTGACATGATTTTTTTTTACCACAAAGGTAGCAATCAAGCATACGGTCGGCCTGATGGCAAGCCGTCACCGCGGCCTATAGACGCTTGCAATACCGGGTGTATCACTCGCGCGTTGCCGACCCTCCCAATCCCCCTAAGTGGAGCTCTGGAGACCTTACTCACCGTAGGAACACAACATGGCCGAGACCAATGCTATTTGGCTACGATCTTCTGTAAGGTGGAGGTCCTTCCCCAGACGGGCTGCTCCGATTTGAGCAGATATCCGCTGTGCCCTACCTCTCTTGATTTTTTCTGATGATTTTTTTTTTTGAATAGATTAAGGTCTGGAATTTTTAGAATTTTTATCCCGGCAAAATATCTATAAAAAATAAAGAATGGCAGAACATCTGAGCCACGCGGGCTAAGCCGCGGGTAACAGCTAGTATTTTTGTAAGGAATACACATTCATAAGTGTAACACTTTATTGTTGTGTTTCTGTAAGACTTATTTTGAGTGTTATAAACCAGTTTTTACATCTGTTACACTTTTATGTGATACTAGAAAATGCCTATGTGGGCACGTATGTAATGTGTATGTGTGTGTGTGTGTATAACTACACTGTCGTATAATACTGTGATCGTGATGTAAACCTTATTGGCTGTACCAGTTATTAACACTTAACAGAAAATGAAACATTTTTAACATTTTCTCTTTTACTTTT